>JABBOT010000003.1:30365282-31628125 GCA_016165875.1 Acanthopleura granulata
TCCCTTCACAAACACGTAACAGACCCGTCTTAAGATTTATATCTTGCTCCTTCGAATGTAACATCACTATTATTAATACATCTTGCCAATGGTCCGCGGTTTTTCCCTGGTCACTTTAATTTCTTCCACCCAGATAAAACTGACCACCGTCATAGAAATAAAAATATTCCAAATATGGAGTTAGACACCAATCCAATAAATATACTTTTCATACAATGTATATATGTATTGACATAAAGGAGCATAACGTCAGCAATGTATGTCATGGTTACTTGCACAATATGTTGTTAATTCCTTTAGTCGTGACTTTTTTGCGCATTATCTAATTCCGCCCATTCTAGGAGCTGTATAAACATGAAAGTTTATTACACATCAACATGGTGCTATTTGATTAAAGCTGAACTGACATACCCACATTTGTATTCGACCTTGAAAATCTTCCCGGAATACAAAGTTTGATATGGATACCATGCCGATAATATCGACTGCCGTATCCGCATCGTTGAAAACATATCAGATGCTTCTTACACATTCCTTTGAGAACTGATGTTCTACGTTAAAATGCCAAAAATGGGCTTTGGGATTAACGCCGTGAAACACCGCGATGTGTTTACGCTTAGACTTTGTCCCATTCTGTTAACAAAATTGTAAGTTCTGTACTTAACTCTCTATCCTATACACATACTCTTAATTTGAAACTCGCCACATTATCAACGATCCCCGCCTCTCACAAAGCTCTAAGACTCACCCCAGATGCAACCTCATCAGCATGCAAATTCCTTTCACATTTATGGTTAATCCTCATTGCTTGTTTCAAATCCTCGACTGCTCTAAAATATGTACTAATCAGGTACACCACAATTCTGTTCAATGACATGCAAACCACCCACGTCCATTGTATATTCACAAACTACAATATTCTGTAAACAAACCCAGAAATGTATAGCCCTATACACCATATTATCTAGACCTTGCAGCTCACAAACCAGCCAAATCTTTAGTATTCATGAAGCATGTTATTTTGTACACAGCCGATATGCATCGTTGTAGTCACAACTCGAATCTACTATATTATATGCACAAACCGATCATGGTATTCACAAACCTAACCCCTGCTGCCGCATGGTCCAAAAGTATTGTCATAAACTCGGCTTCACTCTTCAGAAACGAAGATAAAAACTCATCATTTTATGCACCAGTGTCTGCCAACATGTAGTCGGATTTGTTCTGATATTTGTTGGCGATAAACAACCGTCGCAGTAAGAGGATTGGGTTTCTTTTGATTGAAATTGTTTGTTCACGATTCCATAAAAAAAAACTTAAATCTAAGATGCAAGAAAGGAGCATCTTTGTTATTTATGACATAAAATTGATTAAAAGTTAGGAAAATGAAAGAAAGAAGTACGTGCAGACAAACAAGGAGTTATAAATACGAAAAACTCAGTGCTTCGGGTTTATACATGTATATAATACGCCCAAAGTAGGTGACGTCATGGCTTGTAAACGGCAGCTCTATAAGCTGTATGAACTATATGTACAGGGTATGCTATATACACAACTATAACACGACACTACACGATATGAATGAACGAACGGGCGCTGACAAAGAGCGCACATTGCTAAACTAACGAGTCGTCTCATGCCACATTCACATCGTCTGACAACCGCATGACGGCTCGTGTATGGTTGACAATACCCTCGTGTTATGTATGACCTGTCAGTTGATATACACACAGGCTGTCAACTAAAGACACAACTTTGCCTCTACTGGCCTTCAGCTCTCTATACCGAGGGCTTTCCCTCCTCGTACAATTGGTTATCTCGTCTGTCCTGAACCGCTCTGTGTTCTTGAACAGCCCTCGTGTATATTCCACGAGTGGTAGCAGAAGTAGCTCAGCAGTTATAACTGAACGTAAGGTATATGACTACGTATATGGTGGATATCTAGTTTTGTGCTTGACTGTCAGTTCTTGGCCTGTTACTACATTATCTTCTATACTGGACAGGTAACCTCAAGCGTACAGCATATTCATGTACCTGTACCTCACTGATCAGGTAACCTCAAGGGTACAGCATATTCATGTACCTGTACCTCACTGGACAGGTAACCTCAACGGTACAGCATATACGTGTACCTGTACCTCTAACCCTTGCGCAAGCAACTGGTTTGTTTATTGTATACACCCAAGAAAGGGACAGTTGACTATATACATATATACAAGTATCCGGGGACGGGTAACGTGCTAGTTATTGTATTAGTGTGTTTCTTTATATGTGTTTACAGATAACTGACTGTATTTGTAACGTATATGGTTTATCACTGTTTCTTACTGCAAACCTATACAGATAGCTGATTTGTAACCATAAATCCATATGGCATGTAGCTGATTTGTTACTGGGAATCTACGGAAAGGTAACTGTTTCGTTACTATAACTCTGTGATGGGTAAGTGGCTTATTACCGTAAACGTATGGACGCGTAAATGGTTTGTTATTTTTGCAGGACACGGGTTTATGATAATTACCGCGGTACATCTTTAGCGTGTGACTGGTTTGTTACTGTGTAGGCTTGGGCAGGTATAAAGCCATTTGTTACCATATACCTGTTAACAAATGACTGGATTGTCACTTGATGCAAACTTGGGAAGGCAACTGGTTTGTCGCTAGGTATACCTTTGAACAGGTAACTGGTTTGTTCCTCGGTATACCTTTGGACAGGTAACTGGTTTGCTAAGTCCATAATACTCAAACGGCAACACTGGCTTCATGTCCACGTTACAAACTATTGTACGAGAACTGAACACATACACGTTCTTGCAGGTTTCCAGTACGTCTTTTCCTGTGTTTTGTTTACCAGGCTGTCCCATTTGACACCTTTCCATCTGGCATAACTTCACATTGTTTTATATTTATAGGTTACTGTTGGACGTCTGTGCAAACAAAGAGGTGCCCAAAAAAGAAGTCCGATAAACCGTACATCTTAAGGGGAGAGGGAAGCGGTCCTGACACTGCACACCGCTATCACAGGGTTACGGTGGATGATGGCGGAGGATTCGGCGCTTGTCCCAGGGGCTTATCCTGTCTAACCCTCAAACGGAGCACTTTTGGACTGAAGCATCTGAACCTGCGGCACAGGGGACGGGGTCATATATCTTGTTACATCAATATGTGTCCAAGTTGTCCTTGCAATTACGATGAGTTACAGGCCATTTGGGGGAGGGGGGAGTCAATGCACTCAGTATCCTTGTGTTACTTAAAACTGTTTGGATGCATATTTCATACAATTCCTGTGCCAGAAGATTTTACTTTGCATTTCCCATTTTTTTAAAGTTATGGGTAACATACAAACTAAACGACATGTATGATATTTAACTTGGGTTAACATTCTTAACCTGCCTTATCGTTATGCTGATACTGACATAAGCCTTATATGGCAAATGAGCATATACAGTATTACGCCCAGAGTTATCTAAACTATTTACTGCATGGTGCGGATAGAAAAGCATCGTAATCTTTTAAATCTCATCGAAATACATTCTTAGCATGAAAGATGATTATGTTTTTTGCCAATAGGGAGTAATGACCTTGGCGTACCCCGATAACCTACACGCAATCGACAAAGGTCACTCAGTTTTTTTTCCCCTGTGTTTGCGTCGTTGTTCTCCCCCGTGACAAATGTTTGTCGCATGCCTGTATGCAAAGGCGTCGAGGGTCGAATTTGGCTTCAGTCGTTGACGATGTTTTAATAAAAGTGATCACAACGTGACTGGAGAGGTGAGCTGATACAGGCCGTAAGGCCTTCCTATGCCCACCCGTTTTCCCTCGGCCGATCCTCGGAGCTATTTAAGCTTGTCTTCCACACATAGTTATGCAAATCACCAGCTTAGGTTGAATCTTTTAGCTATTGTCCCGTTACTCGCTGACTCAGTCCCGTTATGTGCTATTTAACGCCAAGATGCAAATTTTTTTTTTCATGATTGTTCTCCGGCAAGGCGCCTAATACGATTCGTCATCCACCGTCGCAAATTAATAGTCAAGGCGAGATTATTGCCTATTGTTACAAATCGGACAAATCGTTACCCCAAGAGACTCCTGAGCGATTAATAAAAAGTAACCCCTACAGCCAGGAGCTGTCTGTCACAGGGCCGAGAAAAGACAACGTTCACAAGCAAGGGTGTCGATGAAATCGAGATGTTAAGATATCCCTGCAATTTCTCTGTGGGGTCTTAGTTTTTGAGAGGAAAGAACAAACAGTCGTATGTCCACAGACGTCTTTCTCCCAGTGCTCGCTGACATCCCGTTTGGGTCGATCAACTCCTCGATGACATAGTTTTCTGTGTTCACCGTGGGGAGAGAAAACAATCGCTCAGGTCAAATACACAGCTAGCGTAGAATCGGAGGCCGAATCTCGTCAGTCGTGGTGGCTCAACGTGACTCTTCATAGACCAGGAAAATATTTGTCGGTTTTCTCGAGGTCTCGGGGAGAGCCGGTGCCAAACACCCAGCGTCGGGCTTCCTGTCGATACGCAAACCTTCTCCAGGCGTACACCGAGGAAAGTGCACAGGACTCGGACAGCCAGTTTTTGGCACGAATTCTTGTATCAGTTCAAACTTTTCCGCCAGTTTCCAATGCCGGGCTGTCCTGTGTGACGGGGGCAGCGTAAACATTTAGCTAACACGTACGAGTTTCCGCCTGTAAACAGTCCGTAAGGATATGTGCTTGCTCTCTCTCTTTTTCTCTCTCGGGGACAGAGGAAAACCTAAGGCAAGGAAAAAAGGGCCCAGAGAAATTGCTGAACAAACAGCAACGTAATGAGAGGTTAACCGTCTGTTTGTCCTACCGCTATAAATTGAGCAAGAGTAATTCGGTCATATTCACAGCTATTTAAATCGTCTCCAAACAACTCTAAGACCCCGGGTAAACACTTTGGAGGGACCGATTTCGCTTTCTTCGTCTCTGTTAAAGACCTCATACAAGCGACCTAAACTGCGATGGTTTCTCCTGTACCCAGTGGGTCAGGTCCGAACTCTTGTAAGAGGCATAACTATACGAGTGATGACAAAGTACAATGATGACTCACGATCTAAAAACCCATCGATGTCCATGGAGAATTGACAGCGAAGTTGAAAGCTAAAACTCTTTGTTAGACCATTGTCATCTGGAAGGTGCATTTATAAACTAAGCCATGGATAAGTGAGTTCATCACTGATGATACATCCGAAAAGTTTTGTAGTAACTGTCTTCATCCCAGAATAAAGTACGCAACGCTATGCGATAAATTCCCCGCATGATTGATTGATTGATTGGTTGATGGATTGATTGTTGTTTATAACGCTATACAGAAGAGATTTCATTTCAGGATGAATTAAAACGGTAATGACGTACGTGCTCAAATGCGTGCTATTGTTGCAACCATCAATCGCGGGAAACTGGATGCAGGAGCATTGCGTACCGAGTTATACAAGGTCAATTTCCTGATAACTTAGTTATGTTGCTTTTAGTAACTGTTTCATGAGGTGAATCACGCCGTCTTATATAACACAACAACACAGGCAGCATGCTAACCCAAAGTAATTACGAGAAATTTTATTTTCAGAGTTTTGTCAACTGACTGTTGGTTATGACTTTCTTTTTTTGTCCTTTTTGAAGGAATGCTCATGAACTGTTACAGACCCATGGCATTTATATGACGTGAACATTTCAATGCACACTGCATGACAACACTGCGCGCACGACGTGCGATACTTCATTCGTTATTTAATCAAAGAATACGGTCAGTTTCAGAGAGACTAGTTGTGCAAATGTCCTTAAATCCAAATTCAGTTGACACAATACAATGTAAGTTAGCCATAAAGCCCATTTACCTAAACTCAACTGCCTCTGGTCTCCGGGGACCCATTCAACAAAGCCATTTCTAACTTAAGTCACAATCTGAAAACGATTTTAAAAGTTTACTTTTGGGGCCTTAATAACTAAACCGATGACCAGCGAATACCAATCAAAATTATATTACGACGTCAGATGTGTCAAAATTTCATTATCTAGTACCAAAAGCAAAACATATCAAGGCGAGGTTTTATATTCAGACTTAGGTCAATTGGCAATGGGTCGTGGTATCGGATATGGAGCCTGGACGCAGGGGAGCACCACATAACGTAACTCTGACGCTATTTAAATACACACCTGCGGAGAGATAAAGCTGTAATCAGTCAGGTCAGTGATCACTCGCAATCAGATGATGGCTCACAAACGCCAGTGTGTGAGAACGCAGCAAGTATCCCGTAGGTTTATTGGTTCTTGTGAACATAGGCGCAGAGATGAAAGGAAAACCGTATATGAGGTTAGGTTTGATATTTGAACACCTGATTAATGACCTGGAATGTCATGTTATTTCAGCTGTGTCAAGGACTCCCAATTCCCCACGTCCGGTTTTATAAACTTTGTTATTTTCGGCCTGATTGATTCTTAATCGAACAATGTCGTCTTTTTTTCTACACCACCTGGACAGTATAAACGTCACCCATATAGTAAAATGGAGGGCATCTCTCCGTGAAACATCCTGTAGAGTCCGACTTTTCGTCTTCACAAAAAAGAACCTCCTAATTAACCCACCTCTTGTAT
Organism: Acanthopleura granulata; assembly: GCA_016165875.1. Lineage (NCBI taxonomy): Eukaryota > Metazoa > Mollusca > Polyplacophora > Chitonida > Chitonidae > Acanthopleura > Acanthopleura granulata. Next base: position 30,371,904 of record JABBOT010000003.1, read on the forward strand.
GTAAGTCTTATACCCTCTAATACGGAAGCCCTTAAGTGCCATATGCACTTTCACACTCCTCATATTAGCCTACAAAGTGATCAGCCACTCTTCCCCCACCCCCACTTCCACCCAGACGCTTACGATCAGTATAGCTGACCGGTTTTTTCAGGTTCAAAGTGGCAAAGTACCCAGATTATATCCATCTTTTCTGGGATCGCCAGTGGCTGGCGATTTGACGTTGTATTGGACTTCACAGCCGAAGCGGAACACTGTAGATCTAGCTGGAAGGCATTCCAGTCGACAGGCGTCTTAGCGTACAATGAAACGGTGGGTTCAATCGCCGGCGAAAAGCCCCGCTGAGCTGAGGGCATTGTCCGTCAGAATTGAGTAGACGAAAACGTATTATTACCATCCCAAGACCGTCTGGTGGTTATTAATACTAGCGTGCAAGTGATCGGAGTTTTGAGCTGGCTTGATTCACCATTCCAGGGCTCACCCTCAGCTCGTGACAAATGCAGATTAAATGAAACGGAAGTTTTAAGTATGAAATACATGTGGCCTCCGTAGATTACTGATAAGGCTGCAGTGGAAACGTTATGAGAGGACGACGAAATGGGCAACCCGGATCCCAAGAGGAAAGACAAATCCACAGAATAAAAATATCTGGGGCTATATCATTGAAATATACCGATTTTCTAAAAAGACTGCATTATAGGTATCGGGATAAAGCAGCGATTTAAAGGTGCAAGACTGGTATCAGTATGTAATATTGTAAGACTCAGTGTCAATTTCTATCAACATAAGGATGTGACTATGCTTTTGATTTACTCATGCATACTGCTGAACTAATTCAGTAAACTAATGAGGGCTTGGGTTGGAGTGCTCTTCGTATTTTGACTGGTTCATAATTTTATCATGCACAACGAGGACAACCAAGCCCACAGTTGCACAGCTGGCACTACATGTATGTGTTTATTCTAAAAATTATCTAATAATTGAAGTTCAATTTAAGTGGTTTCAGGTTACACGACCGGCGCTTTATATGCATATTTCCTACCATTTCACCAGTGAAGGCAAGGTATTGCTGAAGACCATAGTACTCAAGATCTGATTGGCCCAAACGCACGTGCTTTAACCTGGCCTGTATTCACATCTAATATCATACCATAACAACTTCTGTCAACATCATTTTGGAATAAATGTTTGCAATTATTCACGGTTATAGGTGTTTATAGCTTTTGCTCACCTGCGAGGTATTGGAGCGTGTATCAGGATAGTGCATTGTAATCATAGGCGAGTGTTCGCACCGCCGCGATCACGTATTTACTCAGCCAATGAACCGTTGTCGATGTACGCAGATGAATAGATGGCTCGCCGTAATTAGCCATATCTGCACAATTACCCGATAGAATACCAATTATGATGCCGAATGGCTAGCAGACTGTCTGATAAATATATATACTGTCTCATCCCGCATCTGTATATCGATAATTTATAGCTTTCGGTTATGGGGAGATTACTGCGGACGGTTGGCGCGAAGGCGAGAGCTGTTTCCCCAGAGACAGCGGCGACCTTTACCGATGAGTTTCATCAGGAAGACCGGGGGATGTTAAGCAAGTAATTTATCGTATCATTATAAAGTAATAACAATCGGGGTATTAGCGAGTAATTGGTGAGCGTTGGTGCTATAGGGCTCGGCCCTTACACCAGCCTCCACGTGCCCCTTATATCGCTCCAGGCAACTCATATCGCCTTGGTACACATAGAGAAATAGTGAAACCATGCGCTTAGAGCCTATATAGGTAAAATCTATTTACATGTATATATCGCACACTTTGAACGGAGCAGCATGGAATTGTTCCACATCACACACACACTAGGGGCTATTGTTTATTGCTTTGATGAGAGTGCACGTCAAATTCATGAGAGGGAGAAAGAGATATTAACATAGCTCGGGAGGGTAAAGGCCGCCCGTGGAGCGTGAGTAGCTAGAGTAACAACTAATACAGCCTTACATGCCTACATATATATATATATATATATATATATATATATATATATATATATATACGTATAGGGATACACGGTGACTGGCTAGTTGAGTCCCGATTACCAACATCTTGTTATTTATAGATAAGATAACTTCAACCCTTGTACAGGCAAATATATAGGGACACCATTAATTGTAACATCCTACTATAACCTCAATGTCTGTGGCAAGGGCTGCCAGGAAATGTCAGTTAAAGTTCAACTTGTCTAAATGTCAGTTATGACACGAGCGTGACATGTTAACGAATGACCCTGACGGTAATTTACGGGCGAATTGAATTACGGTAAAGCGAGCCATATAAAGCTGTATAGAGTGAATAATTTCCACTACATGTGTCCTGTACTTTAAAAATTACTTTCTAAACCCATTTTACTGGACAACAAACAGGCTATCAGCCGTATTGCAAGTTATATTTGCCATGTATAAAAACACGTCCACCGTTACACATTAATTTGCATTAGCTTGCATGTATTAAACCCATCTATATATTGACATCTACAACCCCCACCAGCCTTTGTAGATACCCCTCCTGCTTTGTAGATAAACCCCTGCTCTAATATATAAACAGATATATGCAACATGAATCACAAACAAGTAGCATTAAAACTTCTTCGAGTGGCATACTTTGTTTAAACGTAATCCATAGAGGTAGCTGAACAATTCCTCGAGCTAAAAGGCGTACCAAAAGCAATGTAAACACAATCTGTGAATGTCAGCCTTTGAGGAATTGCGTCGTTACGGCATATTGTTGCTTTGTTTGAAAATATATATTTATTTGGCTAAGATAAGTCGTAACTTACAATCGAAAATGCAATCGCCATGACAATTTTCACAGACCACTTTTATGTACGAGTCAAATTTGGCCTACGATCGCGATCGTAACTTTGAAAAGTTTCAAGCAAGCGGTATAGCTTACATTTACAATCGATTGTAAGGCCAGTTGTAAGGTTTACAATCGATTGTGGCTACAATCCCTTAGTGCAAGCGGGCCCAGGGGTGTTACAAGAAAAGACAACACTAGACCAAATGTATATATGTGTCGATAAAGAATCCAAATCATAGTTGAAGATACGTAATTTTTTATTTTTGTGATGTATGATAACCGAGATATCCAAGTGTAAGGAAAAAACACTCACGTGAGGAAAATCGAACCTCAATTTTAACCAATCAAGGGAGACATATTTCTACCACCCGAGAATACATCCGTTTCCTCTGTGACGTCATCAGTACATAGTTCACCATTGTGTCATATGGAAGTAGTGTTAAATGAGCTGTTTTCATTGTGATTACGAGGCAGTTGTGATATAGTTTAAAGCCATTTTCAACGCGAAAGTGGTAGTGGAACACATTTGAGGTTATTCCCTAAGGTCACAACCATGAGGCCACAATTGCGTGGCCTTCGATTGTAATAAACGGGATCGTGCGTCGCACACAAAAGAGTGTCTGGCCCCTAATACTGAAGAGCGTAGGGTACGGATGACGCGATATCGTATCTAAACTGGCGTATTCTATGTTCTCGTAGGAATTCCATTTTCAAAGGTGATTTATACAGTTACCAAGCACGTCATGAAAAACGCCTAAGCCCGCTTAGGTCTGTATGGACCCCTCTTCTGAAATAACTTCGATTATATTTTTTGTTATCTTTTTTTAAAGGAAAATTGTTAAGTTAATAAATCTTTGAGGTGCGAAGGTTTTCCTACAATATACATCACTAGGTAAATAATATATTCTTGAGCTGTTTATGTTGCATATGTTAAGTTTCCTAAAATTTCATATGTTATTGTGCATGCGATGTTTCGTTATACTGCATCATCTGTACGGGTGAATATGTGCAGTTCTTCAGTCACTCGAACAAGTACTGCAGATAATCCTTTGCATGGACATGCGTTCTGGGAAAATATTATAATATATCAGTTATATACAGTGATACCTGATCGTTGAAGACATCACGTCTGTGGAGGTTATGCACCGGTGAAACAAGGACTTTTCACAACACGTTGGCTTTTATCGCTGGAAATCATTGACTAAACATTTGTATTCCACCATGCACGGTTGTGTTGATTATGCACCACATTGGCTCTGAAAGAAAACTTCAAGTTTATGGCAGACTTGAGCCCGGAAACGTTGACCGAATGGTTTCGGAGCTTTTGTTTTTATCTCGGTCGTAAGATCGGTACCCGAAGCTGCAGCAAAGACATAAAACCAAAATATCGCAAGGTTTTACGCCATCGAGTGTCGGTTCAAGAAGGCGAGAAAGATTTGTATTACCTAACACGACAGCTTGGCAACACGTCTGCCATTCAGGAGCACTCAACACTGTAGAGTCGACAGCAGGAATTATATTACAGATCACCTTGTGCTGTAAACACGCCGCACGAACTGCACGAAGTTTTAATGCTGCAGTAATGTCTTCCTCAATGTCCTTCTTGGATGCAAGGCTTTTACATCACTTGAGCATGCAAAGTCTGATATAACAATTGCGTTAAAATCCTTTTTTCCACTGTAAAACTCTGAAGTGCCATCCATTTCCTGCGTTGTTGTTAATGCCTTTTCCATCAAAGCACAAGAACAGCGAACATGTTTCCAAGACGGGAAGTAGTCATGCAATAAGGAATTTTCATGTCTCAGGGATTCCAAATCATGAACACAAGCCATCTTCACCTGAGACCAGTGATTTTAACTTCAAATGAAAGAAAACATCTTTATAGTGAACCTTGGGATTAAGAGAAACTACTGAAAAAAATTTATAAAATTTATACCTTGTCGTTTTCCTTCGACTTTCTTGATTGAGTTAAATGTAGTTAAAAGATAAAATTCTATCCCGGCATTCGCAGACTATACTGATTAACACAAAATGTAAAAACTGCGTTTTTGACATCCATTCTACCGCCGCGGCTTTGGAAGAAACTTTCGAAAAGTTTACTGGTGATAAAATGTGTTTACCCATGGTGTGTTTATGTGTTTATGCATGGTTATAAAAATGTATAAACCTAAACACCGCATCATCCTTTGATGAATTCGTAACCTTTATCAACAGAGTGCAATTATTTTATTGACTGGTGGAATGTACAGTTACATAGCCGAGTGGTATGTTTATAATCTGGTGATTATAATATCAGCTTCACTGGGGAATGTAAGGAATCTAGTGACCTTTGTCTGTTCCAAGTCATCTCGGTGTCGTACTCTGATTTTATACTGATGTGCAAGCCACTTTCGACGTGATAATTTTGTCGTGATATTTGCTATGCTGTGTTCGCAATATGCTAAATCATCGAGTCTCTTAATTGTTGTAGAACTCATATAGAAGAATAAACAACAGATTTATCGGAAACTTAATTACAATGTTACATCTTCCAAGATGGGTCGCTTGTGGTGTTTAAATTATTATATATAAGTGTGATAGCACGTGGGAAGGTCCGCCAGCAACCTACGGATAATCGTGGGTTTTCGGCTCTGCCCGCTTTCCTCTGACCATAATGTTGGAAGCCGTCGTGTTAATGAAATATTCTTGAGTACGGCGCAAAACACCAATCAAATAAACAAATAAATATAAGTGTTATACACCGAAGAAAGGGGACAATAATTGAGATATAAGAGAATCTTGAACGGCGAAACCTGTTAACAGACTTTGCGGTACAATGTGTCTTAAGTGTAGTGAGCTAAAGTATATATGGCCGACTCGTCCAGCACTGAACCGTACAGTCTAATTACTCTTTTGACGGGTACAGGAAGGTACCACAGCCTCCTTAACTGATGAGGGGGGATGTTATATTAGACACCCGTCTCTATGTATTTATACACACTATACCCAGCAGTAGAAAGGCCGGATGACCTAGATTTTACAAACGTGCAATTGATTTTTTTTACAAGCTTCTTGTCGTTTCGTTATGATTTATGCGAGTGGGGGTTAAACGGTGCTCCTAAGCTAGATTATTACATAGAGAGCGCTCGGGGCTTTTGCCTTACTGGCTGACACTCGTACAATAGAACCGCTCTATGCTAATTCCCATTATCACTTAAGTATCCTGCCGCGACCGCATTACGTCAGGCTGCTGTTTTGGCTTATAAAGTAAAATCAGCCCGGACAGATTAGCTATCAGTGTTTCTTAATGAGCAAGCCCCTACTTCCCTGGCGGATACCAATTTATCTAAGAAGCTTTACATTAATAGACCACACGGCAGCAGACATGTCGGAGTTTGTTTCCATTGTCTCCCATTCAGATGGTAATACACTGAAGCGCAGCATTTATACGCCAAGGCCATGGCGAAACAAAAGTACCTCGGGGTAATTGGGATTACATTACATAAAAGTAGATTTGAGGCACTTTCTTGATATAATCTGAGCCTTCGAATAATAAAACTGCGGCTTAGACCTTTATTGTTGTGATAATTTAGTTAAAATTCCACGAAGTATTATAAATGTATACTACATTGTAATTCAATTTATTTATTTATTTATTTGATGGGTGTTTTAAGCCGTACTCAAGAATATTTCACTTACACGACGACGTATTATGGTGGGAGGAAACAGGGCAGAGCCCGGGGGAAACCTATGACCATCCTCAGGTTGCTGGCAGACCTTCCCACGTACGGCCGGAGAGGAAGCCAGCACGAGCCGCACTTGAACTCACAGCGACCGCATTGGTGGGAGGCTTCGGTCATTGCGCTGCACTAGATTTGTTGTAATTCAATAGGCAGCCAGCTGTTGCATGGCTTTCCGATGTAAGTCTTTCATGTTAGAGCAATTTGAGCACCTGCTTAACCAGCGTTAAATTACGTATAAGCTCGCTTATAAGGCAATTTTCAACATTAATTTCGCACATATCACGATGGTTTCTGTTTGTATTACATACCAGGCCCAATATCAGCACACAGTGCTGAAAACCTGGAACGCTTCACCAAAGGTATCAGAAATGATGCCTCACCAAGCCTACTTGTATACTTATTGTACATCCTCCTGACCGTACAGTCCCTGTATACTTGTATAAAGTGCTGTTTCACCGGAATACCTGGATGTATTGACACTCCCCGTACGCTGCATGGTCGTCACTTAACTGGGGAAGTACCAAGCTTAAAAACATTAAAAACCAAGACCAATACCATAGTCCGTGTTGAACCCGGGTCTCCCGCTTTAGAATCAGAGTTTCTGATCTGTCTGATTTCTGATGGTTACTATCTGACGCTACATATGTCAAATTTTTTTTAAAAATTCTAAAAATTAAAATCTTCAGAAAAATGTAAAACATTTGATCACTATCCCAGCCGATAAACATTTCAATCTTATGTACATTGATTTTATAGCTTTCAACGTGAAACAGCCGTCTATCACGACTTCAAAGTTTAAGGAAAGTGAATAACATTTCGCTAATACCGTCTGCATGTCCTTTGATATGAAAAACACCGATCAGAGTCCGGCCTGTTATATACACAAGACGACATACAATACATAACTCAACCTGTTTGAATCCGATCGCTTCTGTCAAACTGCACCATTTAAAATCAAATTTAGAATCTATAAACTTTGATTTGATCATTTGATCTAATCTAGATTCAGATGCAGCATGTTTTGAGCGTGTTTGATGTAAACTATAGAGCTAGGATAGCATTATCGCGGTCTAACAGGGGATATATCACCGTGAGTCGATAAGTTATGTGTGCAGTCAATCGGCCTCCCGTCGAGATCTGTATAGGGCTACATTGTATGTAAGGGGAGCGCTGTACCGTATCATAAAAGAACGGTCTGTTCCCGTTTAAGTGCTGTATTTGTCACCGAGACACTTTGCTTAGCGTCACACATTTCATCAATATTCTTCTCATGGCCAATCTTCGATTTCTTACAAAAAAAATGGTAACAATATATTGTCAAGAACATTTCCCCAGTGGAAAGTATGTGAGCTGCGACTGCAGCATTACTAACATGCATTGCAATGACTGAATGATTATGGCTTAACGCCGCTTCGGCACTGTTGCTGTCAGATCGGGGCAAGTTTGCATTACAAATAACGTGTATGCGGCGGGATCTGTGGGTCACTATGGACAAGGATAACTTTTCAGTAACCTCCGGTTTAGTTTTAGAACTTTTAATATCATGCCAAGCTACACTTTGCGCCACAGTGAATCAGAATATGCAATATGATGTAAGAGTCGTGTATTCTTGTATCAAATCAATTCAATTTGAAAAACAGATCTTAACAAGAAGCACCTCGTACATTTTGCAGAGCAGAATTAAGGAGTTTGTATAATATGTGGCAGGTAATGAAAAGCTCTATGTCATGTACAATGACAACCTATTGCGTTTCAAACTAAAATGGCCCTCTGGGAAGACTCATTGGCTAAGCGGCAATAAAAATGCCATTTATTGCGCAATTAGCGGATATTACTTTACAATGTCCTTCAGAGCACGTGCTTGTGCATTCAGGGAGATATAGATCTTGAGTACGAAACAATGGCTCTGCGTATAGCCGCCCGCCATGGAGGAAATTGAAGGCGTGCGCATGGTCGGAAAGCCTATTCAATATTGACCTTGCCTTCGTGCAATACAAACCGACATTATGTAATCAGCATTATGCGGCTAACGGTAACATAATCCGATTAATTATGTGAATAGAACGAAACTGGTGGTTAACATGCTTAAATACTTGATAGGTCTATTCTTTGCCGACATTGAGATAGGCAAGAGCCGACATGTATAAAAGGGTCACACACTGCCGGGTCAATACCGGAAATCATGCAAAAGGCTACATATTACATAATCGGGGAAATTGGAATTGAAATTATTTCTAGCTCCACCGGAATTTCAGCCCCGAGTGAAAAAAACGCAATCCGAGTGCAGTCTGTGCTTCGATTTGTTCGCCTGCCACACCGCCATGTATTTATGTTCTTTTACAAGCAAAGCAAGTCGCCAAAAATTGAAAGATACCGATGGAAAACCTAAATTTGCCCCATAATTCTCTTCAGGGCCCACGCGGTTCTCCAAAAATCTATTTTGTTGTTGTTGTCCCTATGAAAGTCACATTTCCAGGAGGAACTATTATGTGCTGTTGTTGGTGACAGGTCTATATGCATGGTGGACGATTGCATGTACATTTCTCTACACCATATTGGATGAAGGCACGACTTAATGTTTGCACGTAGAGGCGAGTTTAGTATTTTAGAGTCAGAAAATTTTGTCTTTGTTCTAGATCAGTGTATTATGACTGAGGACGAAAATCTGTCTGGAAGCGTAAGAATGATAGAATGATTATGGCTGAACGCTACCTTGGCACTATCTTAGCCATATCGTGGCGAGGGAACCGTAACAGTACATACAGGATGTTTGCTCACGTTAACTTCAATTTTGGCTGTATGATTGGGCAAAAGTTACTCTTCAGCTCATTTGGTGACTGATGTTGTGGTTGCTTCACACACAGAGATAAGGTTGTGTCTATGATTATGTAGATGCACACATTATATAGCTGCGTTGAGTAATGTTCCGGGTATGAAAGCCAGCGACGGTGAAAGCACCGGTACGATCGTGACATGTTTAAGAGGACTGGCTGTAGCTTACAGCGAATTACAGGTATACTTATTGATCGCAGAGTCTTAGCGGTACTACAGCCCTGGCAGTACGACTGATTTGTGGCCCCCATCTGTTAGGAGCTCTCCAGTAGCAAATGACTGTGTTGTTGTGAGCAACACCTGCAGGGCACTGGCCGTCCCGGGGACACGAGCTCGGGGCCGGGAATCAGGCAAACTTATGCGTGTGTACGGCCTCGGACATTTAGGGTTGTCGAGGACGGGCGCGCTGAAGAGGCGTGGAGGAGTCATTAAAATTACCCGGCCCATAAAACCTCCCAGTCAAATACTGACTTCACGACGGGCCTGAAACCTCATATCTTTGAAAAATCTAACCTGTTAAGATCCGCTTCACAGCTGGTTCACAAAGGGAGAATTCTACCTCAGTTAAGTATTACATATGTAAAAAACACACAGATGTAGCGGAGATCGCACAATTCGATAATATGTTGACTATTATCCCTGCATGGTTTACATGTATATATAAAAAGACCCGTTGTATAGCAAGTGGCATGTCATCGCGATTTACACAAAATCTATTTATACTGACCTTAACAGAAATCCAGTTTTATATCAGTGTGATCTGTAGATAACGCTCTTATAACGGTCGTATAGAGGAAAGGGTCTTATTATCCCATAAGAGTGTACAGCAGGAGGAGTGTGGCTGAGTCGAAACCTGTGTATTATTGCATACACATAAAGTGTGCACATAATTCAGCCGGCAGTACATAACTACAGCAGGGATTCTATTGTTGTTGGGAATTTTTGGTTCAAGCAATGACATATATTGCTATTCTAAAATGTGGTTCAACTTCATGGTAGTTTGTCGTTGTGTTCTTTTAAGTGCACGTTCAGGATAGCACTAGCATCATAGGTTTACCTAGCGACATTGTAGATGCGCTATGTGGTAGTGCAGCGGTTGGAACTTTTCCACCAAACTTTTCGATGTAGTTTGAAACTAAACATGGCGGTTTAACATTACTTGGCAACCCCATTTAGCCCAGTGTACCCGTATATGACGAAACATAGCTTGCAATCAGTCTATACCCCTACCGTTGCTAATCACTTGTTGTCTGAGGTAGTAGCTTATACCCTAGCAAACAAATCTTGAGACTTTAGTTTACTCGGTTTAGCCAGACAGGGCTAACATGGACGTATGTGTATCTGAAATGAGTTGCGATGAAGTACAATATCGCAGATTTCTTCCCTAACGCTTTACCCGCTGTAACTCAGAGAAAAGCTTCGGAACTTCGTACCAAAGTTTAGCCAACTCCATTTTGGCATTTCAGTTCTGGACAAATGCTCGTTTCGACGGCGATATAGAAACCGCCGTATATCTTGTATCACCCCTCACTATACCATTGCTTAGTTAACAGACTGGCGTTATACTGTGTCGCTGGGGATATATCTCCGTTCGTCCTTCAGTACAAGACATCTGTAACGAGGGTTGATTCTGGATTAGGATTGCCCAGCGCACATGGCCCCATGGAATGTAGGGAGTACATGAGTTTTAACCGGGCTACCTTCGGCGATCCAACCCTGTTCACCGCGTGCTCTGCATAGGGAGAGATCAGAAGCCACGCTTACTGGTGTACTTACATACGGTGGTGGCAGCCAGTTCGCCTGCCATAAATTTGCTAAACGGTCGTTTTTGTTTATTGAAACAGTTACGAGAGTGGAGAGAGCGTCAGCTGTAAATCAGCCTCGTGGATCTTCACCATAGTTATTCGGAGATCTCATGGTGGTGAGGGTAGGGACGGGAAGAGTGGTTCTCACGATATCCCGATATATACAGCTGAGTTCCACCAGCCAGCAAAGTTGTTGTGAAAAATTGCAATATAGCCCGCTTGCATTGAAAGCAGGGCACATCGGGATTCTATTATATGGCGGTGAAAGATATTGCGAATACAAACATGCATGGAGCCCAGTATATAGGGTCCGTGTCTATCGATGTTATACTGTGCAGTTCTCTGTGTTATCTCCACAGCACCGGTAATGACCCACTGGGATTTCGACAAAAGGGCAAGGAGATCCATTCCATTATTGCGCTACATATCGATACGAGCGGTGGTTTTGTATCGTTTAGTGGGAAGTGGGGTAGATGCGATACTATGGCAACATAAACACTATCACAGTGACTTTATGGCTGGAGCAGATGGCGCTGCATGTATAGGCTGCATATCTCAGGGAAGTACAGACAAGATAAACCCTGGACTAATGGATATATACAGTTGTGGTGAATATATCTTCTTGTAACATCGTGATTACGATCTGGAAACTGGAAACTCTCTGTGTCCGGAAATCAAGACAGTCATTTATACCCTAAGCAGTGGCTGCCATTAAACTATACCAGATAAAGGTAGACGATTATACACGTGTGCTACCCGTGCTCATGTATTAACTGATCAGTGAAGTCTGCTTTAATGTACAAAGGTGTACTCATTAAAAACGAATGTGTATCACACACGCTGTAACAAAAGTGAACATCTGCACCTTTCGTGTACTAGAAGTACATAGCCATGTGTACCACCAATACTCATATTTTTGTTTCAAGTGCACAATTTGTACACCTCTAGTACACAAAGTTTCTACGTGTTCAGTTTTGTTATTTACAGTGGGTACTTAGAGAATATAGAATGAAAGGCAGTCTCCATACAGTAGGCAACAAGTATATACAAGAAGGTTGAATATTGTATTTAAACATTAGTCTGTGTTAATGCTTAAGTTCTCCTCCTCCTCAAATGCTCGTATATTCTACATCACATAAGTTAAAACGGCAAGGCCTGCACGCAATGTAGCGGCAACATTAGCATCCCTGTAAATAATACATCTCTGATAAACTTACGAAACATTCTGAAATATTCCGATTACTTACAGAAAGCTACCTTCACCAGTGGCAGTTGCAATATGTTAGAGATTATGCTGGTATCCGCAACATATTATTACGTAAGCCGATATAGCTTGGTGTTACATGAAGGTTCATTATAGAGTATTTCATGTATACGCATGGTATCTTGTACAAATATAAAAAAAAAGGAAAAGAAAAATGTGAAAAATCAGTCCTTTGTTATGGAACCGGTACAGGTAAGCGTTGATCGAGGTTGCCAGTGGTCCACGGAGGGTGTGTTGGGGTTAATTCCTCAGGCAGATAAGCTTGTCAGCCCGGGCGTTAACAAATCAAGGAGAGATAAGGTAGGCCGCCCGTCCAGGACGCGTTAACCACCTTACTAAGGCTGAAGCCACAGCTGTACTTTGAACACCTACCATAAAGGTTATCAGTCCAAAATAATAAATGAGCCAATTCCCTAACTGCAACTTTCTCTTCTTAGGGACCAATCTAACCGAGGTTCCCGCAAGCAAAACTATTTGCATTTAATCAATTCTTTTAATTTGTAATATACATATCTACACCTGCATAAATCTGAGTGTATCTGTAAACCTAATAAAATGTCAATTTCTGCCGGACTTGTAAACGACCAACTTTAAAGCCCCACTTTACCCACAAAATTAGACGGAGGCCTAATTTGCATATTAAAGTGACGACGATGTCAAGCCTATTTGATTTAGAACCGTTTTCAACTTGATCTCATTTGCATATTTTGTCTACATGTCGATGTGGTTTTAGACGGTTTAAATATACACAACACAACTATGCATTGTATAACCCTAATTTTCTACACCAGCTGCTAAGTATGTATGCATTAGCCTGTACGAACACCATGCCTTAATCTCTTATTAGTGAAGACTTCTATAAATGCACATGTTATGTATGTATATATTTAGTACACAATACCCCATATATAAAGACTATAATCAGACAGGACAAAGAAAACCCGGGTAATTGACATCATTAGCAGGATATAAGCTTCTAACATTGTATATGTCTTTGTTTGACGATGGTTTCTTATATCTGCTGAATATTTAATGAGTAATTAGCTAATCCGTGAGTTATACGGGTGCAATAAAGTATAGCTTTTCCAGTGATTGCTGGTATACGTCTCACGTATCATAGGCCAGGAGATAATCAGGACTGACGAAGCACAACCTTATACATGACGCAGGTGAGAAAACAGCCATCATACACATAAAAGGAAGTTACGACAAAACAACTTTCAGCAACGTCTGGGCCTAAAATTATAATCTTTGTCTGTCAAAACGTTGACTTAAACGTATTGCATACGGCCTGAAAGTTTGTATACTGACTAGGTAAATTTAAGACCTGTATCGCATGAAACCTGGAATATAATATGCCTTCAAGGTTTCCTGGAGTCAAAATGTGAAATCCCTTTAGACAATGCCACAGGTAATATGTGGGTAAGGCATTCATGAATAAAGCTACAGAGTATCTGTTGTGCATCCAAAACAATTGCATCAGCACATATAGGAATCGAACCATTGCATGAAACTTAAATTTTGAGAGTTGAATGGCTGTTATAAATACAAGCTTTGACGTCTCAGAAAAGATGGAACCTACACATATAGGCAGAAATGTAGATATTACAGAAGGACTATGGCCAGATTAAATAAAGCCCACCCAGGAATATCTTATGCTAAAATTAGTGAGCACCTAATACAACCATTAGATGTTATGACTGTCGATCGCATGCAGCAGACACGTTAATGTCTATCTTTCGAACATATGATCTCAAAAGGTTGAATCGGGCATATAATAAACATTTTACACAAGGATAACTTAGTCTCATACTTCAGTTTCATGATTACCAAAACTTGTAAGTGATGAACATAAACGTGAAATGAAATTAGTTTCATGCTTGTTCTCTTTCGACATGCATGGGCTTTGATTAACCCTGAATTTTAACAGCCCCTTCTTCAGCTTTTACTTACAGTTTTGATGCACCTGTTGCCTTACATTCATCATGTTTCGGATGGAAAACAACTAAATGGATGGTGGAAAAAATATTTCCCAGCAAAACGAATCAGATGTTTTTCAACATTACATCATGTTTAATATGCCTTCTTCAGACAAATTGATCCTCTATAGGCCAGACGATACCTGGGACTGTCAGGTGCAGCGGACGGAATCAAGCCGCACATGTATGGATAACACACCTTAATTACACAGGTTATGATGGGGATAGAGAGCTGAAGAGGATAATTCTAGCGTCTTTTAAAGCAGAAGAGGCATAAATCTTCAGCGCTGGTAATTTAGCAGCCGAAATACAATTTAGAAAATTGCAGTGCCTCCAGCGATCTGTGCGCTAAGCGTGGAGCAGTCGGTGCAACCTTGGTGGTTCGCTTTCTTGTCTGAAGTTATGTTAGGCTGAAATTCCAGCCTGAACTCGAGGGCTCATTCCAAGCCACTCGGGTCAGTTCTGGGGGGAGAGGGCCGACAGATACAAAGCCACTGTTAAATGGCCCTGCTCTCGGGGTATACATTGGTTAGTTCGAATGTTTACCCAGTCAACCAACAGAACCGATCCATTATCATACACGGGGCAAAGATACAAAGCTCCGGCAAGCTTCCTACACTTTAGACATCACACCCTACCCCCCAGCCCCCACGGCCTTAATTAATGGTCTAACAGATCTGCAAAAGGCGGACTTAACCCCGTTCTAAGCTGGTGAAACACAGGCAAACTGAAGGGAACAAAAACACAGGGTTTATAATCACATAACCAGAGTTAGACCTGGAAGTTTATTCTATACAGCCAACTCACCGGACTGCATACAATGACAAGGATTCAATCTCGCCGATTCTCGTTTGAAAGGAGATTTGAAAACATCGATCCCAAGGAAGATTTAGAATAGTTTTGTCAAGACTTATTTGTAGATGTTTTAAGCAGTCACGGCAGAAGAGCTCCACTTGTGTCTTCACACAAATAACGCATAGTCTCTTTTCAAACGACAGACCCAAAATATACATTGTAAACCGATATATCTATATATATACAATATCTAGTATAGCTTTATCTTTTGTACAAATGACGGGTCCCTATACATTTAACTAGAGACAGTTTCTTCAAATTTACCCTTTTTCTCGTTTTTTATACGATAGCTTCTTGCGCAGACAGTCACTTCGCCAGTGTCTGACCCATAAGACAAACATGTCACAGTCATATAGCATCAACAAATATCTATATATATATATATATGTGTGTGTGTCAATATCCTGAGAAAAACATTGGTTTTGTCAACCATATCACGTGGTGCAATTGCCACTGAATACACACGCGTGTCTGTTTTGTCATAATACGCAATACTGTTCCGAGGAAGGTGAAATGGACATGGATGAAACGGACACACACTGAGCACGATATTATATATACATAGTTAGCACTGGACGCCAGCCGTGGAATTCTTCAGGAGTACATGTATATTTCGACACCTGTCCACGTCAACGTGCGGACTTCGTGTCATCGGAGGCTGGTCGTCAGTAGTTTGATGTAATACACGATGCAATGGACAAGTCAGGAATATCATCTTTCGGCACAAAGCACACAAGTGAACAAAACACGGCAGCTCTCAGGCACAAAAATTAAAAATTAAGTTTTCTTTTGAGTCTTCGGAAAGCAAATGTAGTTCATTTCAAATGCTTTGGAATATACGCAGGTTTTATGAGGTTTTCGCAGCTAACACGATTTATCAGGATAAAACTGAATTATTGAAACAACTGAGCTGTAAAAAAAGAGCACTATAATTAGCCGTGTGTTGGACTTGCTCGCCGTTTATCAGTTATGTATATGCGTTCACGCATCACTCTACAGGGAATGTTTGCTTTATCTGCAAAGCAAGAACGTCCCCTCTCTTTTTTTGATGTCATTTCAAGCAATCTCAATTTCTTCCAGTCCAATAAATTATTGTGTATCTTTTCATTTGTCTTTCTCTCGGGTGCTCTCCACCTTGCTGTGTACGGGCCGGTTGGACTGCGGGCCGAGGACCAGCAGCGCAGCCTGTCTGCCTCCGAGACCTGCCACGATAAGGATGATGTATGAATTCGTTCTGCTCTTGAGCCCTGCATCTTCTTCAACTGTCAGCCGTAGTTTTAGTGTGGTAAGCCACTCTAAACCCGTGCGCTCCCGGGTCGGAGGGGGTTCCGGGACGAGGGGAGGGGTTGGGTGTTTTATGGCACCCTCGCTGACGATTATGGGGCAAGCATGTAACTGCGATGGATGTTATTGCCGAGGCTAGTTGTAAAATTCACATTTTGCCAGCCAGCAATTTCACCTCACACGACCGTGGCATTGTCATTTTTACAGCGTTTCGATTTTTCGGGCCGGCCCGGTCTGGCCACCAGAGGTTGCGTTGTGCTATGATACTGGTGTGTGGTGGCCGGGAGGCTGTAGTCGCCCCCCTTCCCGTCCCTCCTACCCAGTCTTAACTTTTGTCCGAATGTTTTCCACGAATTCACAGTCTTAGCAGACCAGATCCACATTCCGCTGGTAATACCAACAACCAGCGACATGAACAGTTTTAACATAAAAATCTCAATGTTTGGTTTGTTGGTAGAGTTGGACATGTACCAACTGTCCCTACTCGTATACTCGTACAACTGACACGCAATCACACACGTGGCGGGCACGGTATAGAGCACTGAGAAAATACCGATGCGCACCATCAGTACTTCCAGCTTGTCTGTCTTAACCCCATCGCTTTTCACCTGGTTTCGAATTCGGAACAAAGCCATGAAGCCAGCTATTAGGAACGACGTCCCGAAAAGTAAGTAGACTAAAAACGGGGCAATAGCAAAGCCCATTAAAGTGTCAGTATTTTGGTTGCCTACATAGCACAGTCCGGTAATTTCATCCGCATCCACGTCTCTCATTACTAATATAACGATGGTTTTAATAGCGGGTATCGCCCAGGCAGCCAGGTGAAAATAACTGCTATGTAACTGAATAGCTTCGTGCCCCCATTTGAGCCCCGCCGAGAGGAACCAAGTCAGTGTGAGGATCACCCACCAAATCGAACTGGCCGTGCCGAAGTAATACAACAACAAAAACACAATAGCACAGTCAGTGTTTTCCAAACCCTCTTGGATGAGAATTCGCTGAAAGTTCGTCCCGTCAGATATTGTATCACACGAAATTGCCTGTCTGCCAGCAATTCTCCTGACGATGAAAGCGATGCTGTACAGGTTGTAGCAGACGGATAGGAAGATAATGGGTCTCTCCGGGTAACGGAATCTCTGGGAGTCAATCAGGAAAGTGAGTACGGTGAACAGCGTGGACACAAAACAGAAACCGGCCCAAATTGACATCCACACCTCAGCAAAATATTTATCGTCTTGGCTGAAGGCATCGTTTTCATCGCACTTGAGGGCACAACGTTCGGTCTGGTTCACGTAAACGTATTTCTTGGGGTGGCGATATTGGGAACAGTCTCGTCTCTTCGGCGAGGAAGGCGGGGGTACGGTGCGGTGGTGAGGTCTCCGAGTCGTGGGCCGCATTGGGCCCGCCGAGTCAGGCTGATCCTTGTCAGGCAGCGGACCGTCCATGCACATGTTATTTTGGTCGTTCTTGGGTGGGAACTTGGTGCAGTTAAGATCTGTGGGCCAGGGAAATCCGAACTCATGCAGCACTGGTTGGCACCGTCTCTGGACATTCTCACACATGGGCCTACACGGCCCGATGGGATCCAAAACTTTTTCTGTACACATTGGAACATAGACGGAGCAGAGGAAAAACTTCAGTTGCACAGAGCAGCCGTACTGGATGAGCGGGGTAAACGTCTGTAGCTTCAACTCGGCGTCCTGTTGCAAGTCGTGTCCAACCAAATTGGGCATGCCAGTGACATTGTAGCCCAGACCTCGGCACATCTCTATCCGTATTGGGTCGCATTTTCGGACAACTTCTCCCGTGGCTACCATAGCGTTGTAACTAGCTACCACACAAGTCAACAGCAGCCATGTGCCCGGCATAGCTGTACGAGCCATAGTGAAGTCACCGCCAGCCGAGGAGCCCGGCTTACTCCGGGCCGACAAAGCGAATCGACTTAGCCGTTAAACCGACAGTCCTTTACACCAAGTAGACCACAGACTGAAGGCCACAGTCGCATTGTAACACGCCATACACCTCTGTATCTGCTCAGATCATGGCACAGCAAGAGGGTAGTAGCCGAAGCCTTAGCGAACTTCTCTGACACAGATTCCGAAGGCCGTAGACCACTCGTGTTGGCCGCGTCAACGGTGAAGTTACACACTGCCTAGGCTTAACGTGCTCAGCGCAGAAAACGGGGACCATTACAGATGCTTAACAGTGCGTGTTCCGCTTCACATAAATCTTGTCCAATCAGACCCGTGTCAATGAACCAAGCTCCACCCACTTCCATTCTGTCAAACTGGCTGACTGACTAGCGCTGGACGCTGATTGGCTGGATGACTAGTTCGGTTTGATCCTCTGCGGTTGATGTAGATTATGGGTTTTACGCACGGGTCTTCAGCGCAGACAGGCCCATATTATTGCTGCTTATTTTTTTTTCTTTCGCTGCTTCGCGCAACACTCGGCTATCAGAAATCGCTTTAGTTGGGCAGTAAGGGGCTTATTAGAAACCAAAAACCGGCGTTTGGATCTCAATGTTTGCGCACTGAAGCATTATGGGGAAATAACACGAAATGACAGCCTGTTTTAACCTTGTCTGTTCCAGCGTGAGTAAACAAAATTGTTGATTAAACTTAAACACCACTACAATAAATTTGCCGCGATTTTAACGATCGCGCGGTAATTTTTTCACCCACTAAAAAAAAGAAAAATCCTCCCTCACTCTCAAAAAAAAATGTACAAAACGCATGGTCATTTAAAATGCATCAAACAGTGTGTGAATATTAGCAAAGTCATAGAGCCCAAGGGTTAACTTCTGGCCTGAAACCGAAAGCCTAGGCCGAGTTCGGCGATGTGTGGAATTCGTGCCGCTTGCCTGGCTTGTGCTAAGTCGGTGTACATGCTGCTCACCGTCCTGCCAATGTTTACCTCTCACTGATTTCACTATAGTTTCCAGCCAAATTGCCCATATCGACGCCCTAACAGTAAATCTTGCTTCGGCGGTTTGTACAACCCACACATATGCACTGGATACATGTACACAGAACGCATGGTCTGAACCTGATTCTGTCCGCTCACTTTTACAGGTGAACAATACTTGGATCAATCGGTTGAACCTGTTACACCTTCACACTTGTTGATTAGCTTTGTACGTTGATTATCAAGCACAGGACCAGCGGCCATTTAGCCACGACCCCTCCCTGTCACGTTTCTGGGTTTGGTTTTTGGTGTAGACTCCCACACTTCACGGCTCAACATTAATACCACCCTTAACGTTGCCACTTGAAAATGATGTGGCAAGGGAACTTTGCACTTGGCAAGTTTAAGAACATGTTCCGTGGAACATACTATTGTTCACTACATTATTGAATGTTTACTCTTCAATTAGAACAGTGTAAGTATTGGAGGTATCAAATATTTTTACATGTATAACTCCGTTATCTTCTGTCGGCACACACACACACACACACACACACACAATATATATATATATATGTACATGTTATGAAATTATATCTCTACAGAGGAAACAAGTTGATTTCATTGTATGCGTTTATTTTGTTAATTTTGACGAAAAAAAGGCTGTGTTTTAATATTACATCCCAAACTATCAAAATGAGTAGTATAGTTTTTGTTTTCTTTTAGAATGGGTTCATAATAGGTCATTTGTGATATGTATCTGATACACATGAAAGTACCCAAAATTTTGCTCGTTGGACTCGATCACGTATAAATCCATTGCATCCATGTGACGACAGAGTATAAAAGGCTTTAGATAATCTTTATGTCATAAAGTACATCCACAAAGTAAAGAACAGAGACCTTTCACAATTAATGAAGTCCCAGATCTTTCATAAACACGAGAGTTCATGTCCCTGGTAACGTTGGACAACCTGCTGACAAATCCTGATTAACTACTTATTGAGCTCGTTTATCCCCTAAATGGCCACCCAAATGAAAACAACATAATGACGTGGTCCTTGTCGTGATAATGGTCTGTTGTTGAGCAACCTTGTTTAGAAAAAAAAACTACTCTTCATTTATTATATGCAAACAGGTATATACGCGCCTTTTGCACGTTGTGGTGTTACCTTCGCAAAACATCGGTGCTCATGAATGTGCTGTTGTAACGAGGTACTTAATGTTTCTAAAGCATAACCAGGTATTTTCTTAAGTATCTATTGCATAATGACTTGTAATCACCGCGTGGATTATCGTAATTCCCACATGTACTAAGAATGTATGTTAAGACACCGAGGAATAAACACACCTCTTAACATACTGTAACACAGACAGAAATTTCTCCCGATAATGAAAATGAACTGTTATAACATTGCTTCTACGGAAAATGAAAAAATGAAATGAAATCGGGCACAGGAACATATTAAAGGATTTCTTCATATTTGTTTCAATAATTTGTTAGTGTTCTACCCTTACGGTTAGGCTGCACGTTTAAATCTAGGCATTATTTCCTGTAAATATCAGTATATGTATATATATTTATATTTTTCTCTGCATATCTGTCATATACGCCTTGGTGCCTGTATGTTATTTTTGTGACTCCTATAGTATATAGTAATGATGGTACTTCAGTACACGATTTCACTATGTTGTGTAGAAAGCTCAAATAGTGTTTCATCCATGTACATAATCAAGGAAGCATTCGTTATGAAAGCCATTTTGCTATGTAAATTTTCATAGGTTCCTCTAACACCATTTACATTAGATCGTTACATTTACTGTGGTAATCATATTAAAAGACTATTTCACGTATTATGTTTTGATAGGAGAATCTGAATGAAATATTTGTACAGTTCAATTTGCAAGGCAGTAGAATTCGCTAAAATGATTGTATATAAGAGACACACATGAATATAATGTAAATTTGGCTTCGTACTTTCCCCCAGGTTTCGGTAAATGGAGCCTACACATCTCCCAGGTTATCAAGAATCTCATACCTTGAACATAGCTTATATTGCTGACCTGCGATTAGTAAGCCTAACTCAATTAAAGATGAAGAAGCCGTGGTTTTTGCATTTTTATTCGAATTTTAATCATTTTTTTTTTACTTATGTTGACTTTTTGTTTACGATATTCCCGAATTTGTGTCTTAACACTTTTTCGGGAAAATATTTAAAACCTGGAATGTGACTTTGCGATGATTAACACGTCGATCTATAATTCGAGTTGGGCATGGATTCATTCATTTTGTCATTGGATGCCATTATCTGCCTGTTTTGTGTGTGTTTACAAGGACGCCAGCTTGATTGCCCACGGCTATGCGCCAGAAGCTTAGGTTTTCACAATCATTTACAAGAGACGGCATGAATGATTTTATAAAGTGTTATAGGCAGAATCAAATTGATTTTCACGTATATACGTCCCTGTATGTTCATTGCTCAGTGTTATCTCTTTAGCCCTTGCTTTCCCGTCGGATGTATCTTTGTGTTATTGTGTTTAAATCCTGTTTTCAAATATTTATCTTTGTTTAAAAATGTCATTATGTCTCCTCGTAAATCGTATTCCATCAAGGACAGGTACCTCCCTAGGCAGTGGGAAAGTTTCCGGAATGCTTCATTTTCTTTTGGATAGATCAAAGATTTTTGACAAAAGACTACACATGATATATCAGTGGTCATGTGTAACATTTTCAGGGCACTGCAAGAACGATCATCAAACTGACAAGTCTATGGGTTAAGATTTCTCTTATATATTGTGAATTCCAATCCTGTATAGACAGAACATTGCAATATTTAGAGAGGTCTTCTCTTTTTGTTCTTAATTGTACCTTTTACTGAATGTTTGCATTTTGTTAAATGCTGTAGTACCCATGGATAGAATAACATTAAATGTGTCACGTGTTTCCTATATACACATACATACAGTGGCAACGTTTACAGATTAAAGTGGTTGAAGACAATACACCTGACTTTTACAATCAATTACAAGGCTTGCGGTATATCCACTACATAAGAACTGTCCTTTACTTAACTGTTTCTTCAAGTCCAATTGCTGCGGTCATTTAACCAAAAAAAAAAAAAAAAAAAAAAAAAAAAAGAAAAAAAAAAAAAAAAAAAAAAAAAGGCTGCTAAACGTCGATTTTGGTGGAACCTCCATAAATCATACCCGAACAGCGCAGCTGTCGACTTTCTCCTGCTCAACAAATTGAGACTCGTCCTTTTTCTCCGCCCACGCTTTATACGGACAGCTCTCTATTTCCTTGCATACGTATAATTGTACCATCGCGGCACGAAGCTGTAGACATCTAACACTGCACGACAGGCCCATTTAAGGATTAAAACCTAGAATATTCAAGACTGAAGTTTTTCCCGTGATTTTACGTCTGGTCAATACTGATGCAATGATGACGACGATCTTAACACTGAGATATGACACAGGCTAAACGCATAGCCCAATCGATACACACAGCTGCATGTGGAGTGCATATGGACCAGGCATGGCGAGAATAGTGTATAAAGAATCAAGGGGTTGATCAAGAAATCAGGCGAGTAAGCAGCCAAGGAATCAAGACTTCAACGAATCAATCAGTAAATCAATCGACCGTTTAAGCGACCGATCGATCGATCCACAGGTTACTACTGTAATCAAGCCATCATCCGAGTTTGTAAATATATCCTTAATGGTTCAAGAGCAATTTAATAACACTACAAATTGACCCAACATAACTGATTTATACTCTTAGTTTTATTTACATTGAGTTTATGAATAGATTCGCAAACCTTTGGGGTTTTGATTTCTTTGATTATACTCTGTTTCGTCGATATGCATGTTTACTTAAATTTCAACCTTTAATACGCTTAAATAACGCCTTGGGGGTGCCTCCGTGGCTCAGTTGGTTAGCGCGCTAGTGCAGCGCAATGCACCCAGAAGCCATAATTCAAGGGTGATAATAAGGATATTTGTGCCAATTTAATTTTGAAACGTATTTCCTGGTCAAAGGGAGATAATCTGATTAAGACGTTGCCTCGGCTTGGATTGCAAAGGCCCGAATCTACTTTTAGGAAAAACATTTCATTTAGTCCAATGTTTGGGAAAATAATCCAGTGTATGGCTGTCCTATACCTGCTTTAGGCGTTGATAATACCAACGGGTTTCCATTAGACAACTACTTAGGCTGACAGATTGAAAGCACATTTATTTTGAAAAAAGAACAACTTTCATTCAGTCATTTCAGTCAGTATCGGTCCTGAGGTTATCTTGTATCTGTGCGGCGTTTACAATACTAGTGCAATCCCATTAGCCAACTACTGAGCACAGAAGCCACACAACGGAAAACTGTATCTAAAATTCAAACCACCAATATTTAAATGAAAGATCCTCTGTGAATAGAGTTAAAAACATTTAAATATTATAATTCTGCAGTGGATTTGATGTATAGTATTTATACAGTTGTTTGTGTTGTTGACGACATAGTTGGTCGAAATACGTTTTATCGTGGATGTCTTCAAGAGGGGTCATGTTGTGCTGGATTCAGTTAACAATTTTCGAACAGCCAGAGCTGTGCTTTACATGGAAACCTCCTGATAATTACATGCTTGACCGGGATCGTTACTCTTACAGCGGTCGCCGTGTGGATATATCGGTATGCTTATTTGTTGGCTTATTGCACTGATCTGTAAGAATATTAAAATATTACACATAGGTGTTCACCTGTGGAGACTTTAGGTAATCTTTGTGTCCAAAAGTACATACAGAAAGTAAATACACGAATAAACACCCAAATATTTCATAATCCAGATCCAAATGATTAAAGTTAATGATTTTACATTGATTGTTTCGAAAAAAAATTCGTGGCGAATTTATCCACAAAACGTAGAATATGCCCAGTGCATAAGAACTGTGTCTTATTTAACTGTTTTTCACGCCCAATTGCTGCGGTTATTTAACCAAAAAGTGGCTAGACGTCGATTTCAGTGGATCCTCAATATATCGGAGCCGAACAGCGCAGATGTCGACTTTCCTGTTCATCAAATTGAGACTGGTCCTTTTTCTCTGTGCACTCTTTAAATGGTCTGATCTCTATTTCGGGCCTGTATACGTACATGACGTTACATCATCGTCGAGGCCGTGAACACCTAACACGGCATGCCTGACTCGTTTAAAGATTAAAATTTACAATATGCAGAGTGAAGTTGTTATTTCTAATTTTATATCTGACCACTACTGGAGCAGTGATTACGACGATCTTAGCACTGGAATATGACTCAGGCTGAAAACATACAGCTCAATCGAGGCACACTGAGCCAGGCATGGCGCGTATAGTGTATATAGAATAAAGGCGTTAATCAAAGAATCCGGCGAGGAATCAGCCAAGAAATCAAGGCTCCAACGAATCAGTCGATAAGCGTATCGATCAATTAAGCGATCGATCGATATGTCGGTTAATATTGTAATCAAGCAATGATTCGATTTTATGAATAAATCTTTAATGGCTAACTTTACCTATTCAATAGCATTACAAAATTACTTAACATCGTTGATTTATACCCTTAGTTTTATTTCCATTGTTTTTACGAATAAATTCACTAACCACAGACACTTTCATTTGCTTTAGGCCTACTCTGTGTTTCAGCGATACACATGTAAGACTTGGATTTCAACCTGTGGTACGCTTAAATGGCTTCATAGCCCAGGGGAGATAATAAAAATATTTCTGCCAGTTTGATTTTTCAAACTTATTTCATGGTCAAAGGGAGGTAATTTGATTAAGAGTTTACCTCTGATTGGGCTGCAAAGCGCAGAGTCGGGAAATGAGCTGTGAGCCACTAACACTTAGACAAAGTGAAGAACATTTATTTTGAAGAAAGCGCTTCATTCAGTCAAATACATGGGTAAATAATCCACCGTAAAATTGTCTTATACCTAAGTGCGCCGTTGATAATACCAACCAATTTCCATCAGCCAACCACTGACAGGGAAAGACAGGAACACATTAGAAATCGTGGCCGACGGACACACAATGGAAAAGTGTATCTAAAATACCAGCTTTTGTTATTTCAATGAAAAAGCCTCATTGAACAGAATTAAAAATATTTAAATATTTCAAGTCTATAGTAGACTTGATGGACCGTATTTATATAATTGTCTTACTTGTTGACGACATGTTTGGATTTATATACGCTTTATCCTTGACCTTTACTTGGCTTTTATTATTTATTTCATTGGGATTTAATTCCGTACAAAAGTATTTCACTTATACATCAGCGGTCATTTTCTTCGGTGGAGGAAACCAGAAGCCTGGAAGTGAACCACTGACCGTTGGCCTGTAACTGACCATGTTTATTACCATCGGAGTGGACCGTATAAAAAGTTAATGTCATATTGATGAACTTATCTTCAATGAATCTCATGTTAAACTGCATATAAAAGACCATTGATATGCATGTGACCAAAGTCGACCAATCATTGGCATACGAAGCGCATATCGGCCGAGTAGCAAATATAGATCTCCACTGATGCTGGCATGGAGACAATCTATATAGTGATTGTCCTTACATTACAATGATTTATTAATTCCCCTCCCTGGTAACAGTCCACTGATACACATCTAGCATAATAAATCTCTCTACAGGATGGTGGGATAATATTGGTGGTAATGGGAGAAAACCATACCAACCGAGCTGCAATGTGCGTCAACGCTTCATGAAGTTCGAGTCTTTCCAGGTGACTTTCCAGGTACTCCGCAATGTTAAGTTTTCCCCAGCCATAACAGCGTCATATACATGTACCTAAAACTTTCTGGGAAGGACGTAACTCTTTTATCGGAGTAATATCTAAATTTATTACCCCACAAGCAAGTTTCTCGGCCAGTGCTGCATGTTGATTGGCTAATCAAACGGGTTTTAGGGCTTCATATTACCGTTTTGACAGCTATCAAACGGGTCATATGGAAATCAACCCATGGCGATATTTTTTTCACACTCACTTTAGTGATACAAACGATGTGTTATCTGTCAGAAAAACAGCTTCAGATAAGTTATTTATGAGGTATGATGTAATTAAATACAATATTACATTTGTTTCATCCAGCTGAGTACAAATTCAAAGCATTTTTATAATTTTCTGCACCTATAAAACCGTCGCCGATCGATCGCTACGTTTTAATGTATAAAAGGTAAATAGCTCCCACCATGACGTTTGCTTTTAGTGAGAAACACTGGCTAACTTAAGAGCACACACCAGGCAAATGTATTTCGATATAAAACGTATGCTGGACCGATACACCGCCTGTTTAACTTGTACAATCATGCTTTCCCAGAGAAACTCTCCACCAGCAATAAAATCACAGCAGTCATGTCTGATTAAGAAGTTATCTCGAAATCCAAGTCAGCGTCTCAACAACAACGTGGTAAAGTTTTGATGTGCGACGCCGTATGGAATGCGGTGCTCACAATATTTCGCCCACTTTAAACTGTCCAACACAATGTTGCATCCATTCACAGCTCTATTTAAACACAAAGTGTCATTCCCAGCACTTAGTTTTGTTCATCAAATTTGTATCAAGATAGAGTTGCCAGTTTTTATTTAAGTTGGGACACATGATTATTCTGAGAAAATTCTTGTTTTAGTGACCAAATAGCCCAAGTTTTTTTAATTATCTACTTCAGGTTTAAGGTAAGCAGGGCTACCAGTGCGGAATTTTTTTTCATTCCAAATGACTGGTCAGGGAACTAACAGGCTTGTGGGATAATAAATTCGTCATCAAGATTTTAACCAGGGTGTATGACATATTATGACCCTACTGAGTCTAATATACCCTTCGCCTTCGGCTCAAGGTGTAAGAGACTCAGCAGGGTCATAGCATGTCATAAACCTTGGGTAAAATCTAAATAACTTATAATATATACACGTGTGTTACTTCATACGGTGGGGTGGGAAATGCTACGGCATTTATAGAGAGTAAAACTAGAACAGCGGTAATTATACAATATGTAGTTGACAAGTGATCGTATGTAACCGGTAAAATCTTGTTTCTTGTCAGTTTTGTCTCCATTAGAGTTTTATTCTAACCGTTCGTGGAAATGCTTAACAAGTAACAACGAACGATCCCAAGTGCCGTGGCTTTAGCAGAATAGCACCAATCACCATATATATCCTCATGGTATATCTATCCGATATCCTATCATGTTCCTGGGCTAACAGTTAGGGAGTCTGCTGGCAACCTGCTCAGGGTTGTGGGTTTCCCCAGGGCTCTGCCCGGTTTCCTCCCTCCATAATGCTGGCCGCCGTCGTAGAAGTGAAATATTCTTAATTATGGCGTAAAAACCACAGAAATAAGTAAATAAATAAATAAAAGTTATAAGTAATGAAACTGGTAGTAAGAAATAATACCAAATGGATGAATATCGTCTCATACAATAAATGTAGTATTCGTTTCATTTCCCAACAGATGTCTTTCAATCGCCAGGACACACCAGCTGTTTTCATGTTATTGCTTGTTGCATGAGACGTTAGTGCATCATTTTGAGCATGTATGGAGCAGTGACGTCTAATAAATCGTTATCAGCATAACTACATTGTTTTTACCTGTTATTCTGGTTAAGCCATTTTTACCCGAAGGAATGTAAGCTACAACAATACATTTGTTTACTTGAGCAACTGGAATAAAAGTGGAACTGAGGTAAAGTGAAAAGAGACCCATATTTTATCAGTTATGTACCAAATATTACATGTCGTCGCTGGTCAAAATGTTAAACAGAGAGTTTGTAGATTCCAGCTGTTGATCGTAGGGAATTAGCAACAATCAGCAGTGGACTCAGCTCGCGTGGCCGTTTTGAGGAGTCTGACATCACTTGAAGACCACTTGGCTTCTACCACTATGGTGTGCATATCTTTACGTCACACGTGGGAAAGTATGTCAGAATTTGCCAACCGTCGGTGTTTTACCCCAGGCATTCCTGTATCTATAGACCAGAGCGCAATCGTATAGGTGAACAATTCTGGAGAATGGCGTTACACAAGAATTAAGCAAAAAACAAATATATAGAAACAAATACAATTTCATCGTGTGTCGTGCTAAATGTTTTACTCACATGAGAAGACTATATGGAGATAAAAATGTCAAGAGTGGGATTTGAACTTGTAACAGATTTATCGGTTTTATATGAAATCCTCACATCATATTATTAACCCCATCCGCATAAGGAATTCAGGTCACAAAATGTTCTATAACTGGCATACAGTGACTAGGGTTTCTTCTAATGTCACGTTATCTGATGTAATCTCACAGAATTCTCGTGATCAGGGTAAAAATAGTATAACTACTGATACCTTATACTGTCGTGTTATGTCGTCACCCACACCCACACATGCACATTGTTCTGGTATGACTCGACCACTGACTGATCTCGGATCTCCCGGATCTCTAACCAACAGGCCATCGAGGCAGTTCTCATGTAAACAGAGGTTCATTCTAGAATGAAAGTAATGAAAACAATGTTTATAAACTCATATAATGTAGCTTTCCATTTCAACCGCAACGATAACATTTCAGTTTGAACATTTATACCTTTCACGACTTTCTTATCTAGAGCGTCGATGTCATACATCAATACTGGGTCGGGTCATACAAAAGACTTTAAAAATGGTTCCTACTTGGCTCTCAGCACAAAAACATTAGAGCGGGGAAGCAATACTGCCCAGCCCGGTATTAGTGTGATGTGACTGGGTGGGGTATCATGTCTGGCGTCATGATGTTCCAATGGCGACTGCTCTTTGGCGGCATGGACTCAGCACTTGCCACAGGACTACACAGTGAATATCCATTTTCTCCTTCGTCGGGCTCCTTCGTCGTCATATAACTTTCTTTTCAGTTACATGTACACGTATTTCTCCATGCTTCCTAGGGAAAAGTTGGGTTTTTTGACGTGACCTGGAGCTATACACTAATGCTTGAAACCCTTCTTCTCATTACACATTTCTGTTCACCTGTTCAGAAGAAGTGTCCTATGTATGTGCAGTTTATGAAATCTTTAATTATTCTGATTGTTTCATTGTATAAGAAGTATTTACAGCATCATAAATTCTATAGAAAAACTGCATATAAAACAATGTATATGTGCCCCCTTTCCCTGTCAAAAGCATATCCGTGATAAAAATTTGACAATGGAGATTTTTGCCCTTTAATAGTTTTTTTTCTGATATTCCAATGACCCCCATATGTCTCCTCCAGCATGTAAGGTTGTAGCTTTTGTAAGTGCTTAGGTCTGGTTTTGCCCACTAAAGGAACTTTAGGTGTGGGTGTACAACATTTTAAGTGTCAATGCATCAGTCCATAGTATCAGTGTGTTGATGACCATATGATTCAGCACCATCTGCTTTCTTTGCTTGGTTGGTGTTTTGTGCCGTACTCAAGAATATTTTACCCATACTATGGCGACCAGCATTATTGTGGTTATTCCTCTCCCCGTAAAATCTGAAAGGAAGCAGGATTATTTCAAGAGAGCAGGTTATTTCTATTCCTTTTTCGTCCACTTTTTCGGTATATTAAAACATAAAGTGCAAGTCATTAAATGTAATATCAGGAATTATAAATTTCCGATATCTCATCTGACGACATGCAGCACTATTTGCACTGGTATAAATGTGTATATTTTTTTGAGATTTAAGGTATTTATAGTTCAAATTTGGCTTTACTTTCTAAGGAACAGGGAAGATAAGAAAGTGGAAAATAAATATGTGAAATGGTAAAAAATGGGCAAATTCCATCCTTGGGGACCTCTAATATTTTTATTTATTTATTTATTTATTTGATTGGTGTTTTACGTCGTACTCAAGAATATTTCACTTATACAACGGGGGCCAGCATTATTGTGGGAGGAAACCGGGCAGAGCCCGGGGGAAACCCACGACCATCCGCAGGTTGCTGGCAGACCTTCCCACGTACTCTAATATTTTTAAAAGTTCCTGTATACTTATTGTAATAATACTCTTTTAACATTGAAGTAATACTGCTATTATTTTTTCCAACTTTGTGTGAAATATCATGTATTTCAAGGACATGTACGTTCCTGTCTGGCTCTTTCATATTGCTAAATGTTTTATTTTCTTTTTGTTTAATGTATATATTAACTGCTGCAATGTATGGTGGCATTGTGATGCGTCTTATAGTTGTTAGATTTTTTAAAAATTCACTGTTTAATTTGTAAAATGTTTACTGTTAAATTTATTTCTCGTGTAGATTAAAGTTAGCTTGCAACCAAGTATAAATTTCAGGTCATAATACATTATAAACTGTGGTCAAGTCGACTCGGTCTTTGAACAATGAGATCAATTTGTATCATTTTGGATCAGTTTGTGTCCAGTTCTGGCTGTTTTGGTTGTCATTTTAGGCCAAGAATCTTCTCGGAAGGTTTTTTTCTCTCGAATCCATAAGGATTTTTTAACCCATAAATATATCTTTGAACATGCAGGATTAAAACCCATTGCAAATTTCAGGCGTCGCTATTTAATTTCTCGAACAAGTCAGATGAAATACATCCTGGATTAAGACCTCAATAGAACAAGTTACCTCGCGATCTCTTTCGTCCAAGTTCCTTTATTATATGGGAACACCTACTATACATGGCCTGACCAGACATAGTCCCTATCTGTACTTAGTAACTTGTTTTTAAATTTAACTTTATTGTACCTGATGAATCATCCACTCTATGGAAATTATCTATACCAAGCCATACTGTGCATATGTATGTGGTAAATTGCCTTATCTCTGAATGTGCCACATACTCAAGTGCATGGCTGATATGTAAGGTTTGTAAAGTACTTCTCTTTACTCGTAGTATGCATTAGATTCCGTGAGGTAATGAAAATATTAAAATTAAAAATTGACACGCACGGGTGCCAGAATTTTCGCTTTATGATAATTGTAGTATTATTAGTAATAAAACAGTAGTCAAGCTTAGTCATTTTAGTATCTGGTGTCTTTGCCATGTGAAAATTATATACGTTTCTTGAAAAAAGCCGGCTTTCAGAGTCCTTGCACATGCTGCCAACTCCATAAACCACCGATGGGATGCAGTTATATGGAAAATTTTCATCCTCTCTTTTAGTCACTTCACTGGTCAGCGTGTTTCAGTCCTGTGGTAAATGGTGAATATCTAATCCGTCATAAGAATCACATCCTTGTGTGAAAGCGGAGGACGCACCTAATTTGCAGAACACGGAACTGTTCCTGAATGAGGGCCTTGGCTTCGGACCATGAATTATACCACTGTATATAAAGGAAACGGGCAGCGTTAAGGCAAGTGGTTTGAGTTTTACAATAAATAAACACAGAAATAAATTCGCACGCCTTGTGTGATCGCTAAATCGTCTCTAAAGATCCCTTGGAGAGTACACATCTCACAAAACAAAATCACAGATACTGGACTGCTGAGGTCAATAGAGCGATGACCTCACTACATGTACTTATTGCATTGAATTCCTTGATGCTTGTCCACTTCCTTCAAACACAGGCTAACAAGACGGGAGGATGCAAAGACGTGGAGTGTGATTACAGTCAAGAGAAGATTTTCAAAGTTTGCAGAGAAGAGCTTCATGATTCATTCGACAACACAGTGGCCTCCTCTCTCAATCATCCATCAGGGTGTGGGTTAAGATTTGAATTGGATGTCATGCCTAGAATATCATCGGTCATCCTTACATAACTGTTAACTGTATTTTTTCTTATATGTTATCACCTTTACGTACAATTTTGTGTATTATGTCCTTACGTTCCTTTCGGAAGTGGTGTTTAAAGTTATTTTGGACATGGGTATTACGCCGAACTTGGGGTTTAGAGTCATAAAAATTTTCCGAATTTGGCAAAGTGCTTAATTAGACAAAACTTGGAGATCGTTTGTTCCTTTATTTGATTCAGGTTTAACGCCGCTTATAGCATTATTTCGGTCACCCAGCAACGGTGTCTCTTTGTAGCAGTCCAGACTCAGTGTCGACACTTATGCTGACCAGTATTCTTGGTCTGTTCCTCTAGTGATCTGCTGTTAGCGAAGTAGTTCCTACAACAAGGCGAGTAGTACCAACTTTAAGATATTAAGGTCTTAGGTATAACTCGATTCGTTATCGAATCCCCGCATCTATCTTTTACAAGGCAGACTCTTTACCCACTACACTACCGCATCCTACGTCAATTTTATGTAACCGTTCCCATGAATGGGGAATTATATGGAACCCTGAGATAAATGAGCCGGCCTCCGAGTTAACTGACCAATCACCGACACACATGTATCAGTTTTCAAACACCATTGCACTGCAAAGTTTGGCTTGAGTTCTCCACTTCTCGAAAGGGCTGAAATATTATTTCATCATATTCTTTTGGCGGCTCCCTACTTCCATAAAAATTGATTTTAAATACATAACAATAAAAATTGATTTTAAATCATTTAGTAAACTTCACTTTTATCATGCATGATTATAATGGTTATCATCCTAACATCTCAACATATATGTAAGTATGTGTGGACGTGTACGGGGACCACAGTCTGGACGTGTACGGGGACCACAGTCTGGACGTGTACGGGAACCACACACTAGCCAACTAAGCACTTCTATAATAGATATTTTTTCACTATAACTTCAAACACATGCTTACATATACATTACATAAAGTTGGACAATGGACTTGTTCCTTCCCAAAATATAAATTCCTGGAATATTTAATATAAAGGATCAAGGTGGTACATTATAAGATATCACTAAATGATAACTCCAAAATTATTTCCACTCTCTGCTATAACTAGTGATGTTTATATTGCTCACACGATGATGAATATTGGGCACCCACAAACAGGCGGGATGTAATTAAAGAACTGTTCAAGATTAAACTTTAAACCCCAATCAAACAAACATGAGGTAGCCTGTACAATAGTGAAAGTATTCCGTCTCCATATTATTTATTTGATAGGATTATTTAAGAGTATTACGACGACCGAAAGTTTGATAGCTGGATGAAACTTGAAAGCCCGGCGTTTACTATTCTCGCATTTAACAATTCACAGATTTACCGGCTCGACGAAGTCAAACAGGTATTGATATCTGTCGAACTTTGACAGACCACTTAAGCGGCAACAGTAGCGCTGTGGACCATGGCCCCAAGGAAAGTGGCCATGAAGCCAGAGAATTTTAATTTTAATCGATTGGCTGACTGACTGACTGATTGATATAGTTGCTTGAAAATCCATACTGTTATTTCACATGGGTGAAGGTGACCGGAGTTCCCAGTGTAACCACAGAGCTGTGGTATCGCGTACACATGTGAATACCATACTAAAGGAAACGGATGAAAGACCACGAACGGAAGACTTCACAAATGGTCGCACAAGTGCCGTCGACTGCCTGTTGACGCCAAGGCCCCGCCTCTGGGAAACCGAGGGGATTCCCCTTTTCTTTCCCCGCTTGAGTTGCGTGACTGTCCTATAAAATGGAAGACATGAAGATTAACTACGCAGTTATCACTTGTCCAGTCTTTGTATATACAATCAATTCCAATAATAAACCCAAACCCAGGACCTTCACATTTTACCATCCGGACATTTAAGTATTTCAAGGTATAGGTGATAAACCCTTTCGATTTCAGGGGCATTTCTTTCTCGAAGGAATTATGAGATCTTTTGTGGTAAGTTATGTTGGCGCTTGAGATTTTTGTTATTTGGATTAATGTCAGTTGTTGATTTGTCTTGTGGAATGAAATGTGATTGGATCACAATATATACTCAGAAAATAATTTTCTTGTTGAAAACTACCGGTACCCTAGAATTCATGGCTATTAGTGTCCAAATCGTTAAGCTGGTTTAGCGCGAACCGTCGACTGTATACGTGTCATTGTTACCCTAGAATACCATCAACAACGTATGGTTCATTTTTACCCTAGAATTCATGGCTATTAGTGTCCAAATCGTTAAGCTGGTTTAGCGCGAACCGTCGACTGTATACGTGTCATTTTTACCCTAGAATACCATCAACAACGTATGGTTCAGGAAAGCAGGCAAACGAACCTCGAGGAGCTGTGTATACTTATCTAGATACACCAGGCATAAAGTATTAACGACGACCTAAACTTGTAACATATAGCCTAGTTTCGATATACAAACGTAATTTTTTTTGCATTTTGTTACCATACAGGATTTGCAGTGCGCGTCTTATATTGAGTGAAAAGACCATACCTGGTTGGCCAAACGGACTACAAAGGCCACTTGTCGTATATAACATGTCCCTTCCGCGTATTTCGCATATTAAGGCTGTACATGAGGCCTCAAACGTGAGCCGTACGTTTGTAAATCATTTTCGCAGACGAGCGTATTGGAGGTAGATCGACCGGAACGTTTAGATCACGTGTTACAGGTCGGTGCAAGTGACAAAGTAGATCCTCACGGCAGGCAGAGATAGCCCACATTAACCACTGGGTGGTTGGTCCTTACAGTCTGTGGATAGAGCCCCGGAAAAAATGTCTTCTCGAGTACCGTGGATCTTGGTCGTCACGACTGTTCTGGTAGTCTGTGCTCTGACGGATGCAGCTAAGAGGTAAAGGCATTCTCATCTCTGTACGAGTCGTTCATTTAGTATATCCTTTACACCAGCTACACGGTGCAAATTTCCTACATCTTTGGAATTTTAAAAAGGTTATGAAATGTGCTTTCCTGAGAAAAAAATTAGCGCACAAACACAGCTGTACAAGACTGGCGCCGTGCTTTCTTCGTAATCTATAATCTTCTGATATATTTAATTACTTATTAGATCGATGTTTAACGTCGTACGCAAGAATATTTCACTTATACGACGACGGCCGACATTATGGAGGGAGCACACCGCTCAGGCCTCGGGGGAAACCCACGTCCATCCTCTTCTGATGTAATCCAAGCTTCCAGATCAACGCATTGAATAGAATTGCTATTTATTGTTGTTTTCAAATTTTCTGTTCGGATGCAATGATACTTATAGAATATAACGTATATTCGCACGTAGGCCACATGACTTTATCGATACTTAATGGATCAATGAGATTGAAAAGAAGAGCAACTTAAGTCAACCATCTTTGCATGCATGACATATGTAGTCTCTATCGATCATGTATATATTGATGAGTATGTTTTGAGGTCGACAAAAGTAGCTTCTCTTGTATTTATTGTATACCACAACAAGAGAGCAGCAATAGTTAATGGCACCGCGGAAAAGCCATTGTGGTTAATTAGCTCAAGGCAAGTCAATACACTAATTTTATTATAAGTGTGTCCCATGTCCGATCAAAAGACGGGGAACTTTTTTATGTGCTTGTTGTATGTGTCTAGATTATCAGGTTTATACTCTTTGTAGTACATGTGTCACACGCTCAATTTTGAGCAAACGATGTTCGATTTCATGTCTTTAACAAAACTGTCAAGAATTTACGCTACCATTTTCAGGTTTTTATATAGCCAGATGGCAGATAAACGAGCTAATAGTTAGGGAATTAGGGACGAATGGTGGCATTTTCTCATGAACACGGAGAAGTTATTTGATATACTTCGGCAAGTTTCCAGGTTCTTTGTGGCCTTTGTGTACTTAAAATATATTCAACGTCATACTTGTATTGTATAAACCCAACCTGAGTCAACAAAAGAATACGACCCAGCAAAGTAAACTGTGGACTTTGAGACCGGCTTCAGCTCACTTTTATTCCTTCTCCTATATTAACAATGCAATGCTCTACATATTCTCACCCTCATCCATAGAGGCCTTAAAACCAGCATGTCTTAGGTAGTTCAAATTCTGTGTAAATACGTGTTGTAGCTTGAGAATAGAGAATAGTATGCGAGTGTCCGTCTGCATGGAATATGTGGGTTCAACACCCGGTGAGGTTAAACCGAAGACATCAAGGATAAACTTGCACGGTGGTTCTCCCTGTGTTTCATACAGAATATAGTGACGAACAATATGAACGTTTGCAGGCCGATTTCCTCTCTATTTACATTGAACATTCATTAAACCTCAGGGCCTTAGTGCAAGGCGACCTAGACTGTCAAATCGATAATGCAGCCGTTGCAAATTCACGAGTGTTTTGTCATATTTCCTTGAATCCAAAGGAAAATGGTATTTCCATTATGCATTAAAACTACTGTCTTACACTGACATTGTGATCTTTTTCATATCCGTAATGCTTGTTGTTGTTGGTGTACAGGAACAAGCGGAAGTGCGTCACGCAGAGGGTAGTATCGGACTGGATGTGGAAGATAAAGAGAGAGCCATGTCTGTTCACCACAGCCAGCATCTACTCTAGATGGAGCCGTGGGTAAGTCTCAGTCTTCAGCCCCTAAATTTCACTTTGTCGTTTGATGATATTTTGTTTCGAATTAAATTATTCAGATATATCCAGAGTGAGTTGTTTCTCTGTTTCGTGCATGCATGATTATCGTCGCTTACTTTTTAGGCAAAAAAACTGATGATTCCGTGCGCTAAATGTAATTGGTACTATGTGAACTCGTATGCATTATAACATAATATTGTTATCACTGGATCCATACACAAGTTTTGTTTTCTGTCAGAGTTTAATCTCGATACCTGCTGTACACACTTTGAGATTACTCAAAAACAAATGTTACACATTCCTGATGTTAAAGGAAGACGGAAAATCTGAAGTCGAAGGTTTTGGAAAATTTTAAAAAAATAGTCATCAAGTAATTTTTACAATTCTTTTCACACGTAGACGTGTCGTGAAACTGCTCCTTGTAGTATTCGCCGTGACGTTGTGACTGATGCCGAAATATTTGTCAGCTTGAATTTCCGAAGTATTTGTCAGGTTAAATTCTTACAGTGACGTGACAGTGACGACATGATATCGTTTCAGAGATTGCAATGTTTGCTTACACAATGCGTCACAGACTGGTCTCAAGCTTACGTCTTCGCATCGCTCAAATCAACGAGGAAATGGTAGAACTTAATCCAAGGCCTATATATTTGACATTATGGATTTGGGGGGTTTTAGATCTGCGTTGCTGAAAAAGAAACTACACCTAAACCAAACCATTCTTGAGAAAGGAAAGAAACATTGCATTTGTGTAATATAGCTGTTTTAGCAACTCATTTATTCATGCCAGTGACGGTTGTTAGGATTATAAATTGTGCTCCCCACGGGCAGAGTCTCGTATCCCATGAGTACTTATTCCTGAATAATATTGGGCACAGATATGTTGCTGGGCTCTTCTTCCCTTGTGTTCACAGCAATGAAGGCAGAGAAAAAACCTTTAACGAATTTCATCGCGGAAAATTTTAGCTAATAACACTTAAAACATGTGGTAATGAAAGGAACACCGAGCTAATTGATCCATTGAGGTGTAATTGTCAGAGAAAACATAAAACAAAATTTCTAGGATTGAGAGTAATGAGCTGATGTTAACCTAGATGGATTTATATGGGACTACATGCCGTGTTATAGCCTGAGCCGAATAATGGGTGTATTTCACTACCAATGGGAATTCCTCTCAACATCATGTGCACTGACTATTTAGGCAATATTCCACGAATGATCCCTCAGATTTATCTGCTGCCATTTTGATCAGCTTTCTGGACGATGTCAATTCTGATCAGATTTGTAATACCCGTTGTTCTCAGCCCACAAATCTTCCCACAAAACTTACGCACAAACTTCAATTACGGGCGCAATTAGCCTGGTATTATCCTTGAACATCATTCACTGTATTCTGATGGCGTTATGTTCACGGCTAGTCGAGCCAAGGCCATTTATGAAATGCACATTATGGGCACGACCTTCATAACGGTGAGCCCAATTTCTCATTGTCAATGCACTCGATCGCCCATTTGTCAAAACTGGAGAATTATCAACCCAGTATCACTCATGTTGGAGTGGGATTTCTCATAAAGCTGCCGTCATAAAAAATAGTTAGTGTGTGGTGTCCAATTTTATCTCACATCAATTTTCTCTCCTTGTAACTACCTCAACATGGCCACTGACGGACCTTATTCATTCATTTATTCATTTGATTGGTATTTTACGCCGTACTCAAGAATGTTTCACTTATACGACGACGGCCAGCAGTATGGTGGGAGGAAACCGGGTAGAGCCAGGGGGAAACCCACGACCCTCCGCAGGAGATCGGTCCGGTTGTTTCAGCGGAATGACGTAGACAACCATGAAAATGTCTTCTATATGCTGTTATAACAAGGCTTGGCAATGTGTAGGTTAACTCATGGGTAATTCCATGATGGGAAACTCCTTCCCGCCTTTCAACAAACCGGTAAGAAAGTTATATGCACTCTTGTTCTTTTCTGTGTACGTCACACACACACGGACGTATAGGCCTTCCAGTCAAACACTTAAGTAATACAAGCACTGCAGTGATACAGCAAAAACAGAAAAAAAGTGTCCTTGTGGCGATTTAGTCTTGATTCTATTGTCCGTCGGAGACTCTCATTTTACAACACAACAAAGGTGTAGAGGCACGAATGTGACTCAGCTTATCTAACGATGTACTAACGTGCAGAGCAGTGCTGAGCCACACTGACTTCTTGTATCAAACAGCAGGTCCATCAGATCTGTGACTATCGACTGCAGAACATTAGGTTTTAAACCATGTTAGTTTGTTTCAACCTGCATAAATCTGGTTTCTGTGGACAAACAACACCCAAAGGCGTACTTCATAATAAACACACGGCTCTACCGGATGTCAATATGTATTAAATCAAATCGAGTTGATGGCCATTTCCCCATCGTCACGTGCACCGGTGATTCGCTAGATTTCTGATTATGCAATGACGTCACCATTTCATGTAACAGGTAATTTATTATTGTGCGAAATTGGTAGCATAAACATGGCGGAATTATACCGAAACGAAGACGTTTTCGTCACAGCACCACGGATTTACTGTACCTGTTGATTGGAACATAAATCTGAAGGCACAGTTGAATGCAAACATGATATATATATATATCTATACCTCTTCCTGTATGCATCAATATACCAGGTCAGGGTTTTTATTTAATATTTAGAGGGCCTCCGTGGTTCCGTGGGTTAGCGCGCTAGCGCAGCGCATTGACCCAGAAGCCTTCCACGAATGCCGTCGCTGTGAGTTCAATTCCAGCTTATGCTGGCTTCCTCTCATGCCGTACGTGGGAAGGTCTGACAGTAACCTGCGAATGGCCGTGGGTTTCCCCCGGACTCTGCCCGATTTCATCCCGTCATAATGCTGGCCGCCGTCGTATAAGTGAAATAGTTTTGAGTACAGCGATAAACACCATTCAAATAAACAAACAAATAAATAAATAAATAAATAAATATTTAAGATTCACTGACCGTAGTTCGGGGTTGAACTGCGAGCTCACCCGCGATCATTTTAAAAGTGAGTGAGGCTGACCAACTCGGTACGGTAGTGCGTCTATAAATCTGGCGTCAGCTTCACTCATGGCGTTAAGCAAAAGTCAAGAGCCTCGGCCAAAAGGCCCGATGTTTTCATGATAAACGTTCGACAGTGCAGACTTTCGCTGTTCCCTCCTTTAAAGCGGTGGAAAGACCCCTTACTGGTGTAAACACATATAACTTGATATTTGTTACACTTTTCAACTGTGGGAATTTCCATAATTGGTATAAACATAAAATGACTTGATCTGCGCCACACTTTACAGCTGTGGGAATTCCCATATATGGCACAGACATAAAATGACTTTGATCTGTATCACACTTTAAATTCCCATAATTGGCACGGACATAAAATGACTTGACGTGTGTCAAATTTCACAGCTGTGGGAATTCCCATAATTGGTATAGACATAAAATGACTTGATCTGTGTCACACTTTTCAGCTGTGGGAGTTCCCACAATTGGTAGAGACATAAAATGACTTGACCGAACTGGTATAGATATAGCCGAATTGATTTGTCCCACAGTTCACAGCAGAGGAATTTCCTATCACTAGTATAGACATTTCTGGATTTCCCGTCAATAGCACAGATATTATTAACTTGTCCTGTTTCTTCTTACAGTGGTAACTGGTACAGACATTGCTAAGCTATCCTGTTTCCCACTACAGTGGTTTCATTTCCCGTAACTGGTACAGACATTGCTATCTTGTCCTGATTCCTCTTACAGCCATACCGATTCCCGTAAATGGTGCTGGCGTCTCGAAAAGACACTCGTGCGCCGGGTTGTTAGTTTCAAGCACTGCTGCCCAGGTTGGACTACTAATTACTGGGGCCGGTGTAAAATTCGTAAGTTTTTCTACACTTGTAAAACTGGGTTTTGCACTGAGGAATTTGCTAATAAACTTAATTTATCAAATAAATGAAATTGACTCATTATCCATATGTTTAAATCGAAGACAAGAAAATATCGGTCATTTACCTGATAAACAAATGTAATAGTAGGTTGATTGCGTGATTTATTAATTGTACAGTTTGTTATCTCACGAATGCAGTATTTTCGAAAAGGTCGATTGATTGATGTTAGGTTTTGTTCATGATGATATTAGTAGTGCATATTTTATTGTTTGGATTTGTTTTCCAGCGTGGATACGGTTGATGTTGATTATGCTTTCAAAAACAAATAAGCAAACAAACAAAAAATTAAATAAAGGAATAATAATAAAAAAGGAATAAAATGAATAAATAAATGCATCGAAGTGAGATCATTTTATACTCACCGCGATGCTGGTTGGAGTTTTTATATCTTGTTTGTTTGGCCTGGTGTTTTAAGTTTATGCTTTCATGTCTTGTAGACCTGACTGTCTTTATTGTTCTTGTAGGTGTTCCAATGGCGGATTGCAATGGCGGTTGTGAAAACAATGGCATGTGCAATGCTGTCACGGATAGGTGTACCTGTTTACCAGGATTTACTGGCAGACGGTGCGAACAAGGTAAGGACAGTGCGAAAACTAGCAAACATGCCCAAAATGAAACCTTTACGCTTTAACAATGATCCTCTTGTACGATGGACATTTCGCAACTTTTCACCTTGATCGAACTTGTGTTTCAAGTAGAATGAAGAACTAATTCCTTTTCGTTATGCCTTAAATTAATCCGGGGGGTCTCCTTGGCTCAGTCGGTTAGCGCGCTAGCGCAGCACAATAACCCCAAGCCTCCCATCAATGCCGTCGCTGTGAGCTCTTCCTCTCCGGCCGTACGTGGGAAGGTCTGCCATCAACCTGCGGATAGTCGTGGGTTTTCCCCGGGCTCTTCCCGGTTTCCTCCAACCAAAATGCTGGCCGCCGTCATATAAGTGAAATATTCTTGAGTAGAGCGTAAAACACCAATCAAATAGATAAATAAACAAATAAATTAACCTGTGTCGAAACATTCTTTTTCAGTATTTCAATTTTGACATGCAGTAAATCTGGAACTTTACGAATAGCGTCGCAAAACGAAAGAGAAAGGTGCATAGGAAATATTCTACACAATAATGCTATATGCTAAAACGCGCATGGGAAGAACAGGGACAGAAACATACATTATACTCTGCGACATTTGAATAACATATGCACACAGATACTTCGCATATCGAAATTCAATATTGTGGAAAGGATGATCCCCTGGGGAATCGCGTAAGGGGTTTCCTCTCAAAATTCAGCCAAATGTTGCCCTACATTATAATGTTTTTTTTCAAAAAAAGCAACCGATGCACCTAAATTGGACGAAATGTCGCACTCTACACTTTCCTCTACTGCGTGGTGGATATTCGGCTGCAACGTTAAGGAGATCTGGCGTAAACACAGGACCTTTCCAGTAATGAATGAAAAGGGCGATTATTAAAAGCGCGAGTTTTGTGTTACGTTCTGTGTGTATGTGCTGGTAGACATGAGGTGTATATATCAACGAGACCTGAAGCGCCTTTTATCTTCGGGGTCTCCCTGTCCCGCAGGTAGTATAAAGACATGTCAAAGTCATGTTTCCATGACTACGGTGATAAGATCCGTGTCGTCCTGACATCAGTGACGCAGATTGTATAAGCCTGACACACATATATATGGAATAAATATTGAAAAAATGAAAAAAGGATGAAATGATACACACCCTTCATTCCCGCATGATAATTTCTTACAAAACCATTTCCTGATTTAATGACAATACTTTTCTGAAGATCATACCCAAGTTCAAACCAAGCGATATTTCGTGTAACTAAAACACCCTAAGTTGAATAAGGTCATACACTCAATCATTCGACTCAATTTAGGTGGTCAAGGTAATAAAAAAGCGGGTATTTTATTGATTTATCTATTCATTTATTTATTTGTATAATATATCGGTTTGGAATATGCCATTTATTTGGCGGACGCCCAACTGACAAACATCCCAGGTGAGCGCAATTGGGATATTTGCTTAGAGTTCGTTCAACCGTGACTGACGTGTATGATCGTGCAAAATCATGACAGTTATCGGATTTGCTTTATGTGCTGTTGTAATACTTGCCCCAATAGAGCGCATTTGTATGGCGGCTCAGATGTCTCGGTATACCCATTCGTCGCCCACTATCGGGCATGCAGGTACTTGTGGTAATTGTTACAGTGTACTTCCTGGTTGACCGATTTTGGCTACAGTCTGTACTTAGCTGACATTGTATTCCGCGATACCTGATATTAGATAATAACGTCATTTTCTTTCTTTTGACCTCTGGATATAATTGTCATTCTTCTGGCCTAATCGTGACTGTTATTTTTGCAGCTCTCTGTACGCCGGGATGTGAG
Organism: Acanthopleura granulata; assembly: GCA_016165875.1. Lineage (NCBI taxonomy): Eukaryota > Metazoa > Mollusca > Polyplacophora > Chitonida > Chitonidae > Acanthopleura > Acanthopleura granulata. The sequence goes on from JABBOT010000003.1 coordinate 30,415,167, forward strand.
AATGGAGGAATGTGTGTCGCCGTCAATGGAACTTCACTCTGTAACTGTCCACCTGCCTTCACAGGATCAACCTGCGAGGAAGGTAAAGAAAGACCTCAAACAAACGTATGGAAGGTTGGACCTGACATTATTTCTTACATGAACACCTGCCTGACAAAATGTGTATCACCTAGGTTTAAGATGAAAGTAAAGCCTAAACGAAATCGAAGACTTTAAAATATACAGGCATGCGACATATAACAATAAGTATAATAACTAGAAGATACGCGGAGTGTGCAATCCTCTGACACAACTGAATGTAAAAACGTCCTCCACTACAGCGCGGTTCCCCACGACCACATGACGCGTGTCAGCAAAGGTATAAACGTCCTCCACTGCAGCGCGGTCGCCCACGACCGCATGATGCGTGTCAGCAAAGGTATAACACTCCGCTGGACACTATTACAAAGTGACAAGATAAATATGTGTATGCCACACCGACACTGGTATACCAGCCGCCAACCAAAATGAGCGTTTCCGGTCAATAATCACAAGACCAGTTTCCAAAAAACGACAAATAACACAAACCACCGAAGAACTAAGAAAGGGTATACAATATGAAAAAAAATTTACTGCGGATTCATGCAAAGAGAAGCAGCCAACAGTTTTCAGTGATGAAGAAAAAGTGCAACGAATGTAGTGGGCGGATGAAGAATATGAATATCCAAATCGTGTACCATTTTAGTATAAGTGGTATCGTTAATGAAATATGTACCTCATCTGCACTTTGATTGCAACTGTTCATATATCCAAAGAGGTGATCATGCTCAACACGATAAACACACGAAGATTTCAATCTGTTTGGCGATTATCTTCTGACATAAATGTGCTGTTAGACCGACACAATACGCGTCCAAAACGTAAACTGCTTGGCGCAGGTAAAAGCACATCATACAGTCAGTTTGTTCCGTTGTACGTATACTCGACTCACGAAAAGAGCACTATCGCTGACATGGTTTAAATGTCCTAGCTTGTGTTCATCTGTCTGTCTTTCTGTGAAATTCACAGCGACGTTTTCAAATTTGGCCTCCTTGGGTTATAAGCCACTGGATTAAGAGCAGAGTTTTGTCAGGTGTTTGCAGACACTGCGCCGTGGTTACGTAATGCATTCTATGAGGTTAAAGAAGTAGCTATTTCTAATGTAGGAAATGAAATACTTTTGCCTTGGAGACATGGTAATATTGAGTACAAGGTTTCAAAGGTGTTTCTTTACTCCTTTATTGTAAGAGTTAGTTAATTTACAGGGGCAGACTCCACAAAGCAATTTCTGTTATAAATCACAATTTAAAACCTCATCACAACGCTTAGTTTTCCCTACTTGAAGTTGAAATTTCAAAAGGTTTATCTTGAGGAAACATTAAGGATATGGCCAAAATTTTTATTTATATAGCTCAAAGATGCGGTCTAAAATTGTATTTCAAATTTTGACTTAAGTCAAGAATGGCTTTGTCGAACAGGTCTCAAATCTTGAGAATATATGCACAGCGAGTAAGAGGAGAACACGTAATGCTCACACGTATCTCTTGTCAGCTTAACTCAGCTATGGTTTTATTCTAACACTTCATTTAAGTGCTTAAATAGTAGCAACTTAGACATTCCCTAGCTCCATGGCTTAAGCTGAATTAGGTCATGATGTTAATCCCAAAGTATTATACATTACTGATCTAGAATTGTTGTCACCAAATTTAATCAAAATTCTCTTGGATTTGATGGTATATGAGTAAACTATTGCTGTACCGAGCCAAAATCTGTCAAGAAATAAAATGTCAATTTATAATCATCAGTCAGTTGATCCACATACACATGTCAGCTTCTGACTGAATATCACGAGTAGGAATTTAGATCCCCATGACCACATCCTAATGAGCATTCTATATCTTGAATAATTTTCAAGGGAAGAATTTCTGATCAAAAGTGAATGTTCAACTGGACTTGTCCTATTCTTTCACTTAGTATGTACATGCGCCGGCTTACAAAATATAATTACTGGTAATTCTCACCAGAGAAGAATTCTTGTCACAGAAAATTGTACATGCAACCTTCCATATGACTGGAACTAGAAAACTCTAAATTTCCCACGAGCATTAGTTGTCAGTAATACTTCTCTGCGGTCATGAACTTGAATGTTTGAAGATCTATACATATTACATTTACAAAATTCTCACCAACACGGTGGTAATTGTAGTGTTGACGACTAAAATCACAGCTTATGTAGTGATAACAATTACTTTTGCCTAAGGCTTGTAAACAATCCCTTGCATTTATGCTAGTGCTCTTCTGATATTACCCCTGTGGGTAAATTATTATTGAGTGATTAAAATACACAGAAAATGTTCAAGAAAGAGCATAACTATTGAATCCAAGACGAACAGCAGTAATGAATTGGCCGCCACATTTGGGTGTTATTCTCACACGAACAGGCTCTCAGTAAGCCGGACTAACACTTTGCAGAACTTGAAGCTATATGAAATAGATTTTATTATCCCATACTCGACAAAATGCTCTGCTTTTGATAGGAAAGCATTGGTCACATGGCAGACACGCGTTTCGAGCACTTTGTTTTTGTGACGTGTTGATGTTGCATTGACGGGGTATGAATAGACTTCGAGAAAGCATGTAGATTAAAAGATCTGACTATACTGCCACACAATAGGCCAATGTACATATGTCTGCCACTGAAAAAATTCTGACGGCCTCCTTGGCTCAGTCGTTTAGCGCGCCAGAGCAGCGTAATGACCCAGAAGCCTCCCGACTATGCGGTCGCTGTGAGTTCAAGGCCAGCTCATGCTGGCTTCCTCTCTGGCTGTACGTGGGAAGGTGTACGAGCAACTTGTGGATGGTCGTGGGTTTTCAACGGGTTCTGCCCGGTTTCCTCCCACCATAATGCTGGCAGCCGTCGTATAAGTGAAATATTCTTGAGTACGGCGTAAAACACCAATCATATAAATAAATGAAAAAATTCTGTCATGAGTTGGCGAGAGGCCAAATTGTGCGACAATTTGCCAACTATAATACTTTCGTCACTACTCTTTGTTCTTTGTATTATAACACAAATGGCAAACCAGAGAGGCGTAACACAACAGCAAACTATGAAAGCAAGCATAATCTCCCTGAAGGTTAAAAAAAAAACAGACCACATTTTCAAAAAGTCGGCATCATATTAAAGGCAATTTCGTGCTGACTCCAAATAGGGTCTTCTTATTTTTGGCATGTTTCGACAGTGATGAAAACGGAAATAAAGATTCACGCGCTACGGTGGACTTTTTGGACCATATTGAAACATGGTGACGTCACAAATTCTTTTTAGCCGCAAAACATCCTCTGATGTGTACGTTCTGCGTGAATATACATGCAGTACAACACCTGTATATGTATTCAGTGTGGAAACATGACAGTCACGGCTCGTTTAGTGGCCAAAAAATAAAAACCTGTTACGTCACTTTAAAATGATCGAAATAGTCCACCGTAGCACCTCAGTCTTTATTTCCGTTTTAATCATTGTAAAAAATGCTAAAACACAATGAAGACCATATTTGGAATCAGCACGAAATTGCCTTTCAGATGATGCGTATTTTCTAAAAATGTGGCCTGTTCTTTTAAGCAGTATCGTTACAAATGGTGACTCTAGCCTGGCTGCTATATAGCGTACCCTACTTCAAAGAGGACCTTAAGGATCACGGAGTTTGAATGTGATATACGTGCGTAGTCCACATACCGTGTGTCTTACAGAAATTTCATATTAATAAGATTGTGTTGGTAATATTTCTTTTATTTGGTTGGTGTTTTACACCATACTCACAAGCATATTTCACTTATTACACTATGCTCCTCAGTTTTGTGTGGAGGAAACATAAGTCCCTCAGGTAAACTATCGACCATTGGGATAATACTGGCGAACTTTGTTTATAGTTTGTAATGTGGCATAACTGTCAGATGGTAGGGAAAGTAAGTGAAATCGCGCTCATTGAGAAAATCCTGTGTCGCCACGTCACCAATTTTAACCAGTTAAGCACAAAATATTTCAATAACACTGGGGAGGCAGCTGTTTTCGCCGGCGTCTCGCGAACACTTTTTCGCCTTTTAACCATATGAGCCTGAGATACGGGTGACACGAAATCGAGTTTCCGGATTCAGAGTTGATTTATAGTTGAGTTTTACAGAATAAAATGGCTGTGGCCGTTTAGGTCACTTTTCATTTTAATGACCCGTGTTCCTCACAGCAGTGTGGTCGCTGTGAGATCAAGTCCAGCTCATGCCGGTTTTCCTCTCACACCAACAAGCTGTGAATGGTAGTGGGTTTCTCACCGGCTCTCCCCATGATGCTGGCCCCTATCGTATAAGTGAAATATTTTGGAGTATGGCGTAAAACAGCAACCAAATCAAATCAAAATTCACCCTTCTTTCCAGATGACTATGGTTTTATCATTGATTTTCCTTTCTTTAACTGTATGTTAAAGTGTCGCTTTCAGACAACTAACCCTGGATAATATTGGTATGCGCATGTGTGTTTCAGTGGTTTGTGAAGACGGTTGTGAGAATGGGGGAACATGTTCCGCTGTTGGGACCAAAGCCATGTGTTTGTGTCCTCCAGGATTTGTTGGCAAACGTTGCGAGCATGGTAAATATTCACGAATGTGCTGACTTGCTGTTCCAAATTATAGAAAATATAACGAGCTCAAGGTGATACAGACTTACTTTTCAAATTATAATCACGATATACTCTATATTTTTAATACATTCCAGTCTTAATTAGTATTATAAAATTATAAACAAATGAAGACGTTTTATTAATTCCTCGCTGTACATTTTCTCAAAACCAATTTCTCCAGACATATTAATAATGTATATATATAAATCTACATGTACATGGTAGGCCCTATTAAGTCAGGCATATTAATTGTGTCATTTATTATTTTGACATTTCCTTGTCTGTTTTTAACAGCTATGAAAGAAGGGGAATGTCCCGTCGGGAGGACAGCACAGGGTCAAAACTGTTCTGCTGAGACGCAATGTGAATTTGATCACCAGTGTGTCGGAGAGCAGAAATGTTGTAAGGTTCCAGCATGTAGTTCACGGATTTGTATGGAACCCGCCCCGAGGGGTTGCCCCTTCAGGAATAAACTGATCGACGTTGGGGAGAAATTCCGCCCAGAACCCTGCAAGGTCTGCACTTGCTTGAACCCTGACCGCGGGGAGCCGTACGGGGGAGCAATCTGCAGCAACATTACGTGTCCGGCAATTCCGTCCGGCTTTCGAAGGTGTAAACGACAGGTCAGGGGAGATAACCAGTGTTGTAAAATTTGTAAAGGTACGGAAATGCTTACTTGCCTCCCGTAGATTGCATGACCCTAGTAAAACCTTGAAAATGTCCTCCGTTCTAAATTATTTTGGCATTTTATGAAAGACCCAGGAAGTGTACATGAAAGAAGCCTTCAGTTTTCTTTTCTTGTGAAACAAATGTTGAAAAAATTCATCAGTGAATTCAATGTATATTATTGTTCGCGTGTTTGACCTTTCTGTGATAAAATATTAATAGATAGGCTAAGTAATGTTTTGAAAATTCATGCGAGCTAGATTTTCAGTGGAGAAGCCGCCATATAAACATGATGTTTTAGCCAGTGCATCATTTCAGTACTGACCAATGACGTTTTGTGTTTACTGGTTACTTTTTTACACAATGGATGCAATGTCTCCTTTTCAGAACCGGAAATTCAAAAACCTTCGAATATCACAGGTAATTACACTGCTGTTTTAAGCCACGTGCATAAAAATGATGAAAGAAAATAAGTTCACTACATGCATGTTAATTAACCCATACTTCATTAACACTCGACCAACAGGTACCGGTAATTAATAATTTTATAATGGCTGCTGTGATTTAACTGGCACTGATGTATGTGTTTCTATATGGTCGCATAATATTACTCGGAAAAACTAAACCCACATCCAACAATTTCCATTGCCAATATTTCACGCAGGTGAAAACTATTATTATTTACACATGTTTCTCGCTACTTTTGACGTTATGATTCCCCCCCACCTCCCACCTCCCTCACCAATACGGTCGCTGTGAGTTCAAGTCCAGCTCATGCTGGCCTCCTTTCTGGACGTACGTGGGAAGGTTTGCCCACAACCTGCAGATCTTGGCTCCTCCCACCATAATGTTAGCTCCCGTCGTAAAAGTGAAATTTTTTTGAGTGCTGCAGAAAACGACAATCAAATAAATAGTTAAATAAATAAAAAAATAAATAAATGCTACTTTTCAATGACATATTACGTTTATTTGGGGCTTCTGGGCTTTCCACAAAAAGGTACCTAGATTAACAGTTGAAATCCTTTTATCGGTTGTCGTTTTCTTTACAGTTCCGGTTTTTAAAAATTGCCATACAGAAGGAATCATTGTGGATTTACCCAAAACCGGAAGGACGGCACGGGTTCCACGAGATCTGGAAGCCACTGACATGCGCGGACGGAAGTTAGAAGTCCAGTACTCCAACCTATCACTGACATGGAACAGCGACATCGACAGAAACTTCCACCTTATCCTAGCAACAGCCGTGGACCAATGGGAGCAGATTATTGAGTGCTCATTTGTTGTCAGGATCAGAGGTAAACTGATTTCAACATAAGTTATCTCTCTTTGGCCTTCTCTACATTCTGCAGCATTAAAAGGGAAGAAACGTCACGCCTGAAATTATACTAACCTGAACATAAAGTTATGGAAAAAGTTGTGTGACATCATTGTTGTTATAGATTAACAAAACCCATTAAGCTCACTTAATATCCAAGCACATGACGGCAGTATATTTGGGCGCGGTAATTAATGAAGAGGGCCTTGATTGAATACTGTCCAAGAAAAAATGAAATACAAACGTTTTCACGTAATGTTTTCAGTGGCATTTTCCTGATGCGGACCTCCTGTATATAAGTTCTTTTCCTTTAAACACCATGATAAAATTTAGTGATTTCCGTTTCTGTTCAGGCCTATTTCAGTTTAAAACCAAAATTGATGTAAGGGCACCACCTTGATTGTGCACGGCCTTGAGGAGCACGCGAGCCTACGTGACCGAGGCGGTTAGTGCTCTAACGCATCGCAGTTAGCCGGGAACCTCTCACCAATGTGGTCGTTGTGAATTCAAGTACAGCTCATACTGGCTTCCTTTCCGGCCGTACGTGGGAAGGTCCGCCAGCAACCTGTGGAATTGATGGGGTTTTCCACCATTTTTACGCCATTTCGCCGTCCGCTTTCCTCCCCCATAATACTGGCTGCCGTCGTATAAGTGAAATGTTCTTAAGTACGACGGAAATCAACAATGAAATAAATAAATGATTTTTGGCGCGGTCCTGATTGAACAGGGCACTTACTGGGTACTGTCATGATTGTGGTTATGTTTGAGTTATGTTCATTTATTGGGAGTCCTGCTAAGTTTCCACCATCGGGTTTCGAGCGAAAGCTCAGTCAGGGGTAAGAAAGCCGACCAAGAAGTACTCAACCGACAATCAATATTAAGTTGTGTCTGTCATTACACCTGAATATCTTTGGCAGATCCCCATCCACCCGTGTTTACAAGCTGCCCTACTGAGGTGCCCCCAGTCCAGGGCTCCACAGTTACCTGGGATCCACCCATCGCAAAGGACAACACCGTTCTGGATGGGCCTCCCCAGAGTGACTTTACCCCTGGGCAAGCCTCCCCTGGGGGCCGAATCTTAGTCACCTACACTGCCGAGGATCTGGAAGGAAACGAGGGGTTGTGCCAGTTTTTCGTCACTGTTTTACCGCCAAGTAAGTTTTGCTTTTAGATATGAAAAAGACAAAGTGTTAAAACGGTTTCTGTGTGATTCAGCCGGGAACATCAACTTTTCGTGTAAAAACCATGTGCAGTATTTTCAACTGATCAACCATACCAAAGGCATTCATTGAACAGCAAAGCTGCCCGACTATAGTAGTGGCTAGCACATATACAAGACCTCGACTTAATGTTACTCTGTCGCCAGCTTAGAATAAGAAGCCCTGCTCAAATATGTCCCTGTAGAAACTTTACACAGATGAACAAATGTAAATACCTCTTGAAAAGTACCTTTGTAGCATATGTTGCACCTTGAACGTTTTCAGTGGGCCCTTCCGGGATAAGACAGCCTTTCTTGTTAAACTTCGTCCTTAACACAGGTCATTTTTTTGTAAGTGTTGCATTTAGACTCATGGGCTTAATTCGTACCAGTAACTTGATCATCAGTTTCAGGTTTCTCAGACTTCTATGTTAAATTTAGGTCTGTTACTCCATACAGCTTAGTATGCAGAATTTATTAATGTGCCTCAGCTTTGGCAGCTTTTATCTTTTCTACTTTCATCATTTTATTCCTAGCAGAACCGACCGTATCCCCAACAGTTGCCGATGGAGATACGATGCAAAGTGGACAGCAGGAGAAACACTCCAAGACAGATTACACAATCTTCATTTACGTCGTGTTAGGGATTGTTGCGGCTCTGGTATTGATAGGACTGAGCTTGTTTTGTTTACTCAGACGACAGCGCGGCACACAGGACATGGTGGCCTACACTTGTAAAGACGAGGCTCCGCCACCGTATACAGCAGTGGTTAGAGAGTCCGTGCAGAATTCTTACGAAAACCCAGGTTATGCGAGACACAACGCGCATGCGTACGAGCAACAAAACAATGAGAACCAGGTCACAGATACTGTGCGTTAAATGTAATGCTGTTTGGCTTCTGTGCAGCCTGAAAAAGCCTGCATGTAAATCCGAAAGAGAAAAAAATGGGTCCCATGCACGTATAACCAAAAAGGGAGCTTTTACCCATGATTAGTTATCTTCCTAATCACCGGAATTCAATCTGTTGCATTTCCGCTCGTCTGTCAGTGTGTAGTGTGACTTCGGGTTAGGGGGGAGTGGGGTGGGGTGGAGATAGTACCCGTGTTTTTTAATGGGACTGCCTGCTCAAATGAATTGGTGAAATCAAGATAAAGTAATGGATTTTGCTTAGTATTTCATTATGACAATACCTATTCCGTTTAAATTCCGTTTTATTTACCTCTACTGAATAAATACAACATGGCTTTAAAGCCAGATTATTTCTGGCCCCCAGGATTTGTGAACATTCCACTCTTTGTATTCATTACCACGCTTTTGATAAACAGTATTTTCGAACAGTTACGAGAAGTATGTCCGAAAAATTAATGTTAGTTACAATTCTTTTATGAATGAGAAATTGCACTTTTCCTCTTAAAATGCGCGTTGAACTATGCTTTGACTTTTACTGATTGTATTGTATGATGTATATACTTTACACGTTTAGCTCTGCGTTTGTGATATTCAGCTATAAACCGATAATGACGATAATTCTGGGTACGATTTTTTAAGACTAGGTGGACTAGTTATGTACATATTAATCCCCAAGATAATATTAAATATTTGCTACAAATTGTAAAGATAACATTTACCGGATGCCAACTAAACCTCGTCAGTTTTCATTCAGTAGCTTTATAGTCACTTTATCTGCCTATCTAAAAGGCACTGACTAGTATGCAGTTTTCTAAGATTTAATTATGTCTCATATTTGTTTGAAATTATTAAATATTTTCATAAAATTCATGCTCCTCATCTTTTACAATATCATGGTAAAACAGTACTATCTTGTGAACTGTACAGGCCTAAGATGCACTTTTGACAAACAGCTTTCAAGGAATACTATATACCAAATGATGCACGTAGATTTGGTGATACAATTATTCATCAAGGCAAACAGGGCTAACTTACTTATCTTCCACTATTTGAGAAGATGTCTCAATTCCGTTTACAATTATGTAATATTCAAATGTTTACACATGTACTACGCGATGACTGAGTATATTTTTTTATATTTACATGTATTATTTGTTATATTGTTTACGTTAACATTTTTAAACTGAGTGTACAAAGAATGACAAAAACGTGGGTTTACCGGTTTAGGTTGGTTTGTTTTCTCGGTTATCAGCCTTCTAGAGACTTTTCTTGACCGACTGCTATTTTATCTCTACTTAAATGTGCAATGTCAGTTGACATTATAATGCCTCTGTTAAATTTTAAATGCAATTATTATTTTTGTTACTCACACGCGTGCGGGGAAGTTCTCTATTCTGTATGCTATATGTTCCGAGAACGTTATTAATGAAAGCAGTCAAACATATATCCGCCATAATTTGCAGTATTTTGCATTCGATGTCTTTTGTAAATAAACATCTGCGCTTCCAAACTATGCATTTTTGGCTGCATTTTATACCGGTATCTTAAATTGTAAAGGTTTTGTTCTCCGAATATACATAAGTCTATATATTTATCAGTGAAACAAACACTTTGTTGAAATCTCGAGGCGAGTTAGGTGTGAAACTTAAAACGGAAAATAATTATACTTCCTCATTTCTCGTTTTCAACCTAAAAAAACAACACCATACAGGCTCTAGTCGATCCGGTGACCGTATACCATCTTGTCTGGTGTGTTTGGCATGGCCCTCCAATATAAATAAGTCGGCAATGGGACTAGTCTGCTACAATGGAACTGTACCGTTATTATTTAAATGAAATAACGTTAAAATATCAAATTCCAAGTCAACCAGAGGCAAAATTGTATCCTTTCAGGCGATTCATTTTAAGGTATGAAAGTATTGAAACCGCCGTCATTTCTGTACTGACCTCGGGCCGTGATTTTCTTGGTCAGCATTCAAAATCAACCATTCATTATTGCAGATCTCCACATCAGAGTCATGCTAATAAAAGAGAAGCACAGGAAAACAAAGTCTTAAGCACATAATTACATTCTTCATCTCTCATCTGACGCTCGAAGCAAGCTGCAAAGACAACTGACCCGAATCTAATGTATTGCTATACCAACTTGAAGGATTCAGTCAGGGGCCAATAAGTCTTCGCTCTGGTTCAACTCTGTTAGTTGTGTCGGGTGAACCGCTCAACTTTTTACGCCGAATCCAACATGGAACGCATACTTTACCCGCACCCTGACTCTATTGGACTATGCCACCAGTGCGTCTGCATTTTGATTTGTTGCATACCGCGCTTACCCGTAAAACGTCTACTGAGTCTATCTTAAATCGAATAGGGGGCGTAATTGTTATTTTACGACCCTCTTCGTTCTGTCCGGTTAGTCCTTCAGGGACCCAGGTGGCGACGTCCACACGTAGAGTGTACTCGATGGTGACCTGTTCCAGATCTGCCCACAGAGACAGCGGCAGGACCAAGTCCTTTATTGTAGCACACACAATTAACTTAATTAACTTCCACTACTACCGTATCTGGCAGTAAATTTATTAGTTGGCCAAAATCAAATGCTCTGAATGACCTCACAGTAATATGTCCTTCAGAGTTCGTCCGCGTTACACAAACCGTTATCCATAGACCTTACCAACAACCGATAATTTAGTACGATCGATTTGAGGTTTTACGACACACACACTTTAAACCATTTCTTCTTATAAATATGTCTGTTATAACTGTGCCTGATTATTTATCCACGTCTTTACTCACCCTTTTCTGAAGGCCTGCTTTGCGAGTTTATCACACAGGAAATGACGCCCATACTAGCAAATCTACAGGTATCTGGCTGGATCAGTCAATCAATCAATAAATCAATCAATCAATCAAACAATCGATCGATCAATCAGTCAATCAATAGCAGTTATTTAAGGAACCTAAGGAGATAGTCAATCAATTTATCAATTAAACAATCAAATAGTACCGTATTGCACATCTGCTGAAGACTTGTGTTGACCACTGTACATGCGGGCAGATGAGCTCAGCGAGTTTGACGTCACACATGGATGGCGGACGAGCTCTGCACGGGTGGTTACGCTGGCAGGATAACGGATCCATTAGGATATCACGGTATTCATCTCAGCTCTAGGATGACATTATACATCTGTATCTCCTGATATTTACTCCGGCTTCGTGTTTTCTCTCTCTCTCCCACACACATATACACACAGTTAGTTTGTCTTTACCGGACAGAGATGAAGAGATAATCATTCAGCATCTGTCTAGCGTAAGTAAGCAGCGACGCGTTCCGGATCTGCCCACACGTCAGGCGGGTGGGACAGATTCGGGAGGTACACAGTGTCCTAACCTGCAGTCAGGAAGGCAAAAACTGCTCGGCACTATAATGATTGACGGCTGCAGCGCAGATAACGTTTAACGACCACAGAGAAGCAGGACAGAAACGTCCGGAGATGCTAACGTCTGTGTTTATGTCTGTCTCAGACGGTTGTAGTTGATGAAATCTATAACATAAGTTCCGATGTGGGCAACTGTTGTTCAACGTAATTATTGACAGGTTTTGCCGCTTATTATTTCCATGGGAGTTGTATTTCCCGGAAATTAGATTACCTCCTTAAGTGACGCAAAACAGACCTTTCGTGCTGGTGCCAGCAGCAAACCTTGCCAGAATATCTTGGAGAGAAACTGAACTTACCGCTATAATCGAATTTCGTCGGCGGACTACACATCCAGGTCTCTGAGACTGACACCAAAGCTCTTGCATATTTACCATCACACCTTTTATAGTTTTGAAGAATGATACCGAAATATAGGCCACTTATTCAAATATCATTAACTCACAGCGTATCTGTATAAAAGACAGATACACATAGATTAGTTTACTGGCCAGTATGCGTTATTAACAAATGGAATGTTAAAGTGTCCTTCATAATTTATTTCATCAGTTCAGTTTATATTTAACGCCAATCTCGAGATTTTGTTACCTATACCACAATGGTCAGGTTTGTCAGTGGAGGAGGCTAGAGTGAATGGAGAAGACCGCTGACTTACGGCTGGTGTCTGGCAATGTTTATAGACATGCAGAGCGGAAACAATCTATATCTGCATTCGAGCCTACAACCTCATTGTTCTGAACCTGAGGCCAACTGAGGCAATACGTACACTTAATTCAGGAAGAACGAGCGATAGCTCCAAAACGGAATTTAGGGATTTTGGCGACAATTATCAATTACACTAATTAACACCAATGTGTTTACATGTGTAACTAAACTTTCATGGAATAATGATTTAATCAACAATTTGTTGTTGCAAATAAGCAAAATGCCAACATGGGCCTGTATGATTTAAGCATTAGGTTACTGCGAGTATTATAGAAGTGCAATACTCTCTGGCTGTGTCCTCTATCCCTTGAATACTTGCTTTCAGTTTATGAAAAAATTCTTCGGTTCCAGATCATGGCCTAGTGCAAACAGCACAGATTGATCAAGAGTATGAAAGACAATGACTGTTAGCAAAAGAGAAAGCTGCAAGGTGGAAAACCTCCTTCATCTTGACATTGCTTTCAGTTGGCTTGCAATTGTGGTGCCTGGGTGCCTGCACATGCAGGCGATTTCGGTTAGCTGGCCCGTAGTGTTACTTTATCGCGGAGTCGTGTTTACTCAGAATCTGTGCACTCCACAAGAACATGTCATAGACATTTGTGTTGTACAGGTGAACTAAGAGTTCAGAGGAGTTTCTAAGAGCTTTGTATTGTTTGTGAAATATGACATAACCCAAGTCGATGGCGAATGTGCTACTATTTATTTATCTATTTATTTATTTATTTGGTTGGTATTTTACGCGGTACTCAGGAATATTTCAGCTATACGGTGGCGGCCGGGCACAGCCCGGGGGAAGCTACCATTTATAAGCTTTATATACGAACTGTTAGAATAAAATCCCAACTGAGACCTTATTGTTTTTTCTCCAGGCTATAGTGTTTTGTATTCTACACTTAGGCACACCAAATTCCCACGCAAAGTGTTTTATCTGCTTAACGTCGGGACTAAATACAGAGGGTATGTGTCATCACGTACATCAGGACGAAAAACCTGACTGGTACCATATACACAAGAACTGAAATATTTTTAATATTCTTTACACCGCAAAGCACCAATAAAATAAATAAACAAATAATTGCCTGAATGCTTACTAATGCGTGAAATATATGAATGGAACAAATGTCAGTTCTAAAGTGCTGTAAAAAGTTATCTTCGAGTTGAAAAGCTATCTTCGATCTTTATGCAAATGTATTTTCATACTCCGACACGTTTGTTCACTCCTCTAATATTTTTAAGGTAATTTGCAGTAATGCAACTACACGACTTTAGGCCATTAAACTTGCTTTTCCTCCAGGCGTGGTTATGAATGTTAGAATCTGAAAGGTGGTTATTTTTGTACAATGTCGTGATTGAATTTAGTGGCGTAACGCGTTACCTCATTAAATTTGTCGGTCAGAAAGCCAGTCACCATTTGCAGGAGAGTGGCATGCAATTGGAGTACAGGGAGGACTCTGCGTACGTGTTAGATTGGGCAATACTCTGTCTGAAGAACGTGTTCAACAAATTCTCCCCTCAGTTAAAGCACATGATGTCACTTAACTGTCCTCACCAAAACGACATTTTGGAATTTCTGCCAAGCCTGAATAATTTAATATCCCAACATGCTAAATAGGAGAGCTAATTAGCCAGGACAATGAACAACTGGTGCTCCCATTTACTTCCTCCCTTCGGCAGGACAAGCTGTCGGGCAATATAAATCATGCAAGATGAATTTTTATTGAAACGTAGTGCACCGTTTAACAATTACATGACAGTGCTTGCCGAAGGGGTTTAGAACAACAAGCAGTAGGGCCATACAGGTGCGGCGAGCCTGCAGCTTATTCAGCAGCAGTCGTAAAGCACAATTTGGGCGCAGCCGGACGCCGTTTTGCCCAGTGATATTGTGGCGCTTAATCACTATAAGAACTGCAGCTAAATTAAGTGGAAATTTCTAACGAGCTGTTTTTGCAACACTTTGCCCATCAAACGTCAACACACGGGACGCATGGTGACATGGACACAACCAAGAAGAGTGGATTACATCCACACCCTGAACTGTGCAAGGCATGCGGGAGATAGAATGAAGAAAACTTCTAACATTTCAGTCAGGGTATTCCCCATTAAGATTGGGAAATAGTCCAAAATCGCCCCATCCCCCCATCCACTCAAGATGGCAGCTCTCACAAGTCGGTAAATCTAAAGAAGGGCTGTCACTAGTTTTCTGGATCTGTGATCTAGTTATATTACCCGAAAGAAGGGTATGTCATGGTCAGATTTTCGCACAAAGATAGCGTGGGATTTAGGATGTAAAAGTTGACCCAGTTTTGCTGCCTGTACAGAAATGAAGAACCAGGTTTATCATGGGGTATAATCCACAAGGTGTTTCTTAACCCAGAAACGGCATCTCAACTTCCGCCAAATGCGGTCGATTGCAAATCGAGAAGACATGTTCATGGTTGATCAGCTGTCCTGCCTTGAAGAACAATAATGGCTTTCAGATGTTACTTTATTCGGACTCCAATGTACTTCGACACGTCTCAGTATATTTTTAAAGAAAGGCCACGCATTGTCCTTGTTTTACCCGACATTAAAATGTTTGTTTTCACTGCTGGTGTTTTGCCAAAGAAAATATTGCCACATATTTTACCTCATATTTTTGTATGTAACAGTCTGTAAGAATCAATGTCAAAACACATGTTATTCATACATGTGTTCTAACGTGAATCAGTGCTAACACCTATGTAGAATACCCCCATTGATATCTGTTTATTATTTCCATAGGATATTGATGTCGAACTCTACTGTTTCACATTTACGGCTGAGGTCAGGTTTATGGGAGGAGCCAGCTGGGCAGAGCCGTAGAAAAGCAATCGGCCTCCGCCAGGTACCTCGCACACTTCCTGAAATATATGGAGCCACAGCCGAACTAGAGCTGATCCACTGCAGTCCCGTTCTCCTTTTATGCCATCATTTATTTATCTATTTATTTATTTGATTGTTTTTTGGTGCCACAACTGTCTGCGCTTTAGTCACCTTTAACAGAGGTAAGACTACCGAAACTACTTGCCACCAATGCCCCGTTAGCAATGCGAGCAATGAATCTGTAAATTCAGTCCCAAGGTTAGTGTGCCTCGTGGTTAAGAGTTCAGCATCTTACTCACTGAGCCACTTGCTCACTTGCTCACTGAGCACATTACTCAATGAACCATGGATTAAATTAAACGTGGAAACAGTATATTGAATCCTACAAATATTTGTCCTGTTGGAAAGTTGAAGAGTCCCACGGTTGAACATTATAAATTATATTGGACATTGTATGGTTGTGCATTATACTGAACATTGTATGGGTGTAATTTTTAATGGACATTCTATACTTGTACATTATATTAAACATTATATGGTTGTGCATTATGTTGAACATTGTATGGTTGTGCATTATACCGGACATGGTGTGATTGTATATCCTACTGGACATTGCATGGTTCTACATTATATGAGACATTGTATGGACATACATCATAACGGACATTGTATCGTTGTGCATTATATTGAACACAGCACTGCTTTACATTGCACTGGACATTGCATGGTTGCACGTTATTAAACTGCTGAAGCTGTCGTACCATCGCCAAAGCAACATTACGCCTAGACCAAGGTTTCACATTACCACTACGTCGGTGTATATTATTCCCACTAGATGTATTCACGTTAGGAAAATATACCTAATTCCATAAATCCAGCCTTTCAAGTTTGAATGAGAAAATAAAACATGTCTATTGGCTAAGCCGGATCCCCATCACATGCATAACCATAAAATCCAACAGCAGCTCGTGGCTACTTTATGATGAAAATATCTTTAACCCAAAAGTTTGCTCAACTGTGGCAAGCAGTTTAAAAGCACATGAGCAGGGCAACAATAAAGAAGTATTTTGAGTCATACGACAGTAGCTCCTGCATACTCAGATGGAAGACATGAACAACAAGGAACAAATACTATCGAGAAAACAGGAGTTGCGGTTATTTTTTTATTCTCCAGAGTAAGCCAAAAATTACCTACGTACTGAAAAAGCTGAAAACTAATCAGGCTAAAAAAAAACATACACACACATACAGACTAAAAATGTTGTAAAGCAATCCTCTGATCTTGAATACAACAAACTACAGTCAAATACAACTATATACATCTCAAAATTGGTATTAAATGTACACTCCTACTTCCAGACACCAGACTTGTCTCCGATATCGAAACCAAGATACTTGCATTATGTCGTAAAGCAGATTTCTGTCAAGTCGTCGTTGATTTTACATAAGCACTTACAATTTCTAAATTAAAGCAGGCAGTTGTTTTGTGCTCAGCAATTCAGTGACTCACTTCTTTCCTTAAATAATTATTGCCAATGATTCTCACATGTCTAAAAGTGGACATGATCACCATAAACCATGCTTACCCACGTCATGAACTGCAAACAGTGATTAGCAAACTGGCCATTAATAAAGATAATGGTTTTGGAAAAGAGAACTACAAAGGGCTGTTTACAAGTTTGATTTGTTTGCAGGTAATACCTCATTCTATGCATCAAGTCTGCCCTTTTGCCATATTCTGGATCGTTTGTTATAGGCTCGTAGCCATGAATCAGGAACCATAAATTTCGTCCATGATTACATCTACATTCTTGGAATACAAAGCTTATACATTTTAAATGTTTTAATGTTCAAGGTGTTACATGAGTCAAAGCTCATTACACGACTAAGAGTCAAGGCACGATACAAATCGGTACAACAGCCAACTACATGTATGTGGTACTGACGTGTGTATGAACGACGGATCTTTACAGACGGTGATGAGGGTATATGATTATCAAAGTACTGAACATATCGCCACAAAGGCTAAAGGAACAGATGATAACAAAGCGCAATTCAGATACATGTTTTGGTTAATGACAGCTTTTGAATGAGCATGGTACACGATTTGGGTACTGATTTAATTCACTGGCCTAGAATATTCCTGTACGTGGGAAGTTTCGCCAGCAACCTGCGGATGGTCGTGGGTTTTACCCGGGCTCTGCCCGGTTTCCTTCCACCATAATGCTGGGCGCCGCCGTATAAGTGAAATATTCTTGAGTACGGCGTAAAACACCAATCAAATAAATAAATGAAAAGAATATTTCTTGCCTCGTTCAATCATCAATGAAAATTCTGACTGCTCCCTTTGCACGCAAGCATCCCAATTTGTTAGTATATATACTTTTTTTTTCGTTGGTGTTTTCGAAATTTTGGTCTTGAGATCATTGACCCGGGTCGTCCATTATGGTTGATGGTTGGTATTTCTACGCTTAGATACACTGGGATACATTTCACCCAATATCGTGTTCGAACTGGAGCTTTGCGAAAAACAAAGAAACTTCTAGGCAAGGCTGCGGGCAAAATTAATTAACGGAGACGGATTGACCCCAGCATGCCCGGGAGATAAGACTGTGACCAGACATATATCCCAGGTCTTGTATTTCGTACGTCAGAATAATTCATGCCTCAGATGTTATGATTATGGCATGCCCCGTGCACATCTATCAAGATTCGCCAGATAAGCACAAGCTGCCAGCCTTACCGTTAATAGATGTTTGTTCAGGCGTTATGGGATGTAACGTTTGTGGTTAGGTCTGACATACCTCATACAACACGAAATCCCGTACTAAAGAAAATGGCGATCAGTTTTGGGACTGAACTGAGTTAGATAACTTGAAGGCAAGTCCTGAGGCAACATAGTGATGGCGTACAGAGAAAATAAAATTCAGGCGCATATGAAAGCTGCATGAAATACGTATGATATAACGTAAGTATTTGAATATTGCAAATTTCCATTACTGCTGCGGTTTAAAACCATGTATCATGACGCGGTAGTGTTTCGGACTCGGTTTATCTTAATTTACCACCGAGGAACTGTAGGGTTTCGCCGACCGGGTGTTCTTTTCTTCCACAGGTCAGATAACTGCACTTTGACAATGAGGTCGAGTGTTCGATTATTGCAGCGATCTTTTTACCTAGTTGATGAGATAGGCTTCAAATATATTTCCAGTATCCAATGACAGGTTTGGAACCATCATTTTACAAGACACTGCTGTGTTCCACGGACCACGGAGCCGGGATACAGTTCATGCAGTTCAGCATCTGGTTTCTCAGTGTTCATTTTGTTCAAAACAATACCACTGACATGTGAACCTGAGTCCATCTGATGACATGTAAATCCTGTGGTAAAGTGTGATTCCTCCTTACATGGAAGAAAACCGCCACTCCAGGCACACTCTTACAAATATATGTGGACAGTTTCGCTATGTTAAAGCTGGCTAGAACTCTCTGTTGACTGGCACAAGGTTAATCACCAGTAATCACCGAGCGTAATGGGTAAGCGTAGTGTAGTAGCACTAAACTTGGATGAATGCTAAGATTTACATCATCATTCTGCAAACAAGCTCATGGAACTGAAGCAGCTTTATGATATATGATCGGATCGCGTCTCACTGAACAAATTTTACTCAAAACTGCTCTTTAAAACTACTGTGTACGAAACAGTAGTGTACTACTGTGCACCTTATTGTGGCAAAATGCACATGCACATACTTTTTGTGTACCAGCGATACACAATGTGTGTAATTTTTGTAACCTGTGTGGCAGTGGTGCACAATTTTTGTATCACTGATACACATTCATTGTGGATGTGCAAAATTGTACATGGTTGATTTACAGAGTATGGCAAGGGCGTTAAGGGGCATTATTGGGAAATACTCATAGCAATCAGGCATTGGTCCAAACACCCTGTACAAGTCCCATGATTGAATGGTTGAGGACAACACTCAAGCATAATAATACTCAAGCAGAATAATGTTTAAGCAAAATAGCAGAATCAAGTAGAAAGTAAAAATGTGCAAGAGGTTGGATGTCAGCACTCTGGTTTGAGAAGAGTATGAAGCATATCTATAACTTCTTAGGATGTGCTTATGCTTACGACAGCAAGTTCAGTAAATGTGTTCTGGCTCTGATCTCGTCAAAGACTGATTGCGAAGAAGCATTCGTTGGGATAAAAGGAAAGTGCATCACTGATTATAACAGCACTGCTTTATCTGGTCATTTGCCTTCCTATGCAATGCTTTGTCTGATTTGTCCAGAAAGAAATGAAGAAATCAACATATCCGTGTACGACAGACAAATATAATGGAAAATATACATGGAGAATATTCTATATAAATGAGCCACGCCTTGTAATGTTCTGTATGTTTCATCAGATGAACAGTTTATCAGTAAACTTGAGAAATCTGATGAAGGAAACTGCACAATCTGGTATGTATGGGAAATGACTTACAAATTGCACTCCAATCTGATTCAAGCATATATCAAGCAAAACGTGTTTTGACGGTTATCATGGCGTATCATTACAAGTTATGGACTTGCAACCTAACGGTGTTCTCCATTCATTCACGTTTAGCGAGTCGTATTTTCCAACACGAACGGGAATGTTCCCTACTTTACTGAAAACTATAATCTGTCCAATAATACTATATCTTACTAGAAAGTTTCATTTATAACTTAATGTCCGTAAAATTATCCAATAAGAATCCTTCTTGACTTTCTCTCCAATATCAACCCCTGCCTTACTTAGTAACAAAGAACTAGATTATGGTCGTGTGTAGTCTAACAGGAAGTTTATTCACCCACCAATCAAACAGAGTTATACATGAGCTGATGGAATCCGAAACTACTAATGTCTGAAATCGAGACTAGTCAATCATAGAACGGTGGTGAATGAAAGTTTCTACAGCCTATTTTTAGACGAGGTTTACGATAATTTGACCTTATACCTTAAGGACTCCAATTCATCATTTGGTACCGGTATATCACCGTTATATATGTTATGGATAAATAATTTAAACTAATCAGTTGAAAGATGATTACTTTCATGTTGACCCTGAGTAACAGTAGATTCTTTAGATAACGTAGGTATATATGCTAGCAATTTCTTTGAGCGACAAATTGATAAACCGTGAGAGTCCTTCTGCAAATCACCGAGGCTCGTTGCGGTATCAAAGGGATGCCGGAGAAAGATGGCGTGAAAGGCGTATGGCCATGAATCAAGTTGACAAGGTTATATATTGACTAAGGTCCCTTTGAGGAGTATGTAATTGTATGCTTTGAAGAGATATTTGGCTGGATCTCAATGGGGCCAATTGTATCCCCGTACTGGGGCATAATTGAGATACACTTATTTCCGAGGTATCAGTGTCAGAGATGAATTCTTCTTGTTGGTGGAATACATTTGTGCAAACCTTGAAATACCCGGCGCTTTGTCGCTGGCGACCTCAATCTGTGAATATGATTGAATAACGATGACTGGGGAATCATTTGTAGATCAAGGAGAACGCGATCTTGTCAGCTTGGAAGAGGCTGGATAAAAGCCCAGAATCCAGCATATAGAAATAAATGGGCCATTTTTATACAATAATCACAGATGAGTGGGATGATGGCCATCTCAAATTTTGAAAATGGACAATTAAGCTCCAAATTTAAGAAAGAAATTAAAGATAACACAAAGAAAAAAATCGTAAAATAACGGGGTACACATAATTACAGCTGAAATTATACTCTGATCGGGAGTAAAGAACTCAGCACCTGGAAAAAAACTAATGAAAAAAGCAACAAACTGTTTTTTTTTTTAAATTATTTATTGAAAATAAGTAAACTAAGTAAAACTTCTTAATGGTCAAAACTAATCTTGAACCTTAAACTTATGTATCAGTACGTGATCAAATTTAACCCCTGGATACAACATGATATTGTGTCTTTAGTAAATCATAAAGTTAGTGTTTTGTCTTTTAGTTTTAGTTCTAATATGATATATACATATCTGCGGTCATTATGCTGTTTTAAAAAATCAGTCATAGAGTTATTACATCATGTAGAAGAAATTGTGAACGGGAAAATGTGGGCAAGGGCTCTTCACTATTACACAGTTAAGAAGATGTTCAGGTTGCCGCTGTTGTCTGTCCAATAGGTTGGGCGTTTTTCCAACGAAACTGGCATTTTCTGCCATGGCGTAGGAGGGATGATGCCATCTGTAGAACTGATATGGACAACACGGTACAGACACCGGTGTGTTAATAGATTGTCTCTGAGTAACATGCCGTTATTCTTGTTGCCAGTTCCAATTTTCCTGTTCCCATCTGTCAGCGGGCCATATACTTATTTATTACGCTTTGGACGCCAGAGGAAACATCAATAAGGCCTTGTGAATCAATCGGGGCGTTCGTGGAGTTGTTTTCTGATTTGACAGGTTAATATGTCCACGGTCGACGAGGTTTCGTGCTCTAACGCGCCAGTAGAAGGAAGAATGTGTTATTTCGATGTGTCGGTGGGTCGGGAGGTGGGTGTGGGTGTGGGGTGTGGGATGGAGATAGAATAGTTATGTACACGCCGGAACGCCGGTATCATTCTGCATAAGGACAGTTAGTTGACCCAAGAGAGCAGAATATATTGCTTTTTAATGCGCTTTGTTCACTCCAGATGCTCTCCACCGAGGGCCTGTTGGTTGTATTGGAGCTCCACTACTCCAGGATCTCCACACCGACTTTAATTGGGTGAAGGCCCGTAAAGAAAAGGAATCTTTGTCAGCTGAGCTTTCTTATGTGATTCTGTAAGGCCCGTTACATGTCACTTTAAAGGAAGCAACGGTACTACGATGCCATTTAGGAAAGAGACGAAGAAGAAAAAAATACCGTTATTACATTTTGACTGTAAAAGCTTAAACGTCAGATTGAAATCCGGATGGCTGGGCTGGAAATATTGAAATAAATATTCTATTTCTTGTGGCAGTTTAGAAAAATCCATCTCCCTCATAAAAGGTGTAATAATAATGGGACTTAAAATATAGTACCACATACCACGCGTGGATTTTTATCACCACACGTCCGGGCTGGAAATTCAAACCTGGTTCCAGCAAGGCGGAAACGCTTTATCCCCTAGTGCGCCAACGGCACGGTAACATTGTATGTATGCAACATTAATTGAAGGCTTTGGAGACCTCTACTCGACTTCCTGAGGATCCGGGGAGAGGGGCTGCGAGCCCGGCTCAATCCAATCCCGGGCTCATATAAATATTGACCCATACTGTCCAAGTAGGAAAGCGAAATCCATTGCTAGACCGTGCCGATATATGATTCCCTTTCTAATAGCAACTTGGAAAATATTTTACGGCTGCTATGAAAATGTATATCTATCAACGTTTCACTCGACGGATCGTTAAAGCCTGTAGCGTCGGTATTTGTGTTCAATGGTTCTATCACTGTAATCAAGGAGTGATATTATTGGGTCACGTCCAATCTTCCGTCCGTGGGTGGATCTCAAAGACAATGGCCAGCCTGTTTGGTTTTCATTCACGTCTTGTGAGGATATAATGACACGCTACAGTCAGCCAGCCACGCATGACCGCCCAACACTTATTCACACCCGGTCAACGTATTCCTCGAATTTCAGTCACCGCTTGTCCTTGTAATGCGGTGAAGTGGTGATGCTAATAAACATACAAGCTCGGTATTTTATACCGACCATTTGCACTTTGGAATCTCGGTGTTTATGCGTATATAATGTGATTACCTATGTCGGCATAATTGGCCAAGTATTTATTCGAGAGCCTGAAACTTCGTTGTATGGCTTATTTGTCTAGATGTATTGATGGTGTCTTGTTGTCTCCAATGCCGCATCGATAAACTGGCTACGTATGTGATGCGTAGTAATTCATTAGCGATTCTTTATCCAGCTAACTCCAAACATTCTATTTGGGTATAAATACTGAGCGCGAAAAGGAAAAACTGGAACTTAAAAATGACACTGATGCAAGCTATAGTCGGAATGGCAGTCTTCTCGTTGCGTCTGTACTGGTAACACTTCTGACCATTGCGTTTCACCCTTAATTCGTGGGGTGGCAGCGAAACAGGCTAGCAAAGCGTGGGAGAGAAGACATCATGGGGAGTGTGACTGAGATGACGTCTGTATTCACGTGAACACATTAGTTTTAAAGAATTAAGGACAAGACCTGCGAACTCTATAACGAACGACGGACATTCGAATAGCGTCACTAATTCCGCTCACACACCTCGTACGGCTTTAGCGTGAGACTGGAACAACGTGCCCACGAGAAGAAAGCTGTTTACATCTTGGACGATTGTTTGAATCCTGCTCAGACTTACTCCATGCGGTGAGTCAGGTACCTGTTGAAGAGCGCCGGTTTTCTTCACCTCTTTTTCCGGCAGTGACATTCTTGGAAAAAAAAAGATACAACAACAGACAAACCGTACAACACCAATTTAATAAATAAAATATAGTCTAACTGTTTATATATAATAGCTTCATTATTGTCAATCAATCAATCAATCAATCAATCAATCAAACGATCGATCGACCGACCGATCGAGCGACCGACCGGCCAACCAACCAACCAACCAACCAACCAACCAATCAATCAATCAATCAATCAATCAATCAATCAATCAATCAATTAATCAATCAATCAATCAATCAATCAATCAATCAACCACCCAACCAATCAATCAATTCAGTAACCCAAAATGCTAGTAGCTCTGTAATCAACCCAAAACATTCAATCAGTCAGTTCGGAACGTAAAACCTAAATTATACAAGATGCCAACAGGGGAGAAAACTACACAAATATGAGACTCAAATGAATGAAGGGAAGAATATGAATGATATTTTGCAGAAATCAAAGAGAAATATCAATGCGTTAAAACCTCAAGCCACATACCTCTACCACTTAGAATAAATTGTGTTTAAAAGACCCCCGAGAAGAGAAATTGAAGTACACGATAAATGGATGGTACATATTTATACATTTCTCTAAAGCTGGCGTAAAATTACGGATGACAGGCCTGGCAAGAAGCTACCAGGTGTTTAGACTGTAAAATAACGGTCATAACTGCCGTAATATCATCCTGTGAAATAATATGTGACATATATATAACATGTTTCTCCCATTACTGATGTTCTACCACTAAAGTGACTGTAGTGGTAAAACAATCGTAGAAATGCCGGAATTAGTGTGGAAAAACTGTGGGCTTTTCTAACAATGTATTGGTCAAGGCTCAAAAATACTGATTTTAGCTACACTTATTATCTGTCTCTTCGAAATGCTACACTGTTAGCATGTACATTTAACTATAACAGGTTCGATGAGCCAAGTTGCTGATAAAACTCAATCATGATTTCATATATGGTTTGTATCAGATAGGAGGCCATTCTGTGAGAGCGCAAATTGGGATCTCCAAGACTAATGAATATATGATGGGACATAAACAGTTGAAGGCAGCATCAATCCGTAAAGATGATTATCTGATCTCTGCATGCCATCTACGCGTTGATAAAATGAAACAATTAACTCACTGGACCATGGCTCGTTCTATAAAGTTTACCACGACATTTAACATACAGCAATGCTATACATACAATATATCCCCGTGGCAGAAAAGTATAAGAACAAAAAGGGATCTTTATTAAAGTGGGATCAAAGGTGAGTTGTTAAAGTGTCAAAAGAAAAATTTCTGCATCACTTGAATATTAGAAAAGAGCACATATTTAGCATATTATCATATTCCTAGTGATGGGACTAAACGGCATAGTTCATTTAAGATGTACAGTTTCTATAAAAACATGTCCGTACCTTACCTATTTGCATATGCTAGGGCGTGAATCAACATCGACGATTGCAGTCTATAAAACATTGCAGCTGAATCTTCAAAGTCAGAATATTACTATCCAAACGCCTCCATTCAAGAATTCTTAAACTTTGCCAAGTATACAATTTTCACCTGTCCTATTCGGTACTTTTGTCTTGCTGACATAGTTGTTGACTAATTCTATTTCCCATTAAGTGTCTTCTGTTAAAGGTCTTTATTTATTTTTAAGAGATTGTGATGATGATTTCATTCACAAAACATGTATTTGGGAATTTGTATCTGGATATTGTTGAAGTAGTTGGCGGTTTGAACTGCGACTTAGAAACTTTGCTCATATTTACAAATGTTAAATCTGAAAATATTTAATGAAGGCCAAAAGTTTTGCCGTGAAAACGTTAGAGCCAACACTATATTTGGATAGAGACATTGGACTTTCTCATTGAAAATAAAAGTACATCAACAACAACAACTAAACAAAAATGTTCTATTTTTCCAAAACTTAAACAGATTACTCGGATTAGATGATTCCCTTGGTCGTGTTGGTATTTTTTGATCATGTACACTGGACACATTTTGTAACTATAGCATAAATACTGCAGCCCGCTAATAGCTCGGTGGCATGGCTGGTTAGGATGGTTAGCATGCTGGCTCACAGCGCCTTTCAAGTCATAAGGCTTCTCAGGGACTTAGCAAAGGTCGGTGGTTTACTCCCGGCATATCAGTTTCCACCACCCATGAACCTGGCTATCGCCATATTAGTGAAATATTCTTGAACTCGTGTTAATAAGCCAACAAATAAATAAATCAAAATAAATAAATAAATAAATAAAATAAAAAAAATAAATAATTCAGTGAAGGTTTGTCTAATGTCTGTCATGATGAAATGCTACATGTTTTTCGAATCTACCTACATGGCGAAGCCACCCAGCTTGAAGCAGTTATAACTAAAACTGACTACTGGCATCTGTATGATGATATCCCAAATGTAACATTAAACTGATTCGTGTGGTAAAGTGATACGGTCTATGTGCAATTAAGCGTATATTGATGGCCATTATTTGATTGAAAATAGAAGTAATAAGCGTTTTAATTTCACAGCTTATGAGAGAGAATTACTGGATGTCCACCACGGGATGATTTTTGGAAACAGTATTATTGTTACTCGGAAAGCACTTTTCAGTTGTTTTTTTTATTTAAGGAGTGGTATCCTAAATATTGATAAAGATACAGTACTTGTAATGCAATATACAAGACGTCACAAATTACGTTTTGAAATTACTTTGTTCCCCAATTATTATGATTGATTAATTATTGAGTATTTGGGATTGTGCACATTTTTACCTTTCTATCGTATATATAGTTTAGGTTAGTTCTCACTTCTAGAATCCATGATGATGATGTGATCTGCCATTGTTTCCTGTCTGTAAAGTGAATATAAAAAGCTTAATAACACACCATTAACAGAGAACATTTCACACTTCCTACTGTCATGATTGAATATCGTTAGAACTGAATATGGCTTGGAATATCTCACCACGTTTAGTAAAATAGGGAGTGTTATGGACATTATAATCGGTTATGTGACCCCTGGAGGATAAAATCATAACCGCCTGAGCGTAGATCCACGGGGGACTGGCCAGCCGATGTTCTGTACACGAGCAGCCCTCCCTCACTGGAATTGATCCACGTGCCGTGAGAAGTGATCGCAGATCTCAACAGCATAATTGCCGCTTGATTCTTCAGCCGCAGATCGAAAATGAGTAAGAATGCAAATATACCCCCAAAAATATGGTTTCAAGGGTAACCCCCCACCCTTCCACCCCCCGTAATTTGACTGTATAATAAACAAAATATCCTCAGTAGCATTTGTAAGACTTTATTAGATTAAGTAGCTGATAAGCCTGATTGATCTGAAGCGACGATATTTGGGGAAACTTGTATCTTGGCCAGTAACCATATTCATGAAGTATGATTCGAAGCATATTTTAATACTGGAGTAATTTTTGAGGACCAAATGAATGAAGTAATAAGTCAAATTTCAGTATATCATATGGTAAGTCACGTCAATTTGGGGATTCTTAATGTATGTTCAGAATATTTATTCATTTATTTCATTGGAATATTTCGCCGCACTTAAGAGTATTTCACTTAACATTATGGTGGGGGGAAACCGAGCAAAGCCGGCGGAAACCCACTATCATCCACAGGCTTCCCATGTACGACCGCGGACTGGTTTTCCAAGCCATACAAATGTTCATTCCGAATAGGAACCGGTAACAAAGTCGTTCATTGTGTAAGTAGCTACTATAATTCCCAAGGCATCGAAGACAACGTAGTGATAAATTTCTTCCGCTAACACTTAACCCGCGAAATACGGCCGATTGGGTCGGGGCTTCATTCTATCTATTCAAGACACTGCCTAGGTCATATAAACAGAGGAAATGGGACCATTCCTGTTGAAAGCACGACTTGAACGGAATTAAGCAATAACTAATAACCAGCAAGCCGGAATGAGATATAGTCTTTGAGAAGCAGACTGGTAGGGGCTGTGTGACGAGGCTGGGATACAAACTCGGCCAAAGGGCCAAATTCTACAACGGACTGGTCCCTTGTTAAAGAAACATTTGTTAGGTTAAGTATATCAATATTTTCATTGCTACGGTACGTGGTATGAATAAAGTGGAAATCTAAAACGACCTATTGCATCCACAAGCCTTGGGTTTATCCGCATTAGTTATTCTAAGTAATAATGTTTGTCCTCTACGTTTTTCACTACAGTCCGTTTTTGTCCAATTCCCAGTTGGATATTTTGTGTTTGCCACTTGACAAATATCTCACCAGGGAAGCCCTGATTTATTAATGTCATGGTGGAAGAACACGTGTATAATAATAGAGTTCTGATGGCTAAATTTAAATAATAAAAAAAGAATATGGCAATATCAGAACTAAGAAGGAAGTAAATATTAAATTGTTAAACAACACGATGAAAGTGAACATGGCATGCCCGACAGGACAAACACTTGTTGGGCTGCGGATTTTGGGTTCGATGAGGATTGAACTTGCGAGGAAACACGGTGAAGTGATTGTGACAGTTTTATTAACAGACAGAAAAATCGGCGTGTGTTTAACAATCCGATAGCTGATTGGCGGATTAATTCACTTGAATGACATACAGGCTCATCACACTATTGCCCACTGCTCCCAAGAATTGGCTACTGCTTTGGTTTTTATAAGTTTATTTCATTGATTATTTTTATTTGATTTTGATTTACTTATGAATACCTTTTGCTTCCATGGTGGAGCAGAACTCGGATAAAAACATTGGACCTCCCATGGTATCTAAAAATATATCCTGATTTAAAGCCGCGCCAGAAATAGTGCGAGCTGGAAGTGAACCCGTGACCTCAGGGGGCGTCAAGGGCCAGTGGACATCCGACAGTAGGCATAAAATCGTTCGGCAAGCTAGAGTTTGGCTGATGTTCCACTCAGATAATTGTTTCTTTTTTTCTGACAAGGGCACAAAATGGTGAGCCACTGACAATGACATCCAATACGATTTCTTGACAGTTGCCTTATTTAAGGGGAATACCCTGAAGTGGGATTCTTTCCCGCAGTTTAATTGAATGGAGTTTTTCGTTGGCACCATTGACTTAAAGCATCAATAAAAACAGGCAGCTTTGGGCTTTATGTGCCTTGGGATCAATGAGTTCGGTGAAATCACGAATGTGAAACAAGTGCACGCGCACCAGAGGAATCTCGCGAGTGGCTAAGCGGCGGTAATGGGATTCCCGTTATTTTTTGTAAAGATACTACTGAAAAAAAAATAGGGGATATCCCAGTTCGTGTTGATCGTTCTCGAAAATGCGACATTATGAATAGGCTTTTGTTGACGACGTGTCGTGATTATCGTCAAAACAAACCAATAACACGTGGGCATTTTGCATGGCATGTACGTGAAACGGGTATCTCGAAATTCCCATGACAATGTTCACACATTTCACTGATTAAATCCACAACTACTTTTCGCTTTTCAGACATGCGGCGTTCATCCCGTGGGGAACGATTATATGTCAGTAGCATGTTGGAGCTGGCAGAAGGCACAGAGTTATGACACGAACTCCTACAATGTGTCACAATCTGATTGGGGCACGGCACTGTCACACAGATAAGAAATCACAGCCCAATTAGCGATTCCGCGTTTCGAATGTAATTCTATGTATTTTAGGGTGTAATGTCTTTTTACGCTACCAGCCAGCCCTTCTTGGTGTACAGCCGCATGCTTGGTACGAAAATAATGGAAAACAGTCTGAACTTTGGAAGGTATGAGTTTTATTGATGGATGATGGAAGTTTTTGGCGAGAAGGCACAAAGTGCCAGGTGGTGATGAGCCTGTGGGTGACCTCCCCTTTATGTTGCTAGGCACTCCTCCCAGCCTCTGGCATAGGAAGATCAAGATTTTGACTGTCAAAATATGTTAAGAATTTTATGGCTGCTTTCGCACAGGCTGAGCAAGGCATCATGCTTATTGGCCACTGAATGTTTGGGGCCGAGTTACAGCACTAAACTTTAACATCGTCCCTTATGGAAAATTAATGGGAGACGCAGGCAATAACGTCGATGACAGGTGTCGCTCATGTCGGCCAAGGGCGATAATTCCTCAACGGGGTGGCTTCATGTAAACGGCGGTGTCAAGAAAACGTATACAAATGGAAGACCAGCTTTGTAGAACTGAGGCTGTGAGATTGAGATTGACTAGTACGATTTTACGATTGACCCCGTCATCACAATGGGGTATCGGCGGAATTTCCTCTCCAAACAGGTGTCACCGGAGAGATTTGGGATTTCTATGTCATAAATCTTGTGTTACGCAACGTCAAAGACGTTACGTAGAACGGTTTCATTTATGATGTATATGGTCTACTCACTCTGACGTCACGCTGCTGACGCTGCAGGAGAAGCTTCAGCGTCAACAAAATGACGTCACATGTCCCGCTTCGGACTTCTGCCGGTATTCCATTCGACATCTTGATTGCATTAAGGGTTAGTCAGTGATGGTGTCGGACGGGATCACTGTGACGGACAGGACATGTTTACTCGCTGTCGACGGACGTGTCACTGTCCAGTACTATCGAGACAACTCCATCGAAGCCGACGTTCTGCCCTTTACATATCGTCATGGGCGAGATATTGCCTTCCAAGATGACAGTATGACTCGTATTCTTACTGCCTACTGTACATCCAACAACAACACATTGCAGCTTTTCCATATGACTAGTCGAGGCCTTTCACCCAATGAACATCAAAAACGGTATTTACTGCGGGAGCACTTTGGCTGCATGGAGTCGCCCTGTACAAGAAGACACAGTATAAATACATTCTAAGGGCTATTCGTCGTCATATGACTGAAAAATTGTTGAATGCGACATAAAAACTCAAGCATACATGCATTCATCGAAGATATCTGGGATATGCCTGGTGCGCGCGTTTGTCCTCAACCCTAGCATGTCCACAACCCGCTTATGTCTACAGCCCGCGTGTGTCCACAACCCGATCGGCTATGTCTACAAGAAGACCAAAAAGGTAACATCACATGTCTTACGACATGAAATGTTTTTAGGTTGGGCAGACGATTTTGTGCACAGGGCATACAATTTCAAACTAAGAACTCTTATCCTTGACTCGAAGCCTACTTTGCCAGGGAGTGACATTTATCTACATCTTGTGCTAGAGAATCCTCCTAAATCTCCAAGTGGGTGATCAAATATGTAAGTCTAAAGCATTCGGCAAGCCGATTTTATTTCCATTCATGTCAAAAGATAAGAATCTCTTTAACTATTTCCTTTTTTTGTTCATTATTATTCATCGCTAAAAGGTCGTGATAACGTTACACGCATTTTATTCACTCTAGAAACTCACCAGCACTTAGAATTACGTCACAAAACTGACGCGTTGTTTAACACAGTCATGGATGGGTTAGCATGTCTCTTCGTGTGAATTTAGCAGTTTAATGACTCGTTGGATAGGCTGAACTACAAGCTCACATTTAATTAAGAAAGTTTGGTTATATTACGACGACGTCTGCTTGTAGTAACTTAATCTCTATCCCGGTAAATTTATAGCGCTACCACAAAGAGTGGTCTTCCCGAAGAAATACAGACCTGTGGAGACTAGAACCGAAAAGAGCGGTGCCTTGTGTGCAACCTGTCAAGCCTAATCTTAAGTAAATGCATGTTTATGGTAACATTTATGCTCAACGCAGATGAATTGCGTTGCATGTGTTGTATAAAGTTGTATTATTTGCTTACCCTTATCTTGTGAATGACGATTTCAAATTTTAGTCTATAAAGCCCCTATTACGTCCGATACTGTAGTATATACCAATACTGTAATGACCAACGGATATTGCATCACTTTCTGACCCATATTGTCATAACGAGCTTTGTAAAATAACGACTCATAATGTTAAAACTTTTCCAACCAACTTTTATTGTATTAAATGTTTTCAGAAAATGCAGTAACATCCCTTCTAACCTTGCTGTAGTAATTTTTTACCGACAACTAGTGATGCACAGAAAAGATATTATTGGTCGGCTTTACGGCAGTATCGCTCGTTGTAACATCAGTCAAAATGTGATACAATATCGACTGGGTACTACGTGAACTGCATCTGTACCTAGCACATTATCTATCGCAGGAATCTCTTTGTTTCTCTTAAAACGCATCTTTTCCTGGTTTCAGCTGGTTTCGTACAGTCGAAATCGAATTGACGAGTTTTACTTTAATCGAGAAGCTTTCTTATACAATATATCAATTTTAATTTGGTTGATAATGCCTTCAAATTCAGCTCTTCGACTGCAACATTTAAACTTTTAAGGCAGCATAACGGCCAATGCTAACGATGTTATTGTTAAGTCCAGGTCTGCTTCCAAATCATTGTCGTTTTGAAGTTAGTGTCACCTTAAAAATAAATGGAAGTCTGCCCTGGAAAAAGGGAATGTTTATCTATACATTTCAGTTTGAACACTTAACTATGGGCAACTGTATCTCTTCTCTGTGGGGTATTATTTGTATGGGTGGCAAACTGTGCAAGAGAAAGGCCATTATCACTTAGCTTTAATAAGCGCCGAGTCATCTGGTATGAGAATGACGAGCAGGTCGATGAAGATGAAAGGTGCACTGAGGCCCATATCCTGTTGGCCGATCACACTCTCTCAGACGGCTCATCTATGTATTGGAAATTGACTGCTACCAATCTGATTACTGGTCCGCCGATCGCAGCCGCTTCACCTCCCTAGCCACGCGCTCTCACTGTCAGTCACGTGACCACAGGTGCCCCACGCCTTCTCCGCCCAGTCTGTACTCCACCGACCACGGCGTTAAAGAGTTTCGTGCAACAACGGACCAGCTCTATCTAACACAACGGACGGAACGACGTAACTCGCCAACTCGCTAAAAGGATCCGTTAACCTGCTTCGAGCACAAGGGGGAGGAACACTGCCAACAATACCTGTTACTTAGGACCTGAAGTCAACGCAAAAAGAGCAACGCGTCGAGGGAACATTACTACGCTTGAAACGTTGTGGGCGGTTTTGTTCCGAACTGGCTTAGCTTGTTTAAAACCCTGTAATATCGCGCCAACAGCTCATTCGGCAAAAGTGCGATAACTGTCTCACAGAGAAAGTTTTTGGGACCATTATACACAGATTTAAAAAAAAATACAAAACAATGGACCATAGGCAAGTCGGCTGGATCGTAATAGGTGTGATTTTCTGTATGTTTTTCACAGCGGATATTGTCCAAGGTAAGTCTTTATTCACTAAGTAGAAGAGTTTACGCGACCATTTCAGTTTTTACTGCTTGCGCCATTGTATCATAGTGACTTTTTATCAGGTGATAATTGTCAGCTTTTATTTCATTAGTCTGCAGACATGTGCCATTAGCCGTGTAAAACACCATTTAATTTTATTATACATCTGCCTGAATTTCCCGGCTAGAACAATTGCTTTAAGCACGGAGCCTTATGGTGTGAAAATCTGCCGTTCAAGCATGTCGCCACCCCCCTTTCCGTGACAGAATTTCCACCCACTTTTCGTTATGTGGCCGAATACTTAATCTGCTCAAGGTGATATACCACACTGAAGCTCATCCATTAATTAAGTGCTAATGGCGGAAAGGCAAATCTGTGAAAGATGAATTGGGTTGACATATGTACAGTCGGTCTTTCAATTTTTTGTGCCAAAATTTTTAAAATCAAAATCTTTCAAAAATACAGCAATTATAGCAAAGTTATAATCAAAACTATGAGTTCGAAAGTGTCCATTTCTTTTAACTTTAACTAACTTGTCTCTGGCAAAATCGGAACAAACGCATGTTACAAATGATCTGTTTTCAATCTGATGTTTAAAGTCACTATTCATTTCACTGTAAGCTTTCCGTAAACGGAAACACTCCAGACAGTGAAAAAAAGCAATCATGATATGATCTTAACGTCATCGTCCCCGCTCCCTAACTGACCACACCCGTACTGTAGACTCACAATCTGACTCACAAACTGAGTCATAATCGTTATAATGGATCAAAACTCAGAAACTGTGTATAGATGTATAAATAAATATACGACACAAAAGTTTCAACCGGTTTACAAGAGCGCATATTTACCCAAGGCTACCTTCAACCGAAAATTGGCATATGATGATGATGATGAATCAGTCAGTCTTACTGTTTACTGACTGATGATTGAGAGGATTCAATACTTAGCTACCGACGATTATAAATACACCAGCCATTTACTAGTATACATTCAGTTTGAAACCATAGTTCTTCGCACTGAACAGTTTCGTGCACAAAAAAAACTAAAAAGAACTGCTAACACCGAGTGTCTAGCTTGGGGTCACAATTAACATACCGCTATTTTAACGGCAAGTTCAGTAGAAACTGTTAAAGCCGAATGAGGATATTCATTTTAAAGTGTAATCCTTTTGGTACCTGTTTTCTTTTCTTCTTTGTTAGGGAGACACAATGGTATAATTTTTATCGTTCCTTGAAACAAAATGTACGGACGGTATTCCATTTCACCTGTATTGGCGCCACATTTGTTAAAGCCCAAAATTTGATTTCGGCCATAAAATATTATGAGCCCACAAACGTTGTGAAAAAGAAGTGGCCCACAGAACCATGCTTATACCGTGAGATAAGTAAAATCTGAGTGCACTTATTTAATGTGGAAAGTTGAAATTTGGGGACCAGAAGAAGTGTGGTTGAAGAATTTTAAATACGACTGCTTATTCATTCTCTAAGTGGTGTATATTTATACTGAAGAAGGGTGCTTCGATCGGTTAACCAAACCAGAACTGAAGTATTTACTCCCACGCAAAGTCTGAAATCAATACCGTTATTTTCACCTGGATTAAAAATTATTCATTATGACCCTCGCTTCCTTTCGTTTCCTTATTAAGGATGTTGTTGTGAGACGTTATCTGTCCTATGCCACCGCCCGGTGAGCTCCAGACACGCCATCCTGGAGCTGCCTGAATGTTCATGAATTCTGAGAATAGATATTTATTTAGATAAGTGTGACCATTCGCTTTGACGGCACCTCATGTCCACAGGTCACTGGACTTATGCCAAAGATCCTTATCTGTGGTTTTAAGGCTGTAAGTCAGAAACTTAACACATCGTCATAAATATTATAACGTGAGATAATGAGCCGGAGGGATAGGTTTATAAGCGTTGTAGCGTTTACTCCTAAAGATGTTGGCGTTTGTTAAACATCACAAAGGTTACCTGTGTTCTAGCACTGAAACAATGGATGCATACCAGGTGAAAACTATTAGGGATGTAAGCTACATGGAAAATACACTTGCCAGACCGAGGGCGATGTAATTTCGACCGAATCGCCCAGGCAAACTTGAATTGCAGGAACTTTTAGCTACGGGCATTGAGTTGAATACCTGATCATTTATTGATTGAACAATTCTTGTGTGTTTTGAGAGTCAGGTATGAAGGATCAGACGAGTGATTAATAACTCATTGATCTCTTTTCTCGCTATATTCCATATGGTATTATACGCTTGGATGTATAGCCTTGGACAGAATTTCAAGCGTATGTTGCCAATCATTGCAAAAACGGGTTCGAAACGATGTATGTTGTAAAATGTAATTAACCAGGTTTGAAAAGAGAAGTAATGCCTAGAATCCGCCCATACACTGTGCCGTGGAGTCAATAAATGTGACGAATCTTTTGGAAAGATCTGTCAAAACGCAGGAAGATATTCAGCACAGAAACTTCTGTACTATCTTTAGATGGTAATCAAGAAGTATACCAAGACCCTCAGTGATCCATCAACAAAAGTGGCAACACTAGATTGTATCCGAATGATGCTTGTGACCAGCGGCTCAGACTAGGGGGCAGAAGGCCACTTGTAGACAGCTAACTTTCTCTTCTGTTGGCGTTCTACCAAAATAATTCATCAGTCCCAATACCGTCATTTCTTTTGTGCTCCGCAAAGGTTTGAACGCATTTGTATTCAGTAAATATATCAGAGTGGCGGATGTCTTTTTCATCGCATAGAATGACAAATTCCACGATACTTCAATGAACTGGTTTGTTTATCTGCCCGAAAACATCCAAAAATAATCTCCATTCTTGAATCTTGGATCGAAAAAGATTCACTTGCAAAGCAGTTTTCGTGAATAGCAATTCTTCAAACGTTGCTTCTTGGCAGATTTGTACAGGGATTTAAATTTAAACTGAGTTTATAATGGGTGAAAGATTTGTAAAGGTATCATCTTTAGCAATAATGTTTACATCAAAAGGTTATATTAATCGAAAGTTGTTTTGCTGTATTGAAATGTCATGGATTGCGCATCGACTGAGATAATTATTTTTTCTCTAGGGCGGAGAACTTTGCTATTTTCACTTTGCCTTCGACAGTTTTCCTGCGCGCTTTATTTACAGATAGAACTAGAATCTATATTTAGCCAATTCTATGGAAGAAAGTTAGATTTCAACCCCACTGATTTGACCGATGTACTTTCCAACTATGTATGGATATATTTTTCCAGGTCTATATCGAAGGGGCATGCACAGTTTATGAAGTGAAGATGCTATCAATATTTTGTAGGGATGCGCAGAGTCCACGACTTATGATGAGGGATTTTCAGATTCAGTGATGTAGATTCTTTAAATTGTCCTCGACCTCATATATCCTAAAAAATCGAAGCCCTCTATGGTTTGTCATTAGCGACGCTAGTAACTTATACATATATTTTACATTTGGCTATAAATCCTTCACTTCTCCAAAACAGCCTTGGTAGAAACTGGTTTCGAATTGTCACTCAGTAGCACACATTTGCCCAACAATCAATAGTAAATAGATCAACCAGATGTCCCGTACATTGGAAACGTATGTTTAATCTCTGTGTGACGTCAAGGCGTTACAATTGCTTTCATCAAGGTACGAGAAGGACAGAGGTAGAGGGGCATCGGAAGTGTGGGATTTCATCCACACACTTTAATTGGAGTAACTGGAAATGTGGCAACTTGTAGTAGAATAGGTTTCCAGTATTACAGAATGTGAATTTAACAGCTGAGTCACAAGTTAGAACTGATGCCATGTATTCAAAAAATTTTCGCAGTTTTATTTTCTCTATAATTGAAAACTGAGATTTTTAGAAATACGTCGGTGAGAATTGGTTCCACGGGATGGGGATTTTGGTACACCTTCGAGGTCGGGGCGCAGAACATCAATCATATAGCCAAGGGCTGATTTGCATTATATTGTGTTTTCCAGGTGAAACTACGGCAATGGTATTTTTCATTCTATATTTGTACCATGGTATGTACGCCTTCGATACAGGTGAATGTATTTATTACTACGCGATAGAACAATCGCATTAGTATTCTGAAAGAGATGAACTTTATGGTGTCCTTCAGCAACGGAAATGTGATCCACGACTCGTTCCTATTATATTATTTCTATGATTTGTGATTTATAAGACAGCGTCACTTGGAGTTTGATGGATATTTATCGAGCTTTGAGTCACATAACCATTGTGTTTTACCCAGGTATGTGTCGGCCCTTCTCTAGAGGCTAACACCACATCCCCTATATCATACTAAACAGTGATGCCCAACCTTTTGGCCAAGCCACATTTACTGGTGGGAAAAGCTTTTACAACTCACTGCCCCACCAGTTATAATGATCACTAACGACATGAGAAAAGTGCAACTAAGGGAGAAATGTAAAAGTCATGGCTGCTGGATTTTGATTAGATTATGACTGGAGAATAGACAGCGCAAACCGATTCATCGCTTCCCCCTCAGGCAAACGAAAAGTATCGGTCTGCTAAAGACTTGAGCCTGATTGTTTTAGCAGACTGGGCATTGAGGGAGTCAATGATAATTTGATGAAGAGAT
The DNA here is from genome assembly GCA_016165875.1 of Acanthopleura granulata. Taxonomy (NCBI): domain Eukaryota; kingdom Metazoa; phylum Mollusca; class Polyplacophora; order Chitonida; family Chitonidae; genus Acanthopleura; species Acanthopleura granulata. The sequence goes on from JABBOT010000003.1 coordinate 30,453,210, forward strand.
CCGCAATGAAGCTGTTACAAATGGGATTCCTCAACGGCCATTAGCAGTCTAAGGTAATGAATAGTGCAGGTTAGGATCGAGGCGAAACGCTAAAATACTGCCTATATAGACGATACAGAGGTATACAAGCCACATTGGTCTCGACATACGCTGCAATCATCCTGACATTAACGATGAAAGGAAGAATGTTTTCCTTTTCTTCCACATCACTCACTTCCCCATGCAGTTGTTTCCACTTTTATTATCTGAAATCTAATATTGTTGGGTGCATCGATCTTATAAGTCGACCCTTTCCTTGAACGTTTGTATGCAAACCGTAACACCGTGTCGTAGCATTAAGCAGTTCTTTTCTTGAGGAAATATGTTTTCTAACAAAAAAAAAAAAACAAAAAAAATTCGTTCACCACGCCCACAAAGCTGGAATGTTGTCTTTAGTATTTGCACAGAGAGTATGCTCGTCCATAATCAGAGATGCCCGCAGCTGTCCAACATGGCAACAGCTCTCTGGCAGTAAAGAAGGAGCATTGTTGAAAGTAACCACACAGAGGAAACATTGATCACCAAACGGTCAATGTTAAAGGTAAAATTCTATCATTAATACTTTACTGCGTGTACGCGAAAAAAAAAACAGGTTTAGGTCCCTGTGTGGTCAAATCTCAGACTGAAAACTCTGGTGCCTTCGGCATAACATTATAGTGAGGCAGCATTATAGATATGTCGTCATTTGGGTCAGTGTGCTACAATGAGACGCCTTCGTATGATATAATTTATATGAATAATGGCGAAATGGCCAACAAAGGAAAGAATAAATCTGTTGTTCGGTCATTATGAATTATTCAATCAATGAATCAATCAATCACCTCCCCCATCCTTCAGTTACCCCCCCCCCCTTTCAAGTAATTTCTATAAAGCGGCTTTGGAAGTAATGTATGGCATAACTCCTTTAACGAATTAGTGTAAAACTTTGCCTTATGACGCACGTTTTTTAAACTAAAACTGCATTTGACCACGATACACTCATAAATTCCAGTTTACCTAACACTGACCTACCAGTGGGGCCAACCCAATTTTGTTTCAAGGATCAAAATAGTACAACTGCGGTCTTCTCCATGACGTGCTGACTCTAGATAGTTATATTTATCACTGGACTATAACTACGGGACATTTTTTCTCTGCTGGTTTATGCAGGTCAGATAGTATCTGCTTAATGATGCAATTTGACCTCTGTGGGGCACAGACTGTTTCAACGTCGTTATGTCCATGAAAGGAAAAATAAGAGTCCTGTTTCTATTTTTAACCCGTGGTTGAACAATTGAAACACGATGCTATATTTGCTATATAAACTTTTTTCGGGAGGGGGTTGAATATTAATTTAAAAGGTGCCTATAGGTTTTTTAGAATAACAGAAAAAATTGTATTTGATAAAAATTAAAGCTATCAGATTGCTTACACATTGTTTTTGCCTGAAATTGGCTTCTTGAAACGTTTTCTTTGACTTGCTAGGCAAACAATAATCGTGGTAGACCTAGAATTATGCAAGTGACTCCAAGGTTATATGACAAGATTAAAAAATGAAATAGCACGCATTTATGGACTGTGACATGGCTAGTATGTGAAAGTAATTCATTTTGTAATCCTGTTTTAAACTGAAAACGCGAATTGAGAAACTCTTTTATTAAGTGGTTGTATCTTCTTTGGAAGGAAGTCATCAGAAACATTTGAGTGTTCGAAGTCTAAACAAATATAAGCCGTTCCATACACCAATGTTTTAAATATAAATTACAGTTATGGAGGGACTGGTGGAATCGTTTGTTCTCAACCGAAATGCTTCAACTAATTAATTCTTGTGAAATAGCTTTGGACACATATTATGCATAGTCCACTATGCATGCTGCTTTGTTTTTCAGTAGATGTCATTAAATCTTGAGGACAGTTCATTCATCAAACATCGTGATACACTGGTGCCAGTGTTTTTTCCTTAAGAAACACAATCTCCCTCTCAGAAACCCTTCTAGGTAATGACTGGACAGAGAGGATTTCATTACATAGTATTAGAGACATAATATGATTTTGGGGGGCCTCACGTCGCCCAATAGTTGACACCTAATTACACAGAATAATAAACCGTGGTAGTTTTTGTGAACCCAAGTGAACGATGAATGGTAACCTTCTCAATAACTGTCAACTTTAGGGTATCTTACGAGTTCAACAAACGGAAAGCTCGAGGGAACTGGATGTGCAAAATGGCGGAAATTGAAAGAGCCTTGACTGACAATAAAAATACCAATGTAATTTGAAAGTCGTTTCTTCTTCGTGTTAAGCTATTATTTCTGTAATGTGTAAACATTAAAGAATGCCGGACAATTAGTCATTCTCAGGCACTGATTATTTCTCTACCTCTCCACCTACGCCGATCAATCAGCCCACAAATAAGCATCTGGCACTGCAGGTGTTTCTCATTGTGAAATATTCTCTGCCGAAAAAAAAACAAGACTTGTCGAGCTAAATTGAACAGTTGCCTTCTAGAAACAACCGCTGGTTGGAATTCGCTCGTACAACGCGCATATAAATACCGACTGAATTTGATAACGTTTTGATTTATTGCAATGTCACAGATTTTCCTGACGGTAAATTTACTAGCACTAGGTCTGCTTGTGTGATTCATCTAAATCAAGTTGTTAGCCGCGCAGATCAAGGAAGAATTGTCGGTGATGAAGACACGGCGATGTACGTGATACACCAGACTCACTCGGTCCCTAAACACGTTTCATCTTATCCCAACCAGCACGACAACTTCGTCCTATTTTTCTTCCAAACTAATTTATTGACTTCGCTGCAGCTTGTCCCATGCTTTTGGGGAGAGATACGTTAAGTGGGTGGGTGTCAAGCTATATAACCATGCGCTTCTAAAATCTGAATCAATGATACAAGCTGCTATTGGCTAGTGATCACCGGACATTTCATCGACAATTTAGTGGAAATGTAATAATGGGGTATTTCCTTGGAAAGTGTGCGTTAAAGTTCATGGCAATGACCTGAAAAGAAAACCCCCGAAAAAGAAGAAAAACAAGAAAAAAAAGAATTTCCATGAATTTTATTCGCTTTGCAGGTGCACTGTTTGATTTCCTGTTTAACGTTTAATTATCCTGTTAACTGTTTTATTTCCTTTTCACTCTTTTGGCGTTCCTAAATTAAAATGTTCTTCGTATAGTGAATGAGTGCGAAGAAAGGATAAAACCTACGAGCAACGAATTCTCACAGCTTTTTACACGGTTTTCAGAATTCCACGTGTGAGGATATAAGAATACGAGAGGTCAAAAAGTTCCTCACGTTTGACTGTGAGAGTGTTAAGGGACTTTTAAAGTTATGATGCATGAGAAAAGTACGCGTTAATCACTACGGCACATTCAAGTTGGGTAGTTAGGGGTGTGAGGTTAGTAGACAACAATTTATTATCATTCTGCTCTGAAGCAATAATATCCATCTTCAGTACGCGAGAAGGTCTGTCAGCAATCTGCGAATGGTCGCGGGTTTCCCCGGGCTCTGCCCGGTTTCCTTCCACCATAATGCTGGCCGCCGTCGTATAAGTGAAATATTCTTGCGTACGGAACAAATAAATAAATATTAGTTTTCAAGTGGCATGCCCATTGCTTCAACCAAGAGAAAGAAACGTTCAGAAATTAAGTACATTATAAATGAAACGGATAGAATAGGCTTAGAACACTTAGAATGGATTAATGGATGGGTCATACATCAGATGTGTCAGAAAATGAGTAATTGAGGTTCAGCGCTGAATAAGCAAATTTGAGCAGCTAATTCCAGTGCATGATTGAGGGCAAAACGTGACCTTGGCAGAAAGGTGAAAACGTATAAGTTAGAGAGGTTAACGTACGTGCCTATAACAAGCGGAGCGGAAACCTCACCCACGTCCTTATAGGGCTCTTACTCCTCAGCAGGTTGTTGACACATGTCTGGTTATTAACCTTTGCGTATAGCATTAATATACGCCGTCTGAGCAAGTAAGGGATATATGTTTCAAATGCTGTTAGGCTTGCTTCACGCTGTAAAGATATCAGCCATAAACCAGATAACCGTGTGGGGCCCTCGGGGTTAGTTATGATCTCGTTAGGATGTCACAGTCTTGTACGTTATCGCGTCTTTATACACATATCCTGTCAACAAGCCACCTATGTTTCAATATCTATATAGAGGGAACTTCATAGGTAGTGATATAGCCGTGTTTTTCGTAAACTCTGTAGGGCTCTGGATTGTTAAGTTTACCCTTACTAATTTATGAAATTTGGTATTATTCCCCCTTTTTTCACAATAAAATCCTTTTTTGGTGGAATGTAATAAGTGCACTATCGCCTTTAACCATATCCAACATTCCTAATGATTATTTGTTTTGGGAATCAGGCGTACGAATGTAGTCCAGTACGAGGACGAAAGTCCATTTCACCCTAAATGCGTTGAAAGATCTTTTATTGAAAGACGTTCTTAAGACATAAGACAGGAAAAACATGACGTATTAAGATTTCTTCTGTCCTCCATCCAGTAAAGCTGAGATAACAAATGAATATAATGTTCAGTTTTGAAGTACTTACTACAGGTTTGCTGCTTGAAGTGAGATAGAAAGTGAGTCTTTCCTTCCAAAAAGCATGGCCGGTATACCTTTTCTAAACAGATTTGGAGCCATCCCTAGCCCAAGTTTCAATCCGAATCACTTTTTGTGTCTGACCGTGCTGACACACATAACTGTTTCAGTTTTATTATTGCAGGGAAATGCAGAGGCATGTGGTCGGAGAGGCATTCCTGCAGAGGAGGTGAGTATGTGTGAATGGGAATTCTTGATACAAATGCTTCGGACATGTATTCACTATATGGCTAACCATATGCTGAAATTGTGCTTGTTCAGATCCAGGGTGTTAGTTGACAATTTCTTTTGTTCATTTGTTTGAATGACACCAGAACCACTCTGCTCGCTATTTCCAAAGTCCCTTTGGGCGATTCTGACTTATTGGTGACCGAAATTACACCTCAAAATGAAATAGTGTTACTTCTTATGACATCTTATTTCCAGTGTCTGTATTTCTAGACATTAATACACGAACAGCTAACTAATTAAAGTTAATTTAAACAACATAGAATAGCAATTTAATGCAAATGAATAGCTTTCTGTGTCTGCAAGGTGGAAAATGCAGAAAAAACACAGTTTTGACGTTGATTTTTGAAATACTTTGTTGAGATTGTTGGCTGTTGATTTTTCTATACAATAAAAACACGTTATGACAAGAAACTCCCAAATAATATGAAATTAGCTTTAACATAATAATTTGTGTCTTCTGGCGAAAGATGCAAATTATGACAGCTTTTTTCGCACAACGACATGTACAATTGTACAGAGATATCGCTCTCTTAATGTGAATATCGAAAAAAATACTTTAAACTGAAGCTTATAATTCACGAATAATTTTCAACACAAATTACCAAAAGTAGAAAGTATTTATGGAGAGTAAAAACTTGGGACAGGGTCGTGTAAAGAAAAGGGGTCGACGAAATAGCCATATACATATACTTCTTTACAGTTGACTGGAAAAGACTTCTGCAGGAGTAGCATAACCAACGCTTTGTCTACAAGTGCTCTATCATTACCTCTTTCAAGTTCTAATGGATCAATGGGTATCAGCAAATTTAGACAAGACATCCATCACGCTACATATATATGCATAGAGATAATATGACCTGTGGCCTCTCATCCAACAGCATTTCAACGGAAGACCTGTTCCATTTATCTCTAATTATTCCGGTTTGTTAGGTTACTTGACACATTTGGTGCCCTAAAATCCGCCACTCTGTGACCTCGGTGGTGCTTCAGGGGACATCGTAATGTCTTTGGGAAACAAGGACTCGTGCTTGCTACAAAACTAGACGAATTGCTGCTTATATCTACTTTAAAACTTTTGGTACTGCTCTTAATCAATGGGAAAGAGACATGCAAAGGAATTCTGTACAAGCCTCCTTTCTGAACCAAGGTTCGGTTGAGTGGGACTTCACGTTCCCAATGACCATCTGCAACACGATTAGACTGCACCTGGGGACCACCTGATATCGTAGGGTTGTAGCTCAGCGGTCCGGCCGACCGGAAAAATGATGTGTTCAGGCTGGGGCACATATGCATCAGTCCTCTTCCGGAATCGACCGCTGTGAGAGCACCGCTACTTCCCACTGCCCCGGACTGGAACATGCTCGCTAATACATCGCCGGGCAATTGCTACAAGGCCAACACTATGCATGCTGTAGCGACTTAGACAAGGCTCCTTGTAGCTTATAATTAATCAATTAAAACAAAAGGGCAAGATAGTTGCACGTCTTCATGGATCTTCAACGTCATTCTAACAGTCTTCGTCACCTGGCTGTGATTTTGAGTACTCGTCATTTCATTCTCTATGACTTATTCTTGTGATACCAAATCACACCTTTAAAGATTTCCACAAGGTAACATGCACCAAGTAGTTGCAAACGTTCCCCTTCCCCTCAGTGAATTTAAAAGATTGATGAACACTATTTTTCTTAGAGCGAAGGCTATTGAAAATTGTTTTTCCTATCATCAGGTTTTAACGCTCCATGTGTATATTTACATATATATTTTTTCATTTCATTCATGTTTTACGTTGTACTTAAGAATATTTCACTTATGCGACCACGGCCAGCATTATGGTGAATGGAAAATGGGCAGAATCAGAGGGAAACTCATAACCATCCGAGGGTTGGTGGTGGCAGAACTACCCACGTACGGGAAGAGGGGAAGCCAGTATGAGCTGGGCTTGAGCTCACATCGACCGCATTGGTGATTACGCTGCTCGAGCGCTATTCCCCTCTCCACGGAGTCCCCACACCCACCACCATTTTAATTCTAGTGTCATTACAGCAGAGCAGTTTGTGTTACGTCATATTAAAGAAATAAACTAAACTAAGGGTGAACCGAAACGTCATATCGTTCCAATCGACGATATGGCGTTTTCTGCAGATTTGATTTTCCGTGTGAGTGTGCCCACGTTTCCACCACGTACTTACTGCAAATCTGAAGTAATCAATAGAAAAGCTTCCGCAGAGTGACGAAAATATGCTCTCCTTTAAGGAGTCGACTAGGACGACGTCACATTACATTACGTAAGGCATCACACGGTGAAAATTGTCAAAAATGTTCACTTTCCGAGTTGCGTGATTTTTGTCAAGTCGGGATAATGTAATTATTTCATGGAAGTGGAGTTTTTGGTTTCTGTAAGCACGCTATGGATGTAAATATCTACTCTGCACAACTGGGATAAAAATAATTCCTGCTTGCATGCAGACTGTGAGATTACTTCTGAAAATCCATTATAACACCACTTCTGTACATCATACCACTAACTTATCTGCGACAGTTCACAGCTGTGGGCATGCCTGCAGAAACCTTAGAAGACACCAGCACTCATCTGTTGTATGTACCGAAACAACAACAACGCCAACTAAAGTGCTGATCACATAAATTCTTTCGACCTATCACAAGATAAAAATAACGTGTACAGACAGGAAAATGGCAAAATGTCAACCTCAAATCCATTATCGCCCTACTAACACGACAGGGAAATATGACTGTGTCACGTATAGGATCAAAAAAGACGGATTCAGTGTTGTTCCGTGGCCTTTTAATGAATAAGAGAGACCAGAGACAATGTTATTATCTATTAATTGGGAATGGTGGGTGTTCATTATACCGTGTTGTTTGCCCACACATATTTGACAAGAGAGGAAAGGCCAGCTAGATATGAACCTCCCGCACGGTGTGGATTTGTCCTTGTCTTAGTATTTGAGTCAGGAGGAAATTGGATTATTGGAATGTTAATGAATGCACAGGATAACTAACAATGTGAGAAAGACAAATTCATATTGTCATATTTGGAATGATAACTGTTACTCTGTCATGAAATGTAATCTTTTGATCGGAACTGTTGAAGCTGTGATACATTTTAGCTGTATAATACATACACCTCAACTGCAAATGACTGTAAATGTTTAAAACCCGAAGAAAGCGATCATAATCTTGGAGATAAAAAGACGTCTTTTGTGTGCCAAGTTTCAATTCAATTCAGGAACCGTTTTCAAAAATGTCCGAGAAACTGATTAATGACGGCTTGGCAGATTAACAGGCGAAAAGCTTTAGTACCCTCAGATACCTGCAAGGAAGGCAGTGGGCTTACTCGAAATTGACTGGTTGAGCCAACTCAGTGCAACTCTGACTTAGGAAGAACATATTAGCGTTTTAAGAACTGCATCAGTTGTAAATATACCGGTTTGCTGATTCCCCGCTTTGCTTAACTGCCAAAGAAGAATCTATCATGTTTTTCAAGTTACAGGTACAGTGATAAAAACATAGAGATCACATTAACACCCCTCTTACGTTTCTGGTAGTTATCGACAAAGTGTGCCCCATGGTATGTGTTTCCCGGATTTCTTATTCCCTAATGAGTTCAGGAACAGCTGTGACAAGTTCTAAGGCATTTCGGAGCAAAGGTTTCATTTGTTACATGTCTTGTATAGATGTTCACATTTAACGAATGGGCACGCCGTACTGATGTGTCACAGGGGTGTCATTTGTTACATGTCGTGTTCCATGGGTGTTGGAAAAATGGCCCCAAACTGACGCCGATACCATCGAAATCATTCCAGTAAAAATGTCAAGTTGCGTGATTGTAACGTAATCAAAATGGAATTTGATGGCTTGTTTTGCATTCAATATCCGCTTATTGCAACCTCGTCGTTTGCAGTGAGTTGAGTACAAGCGTTTTTGGTAAGGATTTCTTTTCCACGGAACCGCAAACGACGTTTCCATTCTACACACATGCTGGAGTATGTATTTGTGGCCTCAGTGTATAATCCTTAGGGTATTGCTTTTTACATACACCGACCTCTCGGGTCGGATCTATTTAGATCGCCTGAATACTAACACTACAGGTATACATACCTAGTGTGGAAGCTTTCAAGATGGCCCTTGCTTAAAATTCCCTTGCCAATCGCCTATTTACATAGTTAATCGCCTCTTGTAACAGGCGTTCGTGTTCCCAATGCAATGTGATTCCCGAAAATCTCTCTGGATGGCGTTAATTGCCACACAAACAATGTCATTCAACCCATTTGATTCTACGCCTGACTTATGTCTATATCGAGGAACTCTACCACACTTCGGTGGTCGCGTGGAAAAACGTCAACTTCTTATGCGGGTGATACGCAGTTCAATCTCGAATGGAGTCACACCCAAATGACAAGCAAACCTGGCAATCTTGGTACTTTCCTGGCTTGACTTTCGGCTCATAAGAGATGGATCAGGTGCAGTTCGCCTCTAGTGTCAGAATAGTGTCTGGGTGGATTGTGACTGACTGATGACGGGATGGTGTTCACCTAGGCAGTACTAGAAATATAACAGACCTCCGTAAAAGTGACAGAAACAATATTAAATTTAACGTTGGCCCTAAGGTAACATATTAGATAACAGTAGTCAGTGGTAAGATGATACTGGTAAAAGTTATACATTCGGTTGCAACTTAGGCACGACGAGCAGGTTTATAGGACGGCGTTGTTTTGGTGCATGATGGCCTGCTTACTCTTGAGGATGCAGTATAGAGGTTCATAGCTCTTGGTCCCAATCTAAAATTTGGCTAAACTGCATTAGTGGGGTTTGACAACACAGGTGGGTTAGGTTTTTCGCCAGGAGGTAGCTGAGGAAGCTCTTCTTGAGAACTGAACATGCGTAACAGATGGCATACACAGTCACTCGTTGTTGTTGTTATACAGGCGAGAGTCGAAATGAGCGAATATTGGGCCAAAAGTTTTGAGCATTTCGGTGCAATTGTGTACTTTCTGAAGACTGACATATCATGGGAGGTGTAGTGTAACATGTTGCATGGGATTATTTAACAGTTCAAAGGTATATTTTGGGTGTAACTTGTCATATAAATTTTAGTATGAGGACAGATTAATGTCATTCGTGGGATATGTTTAATCAGTATATTTTTTCTTGACATTCCCGGGCAAAACTATCGACTGCACCCTGATTGTGTGTATGGGGGATGTGTGAAATGCGCACGCATCGCAGCTTCTGACCTCATGGTGGTTGTTCCAGCTGATGTCCGACAACTCACATGCATGATAATTATCTTTCTGTTGTACGGTTACTTGAAGATCTAATCTCTGGGCACAGCTTCCATCTCCGAAATGTTCAAAATAAAAGTTATTCAATTGTTAATTCTATGACGTAACCACATGTATATCAACATATATTGTTTTCATTTCGTTTAAATTGGTCAGTATCGGATGAAATTACACGGCAGAGTGTTTGCAAACACAAAATTCGAGCCAAACTGAAGTAGGATTTTAGGATATGTTTCTGGTAATAAACACATTGTTAAGGCGATTTTCTGGCAATATATTTGCTTCTCGTAATCAGATTCATTGTTACAAAGGTTGTGGAAACGGCTATTGGGGTCAAGTGAATACTATGTCACGGTCTCCTAGTGGTGTATGGCTCCCACAAGAAGTGGTCGGAAGCCTTTTGTTTGTAGTGTAGTGACTAACCCTCTCTGTTTAGCCTGTTCTCTAACCTTCGCTCTTCCTGTTATCGTCGCTAATACGTCCGCGGATCTGGAGGTCAGGTTTCAGCTTATTGTACCTTTGAATTGTGCCGGACACTGAAAATGCCTCTCGACACTCACAAACTTCGATCCTTTTCAAGCGAACAAAGGATAATAAGACTTTCAATTCCGCGGCTGTCATTCCTGGGCTTGTCATTCGCTGTCTGTTCTCCCTCAGGCAACACTAGCTAGCAGTAAGGGCTGTACCGATGCCAGATGGGTATTGTTGATTGCACAAAATTCCCTTTCGATTTTAAATTATTCATTTCATTTTCGTCAATCATTACGTGAACACGACGAGTTTATAGCCGACATGGGGATTTGTTAACTCAAGGGTGAACCAAAGCTCTTTGGTAGTCATGACCAGGATTAAATTTTGCCCTTGTTCAGTGAATTAATGCAGTTATGTTCAGGTCAATTTCCTAAACTAAATATTTGCTCTCAAAAAGGACGCATTATATTGGACGTTTCGAAAAACTAATATTAGATATACATAATTAACCAACCTCTTTTGTTTCCACAATTTAAAACAAACTACCATTATGAATTATGTTAACAAACCCTTCTGTACTGCTTTTCCTAAGCTAGCCCACGCTGTATAACTTTGAACTTGATAACGAAGCAGGTCAATTAGCTGAGTTATTTGTTTACACTTTTATGCGTGCAGAAAATAATTGTACAAACAATGTGTCCAAACATATGAAATTTTACACTTGTCATTCAGTTTCGTTCGGAAGGCACATGATACACCTAAAGCGACTGCTGGAACCCTGAACAAGTAGCCTGAGATCAACAGCTCGCCAATAATTTATAATTGTTGACGAAATGAACAGTTCAATAAGTATTGATATTTTGTCCATTAAGTTGAAATAAATAATGTGTCGCAATAACCGGGGATCTCAGAAACTCATTTTTCCAACCTTTGAAAACGAGATGAGCATATATAATTAGGACGCATATTTTGTATATATATATATATATATATATTGTATATATAGAGAAAAAAAAGTGTTTTTGTTCAAAAGATTCAATCAGAAAGTACATGATGAAACAGTTTAAAATTTCAACATTTTATTGGGGCAAATCTACTGAACATATGTGTCGTAAAGACATCATTATATCACACGTCAACCATTCCATGTCAATAATCGAAGCGAACTAATTCCTAAAACAACTTTCAACACAAACCACCAGAGATATAAAGTATATAAAGTAAGAAATTAAAACGGTGTTATGTGCGGCGAAAGAAAGTCAGCCGTTTTCAATGAAGCCGAAAAAATGCAATGAATTAAATCAGTAGCCAAAGCTGTACAAGGTTAGTTTATAAGCTGTCGTAAATCAAAATAACCAACCCACACAAACACGCGGGCTAATTAAGATGTGGAGAGTTAAGTAGATAGAGAGTTATTAGATATAAAAGAGATTTATTCCTAATTAATTAGGCAAAAATAGCTTCTATAACTGACAGTTAAAGCTGAAAATTTTAATTGTTTGAAAACTTAGTATGCAAAGTATCATAGTGACATTGCATGATAGCGTAGCATCTGCATCTAATGGAAACTAAGTCCGCCTGAATCGTTTCGCGGTCGAGTGCCGATGTGAAGTTCATTGAAAATCAAATAACGGACAATCGACGAATAGTCGTGAATAATTTGATTACATGGGGCCCTCTGGATTGACGTTTGGAAACCAATTCATGCAAAACCACCTTTGCAAGTATAACGTGGTCAGTGCCTTTTACAACCTCGAGGGTAGGTGAGCATGGTTAAGTGGCTGGGTCGTGTGAGGGTACATGGTGGAGGCACGCGTGAACAAAGCACTTGTGTCTGTAGTATAGGGCTGATGCCCTCTTCGTGCGGATTACTCCGAGTCGACTTACCACGCTTTTATTCCGAACATAGTTCTCCGCAACACGGTGCCCTTAACACAGCGATTATTAGCCCGTGGTCGATAAAAGATCGCAAGGATCGGTGATCTGTTTACTCTAGCCTCTCGACTTTACTTGACGATTTTACCATTGTGGTCGTCATCGATTGAACACAGCGTAAACTTTAATGCTATTTTCTAAATTATTACAGACTCAAGAGCACAAACACCGGGAGAGCTTCCTTGCAGTTGCCAGCAGTCACAACCCGGTCGTTCGTTAATGTATTGCCGGTCATATTCTTTCATTCCCGCCTGCTGCAGACGCGACCCAGCGAGATCCCCACGTCTCGAACCGATTGCGATTGCGAAAAAATCATTGTCCATGCTACAGAAAAGAAAAACATTTCAGAAAAGCTTTATTTCAACATGCTGGGGAGATTTTTTCTTCTCCTTGTTACAAAACAAACAGAGTAAGCTTGGGGAAATCGTGTAAGCCTTTGAAGACGTACACCCTATGTAATGGGGAACAATGATCTTCGCAAATGCTTCTTTTTACTCCACCTACCAGTTTTACCAGCAAAAGCGACTTCCCTCGGGAACGGTCAATGTATAGATGGCTAAGACCTTATTGACTGCTATCAGACAATAGAGAATCAAGCGGTGTGAGGAAACGTCAATATCACGCAATAAAATTCAACCGTCACGCAATAATTCTTCCCCAGCATCAGATACATGCACAATTACTTGGAACTAGTGGTAATATCACCATTTGGTGTTTTAGGGTGCATAGAAAAAGCCATTTAGATTGCATCGACAACAAAGCACTGTAAATATACCATGGAAGTAAGTCGGTAAAAAAGGGCGATTTCAAAGAAATGATTCATTTACTATATGATATATACTAAATGATATTTCAAAAGCCGGAAAATGAAATATACATAGAATGGTTCAGAATCAAAGGAGGTAATTGTTTTAATAAAGCATGTCTCAGAGGGGGAAAGGGGGTAAATTGTCACAACTGGTTCACATTTAAGCGACCGATGAACTTGGGAATCGGCTGGTCATAGATGTCTTTAAAGTTATATAATAGTTCTTACAATTATTCTTAATATCATAGCATTACTGACAGGGAACAACTAGTATTGAAAATGCTGATAAGTGTCCTCGGCTAAATGACAGAGTGGACTAGAAACCTTCGTTTTTTCCCCTCCACGACAGCGTGCATTTGCTGCTTCCATAGGAGTTGCTGTCACTGTACAACGGAACTCAACCCTTTAAGCTGGACATCTGACGATTGTATTGTCACTGAAGTAAAGAAGCCTAGACGCTGCAAAATGATCGATAAACTCTGCATTTCTCAGTTAAGCCTTCCAGATAAAAACCCTCAAAGCGGGTATGCTGACAGGTATTTAAACCGGTTCTTTCGGCTAAATTACCGGCTCAGATTCAGCCAAACACTTCCCTTGGGTTCCTAAGTTGCCGCATGAAGCGGTAACTGGCTTCATCGGCGGGTTATCGTCCTGAGGTGAATACTGCTAAGATGAGGGCAATATGCCCGCCTCAAACACTGCTTTGAAGCCACATAATTCCTATACTTGTGTGGGTGGAAGAACGTGGGGGAAGAAACGGCCACTAAAAGTGAAGACAAGTAACTTACAACAGATGACTAAGATTAACCTGATTAGCTCTGTACCGTGACCATCCAGTATATAAATCAATGAAACTTAAAACACGCATTCGAATGTGTTATTTGTAATGCTAACAGCGCCAGGTTACAAGCATCTCGTTTCAGCCACCCACCCGTCCGTTCGTCCGTGCGTCCGTTCGTCCGTGTAGCCCCCCATGCATATGAAAATTTATTTCTACCCACAGGAGATTCCACACATAATTTACTTACTTAGTCATTCGTTTGTGTCATGGTGGGGCGTTTTATGGATGGAAGAAAAAGGATTGCCGACCTTTGGTAAATAACTGACGAACTTTCTCACGTGTGACATACAATCTTGCAAGTCATACTGGTGGCAGGTAACTGGTCAGCGACCGTAAGACTGTGTAAAGCTACCGTGTACCACTTAACGTCCCCAAAGCCCCAAAGAACAATAGGAGCATAGGAATGTTATTTATACATTCGTACTGTTTCTATTTTTTCTTTTTTTGCTTTGACCGATAGGCTATTGACTATTAGCCTGTATGAATTCAGCTTCCTCCACTTAACCTTAGTGGTTTTGTTAGGTTCCTGACAAAGAACGGTGATTTACTCAGGCCTATGTGCGGTTACTGTCCATCCAAATAAAATCTGACAAATCAGGTCACTATGGCCAATGAGTTTGCCTGTTGGGATTCACCATTCGTTATACCAGCCATGATCATAGCCAAAATATTTGTCAAATAGCTATAAGCATTAGGTGGAACACATCAGCCAAATGAACCAGTAGAAAAATATTACGAACGAGTTATCCGTTAGAAATGGTGGCTTGATTTTGTTTATCGCCTTGCGCATTTCTCCAAATGTGAACAGCTGTTTTTGACATCGTTATAAATTGATGTTTCCACAAAAAGTTACCATTAAAACCTGTCACAGCCCTTGTGTTTCTGCCTATACTAAAAATATTTTCAACAGGCAAGATATGTGAGGATTAAGCACATTCTGCCATTGGTTATGTAACTGATTTAAATAAAATCACAAACTCTTTAATTTGCGGTGCACTAATTGTGTAAAATATTTATCTGTCTATTTGCAGGAAACAAACGGTCGGAAGGAGACGATTTAAACATGTCAAACTCCAGAAGTGCTATAAAATCTGCATTCCTACAGCATCTATTGAGCAAAAGTATGGTACCTGCCTCGCTAGTAAAGGAATTTATTCACCAGCGGAGAGAGCATAACCCAGAAAACTACCAGACTTCCGGTCTGTCGGAAACTGACTCTCGCATTACCGATTCGGATTTATTGAGGCTTTTGGACAGATTAAGTGTAAGTAATTTTAAAATACATCAACGCATAATAATGAACTGAAGTACGGGGTGTGAGGACATACACAGATACAGAGAAAAAGCCAGATAGGTGTTTCAAGTGGAGCCTTATTGCAGACCAGGTCATACATGGGATAAACAAAATCATGTGGTCGTCTGTGGGTGTGCTTTAACATTTCAGACTTCGGCGATAGCCCAGGCTTGCGCTCAGTTCTAATTTTTTGTGTGTATATTTTACTACGCTTTCGACCTGAATTTGCCCTACAACTCATGTAAAGTCTGTCACAAAGACTGGTGTAAAATGCCCGAAATGGACTAGATTCTGTGAGACTGCAGTGAGTTGCGATGCTTTAGCACAGCCACGGGGATTTGTTTGTCTCACAGTAAAGAATTTCCGGTGATGCTCACTCTAAACAGCTATCTGGCTCATTGTGCCCCTCGGTCTTCGATATGACGATCCACTTCACGGTACCCTAACCCAGTGTGTATGTTTATCACGTTAACTCATGCAAAAGACGTGAAAGTAACTCTTGGTCACTAGCCTGAGAATTCTGACCACTTCGTTCTAGCAAACAAAAATACTGGGAGGCTTACCGATTTGCACAATTTTGAAACGAACACAATTTTTATGCGGCTCCCGAGTGTGGAACTCTGTTTAATGCATGTCACACAGTGTTCTCTGAATAATTATTTCATTATTGATCACTGTTTAACGCAGTATTCAATGATTTTTGACTTAAAAGACGACAGTCAGGGTCTATGGATATAATACAAAATTACAGTTTTATAGTTCCTGGGGGCCTCCGCCACCGAGGTGGATAGCTCGCTAGCGCAGGGCAATGACCCTGGAGCCTCTCATCAATACATGTCTACCTGGCTTTGTATCGACTTTTGTCTTCAAGACAACCTTCACGATCAAGTCAAACATTTTGGATACCAGTCCCCCTTGGTTAATGACCGATTCCTAGATTTTCACCTTGTCTCTCCTTCTGTCAGTGAGCCCTTCTGTGACGAAACAGTTCCCCGGACTGAATCAAAATAATCCACATTGTTGAATTGAGACTTGAGACTTCGTTATGACATGTTAGAGATCATGATCGAGTTTTTCGTAATTGTTTTTTTTTTCGACCAAATTATGAGCTGCTGTTCTCTAATGGACTTTGCCATAGCTATGATTCTAACTGGTGAAACCGACAGGTAATTCTGAAATAGAGCTAATCCTACGTGGACGTATCAGCTCTAAGATACATACGGGTCCTTTTGTTCAAGCAGACTCCTTTCTGAGTTCAACGGGTAAGGTCTTTCAATCACGTTCAAGCATTATGTGATTTAAAATCATGTAACGATTGGGTATGTTGTGGTTTTCAAACTATTGCGCGCCGCAATGTATGGACTACTTCGTGTAAAATCATATTGGTTTTCCGTCGCTGATAAATCGTTCATTTTTTCCCCACGTGCAATGTTAATGATATTTTGAATGAATGATTATGGCTTAACGCCATATCGGCCATTTTGAAGCTAGTTTTGTGGCGAATATCAATATGCCAATGGCTCGTAACTGCCTGGGAGAAATATCTTAGTCTCGTCTATAGGAATTCTCGTGAAGATGCAATTGATCGGTAGGGTACGTAACAATTCGAGTATGTTTGTTATCGTGAATCTCCAAAGAGATTATTTGCTTCTAAGAATTCACATTCAAGTTTGAATCCCCTCACAAACATGCATAACCATCGTCCTGTATGTGAAACATTCCTGATAAGGTGAAAATCAATAATTATACCACACAAAGTAGACCTCCATATTTGGATACTCACTAGGTTTCTATACTTATCACTTTCTGTCTAAAACATTCAAAAAGCATCATCAGTATTGCCAAAGGAGAAGCAAAAAGTATATCAATCGAATTTTGATAAAAGTTGCATTCCTATTTAACTGGATCATTCCAGCTGGACCATTTCTTTACGCATTGATGTATCGGTTGTCAGACAATCTCGATATCTCTCACAAGGGTTTTATTTTTGATTTATTATCTTACTCTACAACATATATACGAAGGTTTTGCATTGAATGTTGTGAACTGAAGCACAACTGGATTATGTTATTCTAAGAAACTGATTCCTTTGCAAACTTAACCAGCGGCTGTCCTTTGATTGTGTTTTTGGCAACTGAAACTCCTATGTTTGAGTAATGAAAGAAGAAACCTTTCCAAAAAAGTTTAGCACTGATTAGTTTCTTTTGAGAGTGGAAGTAAAGTTTTGAATACGAAGGGACAAGGGTCAATGTTTAGTGTTTTGTCACTGTAGCGGAAATCTTGGCTTTGCAACCGTAAGACGTTACAAGATCCTTTCGCTTTCATTGACAAATCGAGTTAGACGGGACAGTTTATTAAGTATTCGTGATCTGCTATCGTTTTACATCTGGGGTCGGTTAAAAAACATTGTCTGATTTGCACTTCAACAGGTGAAAAGGTCATTGTTTGGTATGGCTTTTTTGTCAGATTGCCAACTAGACACTTTTTGTTGTTCATTTTGTTGAATTCATTTTTTTTGTCTCATCCGGTAAATGTGTAGCATATGCAGAGTCTTGAATGAAGGGCCTCGGTTTATAAACCAGGCGCACTCGATGGCAAAACGGCCTAGACAGCCTGAATTCAAATGGCGTGTCCTTGATCAATGGCGTCGCACGGTCGAATCCCTCTCTTGCTAGTTCCGCTTTGGCTCAACGACTTTAGGCCTGTCAAAACCAGTGGCAGGCAAAGAGCGATAGTTTCCCCAAACTCTGCACAGTAGCCTTTCCTTCTCTCCAAAAGCCAGACCTCCAGTGTATATGAAACAAGTCCATTGCGTTAGTTTTAAACTTTGAGACACCACAGCTCTTTTCCCACACAGGACATTCTCCAGTTCTTCATCTGAAAGGCGACACGGTTGTTTCAATGCACATTTTTCGGAGCAAATTGTTAGAAAATCAGTTCAGTTGTTTGATAAATGAGTTGTTGGTTTCCCCAGATGGCCCCCTGTCGACAGAAGCGTACAGCGCTTTAATTGGACAGTTATATCAGTTTGCCACGATGGCCATTAGGAGGACCTCAGAGTTATTAAAAGAAGAATTTTTTTATTATTAGACGATGATAAAGCAGCAACTCTATATTCATTATGCATAACCAAGTTTAGCTGAATTAATAATGAATGAATAGCTCTGAAGTATTTTGAAACGAGATGACTCTGTCTTCGGATTTTCACAATCTTTCCTGGTTTGCTTGCTGTCGAAGCACCATGGACGTATAAATTGCATCCGGATTTATACTCAGTTTGACTCTTTTAATTCTAGAAACATCATTTCCGTTATGGGATAAGCAAAAAATCACATAATTTGGCGCATGAATAATACAGGTCAAATAACATATAAAAACTTGGTATGATGTAAATTATGAATGACAGAGAACAGCGTGGTTTGAGATTTTACCAAATGTTCCACGACACAGGCGGCAATATTTAATTACACCATTAAACAGTCAACTAATCAGCTGGCAACTCTCTCAGTCGAGTAAAGCAGTCAGCCAATCCCCAAGGATTTGACTTTCTTCCATTTGCCTCTTCACAAAATTAACAGAGAGCGTGGTTTGAATGAATGAATGAGTGAGTGAGACGATTGTCTTCTAATAAAGCTATAACACACCCATTGTGGGTTCAGTCCTGAGCTTAGACTGGTAATTTGTAGATTTGGTGACAACAACAGGTCAACGACGTTCGTGTGGCCGTTTGAACAGTCCATTAACATATATACAACGTCACCCGTGATAAAGGTTAGCAAGGTGGCAAATGTCGGCTTGATATCCCGAGCACTTCGTTTTTTCTAACCGCTATTGTATAAGTGAAAAATCACTCAATCACTCAATCAACCAAAGTTGTCTTTTACGAACTAATCAATCAGGTGTATACATAATCATTGGTTATGTTGAAAATGGAATGATATTGCTGTTGCCTTGCATGGCAACTACGCATTTGTGTAATGATTCACGGTGTGTGGTAAAATCCACACACGTGCCAGAGAAATACAATAGTCCCTCAGGTGAAGGTTGGAGACTCAAGGGGCAATTATTGTTTTCCCAAATCAGTCAGTAAGATATACACAATGAAGGGCTATTATAGTCCGCGAGCAAATGACCCATCTCCCGCCTGACTGGTCTTATAAGTGATCCATAATTGCAATTAATGTCGACAAACACGAAATCGATGCGGTACATTTCATATACCCAAATATTAAACAAACACAACGTGCCAGCTTAGCTTGGAGATGGGAAAATGATTGGATAGCCTCTCCATTCTTTCCTCAGTGTTTGAGAAGGATTTATTGGTGTTGGATCTAGGCTATACCGTCTGGCAGACAATCTGCGGTGCGGTAACAATGATCCGTTCGGGCAGACTAAGAAACTGCCAAACTGGCCACATAAATATATGTTCAACGCTAAAAAATAATACAGAAGCATCCTGACTTTGTATACAGCCGTAGAGCAAATGTGTCGTCTCAGTGAAACGAAAATCCAACGCCAAATACTAAAATATTGTGCCTTATTTTTCTATAAGGGGAAGAAAATATAAAAACGATGCCAAAATCAGATGAAAGAGCGTTAATTTTTATTTGCAGATATAGCCTTTAATATTGATTTTGATTTTCTCTTTCAGTAAGAGAATTTTTGTACCTTTGTCTGGTGGTTATCTGGGACAAATGTATTTGGATGTAAAGTAGTTGTTTAGGTTCAAACATATGCATTGAATCTGAATTATGATAATATTTATGCATATATTAAAAGTATTAATATTATGAAAATGTAGGTGAAACACATTTGTTAGATGAAAAGACGGCATTCTAGTGTAAATGTATGTACCTGGTGCATTCACGGGAAGCCAAACTTTTCTAACCGCCATTTCCATTCGAGTCGGCTGCACTCGGTATCTTCCGGAAAAAGAAAAACTCTTGGAACGCTGGGATTGAAATCAAAAGGTGGACACCAGTAAAAGAGCGATTGTGAAGATCACTTCACTTTTTGTTGTAATAATGAACAGGAGGGATTATATGCAGGCATTGAGGAAAAGAAGATAATCTTAATATTGCAAAAAACAACCGAGTCCACTATAGCAACAAAGATACGTGATTTGAAAATGGCGCCTTGCGAAGTTCGTTTGCTGTGTTAATTGCGACATTCTTGTCTGTATTATTCTCGCACGATAAAGTGATATAAATTCAGTATTACTTTGAGATCACGGGACAGCACAAACGACAGGACAAAGTTCCAGCTTTTTAAATGTAATGATTCAGAGCAGTTAACGTTAAAGCTATGCTGGGTACATCGCCAACCTATCTCAGAGCTGGGAGACGTGGTAACTGACAGATGCTCTGCAGCCTAACTATGAAACAATAGCTGGATTAGAACAGACAAACCGAATCGCCCAGAGCCTATCGGGTACTGGTTAATGTACAGGATGCTCCAGTTACCAGAGGAAAGAACCCAGAAAGTTAAGGAAAAGTATTATTCACACCGCTTCGCTGAAGGCGAAAAGAGCTTCCCACTGTCACTGGGTTTTAGCGCTACCCTTCCCCGCCCCACTACCATGCTTATTAACTGTGCTAAGATGGCTACAGATATTACAAGGCGAAACTGCACTACGATAAGAACTTTCAGACATGGGTCAGCGATAAAGACTGTGCGTCAGTCTTAATTTGTCACGAATATCGAAATTGCCCACACGATCGCGAAACATCTCAGATCCTAGTTATTATGCAGGTATGTAGCCCAGACATCGTGCAGCCAGGGAAATCAAGTAGATGGACGCTCAGAAGACAATAAATATTTGTATCTAACTAATTGTTCATACACAACAGTCTAACTGTTTGCTATACATGCGAGGTAGGAATACGCTGATGTCGACGTGTCAATATTGATAGGCTACTTGTGTGAAGAGCCTGTGCTTTAACCAATAAACTATCGATTTAGGACGACGGAGTTCTCAAGATGTGTAATCATTGCCAGCAATAGTCCATTTATGCTGACTGACGATGTCAGCAAAGCATTCCAAGCATTGGAGAAACCCAGCTGAACTGAAGGCAAATCTGCGATCATCTGGCAACAACGCGGTATAATCTAACAGCTATGTCACTCAAGTCACGAAATACTACCTCTGTTATAAAACTGCCTCGGAGCGAAAAGGTTGGATGTGGCATCCGCTCGCCACTCTGTTGAGGAACTTTATTTCTTTGGATAGTTTTGTGCAGACACAATGATTACGCCATTGAATGTGGTTATGAAATATTTCTTATCGAAACTGTGAACATTTTGATCCGCACTGCCAGTATGTAGCCAGATGACTGGACACAAACCCGAGACTGCAGGGCAGTTGGTTATGGTTACTTGACACTTACAAATACTAGTTTTTGACCTTTCATTGTTCGTGTGACATGACGTGTCAGACTCTTTCTTGCAATAACATTCGTATACCAGCCATCAACCCAAAACAATGTTCAGCCTAAATTTCCAATGAAATAAGAAAGCGAATAAAGTAAGAAATTAATGAACGAATTAAATAGTAGCCAAATCGTGCACAGCGATGGTTTATATGTTGCCGCTAATCTAAATATACATCTCAATTACGCCCTGATAGCCATTGTTGATATAGGTGATGATGTTATTTAAACGTAGAGCATATGCTGTCCCAGTCATGCCCGTAACTGAATTCATGGACATACACGAAATGTATACCAGCAAGGGTTTAGCGAACTCGACGGATTGTATTAATAGATCCTCTACTCTTGCAAGCCACAACAACATTTAAATTTACCCCAAGTAATGATCACTGACTTATTATATCGACGTAATACACAGAATACTGCATGCGCAGTATGACCTGGGAAGTTGAGGGTCACAAAACCGTCATCCCTCGAAAATTCAAGAACGTCGCCAAATAACGGAGTTTCGAGATTGAAATCTTTTATCGCTTAAGGTAAGAAAATCCCTACTGTACCATGTGACCTGTCAAAAATGTTAGGCAACTATTTCTGATTACATTTACTATAACATGGGCGTCTAAGAAAAGTTTCAAAAACAGTTACTTAAACTGGAAGTATGATAGGGAAAATTGAGGACCTGGAAGTGTTTTAATTTTAGAAGCTCCTGGTTGAAGGAGATGTCGTTTGTGCCTCCCTTGCACGACAAGACAGGTCGTCGGGAAATTAAAATCAACAAAGTTGCCTGACATTTTTGACAAGTCACAGACACAGATGAATTCTTTTTACTTTCTGGGACAAACGAGTTCGAACTCGAAACTCCCCTAATGGAGAGCTTCTGGTATTAGGCTGACCCCAGATGCAAGTGTATAAATGCATGGCTTGAGGACGCATACGGTTGAGTTAGACTCAGTCTCTACAGTTAAATGTATTGTTGTGTGGTAGATTCCACAAGCGGTAGCTGTCACAACACGGTCAAAGAGCAGTGTTGTTGGTTAGGACTCGCAAAATATCCCATGTCTGTCAATTTAACACAATATAAAGTGTAGCGAAGGTTGACAGAAATGCTCAACAAAGATTCAATCCCCGATTTCTCGGTAAAAGATAGCAAGGTCTGGCGGGTCGGTCAATGCAAACACCCCTACTCTTTCTCTGTTTGCTATCGGTCCAAACGGTCGAGTTGTCATAAATTCTGAGAACGAACTCTCTGTTGATAGTGTCTCGAGAAATTTGCTGCGGAAGAACGTAGATAAATTAATTGGAGAGAAGCAGACGGTCATTTCGTTTCCGGTTATGTCCAACTGACCAACGGGAGATAATCAAGGCGTGCCTTGAAATCATCGGGCACAGTTTTGGGCAATTATTTTGGGATGGTCTGACCAGGAGATTTAGCCCTTCAGACACAGATCAGTATTGCATTAGTTGATATTCCTCATGGGAACAAGTGATTCGGCAAGGGCCTGGGAGTTAATTAGGTCTTGCCCTAAGGCCATATTACTCGAAGCACGCTTCTTTTCATAGCTGAATTCATGTTAAGTGTACATAATAAAAAAGATTTTTACTGAAAAGCACATACCTTCCGGCCTAACCATTTTGCACTTGCATGGCAGATTAGATATGAACTTCAAGAACCATGCTGGGCATACTTCCCCTGAACAGATCAAGAGGTAGACCTTTGTATTGCTTATGAATAAATGATTTGGTGCACGTTGAAACTCTGGCCTAAAAACGTGGCCTAAATATCAATGTGCAAATGACCCAATAATATATAAATTATATATCTATAATTAATAATCGACATTTCTCTATGAGTCTAACTCTAAGCTTTCCTCCATTTCCTTCCTGAATGTCTCTACCATATCTCCTCTGGCTATTGCTCTCCAAGACCTGCAGTGCAGTAGGTAAATAAGACAGCTATTTCTCTGATTGGTGTATTAGACCATGCTGAAGAATCTTCATCTTATGACATTTATTTCGCAGAAAAGTATGACAAAAAATTCGGCAAAACCGTAGATACGTTAAGAATTTTCGAATAAACCACAAGTAGTGTTCATTTGATAATAGTGAAAATTTTTCTGACCCCTTGCAAAATGGTAAATATTGAATATGATATTATTTCGTTCCATGCATAAACACTACCTATGTTTCACAGTTTCTGTTGAGACACAAGATGTGTTTATCTTTTGGTGGGTGCAATCTGGTTGGAATAAACGCCGAGCAGTCAATACAGTTCAACTGACATACTTTGTGTGGATGAGCGGCTTAAGCATTAAACGGCTTAAAGCGCGGGGCTCTGGTGAAATTAAAAGTTTTCCCCAAACTTAAAATAATTGGAAGCTATACAAATAACTTGAGAAGGGCCCAGTGTGTGGTTTTGTTCTTAAATTCAGTAAGTAAGTAAGTGACACTTGTGGTGTTGCTGTGCTGGGCATTCAAACGAGCATCATAGAATACAAGCGTTTTGCACTTTAGCAAACAGAAACAGTGTGTTTTACATGATTCGTCATCAACCAGTTTAACTATACAAGGATTCGGGATAACAACATATAAGCCGTCTGACTAGTACCGTTACTTGCATAGATTTTATGTATTTATTTGATCAGTGTTTTACGCCATACTCAAGAATATTTCACTTATACGACAACGGCCAGCGTTATGTTGGGAGGAAAACGTGTAAAGCCCGGGGGAAAGCCACGACCATCCGCAGGTTGCTGGTAGACCCTCCCACGTACGGCCAGAATGGAAGCCAGCATGCACTTGAAACAGTTGAGACAAAGCCACAAATAGTACAAAATCGAACCTTTCAGGTCCATGGACGGTGCGTGATAATTGGTAAATGACCACACTTAACCAGTGAAATCTCGCCTCTTGTCGATTGACTTTTAGTTAGGGGTTTCTGCTAACTGTTGTTTCAAAAATAAGAACTTACACTACCCGTAGCACTAAGGTTCTGAAGGAGGAAAAGGTTGTAGTGATGTTACTTGAAATTTAATGATCCTCTTAAGTACTCCTTCCGGGGAAATTTTGTGGTGTCTCACCGATCATTGCTATCAAAGATTGCTGGGCAAAGTTTTTTCCCTTTGATACATATCGTTTATCCCCAGTTAACGTTGCAGTATTACAGGGTAATGATATTAAAACTTGTGATCGTACACACGTTGGATTTATTGTTTAAACATGATCATATGATCATCGGAAGTAAGTGTGACATTTAAGAAGTACAAACAGGCATGTTTGGAGAATTATCATAGATTCTGAATCAGTCACATGGATAAAAATATTACATCTTTTTTCCCTATAGTATTTGATAACACTTTCCTTATCACACTTTCCTAAATATTTCAATGACGTACATATTTTTGTCTATTTCAGCTCAGGGAATAGAGGCATGGAGCTGAATCAGGAGCATGTGTTAATTTACGGAAGACGAGTCGGATCAATACGGATTTCAGAAAGTTTCCCGACATCCATTTTCAATCAAGTCAATTTTTTTGTTTCCCAACGACATTGTAGAA
The DNA here is from genome assembly GCA_016165875.1 of Acanthopleura granulata. Classification (NCBI taxonomy): domain Eukaryota; kingdom Metazoa; phylum Mollusca; class Polyplacophora; order Chitonida; family Chitonidae; genus Acanthopleura; species Acanthopleura granulata. The sequence continues at coordinate 30,478,729 of JABBOT010000003.1, forward strand.
TACAGGAAAGCTTTTACTTTTCACCTGAAATCAAGAATTTTGGCTGCGCCATGGAAAAAGATAAAATGGCCATTATACGAAGTGCTTAAGAAGTATACCGCCTGCGGGTGGAAATAACCTGCTACCAGCCTGTAACTTACATATAATGGTTATATAGGCGGCTTTTTGGACGCCGCTGTCTAATGACGCCTTGTGATGTGACAATAAAACCCAGTGGCATTTTGTCAAAATATTATAATATAATAGAGAAGCTATTATTCGACTTTTATAATTGAAATATTATACCACGGGGTTAACCAATGTATGTACAGTTTTTGTTGCTGTGTTTTAAACTGTTCATTTTTACAAAAATGTGCGCATATTCGAATCATTTAGTACACTGAAAATTATTTTGCCAGTCACGTTAATTTTTCAATGAATGAAAGGTAAAATTATTTCTGACCTTTTTAGACATTGCTATGGGATTATCGCTCTGGGCATTTGAGTTAATAAAAGGTAAATTTAAATGAATTTTAAAACCCTTGATATTTGCAAAGCACCGAAAGTTGACAATGTTGAAAAAAAGGGCATCACTTTTGTGTTTCTTAGTGAATGCAGAATGGAACAAAGCAATACAGAGGAAAAAATTACTGGTGAAACTATGCCGTTTCCATATTACCAGAATAAAATGGTCAGTAAACATTCTATTAAGCAGGCTGATTTTGGTGTTATTTACATTTAGCCTGTCACATCCCTCAACTTATTTAAAGGTTTTTAGAAATGTTATTCACATAGAAGACTGTTTGCAATAATACCTGCAAGGAGAAAAGATGTAACTGGCTTCAGGGCCATGAACTGATTGTATTGCTATATTAAGGCCTACTGTGAAAGTCATTATCTCTGTAAAAAGCTTGTAATTTCCACTTGTCTGTAAAACTGTCTTCTTTGAAAGTCACTGTAGATCTCTAAAGTTATAATGTTTTCTGTTAATATGTCCAAAGTCTCTCCTAGCACAAAAAGCTCTCCTGAGTAAAGCAATTTCACGTTGAAATCTGCGTTAACAGAAATCTCTTGTTTGGCTGTTCTTTCACACCTTCATGGATTCCAGTTTATTGCTCTTGGTGAACGATGAAATATATTCTAACTGTCAAAGGGAAGATTACGAAACATGACTGTGAAGACATTGCCCATATAATTGTGCGAATTGAATATGTTTCCACATGGTAATAGAATACCGACTGGCTGGAACAAAAAAAAATGGCAACAGAGGCTGTTGAAAAAGCCAACAACATAGCTCACTCTGTCGCCATGGCTGTCTAGTGAAGATAAAAAAAAAACACCATGCACTTTACTCTTATGAGCATGAACATATGATTGCAACGAACACCTCACAACACATCTCACTCCTGTCTCACTGTTACTGTAAAAACAACAACAAAAAAGTATAATTTACTAATATCACCTTGACAGTCTAGGTGAAAATGTTCTAAATACAGCAGCGTTTTTGTAACAACATTAATTTAGTTTTTCTCTTAGGCTTAAGAGAGTAACTACTTCGAGGACCGATTCCATGTAAGTCAACATTTAAAACCTAGTCACAATGTTTAGTTTTGATAAAATGTTAAGATTTTTCATTTGTAGGACGCAGTAATAATCTCTAAAATCATATTTTATAATTTGCCTCAAGGCAGAAATTTCTTTGTGCTATCGGTTCCAAGTTACATCCACATATCTTAAGGCCTTTTTCCAGTTGCCATAGTGACAAAATTACATAATATGGGTACACATTTCAGACAGCTCGTTTGTCGCAATTTTGTGTTCCGCATCTGAGCATCATCCACCTAAAACTTGAGAGAAAATGGAAGAATGCCTCATCCCGAGTTGTCTGTTTGTTTATTGTTTGATCGATGCTTGACGCCGTTGTCCACATTATTACAGTCGTATTACGACTCGATTCTACTGATGCTAAAGTCTTGGGTATGACTCCATTCTGCATTGAACCCCAGAACTACCCATTGCAAGGCAGACGAGCAAGTTGCTATACCACCTCAACCAATTTCGAACTGTCTGTTATATGTCTGCATATGTGTGCAATGGCCGCCTGCCAGTTATAGGAATATCACAGTACTGTCTTATTTTGTGGTAAATCCTCGCCTTGGACAAGAAATCTCTTAGATTAGCACACGCTCAATGTTCCATGCGGTGACAATAAGCGGTCGGCGGCGCTCGTGTGACTATTTGCGCCCTGTTTCACTGGGTTTTTTTTGTGGATCAGTTGTCTTCCATCCACATGGTGTGCATATTGTCATACTTGGGAAAGTTTGTCAATGCCTTGCAAAAAGTCGGTGGTTCACGGGGGGGGGGGGGCATCTGCAACGTGCGGGTTCCCCCCTGGTTCAGCCCGGTTTAGTCTCGCCATAATGCTGACGCCGTCGTATAAGTGAAAAATTCTTGAGCACGGCGTAAAACACAAATCAAATAAATAAATAAAGACCTGTTCTGCGGTACGCCGATGTTCTCTACTAGTAAATCTGACTGCTGTCTTTTTATAGAAAAATTCTCGAGTGTTCTTGGAGACTCCAGTGAAATAAGTACGTAAATGAAATAAATACATAAATAAAGAATCCAACACAATCTGGAAACGGTATACATTCATGTTATACCCTAAACCAAACAATCTGGTAACAGGCCTTCCCTCTTCACTGCGTTCACATTTCATGTTGTGTCCATTCATTGTTGTAGAGGGAATCGTTTACATATAAAGACGAATCCAATAGCGCGATCTTTGCGATCGACACTGCTTGTCCATTAGGGTTATTCATCAGCCCACTTAGAATCCAAATGCCATATAATGCCATGGCGTGAATGTGACCAAGGCTCACCAGGATAACGGTAGAAGCCATTAGACATCTTCGTGGTGCTTGCGTTACTTAAGACGTCTGCCCGTGTTCCGCTCCTCACTTCGATCCTACACTTTACAGCTCAGGTAGCACTTTGGGGTCACAATCAGTGCCCCATGCAGGTATATACCAGTCTCCCGTTTGTGACCCAGCGTTCGAAGAAAAGAGGTGTTAACAATAACTGATGACCTCTGACCCCTGCGATACGTGGCTAATTGCAGTCTATGCTAAGTCCATATGAGAATGGCACGGCGGAATCAGCAACACGATTAGAAGTGCTTGCTTTGTGCGTCACATTTATGTGTGAGTATTTTTTCACACAATGTAACAGGAGCACGATATTGCGCTTATTAGTGTACCATTGGGTGTACGTCACATAATATGGTGGCGTTTAAATTGTAGCAAAATGGTTTCTTTAGCGAATGATGGTATGAATTTGTTTCGTTTTCTTCAAGTATGCATGTAAGGAAAGAGAAAATGTGACATTCAGACCTGGATCAATCTTCGCATGATTCTCATGATCGGAAGTCAGCCGTCAAATCTCCCGGTCTTGTTGACGAACAATAACCAGGCATCAATCTGAAAACAAAGGGATTGGAAAATAAAAGAAAAAAATACACCACAAAGAGCAAAACCGAAACAGCGACCACAGTCCGTAACCGGCGAAATGCGGTCTCTTGTCAGTTGTCTCTTTTAGAGTTTTACAATAACTGATCATGTAAATCATGTTTGAACAGTAACAACTGACACACCCCCTAGACAAATATTTATTTATTTATTTGATTGGTGTTTCACTCCGTACTCAAGAATATGTCACTTATACGACGGCGGCCAGGATTATGGTGGGAGGAAACCGGGCGGAGCCCGGGGGAAACCCAAAACGATCCACAGTTTGCTGGCAGACCTTCCCACGTACGGCTTCCCATGAACTTGAACTCACTGCGACCGCATTGGTGGGAGGCTTCTGGGTCATTGACCTGCGCTACCCTAGACAAGTACAATTTTCCGCGAATGGCGACTCGGGTCATATCTGACCATTGCTTTCTTCAAATACACGTGTACTGTCTAAAGAGTTTTCCCATGATATAAGGTCAAGACAAAGGCGGGAATAAACACTTTAGGCCCGAATAGCCCGTGAGAAAGGTTGTCCGATTGTCCGTCCATCATGGAGACAAAGACAGGGGAGCCCTGGTATATGCTTCCTTGCAATGCTCATGATAATTTAGTTGGATAGAAGCTTTATTCTTGTGAATGGTGAGCATCTGAAGTCTATATGGAGGAAAAAAAAGACACACATTAATGTTAGCAACCCTATGTGAAACAGATATGCCATTATATTACAAGGAACATAATTTGGACACCACAATACACTAACATAACCGTCATGATCTAAACTCTCTTCCTGAATAACTTGTAAAGCACCAATGACATGTTTATTTCCTTGATTTGTGTTTATCGGCTCTGTAAGTATTATTTCAAGACATATCCGGACGATCTCTCCCAGTAGCAGACAGGATCCAATGCCGACATATTGAAAGTGCTACCTCACTGGAACACCCCACTGACGAAACCAGTCACCCAGTCACATCATACTGACACCACGTAGACAAGTACTTGGCCTGTTTCTCTTGAAGTGGGCAGAAAGCGTGGTATTGCCAAGATTACCGATGGTAAACCTAGGCGTCTAAATGGAAATTCGCATACCAGCCATCAACCAAAATGGGCACTCCGGGTCAACAATTGCAAGACCAGTTTCCAAAAACGACAAAGAAAACTAAGAAAACATATCAATATAAAAATTTTGCGAATAGAAGGTATCAACAGTTTTCATTGATGACGAAAACACGTAATGAATGTTCTAGGCGGATGAATACAATCAGTCTTAGTCATAGGCTTGACTATTGTCGGGAGTGAACCCCTGACCTAGTGTTTACGAGACAGTCACCTTTACTCACTACGCCACCGCATTTCGACAGTTACAAGGTTATTGGTGTCACGAGTTTCTCGACTAAGTGAGGCTTTAGCGTTGGGGAATATTTACCTGTGTGGAAGAGACCAGTCTAATGAATTAATCGACAAAGGACAGAGGACAAGGGAATCGAATATCATTCTGTCAGCAAATAATAATAATAATATAACCTCAGAAGACCACTTTTATCATGCGGTGAAGAGATAGGAATACATTTTGTCTGGGTATTACACTTTTCTTAAGAGAGTTGTTAAAATAATCTGCTATGAGAAAATACTGAACATTGCACACAGGCACAAGTTTATATATCCTCTCCAAAAAGGGACAGATCTTTACAAATGCTTTTGACGTTTTGAGACAGCCTGAAGCTTGCTGTATATGCCATTCTTGCCATTCCTCTTTCATTTGTTTCACTGGTGTTAAGAGTGGTACTCAAGACGTCTTTAATCACATGTACGTCATTCGGTAAATATAGTCAAGAGGGAAGGAAACATTTCACTTATTTTACGGTGGCCAGATTTATGGTGAGAGAAAACCGGGGGAAACCGACGACCAACAGCCGGATGCTGGCAGACTTTCCCACGTATGGCCGGAGAGGAAAGCCGCGTTAACTGGGCTTGAAATCACGTTCAAGCACCTGGGTCATTACTCTGCATTAGCGCGTTAACCTCCTTGCCCCCCAAGGTTATCTGAGCGTATAACATGCAATAAGGATGAGTTTTGGTGCCGTCTTAGTGTTCATCGAGACTTAGTTAACACACCATTCAGCCATCCAGCCATCAATTAAACATTCAGTGTGTGAAAAGTGCATGTATCATTGTCAGAAATCTGAGAACTGCTGTTAGCGAAGATGGGGATATTTCGTATATATTATTTAAAAAAGGGAGATATCACGTGATTTCCCTCACTGTGGTGAAGTAACACTGATAATACAGAGGTATCCCAAAACGCCATGTAAACAGAACATTGCCTCACGTTTTTTTTGGTTTGTTTTTTGCCTTGCGCTCGAAATAAATTTATGGTATTCAGATTTTACTTTGCACTATTCTCTCTAAACAACTGTAGTACCGCGAATATCCTTTGCATTATACAGGTAGCATAACACAGAATAACGAAGGCTTTATTCTCACACATACTAGAGTCACAATGAAATCTTCGTTTCAAGGAGTTATATTTCTCGTGTATTATCTTCTTTACTTACGAGAATCGATGCACTCGCATTTCTACATCTAAAAGCTCTCATTAAATTATTTAAATTTTGCCAACTTAATTGTTTAGCGTAAAAAGATCTGATAAACTCACTGCTGACAGCTTTCTGTCTTAGTCCAGAGACAGCCTCCCTTACCCAAATACATGTCCAGGATTATTAAAGGGAGTTAACTTTGTGTGGGATCAGGTAGGAGTTGCCTTTCCCTTGTCATCAGAGTTTCATAGGTGGACGTCCAGAAGGCTAAACGTCCGGGAGATCAAACACGTTTCTGTGCCAGTTCTGCATTCTTATAATGAATGTTACCCGTGACGTACACGGGTATTCCATTTTTCATATGCACGGGAACTTTTTGAACATGGAAACATTGTATCACTCGAAGGAAAAGATTCCTTAACATGTAACACTCCTTCTCGTCAATCATTATTAGTAGGTATAACAGTATTGTAAACATATACAATTAGTGACACATGAACGCCATGCAGAGGCGTCATGCAACCAGCCTTTGCTGATAATTTCCAATAAAGACGTCTGGAGCTAGAGGGCGTGTTGTTTTCTTCTTTAACACTTACATAAACAGTTAGAATCAATCCGTAACTGAAGTAACTGGGGAAGAGACCGGATTTCACCGGTAACGCGTGACCATTTGCCAACTTCCGCACTCTTGTCGCTGCTGTGGTTTTACTCTCTGTGCTGTAGTCTTTTATATGCCATTGAAGTGGTCTTTGCCATTGTGGAACTGGACAAGGAATGTACTCCATCGACAACAAATTATAAAAAAAAATGTTGAATTTCTTTGACTCGGCTTGTTTTGAGCAGATTGTTTTACTTGCGTGACACTCGGGTGGGCGATCTCGTGAGGGTTCATCTTTCCACCATGGACAGCCGAGAGGCCTACTGTATAGCTGCCTGGTGCATCTGTCCTGTCTGGTCGAACTGTAGGTAACTAACACAGCGGGGGAAAGCATGTTGTCGTGTGGATGTACTGAAATCCGGGACATCATTGTTCTTTGCAAGAGTATCTCAAGGGAGGCTACTGAAAATCGACAGTTTACAAAGCCAGGGCAATATGGGACGCACGTGAAAGACAACTGAAGACAGACCTGATATAGCAGCAACTGAACTTAACTCCTTTATTCTGATCGGAACATTCATTCATTGGATGAAAAAATGGATAAATAAGTGATCAAAAATGTGAATGAATGAATGAATAAATGGGTGATGGACTGCTGTCATCAGCAGTCTGATGATGATCTGTCCCATAACCATGTATTGTGATGAGGTAATGTCATTGCTGATTGGCATGGAAAAAACTTGTCAAAATTATTTCTTCAAAAAGAAAGTCAATAGTATTTTGACACTAAAGTAACCAAAAAATGTTACTTTTGCGACCTTTTTGTGGTATTTACCACCATTTTATGTGGTTGTGAGGTAGACGTAAGGAAAAGCCGGATATCTACCATAACACTGCATCTATCATAACAGGGGTCATGCAGGGTATTTCGGCATGTCGATCTGGTAACACTACAGATTGATTTTGGGATAAATCGGCTATATAATAATCATGGGGTTACCGACATATTGTTGTAAGTTTAGATAAATTCCCCAAAAAATATCAGAGGTAGCTATTCTTGCTATTATTTCAAGAGAATACAGGTTCCCTCCCACCATAATGCCTTTCGCAGTTATATAAGCGAAATGTTCAAATCGATAAATAAATAAATAAATAAATAAATAAATAAATAAATAAATAAAATTACAAAGGGAAGATGGCAACTACATTTTCATACAGATGCCGGTTTGTGCTGTGGGTAAAATTCTTTTTCACCTCCCCCCAAAATAAGAAAACTTCCCTTTGATTTAGAGCTGATTTAAATCATGGCACTAGCGTTCGTAGAAATGTTTTATGGCGCTAATGTATACGCTAATATATTCACTTTTCTGCATAATATAAGAGTGTGAGTGACACGTTCCTGTCCTTTGGGCAAAGCCAGATTAACGATAAGCTGGTCGATATGACGAGAAAGACAGATTGCAGGAGCATAGGCCTATAATACAGATGGTCTGAGCGTTATTTCTCCTGTTTTGTGTTGTTGTTTTTACAGCGATGTGCAGAGAGTAGCAAAACTGTAATGGAAACCCCAGGTGTGCTAAAGTGAGTTATATGTGGACATCCTGGTAATAAACTGGTCCGCAAGCTTTTGAAGTGTAGTATTATCAATATATTGTCATCGTTTCATTCCCACGCATGTGCGGCTTACATTGCAGCTTGCATATTTACTGAGAGGCTCAAAAGCGACATCTAGTGGTAACCGGAAGTATCCCCATTTATCTGTGGTCACGGTCCGGCCATTGATGATGTATTGCTGGTAACCATATCCCTTAGACACACACTCAATCTCATCACAAAAAGCTCACAGCTCGAGAACACTCTTATCGCCCTTACTTTAACGAACTAATTAATGAATGGTCATAACCAACTTCCATTCTCTGACATTGGTTTCAAGATCACTGTTTGCTCGTCGATTAGGGCTATCCTGGATATAACAGCCTAGTGTTTAGAGAGAATCACATGTAGGCTGCAGAACGGAAGAATGGCTTTGTTTTTCCGTACGAGCGCATGTGTCTCTAACATTAGGTGACAGCGCTGAGCAGATTTTAATATTCTCCTGCATGCATCTTCGAAGTATTTACCAACACGACCATACACTCATTGCTACTTTACCAGGTAGATACCGACTTATGTGCCTATATATATGAATTCAAATTCGATAAAGGTGCTTGAAATGATCTAAACTCACCCTGATTTCAAATAAATTACTTACACGTGCCTGAAAATTCCATGCTTGCTTTGTGGAAGGCCTGATCAGTAGGTTGTTACGTAGGCGGAATGTTTTAATCAAGGTGTAAGAATATTATAAGGTCATCTTCTAAGGACATGGAATGGTTAACTATTAGTTAACTGTCTAGTTTCGTTGGTGATTGTATGGATATATGTAGAGGGCGTGGAATAAATAAGCACTAACATGAACGCCACTCACCAAAACTGTCACAGTGGGGTCAAGTTCAGTTCATGCTAGCTTCCCCTATGGCCCTAAGTGGGATTGTGTGTCAGTCACCTACGGATGGGCTACCCGGTTTCCTCCTAACACAATGCTAGCCGCCGTCGTATGGGTGAAATTCTTGATTACGACTTAAATAAATGAATGCATTAATAAATAAATAAATAAATACATGATATACATTATATACGTTTACATGTAAGTACATATTTTAGTGTTTTAATTCTCCCAAAAATTACTTGAACAATGTTTCTTGTAACATAAAAGCAATAAGAAAGTTGAAGTGACATGCACAACATTTCACTGTTACCTTTATCATCTTTACTGATGGCTCATAAAAGTGGGTTGCATTTGGCCTCCATATAGGCCAGCAACAAAACGAATGATATATCTCGGTGTAACAATGTTACCTTTCTTCGTAAGACAGAGGTGATAAAGTTAATAACGACAGAGGTGAAATAAGGTGCTAAAATGCCATTTGGGCTTAAAATTGAAAGCCTTGTCATCCACATCTCTTAGTGTTTAGTGTTAAAGAGATCAAAAATTGATACGTTTGTCCTAAAATAAACATTTTTAAGGTGGAGGAAATTGTAAGGGCCAAAAACTAATGTAAACCGATTACAGGCCAGAGGGAAACGTTCCATCCGCTTGACGAGTCTGTCAGTGTACTGTTCGATTAACTGCAACTAATCTGTCACACGGTTAAGAAAACTTGGGAATAACTGGTGGGATGATAATACAGATAGAATCACCACACCTTGTAGAGACTCCCTCGCATCCTACCTTCGGTGGTAATTATTCCATGGGATAGTTCTTTCATTATTCCCTGGTCAATTTACAGGACATTTGGTTAGCATAAGGTTTACTATAAATAAAACAATACTAGCGTTATCACAGCAATGTCATATAATGTCAATGGCGAGTCACTCTCGTTATTTAGACACTGTATACTTGTATCAGTCATGGAGTGCTCGTTCGCAACCAACTCACAAACAGATAGCCATTATCTTGCGACCGGATGTAAATGAAGTGTGGGTGGTTGATGTTCCTAGGTAACTGACAGCCTGGGCATTTTTCTTCTTAATATGAGTGGGGAGGGTTAAGTCATACAATTACTCACCCACAAAATTGCCCAGTGATAAAGTTACCCACTATAATGAAGCTTTTTCGCATATTTTACAAGCGTCCTTGTGTGCTTCTAAATGCAGATACTGACGTTAGTTAAACACTGGGTAAGTGTAAATTTGGCAAATATAGGAAAAATATGATAATTCTCTGTGAAATAAAGAAAAATATTATAAGGTTTCTATGCCGTGGAGTAAATAAAATATGATAGGGTATGATATTGTCGTTAGAAACCAGACATTGTACAGAGTATATGTACTTTTTACTTGGTGGTTAAAGCTATATTAGATTTGAGTTCTAGAAGATTGAAACCATTTAAAAGTTGAAAGGAAAAGAAACTGTATAAATTAAGTAAGAATCAGAAGAAAGACCATTTAAAAAAAACTATATGAAAATATCACACTCATTTTAGCGACTTTTCCTAATGAGTAAAGCAAGGTCAAGTATTTTAATTGTATGGTGGGATTTACAGAACATATCAATGATGTATACATTTGTATCAATGCATGTACTTGCTTCAAGCTCACAAGTCAAAGATCACAGGATCAAAACAGTTCTCCTTGTCAAATAGTGTGAAACCGAAAATTGTGGCTATCTGGGTCCTGTTTGACCTTCCTTTCGAAATATAACACTTGAAAACAACAGAGTTATTGAGTTATTCAAAAGAAGTGAAAGGTCTTGCCACGTGAATGTGTGCCCAAAAAACAAAAATGGCCCATAAATGTCTGCCTTGCTTTGCAGACAACACAAAAAGTGTCACCTACGCCTGAATATAGGCAATATAAGCGGTTTGGGACAAAAAATACAAAAAACAGGAAACTTGAAAAAAAGGGAACTATAGGTGATATAGGAATCACTTACAGGTTATATAAAGGGAGACTACTCTCACTGTGACGTAAAGACATCAACATGGATGAATTCTATGCTTATACTGGACGAATGTCTAATGCAGAATGTCCAAGAAGGTCATTGCACCCATCGCCAAGTAGGCCCAGACATGCACGGTGAAGTGATGATGCGTTGTCTAAAAAATCTAACTTGATTCATAGTGCAATACCATAAATAAATAGAGTGACCAGGGACGAGGGTGATGTTTGAGGCGCTTGTTCACTGATACCGATGATACCGATGAGACTAATTGTTCGAATCTGCTCTTTTTCACGAAGCTTGGTAAGGAAGACGTCTTTGTTTAAAAAACAAACTTTTCAGGTATCTGGTGACGATCGGTGGCGCTCAGATTTCCTGTACGAATAAATCCCACCGTGGTCATGTAATTCTTAAACACGGTGTTAATCAATCAGTAAATCAATCAATCAATTCATCAGTCAACAAAGTCATTATAAGTGTGAAATTCATAACACTTCACAGGCTGTTTCTTTGCTTGTTCCTCTCACCTTTGATTCATTTTTTGTGATGAGATACTACAAAAATACATCATGACATGTCCTGTGAGGTCCAACGTTGGTTCGACTGCGGCTTTATGTCAGATTTTTGTCAGGCGCCCGATGAAGGGCGGTGGTTTCCTCTCCCCGCTTCTTGGTTTCTTCCATTTATCAACCAAGCCACCATTATACAAGTGAAAAATCCTAGAGAACGATGTTAAACCCCAGGAGAATAAATATAAATAATACATTAGCATATAACGAATGAGTTAACTGATAATACATTAGCACATAACGAATGAGTTAACTGATAATACATTAGCACATAACGAATGAGTCAACTGATCTCATATATCCTTTGAAAAGCGTAAAGGTAAAATGTGTTTTATATCACAAGTCTATGTTCTAAACTGACAGATTAGTACCAAGCAAGAGAACAGTGGCCACATTCGCGACGGTGTATTTCTCGCCCGTATGAATTATACTAGAGGCAAAAGTGTTTCTGTAATGTTAACTCTGTAGAAAAAGTGTCACAAAGAGCAAAATTGTGGTTCTGGCAAATTTTATTTATTTGTAATCTTTTTTTGTTCAGAGAAAAAATATATCAGAATTATCCTTAAACACATTTGAACAAAAACTAATCTGGATAACAAAGACGACTGTTTTCACTTGGACGTCGTCAGATTTCTATGAAACAAAACTCTAGACACAATCTGAAAACTAAACAAGTACTACGCCAATTAAGTGATCAAATCCATACATCTAATGTTTTTATATACATAAAAAATCATCAGTATAGATTAAATAAAACAATAATGGAATGGAAACAATAGATTCTTAATAACTGGAAAAAATTCACACGTTTTTCATAAGAGTGAAATCGCGGATGATCTGGGCAGGACACAAATGTAGTAACACGAAAGACTGGATTCCTGCTATACTGTACATATGTAGATAAAACTTCCATTTTAATACAGCTTTAATTGCCTGGATCTTTCCAATGACATATTCAGCGATTTCTTAGGTATCCGTTTGCCGTTAAAAAGAGCGAGTGATGGAACAAGCTGCTAAGAGGAAGAGTGCATTTCGTATGTAACAGTAGAATGTAAAAAGTAGGCACTCATTACCAAACTCTATCAAATGTATGTGCCTTATCCGTAACACAAGCCGGCTTAAAGAAGAGAGAAATTAAAATATATATACTGATAAAACAACAGCACACTTTGCAAGTAATCTTCCGATTAAAAACTGTTCAATCCGCCTCTATCATGTGAGGACAATCAACAGCCTTTTCATCCAATGAAACACACTGGAACAGCTGCTGCGGGTTCACCAATCACTGGGCGCCGCTGCGTCATCACCTAGAGCCAATCCACTTGCCTGATTGCTTAACCATTGCTTGAGTGCCTGCAAATATATAAAAGAAACATTACGGACGGTTATTTGTCAGTTATAAGCACTTGTAAACGGGATATTCATGAAACTATGCTTCTGTGTTAAGAAGAAATAAGATTTTGTACACTAGTGAATAACATGATGCCTAATATTCTCGGCTCCATAAGGATACATATACTTTAATTCCTTTTGTTTTCTTACCACCTCAACTGGAACCGAAGTTTACCATATTCAAACTTCACTATACAGAAACCCCTGAAAACTGTGCACTGACCCTCCTCCGAAGGATGATGTTGACGTCACTTATTAACAGGATTATGGGCTTGGCCTTTGGCAATCTGAGATGGGATCGCCACCTATGCTTGCCTGTTAAAAGCTGTCCAGTTGGTCAACCTGATCACATCGCGTGCGCAGCAATGGGAGACATATTATTACACCGTGTCAGAAGGCCTACCAAAGCAACCTGAATTTTTCAGAAAATCTTCCGAGCGTAATTACACAATCAGATTTGGGGCATGTGTAGTAATGTCTTGAGTGTGCCTCGTGGACGAGGGGGTTTCCACGCTGGCGCAGCGTAATGATTCAGGTGCTTCTCACCAATGCGGTCGCTGTGAGTTCAAGTCCAGTTCATGCTGGCTTCCTCTCCGGTCATATGTGGGGAGGTCTGCCAGCAACTTGCAGACGGTAGTGGGTTTTCCCTGGGCACTACCACATTTCCTCCCACCATAATGCTGCCCACCGTCGTATAAATGAAATATCCTTAAGTATGTACGGCGTAAAAAAGCAATCAAATAAATAATGCAATGAGCGTGTTTTTGTGTGTTTATCTGTTCGTGTCCTCTTTTTCTCTTACTGCTTGGGCTGTTAACAACTCCAGTGTTCTTTTCATGCTTTCGTAATTCTTACCTTATATGTTTTAATTAGCAACAAGCGCAACATTGCCTATGCTCACAACAATTTCGACGTCGTGCATTCTTTCAAAATTGCAATGACAGTAACTTGCATTCAAAATCTCGTCACGTAAATGAACCCCGCATGGCTCTCTCTCTTTTCTGCCGGTTGTCATTGTTTAACGGTATAACGATCTGACCAAGTTGCTTCACGTGCATACTGAAACCCATATATACCGATGTATAAAGATTATTCTGTTTCATTTTGGAAGTTCAGTCTTGATAGATACCATTAGTCCTTCCAAGATACTGGCAAATGGACACTTCAAACCGCACCAGTCTGGAGGGACAAGTTGTTTGAAAAAGGCATTTTCTCTGTAATACCCAGAATTCCGTGGAATTCCCAGTACACACGGTTAAGCGGCTTGTTTGTCTGGCAGAAGAACTGGCCTCAAGGTATTACCCATACCAGCATACATACTCTAACTTCTAAACCAATCTATAAGATAACGGGATTTTACTGTCCACACATTTCACTTAAGCCCCTTTATCTAGTCTCCTATATGTCAGGACAAGATAATTGTACCGAGTTTTATGCTTTTAGAAGACTTAAATAAATACATGGTATTAACACAAATTTACAATTGTTTTTCACCAAAACTAAATTATCCCTTTGTGCAAGAAATATCTACTGTGTGACATGATTTTAAATTGTGAAGTACGTAAATTTTAAAACTGAAAAAAGAAATACTTACCCAATCAGGCAAATAAGCCTCTGTGAATGATGGATATTATGAAAGTCTTGAAAATAATTCCACGTGCAGAAACGCGGAATTTGAAAGGGATGGAAAGATGGTACATGTTTGATTTGCCAGGCTTACATAATCTTCACTGCTTCGCCAGAGATGGATTGTTTGCCACTTATCAGTTTACTATGTGGATATTTTGGATAGATAAAATGCTCCACACTTCAAAGGAAGACAATTCAGCAACGCTTTCATGGAAATTCAAACAGGTCTTTGTATTTAAAACAGAAGTTTGTAATCTTTTAATGAGCAGTGCCTCAGTCATGAGCTGTCTTATACTTAAAAAAGAGAAAGAAGAAAAACAATAATATCTGACCATATGACAGGAGAATGGGATGATTTGACACTTACCAAGTCAAATAAAAACTGTTGGATTTTGTTTTCAGCTGATGGAACGTCATAGTCAGTATTCGGAGAACGCTGCGCATTCGTCAGACCTTCCCGATTCAAGTCATCGTTATACTGCTGGTAATCTCGAAGGCGCTTGAAGAATATGCTGTTTTGTAACGTGGGTTCAATGGGCGGTGACCGTTTGCCGTTACCTGTGGAAGATAAATCAACATACAACGTCAAACAGACATTGATTTAACAAGCGTAATTCATGCGCTATCTCATGAACTATTGTGATGAATCTTGACGGCATGTTTTAAAAACACAATTATATCAGGCATCTGTTGAAGAGCAAATATCAATAAGCGCACTGAAACCATGTGAGACTTTGATTGAATTTTTCCAGGCGTGTTGGCAAATTTCCGGTTTCCACGCATAGAAGATGAATGCATCGTCATACGTTTGAAAGGGTACTAAAATTCCACCGATTTGTACTCTACCGCTCTTAGGTATTTACAAAATGCACCCCTTTATTATCCAGTGGGAAACCTTTCCTGCCTACAGTACCTCGGGTCTATGATGTGTAGTTCATTGTTCATTCCTGTCGCTGAGATGACCTTTAATGGGTAATCTGGTAACGAAATAATATTGGCGGAGAGGGTGGGCTTGGTGAAAGTATAAGCATTTACGGTAAAAATGTTCGTTTTTTAACTTCCGTGTAAAGGAGTGGGCAACAAAAGTGTTGGTTGTTTCAACTTACGTATTTAAGGTTTTAGAAGTTTTGCCGGTTGTTTCTACTTACATAATCAAGCACAGTGGGGTAGGCAACAATATTGCCGGTTGCTGCGATTTACATATTTGAGCTCAGTGGGCTAGGCAAAGAGGACTGTTGGTTGTTTTAATATACATATTTAAGCGCAGTAGGGTAGGCAACAAAACTGTTGGTTGTTTCAACTTTTTCAACTGTTGTAGGTAGCTAAATTGCTGGTTGTTTCAACTTTCATATGTAAGGATACTAGAACCCCTAAGAGGTGAAATTTGGTCAGATTTTTTTTATTTCATATTGTTATTCTCCATTCTGCTATCCTTCCTCTCACTTCAAGAGGAAAACAAAATTCGAACTATGAATACTTTAAGTTTGACAAAAATCATAATACGTTGTGAACCAAGCCAGTTGTGTTTTCTTAGTTCCGGTGATCAGGGGGATTAGGTCACTGAAGGGAGTTACCTGCAGTGAATAGACATGCCTCTGGTAAGTGCATATTGCCTCCTACATGGCTGCTTGTGCAGGCTACTCAAGAAGGCCTGTTAACCAAAACAACAGGCTTAATCACCCCACCTGGGTGCCGTTGGGGAAGGGCTTTATAAACACATTCTAGCAGAGTTTGCTCAGAAATGTCAAGATAAGAGAACAATTTACGCTTTCATGCAGTACGATAAGTACTAAAATTTAACATAAGGGGTTTCATATGTTCACATTTTAACTGGAGGCAGGACAATTTTTGATTAATATTAATTGGCAAAAGAATTAATGACGATATTTTTGTCACACATATTGCTCCTCCAGATATTTTGGTGTTTTCCTCCCTTTCTATTTTTGAGACGGATGACGGATGAAGAAATACTTTTATTTCTCTTTAATTTTTCAACATGATGCTATGAGGCTTGGCACTCATGCAGTTAGACACTTAAGCTAAAAAGAGGTACCACAATTTTTGGTATCTATTCTTGTTTTAAAGATTTTAACAAAAGAACATCAAAGTTTAAAAAATTTTCAAAATTTTGGAAAGTTTTAACATTAAATGCTCATTCACGACAATCAAAGATGAACATTAAAAATTTGTGGGACAGTTTTTTTAGTTTAAATAGCAAACTGTTCTCTTGGGCCAAAACAAAATGAGAACTTTTGAAAAATCGACAAAACAAAATATAGCATTTTGAAAAACAGCACTGATTTTTTTCAAACTGTCTCTTTATTTTGATTAATATTAAAGTTAGGTAAATTTTATAGATCAGCAGTTGTTTAATTATCAGAATTTATATATATAAATATGTATATATATATATATATATATATATATATATATATATATATATATATATATATGACCATATTTGATCAATATTTTGTTCTACACAAAGCAAAATGTGAAATTTTGGTTACCAGGGGTTCTAGTATCCTTAAACTCAGTGGAGTAGGCAACAAAAACTGTAGGTTGGTTCAACTGACATATGTAAGTCCAGTGAGAGAGGTAACAATATTGTTGATTGTTTGAATTTACACATTTAAGAGCAGTGGAACAGGCAACAAAAACTGTTGGTTGTTTCAATTTACATATTTAGGCCCAGAGGGGGAGGTAAGAGTATTGCTGGTAATTTCAACTTACATATGTAGGCCCATTGGGGTAGGCAACAAAACTTGATTTTTCCAATTTATAACTTTAGCACATTAGTGGGTAGGCCACAGAAAAGATTGCATGTGTGAAGCCACTGAATGCTGACGACTTAAAGGGCATCGTGCCATAATGTCGTCCGTGGCGCGTAGATCACCATATTATAAGTCTGTCTTTCTGAGAAATATAGTTAGTCTTTAAAAGTATTAAAAGTCTGTTCAATCTCACAATAAAAAGACCTGACCGTGTTTGAGGAAAGGCAGGCAACGTGGTCCTTTAACTGGAATTCAACAGATATTTTTGTGGTAACGTGTCAAGCAATTGTTTTCCTTTTTGAACTTTCACACGCACGTCAAAACATTAACACAACGCCACCGAAGAATAAAAGGTGATACTTCAAAACCTATTCCTTTATGCAAATAACATCTTTTCAAAGCTTGTTTTGAAGAAGCAATGTTTCTTATGATCAAGTCAATCTGCTAATTATGCACTACTAATTTACCTGTAAAAAGTATTCTGAAAAAAAAGTTTTGGGTTAACAAACACTTGTCTTAATTAACGCAAAGGAATCCAAACCTATAATAGACAAAATGCGTATGAAGTAAATATTGATCTGTGGTCCTGAACGTTACCCCGGTAGCAATAAAGATGTATTTTCGTACTACAATACAACAGTTCGTGTATGTTTAGTTAAGGCGAGTAGCTCTATGTGGTGATGAGGTGGCTGGTTGAGGTAGGAGGTTGTTGTTGTTTCTCCCTGTTCGATGTAGTGTTTTGCTTATTCGTGTAGTGTAACTTGTTTTTTTAATGCTATTATTATATGCAACTTGTGGCTACAAGTTAGAGCAGGGAAAAGGGGTTGATCGGACAAGGTCAGTGTAATGTGACACTTGTCATGTCTTGTGTTTTCGGCATGATGTTCCAGTGGCGGCAGCACTTTAACGGCGTGGACCCGCTCTGCCACAAGAAGGCACAGTGTATATACATTCTAAGGACTCCTCGTCGTCATATAACTGAAAAATTGTTGAGCATGACGTTAAACTCAAGAATACATACATGCAGCCACATCGCCACCGGTCAGCTTCTTATTTATCCAAGATAATCTTCAAAACGCTATTAGCCTATGCATTTGTGGAATTATCGCACTGAAAAATTCGTTTTTTCATATATCCGATATATCCCAGTTTCATGGTGAAAATAGAGTTTATTTGCTTTCATACTTGGGGTTTGACGACTCTTTAACATATTTCAGTAATTATTTGTTTGTTTGTTTGAGGGGTTTGACGTCGCTTTGAACATTATTTCGGACACATCACAGTGGTCTCTGGTTACAGAAGGATGGCCTCCAAATGAGTCTCAGTGAAAAACAAGCGCATTGAAATAAACTATATATATCTTACGCAATAGACATGTTGTGGGCTTTTTTATTATCTATTTCAATCGAAAGGCCTCTACTATCTTTCCATTCAGATGATGAATTCACAACCTTTTTGTAATGCACTACCACAGGCGTTGCCACCTCCGCTTTGTTAACAATCAATCACCATGCCGCAGACGAGGTAGGGAGGGTAAGACCGTCTGGAAAAGCTCGCCATGAAACTATTCACTCAAACCACTTGATACTGATACTTTCAGAAGGCAATGCGCTGGTCGAAGTGATAAATGTGTGTAAATTGGTCATATGCTACAGCGTGAAAAACAAACGACAAAGTCTGACTCTAGACGTTTAGTTACGGGTGTATTATTTAACTTAGTCTGTCCTGCTTTAGTTACAAGAGCACTGGGAAAGAAACAATGAAGGAGTTATCAGTTCGTTGTGATCGCATATCTTATTAATGGTGATTTCCATTAAGACTTGTAACAGCTACAGGCCTATCTACTTCACACAACTGGAGCCTCCCTGGCAGAAGTGCAAAATGCCTCAGTGACATCTCACCAAAGCTGTCGCTGTGAATTCAGCTCCATTCAGCTCATGCTGGCTTCCTCTCCGGCCGGGGAAGGTCCGCCAGCAACCTGCGGATGGTCGTGAGTATCCCCCGGACCCTGCCCGCTTTCCCCAACCATAATGCTGGCTACAGTCCTATAAGTGAAATATTCTTGAGTACGGCGTAAAATACCAATCAAATTAAAAAATGTTTCTTACAAGACTGTTCCAATTGGCCATTTCACATAATAGAAATTCATACATCATTCAATTTGTAAATAACAAATAAGCTATATGTAAAACTGCTCAAGGTCAAGGCAATTTCAAATCAATTAAACATCGACAAAAAAATGTTTGGTCTGGCAAACGTGGGTACTGAAGCGATAGTTTCACTTACAGCAGGAAAGGCAGTCACTTGAAACACGAGAGGTTCGCAATGTATTGACTGATGTGTAATCAATACGCTGTGTTCGTGCATGTAGCCCAACCAGTCTGATCAATAGCTTCCGTGGTGTATTCTTGTTTTCTTTCGATTTTTTTTTTACATCAGACTCTAATATGTCGCTCAATAGATTAAACAGCACGTTATGTCGGACATTTAATAACGTTAGTAAGACAAAGCTGATATAATGTTTTCACTAATGTCCGTTAGTCGTATAACGCGTGGCTTAATTAGACGTGACAACTGTAACAAACGTATTGAATGTGTGTAGAAAATGGGCTGGAAACGCTTGTTTGCAAATCGTAGGCTTTAAATGATTCGAAACTGGAGATCCTTGTTCTTTGAATGCATGGTTTTGCACGTGAAGTAAACGACCCGGGTGTGTTATCTATTCATGACAAACAGTTAAGTTTAGGTTAAATCTAGGATTTAGAATATATCAACGAAATGTGAAATAAAACGTATTCCGTTACACAAGAAAGCTCCCAACATACTGACTTGCTTACGAAGTTGCCAGTTTAGATGACATGACGTATGCGTTTCATACGACAGACTACATTTTTATTTATATAACTGTAACTAGCCATGCCCATAGTGATTGGGGATGAAAAATGAATGCGCGTCCGAAAACAAAAAAGCCAGGACGTGAAAAAAGTTTGACAGCTTACCACTGCATGGAAGCGTTTTTGTACAGAAAAAAAATCGCCCGGGCTGTTTCTGTCTCCAGTCCCTGAAGAGTTCATCGTGACAGAAATAATAAATTCGAAATCGCCAGAGAATTGAAATTTTCTTCTCTCAAATAGTCACGAAAGCATTTCGAATGTAGCTACGAATGTGAATGGCACAGGTAAAGAGTAGGCGTGGAAAAAAAAACAACAATCTATTTATCCATCTGAGCTCTAATTAGGCAGAGCAGACTGGATAATGGTTACAAAGTCCTCATTAACGGGCCAAGTGACGGACTGACATTTACCAGGGCTTCACAGCGCAATATTTCACAGATTCCGACAAAAAGCCAACTGACAAGTGTCCCTTAAAAACAACAGCGACTTGAGTTTAGATATCCCTAATTCGACGTTCTTTTTATCTTTCGTTATAAAAAAAAAATCCAACGGCGCACAATAACATTTGCCTCAAGTTATTTACCAAATCAGAGTTTCTGTTCCTGAGGAAACGAGACAAAGAAAACATCTTTGGCAATGACGTGGTATGCTATAATATCTCTTTACTGGTTTTACAATTTTAGCAGGTCTTACTCTTTGCTGTTTAACTTATCAATGGAGCTGTGTTACTAAGACCAGGTGATTCAATCCTTAAAGCGAAGCTGCTTTCTAGATTCCGTGAATATTTCGTCAGTGTGTGGTAATTAATTTAAATCCAAAGAGCCAAAACTTATATCTCATCACCAAAGATGGGATGTTTTCAATGGCTTTATTCAAGCAATTCATATGCTACACAGGACAAAAAAAAATCGTGCAGTCTTGACTCAGAGCAAGAACATAAATAATTATATATAGTTCTATTTCACACATTCATTTTTGAGGTGAAATGGTTTGGAAATGCCAGATCTGGCCGATATCTTATAAGAGCTACACTGTGAGAGTGTCCCTTATAGTCAGCCCATAAGCTGGATAATGTAACATAAAAAAATGTTTATTCAGCATTACAACAGCAATGCTTGTTTTAATGTAAAACTTATCTTAAAAAATGGCTTACAACAGGCCCTTGGGCAGGACACAGATATGGAAAACGCAACGAGATGGTTTCTCGGGCAATCTATAACAGGTACAAGATTGCTTGAAAATTTTTACAACGTTTGACAAAAAAATATTTCAGCTTCTATAAAATGGTTAATGTTGAAGGGTGTAAATGAGGGCAAAGACATGGAGTAAACAAAACCATGCACACAAAAACATCTTGTTTACAGTCAAAATGAATTTCGGTTTGCTTGGCGGTTTGCAAGCTGTGGCATTCATTTTGAGCTCTTTTTATGAGGTACAAATGTAGCAGTGTATTCTTCGTAATCGTGGGATTAAGGATCTTTGACGAAACGATCTGACCACAAGGAAGATAACTCTATAAAGTGCACCGCCTAGAAAAAGTGCAAAAAAAAAATCTGACTAAGGTTTTGTCAGGTTTTAAAATTTCAATGTGTCGACAACATCCTTTCAAATGGAGGAAATACTGAAATACTGAAACAAAGCTTTCAAACTAGGTTTTACACACAGACAAAGACTTTTTATTTGCCCATTTCAGAGGTCTGTTATAACGCAGTTTTCATAAATGCAACCTTGGACATGTTTACGAATTCCGGAAACCGGACAAATCCGGTGGGAAGGTCCGCACCCCGTTCTTACATGTCACTTCCAATAAAAGTCAAGTCCAATAGCCAGCCTCCTCCTTATACTGGCGTGTTGTCTCTTACTAGATCTGAAATAACGGCCGTCTAGAGAAGATTAACAACGTGAAGAGGTGAACTCACCACTCAGAATGCTAAAGCTAGCACTTGATTCCACGAAGAACATGTGAGGTTTAAGCACAGCTGTTCTTTATGATCGCGTGAGCCACAAGTCAGAATAGGAAGCCACGTAAAATCTGACTTAAGTGAGATTCTGACAGGTAACTGAGAAACCTCCTGATCTAAATTGCCAGAGTTGGCTTCGAACCTACGACCCAAGCAGTGAAGAAACGGTGGAATTCCGAGACGATCCATTTCAAGGTTCGGCCTAAGCCTTTCAGCAATGAATACATTATGCATTACGTAGTCTCTCAATGAAATCTTGCAAAATTCATACAAAAACAGAACTGTTATTAAAGCGAAACTAAATCTGATAACATATTTGGATTTGCACTGAAAGGACACACTACACATAATACATTTCTTTATATACATTGTGTACATTGAGTAAAATTTCTAGTAATTAAATGAAAATCAAAGTAACAATTGAAGAAAAATACATAAAAAGTAGTTGGTCAGTTACCGAGTTTTAATTTGCATTTAAACCCCAATCAAAAACCCACAGGAAATCCACCCACCTACAAAGGGTCATTTAGTAAAGGTATGTTTCGTCAGTGTATGGTCAGTCATTATTCCTAAGTAACACTGTGGCCATGCTTACCGGGGTCTAAGCTAAATGCAACAGAGATTTTTGCCCGAAGGTGTCCCCAAGGGTGGTGGACTTACTCTATCCTCTACTTACCTCCTAAACAAGCATGGATGGCCCATGATCCTTTGCATCTACCTGGAAATAGAGAAGAGAAGTACGTCACTGAAGAGGGTTGATTGACAGTTCTTGGAGAAAGTGAAATAAAATGGAAACAAAGAGTGCCAAATGAAACATGAACAATTCATGGCGAGGCGACAAGAGGTCGACTAAGCTGACAGCGAGTGTGGGAATGAAATGTGGGCTTAACAAGCTACCACAAAGCGCTCTCTGCCATTGGAACGTATGCCAACATATCCATCACATCTCTTCAAGGCTTTAAGAAGTATTTTGACCTAAGAAGCTCAAAGCATCGTCTAATTCTTTAAAATGAAACCAAGACATTATGTGTTCACTTAAAATAAATGTTTTTGCCAAGGAGAAGGTCCCCGGGGACTGATAAGCACCATGAGCCTTGATTCCATTCACTTCGCACTGGATTGTGGCACATCATATGACGCCATTCGGTTGCTTAGCATATAGCCACGTTCATACACAGAAATCATCAAAACCAATACTTATGATTCGTCAATCGATTTAAGTCGCAGTAGCATAAATGTTCGAAATAAGAGTTTGTGCTATTTTCATTCGATTTGTCGCACTCGTCGAGTTGATCATCAAGAGACTACAGAATAGTACCTATAAGTAGTATCCCAGAGACACTCTAATTTAAATCGAACAGAAAATATATCTATGCTTCTCCTTACAATGGGATCACTTACTACCAGTTAGCCCCAAACAGACTACAAATTGCTACAGCAATATAGAATGGTAGACTATATATACAGCTTTGGCCAGAAAATACTTTAGGCAGTAAAGATCTTCTACTTGGCGCTGCGATTTAAGCAACTATTTGCTATATCCAATAACTAGATAAAGTGTAGAGTATGTCAAATGCAATATTACTGTAACGGCGAACTCTGTCTTGTTGTTTCTTTTTTTATCATTAAGGCGTGTAAATGCCTCTCAGTGGCAGTTAAATCCAAACTTTCCATACAGGCAGTATGTTTGTTCGGCTCATGTTTGAAGTGTTCTCTATCATTAATCAAAACGGAATTAGATACAGTTATGCAACTTAACACAGAAGAAATTAAACGCCCATTTGCATGTGTTAGAAAGAGTATCGTACTTGTAAAATATAAGAAACATCAGTGAGTGCGTTTGACAGATTAAGTCAGAAACCCTCAAGGGGATGCGCCTTAATTTTGAAAGATATTTTCTCCTCGATTTATTCCTTGTTTTCGTGAGAAGGCATGCTGTTAACACCTTTTGTTTTTATGTAACTCCATAACGGTATTTAGTTCCAAACAGCTTTACTTCCTGTATGGATAACGCTTGTCAAAAAAGTTGGTAAAAAGCAAATGCTTGATGAGAGTTTGAACTTGCTAAGACAGCTAAATATTCGACATCGATGAACAAGAGCAAAATGATTGTGCCAATGACTTGTATAGACTTTTAATCCTATTTGGGTAGGCAAAATTCAACCCGAAGACATCAGTTTCCCTTGTCAACCTGCAAGGCTCAGCCGGCATGGCATATGCACTATAGTAAAGTTTTAAAGTTTTATGCCTTTGGTTTATTGCTGTTAAGTGGAGATTCATCTAAACACAATCTAGCGCTGACGACATCCCGCCTTACCCGCCATTAAAACGCAAGGGCATACACGTGCTGACAGGCTGTCAGCAATTAGTGCATTCAAAGTAAGGCCAAGGAGCACGGCATATGTCATTATTAAACATCAATGAACTTTAATAAATGTGCAAGAATAACGCTTCGGGTCTCTTATAGTATAGTTTCTTATGTTCCATCAACAATGCCATTATTGGTTTTCCCTATGATGATAATGAAAAGTTGAAACTGCCAACATGCTATTTAGGCAGAGTTGAAAGGCGGAGAAAGTATGTGTGTGTTTTGATGGGGCGGATTGGTTGTACAGTACAAGACCAACGGATGATTACATCATGGAAGGCTTAGCAGGTTCATACCCGTCAAGCACTAATATCTCGGGGAATTCTCCAAAGCAAGCAACACAGATGTCGGATCACTAGACCTTTGAAAATGCAATGTTCCAGACAGGTCTACAAACAACGAGTGATCACGTTTACAGTGATTTGCACTGGACATATTCAATGACTATGTTTACAATAAAGTTTTCGAGGGTTATCCAGTTGTCCGTAAAAATGCTACATTGCTTTGCACTGTCAAAATTATTTACCGTATATTATTTGGGTCTAACAAACGGGTTGATTCCATCCGGAACAGGGATAACGGATTTTATTCGTTAATGTCTGACTACCATGGTATAGACAGAATGGCAACTGGAACTCAAGAATAAGTTCATGGCATGCACTATACAAAATGTCTGTACATAGACACATATACACGTGTGTATACAGTATGTCGCGGTATGTATGACAAACAAAAAAAAACTCGACAACGACAAATGAGATTGCTCTAAAAAGAAATACCGTCCAAACACAAGTACCGGATGCAGGTTTACGATTGCCTTGTTATCGATTTGGGTACTCTCATTTCAGCTGTAACTTTACATCAGGTTGTTGTACATCCAAACTCGGGAAACATGTGCATTTACACCTTTGAGGTACTTTAACAGGGAAAACAAGGGAAACAGGGAAATGAGACGGTGTTTTTGTTCCCGCTCCCTATGTAATTACGCAAATCAATTGAAATTTACAGTCAGAAGACTTATTGGAAAATGCACTATAACCCAGTGTGCAGGCAGTATAGAACTTTGTTATTACATTGTATACCATTACAACAACTGCTATTACATATGGTATACAGCGAGTCAGTCCTGTTCACATCTGGCGGTTGCAGCCCGACGCAATACTAGAATATGTAGCTGGCAGGTCACGATCTGCCCTGTTGCCATCAGCACTGGAGTATGACGTCACGGCCATAAGCCGAGCGAACGGGGGACGCTGTAATCTTCCTGGTCAGGGTTGTGATTTGGTCTTAATTCACAAATGGACGTTCGCAACGCAAATCCCCGGAGGGGGCAAGTATCACTTCCCTCGATCACAGGGGTTCACGGAAAAGCATGTCTTCACACAATGCCATCTCTAAGAAACGACTCAGTAGTGTTGTTAGGAGTCCGTGAAGATGATATAACTTAACATAATCTCTCTCTATACACCCTACATCATTAACGGTTACTAATGGTGAACTGCTGTCTGAAAGGAAGATTAATTTGTGAATGTTTACCTGTTCTGTGGACACGCTTCAAGACCGTTGTTTGAATACTAAAGTCCAACAGTGACGAAGTGAAATGAAGAGCAATTTTCAAGAGACGAATATCTTCAGATTTATGTACATTATTTATTGACGTTTGGTCCGTTAATCATTGTGCATAACGAAATTATACTTGCTGAGGCTGTTTTGGGAGTGGCAGTGTTTTTTTGCCTAACAGGTAACACTCTTTTGTAACATAATCAGGACAATACATGCGTCATGCGCCACCACGAAAACAACAATGAAATAATCAACGTAGACCACTGAGTAGATCCGAAATCCGTTTCAATCTTCCAGGCTTAGCTTTCACAAGTACAGATCGATACTCTTCCATTTACTAACCTGGAACTCTTATCGCTATCCTTAAAATGTCGAAGATGTACCCTACAAAATGTGTTTTTTTTTTGAATACATAGTAATTCTAACTTCATATCACCTAGTTATCCCTGTATAATTAAGATTATAACGTCACAATTAACACAAATGTAAATGGAGCATCGAGAGCAAGCCAAACTTCGCTAACCACCAAGTCGATTCCAGTGAGCTGCACTAATGTTGGAAAAAAAGATAAACTCCTACATCATGTGGATTGAGAAAAAGAAGATATACGCCGTTGTCATTAAAACTCTCAATAATTTTTTAATAACGAACAGAAGTAACTATAAGCATCTGCTGTATAAAAGAAGATGATAATTTTGGGAAGAGCAGCCGAGTCCATCCTAGATACCGATTCGAAAATGGCGGCTGCAAAGTTCGGATGCTCTCGGATGCGAGTAGGTGCGTCGGTAGCATTTGTGTTAATTGTGATGAAGTCCTTATTATTCCTACATAACGAGGTAATATGAAATCTGGGCTACATTGACATCACAGGGCACCTGTTTCGTCGCGTACAGACTTAACGCTTTGCGTACATTGCAAGCGATAGGGCCGAGTTCCAGTTTACCAAATGTAACGATCCAGAGCGGTTAATGTGGAAACTAAGCTGAAAACATGGCCAACCGATCTCATGGCTAACTAGAGCGCTATGCACCAGACGCTGGACATGACACCCAACATAGGTTTTGTCAAGGGGATGTCTTTGAGACAACCTATTTTGATGAAATGAACATGGAGGAGATAGGAGAAATATGATAAAAGAATTGAAAATTAGACACCCTGATTTTATATTCCGCCTAAACCTAAGTCACCTGGTCACAGTGTACTAACACCAATCGTCCAGTGTTTGGTCTGTCCCTTTGTGTCAAGCATAAAGCAGTAGTGTAGAGTTTTTAGGTGATGAATTTACTCTGGCCTGAAGTAGCTCATCATGTCGGCTTGCAACCGTGAAAGCTATTGAACCACCCCTTTCATGAAATCCAAATCATAGCCGCTTGTCGCCCTGAACATTAAAATAATCCACCTCATAGCGGCTAACCGCCCTGAAAACTACTGATCCATCCATACGAGGATCCAAATCATTTCAGCTTTGCATCCATGAAAGTTACTGTACCACCCCTTTAATGGAACCCAAATCCTAGTAACTTGTCGCCCTGAAAACTAAAATAATGCACCACATGGCGGCTTGTCACCATGAAAACTTCTGAACCATCTATACGAGGATAGATATCATTTGGGCTTGAAACCTTGAAAGCTACTGAACCCCTCCCCCTTTAAGGGAATGCACATTCAGGGCGCCTTGACGCCCTGAAAACTATTGGACCATCCCTTTAAATGAATCCGTATCAGATCGGCTTTTCGTCCAACATGAACACTATTGAGCTCTGTCTTTAATAGAATTGGGAGAATTGTGGCTTCATGACCTTAACACCAATGGACCGTTTTCTTAAAGTCTGTAACCTGAAAACTATCCGACAAAAAACTATCCCACAGAAAGGTATCTAAGATTTATGTATGTAATGCCATTCATTTTACCCAATATTTCACTTTAGACTTCCCGTGTAATTTACGTACACACTGGAGTAATCTCAGGCTGAATCTGTTTTAAGTCAGTCAAATGAGTTCTACCAGCCTTGTTCCTGACGTCGACAATGCTCACGTTGTGATGATACTTATGTTCTAAGGTGTACATACCTTTTTCTTGTTCCCATTACGTGACGTAATTTGTATTAGGTAAACACATAAAAATTGGAAACAACACATTGTCATTCAGGTTTTAGGTTACCGGCATGGAAATTTTCAGCTTTTAATTGCCACTTTTTTTTTGTCAATCATTGTCCTCTTTGGCTGAGAGTAATTAATAAAGCCATCTTTTCGGGAAGAATATAAGTGCACTAGATGCTGTTTTGTACCTTTATAAGCATCGGCTGACTGTCTACTTTTTAAGGGAACCTGTTAAGACTTCATTAAATTGTTAATGTGATTTATTTATATATTTACATACTTATCCGGTTGTTAATTAGAGTCTTCCTCAAGAATGTTTCACTTATATGGTGGCGGTTTTATAGGTGAAAGTGTCCAGGATGAACCACTGACATTTGGTAAGTTACTAACAAACATCAGCTAAATCACTTGTCTAATGTTATACATGCACTGTGTGGAAGAGTAGTCGTGGAACGCCAACAGAACGGTGGTATACTGGTTAATGTTACTGGTTAATGTTATACGTGCACTGTGTGGAAGAGTAGTCATGGAACGCCAACATAACGGTGGTATTCTGGTCAATGTTGAATGTGCATTGCATGGATGAGTGGGTCAGTGGACTCCAACCAATCAGGTTCAAGATGCCCTGACCTAAATGTGTAGGGATTTGCAAGGCTATCAAAACGGTTAAACGGCATCGTAGCGCCCCATTGGAGCAAGAATGTGCAAAGGCACATCGACATGGAGGCGTATTATGCTTTCATTTCATATAGTAACTATAAACCATACGACATCTGTACAGTTGATGTTGTTGTTCCTGTGTCATAAAATTATTATGACTCACCTGCACGTATCTGTTATCGTGCTCGTTTTTTCTTTTGACCTACACTTATGTGAACAATATGGATAGGCTGAATGCCTAGTTAAACAACTTATCATGCGCTTTTGCTTTGGGAGGTAATTTAAAAAATTAACTCCTTCAAGATGTTTGGATTTATTTATTTATTTGTTTAATTGGTGCTTTACGCCATCCTCAAGAATATTCACTTATACGATGGCGGCCAGCATTAACGTGGGAGGAAACTGTGCAGAGCCCAGGGGAAACCCACGAGCATCCGCAGGTTGCTAGCAGACCTTCCCACGTACGGCAAGATCTTTGGAAGTTGCACATATCTTTATGTCAGTGCAAATACAGTCACATGATCACGGTCTGTATTATGGGTGGAAAAACCCGCAACAAACTAACATATGTTGATTGAGATGGTAAACCACCAACATTTGGCAAGCTACGGACTGACTTTTCCATATGTGCCGTACAGATACTCCCACCATTTAATTTGTTGAAAGGCAACTGGTCTTCAAGAAACACTAAATTATGCAAACGGCCCAATGGACGTCGTCGACTGCTTATGGTCATCAGTGACCCCATAAACAATGGGTTGTCTGTAGCCTTATTGGTAGAGGCAACAGGAATGCTTGTGCTAAATCATTACTCTTTGGCAAGTTTCTGGTCAATCTTTCACACGTAAAGGCTTGACTGCCATATTAGTGAAAGTTCAGTAACTTTTAGCTAACCCTGCCCAGGGGCTGTGTAAACCTTGGGGCATATTCGTAGTATTATGACAAATGCGGGAAAGCAGAAAAGAGAGTTAAATAGTGGTTTTGGTATCTTGTTTTTTTTACTGTTGGGGTTGACGAATGGCTGAATATTGTCCTAGGATATTTTAGCTGTAACCATATCTTATTTACGTTGTGATAAGCTGATGTTATTATCAGTAATCGGTATGGATTTTCAAGTGAACGATGATAATATAAAAATTCAGACACACATATGCGTTACGGCCTACATTAGATAAACCTGGAATCCTAGAATGCCACTGTAAAGTCACATAAAAAATGGGGGCAATGAGTTGGGTTGCGGAATGAAAAAAAAAGAGGTATTTGGGGAAGCCACACCTTTCTGTTTGCAGACTTGCGATTCTTTTGGTAAAAAGCGCTATGATTATTCGTGGCCTGTTCTCTTGGGAGAGCAGGTGCCCGCGCCGTAGCCCCGAGTCCCATTAGCAGTGTTTGCATGTCAGCATCTTGGGAGACAATGCGGAAGAACCTTAGCAGGCAAAGCTGATAACAGTCTGTGCTTTCTTGAGAAGACACTTAAGTCAAATCCTCACCATCTTAAAACTCTAACAACCCGCCCTGGGTTCTTACGGTAGGTAAATTCTCGGAAATCCCATCGAAACTTACGTATCCCTGGTCTGAAGAGCAAAACTAATATAAGCCGAAATCAATCTGTGATCTTTTATTGATTTATCTATTCCACCGACTCGCTCTGCCGTCATTCCCACGTGCTGTTGAGTTAACCGAAACCATTTACCAAGAAATCCACTTTTAGCCTTGAAAACTCTACAGCAAAGTGGTTTTAGGAATTTTGCCACTCGTGTATGATTACGTAATGATGCCTATCAGTCTGTTGGTTAACAGATCAATTAAACAACTGTCGTATTAAGCTATTGAAAGAGTTTCACCGAAAAAAATGTCAACACATTGTTAAACGTTGATTTTAGCTCAAACACAATTGATACACAAAGCCGTTGTGAGTTTTGTACAAGTCTGACTGTAAACATTTGTATTAAGGCTATTTATACAAAGTTAATCAAGGAAGTCGTGCCTTGCACTTTATTTTAGTCATTACATAGAATGTGGATGTTGTTATGCATAGGAACATTTTGTCCATATTGACTAATACAATAACTATAAAACATTTAAAGAAGGCCAGCAACAATACGTCAGGTACAACACACTTTAAAGGTTATTTAAAAATAAATAAGACTGGAGACGAATATAGATAAAAAAGTTTACCTTTGCCTGAAAATAAATGACGGAGCTGCTCAGAATAGAAATATATTTTACCTTCAGCAAATTTTGTACACAATACTTACGTGGAACATGAAACTAAGCAAAAGTCTGGGTTTGCTGTAATACAAAATTTCTTACACAGATGCGTTGTTTATAGAAATACATTTTACCTTTGGCAAAGTTGCTCACTACTTATATCGATCAAGCAGGCAAACTGAAAATTAATATATTTCATGTTCTTAGTCACATAAAAGCCGATAAGTGCTACCAGAACGGTTCGAGACTTGAATATTTACAATAAAAAAGAAGTTGGTATTCTGTAGCTTAAACAAATCGGATCTAGATTTCCATTGTCTTTATCCTTGTCTAGCTCGGAGCACTCTAAAGCTGGAGTCCGATGGAGACTGTCTGCATTGAGGCTAGGGATTTGTCGTGTTAATCTAAAGTGTTGTCGCCAGAGCCTTCAAGGAACTAATACTATTTTAAGGCAGTTGCACATTTTTGGCCGAGTAAGTTTTTATCATTCACCTAATAGCAATGGAATGAACTCCATTGTCAGAAGGGCTTGGAGGTTTTAAAGGAATGGTTAATTAACTAATGTTAGTGGGTTTGCTTTATATCGTAGTCTTAAAAGAGAAGGTATAATGTCCTCAGAACGTTAGCACAAAGTTAGAGGGACATATGGGGAAGTTCAACAAAGTTCATTTCCGCCTTTGTCCTTCATCCCTTAAGACGGAAAATATAATATAAAAAATGGGCATGAAGGAGAGGAAAATAGTCACTGGGACATGTTGTTGTTGCTGGGTTGCCTATGAAAAAAAAACATATGTCGTGTTAATATCGAAAATATTTGGTTCGACGCTGCGATTTTGATGTCATTGTTTGTATTAAGGTTATCCCTATTATCTTCTACAGTCATCGATGCGTCTGGATAACAACCACCTCTCACCTCGACCGTCCCCCACCCCCACCCACTCCTATCCCCGTGACCCATTTAACTATGCATACTACGACACGAGTTTCTGGAAACACGGGGCGTATTATTTCATTAATGTCACATGCAGCTTTTATGTTGACCCATCATCCGCCTGGTTAACTTTGATCATTCTCACAGATCCCGAGGTTTTGTGATAGCTTTAATTTGATTCCCATATGATCCCTGACATATTTTCTGCAAGTTTTATTTAAATTATTAATGACCAATGTGCTTCGATAAAGGATAGACCTGTCGCAAAGGTTCATTGTATCTCCCATGAAATTAAACCAGTTTTACACTTCGCTTCACTGCCTTCAAACAACAATTTGTTCGCAGAGATATTTTAGAACCATTATCAGAATATTGCCGTTGAAGGCGTTTTTTTCGACAGCTTACAATTATACGGTATATATAGTAAATAATTCTGTCACTTGTAGCAACGTACATAAACCAATTACAGTCACAAAGAAACAAACAAAAGTCTGCCACAGGGAAACAGTTGAATGCTCTGTTGAAACAATATGTAAGATTTTATAGTACCGTGATTTTCAATTACAAAAAAGGCATAAAAGCAAAACGCTTTTGAAAACATATTCATATACAGGTATCCAATTTTAATTTAGTATCACTCATTATGGCATAAACTTAATATGTGTCGGGGTAAGCTAACGATGAAATGTTACCTGAGAAACACTAATCAACCAAGAGACATCTTAAGATTTTAGACGGACAAAACAAGTGTCAAAAATAAAGACAATCTTTTTCATTGGAATTACGATACTGTTGTTTCGTGACGAAGACAATAATTTATAATTTCAACACATTGTCTGATAATGTAAGCGGTATACAGCTTTGAGTAAAGCAAATGGTCACAAGTAACCAGTGAAATATGGCCTCTTGTCAATTTACCTCAAGGTATCAGTCTGTTCGTGTGAATGCTTTAACATCAAGGTACATCTTTTCCATTAAGTTTATCACCTATATTCAGATACGGACATAACTTCCATTGCTTGATACTACAAGTCAAAAGCAAGGCAATGTTCGGATACAGAAATTAGTTGTCTTAGTTTCTGTTACGGTTAACGGTAAAGCAAAGCTCGAGGCGAGAAAAATCGCTTGATTTACCTTCCATGATGTTAACCCAAAAAACAACTCAAATACAGCAATGGCTTTTCTTACCTTCTGTTATGCAAAAATTAAACGTTAAATGTATTCATAGGCATAAATTTACATGTCTCGTCAGATCTGCAATGAAAGAAATTCAAATACCGAAATACCATATCTTACCTTCTGTAAGGTCAGCAGTGAAACATAAATACAGCGTGGAGGTGACCGCAAGCCACCATATGTACTGGTGTTCCATTGTCCAACAGAGGGCCTAAAATGTCCGACACTTTAGTCCAGCCGATACGAAAGGTTCCAGAGTTTGCAACTTTTCTTGTCTGGAGTTTCCCTGAGAAATGAGTCGGAATTTAAAATATCCTTGATGTTCCCACGGAATTCCTTCCTTCGAGGGCCGCGCCCACTGTGTCTGTTGTGCCAAGTCGTTAATTGACCACGTGTGGAAGCATGACGATTAGAAACCCACGAGTCGAGGAAAAGTCTATTGTTAATTTCCTAAGAGGGGGAGTCAATCGTCTGTCAGATCAGGAAGGTGCTTCTAGAAGCGAACGTCAAATGGATCGACCCAAATCAGCGAGGGTACAATGGCTATAAACTTAAATATTGATCGGTGATGAGGTCAGTCAGAGGTAATGCTCCCTATGCTACAGCCCGACATATAGCGATTGGTCAGTGTTGATACCATGCTCCTCGCATGCATCAGATCAAACTGAGAGGTCGGGTGGGAGATCGTGCACTTCCTAATAAAGGTTGAATTGGTCTGGATGACGTCTGTTGTTCCCCATTTAGTAATAGTACGTCCAGCAGGGTTCTCTTGAGTCATGTAAACAAAGGACGAGTCAGCCGACAGACGCTGCAGTT
Organism: Acanthopleura granulata; assembly: GCA_016165875.1. NCBI lineage: Eukaryota > Metazoa > Mollusca > Polyplacophora > Chitonida > Chitonidae > Acanthopleura > Acanthopleura granulata. The sequence goes on from JABBOT010000003.1 coordinate 30,512,882, forward strand.
CACAGAACTGGTTCGATCGAAGATGAGCAGGAGCACTATACACTATACCTACAGATTATACCTGCACCCTGCATGTCCCCCGGGACAGCTTATCTCCATCCTAAACAAATCAGGCTTCTCCCCAGGCTAAACTCTTATGAAAAAAAAGGCACCTTAAATCTCATGAGAGAATTTATCTTTTCATATATGCCTCGAGCAAGGCAAACGTTTCTAGATATTTTTCAGCCGTACCTTTGCATGCATTCTGCACCGAGGCATCCTTGGAATTATTTTCATAAAGTTTTTCTAAAATCAGAAGGATTTGCAACTTAAACGACTGCAGATGTATTTTCTATTCTCCAAAAATGAATATGAAATTAAGCTAAATTTTACATACGCTATTCCTGCTTGCTCGCACGAAGCCATATGAGTGCTAAGGAGAATGAATGCGCGGCCATTGGTGCAGTTTTTGCCTCGCTCTAATGCTCAATAACAGTGTAACGCCAAATAAATGAGTGGAGAGATTCAGTAAACAGAATATCCGGGTAGGATGGCGGGAAGAAAATTACTGGCTAATAGAAAAATACATTGATGTTCTCAGCTAATGAAGTTATTGGTCCGTTAATATTAAGGGACAGGAGAGAAGGCAGGACGCAACGCCATAGACGGAATTGTGTGGACACAAGGAAAATATGGAAAGATGAAGTAAGTGAAGAAAAGACGAAAAAATGCGAAAGGTTAATCTTGCAAGCTCTTCCAGAAACAAACCAGAAATTGACAATTGCCGATTTGCAGTGCACCATAGCACTGTCGGCAGACTAAAGCACTCGTAAAAATAATGACATGTGATGTTTCTTAATCGGCAGTTAGAAGCAATGATTTTGAAGTCTTCTTAAAACTGTTTAAAACCCGTCCAGATGCAGGTTTAACAGCATTTCAGCCACTCATATATTTTCAATCATCGTTAATAATTTTTCAGAGCACCTCCCACGCGGTGCATGCCTCCAAATGACTGTGCCTGTGACAGCGTGTACTGTAATATTATGTTAAGATGCAGGAAGCAAATGTAATTTTACATAGTGAATATAAATGAGACGAGTGACATTTTTTCGAAATATAGAAGATTCAAAGCATATGTTTAAGGCGTCAGTCATTCAGCAGGCATTTATGTTTATCGTGAATTAATTAAGCCCGTGAATGAGGATTTGTCAGCAGTGACTCATGGCTTTGATAAACAATTTCACCGCGTCATTTCATCCCATAATCCGTAAACATTTATTACGTTGGTTTACGGTCATATCATGCAGGTGTTAAATATAACAAGGCCACGCAGCGGGTGTCACTTGTTTGGCACAGGTGCAACATAACATTTGGTTTCTCTGCTGTCAGTAGAGATGATATATGCCATGAAATAACTAGAACATACGTGGGTGTTTGTTGGAAAGAAGAAATAACGCGAAAAAATCTGCAAGCAGCATGAAAGTAGAGTTAAAGTGTATCTTAATTGTGTAATATTGTGCAGACCTTTTTTGTACAAAAGTAACACTCGTCATTCTCGCAATGTGGCAAGGGTACATATGGTTGAAATACTGCCAGTGTGGCGTTAAAGGGAAACACCTCGTAAAAATGAATTTATGGTGAGCGAAAAGAACATTAAAAACTATATATGAAAATACCCTCGGTGAATTTTTTAGATTTTCTTACCAAAATAAACGCTGTCAAATGTTTTTTGTACCATACTGATGATGTGCTTAACCAGTGACGTCACGCCGACTTTTCTATGGACCTGAAGCAGAAATTAATGTCATATTAGCATTTTCATACACCGGCAAACATTACGCAAGTACTTTAAAAGGACCCTTATTCTGAGCTGATTATAAAGGTGTACACAAAGTTGTATAACGTGACTGGTGAGTTGTAAGCGGGGCCTCGGGAGAGAAGTGAAATCAATTTCATTCTCGATCGGGCAAGGAATTTTCAAGATTTCCCTATGTATTAAATGCTCTCGGGCCTTTGTTGGTGGCTTATGGTCTTACATGGGAAATTCCTCCTGTAACTGCTCAAATGACGATGCCCAGTTTCTTCCCACCATAATGGTGACCGCCATCGTGTAAGGGAAATATTCTAATGTATTATATATATTGCAAAACACCAATCAAATAAATAAAATCAAATGGCGATTGTTTGCTTAAGGCACTCCGAATCCCTCTACCCATAAAACTTGCCGCCATTGTAAAGGTAGAAAATGCTGAAGTACAATGTACAATAATCAAGTAAACAAATAGATGCCTGTGTTAACACTGAACGAAGAATAGATGTAGGCAACAGGGTATTATGATGCCGATGATTTTGCTCAGCTGTAAAGACGATACTATTTCGTTTCATTACAAACAAATTAAATCCAACTTAATGGACACTGGTTTGACTGGAATTCACAAATCTGTTTTGGACATACATTTAAATGTTCCTTTAATTTAAGGCCAAATGTCTTTTTAAATAGAGCCAGATTGTGGAAACCACTTATTCTGGATAGCTTAGCATTTTAATCCATTACTCATTTTAATCAAAAGAGATAGAAAGTAGTCCCGTAATGACTTATAGGCATCGATATTAGCCAGGATAAAACCATCAATAATTCGAAAATCACACTTATTAAACGACTATATTGGTCGACAATGTGTCAAACGATTTTAATCGAAATATAAATTGCCTTCCCACGGCTCCCGGCGTTTGTGAATACAGCCACCAGAATGTCAGAGGATAGGGTCATATGACCTTTATTACAAGAGTGACAGTGTTACATTGGTGTGTTATCCCAAGTCACAACTGATTCAGCATTATATAGAGGTTTTCAAATAAATAGTAAATAATAAATAGCAGATTTGTCATAGACTTCAGAGGGCTAATAGCTCGTAAGTGCGATGAAGCAGAGGTCAAAGTTGCCTATATTGATGTATTTATATTAGGGGTTAAACCCATGAAAAGAGAACTTTAATAATGGATAAAATGAAAACACTAATGGTTTGACATGTTAAGACCCATTCCCTGTATGCACTATGGAGAATGATGGCGTTGACGGCGGACGTGTAAAAGCTGCTTTTCCATGGGCTATATATAATATGGCGTGCATGCTTTCCATTTGTTTCGGCTACCTGCATATCCGTTCAGGCGTCATTATCGTGTTGAGAGTCATGTTCAAGATAGGATCTGAAGCCTGTAAAACAAGCCCCCCCTATCTCAAGCAATCACCCCCTCACAGAGCTAACTATGCAATTCAATATGACCCACACTCATAATATACTAACGAGAATTTCATTTCACTCTTAATGCGGACCAGGGGCGAAAACAATAAAGTCTAATGGTAAAGGTTAGCTGCGAGTGGCGGCGTGCAGTCAGATATATCATTTCGCCTCATGATTCATGAAAAATCCTTTTTTTAGCCAGCGCATTTAATTAGGCATTCCAACAGAAGTGTTATCTTAGTATCTACAAGTGCTACAAGCAATGCACTGGGAATATTGTCAGGATAGCATTTTGACGCCGTAATATATAGCTGCATTATTTGCGGCTTTAATAATGAATTCCAACCACTTTAACGAATAATTGCTCCATTTAATAACCTAAACACCAGAAAAAAACGGCCACCGTTTGTTAATCGTTCTTTCACTCTTACAATGTGCTGCGCGTATTAATCTAGTGTTATTGAAAACCGCATCCCAGACTAGTAAAACGCCTCGCTGACTGTTGTTTTATATTTATGTTACTCAAAAACACCGGTAACCAGCTAAATGCTCCGTACCATGGCAATAAGGACAGGCATGTCTTTCCAACCCACATCAGGCGGACAATGAGGTGCACAGATCCTGATAGTCACGGACTACTTTTTTTTCACTCCTTATGCATAAACCTGAGTCGATCCAGACCCATAGAGTTATCGATTTGCATATGCATACTTCATATATAAGCGCTCTATCAATTTAATGGCGCTCTGTAGATAAAAAAAATTGGGTAACATTTTAAAGTTCATTCTCACGACAGTCTACAGTTCAGAGAGTGTAGGCCAGTATATCTCAGAACTTCGCTTAACTTCACTGCCCCAAGATCACGAACTCAAAGGTTCCAAACGTTCTTCTGTAATTTCAGCCGTTAAATTGTCGAATACTCTAAATGTTAAGCTAATACTAGTATTAGAAACGAAACGCCGCTCACCAAGTTCAGTAAATCACTCCGTAAGAGATCTAACCCGCCTAAGTATTTTGGTAACAATATTATAATAAGACAACTTGGATACGGCTGCAGAGCCCCGAAGTTTAGCCGTGCACGTGTAAAGTTTGCACCACGTCCATTTTGTTCTTTTAATAGAATATATGAAACCCAGCAATATATTTTACTAAATGTTACATACAGGTAAAATTGACATTTCCTTGGCGAAACATTGTGACTGCTCTCAATGACAATTTCTTCCGATTATTCTTCCATAATACCACACACACAGGCATTCTGGCTGGCTTCCGTACATTGACCGTGAAACATGAATCTTAACATTTACGCTCTGCTGTATGTGACTGCCATGGAGACCAATGGTCAGATACCATGGAAATCTGAAGTGAATGTCATGGATACCACGACTCGGTTGCCATGGAGGGTTTGATGCCATGGGAACCAAGTGTGGATTTCATGGGGACCAGGTTCAGATACCATGGAGACCAGGGACGGATTCCATGGAGGTTACGGGTCCTATATCATGGAGGGCGGATACCATGGAGACTAGGCGCCCGAGACCATGGGGGTCAGCGGAGGATACCATGGAGACTAGATACCATGGTTGCCAGGAGCAGATACTATGGATGCGTCAGCGTCATATGTGAAGTCTGAAGTTAAAACTTGTGATGCTTCCTTTTGAGCAATTTGTGTTAGCATACATATCGGACTACATGTCAGACTACAGTTTTAGCTCAACAGTAAGTCTTTGCACCAAATATTTAAGCGTGACATCTGTTAGATTTCCGCCAGTTTATGCCTTCGCAGAATTTGTTTTGATCCTTTCGTGGGCGTAAAGTAATTCTACTCAACGCCATGAAGGCATTTTAAAACGTTAAATCTGTGTACTGATTGCTTACTTGTTTTTCAAGGCTATAAGCTCTTGGCGTGAAAAACAAACTCACGGAGTTTAATAAAGGTGTCATAAGTGGAATTTCCTTGCAATAATATGGACGTCCAACATATCGATCTTTTTTTTCGAGGATGTGGTGTTACGTATCACTAACGAAGGGCAATTTCGTCAGTGATCACGAGTCATTATTATTATGATTATTATTATCCTGATAATTGGTGATTGCATTCAGAGAGCATTGATAACCTCGCACTTTTCTTTTGGGACCGCCTGACAAATTGTCATGCATGTGGCAAAAAGTTACGACAGGTACGACATCTTGGTGGAATGCAACCGGTCAGCAATGAATCGTGACGTAAGACTATGTAAACTGTTCCAAGGGTGCCATGGATGGCTTATTGTCACCCATGCCCTTTGCAAAAAGCGAGGAAAAGTTCGAAATTCTCTCTGCCGACGACTAGATTGAACGCCACACGTGGGCTGCGAGTACCCCGCGGGTTTCACGGATCTGGTCCCCGATTCATGAAGCACACTTAGCTAAAATAGCCCTTAACTGCCATAAAGATGTATCTTTTAGAAATATGTACTGTACTTAGGTAAGGGCTACTTAACACTAAGTAGACTGTGTTAAACTGGCCCCATATTGATAAGATACATGTACGTCTTCAATGACGTCACACTTACTCTTCTCAGGCCATAAAATATTACTTAGTCGAATTCCTTAACAGACAGTAAGAAGATATTTGATCAGATCTGAGCTCAGCGGTGTTGAAAAAGTTGTTTCGGACGAAACGACCGAAATTGTAAGCATATTTTCGGAAGACTGAAATTAAAGCATCTTTATGAAAAGCCATAAATAGTTTCACATCCGCATTTAGACAAGTTTCAATCTACCGAGAGGAATGCAGCACAACTCACCACACTCGAACCTCCCACTTTCTACCGCTAATGGATGAACAACCTACTGGGCTGAAAAAAATTAAAAATTAAACCCCAGCCCCCAAAAAAGAAAATAGGGTATAAAAGAAAAGAAATTGTTCTTGGGTGTACAATTTACCTTTAAATATGACACGACTTCTATTCTTGAGGTTTGTTGCCATTTTCAGTCATGTCATGCTCTATTTTCAAATAGTTCTTGAAATGCAATAGTGTATCATTAACGTTGATGACATTGACGACGGGCCATAGCCGAGTGGTTAAGGCGCTGTCCTTTTCACGACAAACTAGGAGAGGGTTCAAAGCCGGCCTTGGACAGGGAATTTGTAGATTGGCTCATGACAGTCGTGTGGCTTCTCGAGCATTCTAACGTTAATTAAAGATTACTTGTATATATGTATCTGTGTGTCACGGGTGAAAGTGCGTGGTTGTTACCTCCCTCCATAAAACTAACTCCATACTATTTAGAGGTGAATAGTTCTTGGAGTTTACAACAATCAAATAAATGAATAAAACATATGAGTAATTTATACTATGGACTATATATAAATCCTATACATTCAGCTTTAGCATGGAAATGTGCAGAGCGTGTCGAGTGTACTTTGCCGACATCTTTGTCTGTCTCTGCAGTCTAATAGGTTGAATATGAACCAAACGGTACTGTGGAACTTCCTGCACAACGAAACACATCGCGGTTTGAGTGAAAGGCTTTATAATATGATAACAAATGCATGCATATCCACTTAACATACACTCGCGCTCTTTGGAAAATATATACATAAAATGACATGGCAACCATTCAATTCTATGGTGGCCACTTAAGGAGATTTCAATTAACGCATAGAACTAGTTATTCCTTTGAAGCCAGGCCTTATCAACCTATCGTGGAAAAGGGATGTTTTATAGCAAGTGTGAAAAAAAAAAATAACTGTCTGGGGGACACGTTCAGTGTAAACTAACCCATGACTGATGCACGAAAAACAAGATCTGAGCCCAATTTCAGACATAAAATATTGAAATTTAAGTATTGTATTATGAATTTAGAATCAACAGAAAGCTTATTGGTTTGATATTACAGGATGGGTTGCAAGTCACCGTTAACTTTCAATGCATTTTGGACAATTAAGCGGCCTTTAGAAGTCTGAATTTAAAACTGAACACTGCAGGTTTTAGGGTGAGCATATGTTCGGCTCTAGTGATCGTGACAACCCTTTGAGCTCAAAAAGCGATATTAAGCGCCTGCAGCAATTGCCAATAGGTCTAACCCATCCCTCAATCATCTCGCTAAAAACGCTCAACTGGCAATAACAAATGACCAAGTGCACACTATTAGCTATGCAAGCGAAAAGACAAGTTGTTGTATTCCCGGTAAAACATGTAAATGTCTTTCGCTCCAGCCCGGTTTCCCGGCCAATGTTATTAACGTCTCTCGCCGCGTGTCACACCCCTATTACCAAGAACGGCACACCGGCTTGAAAACCAACATGCGGGTTTTTTTTCTCTTTTTTTTTGGCCACCAGAATTGAGATGATTGCCTTTGTTTATCTTTCGTCCTTTAATATTCAGGAGACAACCAGAAAAGTACATGCTCATTTGACAGCGGAAATTAGATCCCAAGTGGTAAGACCCGCCAGTCAATAAAACTCGACTCGACTGGACAGTCTTGTCATAGAGCAATTTGAGCAGTCACAACACGTGCAGCTATCGCCCCCTTGATCTGGATCTATCTGGGTAACCTACACCGACAGTCATATTACGTTATCCTAAATAAAGGTTCTGGGGGGACAGGTAACCTGGTACAACGAGGACAAAGCTTGGAAATACAACGACGTCTAGACCTGACTTTTCCCCAAAGGGAAGACACACAAAACCTCGCTTTTTTCCCTTTGCCGTTTGGTACATCTTTTATTTGCCTCCTGCTATCGGCAGGTGGCTTTCCATACCGCCATGAGCTATAATGTAACAGTAATATTCCTCTCAGTTTAAACTAAAGTTTATACAATGATGGCATCTTCCCATCTGTACGCAACCATCTCAAGCTTTCCATACGCTTCAGTCTTAGTTCGAATACGTGACGGCTAACCGTCTTTTACAAGTGTGCACAGAGCACAGACGTTGTACTCAGACATTGTAATAGGAAAGTCAGATATGTTTTTCCACAAGTTTGTCATCTACCAGATTTCCTGGCCACTGGCGGATGGGTTTAAGCACTGCTCCCACTGTGGCCATTCCTGTGGAAATATAGCAGGTCCAAAACTTAAGTCAGGCGGTCCCGTGCACCTAGCGAGGAATGGCAGCCTGCTCATCCCACTCGCGACTTTTCCGTTTCCTCCTCCCACTATCCTTACCGCCTCCGTAGAGACGTGAAAAAGTAGTCCATCAAAAAAAAAAAGAAGAAATCTCCCGTTAAATGATTTTATTGATTTATTTGACTGGTGTTTTACGCCGTTCTCGAGGGTACTTTACTTAGACTTCTGCGGCCATCATTATGGTGGGAAGAAACCGGGCAGAGCATGGGAAACCCATGACCACCGTTAAAAGGGGGATGACGGATTGCCGTTCCGTTATCTTAACGAATTCGCGCACGGTAAAGAATCATTCCATTCCTGGTAACGAATTAACTCGTAACCAGGAACGGATTAATCCGTTAGATCAACGGAACGGCAATCCGTCATTCTTCGAATAACGGATATAAAGGAAGATTTTTTTGAGGGTTCAGTACGTGAATAACACGGATAAAATATTTACGTGAAATGGTCAAAGGAAGGTGTCATTGTGTCACGAATATTGTTTAAGCCTATACAAAATAGAATGCAAACACTTAACGGGAAATGCAAGTGCCTTTTGTCAAGATATTGTGAGATGAAGTAGGTCTGGAATACTAAGATAACCAAGTGTCAGCGGTTTAACACTTTGTACACTCTTTCCATTTAACAACTGCACTATAAAACCATCGCACGTTCGTAACCATATTGAATTGCCGGGATAGAATTTGCTGCACTGCATGTTGGATGACGTTCCGCATCCGACTCTGCGGTGCAACGATAGAGGAGTTCGAGTTCAAACTCTTTTATCGCTAAAGGTAAGAAAGGTCGTACTGTATCATGTGACCTGTCCAAAATGTTGGGCAACTATTTTTGATTGCATTTACTACAACGTAGGCGTCTGAGAAAAGTATCGCAAAAAGTTATTTAGCCTAGACAAACGATGGAGAAAATTGGGGAGCTGGAAGTTTTTTTAATCTAATAAGCTCCTGAATGAAGGAAAGGTCGTTTGTAACTCCATAACACGGTGAGACAGATGATCCATAAATTTATTGTCAGCAAAATTGCCTGACATTTTTGACAAGTCACATGATACAACTGAACTCTTTTTACCTTTGGCCACAAGAAAGTTTTAACTCGAAACTCCTTTATTGACATAATCAGTGTATGTTAAGTTTGCTATTAGTGACAGCATGGACAGGAAATAATGCTGAACAGATTAGTTCACAGATCGCCAAGAGGTATAATGTTAAAGAGGTCCATAGCCTGATTAAGCGCCGGTTTAATCACTAAACCACCACAGATAGGTGACCGGTTAAGGGCAGGTGAGCCCTGAATCAAGGGCTGCAAAGAAAGACTAAAGCCCAAGGGCTGTGAAATGGGTCTATTGCTCCTCTTCTTGTAACTTGTGACCAGTTGTATTCCAGTGCAATTCGTTAGTCTTCACGCACAAATTGCCTGTCCGTTATTGTGTCCATAATTGGGGACATGGCAGCAGTACTTTGCACCAGTTTATGTCGATCTTTTCTTGCCCAACTCATGACATTAGTTTTAGGAGATTACATTGCACTAGAACATCATACTGTGATATACGGTAAGACTGAAGGCATTTTTCCTGTAAAAATTTTGCAACTAAGCCTTACCATTTCTATTTGTTCAGTTTGTGTGAGCACCAAGTCCAAAATATCTTCATTGTTTGTACCACTGCTGTACGTAGCAATAGGTCAAGGCAACACATCATAATACATGTTTATTATAAATTTTTGTCAAGCTTGTATCATGTGTATTGGCAAGATGCTAGCTGGAGGCTTTGGATCCTTCGAATATATCACCACTACTTGTAACTGGTGAGAGGCATCAACTGAAAACTGATACCACTTGATTGTGATTTGATTGTCAGGTGACTTGGGACCTTGCATAGAATCACTCAACGACTAACATCAGTGTTATGGAAATTTAGTTTTATGCACAAACCTCCATCGAATACAACTGATCAACAAATGTAGTACAGTCATATGAAATGCATGTGTACAGAAATTATTCTCAAATGAAATGAAATAAAATGTTAAAAACTGTACAGATTCATCATTCAACATCAGAGCATATTTATTTCGTATGTCAAAATTGCTAATTTGAAAGAACACTTGATTTGTGGGGATGGGGAAGGGGCATTTTCAAGAAGCATATACATGTATATGCTGAGAGAACTGAGGTTGCTGGCTGCCGTCGTATAGGTGAAATATTCTTTTGAGTACGGTGTACCACGCAAATGAAATAAATAAAACGAAAATCACATATTTCCCCACAGCTCAACATTTAAAATCATACGAAGCGGGGCAACACATTTCTTTCATTACAGAATTAAGACTGCCCACAAAGCCGCAAATGTTTCAAGATATTTGCCGGCGGTTGTCGGTGGCAAAACCACCGCCTACTAAAGCTGATCAGAAAATAAAAAGTAATACGGCATTGTTGTTTCGCTCTTGTGAAATAAACGCTTGTGCCTTTGTCACTGTAAAAGCCTCATTTCAAAGCAACATTTCGTGTGTGACTTGTACATTGTCTAGGAATTTGTACAGGTTGTAAATATTATAGGCAAAGTACCCTTCCGATAATCTTGGGCAGTAACCAAAGAGCTCAAGGTCTCATGGAAAAGCAGTTCCATCGACTTCGAGATCTGCGGCGATCACCCCCTCTTTTACGGTTTTTACTCTAGTCCAGTCCGCTATTCTTGGGCAGTAACCCAAGGGGTAAGGTAAAATGGCATATCAGCCGTCTGATAATTAACTTTTACATTATTCTTTATTTACACCATTTTAAATGACTATCCAAGGGCTCGATTGCCACAAGGTAGGCCTAAACACAATTAGAGACTGTTAAATACTTCCATACAAGCTATCTTGGATGATGTAAATCTTTTCGCTACATACGCTACCACGAGCAGTCAGGGTACCGACTGGTATGTAATGTTTACCGTTATCAGCCTCAAAATAGCGCAAGCGCATTCGATGATCCTTCGGGACATAAAACTGAAAGGATAATAAATGAAAACACCATTCCAGACATTATAAAAGCTTTATTCAATGCACATATAAATCCCAACAAAACAATGAAGAAAGCATCACGGAAGGAAGCTAATATTTAACCATAACACACGGTCTATTTCGTTATACGCAATGACACTGAGTACTTCGGTGAAACTACCTCCGTAAATTTCTCCATATTTTTTCATGCCTGTACAATGGAAATCTAGCGATTCTAACCAGTAGACCCGTTAAACCCCCCCCCCCCTCCCCAAAAAACCGTTCATGAACAACTTCGAATTTAAATTTTTTTGGCTAATATTTTTGCAAATTTATTTTCACATACGAGGAAGTCAAACCTGATACATTACACTGAATGCTCATTAATTAATTTGCAACAATTTGGAGCATAATTAGTGAAATATTTGGGACAGTTTTTACTTCTATGAGGGCGGTTAGATTTTTGGATGGAGGGCCTGGAGTAAAAAGCTTTAACGGGTACTTGACTGAAAAAAAAAGGTGGGACAGCTTTCTAACTAGTGTATATATATAGTACATGAAAGGTATAAATATACACTCAGGTATCCAGGTTACAACTTGTCAAGCGTACAAAGTACTTGAAGCATCGTTATGCATCGGTCTGACGCTTTCTTAAGTACAACAATTCTTGTGTTGAAACAAATTCGTTATATTCATGTGGCCTGAAACTGCATATGTATAAAAGAACAACACACAGAAGTGACTTTTGGTGTAAATGCCTTCTGGCAGTCTGTCAATAGCACCGTTCCACTAACGGCCATCACTTATCTGAAACCACAGTCTTGAGAACTCTAAGCTTAATAACTTGGACACTGACTGTTATACATGCAATACAAACATACTTCCTTCTTGTCAGCGCTTTGAATACAATCCTGTCCCCGATGTCCACGATCAGTGCTTGCGCCAATCCTTGACCTATAGACCTCTCGCTTCGGTAAATTTTCAAAATTCTACACACCATTGCGCAACGTTTGTATTTTTAATACTAGTAGACTTTGCGGTACTGGATATTCCAAGGTACCGTGATATGATATCCCATGGCACAGAGCTGACATCATCCAGGAACTTTCTTTTAAGGCGGACATAAACTAACTCAACATTATACATTTATTTTTTTGGCAGCACACTAGCAACATTAACATGGTCAATTTTACGATGTCTTTAATGGAGGCGTCTTTTTACTCCCTGGTGTCGACTGTTGTCGTTCTAGTACCTCGGCCATTATGTCAGCAGCCTCCACGTCATTTATACGCGCTCTGTATTGTTTCATTAAGTCATAATTTTCCCAAGGCTCTTTCCGTTCTTCGGCTTTTTTGAAAAACTTCTCAGGCAAATCTAAAGGTAGAATACCCTTCAGTTCTTTACGTTCCCATCTCTCTAACCATGGTCTAGGATTCAACGGAACCTAAAACAAATCCAGAAAAGTAGACAGAAAATCCAGATGACTAAGAAGGTAGTCTTTCTTTAAGAAACCTTGTGCTTTCCGACAACATCCCCAAAAAGAAGAGAAAGGACATTTTGGTGCATTACGCGGAGTTAACCAGAGCATATTTTGGGTGGGTGTAAAGCAACCATTCCCCACTGAACTCAGAATCTAAAGTTTGTCATGTGACATGTATCAGTGATTCCACCAATCTGCCTTCAAATCATTGAGACCACTGGTGTCAACGGAGATGAACTGTACTTTCTTCCTTAATGGTGAGGGAGGTGAATTGCTTAAAGCACATAAAATATAAACTATGCCACTGAAACATGTCCTAACAACTTGTGAGAAAAAACTTCTACGATTAATTACAAGACTGTCCTGAAAACCAGTTGCTCCGCTTCCTGGAGAATGCACCGTGACCATACCTTGCTAGTATTGACTGGCACGGCTCGGCCTTTTGGCAGCTGAACAGGGTCCATGTTCTGTGGGAAGAAGCTGTATTCTTTCGGAGCATCCCTCAAGTAGAATAGTTCGTCATCGAGCCGCTTCTCCAACTTTAACACTTCTATCTTCTGAATCAGGGGATTGTACATCTCATACATAACTTCAATACCTGAAACCATAAGATACTGGTCATGTCTCTGGCTACGTCATACTTATTAACACTCACACTGAAGATTGGAGATTCTAGATTCTCAACGACAAAAGTGAAATATTTGAAAACGGAATTTTAAACTGGTTCCTGATCACATTGTAGGATAACTCAGTCTTCGAGAAATACATGCAGTTCCTAAACTCTTTATCTGACTGCTGGCATCTGAGTTTTGTTTCAACTTCAACGAACGTTAGACTGCGCAATTGGCCACGCGTGCATAATCGACTATGTCACCAAGTCTCCGCCAGCAGTGACGGCGGGGCCACCAATTACAGGTCAGTCAACTGAGTGACTGACTGGCCTGTTATCAACTGGTATACAAGGGATTACTGCTAAACAAACTAATTTGATTGCAAGGTTTAAAATTTGAAGAGATAAATGACCACTGGTTCTATCAAATCACTGATTTCAAAAAGGACGACTGAACACTCAGCTTAGAGATTGGCCGACGATATCTCCTTAAGTAACTGAGAGATTACTGATTTTATCTTGGGTAATTGATCTCTTATTTAATTATTTATTTCTTTGCTTGTTCCGCACAATAACAGTACAAACGTTATAGCAGTCTCTAACATGGTTTCGAAGCAGTGACCTCTGCTAGCAATACATGTAAAGCGTCTAGTGCATTCGGCCAAATGGCTTCCTACAACAAACATGAAGTAGTATAATTACTAGACTTTCCACCACATGACTCCTAAAATTGATGTCAGAGGGACCCACACTAGCTCAAATATTTGACTATTTTTGCGGCAGATGTTCAACCTCTGACCAAGAAGGTCACGGATAACACCCCAGCTCTAGATTGTATGTTTGCAACTTTACGCCATAAGGTGTATCACGAATTTGGCGAAAGGTGGAGGGGGGATCGGGGTTTTTTTTGGGAGGGCGGGTATATTGGTGGTGCTATTGGAAGTATTGGGGGTTTTCGGGGGGGGGGGTCCTCTACCTATTAACAAGAACGCCCATGCACATGTGAAAAATTCCTAAGTATCGCATTATATATCCATCAAAAAAAAAATTTATTTAATTGATTTAATCATACAGGCAGTCAAATGACATAGCCCATGTCCATGGTGGTAACAAAATGCTGTGGATAGTATCTGTTACGATGTAAGTGGCCCTAACCTTTCAGTTTCATGTGTTTGACGTTGCTACTGCAGTAGATTGATCAAATGCCTCCAAAGCTTACTATACACTCAGAAGGCATCAAATTGATTAGCTGATAAATTATAAATGAAAGAGATTAAATCTATGGACATCAAACACTATGCCTGGTCTCCAAAAACGAGTTATTACATTTTTTAAAAATTCTTTTATTAAAACCGAAACGCTTTAATTGCTGTGTAAAATTGAAACAACAATATCTCTATGTGGAAGATCTTTTTACATTAAAGGAAAGAAATGCTTGTTGGTGTAATATTAAAGAGAAAAATTCACAGATAGCATTCCATGCGCAGATAGAGAATTTCTCATCCCAGAAAAGGGTATGACCTTCACATTTTCAATAAGTAATTACAGTTACTTTTCAAAGCAACAGAACACACTTCGGAGAAATTTGTTTTTTGACCAATAGGTGGGAAAAATATTGTACATTGACCTAGCCCTGATAACAACCGCATGTGAATGTCTGGGAAAGTTTTAATATAAAATGTTTTCCAAGTATAATACAATAATCGCTTGTATTCAGGTAAAGTCCCTTGAACAATTACAAAAACAAAGGTACAGCAGTCCATGTAATTTAGCTTCTGTAATCTTTTTTTTTTTTTTTGGCATCAATGATTAAAACAGTATACTGTTGTGTTCTCTGATAATGTGGATTACGTGTGTAATGGGGTTAAAAACACAAAACTCATCAGAATACATGTAGCATTAAATTTTCCCCTAGCAGACTGACCCACGTGATATCACTGATATTATTCATGTCATTGGCCAGAAGCTAGATGTGATTAGCGGACATTGCTTGTGTTCTTTGTCAGATATAAGCATAGATTCAAACAACAAAGTGCTTCTGCGTCACTGAGCACACAATCAGCTTCTGGTCCCGCATGAACGTGCATATCTGATAGCGTTTTTTGGTTAGGTAGTAGGAATATTTCATCAGCCATTCTGATTCATTTAACAATTCAATAAGGCGCCTTTCCAACTTTGAAGCAATTCAGGCCTAAGTTGTGGAATCTACATACACTTCTTTATAGCCTTTGTCAGGGCGTTTTGTAGGCAAACTGATAGTTTATTACTCACACTTTGCAAAAAGTCAATCAGTCAATTCAACATGGATCCGAGTTACGATTGTGCAGGAAAAAGTAGCCCTTCCAGAGGATGGATCAATTCCTTTAGCCCACACCAGTTCATCCAGCATTTTTTATTTATTATCCGTTTCAGTTCATCAGCTCTTTATCCCCAAATCTGTATTTCTACGGGCGGCAAAAGGACATGAATCGACAAAGAGCCTGTTTTCTCGGACATTCTGGATACAAAAGTGTTTCATAAATCCAAGTCACATCCTAGAATTAATCTATTGCTGGTATTTGGTGCAATCTTTATACAGGTTCTCATGTACTTAATGAGGCCTTGTGTTTTCCTCACTTTCCTCCAAAGCATTGTATAAGTGACGATACGTTTTGTGTAGGATATAAAATAACCAAAAACTACAGCCGGATCGGTTTAAATGGTGTCTGGTTATTGCAATTGCAGGATCATGAAGTATATAATGGTCTTAAAGAGGAAGTTTTATTTAAAACTCCCGTTCATGTGGTCAGGTCTTGGATTCGAATGCTTAAGTGAATTGTACAGACGGGAATGTTTGAGCTAACTTCAACACTGGGTTTTCATGAATTATTGCACCTTGAAAGAAACATTCTAGAAACATTAAATTGCAAAAACAACATATAGCAGAACAGGTGGGTCAAATCAATACCAGAACAAAAGGAGACATATTTTTTTCAAAATTGGGCAAAACAGATCAAAACTTGGTTTCACCAAGAAAAGTTATTAAGTTTCAATTTACAATACAGTAAACATGCATATGCATCTTGGCATTCATGTAACCTGCCAAAGTTCAAAACAGGACCACAATGTTGGAAATGGATGAAACAGCTCGAGAAGTCATCCGTAACATGGAGTTACCTGACAACTTAAAGGAATTAAGCACTGACAAATTATGTGAATTTATTTTAACAAAACCGCCCCTTGGAATAATAAACCGTTACAAAAGTGTGTGGCCTAAAAGAAGAGATTGTTGATTTTCAGCTGTCAGAAATATTCAGCCTATTGACATTGACCAGGATCACTTATGGACCCTTGGTATGTTAGGCTACATGAACAAGTATAATGGTAGATGTCTTAATGGAATAATAAGACTTATCTTGCATTTACTTTTAAAAGAATTCAATATTTAAATCATGACAAATATTCATATTTCACAATGACCCAGTAGCCTCTCACCACTGTGAATGCTGTTGTAATACCTTTAATTCAATCCAACGGTATTTATTTTAAACTTTAAAAAAAAAAAATAAGTATTTATTTTACTTTACTTTGCTTCAACCATGAACACTCGCAGTTATCCTCTTTAGACGAAATTAAAAGTAATTTTGGACAAATTCCTTGTCTTGCCTTTTTCCTAGCTAAATAAACTCTACTTCTAAATTTTCCTCTCACTGAAAATCCTTACCAATCTGTGCTTTGTCAGCCTTATAATATTGTAAATGCTACACTACTGACTAACAAGCAGAAGAAACATGCTACCAAATCTAATGAATAGAACTTGATGCCACCCTAGTGTGACATAAAATGACCCTGTTTGTTGCTAGAGCCAGAGTCACATGTGTATGGGTGGTGTGGCTGGGAAACGCAAATTGGGCCATGTATAATGACAACGAAAACAATCAATTGGCCAAATGATGTTAATAATTTGTTTTGACAGATTAGTTCCAAGAATAAAATTTTTCATGTTTTATTGAAATATAAAGGAATGATATGCTTGCCGCAGAATTAGAATTTTCATGGAGTTTCCTACAGTTTTTATTTTTTTTTTTGCAGAAGAAGTAATCAGAGTTTTTGAAATGAAAAGTTTGAGTTGGCCCGAATTTGACGACGGGGGTCGTGTTGCCCGCAACAAACATTCTTTTTAATGTTTGCCTGACCAAATCACTGGAATTTCCCACATACTGTATCAAGGAGCCAAAAATGCCTGCAAACAACACACCAGAGTCAAAGAATGGTCTGGGCTGTATTTCATGACTTAGTTACGTTGTGCTATACAATAACAATGCTGCAACGGGGCTTACTGGCCCAAATAGAAGAAAACCTTTCAGGGATGGTGAAACAGACTGCGGCAGTACACACTAAAACTGGCACTACTTCGGTAAATCAGTGACAATTTGACCACCTCTGAAATGCCCTCATGGGACTCTGTCCGCTTCCCTTCCAGACCCCAAAAAGCTCAATGGATTGCATGTCTTGCACTACTGGGATATTGCATTTACATTCACATTCACAGAAAGAGAAAGGCACAGTGGGAAAGAAATCCAAGATGGCTGACAGTAGCTGTGTGAAAAATCAACGCTGATTGTCCTTTAGGTCACTTCAAGCCACTGCATAAGTATCAGATGAACTGGATGAAAATTGTTTTAAGATAACGTGTTCACAAGCTTAGGCCATCTTTGTGATGGCCAGGAAACCCTACGCGTTCAGCATTATACCGGATTGGGTAGAATGACAAAAACCAATTGCAGTTTTACTTCTGCTGATCTCAAACCACTGTGTACATTTGTGAAGTTTAATGTCAGGAATTAGAGGTCAAAGATTACGTGGCATACATGTATGTAGCTGCTGTTACCAATCAACATCGAGTCCGCATCCTTACAACAACACACAACGCAAAATGAATTGGTCTACTTCAAAAAGCACGAATCAGTCACATTTCATGCCGTATAATGTGCAATTTATCAGGCCTTTGTTTTGGTTTGAGTAGGAGTGTGATTATCCCACCTAGATTCACACTCCCCAGACTTCTCATTGTTTCAGACGTGTGTTATTAGCAACACCTAAATTCTGTTTCAGAAGTGCGCTAGATGTCGGAGTGTGATAGCATGCTTCAAATACGAAGGCTTGCTTTGTATGATCTTATATTACATCAGTCGAATCTGACCAGGAGCCACAATGGCTCAGATGTGTGAACAGGCTGCTCGCTGCAACTAACTGGCCCAAGTCCAATGGGGACGCTGGTGATAATTCAGCTGCAACCTCAAGTCTAGTTTATCATGTACCGCGCAACCGTTGCTTGTTTACTCCGGTTTTCTCCGTCAAATGTCTTGAACGCTGTTGTACAAGTGAACAACTGTAAGGAACGTCATTCAACACAAGTCAAATGATCAATGAAATTAAGTCAAATCAAAGCATAATAATATATTAAATGAACAATGTTTTATACAATGATCCAACAACAACTCCAATGAGACAGGAGCTGACTCAGCCATTACATTAAGTGAGATGACTGATGACCAATCAATGTGATGTCAATCAAAACATTCACCATTCAGACCATTGGCCGTAAAACGGACAGGCTGTTCCCCATTGGCTGAGAACAGCCATGCCCACTGGCTACGCCTATATTGTTAATAGTTTATATCCTCCTTGCCTCATTGTTTCATAAAATCTTAACTAATTTTATTTCAGAGTGTACATTTTCACCTTCATCATCAATCACATTCCTGAGTATGAACGATGACCTTAGCCCGTGACCTCCCCGGTGGATACAGATGCCCAAAAACCGGTTCTTCTTCCCCGGTGCGTAGCGATCTGCTACCGTCACAGCCATGACGGTGCCTGTTGAACAAGGGAGAAAGCAATGTCACACAGAGACAATCATTTCATAAATGGAGACCATGTAGGCAAGCTAATCATCATCACTAGTGGCATAAACGAGATGGTCTGTGAGTCTGTGCTCACCACAGCTTGGGCAACACATGCAACGGGCATGGCAGCCTACTGGCCGTTCGCAATTTAAGTTCAAATCCAGTTCTTGCAGGTTTAGCTGTAGTCAGATGTGAAGATGTGTGCCAGGAGGTACCTGAAGCAGTTACCACGGAGTTCTGCACAGTTTCCTAAATCCACACACCTGTTAACCATTTTATAAGTGATCTGTTCTTTAACACCTAATCATACTCCTCTCACAAATGTGGTCACTGTGAGTTCAAGTCCAGATTATGCTGGCTTCCTCTGTGGCTGTAAGTGGGAAGGTCTGCCAGCAACCTGTGGATGGTCGTGGGTTCCCCCCGCCGTCGTACAAGTGAAACATTCTTGAATATGGCATAAAACACCAATAATATAAACAAATAAATAAATTTAACATCCAATTGATAAATAACATGTATAAGGAAATCCTTCAAAAATTCCCTGAACATAACCCAACCCTATCAGAAAAGGTTTCTGATGCTAGTGAATTCTTCTTTTTTATTATTTCTCTAGAAGCTGACAAAGGTAGGGATTTTAAATGAATTACGATAGAGAGAAAAACACAAAAAATATTATCAAAATACCAAACGCAAAATTTCATATTTTGTCTTCTGTAGACCAAAATATTGATCGAACATGGACATATGTATATATATTCTGAAAACTAAACAACTGCTGATTTCAAAAAAGCTTTCGGAATTTAAATAACTTTCATAGTCATCAAAATAAAGAGAAAGTCGGAAACAAAAATGGAGCTGTTTTTCAAAATGATACTTTTTTACCAATATTCAAAATTTTCAATTTTTTGTTGCCTAAGTAAACTGTTTACTACTTAAGCTAAAAAACAATTCCACTGATTTCTAATATTCATATCCCACTGATATTTAATATTCACCTCAGATTGCTCTGAGTGATCATTTAAAGTTAAAACTTTCATAAATTTAAAGTTTTTTAAACTTTGACATTCTTTGACTAATATCTTTAAAACTAGAAAAGATATCAAAAATTTGGGGGACCATTTTTCAGCTAAGGTATTTAGCTACGTATGTGCCAAGTTTTGTAGCATTGTGCTGAAAAATAAGCAACAAATAAAAGTATTTCACTACACAACCGTCGCAAAAATGGAAAGGGAGAAAAAAACCAAAGATTTTTTTTGTCTGGAGGAGCAATATGTGCGACAAAATTCCTCATTTTTACTTTGTTTGCAAATTAATTTTAATCAAGAACTGTCACGCCTACAGTTAAGATTTAGGCATATCAACCTAGTTTTGTTAAATTTTAAAACTTATGCTCTATGAAAGCGTAAATAGGTGTTTTATCTTGACAGTTCTGAGTAAAACCTGCTAGAATGTGTTCATAAACCCCTCCCCCAATGACACCCCGGTGGGGTGATTTAAGCCTGTTGTTTTCGTTTATTGGCCTGCTTGGGTAGTCTGCACAATCACTTCTCCTGAAGATGACAAGTAAAACTTAGTCGAAATATCGAGAACGTCAACCATGCGTTACATTTCTTTATTCAGAGTTTCTATGCTTTTACACTTTGCTAAGCTAGTTGGTGGATCAACAAGATTCTGCACAATCAGTCGTGCACAGTTTATAGCAGGAGGCAATATACACTTACCAGATGCGTGACTATTCACAGCAGGTAACCAACCTTAGTGAGCTAATAACCCTAATCAGAGAGAACTAAGAAAACACAACTGCCTTGGTTCACAACATGTTATACTGTTTGTCAAATTTAAGGTATTTACAATTTAAACTTAGTTTTCATCTTTAGGTGAGAGGAAAGATAAGGGAATGGAGATAAAGAATGTGAAATAAGACTAGAGCCCAAGGGCTGTGAAATGGGTCTATTGTTCCTCTTCTAATTTTATTCTTCTCGTAGCTAGTGACCAGTTGTCTTCCGGTACAATTCATTAGTCTTCTCCATGCACAAAGTGCCTATCCGTTATTGTGTCCGTAATGGGGGGACCGTGCAACAGTACTTTGCCCCATTTTATGTCGATCTTTTCTTACCCAGCTCATGACATTAATTTAAAGAGAATACATTGCCCTAGAACATCATACTGTGATATACTGTAAGACTGAAGGCATTTTTCCTATCAAAATTTTGCAACTAAGTCCTAACCATTTCTATTTGTTCAGTCCAAAATATCTTCATTATTTGTATCACTGTTGTACGTAGCAACAGGTCAAGGCAACACATCATAATACATGTTTATTATAAATTTTTGTCAAGCTTGTATCATGTGTATTGGCAAGATGCTAGCTGGAGGCTTTGGATCCTTCGAAAATATCCCCACTGCTTGTAACTAGTGAGGGGCTGAAGCTAAATGTATTTGTCAACTGAAAGCTGGCACCACTTTGTTGTAGTTTGATGACTGTCAGCTGACTTGAGACCTTGCACTCAAATCTCCTCTCAAATCAAATGAAATAAAATTTTTAAAAATAGTTTACAGATTCATCATTCAACATCAGAGCTAACAGTTATTTCGTATGTTAAAATTGCTAATTTGAATGAACACCTGATTTGTGAGGATGGGGAAGGGGCAGTTTCAAGAAGCATTTACATGTATACTAAGCCCAAAATCCAGCCACCTGTGGATGGTCTGCAGACAGAGCCGGAGAGAACTCAGGCTCTGTTTGGTTTCCTTCCACCATAATGCTGGCTGCCCTTGGATAACTGAAATATTCTCGAGTACGGCATACAACACCAATGAAATAAATAAATAAATGAACTGAAAATCACATATTTCTCTAACGCTCAACATTTAAAATCATACCATTGTTTAAGTTACCCTGAAACAGGAGGCAAGAGACAGAAAGACCAAACATTGCATGTGAGCTTTGCTAGGGAACCATGAAAGCATACCCTGTGTGCTTTTTTGTAATATTTATAAAAATAAAGTTAAATATCCCATTAATTCACCCCTATGAAGCTTACTTTTGATGTGATTGCTAAGAAACGAAAGTTTATATACAGTATATCAGGGTGTTCATTAGTAACCAGTAGGCGGCAATTTTCAGCGATTGTGGGTGGCAAAACCACCGCTTACTAAAGCTGAAAATAAAAAGTAATATGGCATTGTTGGTTTGCTCTTCAGAGAATGCTGGTACCTTTGAGTTTGCCACTGTGAGTCTCATTTTCACACACTTTTGCCTCTGTGCGATATTTTGTGTTTATCATTTAGATAACAATACTTTATTTCCTGTGACAAATGTTTTCCAACCATGAGTTTTAAAAAAAGGTGGTAACTTATTTGTATGTTGTTTAATACTACACCAAGTATATCTGATTCGTATAACCACAGAGGGACATGAAATCACAGCTTTAAATTCACAACCACTTGTGAAAAATAAGACTTTAACACTAAGGCTAGAGGAGTCGGCCAGAATATATTCAAGTCAATTATGCTCATTTCACAAGAGATATTTCAAATCAATGGTCCAAAATGGTCAAATAATGACTGTGAAATCTGAGAGAAGTGATCATGCTTAACTGATAATAAGTATTGAGAAAAGAAGACTGAGATTATGTTATGACTTGACAACACTGGCTGTGGGGGAACTTACCCACATAGAACTCAGGGATGTCCATGTTTGCTCTTCGCCTGTACATGTCCTCTCTCTCCAGCTTCTCTGTCAGTTTGTCCCTAATCCACCACTCAGGGTTGGGCAGGAAGTCAGGATAGACATCCCTAAAATGAGGACAGACTTCAACAGTACGGAGATTCATTGACTGACTATTCATTAGGACAGGTTTCATCAATGTATCTTAACCAATAGGTGATACGATTGCTGTAAGCTATGTAAGCAGATCACAGGCACAAATCAGAAAACGTTACAAAGTTCCAGCCTGAGGATGTGATTTTGAGTCCATTTTTTGGAGATTCTTTCCACCAGACACTGTTGTGTGCATCAGTCTGGGTCAGAAAGTTCCAGCATCAAACACTGATGTGGCTGTCAACTGTAAGATCATCACATATCGTCATAATCAACAGTTAACGCAGTTTAACTCATCAGGAGATGTGAGTGTGGTTACATTGTTCCAAACGCTTTGATATACTCATGTACTTGATTGCATGCGTTTCATAACTGTGTATGTAAACAATTATTGTGAAAAGTGGGAACATAGTTTTGCCATACACCCTCACATAATAATGAACTAAGATCATCAAGGGATGATATCTGATAAAATCGCTAATTTTTCTACAATTTCTGGATAATCACTTTTCTTATAGTCTATATACATGTGCATACATGTATATGTGAAACAAAAGCATACAACAGCCTTTACAACATTTGAGCAAATTAAACAAATTTTTGCACAAAACTCACAGCAACTGAAGTGTACACAAAAATGAAGATACAGGATACAAATTTTTAAGGGAGACAACTACTGTACTGCCTTCACTGTTGTGTTCCTTTCAGTTATCCTTCCACAACTGTTGGTTTCCCCAGATAACAGACAACAATCAATCATCACAAATACAATTTCTGTTAAGAAATAATTAAGAATCACTTAAAAAAATGGAAAACAGTTCTGCTCATACCGAAACTCTTTAGAGTCCTCAGGCTGCAGGGGCTTGGTGAGATCCTCGGCTGGCAATTCTGCAGACACATCTTCCTCAGGTGACTTTACCAGCTTCGCAGCGCGATGTTTGTCCAACAGCTCCTGACTGATAGAACTGCTGAGACGGCACCATGTCGCTGACAAGGCTGTAACACAAATCAACAACACTCAATCTACACCAGTCGACAAAATGTGTTCCATAGACAGAACCTAGAGTTTGTCTAAAAGGACAGTGTTATGTTGGGATAATGGAACTTCTAAGGGAGCAAAGACTTACATATTACAGTGTGTAATTAATGCAAATTTGGAACACTTCCTGAGGTAACTTATTTGCAGCTCCAAAGATTTTGACAATGAGAATCACAATCACAAAAATAGGTATATTTTATTGTCAGGTACTTTAGTAAATGGCTAGGTTGAGTAATCCTCAACATAACAAAGTATTTGTGACACATCTGTACTTATGTAGAGAATTAATGGGTGTTATTGTTGTGAATGTTTTTGGAGTTCCGAGTCTCAAAACTGGTTCCACTCAAACACAGCATTTCATCACTTGTCATATCGACTCGATATCAAAACTGTGTGACACGTTAATCGATTATCAGGTAGATATTGCATAAAGTAGAGTTTGTCGCAAATATGGAGTCAATGCAAAATATATCACTGTGGTCATGCAGCTTTAATTCACAGCATGTAATAACCATGTTCCACACTCTGCCTTTCTGTAAATGTTTGTACAAATCTGTTACCACCAGTGTTCCAAGAAAACAACACTAGATATCAACATCATTTCTATACTTGATTGTCGTTTAATACCATACTCCGGAACTCTTTTACCTCTTTATGTGATTGAGTCCCTGGGATAAACCACAAACCTCTGGTGAACTATTGATGAACTTTTGCTCATTTGATGTACACTTCACATACATGTGCAACATATTGGCAGATGACGAGTTATCTTCAACAAACATTAGACTCACTGTGCCAAACTGCCAATGGCAATCGTTTAATCAGTTAATGGTTAATCGGATATTTTCACCTTAGACTCGCAAACAGTGAAAATAGGTGAATCCACAAATTACCTGTCCAAAGGCTGGATTTGAAACTAGAAACGCCTCTATTCCTCTAATCACCAGCCTGCTCAGGATATCAACACAACACGTCAATAAACAAAGAAGAAGTGTTTCGAACAACAACTGTGATGCAATGTACCCTAAGTTAGTTCAGAGAGATGGAAAGTTCTCAGTGGATTACTGATCTGCGTGCAGCTGGATAACTTACCATGCATCAGACATTAAAACAACAACTTTCCATTAATCTGTTAACTAAACGACTTTAAGTGCACTACATATCATGTAAATTAGACAATATGTCTGACTACCCTGGCTTTTGCAAAATACTACAATGAGTTCTGTAGCAGTTCTTTTGAGTATCCTGGCATAAAAATACCCCTTTAATCTGCAGGGGTCTACAAAGTTAACACAGTAATGAATCCATGCTATGAGCCTGATCACACATATTGTTTATTCTAAGTTGTGCATACACCGCTGTAGCATGCATACTTACTTAAAGCGAAGTATTTTCTTTTTACTCACCTGTACTGAACAATCATGTTGAACAGTTTTAATTTACACAAGGGCAGTTTTAGTGTGCCACATGTGCTACTAACAGAGGTAAATGTTCGATAGTACAAAACTATATCTCCATATGCAGTGTGCCTGCAAACTGACAGCTCATATCAACACGACACATCTAGAGAAAACAACTGTATTGCAATCGACTTTTAGTTCAGCGTGGTCAATAGTTCTAATTTGTGCATAGCAACTGTTCCGCTGGCTAGATGCGGTTTGGACAGGTAGACTAAAGGGCCCCAGAACATAAGCTGAGTGTGTGCTTGGTCACATTATCAATGTTGTTGTTGTTGCTGTCACATGGGATTACTAATTCGTCGGCATCTGGATTATTTTCCGCTCATAGGACAATAAAACAATAACTATTCTGATAATCTGATAACTAATTTTATCGTATATCATGCAAACCTAACACTATACCCGATTTTCCCGATTTTCCCAGTGCGATGCGAGAAACGTTTCTCAACATCATACCGCTTGAGGTTGTACAAGGTTACAATAGTTAACAATGAACTGGGCCTGTCTCTAGTAGACCCTTTTAAGGAGCTTGATCGCACTACTGGCTTATTCCAAGTTGTGCATAAACCACTACAGCCGCGTCAACGTATCCTCTTTACCGAAAATACTTATATGAACAACATTTTAGATGGTTAGATTTAAAATTTTGAGGCACAAGTGGTATATCTACAATATTATAACCAAATAGCAAAACCCACACCACCAATTTGCACACAATTACCTTTGCATACCTTTATACCGAGGACAACTCAGATGGTGGAACTCATGATTGCACACAGTAAGCAAAATCATCCCAGTGAATACACATGCATCTGCCAGTGCACAGCATATGTAATTTCTAGACATTAGAGTATACAGGCATTCAAGAAAATATCACAAGAGCATGAAATTTATTTGGAACAGGCATTAAAATTTAAAACATATTAGATACGTGGGCTTCTATGATTCTTCAAATCATTTGATTATGGAGGCAGATCTGCGTGACTGGATAAAGTTTGCACGTGTTATATGTCACCAAGAAATGCTGAATTACAGATAATTCAGTGAAGCAAAGTTTAGTTTAATAAAAGCCTTAATACTCAGTCGCTGAAATCGTGATACTGGACGCAGTAAACAAAATGACCGTGAAATGTAAAAGATTTACCCACCACTGTATCGTCTGGCCTGTAGCTATCGACAAAAATCTATGGCAGATGTGCCTAGTGACTCAGCTTTTGAAGATACGAGATTAATGACAATCAGGCCTGGACATGCACATCGTTTACATACATGTATATCCTATATGTGTACCTGATAATTGTGCTAATTCCAAAGAAACAATATGATTTCATTTTCCAGAGGATATGGTAAACAGCTTTGAACGAACGGATAACATAGGCTTACGTACATTGGCAATTTCAAGTTCGGCTGTATGTCATGCCGCCATTAATTATTTATTAATTAAGCTTTGCATCATAACAACTTTTGGCCTCAGCATATTTATAACTGTTGCGTATATAGAAATCATTGGAGAATACGCATGATATGCAGGTAGATGACATGCAGGTAGATGTATAGTTTTATATTCATGTACAATTTGCTGACTTCCTCTCCGGTCGTACGTGGGAAGGTCCGCCAGCAGGGTGCGAATGGTCTTGGGTTACCCCTGGGCTCTGCCAGGTTTCCTGCCACCATAATGCTGGCCATCGTCGTATAAGTGAAATATTCTTAAATAAGGCGTAAAACAACAATCAAATAAATAAATAAACATATGATGCAACATTATACACGACACGATTGGAAGAAATGGCAATACAGAGAAAAAGAAGTACATACTACACTGACCACGCAGACAGATTTGTCGATTTTGAAATGAGGCTATACAGATCACAGTGGTAAATAACCCGTTAAAAATATGAATTTTGTTGCAAAATATGTGTATCCATGATGAGGACTTTCTGCTGTCTGGTCGGAAGGTTGGGAGGGGGACCCAGGCATTGAAGGACACAGATTAGGTGTAATCGATCATTTGTTCGTGAATGCGCTTGCGCAAGTGTCAGAGTAGTTTCCGGTGTCAGATTGTAATACTTGGTGGTGATAAACTTGATTTAGAGTTTCAGAATTAGCAGGAATGACTGGTCTTTACTGATTCGAATTCATCATACGAGCTGTAAAGTTAGGTAAGATATGGGGTTATGTCGAAATATGACGTGGGACATCGAGTTAAGTGAGAAGTGTGAAGAAGACGTGGGGATCCTAGCCGGCATGTCAAAGTGTCCAGTTTTCGTTACAAAAACTCGGCATTAGCATGATATAATTGCATGAAGTTTACTTTTTCCTGATGAAACTATATGTATATCCATTTGAGGATTTGTAAAGAATAGGTTGAGCTATTGTTCATCGCTGACTCACTTTTCCGATGTTCATTGAGAAAAGGACTTTTTTCAATGAATTGACGTCAAACTATCACGTGATATCACCCTCATCCTTACTACTGCCCAAGTGCCTACATCAGTTCAAATCTAGCCCAGTAATCACATGTTTACGCTACAGTGAATGGGAATGTCCCATTGAACACTATTGGCGCAAACTCGGCCACCTACCGTCTGGCTGTCACCCGACCAGTTCGACTTTGCTTCTGTGTACAGTTTTTCTCCTTAGGTTGGACGCTTTGCATGTGCTACAGTTTCCAACCCCAAACACCAACTGTTAAGTCATAATAAAACTTGAGCAAGTTCTATCTCTCTCTGTTGTACACAACAGAGTTCGCCATGGTTGTTGAAGCTAAGAATTCCTATCAGGGTATGTTAAATTTTATCCCAGGAACTTTTGCTCAGCTGTGTCATCAACTTTCGCAGCTGTTGTTGCAAACAAATGTGAAATACCTCAGGCGTTTAAGAGGATCAAATGTTGCCATTGTCTAGAAATTGCTCCAAAGAATGAACATCTTGCTATAACAGAGTGTAAATCCTAGGATAAAATTAACGGATGGAGTTGTACACATAATACTTTGCGTCATCAAACATGGTGCCTTCTTGCATTACTGAGGTCTAGATGGAGTTAGCTCGAGTTTATTATGACCACAGTGGGCATTAGTGTTCAAAATTGTAACCGATGCAAAGCGCCCAACCTAATGAGAAAAATGCAACACGGAGGCAGAGGCGAACTGGTCGGGTGAAAGCCGGAAGGTAGGTGGCCGAGGCTGCCCTGTTAGTGTTAAATGGGACCTTCCCATGGTGTTGTAGCGCAGTGGAAAGGCCATGCAATTACTTTGCTACTTCAACTCCCATTTTAGGCTTATGAAACTTGATTGCTTGTTTCTCGTCATGACAGTTTTTCAGGAGGATGCGGGCAGCATCCCAGTTTTCATTATTCATTATTCATATTTTAGTACCGACCCGAGTGTATTTTTAGACAAGGCTTTAATTTTAGCGGGGGCCTCCGTGGCTCAGTTGGTTTGTGTGCTAGTGCAGCACAATGACTCAGAAGTCAATATGGTAACTGTGATTTCAAGTCCAGCTCATGCAGGCTTCCTCTCCGGACGTAAATGGGAAGCAACCTGCAGATGGTCGTGGGTTTCCCCGAGCTCTGCCAGGTTTCCTCCCACCTTAATGTTGTCCGCCGACATATAAGTGAAATATTCTTAAGTACAGCGTAAAACACCAAACAAATAAATAAATTAATTATAACGCCAAGAAGAAGGATGGTCAAAGTCAAGAAGTTACCCATGACATTCAAGCTGAATTATTCGACATTTTATTTGTAATAATACACAGTAGAGTCTATTAAACAACAATGTTCTCATAACTTCTTCTGCCCACCCAAAAAAGGAGAACTGAAAACACACCAACTAAAGATGAAATTATTTCCCTTTATGTACAGAATGAATTAGTGTTATACTTATGTGCCTCAACAAGGTCTAGACCGTGGCCAGACAAAACTACATGCTATGTAGTCTGTCAGGATTTGCACAGGATTTTATTTTAAAATTGTAACATTCATCACAACACCTGATTGATCACCTGAACTCAATGAAATCACTGCAGATATCCAAACTCGAAGTTGATGAACTGCTGTAGATGAGGTCCGCGCTCGTGTCATGTGCATTCAAAACTGACAGAAGTGAAGTTTTTTTTATGCCCTCCTCAGATTCATATTCTGAGGATTGAAGTAGAGTCTACATTCGACAATGTCAGCATCATAGTTTTCAAGAATGTTTTGGATGCCAGAACTCTGTTACATTTGAGGACCAAAATTAGGTTACAAGATTTTTCAAAATGGCTGCCAAAGGTGAGTCATTTGGAGTGGAGTGCTGACTACAAGTTTGGAGATATCTACACCGATTTTGTTGAGTTCGGGTGATGGACATATGTGGTTGTGATGAATCAGGATGTCAGTGTCAGAATAAAACCCAAAGCTCAAATAGATGGACTACATTCTGTGTTATTCAATTTAGGCGCATAGGTTAAAAAAGAGCAAAGTTTCCACCTCGTAAACCTTAAATGAAGCTGTGAGTCACTAAACAACGGGTATATAATGAAAAAATCGGAAATAATGACAAAATGATGAGGGTAGTAAAAATGAATGAAGACGGTGATGGGGAAACTAGCAATCAGGTTTCATTGACCTTGTATACTGTGTGGACTGACGTGGTATCATAGCTATAGTGGGAAGCAATGGCAAAGCTTGTGCGCTTTCACACCAAATGAAATAACTCTTACCTGAATGATGTTTGCAACCTGAAGCACGTCTCTGTCGTGGCTCATATCTCTCAGCAAAGCCTCAAAAACAACACCCAAACACCATTCCACTCGGTAATGGCATGATAGCCAACAATCACGATACAGCCAAGCATTTAACAACTAACCAGCAGTTGTGCACTTCTTTTTGGGTATAACGTGCATACACTGTCAAAGGAACGAGAACTCTTCCACACCCACTACTGTGGTTAAAGCAAATTGTCTGCCTCTACATCAATGACGGTTTCGCATGTTTGGGGCTGCTGTGCCATTTCAGATTGGAATTTACATGGGCTGTTAAGAGTGTGGCCGAGCTGAGAGGTAAGAGCCACAGTTGACCCCGGTTGTGGGCTGCAAACTTCTTTCAGAAAGGATTTACCTGACTTGGTGTGAAAGCATGTAAACTGTACCATTGCTTCCTGCTGTAGCAATGATACCCTGTTAGTCCATGAAGTATTTAAAAAAGTGGATGAAAAGACAACTGGGGCTAGGAATTAGCATATCTGTATATCCCAGGTCGGAAAAGTTTGTCAATAACTTGCCAACAGTCAGTGGTTTACACTGGGCTCCCTTGTTTTTTCACTTTCAAAACTTACCACATTTGTCAAAGTGAAAACAACATCAGATAAATAAGTACATGTAAGTGCATTTATTTAAGCTTGTCTATCACGACATTCTTCCATTCACAAATTTTGCTCTGTTGTTTTTTGGTTGTAGTCTAGCCATTGATTCTAGTCCTGTATAATGACTACCTACCTCTCAATAAACTGCTGCATACACCCAGGACATTTTGTCCAGACAAGAAATTTCATGCAGGAATAAAGCACAATAGCTAAGGCATGGATTCATGTCAGCATTGCTGTTTTAAGCCGATGCAGCCAAACCTCCAATCCAACAAGCTAGCGTCAGCCTGGTGATGCGAATGTAGGGAGCGAGATGTAGTACACCTCTTAAGCAGAATTAGATCACCCAGGTGGCATAGTGGTTAGAGTCTCTGCCTCAAGGTCGGGAGATCTGGGATCAATCCTGGGTTGGGTTTTACAGAAGACTTTATAAATGGTACATGTTGCTATCTCTCTTAGGGCTCAGCACTCAGTGCTGTTTTCAACATGATGTTCAGATGGCATTAGCACTTTAGCAGCATGTACTAACCATGTCACAAGAAGACACAATATATAAACATTAAAAGGACCCCTCGTCATTTAACTGAAACTTTGTTAATTGTGACATACAACCCCAGGCATACATGTACATGCATTCTTAATTAGAAAGCATGGAGCTTGCAGGTTCAATCCCAGCATTGGACAGGAAGTTTGTAGGTACTCCCGCTGTCACTTTTCAGTAGGGTCTTGGTAACAACAACTGCTTGACACGTAAATATGGCTGTGTACAGAGTACTGCCTTAATTTCATTGACGACCTCTTGTCGTCCACAAATATGGCATACAAGAGTGTACGTTACAAATTGGTGAAGTTCGTCAGTATCTTGCCAAAGCTTGGTGGTTTACCCTGAGCCCTGTGGTTTCCTTCACTTGTTTACTTCACTGTCATCGTAGTAGTGAAAAATTCCTTAGTGTGATGTTTAACGATAATCAATCTGTACTTACTATAACACTATTGGACGGAGTGAGTTACCACCCTAGTGGCCATAGATTAGCATGAAGAAAGTTCTGCCATCTGCGGGAATTTTACATGAGGCCATCATGATGATTGTGATAATAATGTGATATACCTGTTTCCTTGGTATTCATTGTGAAAAAAAAAGCAATTTTTTCAATCATCTGCCTTGTTTATTTTTTCAGCGTATCCTGATGTATTGGAGGTGACACAGGAGGCCTAAAACTGGCCAAAATCATGAAGCGAGAACAGTTAGCCTCTGCACCTGACCCAGGTGACGAGGCTATCCAGAGACCTCTCAAGAGGTCAAAGATCGACAAATCACGACGGAAATCCTCCACCATCAGTGACAATGTAGAAACGACCAAGGGATCTGTGGCTGATAAAAAACCTGACTCAAAGTGTATCAAGCGTGCTGGACCGTATTTTCTGGGTATGATTGTTTGACATCTCTTTTTACTTCCGGATATTGTTTACTTCTCACTCCAATGATACACGTGAAGCGATCCTACAGAAATTGTTTAACGTACCGGAACATATATGTTAAAACACAGAATTTTATTTGAGGAAAGGTGTGTTTGTCCATTTCAAAGTGACCGTTAAAAACTGTATCTGGAAGTACAATCCCTGAATTTTTTAGATTTTTTCACCAAATTAAAAGCAATCAAATGTTTTGATTGTATGGTGTGTTTTTATTGATAATGTGGCCGAGACATTTGTGTTTTGCTTCAGTGCATGTACACACCACAATTGTATAAAACATGGTCATCCGTAATCTGCTCTTTTTGCCATTGTTATTGTTTATGAATAGTCTTGTTGAAAAAGCATTGTTCATTTATGCGAAAGATGATATGAATAATTAGTAGACTTTCTTATTTGATAGGCCCTCGACTGGGATCATCTCCAGTCAGAAGCATTGTGCAGTGTTTGGCAAGGAAAGAAGGAACAGATGAATTTTATACACTGAAGGTACCGTTAGATATAGCTACATGTACACTGTGAAGGGAGTCCATCAGACATCCTGTGCATGTGTAAAAAGTCTACAGTATCGTACAGAATTCTGTTTTGGTTGCTTTGTCAATTGAACTGTGCCAGTCAGGTTGAATGTTCTCCACTTGTTCACTGCCAGAACGCCTTTTACAGATTTGACCCATTCATGTCTGACACATCGATACACTCCTGTTTGTTCCACTGGCTCAGGCTGGTCTCTATAGCATCACATTGCACGATGGTGCCACCACTGGCGTTTAAGGTACCACATACATATACAGGTACATCATGTACAATGCTATTTCACAGGCTTATCACAGGGAAGCCACCAGCAGGCAAAAGGTATACTACTGGGATGCCCTTAGAAATTGCATTCAAACTTTTTTTTTTTTTTATATACTAGCCTAATACTAGTAATTGGAACATATAGATGTGATGACAGCTTTGTCAGTATGTCTGTCGATATCTTTACTCCTGAACAGCTTTGGCTTTTGGTTGAGAGATGCACATACATGTTGGTGAAGAAGTGTGTTACAAAGAACATTTGTAAAATTTGGAGGTCTCCATGCTGTGTGTGTTGTACTGTGGTGATGTTCTGGGTTGTATTTCCTTAGATCCTGACACTGGAGGACCCAGGTAGAGAGAGTCAGGATGACAGACAGGGGAAGATGTTACTACACACTGAGTACTCGCTGCTCTCACTGCTACACAACCAGGACGGGGTGGTGCATCACCATGGGCTCTTCAAGGTACACTGCAGTAGTACGGCCGTCCATCAGGAAAACTAATGGATCTAAAACCACTGATGGATGTGACAGCCAGTTGTTGATGGAAGTCAGTGTGACACCTGAGTGACCCTGGCTCCTTCATGATCACACTGTCAACAACAGGACAAAAATTGCTGCATTTTTTCAAACACAGTTGACTGATGCTAACAATGACTTGAAAACATTCTATGAACAAAGAAAGATAAAAGGAGATGGATTTTTCATACAGTGTTACGTCAGATGGTTATGAAGATTTATGTATAAAATTATGTAATTGTTTCTTTTCACAAGAAAATTTCCATAGCTCCGGCTGGTTTCCTCTCCAGTTGTACACGGGAAGGCCTGCCAGCAAACTATGGATGATCAAGGGTTTCCCTCCGGTTGCTGGCTGCCATCATATTAGGGAAATATTCTTGAGCACAGCATAAAACACTTATCAAATAAATAAAGAAATAAAGAGTAAAAAAAAAATCAGTCTTATGCAATAAATAGAAGAACATTTTTTGAAAGCATTGTAAGTCGCTTTAACATACCTCTGATATCTGGGGACACAATGCCTGGCATTGTTTGTCTAATATCAGTTCTAGCCCGTTTTTTCATTTTGACAGTTCGAATAGATGATTATTTTCTTTTCTTCACTGGTGCCCCAGGACGAGGCGTGGGAGGAGGTGGACAGTTTGAATTCCCAGGGTGCCATAGACTACACAGGCAAGAAGAAGAACCGGCTGTGCCTGGTACTGGACTGCCTCATACCTCATGACTTCAGTGACCAGAACGCTGATCTCATCAATCTACAGCATTACGTCATCAAGGAGAAGAAACTCTCAGAGAAGGAGGCCATCATTATATTTTATGATGTTGTCAGAGTGGTGGAGTGCCTTCACAAGGTGGGAACAAGATATAGCTTCACTGTGTTGACTTTATCTGGCTGTATGTGGGAAGGTCTGCCAGCCACCTGTGGATTTTCTTGGGTTTCCCCAGGCTTTGCATGGTTTCCTCCCACCATAATGCTGGCTGCCATTGTTTAATTAAAATATTCTTGAGTACTTTCATTTTGTAGGACATAAACCAGCAAGTGTAAATGAAGATTATGAACCAATGCTTTGTCTCCATGAGGCTGCAACTGGCCACCTTTTAGTGGACATTGATGTTTGTTCTTTAGTACATTAACCAACCGAAATATTATAACACATGTAAAATAAAGATCACAAATTGAAGCTGTTCAATCATTTCTATAATGGCCTTCCTAAAATATTTCATTTGAGGCCTTTGTTAAATGTTATCTTGTATACATGTAGTTACTGTGGTATTGTTAAATGTTATCCTGTATACATGTAGTTACTGTGGTATTGTTAAATGTTATCTTGTATACATGTAGTTACTGTGGTATTGTTAAATGTTATCTTGTATACATGTAGTTACTGTGGTATTGTTAAATGTTATCTTGTATACATGTAGTTACTGTGGTATTGTTAAATGTTATCTTGTATACATGTAGTTACTGTGGTATTGTTAAATGTTATCTTGTATACATGTAGTTACTGTGGTATTGTTAAATGTTATCTTGTATACATGTAGTTACTGTGGTATTGTTTCCATTATTTGCATTATATAACTTTCACTTACAGAAAAATGTGCTAAATACAAGGCATCAAAAGATGATGTATAAATGAGATTTATATATAAATGAAATAAAATTGATGTTGTTTATATACCCAAATTCTTCAACCTTTACAACCCCCGCTGAAGGCAATATTTTAGTATATTCTTGGCGAATTGTAGAGTTCAGAGAAACTATTTTTATAGTTTGTTAAACTTATACCTATGGCTTCACAGACAAATTTTTGTCTTTGTTTTCACGATAACTATGCATAAATTACCCTTTAAAAACTGCTTTAATGATTGAAAAGGTTGAAGGTTTACAGTAGTTTTGTAGATTATGTTTCACTTTCTACTATAAAAAAAGGTTCATGTTAGTTAAAAAGTAAAATGAATCACCGTCATATCATGTAAGATGTGCTCTTTCTTCAGAAAAACATAGTGCATCGTGACCTCAAGCTGGGAAACATGGTCCTCAACAAAAGGACACGTAGGATTGTGATCACAAACTTCTGCCTGGGGAAACACTTGGTGTCTGAGAATGATCTGCTCAAAGATCAGAGAGGCAGTCCTGCTTACATCAGTCCTGATGTGCTCAGTCGTAAGTAACACCTCTTTAGCTGTCCATGTAGCAGTCAACCAGCCTTCCACAACCACACCACAGGCACAATCTCACTCCACACCAACTGATTGTAGGTTAGGCATGGTACTTGGATGCCACTGGAAAGGTATCATCCAGGCTTGTAATATAGATTTATGGTTTTGTCAGTTATCTGCCCTTTGTAAAAGATCCTGGGCCACTTGCACGAAACCCTCTTACTGTTACGAGCACATACCTACAGTGCTGGTTGCCGTGGTAGTTACGTGCTCTTAGCGTTAAGAGTGCTTCGTGCAAGTGGGGCCTGGCAATATGAGAACAGAGAAGAAGTAAAGAGAATTGAAAAAAAACCTCCAGCAGGCATAAGTTTAATTTTTTTTCCGTTTGTGTTCATTTTTTAAACAGCTTTACTGATGCACATGACAAGGATTTCATTACATCTCACCTTACATGTTTCACTTCTCAACAAATGAATCATTTATTGCCCTCAAAACAGTATGATTAAGGTTAGTTTATGCTTGCATGTAACATTTGATTGATTGGTTGATTATTCACTTAATGAGAGCTGGTTATTTATATATGTATTTATTTTACTGGTGTGGTCTGCCATACATAAGAACATTTTAGTTGCTTGATGGCGACCAGCATTATGGTGGGAGGAAACTGGGCAGAGGCCGTGTGGAAACCCATGACCATCCGCAGGTTGCCAAGTGATTAAGATTCCTGTTTGTTCTATTTGGGTAAGATGCTTGTCTTAAGTAAATAAATTCTATGATTTCAGGAAAACCGTACTTGGGTAAGCCAAGTGATATGTGGGCTGTGGGAGTGGTGCTCTTCACTATGCTGTACGGACAGTTCCCGTTTTATGACAGTGTACCTCAGGAACTCTTCAGGAAGATCAAGTCAGCAGAGTTCAATATTCCCATGTAAGTACTTGTTGCGAAACCTTCACTGCATTTGTAAATTCATCCCTTGAAATTAGCAAAACTTTGCAGAGGCAATAAACTGTTGTTACCAAATTGGTTTACAGCAACACTGCACCAGCATTTTTTAGATACAATGCAAAAAACACCAAAAAAACAAGACAATTCTGTAACTTAGATAACCTCGTACTGCTGTCAGTCCTGCTATACATGCACTATAGTACATTTGAAAAAAAAATTATTTGGGCAAGTCTCTTTAGGGTCTAAATAATATAACGTATGAGACTGATCTACTGGAAGAAGTTTTTGTATATTTAAGAACTAACGTTGCAATGATAACCTATCACCTTCAACAGAGTAAATGTTTCTCATGAGGAACAGACTATATATATACACTGTGCCTATTTTGTGTAGTCCTCTTACAGCTTGCATGAATACAATGGCTTTTTCATATAGGTGAGAGCAGTTCAGGGAAACAATATAGAGGCATATATGAAGGCTGGTGGATCAGCTTCAGGATTAAGTTTTTAAACTACGCAAAGCTTTTGAGACAAGTTTATTAAGGTAACAAAGTAAACAAAAATGAAAGAAAAAAAAAACCCAGAAATACAAAGTAAATAAATAGGTAAAGAAATAAATACTGATTAAATAAAAAATTAAATAAATGTGAGTAACTTTAGTGCCATCAGAAAAATGTATATGAAAACGGTATTTATTATGGTACATTTTTGGGCAACCTGCATAAGAAAAACCTGACTAAAATTAAACTTTTTCTGACTTTCCAAGGTAGGGTCATAAATGTGGGAAAGGTTTAGGTCATAATCCCCCATGACGATTGAGTGTGGGATTAAAACACAGACCAAAATAAGAATCTTCATTCTTATTTTTACGGCCTGCTTACTGCTTCCGTGTCTTGGAATGAAAATTTGTGTATACTGGTCAGTTACAAGTAACTCCAAAACAATCAACCAGTTTTATTGTTGACTCTAAACAAATGACTGTACTAAATTAAAATATGATACAAATGTAAGGATAATGTAGACGCGACCACAAAGAACATGTAGCTACCCAACTCTGTTTTCTTAACTAACATGGATAGCGCAATTAAAATCCAGTTAAACTAAACCTGCATTCAGTCCGTTATTGCCCAGCCCACGCTGGACGAAAGGCCGGCATACGCTGAGCACTTTGCTGCGACCCAACCCGAACCGACTGTCACTGACTGTAGTCTTTTCAAGTTGGTCTGAGTCGTGTCTAATCGCTGGGAGGTATTCACTGGGTAGAGGGGAGATACATGTATACGCTAACGAGTGTAACTGTCCTTTGCTTCGAGAATCCGAATAATAATTTCCTGATGGTGTTCCAAATTTTTTCGACCACTTCTGTTAAACAGTAAACAGATAATTTCAGACAGCACACACGTCTCTTTGCCGGACATGGATTCAACGGGATAATAGTGATATCTGATATTTTGCAGCTATTGCAGCAATGTGTATTATTCTTCACTGAAGACGCCGCCGGAGACAGCCAGTCAGGAGTTGCTGGCTGTAGACTATAGAGTACAAGCAAAATATTGTTTTCGAAAACTGGCAAAACAGAGAGCTTTTTAATAACGAGAATGTCGGTTTTGTACAGATTTTAAGGGTTAATCCTTCACAAAATTGTGAAAATTATTTGTAACATAAACTCAGTTAAAATATGCAAGGTATAGTTTTATGAGTTTGTCTTCGGACTATGTTGCCCATGTGAACTCCGAGGGTGGGTCATTTTGGATACCAAAAAGTGGTCACGCGGCTTCGCCCAGTTCTGATTCGCTGAAGGTTGAACACTGTCACTGACGATGGTTGTAGGGGAGGATACACTAGTGGAAAGAATGTCACGACGCTCGATTGGGCCTGCCTTTTTTTAAAATATATCAAGCACGGTCAGATCACTCACGACTAGACCCGACTGGACAAGATTTTCGTCGTGGAGAGGTGTACAGTAGGAAACCTGTCACCAGCTCAGTGCAATTTTTCAGTCTGGGCGAGTCAGCAAAACACTCAGTGTAGACCGGCCTGAAGTTCCAGATACTGGCTAAGTTCCCTAAAACAAACAAGCATCGTTATTATATCACTAAAGAAACTTGGTTACAGTTTTTCATTTGGTCTGTGCCTTTGGCTCATTGTAATCCTCCCTCGTGAACCAGGAGTTTTTAATTTGTGTTTCGGGGCCTGCATGGCTCTGTCGGCTAGCACACTATCGCAGCGCAATGACCCAGAAAGCCTCTCACTCACGCGGTGGCTGTTAGTTCAAGTCCAACCCATGCTGGCTTCCTCTCCGGCCGTACGTTTGGAGGTCTGCCAGCAACCTGCGGATGGTCTAGGGTTTCCGCCGGGCTCTGCCCGGTTTCCTCCCACCATAATGCTGGCCAACGTCGTATAAGTGAAAGATTCTTGAGCACTGCGTAAAACACCAATCAAATAAATAAATAAATAATTTGTGTTTCAATCTGAGTCACATTGTGCTCTTTTCTGGGATGACATATGCCCAGTCTGTCTAGCAGAGGACCTTGTGTGTATCGCTGCTTTAGCAGACTGTCTGCACAGGCAGACACATGCTCTAGCTGGCATTGTAGGGTCTAATCATTGACAGGTTCAGTCAACAAACTCTGGATATTAATCATCGCTTGAGTACAGAAATCACTTATATCAACTTTGCAGCATTGCCTTTTTGTGCACTTTAGCTTTCTTAACTAAGATGATCAGTTTATATAAAAACTTGTCTTTTTCTGAAAAAAGAAGAGCATTTTTGTGAAAACTAAAACTTTTAGACAGTGAAGGATGCCTTTCTACGATGAATATTGCCGTTGCTGGCTGCGCCAAGGCCAGCTTTTTATTTTTTTTTACAACATTGCCAAATGCTGCCGGTAATTTCGTGGGATGTCAATTGGGTTTTCTGCCGCCATAATGCAGGTTATCCTTGATATTCTTTAGAATGGCATATACCACCAATCAATAGATAAATGAATAAATGAATTTGTAAATAGGATT
The DNA here is from genome assembly GCA_016165875.1 of Acanthopleura granulata. Lineage (NCBI taxonomy): Eukaryota > Metazoa > Mollusca > Polyplacophora > Chitonida > Chitonidae > Acanthopleura > Acanthopleura granulata. Next base: position 30,552,740 of record JABBOT010000003.1, read on the forward strand.
CGCAACTTTAACAGCAAATGCTTCCAACATGTCCAAGGGGCATAACTTTGACAGACAACAGCGACCAGAGTATGTTTGATGGTTATATCCAGTGCTACATATACCTGTAGTACAGCTGTTATATCTATTGTACCATTTTTGATTTATTTACCCCGCTGTCAATCTCAGGCCGTGTGCAAATATACATATTAAATACAGATGACCTTTCAAACAACGATTGTGTCACACAACATATTGCCTGGTACATTTACCTCCCCGAATAATATTCAGTCATGCTGTTTATTTTCGTAAATAAAATGATTTGAACTTGTATGCTTGGTAGACTTGGTTTTATTATTTACATAATATATAGAGGTGAAATATCAGGATTTTGTTCAGTGATGAGTGCTATTTCTCTTAATTTATACATATATTACTTTTGTGATTACAATTTTCCTTGAGAAAAAGAGACGTTATGTTTCATGGCGTTCCAATTCAGAGTTCAGAGGTTTGACGTCACAATACGTGTATTGTAAACTTTTACATTGCTGCGTCATGCAACAATAGGACACAATAGGACGTCATACACACAACGTCACTGAATATCTAGGTCTGTGTCAGTGGACTAAGCTTGCCATTGATTTGTTTAAAATTCATGACCTCTGCAGAGGGAGTAAAAGAGATCAGCAGAATAAAATATGCTGTTTTTCCACATTTTGTTCAGTTTTGGGTGTAGAATAGGCTTTAACACCTTCATCTTGGTATTGCGCATTCTGGGGATTTGATGAGGTACGAAACAAGGATCAGCGGTATCGGATTGCGCAACAAACACTACTACGGCAGTGTTAAACCCTTGTGCATTATTACATCTGTTTTGTTAAAACATGCCATCAAACTGCTGAAAAACTGAAAAACAGCTTGGGAGGTAATCGAACACACATAAGACAGTGATACCTTTGCATGAAGTAAGAGAGAAAAGTAACACATCACTTGTCAAACGGTGACTGACATTTTGATGCTTGAATGAATTCATGTGTGTGCAGCTTTTACTCCCTGATGTACCCTGGGCAATGAAATTTTCAAACAGGTGCAAAGAGGCTTTTTTTTCAGTTGCCAGAATTTGTTTGCGTTAATATGGATGATCTGTTTCTGTGAATAGAAAAAGTATTCCCACGCACCCACCCCCTTTCATTATACATGCTGAAATCAGTTTATTTTTCTTCCCAAAAATTTACACCTGCATTTGTTACTTGGCAAGTAAACGCATTTGGTGCAGTCTTCAAAATGAAAGGTTACTGTGAAGTCCCCACCATGCAACTTTGTGAAATAAGTCTAACACATTCACATTGTACATGAGACTACTTGCTGATAGAACGAATAACTCCAATTGAACCCATGAATGGCAGAGGTATGCTCAGCTGATGTACTGCGCTGATATAGCTGTTCACAAGTAAGGCACAATCAATGTGAATGAGGCAAGATAAAATTCTTGATTATGGTTTTAAGGAACAATTAATAAATTAATCAATCATTTAATTACTGAATGAATCCAGATGTTGGAAACAAGTTCTTGATGGCTTTTCTACTAACAGTTCCTAATTATAAGCCCAGGTGATGATAAATGGTATGAATATCCTGTTGGAACTTGAGGAAACATACATGTAGGTAATGGTCAGGAAAAAAAAGGAAACAGGTTTAAATTACATCAGGCCAAAGCCCTTAAAATCGGTAATCTTGGTACATCCTTGATTGGCACTCCCCACAAGGGGATAGGCCAAGTTCTGCTGACACCAACAGTGTCATTAACATGGTACTGCATGTACATGTAGATCGGATAGTTTTGACTGGCATATTTTGCACTTGGCGTCACAGGGAGATGGCCTAATAATTTCTTTTCCGTCAAGATAGGAAAGCCTGTGATGATATCACCAAATGTGTTTGAATGTTGCATTAAAACTCTAGGAAGCAATCAAACATCAGTCTTGTTTCCATTGATGCAGGGATGGCCGTGTATCTGACAAATCAGTGTCAGTAATCAGTAAACTGCTGGTGCTGGATCCTGCCAAACGACTGACTGCCACAGAAGTGTTGGAGGCCTTGAATGGCATTATCACCACATGGTAAGTTGGCAGACTTAGTTCTTGCGCTTATTGAAAATAACCGTATAATGTTTGCCAGATCTGTCATGTTCATGATGAAATAGGGCAGCCATCCGCTCAGTCGTGGGTTGTGCTTTCCACAACTGATTGGCAATGGACCAAAGAAGTTGAATCCAGCTCTGGCTGGTTAGCAGTGGTTGATTTCTCAGATGTGTGGTGAATCAGGGGATTTTTTTACTCTTACTTTCTCTGTTTTTCCCTGGCCATTGGGCATGAGATCTTTTTTTGTTTGAAGAAATTTTCTATGTGTTTTCTATCCCAAACATCTTTAGGATAATGTTGTACATTCTAAGAAATATCAAGAATTACTGTGTGAAACAATTTCCTTTTTTCCATCCTAGTGTATCTGTCTCTTAAACCTATTCTCTGTTGAATAAGTGAAAAGAAATCTTAAGTACAACGTTAAACATCGTATAAATAAACGTGGATGAAGATCATGCCGGGAAGCACAGGAGTCTTTAATACTGGGCAGACCTTCATGAGCGTCTTCATGAGCGTTTTCATTTTCAGGAAGACCTTGTCACCCCTGTCAGGACCTTTACAAGTTGTGCCTGAGGTAGAGAATCACGAAGACAATCAGAACACGAATAAATCACTGGAAAACAACTCACCCAGCGACTCCCCGAGCGAGTTGGAATTGAAACTACGGCAGCTGGAGAGAAAAGAGGCAAACACCATGGAGAACAAACCGGCCAATCCTCTGTTGACTCCGTGGCGAGTCGCCATATCACATCCCCCGATATGCCATGTGAACATGGACGCACAGCCACTGACCCCGGCCGAGATCCGCAACCATCGCCACCTCCTGGCCCAGCATAGACCCACTTCATAATCACTCTACTTCACCCAGCTTTAATATTTATTGTGTAAAAATCGACAGTATTCTTGGTATAAACTGTTTCTAGAACAAAAGTATCCAAAAGCTTCATTAGCAACAGAGAATATGTGCCAATAAGGAATATTTTAATTAATAACCAGTAACAGTAAGGTGATTTGTTTCTGGTTCCACTGACGCGATGCTTGTCACATAAGAGTTGGCATAAGTTCTTCCATCTGTCCATTTCTTCGTAAACACTCTATTCCTTGAACACTTGTACGAAGTTTTACTTAACTTTTACTGCATGATAGCCATGTGTACTTAAGTATTGGAAAGAAACTTTTTCATTTTCTGTGACCTTGATAAATTTAGAAGTCCTTAGAAGCTCTATTTTTTGACCGGCTTGCAAACACAGCATCTCCAAGCAACTTTATTCACACTGGTAGCACATGTGCGCCTAGTCGTGTACAAGAACCCTATTGTTTATTCATTGACCTTGACCCTATTTTATCAAGGTCATTGGGCCAGTGCGCCTACTACCTCGTAAGGGTGCTTCTGGTCGATTGGTATTTATGCAATATGGCAGTGTATTTTTTTTTAAATACATGCTTGTGTGAAATGTGGAAATTTTAACAGCAGTTTGAATGAAATAGTTTTTGTTCTTACTGGATCAGTAGGCCTCCATGGGTCAGTTGGTTAACGCGCTAACGCAGTGCAATGACCCGAAGCCTCCCACCTTGCTGTGAGGTTGTCCAGCATATGCTGGCTTCCTCTCCGGCCGTACGTGGGGAAGGTCTGTCAACAACCTGCGTAGGGTCGTGGGTTTCCCCCGTGCTTTGCCCGGTGTCCTCCCACCATAATGTCTTTTAAGTGAAATATTCTTGAGTACAGCGTAAAACACCAATCAAATGAATAAATAAATAAATACTGGATCAGTTTTCTCAGGCTCAAAAGAAACTTATTTATGGCAGCGCATGCATCAAGTTAATATGGAATAGCCGGCTTTGTTACTGTATGTCTGACTCATAAGAAGTAAAATTTTTCTTATCAGTGGATCAGATGTTAATGCTTACAGTGTTTCATTTACCACCAAATGATGAAACAAACAGACAGGTTGTTTGAAGACGAACAGATCTGGAAATCATTGATATTCATTCTTATTGCAGATATCAGGCAGCAGAAATTTGTATAGAGGCATACTTGTTATCTCAATATTTGATACTTACCTGCTCACTGCTGCACGAAATTAACTTTCCTGTCTCCCTTTTCCTGTCTGTAACAATTTGGGACCCAAGCTGTGTATTCTCATTCCTGCCTTTATGATGGTGATTTGCTGGGAAACTCGTAACATAGCTCTCAAATGTTACAGGTGAACCATGGTCGGTCCGGCTTGGGCCCAGTCGCCGCTGTGCGGGAACAAGATACTTCATTTCAAAGCAACCAGTCTTTTAGGTTTCGGAATAAGGATACGCCTCGGTAGATTTTACATGCAAATCTAGGCTGAACATAAACACGTACAGGTCCTTCTCCCAAACAGGTGTTTTATATAAAACCAAGCTTTAAAACTTTTTATGTAAAATTAGATTATCCATGCTTTTAGGTGAGTCGAAATTGTGCAACCTGTGTGGGCAAAAAGAACATTTACAATCTGGCCTGTAGCATTGATCTTGAATGCTTTTTAAGTTGTCTGAAGTATTACTGTTCGTAATCATGTGCTACTGTAACATTTAATACATCCGGATGTTTGCCATACATAAAATAATGTAATCATGAATATGCGGCAAAGCATGGCAAGAAAATGGCCCTAGAGAAATTTGTTGAGATTGAAGTTTTTTATGTTTTATGCGTTGTTTACCATTTTTATCAAAATTTTAGTTTTATAAGCGTTGTATGTAGTTGTTGGTAACTTTATTTTGTATATTACGGTACAATTTTACCGAACAAGACTTCATGCAGTTTGTGTGAAAAGAGCCACATATAAAGTGTTAGAGTTCTATGTTTGCTGTGTCTACTTGTATTTGTACATTGGGAAATCAGCATTCCTTGTGTCATAGTATTGCGTTAAATGCTTGATTATTATAATGGTCAGTGTTTTATGAACAAAACAGTCTTTCATGTACCTTGAGTAAAAGCAGTGTCACATGATCACCCATTAAATGTAAAATGTTTTTGTGCAAAATTATTTGTTAGCATGCTAAGTTTCATTTTTTCTAGCGACTGCGCGTCAACCCATTTTAGAAAACCATTGTCAAACCATAGTCAGAATTCACATTTCCGGTTGCATTTAGATATTGTGTAATAAAGATGTTTTCATCATATTATGTGTCTGCTTTGATCCACGTAAATAAATTGCTGTGGAATTGAGTCAGAAACTTTAATGATCTGTGCCAAATCCAAGAGTTTAAAGTACAAACAATCGAATGTCGAGTTTTTGAGGCTGAATGAAGTAACTGACGCCACAACGCGGAATCCAGATCACACTGTTATACTGATCATACTATCACCCTTAAGGGTGCCGCTTCTCCTCTATGGACCTTGATGTAATCTTCAAACGTAACGAGGAGGGTCGCAATCTGATGGTTAAAGCTGCTTGGGTTTAAATCGTTGGGACACCTGAGGAGTATTTCACATCCGACCTTGGACAGAGAATTGGAACATTCCTCGCTCACTGCGTGTTGAACCTTGGTGAGAAGAAACATTGAACTTCACCGGTGAGGCGGCATGGCCACGTTAGTTGAAGACCCAGTTTGTTATCCACCAGCTGGGTCTGCATGTCTGTATTTCCCTTGTAGGAAAGCTGGTCAGTAATTTGCCAAAGGTCGGTGGAATACACCGGGAACAGCGGTTTCCTCAGTGGCAATGTAGTTTAGGGTATTTCTGCTTACTAAGCATTTTATTGGTCTGTGTTACGCGTTGCTATATTGCGTGCAAATTACCAAGAACATGCTACCGTTTGCTAGAGCTAAAACAAAAACATTGCACCAACATAAGGATCAAGTTACTTTGTAAGCCAGACAAAGTCGAAGTAGGTCATGGATAACCAGTGCGCGCTTTTCACTGATATGGTGGACAGGCATTAGTTCAGCAGAATTTTGCATGTTGATAAGGGCGCTGCCACTTGGGAAGGGCTGCTTGGAGACCCAATGGGTCGGTTGGGCGACCAGCCTGGCGTGTCACGCAATCGTGCATGAAGAACTGTGTGTTGAATTGACTTTGCGATCAATCGCCCGTTGGCATGTTTGGTAACAAAAAAAATTTTTATCCACCGTTTTCACCGAAGCAACTGGCGACTATTGCTAGTTCTTCCATACACAAACTTGGATCTGTAAAAGTCGTGTCTCAATAAAGATGCACTTGTTTGCGGCCTTGCGTCTGTAGATTTGTCGATTGCACACAGAGGTGCAGTAGTGAACTCCTCCACCTAAATACCTGACTCCTGAAATATTCTTGATTACGTGGAAGCATCAGTTAAATCAAGCAATGAAGCAAATCAACGAAGATCGACTAAACTATGGCATATGTCGTTTTCATTTACCAGACTCGGTTTTTCTCGTAAAACTTGCTGTTGGTGTTCAGCGAAGCATGACAACAAGATAATTCAAACATGACACTCCACTGGTATATACTGATGGCGGAAACAAGTCCCTAAGGCCTTACTTTACTTTGATTAAGCGTCGAATGCCCATACTTAACAACGTCTCTCTCCAAATGCTCTATCTTCCAATTAAACCATTTAAAATGGTTCAAGATCAGAGCATGCACTTACACCGTTTTCAGGTGATGCTAACGTTCTAACGTTTGTACTTTAGGCAGATGATGCTGTAACTTAGTCTTGGTTTTAGTTGTACGCATTTTTTGCTTTGGAACTCAATCAATGAAGTTCAGCAACTTTTGTTTAGGTTGATTGTCGTGCTAATTTAGACCACTATTGTTGGAATCTTTCCTTGATGAGCATTATACGTGCGCTAACCTTACCATGATCATGTTAACTTCATACTGCACCTACACACTACACTGGTCACCGCCCACTATGCCAGTGGACAGTGTCCCATTGCCCTACTTTGATGAGTTTGACTTCAAGCGAGAGGGGCTGAGAATGGAGACATTCCATTGTCCGAGGGCGTTTGTACTGTGGAGCTGTGTTGTGCTGGTTTCCCCTTACAGTGTGCACGTGCCTAATGATGCATGAATCCTGTAGCAGGGTGCCCGGGGCCAGGAGATGCTTCGGGCAGCACTTACAAAATCACGCTGATTATGGGGATAAACTTCGCTCTATTTCCGCACGCAAACCTTCTTCCGGTCACAGCAATTGGCGACTAGAATGCTTCAGTGAAGCCCAGAGTGCTGCCAGCTTGGCTGATGCATTCTTCCAGCCGAATGCGGCGAAGGAAAGAAGCCATAATAATGTACGGCCATCGGCTTGCCCGCTATTATATTGTTAACGGTTTTGCTTTGTATTTGAGATTTTGTCTACTAGGAAAGGCCTTCCACCCCAACTCTTTTATCTTGCATTTGTTGTAGGATTGAAAAGTTGATGATACAGTACTTAAGTGAAACAAAACGTAAGCCAATCTGCATGTTTGTGGCTGTTTTCGCTACATTGTCTGGTACCTCGTTTGTAAGGGTGTCATGGTTCTGGAATGCTTTTGGAGATAAAAGCAGCTCGGGTTGCTCTACACAATAAAACAAGAATGGCTCTGTTCAGATATTAGATGTAGGATTGTCCCCAATAACATCGAAGAATGAATCATAACAGAAGACTATATAGCGCGGTAAAAGCTGTAAGTTAATGGAATCCAGACTCTCCAGAGTAGGAAGCATTTTAATGTTTCTTGGCCAATTGTGTCCCAAGATGAATATTCTCGAAGAATTTTTTTTCATTCACTATAAAATTTCTTACGAAACAGGGCATTGTTTTCATTGTAAGCGAATGGCCCAAGGCCAGGTATTCACACCAAAGAACAATTTGTCCTCGGGATGCTTTAGCTAGGCGCGTGGCCAACAGCGATCCCATCAGGGCAGTGAACATCGGCGCCTGAAAGACTCCCGAATAGATTTGCCATAGACTATAACAGGGCGTTATTAACAGGTTCCTTTCATCAGAAACCGTTTATCAATTTCTATCACGGAATTTTGGCATTGCAAGCTGAACCATTCGTCGTCCATTACTCGTCGACAATGGAGATAAAAGAGCGATCATCTGGCCAAAAATCTGCAATGGAACACTGTCTGAATCTCCTCCCTGTTCGGTTCACATTTCCATCTTCATGTCCTTATGTGTGTGATTTTGCCATTATGTCGTAGTCTATTTCATTAACCTACTCCATTATTCCGCATGAAAACGCTGACGACAGCCTTTAAAGTTAAACGGGTCACTGGTGACTTCCTTTGTCAGATAACGGTTTTCGGTCGTTTACAAGACTCTCATGACATCAATAATGCTCCACTCATTACCAAATTTCATATTTATCCAAGAAATATTTTCCATCATTTTTATAAGTACCTTATTACTCTTATCGTCAATAATACTTTTCGTGTTTAATACCTGCTTTTCAAATTTCAATTGATCCTGTTAACCTTTTGCCAAAATTCCAACTGAATTGTACAACTTATAACAGTTGTGATCAAAGCACAATATTTACATATTTTATTAACGACATCATAAAGTACCAAGGTATAGGATTTGGATACAGATTTTATTCTTTCGAGGTTTGTGTTAAACGCCGTTTTGGAAACTGGTCTTATAGACTAGGGACACCTATCTTAGTTGACGTCTGGTATACCAATGTCGATTTCAACGAATAGGTTCTCATATTCTGAAGGCTATATAGTGTTATGCTGACTCTCAAAGTTTCATATATTCGCTTCATATAAATTTGCTTATGCAGGCAATGCCATAATGTTATAGATTTCAGCTTTTGAGTAATAATCTGTCATCAGTCCTGAATTTATGTGTACACGATCGTAGCACATGGACAAGGTTGTTTGGAGAATAATTCAAAGTAAATAGGCTTTTTACCTATTTTTTCTTTACTGAATTATTTTTTAGTTTGTGCTCTTTCAGGACAGGTGTTTTCTTAATACCTTGACAGCCTGGTTATGTGGTGGATTGATTTATTTTCTTTATATTTATTTGACTTATTTATTTTGCCTTATTCAAGAATGTTTCACTTATACGATGATGGGCAGCATTCTACTGTAAGGGGAAACCAGAGGAAACCCACGACCATCCGCAAGTTGCTGACAGACCTTTCCACAGGAAAGGAAGCCGGCATGAGCTGGACTTGAACTAACAGCGACTGCATTTGGCATGAGGTAACAAAAATCGGTCCAGTCCTCCTTATTGAGGATCCGTTGAACATGCACCCTTATGAATTGTTGGCGAAACGTGATTCCGATTGCTTCACCAAATATGCTGTACTGTGCATGTTAACATACGGGTATATATATGGTAAAGAAGTGGCATTCGCCAATAGTGTGAAGGCTATTGGCGAATGTTTCACCTGTTTCACTGCAGAAGTCATCCAAAATGTGTCCGAAAATTTCAGCTCGTTGCAGGCTGGAGACAATAAGAAAAATGAAAGACCAAAAAGTCGATACGAAGAGGACCTGGTGAACTTGTTGCCAGGGTTAGCGAATATTATTGCAGTAGAATGCCCCGTGCAGGGGCCACTTACTAATGCAGTCTCTGTGAGTTAAAGCCCAGGTCATGCTGGCTTCGCCTTAGGTCAAACATGGAAGGTTTGCAAATTTATCTGCTGATGATGGTTGTCTTCTCCGAGGGTTCTCCCCGGTTTCCCGTCCGCTATTGTAAGCGCCGAAAACGTGTTTGGCAACATGTACCAATTCGCCTCCCATGTAAACTTATACATTTCTGTCTGTGATCGAATGGTATCAGGCGCATGGTCAGGGTAGCAGCGGATGTTGAAAACATTGATCGCTGAAACCGTCAATCTTAATCCAAGGCTGAATGAAAGGTAATTTTCTGATCAGGATTATAAAAACTTGTGATTAACACAAATCCCAAATGATGCAAGGAGATGATATCACCTATAAAAATGAAATCTTGATCTCCTCTGTTTCTTTGTTTTTGTTCCACCTGAAAGAATGTTCCATCTTTCTACAAAACATCTTTCGAATGAAAAAAACATCTAGTAGCACGTTTGTTACCAAGGTGCTATTTAAGCTTTACTTGATCTTCTTCTAGCAAACATGCTATGCAGGTCTTTCTGGTGCACTTTGTAATGTTTACACGATGATGACGACTAAGTGAACGACTAAATGCATGATAACTGTTTGATAGCGCAATGGTTAGCGCGTCCACTCTTTTCTGTTAATTCGTTAAGTACAAGCATCCGACTCCAACAATAACCCAATGACATAACATTCTTGAGAATAATGTTGTTATCACTGAGGACTTGATGTCAAGCTGAATTATGGTCCGTTGAAACAATATTCTGACCATGCAACTTTGTTGGAATTCGTATAGCCGTATATAGTCATACACTGTCCGTTATCAGATTTTTGTAGTCCATAGAACATTGAAATATAATTAGCTGTAGTCAGAAAAAGAGTAGAAACGGTAAAAAGACAATAGACATTTTCCGGATGAGTAAAAGAACCTTTCTAATATATCAGCAAAACTTTGGCAGGTTTTCTTAGTGGGTGAAACCTGATAGAGCCCGGAGAAAACCACAATATTTTGATAGATAACTGATAAACCCCCGATGTAAAACGAAAGCTGCAGAGGGATACACCATATGTTATTGGTCAAGGGCTGATCGTCATCTAGAAATAGAGAAGTGTCCACATCACAGTCCTCGACCCACTTGCACCAAGCCCTGGTTTCGTTTACGAGCATGCAGATACACATGTCGACGTAATATCTATAATGTTGGGCCCACTTGCACGAAGCCCGCTTAACGTTACTAGCGCGTAACTACCATGGCAACCAGCATTGCTGGCGCTGAAGCATTACGTCACGATTACAGTTACGTGCCCATAACGCTAAAAGGACTTCGTGCCGTCATGTAGTCATTTTTTTCTTAAGGGGTCACTTGTGCGAAGCCCTCTTAACGTTACGAACACGTAACTACAATGACAACCAAAAATGTAGGCATCATTTTGCCATGGGGGCTTCGTGTAAGAGGGCCCTGATTCCTCTTTCACAAAACTGCGTAATTCATATTTTTCGTACCTGTTTTTCAAGACGTTGTCTAGGTTATAGTGTCATAAGTTGACATGATTTACTAAAGAAATTATGAAAAAGTTTTGTGAAGCGGGACCAGCAATAAGAAAAGTACGTTCAGCTATGTTTTATTGCAACTATTCGTACAAACGCAGTTGTCATATTTATTTGACAACTGTTCTTTACCTATTTCATTGGTGTTTTACTTCGCACCCTGTATTCAAGAATATTTTACGACCACGGCGAGGATTATATTGGGAGGAAACCGCAGGTTGCTGGAAGACCATCCCATCTACGACCGGAGATGAAGCCAGCATGAGCTGGGTTTGAACCCACAGCGATCGCATAGGTGAGCGGCACCCGGGTCATTACCCTACATTATCACGCTAATCTTCTCGGCCACGTAGGCCCCAAGTCGTCACATAATTTAGAGCGCAATTAACCAAGTATTGTTCCAGCTGAATAGGGCTATAGCACAGCTTATATGTTCGAACAGACATGAACTTCAACTTCAATTTCGTATAACTCTCACGTTAACCATCATTCGTAACCTGCAACACTAGATTCTGACCGCGAGGAAGATATTTGATACAACTCATTTCGTCATTTTTTTAAATAGCGACATATGAATTCATAAGATGTGGTGCTTTTTTTGGCAAATGCATTCGCAATCCATTCGGAAACAATATATGTTACTCGTATTTTTCAATATTTATTTTTTTCCAAAGGTGTCTGGGCTGACGTGTTTTCACTTGGAACACCTGAGCCGGCAGGGCGTATCAAGCGGAACAATCCCGCTTCGTTAATAACTGACGGTCTGATCAACACCTAATTGCATGTCATTTCTTGTGAACTCTTTCCCCCAAAAGCTTTGTTTGCTGTGCAGAAAGCTGTCTCGTCTGTACCCGGTAACCTTATTCTGGGAGTGCCTTTGTCATTTATTACATAGGAGCAGGTGGGAAAAGCTCTAGGGATGAAGGCATCACGATCAGAAAACTCATTTACGTCCTCCAATTCGAGTTCATATGGGGTAGAATTTTATCAAATGACATGGGCAAAATGCCAATAAGCCATCTCATAAAAAGAGAAGCTGTCAAGCACAAATGCCAACTTCGGCATGTTTTATTTATGTACTTACAATAACAGCAATGCCGATGAATTGGTAACAGTTTCAAGAGGCTTGGTGGTTGTTATGGGCATTTCAGTATCACTTGAAGAATCGTGAGGGTTCCCAATCGATTCCCTGCTTGGTTATCTTTCTTGAGATTTTATTTATATTAGTTGTCTTGTCGAGTAACCGGTTCGGTATCTGACTTGTGCCTTCTTTGCATGATGTTTTATTTCGTTGTCCACTAAATTGTTGATTGTTTTATTTGATGGATCATCATCTGATTATATTGCTGGTTGTTTACTTGAGTATCTGACTGATTGGTCATCTGGTTATATGACTGGTCGTTTACCTGAGTATCTGATTGGTTCGTCACCTGGCTATATGGCTGGTCGCTTACCTGAGTATCTGATTGGTTCGTCACCTGGCTATATTGCTGGTCGCTTACCTGAGTATCTGATTGGTTCGTCACCTGGCTATATGGCTGGTCGTTTACCTGAGTATCTGATTGGTTCGTCACCTGGCTATATGGCTGGTCGCTTACCTGAGTATCTGATTGGTTCGTCACCTGGCTATATGGCTGGTCGCTTACCTGAGTATCTGATTGGTTCGTCACCTGGCTATATGGCTGGTCTCTTACCTGAGTATCTGATTGGTTCGTGATCTGGATATATGGTTGGTCGTTTAGGTTAGGATTGTTCATCTTATTCTATGTCTGGTTGTTTGGCTGAGTATCTAACTGGCTGTACATTTGATTATATGGCTGGTTCTTTAACTAAATATCTGGTTGGTTGTTCTGATTATATAGCTGGTTGTTTGCCTGAGTATTTGATTGGTTGTATACATGGTTATATCACCTGTTGTTCATATGAGTATCTGGTTGATTGTTCATCTATTGCTGGCTGTTTATACAAATATCTGGTTGGTTGTTCTTCTGGTTATAAGGCTGTTTGTTGGTAAACGTGTTAACTGTCAAAAGATAAGCACAACAATGGCCACGACCATTCTCTGAGATCCTGTCGACATATTAAACTAACAAAAGATAACCACAACATTGGTAACAACTATCCTCTGAGATCATGTCAACGCTTTAAACTATCAAAAGATAACACAACACTGGCCAAGACCACCCTCTGAGACGTGTAGACATGTTAAACTATAACCACAACATTGGCCACGACCATCCTCTGAGATCCTGTCGACATGTTGAACTATCAAAAGATAATCAAACTTTGATCACGACCATCCTCTGAGATCGTGTCGACATGTTAAACAAATTTGGTTGATAAGAATCTCAACTTCAATCCCCTCCTTCAACGAGGTCCCTTTTCTAGTGCAATGGAGATTAGTGCCCAAGACGAACCGACTATTGTTCTCTTGTAATACATGAGTACTGCGTTATCAGTTTGCCCACAAATCGTCACCACAGAAGTCGGAATGAACAGCGAACTGCAGGCGGGAAAGGATCTCTTTCCTTTATACACAAACTTTACCTGACTGAACATATTTTGCTTTCATTGCGGCGATAACCATCGGTTTGAGTGTGAGAAAGGAAACACATCCAAGAAAAGAGGAAACAAACCAGTTCATCAGATTTAAACAGAAACGACTTTGGACTTGTTTTTCAGATAACAAAAACGATGTGAGCAGTTTGAGAAGACGTTTAATTTACCATAACTAGGCTTGTGATCAATGATGTGACTTTTAGTAGCTGGAGAAAAAGTCAACTAGCCGTTACTGATCTTGTTCGCTCGTCTAGGACGATGTATTCCAAGTGGTTCAATCACTCATTGTGAACGATCGCAATTTGCATATCTGGTTAGAACAATCAGTCAAAGGTCGCGCCGACCGGAGTGGTGTTAGCCGCTGTAAATTAGCGAACTTTCTCCGTCACGCGATGGTTCGCTTAATTTGACCGTAACAGTATGAGGTTGAACACGAGACAGACGGTATTCGAACATCAAAGGTGAGAAGATAAGAGCTTATTTAGAACATGTAACACGCGGTGCAAATATCAGAAAATCGTGAGTGACAGATCACGTATAATTACCTTACAACGACACCAAGAGTCGGGTATATAATCCATTTAATAATAACTGATTAATTATATCATTTATAATTGTATGGAGCCATAATCAGTGATGTGTAGTGTACCCTAGTGGAAGAAAGTCACACCTAGGCCATGACAACACCTCTGGCAAACTGACGTGGCTAATTTAAAACGCCTCTGTTGTTTGGTATTCGCTAATTCCTGCACGTGCAGCCAGGTGCAGTGGTAAGTTGGTAGGTGGCAAAGGGAAATAAATAAGGGATAAAAATCTGTGAATCGTTATGCAACTTACCAAATGGCCTGGGGGAGTGGAAAGGTGTAGCGTCAAATATGGCCATCTTCGTCCAAATTGGAAATATGAATTTGAAATCAAAGTCGAAATGTATCGGCATTTACGACACTCTCAAGTTTGTAAATATAATGAAATATCTACTATTATCGACTAAAGAAGGGGTTGTATCCATAAACAACTTAGATCAAAAGTATATATTCAGCGAGAAAAGGAATTCATGTGTGTACTGACAACGGATATTTCAGATGAATCCTATCCCAAATCGTGTTTGGAATCGTCGAGCGCTTAACAAGTGGGTACACTCATTAGATATCAGAAATATTTAGATATATGATATTCTGTTGTTGTTTTGTTTATGCAGTAAAAAAGAATGATTGTTTGGAATATACAGTGAAATAGTCCAAATTGTTTGATCGCTCGTTTGCCAGAGGATGTCCATTAAGGTGTTTTAGTCGGCCCTAAATGACTCTCCTTTCTTGGAATCAAAAATTAACTGTTCAAAGATGACATTTATGACCGTTTTTCCTAAGGAGAAAGCCTTTAAACTTTGCCAGAGAAAGGAAATCAGTTTGTTTTTAACCTGGTCTAAGCAGAAAGCAAGACTAATTGTCAATTGAGCATATGTAATTAAATCGAATACATCATAGGGGGTGGGTGGGGGGCTTAAAACCAGAGCAACATCGACAGTGTGATATTTGGGCAAACCCCCACTTAGTGAAGAACACTGTAGCCTTAAAAATCAGTGGCTTCATTCCAATCGCTAAAGATCTTTCATTACAATAATCTAATCTCACCACGCCAGTAAAGCATTTGTAATGTTACATCACTTCAAATCGGAGCGGATATTAAAAACATGATCATCCATTATGACCTTACCTGAAACTTGCTGTGGCCTTTTGTCACACACATTTTTATGGACAACTGAAATATAAAACAGACCAACTGTGAAACCTGACACGCCATATATATGGCTTTATGTTTCATAATGAAGGAAAAACAAATTTTCTTTTGTTTCTTCTTTATTGTTGTGAGATTCATGTTAAATATGGAATGTGCAATGATAAATAACACAAACCAGGATAGCTGACAACGCCTACATCCCCACAGGACGGCATTACGCCATTTTGTATACAGAGTCTAAGGGTTTAACACCTCAAGTTTAGGCGCTTGATTCCTCGTCGTGAGGCTCACGTGGGTTCAATCCCGGCCTACGACATCGACACAGAGAGGCTTGGAGACAGCGTTCATACGGCTATTTGTACAGTCGCGCGATAGTTGACGTGTACACCAGTGTGCATGATGCGCACCTCTGTATGTCAAACGTGAGAAAGATCGTCAGTAACTTGTCAAATATCAGCGGTTTACCCTGGTCAGTCCGGTTACCTTCACCTACAAAACTGACCATCATTGCAAACTTCTTGAATATAAATAACAACTATCAATTAATGTAGAGTATACATGAATCTGATCACCGATATATATTATGCAGAAGAACAGGTAACATAGGCTGGTCACTGAGGTATGATTTTAAGCAAACATGTGATATTCGACTATTAATGTAAAATAAAGGGTTACGTTATGCTACACGTTTTTTCAAGAAAAAATTTTGCGTTTCACTGTCTGATTACTTGATAACATTATCAATACAATTGGTCTTTCAACTTTGAAAACCCGAGAGTATATTTTACAGTAGAAAATTTCTTCCAAAAACCAATGCGCATCGTTCAATCAGCCAGCACAAACTTCTTTTACTTAGGAATCTACAGCTGATGGGATCTGTTCTGCTCTACAATTATTTGGCAACGGGACTCTTAATATCGAAACAGGCTCATTGGCTCAGCGTGTTAATTGAACAAGATCTTCACCTTGGATATAGGAGCAGTTGCATGAAATCGAAATCCAACTTAGATGAGGGTCTACATATTTCGGTTACCGACAACTTAGTGAGCTAATATGGTCTGCACCGTTTAGATACGGATTTAATTCATTAGCCAAGAACATTCCTTGCGTCCTTCAGTCATCACTGGAAGGTATTGGTTGCTTCTTTTTGCATGACTTTTTCCTAATTTGTTGCTTTATATACCCTCTTACTATTTTGGCGGTTTGGGCTCAACGTTGTTTTGGCACTCAGCCTTGCGATTATTGAACCGGGAGATCCATTAAGCTTGATAGTTGTTATACTAATGTCGTTTCGATGTCTAGATTTAAACTGGTGTGTTCATCTTTGTTTATGGCATCATAAATCGCCAATACATGCAGGCTACAGGACTCTGAATCATGAATGCAAAAATGAAACGACTTTCTAGAAGGATGACATCGAGAGTGGATGCCTTGTATGCAGGAGAGGGGAGCTCCATCCCAAGCAGTGTTAGCTTTTATGGCTTGGTGTTAAAATTGGTACCACATCAAAATAACACGCCGGTCTTTATGGTGGCTTTTACATAGAGTTGCAGAAGCGCAAAACTGTAAATATGTCGACGCTTTATTACTCAATACTACAAGCATCGTCGTGGTTCGACCCAAAATGGCATTCACTCCTAAAGAAAGAAAGAAACCAAATGAATCTATGAACTTCAAATTCCACAGCTTTATAATGCATCGTCCATAGGCGGAAAAAATGCATGTTACTGTTAACCATTCTGTAGAAGACAACGCCTATATATTAGACAACTTCTATCCAGTGTTCACATTAGCTTATGAGCCCGTTTCAATAAATCAACAGCGAGCTCTCAAATGTAAGATAACGGTAAGGTAACTTTGCGATCAAATAAATCACCGTGGTGGATTTGGCAATTGGTCGAGTAGAATTACAACGTCATACATACTTATAACCGTTATGTACAGCGTCATTTAGACATGCAGCAAGCTCATACCAATCCTATACAGCGTATGGTCACAGCGTAGCGGTATTTTCAATCCGACTGAATGCGTTATCACATAGTAAGTCCCCACCTGAACACCACTAAATACGAGATTAATGGAAGGCAGTAAAACCGAGGATTGTGCCAACAAGCAAACCTTTAGTGTGTGGAAACCAGTGTAGGCCATGAATCAGTGACTTTCATTTATTTGTTTATTTATTCCTTTGTTGTTTTACTCCGTACTCAAGAATATTTCACTCATACGACTCCGCCAGCTTTATGGTGGGAGGAAACCGGGCAGAGCCGGGGGGAAATACACGACCATCCGTAGGTTGCTGGCAGACCTTTCCACGTGCGGCCGGAGAGGAAGCCAGAATGAGCTGGACTCGAACTCACAGCGACCACATTGGTGGGAGGCCTCTGGATCATTGCGCTGCGCTAGCACGCTATCCGACTTCACCACGGAGACCCCCAGTGACTTTCAGCCTACAGTCCATTTGTACCAACTGACAGAAGACACGTGGTGGCCAAACACTGAAGGGTTCGCTTGAAACTTCCTGTGCGGCACGGGGTAACATAACGGTACCGTTGTATATTATTTCATGGCCTGGCATCGTATGGAATGCCTGTACAGAAACGTGACCAACGAAAGAACATAAAAAAACAAGTTGACATAAAGCTTAAAGCCGAACTCAGGCATCAGGAAAACGATTTTCCGCTCATTAAAGCACAGCTGCCCATCCAGTTCACTTTCTCTTGTACTTTGATTCTTAACGTTATAACATTTATGTATTTAGGACGTGGTAGTTTTAGATGGTAAAACACACCCGAGTTTAAATAAAACACTCCCACACAAAATCTATTTTTTCTCCCTGTATATTAAGACATCAAAGAAAAAACAAAAACGCTTTATTGTAAGCGAATATAGGGGGAAATAAACCTTTCATCTTTCTGCAAAAGTGGAAAAATTTCATAAAACTGAGCACAAGTATATATATATATATATATATATATATATATTGTTCGTAATCTATCAACTTAGAAAAGGAGAAACCCATCACGATGATCTTATCAGCATTACGCACAAACTGATACTCGCGATGTTTTAATTTAGAGTTATAAAGCAGGTGTAGCTTGCAGTCCCTTGACGATTGACAGCAAACCGGACAGCTTCCAAGAGCTCGACTAGAACTTAAAGTCTGGCTCCACATTTAGCTGACAGTAATCTAAAAAATCGACACGTTGATCGATTGTGTCGATGGGTGATAACTGAGAGCTTGTTGGTTAAGATGCTCTCCGTGAGCTCTGGTGAGCTGATGACCAGCCGGACAACACCTGGGTTTGACCGTCAACTTGTAGGTCTAACCGGACGGATCAATAACGTCGCAAAGCCGGCATTCGAGGCGGGGACGGTAAAACCCGTCGACGTATAATTGTGTTAGCTGGAAACACGGAAAGCCATCAGAGTGATTTACCGCAAGCGGGGGCGATACACCAATCGCTGAGCGCGCCCGTCATATAGTCTGCCGTGGAACACTGCAATGCTCAACAACGCTATTATATGAAAAGCTAGTTAAAGGCTTGTTCTCATCCAAGCCCGATTGTTCCAACCTCATAAGCTGTAGCCGTAGGGGAGTTGCTGTGAGAAGCTGTAGGTGAGCCTCGATACACAGATCGGTGACATGCCAGAGCCTTGGACGCATTGTAAAGCGCTGAGAGCCGGTGCCGTCATCGATATCAAAGACTGTAGGCAGTGACCGGATGAGCGATCTGACCGGATACCCGGCCATCTTCTCCAACCGGTGAGTCTGAGCTTGATTTGATACTCATAGCAGTCGTGCAGCTGCTGTCCACCTTACTTAGGACCGCTACACAAACAAGTTTCATAAACCAGAGAAGTGGTGAGTTTGATCACCACGTCAGCAGGTGTGCCTGATGCATGGAGAAAGGCGCTGCTTTTCATCCCAGTTTCCTCCTACCCGTAAATCTGGCGACCGTTGCATACAAGTGACCTGTTCTTGATTACAGCCTGAAATCTCTGCCAAATAAATGCATAAATTAATACATATTCTCCCAATGGACACTGCTTTCCGGTTGTAATCTGTGAGTCTAAATCAGAGGGACTAATTGTACTGAGCGCTAAATGATGATGATGTTTGTTACTATTATTTCCCTGTAGATTCTAACTGTCTGATGTTTTTCTGGTATTCCCCTCTCCACCGCACAGGTGTTAAATCAGACTTCTAGAGTCAGCATTTCTACCGTGATACTTTTGACCATGTCTATCTTGGAAATTAGCAAGTAAAATGCTATGCAAATTTCGTTGCATTTTCCCGACAGGACACATTTTCCTAACGAAACACTCATAAAATGCTATCATCTTATGCTCCTTTGGTCCATTGTGTACTGTATCTCAGTAGAAGTGCATTTAAAGGTATTGTATTATTTTCCTTTATAGCATATTATTAATTAGCATGCATATAATGCAATATGCATTACATCGTAGGAGTGATGTACGTATTAGTACCAATGATAGCATGTGGCACCCATTTCTCTTGAATAATAGGTCTATTAATTATACTGTTAGTCATATTCAAAGAAATTACATCAATAACGGTAGATGTGCTGAAGTGATTTATGACAGGCTGACGCAGCAGTTTGTTTGCACTATATCCCTAAGGAACCTTGCACGTTTACAACGTAAATACTGAATACTAAGGACTGACTGTGAGCAAAAGTTATGTAGATGTTTTCAGGCCTAAATTAAGCTATTAAACAAGCTGTTCAGATATTTGGGTAAATCATTGCTTTTTCATTCACAATGGAACAATCTGACCATTGGTTTGACGTTTTGGAACGGAAAAGAAGAGTTTTAGACCTCTAAATGTACTTTAACATGACCCCCATAAAGTTCACCAAGGTACTCAATACGAACTTATTTAAAAAGGTTATTCAGGAAATCTATAAATTCTTCATCTAATTGATTATTGGGAACATAACTTAATATAAAGTATAAAACTTTCATTCAGCAATGGCCTGCACGAGAAAAACTGGTTGTGAACGGTTCATCTTTGTGATTGTGTTTCGGTCAAAGGCTGATGTCATTGTTTGAAAATCAAACGCTGTTAAATTTATGAAGGGTCGTTTATCTTAGCATATTATAGTGTTAACACTAATGCGAAACGTTGGGACAATCCTTACTCAAACAAAACGTCATTCAGTCGTATTTACGTCTCCTGTTTGCATTCACCTTACTTTACTAAGCCTTTACTGGCTTTGTATTCAACTGAAGGCGTATCCGTCGTTCAACCCAAAACCACACAAACAATGTGGTAATAAATTTATATTAAGAATTCGAAGGCTTACAGCATCAGTTCATATGAGAGTTTGCTCCTCCGGGCAACAGTTTATCTCCCCTAGTCATAATGTAAGACATTAAACCATGGAATTACCAAATATGAAAATACAAGTCAAGCTGTTAAATGTCAATAGTGGGCCTCCGTGGCTCAGTCAGTGAGCGCGATATCGCAGCGTAATGACCCAGAAGTCTCCCGTCAATGCGGTCGCTGTGAATTCAAATCCAGCTCATTCTGGCTTCCTCTCCGGGCGTACGTGAGAAGCACTGCCAGCAACCTGCGGATGGTTGTGGGTTTCCCCCAGGCTATGCTTGTTTTCCCTCCACCATAATGCTGGCCGCCGTCGTATGAGTGAAATCTTCTTGAGTAGGGCGTAAAACAATCAAATAAATAAATAAATGTCAATAGCTTTTTTTGAAGACATTGTTGGAATTGGCCTGACATTTTTGTTCCGGCAGCTGTCTTCTTCTTTTAAGTTTTCTTTTTGCCTGTGGTTTATCATGCATCCTACAGAGTCAAATTTTGAAAGTATACTGAAAGTTAAATCAGACCAAAAGTTTACACTATGTTACCAGTTCAGTTTAAAACTAAACGCATTCGGTTTTGGCCAAAGTTAATATCCTGCATAATTTTGAATACACTTTTAAACAATAAGGGTAAATTTTAAATTTAAGCTGTAGTCAATTTGATGCATATATGATACTGCATATTGATAGGATGTTGCATTTTGCCTGATCTGAACATCGCTGAAGACCACTTGCATTCTGTACGTCGAAAGTTCGTCAGTAACTAAGCAAAGGCATGTCGTGATTGTACAAGTGAAAAGTCCTTGTGCGTGGCCTTGTATAACTATGAAATAAATTAAACCAGATTATGCTTTTTTAAATTTCACATGATGTCGGATCAATTTTGCTTAGCTAAAATATATGGAAATTAATTGATCCAAATACATCATTTAACCGCTATCAGTGCAGATAGATTGTTTCCGCATGCAGCAGCTATTCATCATAGGCTATTTGCACGGTATGGCTATTTATTAAAGCATAATATTTAGCGTGTGAGGAGCACAGAAGCCAGATAGAGTAATAATTCAACAGAAAACGGTATGTAGAAAACATATATTGTGCTCAGTAAAATTCAATGGCAAATTCCACGCGCAATGGGCAAGAAGATAAAAAAGGTTTGTGGTGGCGCTGAGATAGTTTCACTGAACAAGGACTACACCAGGCAGCAATTTTGTTAAGTAAAAAGCATCTCGCTTTGAGACTTCTCAAGTCTGCCAATGTTATGTCCTGTTTTAGTGTCTTTGCCCAAGAAGAATTAGTGTCCTTGTACGTGACATATGGGGGAGAGTAACATTTGCAACAAAGGTTCCGTTTCTCATCATGGATAGGTATCATACCAAGTACAACGTAATTCCTGGACTTTTAGTGCCCTCTCAAGGTAATGTCATTGAATTTGTTGCTTTGCCAACAGAAATCCTCAAAAGACAGCACAAATGTCATTCCTCTTCTTTTGTTATAACTTTACGAGTTTGCATCACGTTTGTGGGAGGAAATTGCGGAGGAATACAGTCCTTTAGGGAACGGTGATTATCTAGTGTGCGGGATGCTGTAGACCTGCAATCGCTGGAACTGCCCAAGGCCCTGTGGTCTTCTCAATTTCTTTACCCGATTAAAGCCGGGTGTCATGTGGCTGCAGTCTCTTAGCCCGGAAACACCGCTGAGATCCGTCTTAACGGCCTTTGGTATACTGTATTACCCTTGACCTTTTCGTTGGTTTTATCCCAGACCTCCCCAAAGTCATCTTCATTGCTATTTCATAAGGTCTAGCCTCTTGTCTCTAATTCACGATTTGGTCAGGGTGAGCGCATTAGAATCCTTTAGGGAACTTGTCTTCTAATAACGTTTAACAAAAAGCCAACCCTGGTGTAATGAAGTATTAGATGTAGAACGGTAATGGTGTGTTGGTGAGGGCTCCTAA
The DNA here is from genome assembly GCA_016165875.1 of Acanthopleura granulata. Taxonomy (NCBI): domain Eukaryota; kingdom Metazoa; phylum Mollusca; class Polyplacophora; order Chitonida; family Chitonidae; genus Acanthopleura; species Acanthopleura granulata. The sequence goes on from JABBOT010000003.1 coordinate 30,575,533, forward strand.
TCGTATACACCACTATTAGGTTGGGAATACCACGGAACTATACGATAATGACGGTTTCCCAACATCGGTATATAACAGATATCTTGATACCGTGTCTGTAGTGTTGGCACTTAATATGCCATTGATGCTACCATACATCGTAAATGTAGTCTTGTGTGTGTAAGACCTAATTGTTATGGCGATGTTTGGTGTTGAATATATATGATATCCAATTATTCAACATAAAAATTGCAAGGGTAACTTTGCCAGATGCCTTCCTCGAACGGACGAAGGTAACAGCGAAATTGTCAATCGAAAATATGGAAATGCCACGTCAATAATGCCAGGACGAATTCTAAAATGACGTTGAAAAGAAATCCTTTACCCAAAACAGAAAAAAGGTATCTGAAAAAATATTTAAACTGATATCCTCGTACGCGAGAAGCTGTTAGAAGCATTGACTTGAAGAAGGTGGATCAATAAGATCAGAAGTCAAACCCCAAACATGCCTGTACAAGACTCAGGCATAAGTCACTGACAATGGATATATTTCTCAATAAGGCGTTAATCACTTGAAAGTCATATGTTGAAAAGATGCAAGCTCTGCTTGAGATCAGCATACTGAGGCGAATACCCAATGGACCTTCGCGGCCCAACAAAGCGCGTTGAACTTTAACAGAAACCTCACAATTTACAATTATCGGAGAAGACTTACTGCTATCCCATTCCCCAGCCCTTCTCGTGTGACATGAGCCAAGGCCGGGTTAGGGTTCTGTCGCTTTTTTGATCCAAAGTGCCGATTTCATTCATGCCCCGGCACCCTTGTGTCTTTGTAGTCTATAAATAAGATAAAAGTGGATCTGGGTATTGTCATTCTTTCGGACAGTGTATGGCGTATTTCTGACTTTTCTGAACATTTGTGTTAAACGGAAGCTGAGCGTAACACACACCCGTAACAACAGATACTGAAACTAAAATTAAACATGTTGTTGGTTATAGCAGACAGAGTAAATGGTTGCCCGACGGGATTTTCGAGTTGAGACATTCCTACATAGGACTAACTTCGCTTTCTCACCTCACGACAACGGGATTGCCGTTTTACGGCATGGTGCATGGGTTAGGTGCCAATCCACGAACATTCAGAGCCTGTAGTTTATTAACACAATATTGCCAGAAAATGCTGCTATACGAACTCAAGCAAATGGACTTTCATTACCAGCATAAACTTCTCCGGAAGTTCTTGCGAAAGTAACACACAGAGCTCTAAAATTCCGAAGTAAAAACGTTCGGTAACACTTTTGGATAGTTCGAGGGGACACTCGTCGACCCCTTTTCATTCCGTCTGTAGAATTTACAGCCAGTGTAAAACCGGTTAAAAGAGCATGATACTAATCTTCTTTGCTTGAGAGCTTCAACTAAATTCTGAATTTTAAGTATTTTGTGGTAATTAAGTAATTCTAACTGTTAAACTGGAAAACTGCAACCTTCAGATGTCCTTCACTTATATCAGTGTTGCCCCTGCATGTGTTGTGAGAGATTGTCTTTGATGGAATAGTTCTTTCAGCTACGTATTACAATCTTACTTGGAGGTCTACGTTCACAGTTTTCATTGTTGTCATGATATTAGATTACAGTGATTAAAACAATTGTTTTTTAAACTATCAGCTTGTTAGATAAATAAATCGTCACCAGTTGATCCAAAAATGGATCATTTTTAATCTTCCATGTAGGGCCTTATTTCCCCCATCACGAGAACTGCCCTTTGACACCTCAAATGGTGAGGACAGAAATTTTGTTGCATGATTTTAACATGTACTATTAATCCAATTTTCGTTTTTTCTATCACTCACCAGGACTATATATCTAAAGATCTCACTTCTTGAGCCACTTGACCCTTGGCTAGTTATTTACGAACCTTCCCACATCTGATGTATAAATGTGCTCGTCACATTTGTGGATCAAAAGTAGTCTCAACGAACGTTAGAATATGCCAGAGCGTTCGACAACGTCGTCGACCGCTTATTTCACCAAGGTCCCACAAGTGGCGAGAGCGAGGTAATCGGTAGATTCTCCGTCTAATTTCAAAATGAATTGTGTCAAGACATTAAATTTGCACGATTGATCAAGCGATGCCATAAAGATTTTGTGAATCTTAAATCCTCAACGTGGCAAACATAAAGGATAAAGCCACTATTTCTACCATTTCGGCCACGAACTCTAAACAATAAACGGCAATAAGTCTGAAAATATTTGGCATGAAGCCTGGAACTTTCCGACAACAAAGCATTGAGATTGAGGAAACATTTAACGGCCATACTCCCAAAAGATACCATTGTTGTTAAAAATTGAAATTTTTGTCGAGTGGCAACGCAAAACATTGCTAAGCTGTTAATGACAGGTTAGAACCAATCGATTGAAGGTTTTTATAACGACACTTAGCTGCATTGTCCAGATAAGAAACCTGCATTTGATGACTCCCAAATAGCCGACAAAGCGCTCGATATCTTTATCGTCGGAAAGAATTACAATTTCTCTCATTACCTCTGTTAGATAAACTCACTGATATGTCGTTAGGCTATAATCATTCATTCCGACAACTGAAAGGTTTCATAGATTTGGCTACAAAGTGAATTCTTTTATGACTATAAAGTGCATTCTTTTATGACTACAAAGTGCATTCTTTTATGACCACAAAGTGCGTTCTGTTATGACCACAAAATGCATCCTAATGAAAGGAGCGAAATGAGAGATTTAGACTGTGAGTCCGCCTCATAAAGAAGATGTGCAACTTTATGTGATTCCTAACAGCCAAGGCAGTTTCCTTGTTATGATTGTATAACGTGCAGATAGACGGCACTCGTTGAATCGGCTACCTTAAGCGTAACTCTCGTTGGTACTATTAGGGCTGATTCCTGACAAAAAACTCTAGAATTCCAGCTTTTCTTGACAGAGTTGCGGCCTTAGTCTGTAATGTAGTCATGTACCCGACAAAGGGCGGTGTTTTTCTCAGGACACCCCGGCTTCCAGCGCTCATAAACCTGGTCTCTGTGGTAAAGCGAAACATTCTTAAATACTGCTTTTATCACCAATGAAATAAAAAAAAGTAAATAAATAAATATATACATAAATAAATAGCTATTTGTATACATAAAAAAGCAGGCACATCAAGAAGATTAGTTTTTTGGTGCTGTTTAAATCGTTAGCTTCAGTTGGGAGGCACAGTAACCTTGACCGGCCACCCTAAGAGTGAACACGTGTAGTCGTGTAACGTCAAGCATGATTTTGGGATACCTGTGTTACTAAATACAAACAAGAACTATCTTTCGGAGTTGTATAAGGTACAAGTATCGGCTCTACAAACAAGGACTGGTTGTTTAAAATACCTGTGGCTCAAAAAGTCAAACTGGTGTTAAATGTTTAAGTCTTGCTTAACTTTTAACATGATGCACTTCAGAACAGTAGGCAGTGATCGTATTGAAGAATCAATGCAGATCATTGCACCCTGTAAACAAAATCTGGTGAATTCCTGAAACACTCATTTTTTACGTATGCATATCAGACATGAATCAAGTGTTTTACGCCACTCACGCTAAACAGGTGCTAGTATATATTTAGGCAGGTGGTTTTGAAAAAAAAATTATAGGCTTTAATCACAGGAGTCAAAATCCAATACTACCAGCTGTCGGTTGTAGTGTACATTATACTATAACAGTAAATGAGTGTTTCTGTAGCGGTTGGTCCAATTCCCTGAGTGCATGTTGCAGGGACTACGGGGGTGGAAACTGTAGTGAGATATACATCCAAGATGCAGGTGAGGTCGTAAACAAGGCCTCCGTTTGCCGCCTCATACGGGTGTCATTCACTTAACCTGTTTTTCACTTATGCAGAGTATATTTCATCAGACGGCAACGTTTGCATGGGGTCATAAAATAATCCCCATTGCACCTTTGGGGCGGTCGGAAAAACCAGGCGTTTGCGGTAAACAAAAACAGCTGATATTCGTCTTCGCGCTTTAGCCTTTTGCAAGTGACGTTGGGGAACATCAAATGGGACGTACCGCTAACACGTCTACGCATGTTCGTGCGTGACAAAATTAATATCGGTGTAAAGAACGTCAGCTGCTGCATTGGAATATATAAATTGTTGTTGTGTATAGGCTCATATGTACTAGGCGTGGCATGTCCGAACTCGCGCACAAGCAGAGAGTAATGTCCCGAGTGCATACGCATGTGTGAAGTATACTCCCTGGAAAATTACTTCTGCCTCGCTCTCAGAACCAAGGTTCTCAATTTGAGACTGGTCAGTTAACGTTAAACCAGGAAATACTCGTTAACCTTTGAAAGGAAATGGTTCATTTGTTCAGGCGACTTTTAAAGATGTATGCAGGGAAGCAATGGTGTCCTCTGCAGGAAATTCACTATACATTAGTAAACAAGGGGAGATTTTAACAAAAGACTGATTTTCCGTCACCTCGTAGATTAGAACGATGAACTCTCTAATGGACTCCGCGGTAATTGGACTTGGGTATGCGCTGACATGGAGCATAGAGAATTATTCCAGTGTTCGTGTCATTCCCATGTCACGGGGAACTCTCTGCCAGATCAGGCGTTAGTTTAAGACTGCGCTATTTTTCAAACCTCGGATAATGGACAAAGAGAGAAAGATGACCTTTCGACGAGCGTTTAATTTACAGTAAAGACTAATTTCCCCCTAGCACGAACATTTGCCAAAGTTGGCGCCTTTGAAAAGTCATATATGTAAATGATTTAAGGAAACAAATTATCTTCAGAACTCAAAAAGGGCTGCTCGCATGTCTAGACGGTAGTACATGTGTTTTCGTGTCCTTTTGGTGTGAAAAGTGCGCGCAAGTTCAACTGTAGGATTTCACATGAAATTGCATGAAACGAAAACATACCAGCTATAACCGAACTACTTCTAAATAAGGTTTGACTGTATGACTGAAACTGTACAACAATACCAACATGTTAAGCTAGTTTACTTTCTATCAAATGTATTTATGTGTAATTCCTTTCTAGGTGTTTTTTTGTTTTTGTTTTTTTTGTTTTTTCGTGTTAAACGCCATGTACTTAACGTCCACGATCAGCCGTATGGCAGAATATCATCCACCTGTGAGGAATTATATATCCATACACTGTGTACAGTGTAAGCCAGCCATGCATATTATTCAGTTCCATTTTTGCTGAAGATAATAAAGGCGATACGAACTGAGTTTAATAGGCACGCTGCACCTGGAGAAAAAAATAGTGCAAATCTGATGGAAAGAAAGATATTATTAATAAATCGGATAATATCTTGATTAGAATGTTTTGGAATTTTTGGTTTAAATTAAATCAGCTTCCATACAACTTAAATCAATAACCTACTGCTCGGATTCTGGCTCAGAAGTGCCAGATGCCTTTTGTTTCTAATCATAAACGTGACGTGGTCGTGGTTTTGTATCTGCAGACTAAGATGCTTGATCAGCCCATTTGATACATTGTACGAGCAAGGATGCAATCAATATATCGGATAGGAAAAAGTCGTATGAAGCGAACATATGTTGTCACGAAGGACTTCCTGCGGGCCTGTTAACCCATCACAGTTTCATAAGTCGTGATTATCTCCATCAAACAGTTTCCCGCCGCGCGGTGTGGGGGATGGGGGGGGGGAGCTGCTTAAAAACGTCATTAATTGAAGTCACTTAAACTCGCTGGTGTGCAGCAAACCGGGTGGGGGGAGGGAGGGGGAGACAGCTGATGCATCTTCGGACTGACTATCCGAGTTTTAACGAGGTTGGCTTTCCCCGGCAATGGCGACTCGCTCCAAGACGGAATGACCATTACTGTCTTGTAAAACGTGAGTACCACGTTATATGAGTTTGCCTACATATCGACATCGCAAAGGCAGGAATGAAGAGCAGACCACAGAGCTTAGGGCGGGAAAGGTACCTCATTAAGTACACTGTTAGCAAATGCAAGCGTTGCAACTTGCATGGCTATCCAACAAAAGGACAGCAAAAACCCAACAGAAGCATGCCCCTACACCTCCACCACAACCCCCTCCCCCTCTCTCGGCCAGTTTATTATGCCCGTCTTTTTATGTTCCATGGGTATTATGCACATGATATGAATGGAATATAAGAAATATTAATTGTTTTTAAAAGTGATATGGGGCTACAGGGAAATATCCATTCATTAAATTCAAAGGATTCACCAATATCGCATGTGGGAGGGAGGGGGAGGGTCAACACATGCGTGAGGAGCTGTTTTCGCCGCGACATGGCTGCAATATTACCGACGTGGTGGCAAGTAATAATCATTCATTTATTCATTTATTGAAAGAATTTATTTAGTTATTTATATTTTTGATTGGTGTTTTACGCGGTAATATTTCACTTATACGACGGCGGTTAGCATTATGGTGGGAAGAGACCCACTTCCATCCGCAGGTAGCTGGCGGACTTTCCCAAGTGCGGCCGGAGAGGAAGATAGCATGAGCTGGGCTTGAACTCACAGCAACCGCAGTGGTGGGGGGCTTCTGGATCATTACGCTGCCCTAGTGCTCTAACCGACTGAGCCACATAGGCCCCGGCATTGGAAGAATTGGGTTGTTCTCTTACTCTCGGTAGTGTACTTATAGGGCCTTGGTGACAAAACCCTTCAGCGACGCAGTTTTCGCAGTCTAATGATCTTAATGAAGTCACTGTAACATCCCGTCTCCCTCCAGCCCATCGGAGCTGTTTCACTAGACGATTTCGGGCTTTAGCCTGAAACTGTAAATCAATATAAAGTCTTAATTACATATATCAAATCGAGACATTCTAACCACTGATTTTATGCTATGGTGGTAGAATATTTGTCAAGTTTGTGTATCCAGCATTAAACATTTTATTATGTAAAGAAGATTAAAGTTTTAGACATAAGTCCAAAATGGCGCCATGACATAAACCTCAATACACCTAACTACGATGACCGGGTGATGAAACGTTTCTTATGTATCAGTATAGGGTTTACTGTATATACTCTGAAATGGTGAGCGTCATATCTGGTGTCATCCGCATGATGTGTCAGTCAGGCAGCATGATAAATTTCCCTAAACTTTAATCGGCGTTCTACAAGTTCGCGAGATGAGCGATATTTATGGAGATCAAGCCTTTTGAGGGCAGCCCTATTTTATCGGTTGTGCCCCGTAACTTTTGATCTGATTCAATCACGTGTCTTGGTGGCCATATAAGAGATGAAATGATAAATCCGCGGTATTAAAGTAGTACAGTTTTTTTTCCACATGACTTTGTCACTTTTCGCCTTTTATGTTCATGCAAATTAGTGTTTGGGTGTCTAATGAGAATACCACAAAAATAGGTCAACTGTAATAACCGTATAAAGTAACCAGAGAAGAGTGATTTCTACAGATCTTCGCCTCGATAACGGATCCGTCCCATTGTGTTTTTTCGCTGTGACATGTAGTTTTTATGCAGTCAGCAACAGAACAGTTAAGAACAGTCCAAAGTGTTTCATCTGCTTAACATGTGAGTTTCGTGCAAGACTGCACCAAAATGGCCAGGAAGACCGCTTCGACGGCCTAGTTGTTAGAATTTCCGCCTCGGGATGTGGTTTCTTTGATACAATTTGGCCGCATGGACTCGCCCTGCCGCAAAAAGGCACGGTATACACGCACACTCTAATGACTTCCTCGTCGTCACATAACTGAACAATTGTTGAATACAACGTTAAACCCATACACACGTACGTGCTGGGATAAGATCAAAGGTACAATATAAGACCGACGCGATCTGATAACCACGTTTTCTTTCTTTTCGCTGATCTGAAGTTGCATTATCGTTATGAATGGGGATGACGCACCACATGATAGGGCTTAAACCTTAAGTTGTGTGCCCCTTTTGGTCAGTTTCACTCTTAATTCGGAGTGTTTCCCACTTAAAGTAACTCGTTCCCGAGCTCTGTTGTCTAATGTTCATATCTGCTTTTGCGATGACGATTTGAGGGCAAACTGTTGACGTGTTACTCAGATGTTACAGAACAATGATCGATCCGTCCGCGCGGGAAAAGATACATGTACTTCCCACTGATACCATGATATTGGTAAGTTTTTAAAAATATTTTTAAACGGTTTTATGGAATTTGAAAGTGTCCTTCGCAAATAATTGTAGAGACATGGTAGTAAAACCATGGGATATTCCAAGGCATGGAGACAAAACTTTTGTAGCTAGAAACAGTGTTATCTAGTGACAAAGTGAGCCTGGAAAAAGCTGTTTCATAACAGATTTCATCTATGTAGTTACTTCTATATCCACAACGATCTTTAGTTTTATCGCTGGAAGAAAACCAGAGTGCACGAAAGAAACCACGGCCCCCTTTGCCTGGTACGGAAAAGCATCATCGTGAATAAAAAACAAACAAGCCAGCGAGAACTGGATTCGAACCTCCTGCCTCATCGGTGAAGTATCTGCTGTCCGTGGCGAGATCATGGTGGTGATTCCTTATGGTGACTCGGCGATAGAGACACCCCATACATATATACCCTTAGTACTGAACTCCATGGATTCGTATGGATAAAATATGTTGCTCTGTAGCAGTATATATGTTGTAAATGACTTATAAGCAGATATGCTACTTTGGAAACGTGCAAACCAGTGAAAACATGACTGCCAACGAGAGAACAAAAACAGAGCGGCGTATATATTGCAAAACTTCCTCAGTGAAATATACTCATCAACAAGTAAATTCCACCCCCACCCCCTAATAATTTGTCTATTTGCATTTTGTGTCAAATATTAGATTAAAGTATTATTCAAGCAACAAGATACGAGTCGATTAGATTTAGAAGGTAAAATGAAGCCAGTCACTAACGGAATCACTCTTTATAGACATTGATGGGTTCGCGGTATACAGTGCCGCGGTAGTTAGTAGGCATTACCAGAGAAAACGATGCCATGCTGTGTAGATTTGCCACATTTCCAGCTGTGACGCGAATGGGCAATGAGCGTAAAGCTAATGCATAAAGCCGGAGCTTTAGTCTGTCTTAGCCCTATCGTCATCTGCTAGAGTGCGAGGGAGTAGGTACAGGTCTATGGAAGCTCAATCCGACCAGAATATCGATCGACACCTACCCATTGTACTCATCATCAGTATACGTGTGTGTAATTACTGAATTCCGCCTGAATACGACCCTAATCGCCCACATTATTTAATAAATGCTCTTAAAAATTTATTCAGTTGACTCGGCTACCCGACTCCTGTATCTACCCGCACATCTGCCATCTGCGCTTGTGCAAAGCCTTTTCAGAGGTCGCCTGGATTGTTTGTAGTGCGCGTTAATGAATTAGGTGCTTTGGATATTTGATCATCGGTGTATCTCTATAGAAATTCGGCTCCAACTATAGGCACTTGTTTACGGAGAAAGAGTATTGAGTAGTAGAGCAGTGTATTGACAGAGTGGCAGATGATGACTTGTTTGAGTAGAGAACTATGAAGTGTACATTAAATCTCAGCTGTTGTGATCGAAGATAACGTGCCGAAAATCGAAGAAAATCTTGAGTTGTATTTAAACACAGCCATATGTTGAATTTCACGCATCGCTGTGCAAATTTCACGTTTGGGTTCTCCAATCGCAGTGATTTAAAGTATAGAGAAGGGTTTGAAACAAACAGAAGACCAATTAATATTCTTGAAGAGTACTATATCATGTGCGTGTGCTCGTCTCAAATAGAAGGTTGAGGGACCGAGTCGGTAAGTGAAATTAATAATCTTACGCTTATAAGGCCGTGTCACAATACTTCGCCGCAATGTTCTGACTCTTAAAATGACGTGTCTAAACTTTGTCTTTGAGACAAATCAGTTTAACTAAGGCTGGATAGATTATAGGAGCTTAAAGATAAGGCTCTCAACAGGCGACAGTATAGTTGCCAGATCGACAGATGTCTGTCTGTGTATTACACAAGGTAACAGGTTGCAACCCTCTTCTATGCAAACGCTCACAAGCAGCTGTTGTCCAATACAACTTATTAGGTCAGATGGCAAATCCCGTCTGCACCGTGGTTAACATGGGTCTTCACTTTTCTAACAACCGCGAACATCCCCAGGAAAATAGCAAAGGAAATAAACACAGATTACAATACACGTTTCGTGGTTTGTAAATCGTGTACATACAGCCAGTCCTTAGAGGGATATATTAAGTTGAATGGTTCAGGTTTATATACGGATTTGTTTCAGTGGTGATTAACGCAGACTTCAAACACATTTCGCCGATATAGGTCGGTCTTTTTGTGTTGTGAGTGGCAGAAACCAGGGTATCGGGATTATACTACCGGTCTTTATCAAATCACTAACAAACTTTCCCACGTGTGACTTACACTTTTCTCCCAAAGAACTAGATCAAACTGTTTGCCGTAAAACGGTGAAAGGCAAGGGATTAATAACAAACGTCATGTAAGACCAGGCGAAGCCTATTTTCCAACAGGTATGAATTGAAGATGGTAAAGGGTATGTATAAGGCATGAGAAGCATATTTTCCGATAGATGTGAATTGAAGATTGTAATGGGTATCCGTGCGACATATGGCGCACATATCTGCAAAACATACTGACGAAACGAAATGATACGGATTACCTTGAAAACAAGTAAAGGATGTATTCAGTATGGTAACATAAGCTGAGCTATGTGACGACCGTCGTTAAGACGCCATGAGTATGTACTTGTACACCGAAGCGTATGCATGAACCGAAGTTTAAATCCGCTATCCACATAAAACATTGTATAGGTATAAATTTGCTATCCAAGTTTCGGTAACACCTGTGAACCTCACTGTTTTTACTTGCAAATTTTCTGGGTCATCGTGATATTTTACGACGATAGAAAATAAAATGTTTTCGTCTGTGTATTAGTCTTTGATCGATTTGTTTTACATAAAACGGGTAGGTAACGCGCCCTCGTAAACCATGCGATGGCCTCGTCCAGTCATTCATCGCACTGGTAATGTAGATCGATGAATCTTGTCCGTTTTTTTTTCGGCTTGTTTGCTTGCCTGTCCGTTTGTACCATGCTGAGATTTTTTTCCGCCTGTATACTTTCTTGTAGATTAAACATTTTACACCGTATTAGCATGTAGGTGTAGATGTAAAAACTACTTCTAACACGAGTACATACCCATAAACTTTGAACAATTTACTAAGAGTAATATTTTAGTATAACGCCACCGTTCTCGCTCTTATACAGGGGGTTCCTTGATTGGCGGAAACCCCCGCACAGAACCAACGAAACAGCTCGATTTCAACCTTTGACACCATTGCCGAATGCCTCAGTTGCAACGCTTTGATCGAGTAAGACAACTGTAAGGTGCAAAAACTATAGGCCATAACACTGCAGTCAGATAACATGTCTGATAACTCGGATATAGTATAGGCTTGCTTTTGGATGATTGACACGCCCATGCATGTCAAACTCACAAGTAAAATACCTGCTTCCGCTCCAGTGCGCATGCACTCTCGTCGTGCGATGTTCGCCGAGTATATACTAATCTTAATGAAAAGCAATGAACTCAATTATCGGCCCATAAAGGAAGATGCCTGGCAGTTGGTCAGGTATGGGACTTTGGTTTGCCCAAAGGAAAGGGAATCGAATAAGGGATTGAAGCCACCATTAGACTAGGGGGATTGGACTGATTACATAAAATTGACGGTATATATGCCCTTCAAAGAAACTGTCGAATTAATTTAAGCGTGAAAGGCATGTGAAGCAAAATCACGCTTTATAACCAGATTTGCTCGCTATCAGCAAAACTCTTGTTCGTGCCTTGGTTCTGTCATTTTGAAGAATTTTGACATTGAGAAGCAGCATTTCGGATTATATGAACTGTATCGCAGTTTATTACACTCGCTGTGCCATATAACTGACATGGAACGCTGGCACTCGATGTATCATATAGCTGACATGCCGTGGTGGTCTGGTAGTATCTGTGCCATGTAGCTGACAAGGCGGTGGCCTGGTACTTGCTGTGCCATATAGCTGACATGGAACGGTGGCCTGGTACCCGATGTGTCATACAATTGACATGGAACGGTGGCCTGGTACCTGCTGTGCCATACAGTTGACATTGAGCGGCGGACTGGTACTCTCTGTGCCATACAGCTGACATGGACAGGTAGCATGGTACTCTCTGTGCCATACACCTGACATGGACAAGTAGCCTGGTACTCGCTGTGCCATAGAGCTAAGATGGAGCGCTGGCCTGGTACTCGATGTACCATATAGCCGACATAGAACAGTAGCCTGATAGTCGCTGTGCCGTACAACTGACATAGATCGATGGCTTGGTACTCCCTGTGCCTTACAGTTGATATGGAGCAGTGGCCTGGTACTCGCTGTGCCATACAGCTGACATGGAACAGGTAGCATGGTACTCGCTGTGCCATACACCTGACATGGACAAGTAGCATGGTACTCGCTGTGCCATACAGCTGACATGGACAAGTAGCATGGTGCTCGTTGTGCCATACAGCTGACATGGAATGGTGGTCAGGCACTCGCTGTGCCATAGAGCTAAGATGGAGCGCTGGCCTGGTACTCGATGTACCATATAGCCGACATAGAACAGTAGCCTGATAGTCGCTGTGCCGTACAACTGACATAGATCGATGGCTTGGTACTCCCTGTGCCTTACAGTTGATATGGAGCAGTGGCCTGGTACTCGCTGTGCCATACAGCTGACATGGAACAGGTAGCATGGTACTCGCTGTGCCATACACCTGACATGGACAAGTAGCATGGTACTCGCTGTGCCATACAGCTGACATGGACAAGTAGCATGGTGCTCGTTGTGCCATACAGCTGACATGGAATGGTGGTCAGGCACTCGCTGTGCCATAGAGCTAAGATGGAGCGCTGGCCTGGTACTCGATGTACCATATAGCCGACATAGAACAGTAGCCTGGTAGTCGCTGTGCCGTACAACTGACATAGATCGATGGCTTGGTACTCCCTGTGCCTTACAGTTGATATGGAGCAGTGGCCTGGTACTCGCTGTGCCATACACCTGACATGGAGACGTGGCCGGGCACTCGTTGTGACATACAACTGACGTGGAACAGAGGCTGGGCACTTTTTGTGCCATACAGCTGACATCGAGCGATGACCTGGTACTCCTTGTGCCACGCACATGGATGTGCTCTGGACTGGGATAGTAGGTAAATATACAGTTGAAATCGCGGCCCTTACAGTGGGGCGATGCATCCAGTAAGTAAACAATAGAGGTGTTTTAAACGAGTAGACCGTGCAAGTCAGTTGAGAAATAATAGCGCGAAATTAGTTAATGTCTTCATCTCGACCGCTCGGCTACGTACCTCCGCCTCAGATACATTAGCCCCAGTCGACCGGTGGGAGATGACATACTGCGACTCCCAAGATTGCGTTCTGGTAGGTGTGAAAGCGACACAGCACCACTTACCATTCCCGGATCGGATATAATGCAGCCGAAGTTCTCCAAAAGTGATTTGACATTTTTTTCTTGGTTACGAAGTATCAATGTTTCCAAATGAAACGGTCTTTTTACAGTCGTGTTTGTCTACTCTATTGAATAAATGAATAGTTAATCGACCTTGCTGAATGATTCAGAGCGAATAATGAAGCCAAGAAAAGAAGTATAAAGGCGCTGAACTTCTCTGTGTACAGTTAACCTTACTGGATGAATCGTTTAAATACATTGATGACTTTGGAAGAGGTGATCACCTAAGATAAGCCATGCAAGCTGACTGAAGAAATAAAAACATGCGGCTGTAAAGGGTCGTGTTTTGTAAAATCTGCTTGGGATAAAGGGGAGCCCGGATTTTAATCTCAGCGTCTTTGCTTGGAGTGTTTGTCTGTACTTGGGGCATCGCTCCGTCGCTCATGCTATAGTGGCGTGGATCGAGGACAGTTCCGAAACAACATCTTCAGGACATTAATAAAACGTTTTTAATGATGTTATCAGCTAAAAACGCTACTCAAAAAAGAGAGAATTTTAATTCTTTATGAAGACAACACTCGAATGGTATACATGTAACAGTTAGAATGTTTACATGACTAGAGTAAAGGATTGGGGTTATGATTATGGTGATTCTCCACAAATTGCTGAATGTGTCGTGAAATAATGTACGAATGGCGCATGCCTGTTACTCATCCAGCTTGTCTTACAAGCCCGCCGCTGTTGCTTATAATCGGCTTTGAGTGCATTAAAGCTCTTGTGCGCCTCCGATATAGCGTGTTTTCAAGGCAAGTACCAAAGCATCCGAATGACGCCTTGTTTTGCTGGAATATTTTACCGGACACTATACCCAGAGGGTTTTAACGTATCCATGGTAACATAATCTTTAGAGACAGTCTGAAATGCTGGCTTTGATTACGACACAGCACTGCACACTAGCTGCATTTCGACCAACCTGCCTTTTGTGATCGCCCTGCATGCTTGACGTTCACGCGAATACCGTTGTTTGGACCATACCAGGACTCAGCCAAGCCTAGACAATGATCCATTATGAGGCTGTAACCCCTCTCGAGCTGATGTCGATAGAAAGCTTTCCACATCTTATACTCCATACATCAACAACATACATGTGCCTGAGTGTTGTAGTGCAAAATGAAGACTTTGCAGGCATCACTTCTTGAAGGTTGTGAGCATGTATGTGGCATTATGACCGCCACGGGCGTGGTCCATTCAGGATTGACAACTTACCCAAAGGTAGAGATATCGTATGTTTTGCTTTGTGATGTATAACGTACATTTATACTAGTGCCCATGCCGATAACTGTGCAACCTACCATCTCTTTATATCACAGTGGCATATATCATCTCAGTCCTTCGATACTAAACCGTTTATTTATATGTTCATCTTAGTTTATTTTAGTTTGGTTTGGTAACTTACTTTCATACGAACCACCATACCCATTTACGGAGATGACAACAATACAGTGGATAACAGAAAGACATGACAGCGTATAAAAAAGTACATTATTATTACTCTCAGCACAAGGCAGTGTATACAGTGAATTTAAAAAGTTTCACATTTCGTAGGTTAATAGAAGTAAAAATGCACAAATGACAGTAGAGATAAAAAGGAATAAAGGAGATATGCTAATGTAGCATCAGTTTCTGATGTGGAAGATGACATGTACTTGAAATATTTTAAGAAGCGGGTCCAGCCTAAATCGTCTTTGACGTGTTGCCCTTTTGTAACATGACAGTCTTATTCACTTTGCTGTCTTCGTTCTTGTGTACACCCTCTTCATACTCGGGGAGAGAAATTTCTAAATCTTTCGTGACGTCTTTCTCTTGGGTAGGATACGTGATATGATCACTTTCCTGGCTTATTGTTCTTTGTTCTTTTTGTTATCTCTAAATCTTCCTTGACGTATTTGCCCTTGTGTAAAATAAAATGCAATCTTGTCCACTTTGCTCATTTTGTTGCTGTGCCCGGGGGTTACATAATGAAGGTCTATATCCTACTATAGACGCTTGCTGGTCTAGAGGGTGCCAGATCACACTACTGGTAGTGCATCAAAGAGGATGCGACTTCAGATCAAGTGTGATCAACTGACCTGGTCACAGCTTCGTGTTCGGGGGTTGGCCAGGCATCTACATGTATGCGGTATAGTTTGTTCAACCCAACTATATTATGGAAGGCGGATGTGACTTTTTGTTTTACCGTGCACCGGTTTTTCAAAAACACTCGTTGACATAATGTAGGAATACACTGTGGGAATAGACTGACACCGCCTGAGAATTTGACCTTTCCATGAATTCTCGGCTGTCATATTTTCTCACTGAAAACCAAATAGAAGAAAAATAGAAAACAAAACGCTTGTCTAAAACCCGAGCGAGATATCGAAGGCTCTCTCTGATCTAACTCTTGGCTTCCCAGTCAGCGGTTCATGGTGGGTGATATTAGCGCTATTTGTGCATAAAATGTTTCAAAAATTCTATAATAGCGGGGAAAACGTTTTATCGCGAAATTTTGTCAAATGGCTCAAGATAAGCGGAGTTCTCGTGTTCAAGCGATAACACTGGTCCAGATCACAAGATTGTCAACGTTATTAAATCACTTATTTACGGATTGCTAACGGCAACATTGAGATAAGTAAAAAACACAAACATGTGCAGAAGTTGGCTGAACATTCTACCCAGTGGATCTGTACAGTCCGAAGACTTGTTGATGAGGTAATGCATCGTTCCATGTAAGCGTTGTATAGCCAATGTATGTCCTAACTTGGTTATGTAATTCTCTGTTGCCTATGTGGTTGTTCACTGCTGGTAGGTTCCGTAGTACTAGGAGTTGGTTGTTGCAATGCTGAGAGATGACTTCAGTACTAACAGGTTGCTTGAGTACTAAGAGGTGGCTTCAATACTGGAAGGTTACCTCAGTACTCGGATGTGGCTTCAGCATTGGCAGGCTGCTTCAGCACAAGGAGGTGGCTTCAGTACTGGTAGGTTGCTTGAGTACTAGGAGGTGGCTTCAGTACTGCAAGGTTACTTCAGTACTCGGATGTAGATTCAGTACTGGAAGGTGTTACTTCAATACTATGAGCTTGCTTCACTACTGTGATCAAGGTTGTTTCAATACCGGAGGTTGCTTTCAGTTCGAAACACTGGTATTAGAGCTACCGTTCAACGATGGAAGTTTTGCCGTTGACAGTTATATATGTGCATAATCTGTAACCTTATACTCACTGGAAGCAATTTTTTACCAGTTGATACGGGTTTACCTCATACTCGTCGTATTTAATTCCAGGTTATTAAACAGCATATGGCAAGTGTGTTGTATCGATTCCCCACATCGTCAGACGGTGTACATTTGTATAGGTTGTGTGATCACAGATCGCTCTAGCAGGATGTCTTCATGTTGACTATTGGTAAAGAATACACAGCCGACGTTTGCTCTCCTGATGTGTTCAAAAACCAGCCATCAAATTTGTACTTGTCATAATTCCTTTACCTGTTGCAGGATAGGCTCTCGTTACATAGAATAACAAGGGATCCATGCAGCCTTTCGTGGTGTTTTTTGCGAAGTTCATATTCCGGGGAGAGTTGGAGAGAAGAATTTAGATGGCATATTTTACACCAAAAATTAATTTACGCAAATAATGCTTGCATAAATTCCTTCTTACAATTAGTCTTTTTTTCAATTTGGCCCCTGAAAAAGGAGTAAGATTTCAACTATTCCGATACATTTTTCCCGTAACTGCAAATGTATATTTGGTAATTTTAATGGAAAAATCCTGTAATCCTGTTTCTTTTTTCGATGGATTATGTTTTTTCTTAAGCGAAACTCACGTTCGTAATTATTGCAGGCAGAATATTTAAAGATGTCTACCGATCATCATGTAATATACTCTGTCGTGGTAACCGATTACACAAGGCGGTCCCTCGTATAATTGTTCATAAATTACAATGAATTGGATCTTGGTGTAGACGAAATGATCACGAACCCTGCAGAATATTACACCGCTGTTTATGCGAAAACAGTTAATCATACTTTTAACAAAATTTATCCCATTTACCTTATCACATAAACCTCTCTTTCGAACTTAGTCATAACCATCCACGACGATAAGATTTACACCAGATATTCAAGGAAGAGCAGAACACGTTATCAAGAGAAAATTTATATTTTTTCTCTCCCCCCCCCCCCCGTTTTGGTGGGGGAGGAGGAGCGAGTGGAACTGGAAGCGCTCCAGGCTATATTATTGCAACAGCACTCGATATATTTGCCTTCGGTCATATGATTTGTTGGGCATCTGGAATAACAAATGCTTTTGGATGTTTTAGTGACACAGTCAATTTATGACATGTCTTTCGGGCAGAGCTCGGTGGCGGGTGATGACATCTTCATTCACCGCGATGGTGGTATCGTGCTAGTGCTTCGGCGTTAAAAGGGATTGCATTGGTGACCGGCTACAGTGGATGCTTGCACCAGCTGTACGGTGTATTGTCATCCATCGTATTCTATATGCTTGTCACAGTTGACTAAAGCGGATTCATCGTGCATGTTTGTGCTTTGCACTTTGCCTGTTAGCTTAAACAAATGGCTGTTATATACCGAACTATATGTGAAGCACCGTCAACGTGCTGCACGAAATTGGTGGTTAAATTACTGGTGCTAGACTGGGGACGGCCATTATATAGCAGGTCATTACTGATCCGATGAGTTAGGCCTCCCACTCGCTTAGTGGACTGCCTCTGCAGCCGTGGGCTGAATCCGGCTCTACCACACAAATACCTCGAGAATTCCCATCACCAATTAGAAACAGGTTGGATTCCCGCAGCCGGAGAGGCCATGTACAATACGGCCACGGTAGCTGCTTGTGCCTAACGACGGCTACATCCGACTGTCCAAAGGCGGAAAGGACTCACAGCGTAAAATGAACAAGGCAAATTGCGGTGAGTGTTTATAGTACAAAGTATTAAATTACATACAGGGTTTATTCCCAAATGGTGTGCACTTCTGTGCTATATTCCGACCATTTGTAGTAACCATCTAGGCAGGTCTCATCTTTGTGGCATTCCAATGGCGCCCCATTGACAAGACTTATCATTGACGGACAAATAGGTGAGGTCATCTCCGAGTGCTATATTAAATACACGTGGCACACGAAAATACAACCGCCCCTCGATCCTGATTATTGTGTACTTAATCTCATTGAAACCATATAATGTTTGTGGCTCCGTCGTTTCAGTACTCTCTGTTAATGCGTATTGGACTGTCTGTTAATGCGTATTGGACTTTTGTCCTTCTATATGTAGCGCCACATTCTTTTGCAGTGCGTTCTTGTTCGACTTTTGTCTGCAATTTGACTTGTGGACATAAGGTCATCTTGCGTTACACGTTACACGTCATTATAAACATGATGAACGTAATCATTGTATAAGATTTGTGCAGGCGTGCTATGTGTCTTACTCGGTACATTCGTGCTGTCTCGCGTGATGTAAGAGCTACATGTAAATAAATATACAACACACATGTATACATGTATATTCCTCGAGATTATTATAACGTGAATAATACAAAAGCTTAAAGCACATAGAGACATATATGGTTACCTCTACCAACTGTGCGATGTAGTGTTCACCACACACATTGTTATGCTAGCCACATGTATACCTGTACCATTGCAGTCTTGACACTTGTGATTAGCTGACCTCGGGGGTCATAATAGACCTACTTCACTGTCAAAAGGGGAGACAGTGTCTGTTAACTGTTATAGGGTAGGAAATGACACAACGGTGGATGACTGTGTATTGTAAAGGTCCTATGTCCTCAAAGGTGAAGGTAACAACAATGGCAAAACATGTATGGATGTATTCTGGTGGCTTTTAGAGTGGTTGAATAGGACAGATTCACCTCTTATGACATGGAGGAAGGAATGTGGATTTATAACATTTGAATTATCTAGTTTACTTGCCTGGGGGGATTAGTGTATATTTTTGCGTTGACCATCTCAAATTTGGAGAAATGTAGCTTTGGTTAACTGCATCCATACCGAGCAGCAACACAACAAATGATACGATCATCACTTGAATGGGTTACACGTCATTTAAATGCAAAAAATATCATAAACGACATGTTTTGTTTGTATTAAAGAAGAAGTTTGTGCATTCAACTTGTTCAATTAATACTAATAGAACTTTTGCGAAATAACCTTTGTTAAAATTAGTTATCAGATATAACTGACGGTCATGACTAGTTTAAGATGTTTTGCGATTTATTTATTTTTTTCTTTTGTCAATTCAGTACTGGTCTAAAACAGATGAAAATCTGCAAAAAAATATCTATACGTTATTAGGGAACGCTCAAGAATACATGACCACACCCAAAACTTGCTCTTTCAACCCGGAAGCAATGAACTGTTTCCAGAGGCAATAACACGTTAATGTATCAGTTGCCACTGAATGATCTTCGGTGCCGACGGTGATAAATAATCTCCTGTGTCCTGACAGAGATTAGGATATATTGCTTACGTTTATGCGTTGATAGTGGTTTGAGCTACGAGCTTAACATTATAACCCATGGACAAGCGTCAGAATATTCGCAGTACTTTCGCAGAAGACAAATGACTGTCTCCTTGTGTGTTTTAGCTGAATTTTATGCGTTTAATTGCGCCGCGACGTGAAAAAAGAAGGCAGAATACTATAGAGTCCACCACGCGCTAACAGACCCTTTCGTCATTTCAGTATTGAAAAATGAGAAATCTATCGCCTTAGAGCCTTCTGACTGCATGTAGCGGACAGACAGATATGACAACCAGGTTTAATGAAAAGGTACTTGATCTAAAATTAATGATCATGCCGATTTTAATAAATTAAAGTAAAAGAAAACCTCCAAACTAAATGTGTGTCACGAAAAGACCATCGAAAAACTATTTCCAAAACTACTGGTGATTTATTTATCAGATTTTTATTACTGGATAAAATTGAATTCTTTGGTGTGATTTATGGGCCATAGACACTTGATCACATTGGATATCGATGAAATAAAATTGATTTTGTAAATGTACTTCATCTTTGGATGAAATTCTTGTAATATTAACTAGTGTATTGTGTACCCCTACAGACAAAGAGCTATTTCAACATTAAATACTGCATTTAGAATAAGAAAAGCTTTTGATACTTCATTGACATTAAACTTGAAAAATAATCAGTAAAAATATCTAAAAAACGTCCATAAAATAAATAAGTAATGTTTTGGGGATGTTTTGTAATGGGGTTTTCATTAACAATTACTTCTAGAATTTTTTCTAAATCGCAGTAAAATAGCTCATGAGCAGTGGAAACGATGTTATATTGATGTAAAGCTGAACCAAAGGGATTCCATAGTGGTCTTAATCAAGCAGTGTCAACTATTACTTATTTAAACCTGCCGTCTCGTCCATTACCTACATCGATAAAACAGAAAAAAATATGTTTACATTGTACCATCTTGAATAATTTCATGGGGATTTTCAGTTGGGAAATAGATTTTATTTCAATTTTAGTTCTATTTTGCAATTTCAACATGTACTTTTGTGAGAAAAAAAATTTCTCCTCGAGACAAAAAAGTTAAAAAAAATACGTGAAAATAATTGAAAAAGTAAAATATGACTATCTATCTATCTATCTATCTATGTGTCAATATATATATATCTATCTATCTATCTATCTATGTGTCAATATATATATATATATATATATATATATATATATATATATATATATATATATATATATATATATATATATATATATATATATATCTGTTGTTAAATGAAAGAGATGTGAAAGCTTTTTCCTCATAAATGTAATTTGGATGATCCTTGGAAAAAGCGCACGACTTGGCGGGCCATAGAGTTGGCAATTACTGTTCGAGGAGCTGGCATTACATTAAGTAAAGAACTAAAGACTCACATGCGCTTTACCGCAGTTGTTTTCGGCTCAAAATTTCATGTACTAGAATCGCATTTGAGGCCATGCATACTCTCTGGTACAAATTTGCACTCAGGCAGTGAAAATTTTGCTACGTGCATTTCAATGATTCTTTTTTTGTTCCTCATCGAAAATCACATTTTGGCGAGGTGGAAACATTTTGCGAAAAAGTCCGAAGGTTTGTAGATTATTTTCAAATTCTTCTCTCTTCTGAACTGCAGTGTTGTAACGAAATGCTGTCTTCTTTTACGTTTGGAACGCCTCGTGAAGCTTCAATGAAGACAAAACCACGTTAGACATCACAAACCAGTGCGATAAATCATACCAGCCTGGGAGCACCAAGCCTTGCTTTCAAGCCACACGTTAAGGAAATGAATAAAGCCTCGTTTGCATCAAGCTTAAAACAAAGAGCTTTTCCAAAGAGAGTGGAAACTAAACTGCGGTTTAGATTAATTTACATTGCAAGGTCAGCAGCCACAACAAATGGCAAACATGTATGACATGCTCTCCAGGTTGCCATATCGCTAACACACTAATTTAACAGTGGACAAGAAATGAATATATCCGCTCTATATTCCGGTCTGCTCCACTCATAAACTGATCCCATGGTATAAGTAAAACATCAACTAAACAAATTAGTATGGGTAGTGCTTGATTTATTTATTCAAATAAATTCAAATTTATTTATTCAAATAAATAACTAGATTGATAAATAAATAAGGAGAGAACAAGGGCATCTCGGGCAGGTATACATGTGCATTCAGAGTCATAGTTATAATTTAATCTCCATAGCGATAAGTTAGGTTATGGCACTTTAACCTGTTCGTGTAAGATGTTCTTGTCAAGCCACAAAAGAGCAAATGTTTACCCTTCTCTGTAGAGCTCATTATTTCGATGCTAAACTTTGAACTCCGTAACAGAAAACACATCCAGGCAAAAATCGACACCCTTAGTTGTCCCACTTATTGAGTCGCTTCTTGTTATTCTTTTAACGTTCGTTCACAATATATCATTACTTAACAGATGACGAAAGGAAATCTTGCGGAAATCCATGGCCTTGTAAAGACGTACGATAAGAAACCGCCGCAGTCTCTGAAGGTGGAAAGACAAAAATAGGTTATGTCTTGGCTCTGTGAAGAATTTTTTTTCTGAGACTGACAGCTCTTTGTCCGTTTAACTGAAACTAATCGTTGAGAAATGGCTTTCTACTCGCATGATTGGTTTTCTCGGCTTTTCACCGATATCGAACTTGTGAGCCATTCAACAGTTGGGAATCAGCAACAAATCTGTGGTAAAATATTACCTCAGAATGCCTTCATCGAAACCACTTTCCGCGGAGCAAATTGAGCTATTTGTCTTTCAAGAAGAAATGAGTTGGCTCGGATCGATGGCGCGTGGTGTTCACTTCTCGTAACATTTGCTTGGCCATGATATTCCTTTCCCAGACTAGCTTACGTAATCTACAAAGCGATTAATACACTTTCCTGCCTCACTTTTTTTTGTCTTTGAAGAGAAAAAGATAAAGTCCCTTAACGTACAAATACTTGAGACTTACGTAAGGCATGGTCAATGCAAAGATAAGCACAATAATAAATATTACAAACATTTATTTATTTATTTGTTTATTTATTTATTTATTTCATAAATTTCATGGTGAGGATTAAAGTTCAGCCACAGAAACTGAACAGAGCCTTGGAGAAAACCTATTCGCCAATACGTAACAACGCTCATTATTTAAAGGGTGCAGTCCACTGAGAACACGACTTCATCAATACCTATCTCTAAATCTATATTACAACTAACATTTTTATTAATTTCATTTGTAACAAAGTTTTGGGCTGAATACGTCTGTAGGAACTGAGCGTTCGAGACGTGTATTCAAAGTGGAACATGCATCCAGTTTGTTGATAACGAAATATTCAGTTCAGCCGGGGGTTCTGCGTGAAAAGATAATTTGTCAGCTGAGACTTACCATTACGGATACGTTTACAAATAAAAGAAACAGAATATATTAACCTGGTCATAAAATGTAATTAAGCTGGAAATGGGACATGAGTAAAACATAACCACGTGGGAAACACCACTGTTAGTACAATGAAATTAAGCGGGAAGAATGTCAGTGGTTAGCTTCAGTAGAGCTTGTCTAATTACCTGTTGGGGTACAAGGATCTCAGTCCTCCAGGTCACTGGTTTCATCGGTCAGCCATCTTGCCAATTACACAGGCCGAAAGGACCATCTTGTAAGTGAAACGTTCTGAGCCGAAGTGATAATGTCAAGTTCATAAGAGTACATCTTCTTTTCTCTTCTCGTTACTGTTTTTTTCACGATACCCGCATCTATTTAGGGGATGACAGAAGGGCCACGGAGTCTTCGCACAGCTCCGATCACGTCGACTCGCAGTTGGCACGAGGCTAATGGAGGTCAGGGCTATACATTGTTCAGCAAAGTGCTGACTTGCATTCGTACGTCGAAATGTCAACTGTATGTGGAGAATGTACCTTGTACAGTTTCCCGGTAACCTAGTAATGTTATCACACAGGGCTTATTTCAAAGAATACTACACAAATGCAGAATGCTACAAAATTTCTATTACACAATATAACTAAAAGAAAAATGTAAAGTAAATACAAAGAAACAATTGCATTAACAGAAAATGAAAACAGAAACCCATGTCCAACAGATTTCCTCCGGAATGTTGTTTTCTTTGACTGATGGAAGAAACAACCTCTTGTCAAGACAAAAGTCAAGTTACCCTTTATTTATAGTCCATTGCCTTGTCGCCTTGGCTGTCCACGGCTTTACCACTTCATTCTGCGTTCGTCATTTAGACGTGTCCAGTACAATAAAATCTTGGTCTTGGGCACCAGTATGTTGTGGGTAAGTCCCTGCATCCGCTTGTCTTTGTAACAATTTTTAGATTGTCCGCTGTTCATGTGACACGAATGACTTGAGTCTGAAATGGAGCGGTTCTTGAAGTCTCCCACCAATGTAGAAACATGAAACTTTGAGTCAACTGCTTAAGTTTGATCCTGAACGCTAAACTTAACGGCACATGAAGGTTTCTTTTTTTCAAAATACTGGTCGTAGAATAGAAGAGAACTGTCCACTAACTGTGTGGTTGTGGCAGAAATTGGATCTGGCAAAGAACGGAGCGGTTGCCGGGGCCAATTTTACAAGACTTCCTTCCTTTGTTTTCCTCCGCACATATGCACTGCTTGTGTTTTAGCACGGGCAGGTGGCATCATTTTACTGTGTAATATGCCCTGACGAACATTTATGAAATTGGCTCCAGTGTTGTAGGTCTAATGCCATGCACGAGCTCACAGCTTTCGTGCTTATTGTTTTTCTACGACCAGAAGGTTATGAATTCTTCGCCTTGTGCAGGCCGCCTGTGGTGCTTCGTCGGTCTATGTGGTAGAGACCTTGCCCGCCACCCTATACTTATGGTAAAACACTCGCATTGGAGGCGACACGAATTCAATATTAATGTCCATAAATGGGAAGTAAGTTTCGTTACATAACACTTAGAATGTAGCAGCACAGCGCATCACTAATGTGGGGACATTGAATTGCTTCTGTCAAACCCGGTGTATACATTTTCTCTTAAGGTGTTTCTATAAAGTCTAGGACCTGATGTAAAAACAAGACGGCCCCTGAGTCTTGTGATCAATAGAAATATAGTGAATAATAAATATAGAGAAGCGACGCAACCGAACTGTACGCAGGAAACTCTAGTCACCTTGGGGAGAGCTCGACATTTCAACGCGTTGGCGACTCCAAGCGAATCCTCTTGGGTCCTAACCTTCTAGTTTTTACAGAAATCTTATTGCCTACATGTACGTCGGGACAAATGAATCCAAATATGATTTTGCACAGCTATACATCAAGTGAGAGATAAAATATCGCCCTAACAACCCATTAACAACGCAAGCGCGTTACCATGCTAAAACTGACTTTGATTATGGTGGTGGGTTGGGGTAGGGTGGATCGCATTGAGGGCTGATTTTGTGCACTAATGATTTCATTCGACACTGAATTGAAGGAAGAACGGGGGTTTTGTTACTGTACGAGATGTCTCCCAATGTTTTTTAGCAATAAATACCATAAAAATAACGTGTGTTTTGTCTTAAGATACCTCGAGAAATACATCGAAGCCATCCGTTAATTTCTCTAAGCTGCCTGATTAGAACATATGGACATTAGTGGAAATGAGTACTGGTAGGTTGGAAGCTCAACTACACGCATACTCAGCTTTAATTTGAGACATGTTATAGCTTATGCGAAATTTGAAACACGAAAAATATATCATTTTCATTGAGAGCTAGACCATCATAAATAATGCAGCGTCGATCTTTATTGTGGCTGAACGTTCGTGAAGTTATGATACTTGATAGGGCTATATATATCTTTGTTGTGGTCCCATATCTGATTTCTTCGACCCATTGTGCCCCATCTCCGAAGTCCAGTGAAAAATTTTCGTCAACAAAAGAAGCCATTGAATATCTAATGAAATATTCTTGAACACGTTGTAGGTTTATCAGCTGTTGGGAATCTCTTCCGTGCTCATAAACCTGTTGTTGACTCGAAGGGTTTAGTCAAACGTCTTTTGTTCTCGGACGTCGTGTAAAATTGATGGGTGGGTGTCAATCGATGCTTAATTATTAACTCGTTCAGTGCATGGGAAATTATATTGGATTGTCAACAGGCCGAATAGGTTCACCTCATTGATTTAACACACAAGCGCAACTAGGTAGATGGAGTAACAGGTTACTTCGGCTGCTGACACCGTATTCAGGACTTGCTGTCGGCAGCAGGACAAGTTACGAGTCCAGCTTGCACGTGATCCATTGTGAACAGCCCATTAGTGCTAAGATCTACATGTAGGTAAGGCGAGCATTAAACTTGAAAAATCTACCAACAATCGACGCCGTAAGCGCGTTTTTTAAAAAGAAAATTTTGATATAACAAGTAACACGTGTGACTTGATTTTGTGATTTGGTGTTTAATGTCGTACTGGGTTAAAAGGTTTCGCTGACAAATATGATAAAGGTATGCATGTTTGTTGATTGGTTTCCCGAAAGAAAGCACCGTTTCTCGTCAAATACCTAACACAGCCCCGACAGTAAAATAACACCGTGGTTTGCTTGCAACCTTTTTTCTGCCTGCTTGTAACTGTAATAAGAGCATCGTGTCTTTGAGTGGTTGTGTCAATGTCATTTCGTTAGTCTGTTCATATGTATCGTGACCTGGACCAAAGTATCCATAAAACTATTATAAAGTAAGACCGTCCAAGTTTGGGACACGCCTTTTTATCACTCTGTTGATGATCTCATTAAGAGTCGAAGATCATTGATTGATGTGTTTTTCTATTTTTTCAACATTTGGCACATTTTCATTTTTAGTTTTTAGTTTTGAGGTTTACACTTTGAGCAGGTCTATACATATGAATATGTTTCACGTCAATTGCCAAAACTTTAAAAACGACGGGATAAGTTCGTCAGTGGTTCATTCAGTTACTTAGCAATTGGTATAACCATCAGGATTTCAAGGGGAAGTAAATCAATTGCAATTTCAATTGCACTTCAGGGAATTCAGCATTACGGCTTAAGGTACCGAACACTTTATCTGTTCACCTCAGGTAGAGTTAGTAGTTCCTACGTGGTTAAGATATAGGTATACATTATATAAGATGAGAACAAATATAATTTCAGAAACAAATGATCGAAAGAAAGCCATACAAGTAGCGCGTGACACACATGTATTCAGTTGAAGATTTATTCGGTGTTGTACCTTCTACTATGAACATGTGCTGTTCGTTTGGGCTAACCGTTAAACTATCCAATGATGTAATGGAACTGTGAATAGATTTTTGGTCACACTCATCTCCAATCGTCAACAACTCTCGGGACATCTCATCAGACGGTTTGGCGAACAAAGATGCAGAATATATGGCGGTGCTGCCACAAACGAGTAACCAGGGGCCAGTGTAATCAGAGCTGCTATGCAGATATTCTGCAGATGGGCATGGAAAGATCACGCCAGAGATACATCAGATGCCATCAGTCGTTAAGGAACAAAGATTCCCTGTAAATGACTTTTGAATTGATTTGGCAAGTGGTATTTTGTTTACCATCTCGCAAAGAATATGTAAGGGCATATGTGGGGCTTTCTTCTTACCATTAAGTGATAATGTGGTCTGAGGCCCAGAGCAGCGCTAACATATCTTTACACTATACAGTAGTGCTCGGGGTTTGTTTGTAAGAGAGAGACAGAGAGAAAGAGAGAGAGGAATGTTTTCTCTCTTGCTTTCGGCTTCCATTTTAGGTTACGATTTAATTTTTGCTCGTTGTTCCCTAAAATGGCGAGGAATAGCGGGAAGGTGGGAGTAATTGTTTCGGTATCGGTATGGAGTTATTCTTTTGTGTCAGCCTTGGGTTGGGTGTGTATACAATGAATATGTGTTGATGTGTATTGTTGCAGTCATTGTAGGCTTAGTTTGCTCATGCTCAGAGAACTATCTTATCTTTTTTATCCAACAAACCAGTTGGCTACAGACCTCTTATTTAGAAGATGCTGTAACTTTGACCATCGAGCGATGCCGGGATTTTCATAACCCACTCTAACCGGCAAGCTACCCCAGTAATCTCTTTGCCTTGTTTTATTTCTTTGTTTTTGTCCATTTCAGGTTGGAGTGCAATATTAGCATTAGCGTAGTATTTATATCGCGGCAATTACATTAAGAACGGACAGGGTTCACTATTTAGACAACCACAGCAGGTTTGTATTTGATAGTTTGAGTTTTTCGTTTACAATCTGACATTAACCGAAATGGTGTTCGAGCTGTCAGCAAAATTCTAAAAAGAGGCAATTTTCAGAGCGGCTATATAATTTGTGTCCAAATGAATGCCGTTAATGATCATTGCAAATATCATCAGTGCACCGGGACTTGACCTCGCTGATCAGGGTTGGATATGCGAAAGTGACCGAGTCAAATTAAGGCCAATTCGTTATCGGAAGCTGATGTACCTTTATTGCTTTTTGTTCTAACTCACACTGGCCTTGAACAAAATACAAATCTTTGTATGGAATGTATACACAACGTACCGAGGAATGCAATGTTTCTGATTCCGAGTCTCCAAACTTGCGACTTGCAAAATTAGCTAAACTCAGTTTGTATCGAAATCCTTGTTCATATATTTAAACATTACGCCAAATATTATGCGCCGCACTTATGGTATTATGTCGTTCAAAACATATGCGTACATCGAGAATGACGACACAAAATACAACAGCTGATCGTGGCGACTTCAGGTTATTAAATACAGTCCAACCTGTACATTTTATAAATTATACACGTCATCCAACCTTATGCTGTGCCCTGTGTTACTATTTCAGACTTACGTTAAATTGTCGAGTGGTTGCTCTCCAGTGCTCATTTGTTGCAAGCCAATGTTTTAAAATGAAAACAACGGTGGTGGCACCTTAGAGACAAAATTTGAAAACAGTATAGCACAAGCTGGTAGTGTAAATCAACTTGGCCAGGTGTGATATAGGACGGTGATGTACACTACCAGAAAACGCTTGTGCTATACTATTTTCAAAGTTTGTCTCTAAGGTCTACCAGACTTGTTTTCTTGCTTTTCTTATACGGCTTCTTTCAAATTCAAACAGATAACAGATAACTCGATACCTTCCTTCTTTGGAATCTCCTTCTTTGCGCTCTGTTTTCCCTGTGTGTGAAATTTCATAGAAAAGGCTTGTCGACATTCTTGTACCTCATTTCTGTACAGATGTAAAGTGCGGATTTCTAAAGCATACATCAACTTACAAAATTCACAATCATTGTTAGAGGGTGAATGTCACAAGAATCTTTTCTGTGTTGAATTCGTGAACTGATTCAAAACCATGTTTCAGTTTCTGAAACCCAGATCTTGATGATGTTGTTTTGTCTGTCCTGCCTTAACTGAGCATTCTATTTTGTTAAAATACCACTGATATTCAGGGAAGTACTGAACTCATACTGCTAACAGTGATTGGTTTCCTTGATGAGGTGCTTTCCTATGTAAGTCATGTCAACACGTATCGTTGTCGGAGTGTTGTTGTTGTTGTTTTTGTTTTGTTTTTTGTTGTTTTTGTTTTTTTTTTGTTGTTTTTTTTTTTGGATGGTTGTCGCAACAGTGAAAGGAATAATATCGGAATCAAGTGTCAACGGAAAGTGCGATCAGTTCCCAATACGATTTGTTGGAGTTGAATGTAAAGTAAAGTACTTCAACCACTCGGTTTTCACAGTGGTCCTACCCTGCCGTCAAATCGAAAATGCAATTAAGTGGTATCGGGGAATGCAATGGGAGATATTACTCGGATTGAGTCTGCTAATCTCTGAATGATTCGAACCAGGAAAGATATATCTTATTGTATACCTTATTAATCCGCGTTTACAAACGAATTTTTCATTAAAGTAATCAAAGACATTGGTAAATGGATTTGGCTCGTTGTCAACACAGAATGCACAAAACAGAAGTCATAACGAGAGTCTTCGTTCTGATGATTCGTCTACGCAACTCTTGACCCGGCCGATCGCACCAAACGAGAACCTCAGCGTTTAAGTTCGAACACTACTCGTCAACTATACTGGGGCTATCCAGGTCGATAAACACAAGACCCGTTACTAAAACAACCTGAAATGCCATTTCTCAAAGCAATACAAAAAATACAGTAAGAAATAATAATAAGTGTAGTATATAATGCTGGTAACATGCAAGAACCAAGCGCTTAACAGTTTTAAGTGAAGGAAGGAAGACAGTGATATATCACACCGTCGTCGTCGAACAAAAGTGCAGTTGAATCTCCAGTAACACGAAGCACTGAGTAATGATCCTCTCATTACCTGTAACGAGAAGTGCTGTTGATAAGCTAAGGAGTTAGTTATCCATAAGAAACGTCCTGCGCAGTGTACTTCCTTCTCCAGCTTCCAAATGCCACTCCAAGAAGAATATTGAGCTTGGCATACGACAAAGAGTTCAGTTTCATTCCGTTCATTCTAAATGATTTTAAAGCGTTTATAGTCATTGTTTCCTTTTTTCCCTTATGTGTTTCAGAGTGCTGTCACAGCGTAGGATTTGGCCATGAGTACGCTGATTGAAGATCCGGAAATCCCATTGGTCGGGATGAACGGGGGCTTTCCTCTCTACGCCAGCACCAGTGACATCAGCTCCAAGATCAACCGCTGCACGCTCAGCAATGTCGGCGTGCGCCTGGCCAAGCGCAAGAAACTGTTCTACAAGAGACGCCGACTGGCCGACGCCTCATTATGCTTGGCGCTCTTCGGCATTTTTATCACGGTGCTGGAGACAGAGATGCGCCTGGGTCACGTGTACAGTCGCTCTGACGTGCCGTCTCTGGTCATGCGCGGTATGGTGTCATTCTCCACGCTATGTCTTCTGCTCGTGTTGGGTTTCTACCATTGGTACGATATAAAAGTCTACACCATGGACAATAGTATAGACGAATGGACTTTGTGTCTCACCAGCAAAAGAGTTTTCAAGATGTTCCTGGAGTTCGTAGTTTGCGTGATTCACCCGTTCCCTCAGCAGTTCCAATTGACCTGGGTGACGACGTCCGATGACTGGTCTAAAAATCACGTGAGCAACCAGGTCCCTCTGGACATCGTTCTCACACTGCCCATGTTCCTGCGACTGTATCTCGTCTGGAGAGTGGTCATGCTGCACAGCAAGCTCTTCACTGATGCCTCCTCCCAAAGTCTCGGGGCGCTCAATCAAATCCCCTTCAACTTCGGCTTCGTGTTCAAATCCATCATGGCTATGCACGCGGATTACGTCCTGACCGCCATTATGGTGATTATGTTCCTGGTGGCCAGTTGGCTGTTTCGCGCCTGCGAGATTTATGTCAGTGAGACACAGCTTCACGGAAATCTGCTGGATGCCATGTGGCTGGTGGCTATCACGTTCCTGTCCGTCGGCTATGGAGACATCTTCCCCCATTCGTACTGCGGCCGCACCATCTGCGTGGTGACTGGTATCATGGGAGCGGCCTGCACCGCGCTCGTTGTTGCTGTCTTTGCCCGGAAACTGGAGCTCTCGCGCTCCGAAAGATATGTGCATGATTTCGTAATAGACGTCGATTTAGAAAAGAAACGCAAACATGCGGCCGCTAACATCCTGAAAGCCGGCTGGTTAGTGTACAAATTCAAAAGAATCGGCAGCCATACCTGGCACGTCAGGAAGTATCAACGAAAATTACTCAAATCAATTCATACTATCCGCGAGATAAAAGCTGCCCAGCGTCGTCTTATAGACGGGGCGGTGACGATAATTGAAATGAACAAAGGCCAAGCTCGCCTTTCCAGGGATGTGATACTCATTAGAGAAAGACAAACTAATATGGACAAGAAAGTGGCCGGTTTGGAAAAAAGTCTGATATCCATTGACAATAGATTGGACTATATTTGTGATATGCTAGCAAAACAGAAGGCTGGGGAGAAATAAGGGAGAAGTAAATCACACTGAAATCTGAGAACTCACTGACGTGAAATGTTTAAATATGGTCAAAGCGTTCACAACGCACAGCTGTTGTCCAATGATTCGTGATAGGATCAAACCAAGTTCATCAAAATTAATGACCATTTCCCTGATGGGGAACGGTGAATGACTGCACCCAGTACAGCCGAACGATATCCTTCAGATGGTACCCGAAGCTCTCACATAGGACACTTGTATCACATACATCACGTTTTGACAGCAAATCATGATGCATGGAGAAGCTCGTTCGGCATTTCCAATATGACAAATGACTCTTTACACCGTCTTCTAGTGCAGCCGTACTACGATGACGCCATGATCTTTCCCCAATTCTGGGGCAAAGCTTTTCCCTGACAGCGTGTACTTCTGGAATTTTCTGGAATTTCAACGCGCACTTTCCTTCAAGGTCAACAAAACAAGAAAAAAAACAAAAACAAAAAAAAAATAATAATTACGCACAAGGACATTGCTCCTCCGCAGCTTTTCCTGGTTCTTTCGTGTAAAATATGCACAGTATGTGATTGTCAACTGGTGTAAATCTCCATACACGTATCTACTCTCATCCCAATGATCTTCCAGTCCAAGCTGTGGTTGGTATAGATGGTTTTACCTAGTTGAAGGATATACGCTTCAATCCAGCCACCACGAATGAAATACCTCATCGTCACTAGTCTGACCCTCCCTGTATAGTTGCCATTATAGCCCGACACCAATTAGTCGGATGAAGAGTGTATTCACTGCGCACCTATAGTATTATTATAGCCCGGATTCGTTAACCATTTTAATATGCAATGTGGCCACAGTAGATGTATACATATACATACAAATATATTCTTGTTAACAGACTGCATATATCACCCAGTAGCCAAACAGACGTTGCCGCCACTGAGAGCCAGCATGATTGAGGCTATGTATATAGCTGGTGTATGTGACGTGCGTATTATAATGCCCCTGCCTAGGCTTAACTGTGTACAGAAATGAAACCTGTTAATGTATGGGAGCATGTGGTGATTGTACATAACAATATGACTGTGTTTCAAACCAAACTGCGGTTAACTGTTAGAAAAAATAAAACGATTGTTCTTTCAGCAACATGATTGCCGTTTGTTAATTATTGTTAGATTTGCAAAGAAATCCTAAAATGAGTTCTGCTCTTGGACAGTGGATTTGTTTTAAATAATATCATGTATGAATGAATAAATGATTGTGTGACCGATTAAAATATTTATATTTGACAGCTATAGAATAAATCAAAGGTCCTTGGGTCATTGCCAGATTATTTCAAACAAATCTCCTCCTACACCGGATATGAACGAAATATTGGTGGCGGTAGCTGTCGGAAGTAATTAAGAACGAGGGACTTAAAAGTTTTTTCCAGCTTCCATAGAAATAAAGTAATTAAGGGACTCCATCTCACCTTTTCATAAATTAGGATTATTGTAACCTGCACATGCAAATTTCTGATTCAAACTGCGTTTATTATAACCATGACTAGAGGTCGATAGTCGCCCATGATGTATATCGGTGGTATGAGATGATACAAAACATATACACATCACAAAGCAATGATCGAGGTAGCTGAGAACAGTCGTCTCTGAAAACGGCCACTAAAGATTTAGCTACATAGCCTCCAACAAACCAGGAACTGAAGGATTTCTACGTTGGCAAAGGTCAAGCCAAGGTGACTGGAAAAGCCGCTGTAGTTGATGATAAGGAACTTGGATCGCTTTAATTAGCCGTATTTGCGCCACTGGCTGCGTGTTGCAAACTGAATAATGCAAGATACAGTAATCATTTAAGATCAATCTTTGACACCTCTATCCGTATGCATGATTTATTGTGCTGCAAGCCCGGTGCTTTGAATTAGCCAAGCCCTTGTCACCTCGAGACCTGCGTCTTGGGTATGATATTTACAACATCATCTCTCCGGCCATTATGCAACAAAGCTGTGAGGAATTGGCAAGACCGTGTGTAATATGGTGATCCGGGATTGAGTCAGTAATGGAAGGTAGTTAAAAGAACGTACGAATGGGTAACTCCTGCTCCCGCCTGCTCCCTTGTCTTCAGGCTATAGGATTGATGACTTGCCAGAAATAATTATGTTCCCCATCCGGCAATTTCTCTGATTTTATCATTCGGTTAAATTCATTGGGAATAAAAATAGGGACAAGGGCATTATTTATAGGCTTTTCGACAACTGTAAGTTTTTAGCAACGCTCAAAGATTTCCTTGTTGTCCTTTCACTTCTTATAATTTGCCAATAGCGTGTGGTTTCTTTTACAATGCAGAGGGTTTCGTTCGATATGTGTGGCTGGTAACGGTGAATTCATCAAAATGACAACATAAATACCCCATACGATCTCGTAAATAGCTAAGTTACATCCACCATAAGAACGTACAGTTTCAGTACTTGCAAGAGAGGTGATTGGGGGACGAAAGGTCCTTCTAAGCTAAAAATGATGACTTTTACTTGTCGCACTTCTCTCAAAGCGTAACGTATAACGATCCTAAAAATCGATTCCTTATAATCAAATTCATTACTTACGTTCCATGATGAATGATATCTGATCCGATAATGTAGGAAAAATTATACTATATAGATCAAGATGGACGTTTGGAGATTGAAATAGTGGATGTACAATACATTCAGAAACTCGTTATACCTTCAATTATGACAGGTTGGGTTTCAACCCATTCGTTGTATTGGCGTGGTTTGCATAACAGATGAACTTTTTAATCATCTTAGTGGTAAAATATTAACGCCGTGCAAGAATTTAATACTGATTCAGCAACGATCGACTTTACTTTTGGAGAAAACCACCGCCCTTTATCAGCAAACCAGACAAACCTCTGGACGAAACCTCCATCCGCAAACGGGTTGATCATTGTTGGTTTTTTTTTTGTTTTTTTTTTTTTTGTTTTCAAAGAAAGATGATCTCACAAATCTCTCCTCAGCATCAAACTTTAAACATGCATAACATGAGTCAATTACCATAAAGCAGCTTCAACACTTGTGCCTTTTAAAGCGTAATAAAATCTCTAATCTTCCATCGCTACATTTGGATTTTTAGACATATTTCATATTCCTTTAATATACATGGAATCTTCCAGAAAAAACCTAACGTAATTTACGCAATACACGGTAAATTCAAATTGTCGCCGATATTAGTATTCTCATCAAGTTTTCAGAACCTTTGTCTGCGTCTTCCAGACTCTTGGCTAATCCCTGGAAATGGGCTATATAATGAGATATGTCAGACCTGGTTGCGAAGAGTTCCGTGCCGAAAGCCGTCCTCAGCGCAAAAAGATACAGTCTTCCGTCATTCCTGTCACATGCAATTTGTCTACCACATGAAATTGTTGTCGCGCCGGAATCTCCTTTTCGAAATTTAAAAGCACATCCATGGAATGGGGGGAAGGATGTTATATGAGGAGTTCGCTATCCGCCTGACTCGTGGCCCTGATGAAGCAGGCGTCACTTTCCATACCACGTCTTATTTTTCCTTCAAAGTTCACTCCAAATAAGGTTAGCACCTGGTCTTGCCCCTTGCGACACGACCTGACAAAATGATATTGTGCCGTGAAAAGGTAAGCAGACAATGCACGCAAAGTTTTTACACGAGTTTTTTGTCCCAAAGAAAGACAGTTGAAGGTGAGATGCTTGACGTTATTTAGAAGAGATTCAAGGTTAACGAACCTTGTTTTCAAAGTTCGTCTTTGTGACGTCTTGAAATACAAATAGGGTGCCGGATGTAGCACAGTGAGATAAGTTGCCAAAAGCCTCCAGCCAAGAAGTACGCAAGGTATGAGTTCAGTCCCAGACTTGGGGCAGAGAATTTGTCAATTTCGCCTCTCTCAACTTCCGTTGTTGCCTTGGTAAGAATAAGCGGTCAACGGCGCTTGTATGTCCGTTTGCCAACTCCAAAGTTTGACAAAGACAACGTGTTTCCTTCAATGTAAGTCTGAAAATCGCAGGTAAGAAAGCGCGTCATGGAATGTGGTTTATACCAAGTGCACTAAGGTTTTCCAGACCAGTAAAACTGTCATCTACCATGAAACGGTAAAACCCTGGAGTACATACGGCGCTAAGTAATCAATAAGTCAATCAAACACGAGCAAATATTCTACTTTGGTCGAACGTCATAAGGGCACCATCTGAAAACTCACAAACTGGGTCACTGGTTCTATTCCAGCTACTGTGAATCTTTAACTTTTTCAATCATTTAAGTAAAGGGTAGTGTATACATACAGGTATTGTAAAAATAATTTGGTTGTGTAACCACTGGTATAACCTTTATAAAACTATGAGAATCATTTCTCCAGACCTTACAGTTCTCCAAGACAATACTGAAATATTGTTTCGGCTGTGGTTGAAACGTTGAAGAATTCGTTTACATAAGCGTGTTATGTTACTCTTCAGACAGCAATGGCGAGAGTTATTAAGGTGATTTATCCGAGTGATTTTTAAACAGTACTTACTGTTAAGTATTTAGTACTTACTATAAGCGCTTACAGGTATAAAAACACTAAAAAATAGCCTTACTACTAATGTAGTAATTCCACACACTCCTAAAACTGTATTCCCTAATTTTCGCTGGCCCAAATGACACATACTGTCAAATAACTAGATGCCTGGCCTACAAGATATCCAAATATCATCAGGGGTTGACCACCATTTTCTCAAAACAGATCAGCTGGAATGCAGGTACTAGCGTCCTATCGTCATAGAAACAGGGAGTGGGGGGACAAGGCACTTCCTCATTGGATGGTACTTTTCTGTGTTTAATTGTAGCCACAAGTAATGGACTTTTTTTCAACCATTATTTGTCATAGTTTATACCCTCAGAATTACCTGGCAGTGCTTCAACACACTTCAGAGATACAGCCAATCCCGTCCGCACCATTTTCTGTGCGCCTGAATCTTGCATACAAAATCGAATTAGTGTTTTTATACCTACAGTACTTATAGTGGATATACTCAGCTATCATATATATATATATATATATACATAGAAAAATGCAATATAAAATAGAAGACGTCAGCACATCGCAGCGATGATAGTGTTAGAGTAGGTAAATGGTCATATGTGAACCGGTGAAATCCCACCTCTTGTCAATAGACGGGTTTCGAGTTCGAACTCTTTTGCTACAAAAGGTAAAAAGAGTTCAACTGTATCATGTGACGTGAAAAATGTCATCCAGTTTTGTTAACTTTAATTTGCGGATCATTTGTCACCGTGTTAAGAAGATACAAACAACTTCCTTCGGTAAGGAGCTTCTTAAATTAAAAAAAACAAACTTCCAGCTCCCCAATTCTCTCCATCGTTTGTCTAGTCTAAATAACTTTTTGTCACAGTTTTCTTAGAAGCCCATGTTGTAGTAAATGTAATCAGAAATAGTTGCCTAGCATTCTGGCACTGTCACCATTCTTACCTTTAGCAATAAAAGAGTTCGATCTCGAAACTCCCCGATTTACCTCAGTCAACCAAAGATATCACAGAAAAGTATTTAATACATTCATTAAAATTTTACAAGCCGAGAAGATGGAACTTAGCACTAGGGACATGGGACAATTCGTTCCGAGTTTTCATGTTGTGGATGACCTTAAGGACATACCAAGCGCCATGCTCGAGAGCGTCACGTGATACTTACGGTTCGACGTGACATCACCTCTCAGTTCTAAATCGGTTTAGTAGAGTTTCTAGTGGTGAGTAAAATGGCATCGATACGGTGACTCGGAATTTAAGGATATTTTAAGTGATATGAGTTGAAGCAATTTGATCTAACTGGATTGTCATACATTTATGTGGGATTGCGAACGTCCATCCGTATCACAGCGCTTAGATTACGGACTGGAGGGTGCAATAATGTTAACGACGATCTCGACGGGCTATGAACCAAATCGCTTCTGTACTGGCATTGCTAAGGAATGACAAGTTTGTTAACGTGCTAAAATACCCTCGCCAAAGTAGTGATCATTAGCTCTTTATGGGGTTTCCCCTGGCTCTGCCCGGTTTCCTCCTACCATAATGCTGGCCGCCGTCGTATAAGTGAAATATTCTTGAGAACGGTATAAAACACCAATGAAATAAACAAAATAAATAAATTTATTCTGTTGATAAGCAGATATATTTCCACAGACAAACTATTATATCCAACAACGGCGTTTTTCTGGCGTTTTGTTAGTGTAAACAAAGTTGTGGTAACTTTAACTCTAACTGTGGCTTTGTTCCTCCCAATTCCTTGGAACTTAAAATGGCCTCGAACGCTATTTCGGTCGAATCTCAACTCTCAATGTCTTGAAACTGGTTCGTCTTGAGACTCCTCGTCGTAATATGACAAAAATTGCTAAATACGACGGAAAACCCAAGCATACATACATACATACATACATACACGAAGCATCAGTGGGGTACCAATTTCCGCGCAATGGCGATTCGATCCCAAGCTGACTTGACTGTCGTTGCCTTGTACTCCACGAGTAGGCCTAATACGCTATCCAGTTTGCCCACAAAACGTCATGAAAAACACAGCAATGAACTATAGGCTACACAACTTAGACCTGAATTACCTTTGGTGGGAAAGGTTTCCCCAATTAGGTTTGTCAATGTAAAGGCCTAAAATATGACCCGACTGGGAAATAAACCCCACTTACTAAAACTCTTTAGTCTCGCGATCAACATTACTAAAATAAATATACATCTGTAAAGTTATTATTTCATTCTTGAGTATGGCGTAAAACACCAATCAAATAAATAAATACTTTTTTTCACTTAAAGTTTGGTATGAAGAAATGCACTTTCAGAATCGCATTATGGCATTAAAATGATATTTTTGATGTTAACTCTTAAGTTTTCTCATAAGAAATTTTTTCTCCCGTTTGATCTTTGAAAGTATAGAATTCGTTATTGATTTATGGTGGGGTTTTTTTTACATTTATTTCATAAATTTACATCAGGTAGGCTGCCACGGTGTACAATTTTGGTTTTAATATTTCATTTTTTTCCATCAAACGTTTTAGCTATTCCGCAGGTAATTGTACCAGCTGCAAAAAGCATCGAGAACAGCAGATGTGATAGAATTGTCAGCATTGCATGTGTTGAAATTATCAAATCAGCCTATTACGGGTTGAATTTAAGCACGAAATCTTTCACTGTAACTTTAACGCGGATCGAAAGTTTATATGGGCCATTCGCTAAGGATCTCGACTGGGACTGACAAAATAAAAACTTAAATCACCGAGGATTCAATCTAAAGAAGAATCAGTCTACCTTAAGTAAATTCGACTGGGGAGAGGCATGAGGAAGTCAAGAGTTGTCTCCCTCTTGTCCAGTATACAGAGAACTCAACCCAGCTGAAGTTAGCGACTAGCAGGCCACACGCCACAATTAATTTCCCATTCACTGACATGTTAACGTTTGGCCTCACAGCACACTCCCTAAATCTGCAAGCCCTAAACTCTCCCTGTCCCCTAAGAAAACTCCAGTTAAATTCCTGATAGGGCATGACCGATGAACTTTTCGCAAATTTGACCAACACCTGATAGGGGTCAAATTCATCCACTCAGAGGTCAGTGAACTCTGATTTATCACTACTTTTACCTAGGGTGCATTCGACTCCAATTCCTGAAAAACACACAAAATTATACCTGGGATCAAACTTTGGAGGCTGTCCTACAAAATGATACCACCCAAAGAGCAGAAAAAATGAAGGAGAGCCCAAGGGAGCGAAAGAAAATATCTCTATAAATAGAGAGGAACTACCTATGTCTTGCCGACCCGGAAGAATTCAATCGTGGTGTGTAGCCAGTTACTTATTCCCGGTTCCTTATTCCAAAATAGGCGAGGCTCCAGAGGATGCACTCACATGTCGACTATTCGCTGATTTTACGTATAAGGTGTCAGCGCATTTTATTCTTAATAGCCCTTTATCTCAACAAATTGTTGAAAAAGTTCAGTTAGATATACCTTATTTTGTTCAGCAGTTGGTTGATTTGAGTAATGATGTAGAAATATTGGTTCTTATTTGTCCATACAGACCCGCCATTTGGAAGTTTCAATGTACAGAGTTCCATTCAATTTTCATTGAGTAAATATGGGTCTTCATGTGCTTTATGAGCCTTAAGTAGGGCCTGCGATGTTGAGTGTCCTATCCACACTTGGGAAGAAATGGCTATGGAATCATATGATATGTTTTGTGTCACTCTAACGTGCTGTTACATCTCTTCAAATGTCCTCTGTCGTGCACACAAGTCCAAGTTCAGTTCAATAAAATGGGGTCTTCCTATTTGTGTAGAACCCATAATAACCCGCATATAAAGCAAATAATCAAAGTCTAATAAGGAAAATGTAAAGGGCTCTGGTGACGAAACCACTCCTGAAAGACAATTTCCGTATGAAATTTTAATGTTTTGATCTCTATATGGGTCATTTGGGGTTCTACAAGGATTGGAAGACCCAATTTCAGTGACCTGAACTGGCGCTTGTGTGCACAAAGGAGGGTGTTTGAAGAGATGTAATAGCACGTTAGAGTGACACAAAACATATTATATGATTCAATACCCATTTCCACGACCTACGGATGGTCGTGGGTTTCCACCGGGCTCTGCCCGGTTTCCTCCCACCATAATTCTGACCGCCGTCGTACAAGTGAAATAAGTGAGTAAAACATCGATCAAGTAAATAAATCAATCGAATATAAAGACTAGAATGTCAGATAAATATTGAAGAGATTTAATCTTAGATGCAGACAAGTGGAACTTACTGTCTAATCAATTTTTTTTTAATATGAATCAGACTAACTAATGGGGAAGTGCTTCGTGAGGATCGATCTTTTAGGGCAGCAGAAATGCCACAGCCAGTGGGTGGTTCTAAAACTTGGAGGCAAATTATTATTCGGAGACCCAGATGACCAGACGAATAGACGTACGTGCGGGCGAACTGAATAACAGACAGAGAGATGGATGAAGGGAGGTTGGACGAAGGCAAAATCTGAACTCAGTATACCAGTCCACAAAACGTGTATAGAAGTATAACGAATGTCTTCTGTGTAAATAAATATATAACGGTAAGGGATGACCCCGTTCTTGAGTCTCGAACAACAATAAGAAACCGGGAATAAATAAACAGTCGCTGTTCATCGGCTGAACACTACAGTTATTAACCAACACGGTAGCAGGGAACTACGGAGTGAATTCGAGTGTTGAATCATGTGATATGGCAGATATATTTATTCATTTATTTCACTGGTCTTTCACATGCCTGTCTCAAAATATTTCACTTATAAGACGGCGGCCAGCATTATGGTTGGAGGAAACAAGGCAGTCCGAGGGAAAACAACGACCATCCGCAGGTTACTGGCAGATTTTTGCGCGAAAATACGTACGACCGGAGAGGAAGCCAGCATAAGCTGAACTTGAACACACAGCGACCGCATTGGTGACAGGCTCGATAACTACCTCGGCCAAGAAGGCCCCCTTGTGACAGATATAACAGATTTTCAAAGGGCACTGCGCCCTATAAATAAATAAATAAATAAATAAATAAATGTAGGACAACATTAAAATAATAAACAGTACGTCATTTACTTCAATGTTTACGTTCACAGCCGCAGCTGGCCCCATTTCTACAATTGAGCCAAACGCCTCTAATCTGAAAGAGCCCGTGAAAACAGAATTGTTACACACTTTTATTTATGGCCTAAAGGAACTCAACACTCAAGTCTATTGAAACAGCCATGAGGCTCGCTTTGATATTCCCATGATTTATATCTGAAGTTAAAATTAAGTAAATCAAATTAGCCAGCATTAATTGCTATTGCGGTTCTGTTTATTCACATCACACCAGCTTGGTTTTAATTTTAGCACTTAGACTTGCAGCAGTATAAGTTGCTCTGGCTGTCTGTTGGTGGTTCAGTTGATCGGCCAGATTTATCTTACTGTCTTATTTATTAACATTCCCCAAACATGAGTGCTAAACCACAAGGACTTTTTTGCCACAACTATTTCGAGTTTACACAAAGATAGGTTTCATGAAGCGCATGGAGTTCAGCCTCATACTATCGTGAAAGTGTAAGTTGTATAGATACGAAGAGCATTTAGCTAAGGGTTATTTGACACTAAGTAAGCTTCATGAAACTGGGACAAGGTCTCTGAAGGTTTCAGCTTTTAACTTCTCAACATTTTCGTCATTTGATGCCATCCTTTTCGTCACACGTCCCTGTGCAGACATGGGCAGCACTTCGTCGATCTCACGTTATTAAACTAGAAAAGATCCTTTTTAATATGTCAAAATGTTAGACTATAAGTCAGGGTTATAGGACTGAAACTTGGCCTCACCATTATGTTGCGGGCCGCATTGGCAACTCGCCTCTAACCGAAATTATTGGAAGTTGGAAGGATCCAAAATATGGTGTTCTCCAATCACATTTTAATCTCATCCTGTATTTTCCAATATTTCACTTCATGAAAAACTTACCAAACATTGTAATTGCCGTGATTTTATGGAAATCTAAGCACACAGAATTCGATTCATCTTGCTGCCAATTTATTTTCAGATGGTGTTGAGGTGTGCATTGCTTGAGACTCCGCAAACGCTGGTATCCCTGAGAGGTAGATCGGAGACAGCAAATCAGGCCCTGAACACTTTCATGGGCCCAAGAATTTCCCAACCATACACAGCAGAAGCTTTGTGGATGCCGGAAACCAGAGTGCCAGGTTAACTAGCAATTAATCATTCGCCTATTCGTGTTGATAACACGACAGTTCAATCAATCAATAAATCATATTCATCAAGACTGACAGGGTGGTATATAAGGTATATTATAGACGTATGTTGTATTAAAGTCAACCAGCTCTCTTTTATATGTGGTAGAAAAATAGTCCATCTCTGAAATAAAACCCATGTGCCAAACTCGCAGCTAACAGAAAGACTTGAAGAACAATTGTTACGGTAGGGTGTCTCCGGGGCTCAGTTGGTTAGCTCGCTAGCGCAGTGTAATGACGTAGCTTCCTCTCTGGCCGTGCAAGGAAAGGCCTGCCTGCAACCTGTGGATGGTCTTGGGTTTCCACCGAGCCCAGTTTCCTCCCACCATAACGCTGGCCGCCGTCGTATGAGTGAATTTTTTTGAGTACGGCGTAGAACACCAATCAAATAAATAAATAAATAAATTGTTCATTTAGGATTTGTTGTTTTACACACCGAATTAAGGGTGTATCCTTTACATTAATTTGAGCAGAATAAACTACTTTTATACGCCCATCAAAATTCTTAACACACATCACGTAATCTCGATGATTCAACATGGGGAATTGAGGGATAAGCATATCTTCGCCAGTTCGTTTCATCGTCCGTGATAGCCTGCTGACAATAACCGGTCGATGAAACTCGTTTAACCGTTTTCTTATTCAACTTCGTTTCAGACAACTTGTCTTCCACCAATATGATGTTCGTATACATACGTAAGTCACACGTGGTAAAGTTTATAAGTAACTTACCCAAGGCTTGGTGGATTTATTCCGGACATTACGGTTTCTTTGGTATGAAGATAAACAATAATCAGATATATCTTACATAAATCTGTATTCCAGGTAGCTCATTGGCTCGTCATCTGCAAGGCCACTGACATATAATAAAAGAAATTGTAGAGTTCAAGCTATTTTTAGGCATTTCAGTGAGACATCTTCATTTCCTTTGCACTGAAAAAGGTAATTTCCTGAGAGCGCCATCGAGAAAGCAAGAAAGGCTTCCTATCTTGATTAATGTCTGAACTCTTAACGGTGAGCGACTATTGTGAATCCGAAATTCAAAGAAAATTCATTCGTTGTTCGCCGTTTCATTACAAGCAGTCGGGAAAAGAGCCGTGTTCTGCGGTCAAGTTAACTCCTTGAGTATGGTTGAAGTTGTACACCGAGACAAACGAGAGGGGAAAATTATCTGAAGTCATACAATAAAGCGATAAGTAAGATACTATTCAGGTTTTGTAATAATTCATGAAATGGAATGATTTATTTCACCACTTTATTTAATGTTTTGTAAGTATACACAATTATTACTGTACGTAATGAGTGCCTTAGTTGCATTTTATATACGCAACTGAGCTCATCATTGAATCTGATGTCTTCGTAATTTAGGTACACTTTGTTCTGGACAAGTTTGATAAGAGTGAACAGAAAAATACAAAGCAAACGTTCAAAATCAACATTCAGGCCGTCAGCCAAAAAAAAATAAAATCACGCCCGAAATCGAGTTCATAAAGACTACTTTGATATAGTGAAAAGGAGCACCACAGTTAAGCTGCCCCATAAATATTAACATGCTATCCGAACGATAGCTAGTACATGTATTCTGGAAGAAAAAAGAATTCAAAAATTTCCAAGATGTCGAGAAGCGAAATTTTCGACAAGTTCTTCTTCCAGAATGCTAGCTTTCTAGCGTGTATGTATAATCCAGAAAATACAGGCGGAGGAGCCTATAGCCTTCGTTTTAAGGGCAAGTATAATGTAAATTGTTTTGAAAAGATTAAGGTTTCAAGATAAAAAGGCGCTCCACCCCATATCCTTTTCGGGAAGAATATCTTCTATAGGCACAATATCTGTTGAACTGTATGACTAAAAAGAAAAACAAATTACGCTTCTCTGCAGAAATTTGTTCCATTTTTGCACCTTGTATTTTTTGTTATTTTTGAGCAATAACACGTCTATTTCGATCAATCAAAAATACTAACTAGGCCAACACTAATTACGTTACAGTCCACTCGAATCGGAAAACCATTTTCCTATTGACAGAGCATGATGGCACCAACATCTTGGAATGGTACATGTACACCGTGC
This sequence comes from Acanthopleura granulata, assembly GCA_016165875.1. Taxonomy (NCBI): domain Eukaryota; kingdom Metazoa; phylum Mollusca; class Polyplacophora; order Chitonida; family Chitonidae; genus Acanthopleura; species Acanthopleura granulata. The sequence goes on from JABBOT010000003.1 coordinate 30,620,324, forward strand.
AGAATTTGTCCACAACACCGTTTATGTAAGTATCACAAGGCTCAAATTGCGTAGCCATTATTCCCTGATGTAAACCAATGGGGTAGCATACGGAAATAGCTCAGTGGCATTTTCATTGCGACTGTTCGTATAAGCCTGGACCCTGTTCCACAAAGCAACTGTAGGCTAAGTTGATTGTAACTACCATAACTACCTATCTTTTTAACATGGGTTGTCATGGTAGTTACAATCAACTTAGTCTACAACTGTTTTGTAGAACAGAGGCAAGGTGGTGACCTTGCTGTGCTACGTTTACGTGACGTTAGTTATAAATATACATGTACATAAGTTATAAGTTATAAATAAGTTATAAATATACATGTACATAAATAAGAATTAGTATTTGAAGCCCAACATAATAAAAGAAAAGCAACAAGGATTAGTTCTTGTTACTTTTCAATCCCCTGTGGACAGTCTTCAAAGAAGCGATGAAGACAGATTACAAAGGGAGAGAATTAACCACGCATACCCGGAAGCAGAAGGGGTAGACGGCGCCTAAATCTGACTCCATGTCAGACAGTCGTTTTGATGCAACATGAGAACAATTTTTCCCAAACTAACTAAAGTCAAAAGACGGTGCATGGCGGGGAAATATAAGTACACTGGATGCCAGTGGCGGCTTTTTCGTTGAATACATTTAACCCTTTTTCACCATGAAGTTAACAATGTTAACGCAGGATTAATAAAAATCAGATACGGTAGTGTTGTCTTTGGCTCTTGACTGCACCAAAGAATCAGTGGATTAATCAGTGTGACCGAGCAATGATGTGCTCAACAGAAAATCACGGACTGCCACACTCATGGACACGTGGTTACCAGAAAAAACTATAGCCCATATATAAACATACAAGTGAAATACACAAATAAAACAAATTCAGACCTTGAGCCTGCTGTCCCACAATTGACTAAGATGGTGATAAGCTTTATGGCTTTTAACAACATGCTGCAGAAACATTGATAATGAAATCTGAAGCTACCATTACCATTCCTGTTGTCGTAGGCTGACCCATAGACTTTTAGTATGGTAGTTTTTGTTCCTTTTCGGTGAACTTAAATCTTTGGATAGTGCCATTTGGCTGGATATCATATAATCGGCTTAAACATGAAAAAGAGTGCGCGTTGTTGTCATGGCGACCAAACAGATACTCTACACAAATCTCTGTCGCATCACTGTCAGTGTCAGTGGAAATACTAAATTTCTGTCTAATACACTTCTCGTGACGTAGGCCTATTTGTTTTTTACTGTTGTTTGACGCCATACTCAAGGTACACAGATACAAGGATCGCCGTTGATGTATGCACAAAAAGGTTTCTACAAATACAAACCTGGTATAAAAGTCAATATTGATTCAGCAGTTGAAGACAAAAATCTAGACCATCTCTGTTTATTGATTTTGAAAGTTTCCAACGCAAGCTGCATTCATATTTCTAAAATTCATGGGTAATTATTGATTTGTAGAGTTGATAAAAGTAATGATGCCCGTGGAATGGCCATAATTGTATCACAGTCAGGCTCACAAGCGGTGACAATAAACCGGTCCTGGCCAAGTGGCTTAAAATATTTGTTCAATACCTAGGATCCGATTGCCTAACCTCGTGTTTCCTGGTCTCAATTGATAGAGGTTTCGGTGACAATTGTTTCTGCTATTTCGAATACCATATGTCTTTTTCCTAATGTGGAGTGCGAGTTTGTCACACGTTGGAACCTTCGTCAGGAGCTTATTAAAGGTCCCTGGTTTACCCCCGGGCATACCAGTTTCCTCCAATTATAATACTAACACCTCCCCCTCCGAGATAAGTGAAAAATTCCTATGGCGCTGAACACTGTTCAATAAATCAAGGTATGGGGAACTCTTTGGCACCATTAGCAAAGCGGTTCAAGGCTATTCACTCGTTTTCTCGAACAGACACATGTTTGTTGATCAAAGGATAAAAAGGAGTATATCTTCACCAAACTCATGATATATAATATTAGAAGGTCATTCCCAATCTCACTTATGCGACTCTGAAATAACAAACAGTTTTCAGCGGGTTTGATAAAACTCTATTTGGCTGTACTAGTTAAGCTTTACCTCAAATGAACATTGTCATTTCAGACAACAACGAATGAATAATTTATTAGGGCCTTACGCTATCTTGGCAGTATTTGATATTGTGGTGACAGTTCACAAATGAACAAAACAACCGAACTCGCATCTCGCATCAATCGACTTCGGGGTGAAAACGACAGAGAGGTGATTCTGCAGATGGAGTCAAATAGCACAGAACATTTAATTACATCAGGCTTAAGAGAGATGAACGCGATGTAACCATTCTTCATGTATAGGTCACTGCAGTCAGTAGAAATCATAGAATAATAATTACTGGATAAACTTTCAAAGCAAATTAGAAATAGTCTTTCAATACCATTCGCTTCATCTCATTATTTAACTTTCAAAATAACACAATGTCTTGTCAAGGAACCACGCACATAGAGATTGTACGGTTTTAACAAAATACCTCTTTAAACATCACAAAATTCAATTCTAGCCACACCATAAATTATTTAAAGTGATATTCTATAATATCTTATAGGACTATTGCACAACATCTTCAGTTTTTATGTCCACATGAATCTATGGTAACGAGATTTAGAATAGGTCATTGCCTTTGTTACTTTACATAGCTGGAAACCATAACGTCAAAAATACAGTTCTACATCCTGTGTACAGCATGCATCATATCAGATACTTTTTCTTTTATAGATATTATGAGGGTAACATGTATGTGCTAGCAATTTTCAAGAACGATACAAAGTTCATACTTCAAGCAGATAGAATGTTTTTAAATCAATTTAGAGTTTATGTTGACAACTGCCAAAAACTCGACATCAGGTCATTTCACAAAACTGAAGACGGTTTTCAAATAGGAAGCAGGAGGTAACCTTTAGAATAAAAACTTTCAGCGGGAGTTTACTAATTGTACTCTTCAAAAATACGGAATTGGGGACTGCGCCACGGCTTCCTGTTCAGTGGATCTCTGTTGACGTCGCACCGGCACAATACTTCTCAGAAGTTTGTAAACACTTCTGCGATATTTCCTTCGCATGAATATATAAACAAATGGATCGAGGACATAGTTGAGTCCAGCCATGACGTGTATTATTCCTTGACTGGATGCTATCAGCTGTATTCCTGTGCTGGTTAGAATTATAGAAACCTGAAATTACATAAAAGATCACTGACTCTAAGAAGGACAAAAAAATTATTAAAAAAATATTACAAAAAACCCCATAGCTATTACTTCTTTACCACAATTTAGTATTATGCTGAATTCTTATTGCATTAAAATGTTAATTCACGTTAATGTAAACCTTACCATATACGGAGTCCAGCATATCAGAAAAACTATGGCAAGAACCCCCATCACTTTGGCAAAGATAATTTCACTGGGACTGAAACTCTGGGCATTTGGAGGCGGCATGGATGTTACAGTTTTCTTCATCTTTAGAACAGCTTTGGTCACAAAACAATTGCAAACTAGGACAACGACCACCAGCAAAAGTCCAATGGACCCATAAATGACGCCAAAGACGTTGACTTTATTCTTCGACATTATCTTGAAAACGCCACAATGTATTTGGTTGTTGTAGGTGGAATTTGTAATGTTTGAGGGTGTTTCTTCTTGGAAATATTCTCCTAAGCCAAGGAAGGGAAACGTGCACAAAATGACAGAAATTCCTGACAGAGAAAGAAAGATAACCCTCCAGTGGAACGTCCGAACTTCAGCGCGATAGAAATACGGTTTACACAATGCAAGGTATCGGTCAAACGCCATTAAAGATGCGACGACGGCGCAAAGGAGAGGACAGAGCGTACTGAGATATCCTGACCAGCCACAGAACGCTTTTGTTTCAATTCCTTGCATCTTGAGAACGTGAAACACCGTTGTCTGCACTGTGGCAGAGACATCAGCGCACACCAAAAAGAAAAGTAAGTGAGTAGCCAGGTGAGCGGAGCGCGACAAATTCTTCCCGAATATACTCAGCGCAACAATGTTTAGCACAATACCAGGGCCCATGACCATAACGAATCCGAGAACGTAGATTCCACTGTTGCCAGATTCCTTACCTCCACTAGTCCTTTCAGGGCACTGGGTGGAGTTTCTGTCGCACATTTGGGGAGGATAAACGTTTGGTGTTTCTCCTTATCAGTCAGCTATATGAGTATACGATGGAAATTAAAATCCTTCAACCGTTCGATCTTTGGCAGCAAAGATCGCAGCTTTCTCTTAAGACTTGTTGGCACTTAATCCTTGCTTATTTTACGAAGTACTGTCTTCTGCCGAGTGAGATATTTGAAATATGTTGCTTTATCTCAGCCGAAAATGACACACGGAAGTCTCTTGAATGTGATGCACACCGTAAATATGAATTACGGATAACGTTCTTGGGAACTTCGATCACATTATAAAATTTGCAATAGCCATTGCTTCGTATGGAGATTCCGGAATACAGATCACGACGGTAAGCGGATGCCAATTTACTGCTGCGGTCTTGGAAAGTCTACAAGAGAATTTTCAGTGCTTCCTTCTGTAGTGACGTCCATCTACCTGTCGAGGTAACGGTACTAAAGGAAACGTACCTTTGTTCCGGGAATCCTCTGTGATATATAACAAAGCATTCGCTGTCATGGAAACGGAACTTCGACTGGCGATGGACTGATTAAACATACAGGGCGCCGTGTCATACATTATGTGGCCTGCAAATGTTATTCACACTTTGAACCCGATGCTCCTATTGTATATATGGTTATTCACCGACACGAATGAAATGGTCTTTTGTCTAATTTGTCGTAGCCAACAGATTTTAGATGTTATTCATTTTAAAGTGAAAACAGTCAGTACTAATCGTTACCTTTATACTCGTTTCTCCATGTCTGTGGTATCTGTCAGGGACACTTTGAACAAGTGCTAAGGAGATGAAGTATAAGCTGACGAAGATCTAGACGCCTCATTTCTCGGGCTTGCTACGCACAACTGTTCATCAAACAGTCTCAAAGATCCATGGCATGGTGTGTATTACATCAAAGCAATCGGAAGCTTTCGGTGAAGTGAGCATGATTTTAAAAAAAAGAAGAACATCACGATGATTGATTTTCTCGAAAGACAAGTGTAGATTCATAGACTATCTGAGCCTTAAGTGCGATAAAATCAGGTTATATAACATTTAATTCTCAACACCGGCAGATGATTTTGAAGTCAAGATCATTTTTTTTGAAATCAGATGGCTATCTCTGCGGTCTGAGAAGGCCAGTTAAAACTTGCGGATGGCCGTGAGTTTTCCATGGGCTCTGCCCGCTTCGCTCCCACGATAATTCTAGCCGTTGTCTAGTAAGTGAAATTTTCTTAAGTACGGCGTAAAACTCCAATAAGATAAATAAATAAATAAACAGTAGAGGTTAATGCTTGCCTTGGGACATAAACGAGCTAGTGTAGATGAAGATTATGAATCAATGCTGTGTCTCCATGAGGTTGCAACTGGCCACCTTTTAGTGTAAAATAAAGATCATAAATTGAAGCTGTTTAGGACTAATTAGGTCTCAATTCAGTATACCTTCAACACAGCTGAACTCAAACATATGTCACGCTTTCACACTCATGTTCTTATCTAGCATTGAATTAATCCTACACATAATCCCGTACTATCTCTTGGTACCTTCCGTCAACAGACTATTCTGTAACGAAACATAAACAATGTTTCCGATGCAACAGCACCTACACTTATGTCACTGAACTCTGAGCACTGAGCTCTGAGCCTCTGAGCCTCACTGCCCCCTAACTTGCGCGGAGATATGTTCCCGTTCTGCAAACAAGGTGTAAAAGTTTGTCAAACATAATTGCCATGGCGACACATACTGTAGAAAGGCGTCGCCATTGTAGTTACGAGGAAAGCCATTCATAGGACCGCAGAAGACTAATGGACGTTTCGATATTGTGAGTGGGAGAAGAGGGCGCCTCGTTTCGGCCATCAGGTCCCTTTACCAATGTGGCCCTACGAATCCTGTCTCGCTGTTTCGTTTGCGGCCTTAAATCGAGAGGTTTGTAAGGTACATGACCAAGGTCGGCGGTTTACTCCTGACATGCCAGTTTCCACCACCCATAAACCTGACCGCCGTCACATAACAACGGCGTTAAACATATATAGTGTTATAAACAGTATCACAGCTAAATTATTTGAATATTACCATGGTCACATCACATGTGTGTGAAAGGTAAATGCGCCTCATTCAGATGCACCAACGTCGGTTGTTACCATTCCTTTGATAAGGTTTATAACCGTTTCCTTGATGCTCCAACACTCTAAGGAATTACTATGCGGCTAAGTCTACTAATAGGACTTTAACATAGATACCCTCGGCTACCTCTTTAATTAAAATACCACGCGCGATCAATACAAGTAAAATATCACGCTGCTTTGTATAGTGTGGTTTACATCTGCCACTTAATTGCGAAAGTTTGCGGCCTGAAATTATTTTGTGGTCCACTTTTGCCGTATGAATGCAGATGTGTTGGCAAATTTATGACGTAGTTCCCATGTATTAACTCTGGTACTCGCCGAAAAAATGTATCCCACTGCCTGTATATCGTAATGCAACTCGTTTGCATTACGGAAGTGTATATGGAAAGAGCATCCTAGGATAGTAATGATGCTTCCCGTCAGCTGTTGTAGTGTAGCACTGAATCATGCTCCTCTTCAAATCAAGCCATGTGTTCAAATCTAAGCGTTAAGTCCGACATTTGTATATAAATATAAAGACACTACAAGTCTACAATGACAAAGTCCATTTCCAAGGTAAACTACAAAACCAATTTCCAAAGGCATGTGTAAGAGACGATATATAAATAGTAAATAAAGCTGGTAACACATAAGAGAGAAGCAGTCAACAGGTTTCATTGACACAAGGAAGGTAGTCGATATTGTAGATATGACATCCAGTTCAAATTTCACACTCTCATAACGTGGATAATTTCCAGGTGGAGCACAAATATTGATATCTCAGTCGAACTTTGATTACAACTGTTGGTAAAAGCATCATGGTGTAATAGACCTAAATGCACAAAGAGCACCTAGCCCCTGGTTTAGCGGAATCAAATACAACAAAAACTTTTCCGATTGAATCTAAAGTGAACTTACTTCGAAACGTTTGAGACATACATGTTTTATTTATGGCATATGTATATGGCAATCTGTGGTAATAACAAGTTCATCGGCCTGTCACGAAAAGAGGGAAACACACATGACTGTGGCGAAAATTTAACATGAACAATGTGCATGGGTTTAAGTATTATTATTGCATTTTGTCGCCATAAGTTGGGGTTGAAAGTGAGTGCGGCTTAGTAAATATTAACCATTCGGTTTGCGAGAGAGCTTCCTACATGTACATTCTTCATACGTAATGTCCGTTCTTTTCTAAATATCAGCCAAGACATCTTGTTACACTGGACATTCGTTTAAACATTTAAATATCTGGATTGATTGTGGCGCCGACGATAAAGCAGCCAGGCATGGTGCCAATTGCAGCATTTATACATGAGGCTCATACCAAGCAACGAAGAGGAAAAAATATTCTCAGAAAAAAATCTTGATGCAGCAAATATACAACTGGACCATTTGTGTATTCCGCCTATGCTTATATATGGAAGCCGGATGAGGTCGCTCGCGTTTTCGCAGTTTCGACCTTTTAAATAAAAGTAGAAAACACGAAAGGTTGAAGAGGGAAAACACGAAAAGACGAAGGATGAAAATCCGAAAGTACGACGTTGGTACACCTTCGCACTTTTGAGTTTTCGCCTCGGGTTTTCGCCCTATTCCCAGATCGAAAATGCGAAGCTAACTTTTTCGCGTATTCGCCTTCAGGTTTCTCTTCAAGAACTTTCGGTCTGAGCATGTTGTCTACAGTTTGTCTGTTTTCAGCAAAACGGTTGATCCTAGTGTAGGGCAATGTGAACATTCGACTTACTTACAACTAGTGACGTATCACAAATAAACGCACGTGATTGAGACTTGCCCCGGCGAATGTGATCCTACAATGCTCTCGCTAACCGCGTCAGAAATCTGTAGCTTGCGCAGTTAAATATTTAAGCGACTTTGCCGCTTGGCCAAATTTAATTATGCATAATATTATAACGTTATATACATCATCTGATTTAATATGTAAATCAAATTATCAATTATATAACTATCCATAATGCATGTAACTGATATTTTAAAATCAAAGTCATATGAGGTTGTTAAGGTGGATAACCATGCAAGGAACCATGCATGTGAGCTACACAAGCTGTTAGGCGTAATTAGTGCACATCATTTACTGTCACTCTGGCACTAATCATGGGTTTGATGCCTTGGCCGGAATTAAAATTACTGATTTCTAATCAATTCATAAAAGAAAAGCACCGCAGGTGTCCTTGCAAGAGTCGTGTTTTTGTTTTGGTACAAGTTGCGCATTACTGATATGAGTGAACTGTATTCGAAATACACAAAAGCTGGATTGGAATAATCGATTACATGTCTTTTAATTTAAAATTTACCGACGGCGACACCATAAAATAGAATGCACTGCAATGGTATGACATGCTTAACACCACCTTCAATAAAACTAAATCATTATTTTGGGAGAATAATTTTACACTCTCATCCTGATAAGCCACATGAATCCTAAAATGGTATTACATCACATTCTACACATAACATAAATGCGTTTATACCTTCCTTCGATAGTTTATGTGGATATTCGAATAAAAAAGAGTTTGTTGCAAACATATAGATAGGTGAATTATGCTCTTGCTATAATGTTTAATATATTAGCCCGCCACAACCGCACCATGTGGTGAGGTACGCCATGTATTTGAAATTCGTGAAGCAGGGTCATTGACTACATGTAAGCAACATGAATGAGATCGTCGACTCAGGTACGTAGACTACATGCAGCATGTTCTTTATATTTAGGTTTTCTCTGACACGTTTCCCTACCACTGCACCAAGTTGAACACCGTGTTTAACCGTCTGCCGTGTCTTCCACTTCACACAAAATATTTAAATTGTGCATCATTAGCCTTGGCAAATAAACAGTTAAATTTTGACGGAGTATAAATCGGCGAATTGCAAAACTGACAAAACAGTAAAAAATTAATAATGTGAAACAATCGACCAACAAAACATTAATAAATAGTTAATGGGAAGAAATAAATTTGGAAAGAAAATTACTTTAATACCGTATATTCATTATAAACAATGAAGAACAAATTCAACCAAAACCAATAATATTAAATATAGCGTGAAAGATATTCTGTAGGCCAGGGGCAAGGAAAAAACGAACAAAACTACCAAAGTAGAACACCTTATAATACAACAATGGTTAGACCCAGACAAAATGAACAACGAGAACGGAAAATAATTTAGCCAGCATGTGTATTGATTACATTTGATTTTATTTTATGTTTGTTTATTTTGCTTCAGGTACAAAACCAACAATTATGTATCTTTAAGGTTTAGCTCTCTCGTTGCGTTACATGTACCTAGTGCAATGAAAAGAAAAAAATCAACTAAAGAACATGATTAAATGTGATATTGTCGTGATTTAATAACACAAACACACATGTACAAGCAACATCAGAGGATATTGTATACTGTTGTACAATGTTGATTTTGTAAAATCTTTTGCAACATATTTCAACTACCGGTGCTGAAATTCAATTCCTCTGAGTGTAATTAGCTGATAAAGGAACAAGTGGACGGGGTCATGAAGTTAACAGAGCGCCTGGTGTTAAGTTTTAAACCTTTCAGCAATATTTTAATAATTCCATGCAATTATTTCAAAGAAAAAATAAATAAATAAATCTAGGTGCTGTATTCACAACTTTACTACGATAGATAAAATATTTAGCATGATAACACGCAGATAACTTGCGCTGTGAAATTTATTAGCGATCCTCTGCCCTTGGCAACTGCTGAATATGAAGGTGTTACCGTCTTACGGGCAGCAATGCCTACGTCGCCAAAATGACAGCAGGCCTACAGCCCACAGCACCCAGAAAACACTCTCAGACCGGAAGTCTTGAGCAGGAGGAACCGGAAGGCGAAAACACGAAGTTAACTTCGCTCTTTCGCGTTTTCGACTTACAAAAATGGTGAAAGAGAGAAGTTAACTTCGCATTTTCGATCTGGGAATAGGGCGATAACCCGAGGCGAAAACTCAAAAGTGCGAAACTGTACCAATTTCGTACTTTCGTGTTTTCGACTCGCGTTTTCGAGTTTTCGCCTTGCACTTTCGGGTTTTCGTCCTTCGCCTTATCGCCCTTTCGTGTTTTCGCATTTTCGGCCTTCGCTCTTTCGTGTTTTTGAGCTTTTCATCTTTTATTTGAAAGGTCGAAACTGCAAAAACGCATCCGGCTTCCGTACATACATAATCGAAACAAGAGTGGTTGTTAGGAAGCCTTTAATGTGTAAAACAATTTATTTTGCATAGCAATCAATCACTTAGCAACTTAGTCAATCAATCAACAATTTAGTCTATTAATCATCATTCAACAGAAATTAATATGTAGGGTAATAATGTAGTTTAATAGTGATCATTACTCGTCATAAAAGGTTCCTTGTTGCATCAGAAAAGAGCATTCGACCACCACGCCCTTGACCAATGAGGTGGTGTCTTACAACCCAGGTCTTGCTGTTTCGGCAGAGGTTATAGGTCAAGTGGATTGTCCAAGTATTGGCGAACGTCAGTGGTTAACTCGGCTATCCTCAAGCCATACACCTATTCGCTGTCATGTAAGTGCAAAATTCTTCAGCAAACATACACAACAATCAAATAAATAAATACAATATTGTTCGTTATACCGTTATTTAAATGTTATTCGTTCATATTTCTGGGGATGGGGTATTTCGATTTCGTTTCATGCATCTCGGACCCGGTATCATTTCTCCTTCGAGAGATAAAATATCGCCTAGAATATACAATGAATTGTTATAATTTACTCCTGGTTTTACCATGCGCACTCATGCAGTCAAGAGTGTGCCGCCACACTTTTACGCTACTTTCCACTGTTTTACAGCTCTCTCTGAATCGGGTGAATTCACTTTTGTTTTCATGTATACTGAGTATTCGTTGATAGCGTTGACAACCAGGAGAGTCCACCAGGATACCGTACTTTCACTGTTGTTTCAGCTAACTCGGTCAAGCGAAAGATCTTGCAGCTTGGTTCCTTTCACAATTTCCTTGCCTAGCCTATTTAACGTGACAGTGTTGTCAACTTAGTTAATCCCTACACGCTGTATGCAGATCTTTATAGTGGACTCCGGGCTTTCGGGAAAAAAAGGTGTTTATCCTAAAGTAATTTTAAAGAAGGCTAGGGTAATCACCTTCCCTAAGAATGGTCTAATTGTCCAGTATTTGGCTGTCCCTAAACTAGGTCATCGACACAGTTTTTCTGACCTTGTTTTGATCACGTAAATTTGGGGATTTTCCTTGTTTGTATATATACAAGTATTTCAATGTAGGAATGACGACTTGGTGAATAATTCATTTTCAGTCACCCTGTTTCTGAAAATTCAAAGCAGGCCATCAATGTGTTTTCTATTACATACATCACAATTTATGCAACCGACTTGGTCTGCCAGCAACCTGCGGATAGTAGTGTGTGTCGCTCGGGCTATGCCCGGTTTAATCCCCCCATAATGTTGGCCGCTTTCATATAAATGAAATATTCTTGAGTAAGACGTAAAACACCAATCAAATAAGTAAATTAATTAACTAATTAACAGCGATTTCACTGTCACTGTTAACTCCTTCATTGGTTAATGGCCGAGCTGGGAGTAAATGGCTGTTTTCACCGTGCCGACAATATGATTCCCAACCATAACTAGATAACAACAGAAGGATCCTCATCGTCAGGTGACGACAACCCTTCTGAAGTTTGTTGTTGGTGTCATTTCTATGGGATTTCTCTCTGGGATAAGTGTTAGGTTGCCTTATTACGTTTTCCACTGCAGAATGTCCTACAAGGTTCATGGGCTGGAGAAACTCGGCACGAGTACGGGTACAAAAGTCAGCAGGCTGCTGTTAATGTACTAGGTAGCTTATGTCCGTTCCTAGCTCTACAACACAATCAGTCTCTGACCAAACACGGATAAGCTTGCTTCAAACATGTGCGGACTGGACATCAAAGGGTGTCTGTGCACTACTGGTCAAACACACGTGTGGTCAGTTACAATAGACAGAACTCACCGGCGTGTACCCCAATTCTAAGCTTTAGTCCTGAAAGTCGAGCTAAGACTAAGTCCGACAAAATTTCTCTGTCGGCACCACAAAGGTAAGCCGTTAATTGCCCTCTAATACCGAACGTGATGAAAATCCACGATGGGCACTCTTTTGCCGTCCAAACATTTGTTTTCGAAAAAGCGATGCACCCGTTGGGTATACTTACACGGGTGGGCATCGACACATGGAGATGGAGGCAAATATTGACCCTGTCTGACACCTGTTCTAGATGGCACATTGCACTTGATGCGATTCGGTCCCCGCGCACACCCCTACACTGATTTCAGGCGTGGTTGTTCTGGGCTAAAAAGTTTCAAGGGAAATGAAAACATGGGATTTCACTGTACTTTTGTTTTCTAGCAGGTATATTTAAAAGTTTACATGAATAAACATCATTCATTGTGTTACTGAATATAAATGACTACCACACAGACAGTAAAACCAGAGTAGCGAGGACAGAGTAATAGCTGGCAAATGGTCACACGTAACCGATGAAATCCCGCCTCTCCACAGTGTACCTTTTTTAGTGTTTTAATCTAACTGTTCATGTAAGTTCTTAAAAACTAACAACTTACATAAACAGCACCATGACTTGAGTAGAATTATAGGTAAAAAATGCAGTGATGGTAACTTCAATTCTGAGACGTCGCTGGTCTAGAACTATTAAAGATGTTGTGTTGTCATCACAATTAAAACACAATTACATGAAAATAAGGCAATAGGACCAGGCCTCGGGGATGCTTAGTCCACCAGCAGAATCAAAGTTTTGCAGAAATACAATACAAAAAGCCTACAGCGTAGAGAGTAAAACCAGAGCAGCCACGACAGTGTGTGTGATAGGTGGCAAACAGGTGAATTCCAGCTACTTGAGAGTTTACATCAGTTAGGGTGCTGTTTATGTAAATGATTAAACTTACAGACAAATTCTAGCACCATGGCTTGAATAGAGTTAGGTGGAAAATCTGTCGGAAAGAAATGACTCAAGCTGTGATTTTAGTATTTGCACGGTGCAGATTCATAGTAGACACATACAGCTCTTTAGCTCAATGCACATAAAATAACTTACAAAAGTTTTCCTTTCTTTTCGCAAAGGACAACTTGGGATCAAAATGCGGGCGAGATGAAAGCTGATATAATGGGGGATAAGAAAATTATTTTTACACTATACTCTATACAATATTTACAATTTTAAAACAAACCCTTTGTACTTCCTTTGATTTAGCTTGTGCTTACACCGAGTATGTCTCACCCAAGGTTTAGTACATATCCGAATATAAACAGATCTGTCCATACGCCATCCGTGTCTGCAACAACCAAAAACTGTAATTATGTACAAGCATCACGATTTGTATGAATATATGTATTAAGTATGAATGCCTTTTCAGATGGTTCCGCGTTTCTTTTCAACTTCATGATTGTCTTTCGTGATTTTGCCAAACATAGCTCCAAGCTTCTTTGAAACTGATATCAACGAACTCTTTCGGCGTTTTAAAGATGGTGTCCTGTGTTGCTGGACCAATTTCGCCTCCCGTAGTAGAGAGTGGAATGCGATGTTTATGCTGACGTGGCTGTCGGCGGCAGAGACCTCGTAATACTGACAGCCGTGCTGAAGCGCTAGATGGTGACCCTCCCCTATATCTACCGTCCGATGACACTCCAAGTCCCTCTTGTTAGCAATGACGAGAATGGGCAAATAAGAGGGCAGCCTTCTGATAAGATCGATTAGCATTTTAGCCCAGTAGAAGGAGCTTCGGTCACAAATACTGTACACTATGACGAATGCGTCTGCCCAGCTCATCTGACGGTCGGACGGTATGTAGTTGTCACCCTGGAAAATGAATTATACAAAATCTGTAAAAACCTCATGTGTGAATCTCTTTAACACCTAACAAGGACAAATTGATAAGCCAACAAAGTTTGTGTACTAGACAGCAAAAAGAAAGACTTATTAAATATATATCATCTCATGCAATTATGTCGTCTTTTTTTTTTTTTTGACTTACTCGTACACAGATCCTTACCAAAACGCAGTTTTTACACGTCTCAATTGAAGCCACGCGTGTTCAGTACTTTAGGTTAAATATATCCAGGATCAGTGAAAGTACAATGCTTGGTGCTCCGACGTAGACGTTTACGTCCGCTGTAGTAGCGGCTTCCGTCAGCTCCTCGTAGCGTCTTACTAAAGTTGTCGAAATGCTTAAAATGTGTCTACGAAACAACACAAGTATTTAGTATACTAGCGGAATTTACGTCTACCCGAGGGTAGGTGTAAATTTGCACCAAACTTTACATCAAGTCGCAGCTACTCCAGCTTTGTAAAACAGTCAGTCTCCCCTGCGACATACGTCCGACAGGCTTACACCCAGTCGCAGCCTTACTCCAGCTTTGTAAGACGGGCCTCTGGGGTCTTCACCGTAGCTCGAGAGTTATAATCCGCAAGGAAGAAAAAACTGAGCTACACTGAATGCTTATTTAGTGTACTGTTGTGCCGAAACGTACCCAAGCCTCAACGCACTTTGAATACACATGTGCATGTCATAGCATTCACGTCAAGTCACGTGTTTTTATCCTTTTTTGATTCTTAAATATACTTACGCTAATAACAAACGTCTTCTTGTCTCCACTAAGAGACGTAAGACGTGTTTCAGCTGATACTTTGCAAGGGCAGTAGTTAAAGCATTTAAGGTTAAAGATTTGTCAGGGCCAACCAGTTGCTCGCGCACAGAGCTCCTGGGACTAATGCTCAAAGACATGTGATGTGTACCACGGATCTTTACAGCCTCTTCGCCCGTTTCAACTTATGCAATCAGCCAGCAGGAGGCGGAATTTTCCAGAGTATAAGGACGTTATCAGAGAGAAAGGTCTGGTGTTTGTACCGATGAGACATGCTGTGCTGAGATGGAGACCATGTTTGTCTATGTCTCCGATTCGTGTGTAGCCTAGGCTTTCGCAGACACTTGACGTTGTTGAATCCTGCAGATAAGAAGTTTACTTTCTCTCGACGAGAATAAAAACGTGGCTTAAACAATGCCGGTCATTTGTCGACACAAACATAGCTAAGAAAGCGGGGATTCATTGGTGTTCCAAGGGAACCCCGTCCTATACAGAAATGACAAGTGACAGGCAAGACTGTGCGGGGAAATGTACTTTGGCACCTCCGGTATTTCACTTGAGACAATATGCTATCCATGGTGTATACTGTCATTAAGATTAACATTTTTGGCATAATACCACTGCGCACTTCGAGTCCACCAAAACTGTCCCTAAAACTAAATGAGTTAATGCATTGTGCATGTTTCGTGTCTTACGAGTGACGTAGATATACTCATGAATCTATAGATCTACAGCAGAGCATTGGCGAAGTAAACATGAAATATGTCCACTAAATGATTTCGCATGTTTTAGTTTATTTCTGCTGGAAGCGTAAACAATGAATTACGATCACAACAAATATTATTTAATATCAAACCAAACAAGCCTCCTACAAACAGGTAAAAAAATATGTTTCAATTTACATTGCAGATTGATTGCACAAATTGACATGTGTTGTAACGGGAAACCTTTCGCTTGCACAGCTATTTCCCGAGTACATGGTTTAAAAATCACGCTCGCTATTGCAAAAAAGGTCCGTTTTCTTTTGAGATTGTAAACAAGTTGTGTAATGCGGAAAACGTAATCACACAGACTGCGGATCCATTCATGTGGGAACGGATCTCAGCAAGAATCAAAACAAGTGTTTACCACATCGAATAGTCTAGTCTTAACGCACTGATTTCACCTCAAGAAAACATCTTTCCGTTGAGTTATTTGTTCTCTGAGAAAATCTAACCCAGTGACAAAAATCAAACTTTTTCACATACGATCTATACAACAGCTCTCATTTTGTATGCATAAGGGCTTGCTGATTCTATTAGCTCTACTGTTCGCGTTAGCGTGAGGTATCCAGTAGGCCCTTATCTTTAGGCAGGCTTCAGTGAAGCATGTGTTACGAGGATACTAATCTTCTGAGAAAAGGCGGTTGATCTTTTGAACCTTAACTTCTTTCTGCATTGGCAATGTGACAAGAAAAAGGGGGGGGGGGTCTTTGTGGATAGGCCGAGCAGAAGAAATGTACCTTGTGTGAAGACCAATCCAGGATTTCCACGTCTGTCTCGATGTCATCGTGCCTGATGGCCGAGCGATATACAAGATCTGAAAAAATAGAAGAAGCAGACGACAAATGTCAATTTCAAGCAGGTGGCATAGAAAGCCTACAGGTGCACTTGACATTGTTGTGAGAGCGTCTCGTGCAGGAAAGGGTTTGGGTTTCTCGCTTAAGTCACGCTCGCAAACAGGTCCAACCCGATCAGAATCTTCGCCCTTCCATGGGTGTTTCCCGAAAGCCATAGGCAACCCTCACTTTTACGTGACCCAAGCATGTGACAAACAAACTATGTCGCAACGCAGTTAAACAACATCGTACATTTCTCTACATCACCCTTGTGTATGAGGCATTCCACTTTCCACTTGCACATGTGCTTCATAGCTTTCATAAACATCCTAACCACGAAGACCTAAAAAAAAAACAGCTGCTTTAACAGACACGCTGGTCTGTTATTGATTCAAAAGACTTTGATATTGTTTGGTTAAATTCGTAATGCCAAACGCACAGCATTTTGAGATTATTCCTGTTCTGGTTAATGTGGCTTTCAACATTAGTTTGGACACCATTCGTCTCACATCAACATGGGGTGTGTAGCTTTCTGCGTAATATGTGGGAAAGTTTGTCAGTAACTTGCCAAATTTCGACGGCTTATTTCGGGTACTCCGGTATTCTACAAACATTAAACCTCATAATTGTGGTACAAGTTGAGTATGTATTAAACCTTGCTGGAGCTCAGCTTGGATTTATTTATTTACTTATTTGATTTGTGTTTAGCACTGTACGTAAGAATATTTCACGTAATATTCGACGGCAGACCGGGTAGAGCTCGGGGAAACCCACGATCATTCGCAGGTTGCTGGCAGACCTTCCCACCAACGACCGTAGGGGAAGCCAGCGTGAACAGGACTTCAACTCACAGTTACTGATGCTGACGAGTCATTTAGCTTCGCCAAAGCGCTGACCACCTTGGCCCTCACGGTGGAATCACTGAATACCTATATAGTTAGATTACATCAGAAAGGCTACAGCATATCCTTAACTACTTAGTCATGTCGTTGTATGTCTACGATAATTGCTATTCAGCTCATTATAAAGAACACACTCGAGGGCACTGATAAGTTCACATAACCTGATCAAGCAATTTAAATTCTGCGCACAGTTTTTGTGCGTTTACATCCTGCCCTATATTCCATTCACAAATAGAAACAGGGGGTAAACTATAAACTTCATTCGATTATCACTTACATATGTTAGCTTTACTACTGCAAGGTAATTTCACCTGGCACGGCTTGTATACGAGGTGTAAAGGACAGGCCTATTTGCCTCCCGCGGTGTGGTATCTACAAAATGTCCCCAGGAGATGACCACAAGAGAGGAAATAAAGTCTCCTTTGGACGGATGTCCGGAGTCAGACTCGTCATAAAATCCCTGGTACTGTCTGGTCTCCTTACTTACAGCCGTCAAGCTACGGTAACAGTCGGTGTCAAAGGAATTAATTCATAAATATTCAATAATTCGATCATACACAGTATGAGACTTGTGGAGGTGGGAGGGGGCAGTGCTTCACTCTAAACTGGTGACATAGAACAGTGTTGGCCTAAATACGATAATAGGTTAGAGCATACACTTTTACTCTCGCATGTATTTCCTTGACCCTCAACACACGTTCACAAAGTCTACATTTTGACATTTTATGGAAAATGTACAATGTCTAGATATGACTGTCGAAATTATTTCATGTGGGGATATACAAATATCTTATGAAATCAAAACGACTTAAATAGGTACCATATATTACACAAAACATTATTTTAAAATAGCAAAGATGTGAAGTGGAAGCGCTTTCCATATAATCTTGTGTCGCAATCATGCATTTTCAGAGAAAAATTTTGTGATAGCAATGCTTTCAACAGTAAAGCATTTTTTTCTTTTCAGCTAATTGTTCAACGACAGTGTGTTTGTGTTCGTGAAAGAACACATTTTTGGGGTAAAACGGAAGCTGTCAGGTATTACAGATATCTTCGTGTCCTTTTTTTCCAAGTTGTCTTTGATCCAAGTTATTCACAAAGGCTAGGGTAAATAATCAGATCTAACGACTTCCATGGCAGTGACAAACCATGGTCTAATGGGCAAGATTTTCTAACTTATTCGATTTTTTTTTTCAGTGTCTGTTCCCGGCAGTTGGTTGGTCCTTCAGTTCCTATGGATAGAAACGTGAGTGGGATAAATTATTCACCCACACATGACCGGGGGGATAGGTTCGAAAAAAAATGAACGCCTTTGATGACAATTAGATCGGATAAATTTATGAGCAGTCTGCACTTTGAACGTGTTACCTAAACAACCATGGCGGACAAGACGTTGGGTGATCATCGGAACAGCGATTGAAGAGCTGGGGAGAAAAAGATAAATTCAAGCAAAGTCTTGCCAAGGACTCAATTTGGTTCAGTAATCAGTTTGATTGACGGGAAATTGATTTTCTGCGCCGAATAAGCCATTGGATCGTCTGACATCGGCTTGGAAGGCCAGGTGTTACGTGGTGTCATCACAAGCACACTTTGTGTATGTATCATTTACATAAAAGGTCTTAGTCACACTCGTTAACTAGCGAAGTTTTATGCGACGTCGATTCTTGTTCTTGCATGCCTCTACACTTCCGACCGGCAAAAAAGACAGAGAGTGAATTCTTTGAGAGATTTACACAGTGTTGGCATGAGGCCAGTGCGCAAGAAATGAATCTCAGATAAATATACCGTCCTGGGATAACAAGCTGTCAAGTAGCACCGAATGACGTGATATACACCGAGGGGAGCAGACGTCCATCTTTCTTCCGCAATGACGGGGTGATGAGGTGTGCGGGAGAGATTTTCGATCTCTGTCACTACAGAATACAGTAAACACAGTGTTCTTTGTCAGAACTAGAACGTAAACTCAAAAGACAGCTCCTCGCCGGCCCGATATCTGCGTCAGTTTGAATGTTATGGCTCGTTTCCACGCGTTAACATTTGCCCGCGCGCAGACGGAGCCATAATCGTGTAGGCTATAACGACACTGACAGGCAGAGGTGAAATCAACAAAGGTCTGATGGACGACTAACCCAGTTACAGCCCGAGTATAAAAAACGTTCATGAAGAACTCACCTATGGTAGAGTTATACTCGCCAATAAATCGTCTTGTAAGAAAACGAACGGTCACAGCTGGGAAAAAAAGAAAAAGAACGAAGGAAATGTTAACAAAATTGATGTTAATAACGGCAAGCCACAAATACTTATCTTCTGGACTAATCGCAAGGACTAATTAAGCCAAATTTTATCATATCGACGTCTTTAACCGAAATTTATGCAACCTGTAGACTGTGGACTGATTGATGAATTATATTTTTAATTATCATTGCATAAAATACATTATTTGTTATAAAACATATTGAAGGTTAAAATGATTTTCTAATCAGTAGAGTCTCTTAAAAGCATGTCGCCGGGGTTAAATCTGTTATCTCGCTACGAAATAGCTGAAAATACAACCGAAATGGCACTAAGCCATTATTGTTCATTGACCCCGACTCACATATTCATTCACTACGGTCTCAATTGTTTATACTGTATCAAAGGGTTAAGCGTTAGTTTACGTTATGCTCAGTGTAAGATATCCTGCATTTAAGCAAAAGATGACAAACAAGCTAACTGAGCTGTTGAGATATTTATGAGATTGATGTATTTATGAGATTGGTGTATTTGTGAGTGTGGTGTATTTGTGAGATTGATGTATTTGCGAGATTGGTGTATTTGTGAGATTAATGTCTTTGTGAGCTTGGTGTATTTTTGAGATAGGTGTATTTGTGAGATTGGTTGTGCCACACGTTTATAGTGGTGCTACACGTTATGCTGGTGGGACAATATCATAAGTTTCTGTGATTGTGTCACAGGCCACATACAACAACATTGCTCTTCAAAACAGCACACTATATTCAGTTCTAAACATATACAACCCGACTTCAAACAACCAAAACAACTGTAACCCTTATATGTAGCAAAAAAAGAAAAGAAAAAAACGTCGGCCTCCAAAATAAGCGTAAAACGGCTGTAATTAAAAGCAAACTTAACAATCATTTGCCAAAGAAAACAAGGCTGGGTAACCCTTCTCTCGTCTTCACCCCTAAATACTTCAGCGTGGTCGCAATAATACCTGAATATGTGGGCCATAAAGCCGGGTCAAATGTGAAATGTTTGTTGAGCTCTAGCCGCACATAAACTCGCTCACTTTGAGGCACGATGCCATTTTCCGCATAAGCCTGTACCTTGATTTTTTTTTCGGGGTCAGCAAGGCGAGAAGTCTTCCGTCAACAGTAGAGACTGGTCTAAGACAGATGTCACTCCCCTTCCCCTCTTCCCCTCATCTTAAACATAGTCCCCTTTCGACAGACATGAGCAGCTGTATCTTACTATAGTCACAATTGTTCAGATGTTGTCGAACTTCAACACATTTGGTTGTAAAGTAAACTGTAGTATCGCTCCTTCAAGGACAATCGGAAAGATTCCATTTCGAAATCAAAAGAGACTTAACTAGGTCCACTAAATAAAGAAAAAAAAAGCACAACTGACTCAACTTTTGTTTTCGCCATTTTTGAAATCGCGATTTTGTTTTCTTACAACTGCCTTTCGTATGTGATCAAAGTCTTCTCATAAACAAACTCCGTTGACTAATTTAAGTTTTAGGTGTACAGTTATGATTGACAAACGCCTACTGTAATCATTGTATTTCATAACACCCATTGGCTCAACCCTGTAAGAAGTGTTTTAAATACGACCTCTTCGCCAACCTCTCCATATAACGACTGGATCCTACAGCGTAAATCAATACATTCTTTATATCAGCCAGGAGCTAATATGAAGAATTGATTACCAGGTACGACCAGGAGCTCTTGTCAAATAAGAAATGGCTTGAAGAAAGACTTGGTTCCAAGGTAAGGCTGTAATCTTCTTTCCAAGCAGAACGAAAGAAACCGCACACGTGTATAGATTCTGGGAGGCCATTACAATACCTTGTAGGAAATCCCCCATCTAAATGAGATAAAAGCCTGTTACGTCATCTAACAGCCAAGTCCCAAGGCCCTGTTCTACATCAAATATTTTCAGAACAAAGGCTTATAAGTTGTTCGCATGTCCACACGCGCTCGCCGAAACACATGGCCGGCAGATCCAGTTACCTTGAGATTTTAATCTGAAGACCAACCTGTCAGGAATCCACGACTATTTACCCAACTAGATATTGGAACTGAGGTAAATCTGACCTTTTCCCATGGTTTCCAGGTAGACGTCAAAACAAAGATGTTTGATTAATGATGGCAACCAGTCATATAGTTCGAATCGTCTCCCACATTGGGTCAAATCGGCTAATTCCTTAAATCGAACACCCTACAGTCTGACAACATCAACCGATGTCCCCAGAACGTTAGGCTTATACTATAATTCATCAGCATTTTTGCGTGTTGAGAGGGTGTTTATTAGGTGACATTATTCAGTGTACAGAGTGATGTGTGAAAAGGTGGAGAAAATAGCATACTCTGTATATGGATTACTGATTTCATATTATCCATGATTACTTGAGTTTAGACAAAATCAAGTTTGTTCTTTTTTATTTATCCTCGAAGCATTGTTTTTCAAAGGAAAGGCTGTGCCCTATCTGGATTTATATTTTCTACCACACTACATCCATACAGTCAGATTTCTGTGTAACGTTTGCTTCCTTACTGAGCACGGATTTGATCAATAGCACAACTGACCTTTGTATCAGGGAAAATCTTCCCATGATGCTTAGTTCGGTCAGATAATGGATTTGTCAGGTCTGTACACATCCTGCATGCAAAGAACCCAAGTGACCTCCTTAAGGTAAGATCATCGCCAATAACGGACAAGTGAAACTACGTGTGGGAATTTCCAAGTGTAGATTTGTATTGAGGCTCATTCGACACTGTAGAGCCTGACAGCGAATGACACAACAACAGCAAACCCTGTTTGCTTGTTAACTGTCACAAAAATGGCACCAGCTGCTTACTAACAGAGAATCGTGTCTCGTCCTCCGGTTTCTCGAGATATTTGGGCGGTCTCGCCTCACGTAGAAATGCTACACCTCCATGGGACATGCACTCGTGCGACAGAGATCTGCGTCCTAGCACAGAATGTGGTCATCCTTAACATATACATGTCCTGAAGTTACTACCTTGGGCAAAATAAGGTGATTCAGGTGTGATGTCGAAATGGGCTTTTGTCATGTCAGAGAAGATAATGTATGTCTTCAGATTGCAAAGACTGATTGCTTGTTTGAAGTTTAACGCAGCTTTATACAATAATTCGGTGGTGTAACGATGGCGTCTTCTAGTTGTAGGTCGGACCAACACTGACATATATGGAATGCTGCCTCACTCGGATACAATGTCAAAGACACCAGACTTCTTTCAGTGCAACTGTACATGTAGCCTCAATAGGAGAATAACAGCAATGCGATTGTCGGAAAACAGGATATTTAGGTTCAAGGCAAAAATATGAAAATTGGCGATCTTGACACTTCTGCTTTGTAGGGTTTAGGCTCGATTTAAAGGGATTGATCAGGACCGAGGTGTTACTATATACTTTTACTGGGGTGTCGTGTCTGGTGTCTGAGTATGGCATTCCAGTGAGGCAGCGCCATGAATGTGGCGACAGTAAAACATATCCGCCTCAAAGACACATTATCGTAATCTGACCGAAACAATTCTGAGAGCCATGCTAAATCCAATGCTAACAAACAAACGATGCCAGTTAACATGGTGCAAGATAAGATCACAGAATTTAAGGTGAAGCGAAATAGGACGCTGTCTAGGAAACGAGTGTCACAGAAATACCTTATAATCCAATATTACAGAAATGAACTGAAAGCAACGGCAAAGTGTTTCATGGAATGGGGTGTCTTGACTTTTCCTTGACACACCTGTTGTATACAGATTTAACTATTATGTGTAGCTTACAGGAACTAAATGTAAAGAAACTTTGAGATATGCATATATTTAATCCACTTTAATGTATAAAAACACCTCTTCAAGGTGAACTTTCTCATCAAGGTGAAGTAAACAAGTGTTTTAATGTTGTTTTAACAGTGCTGACATTCTGCACATAGCAAGATGCTTTCTTTCTGGAGGTCAAGGATATCTTGTGATAATATATTGTGTCTTTACTATTAGTTTCTCGCCCTGACCGGTGATATTGCTAAAGTTTTCGCTCAGGTGCAAACTTTCACATTCCGCTAAATCGACCGAGGAAGTCGGGTATACAACAATTAAACATAGGCGCAAGTCGGTCAGCTTAAAATGACCGTTCCGCCGAAGGCCATTCTGGCTTTCTTAATGACACTGCAACACTGCTGTTTATTCTGTGGCCAGATTGCTGAAGTGCACTTTGAAGTTTTGATTCGAAAGATAATATTAAATCAACTGAAAATAGTCTGTCAGCGTTCTGAAAAATAAAAACGCTTTCGATTTATGTAATCGCGCTTATGCATGTAACTGTTTTAAATTGTTGGCAGATCCAAAATGTTTCATGCTAGTACACTATGCCATACTATACAAGGAAATCGGTGCGCCCCCAAGAAAACTACCGATCTTTGGTTTGTTACGATGGCAAACTTTTCCCGTGTGACATATATGTGATATTAATATCCTTGAGTGTGGCGTTTATCAATAACTGTTGTGGGTTTCCCCGGTTGCCTTCCGTCACAATGTTGGCCGTCGTCGTAACAGCGAAATACTCTGCTTAAAAGTCCGATCAAATAAATAAATTAAACAACAATCAAATGTATATATAAGCATATGTCATATTGTCAGCGGTCACAGATATAATACGTCTGCTTAAATATATATAGATGTTGACAGAAAAGCGAAAACGGAATATGAAAAAATGTAGCTTTCTTACCTGATTTACCAACAGCCTCTCCCCCTAGCACCAAAACCCTAAGCGTGGCCGAGCTACCATGCCTCATGAGGAAGCTATTGGAGTAGTCTATTTGTCGATAGTCTGGTCAAAACCCTTGCCTGAAGTTCAGCTTTGCTGAGTGACGGATTGCCCGAGAACTCTATGGCCCGTTTCTTGGTTTAGCATCTATAGTGTGTTGTGATCTGTACTTAGCATTTGGTCGTGTGCTCTACTCGTCTAGTTGTTTTGACGGGCTGTCCGTGTGCTGGGCCGATGTTGACTGCGTCTGACATAAGTCGAGGATTATCTGACGAGGCGGGTAAGGACACGGAGACGTTTATACTTGTGTGTGCTTCTGCCATGGAGGCAAATTATGCCCATGAAACCGACAAATATCACGTGACAGCTAGTCAAATATTGCCCACCGGGGGTCTGTTTAAATTTGACAGCTGGATTCCCGGCACGACTGCGGCGGGCTTACACGGAGACGAAGTGCACTATCTTGAGACAGGTGATCGGTGCGACAATAGTCCGAGTCCGCCCCACTCGGCGGGTTAATGTTTTCGTACTCCCGTGTATTATTTTGCAATCCCATTCTGAACGACGAGATGAAATCACGTGCACCCAGATCGGCAAAGAACGACAAGCTTTATCGGGCATATTATTGTGAGAAAACAAAGGAAGACCAATAATTTGATAGACCGTTAAATAATTTGTGCATGCGATATCTATTTCATAAATATTACAGCCATAACTGGGGGTTTCATGAAAATGTCTTGTCGCATGATACCCATTGACTTAAGCACATATACACCATTAGGTTTAACATGGCAACTTTTTCGTATTTGATGACATCCAGTTATAACTACTCACTCTCCATGTGGAGAATGATGATGTAGCGTCACATGGCTTGTAGTGTCATGAACTTGTCGTCAACGTTTTAACTTTCCATGCATTTGATCATTTTGAATAGCCGCCGTGGCCGAGTGGTTAAGTCGCTTGTTGTGCAATCCCATGGACACACAAACCCGGCCTTGGACTCAGAATTTGTAGAGTGGACTGTCGAGGGACCCTTTTTCGAAGGCCTGTTGCTTTCCACCAATGTGCAGCCCGTATCTGTTTGTAACACGTGAGAAAGTTCGTCAATAATTTGCCAAATGTTGAGGGTTTAGCCCGGACACTCCGGTTTCCTCTAGCCTAACACAAATCGTCACTGATAAGTTAAAATTCGCAGAGTATGGCGCATTCAACTAAATAAAACAGTACATCACCCGAAGAGTATATAAATTTCTAATTATAAAAGAAAAAGTGACAGAATCAGTTTGGCACCATGATGCTTGTGGTATTTCACATGACCTAATTTATTTAAAGCAGGTCTTTCAGGTACCTGTCGAAGGGTGGTGTTTTTCTCTTCTCTCTGTCGGGCTTCCTCCACATGCAAACCTGACCTCTGTCGTGAAAGAGAATCATTGTAAAAATACGACATAGAAACCAGTAAATAAATAAGTAAACAAATAAATAAATTCATTGCAGTTAACAGTCAGTATGCATAAAAAGTGTTATAAAGATGAATTATTCAGTTTGATAATAGGTTTCATTTTTTAGTTGCTTCTTTTCTACTACTTTGAAAACACAGTATTAAATATGTTCTGCAAACTTAGATATATATACCGGTTGAATGAAGGTCCCTTTCTACACTACCTCATTTTATGGTTTCCAAAACTCTTCGCTGTAAGGAATCATCGACATACTGGCTGGGAAAAGTTAGACGAACGACATATATGTTTAGCAGTTACGTGAAACATAAATATATAATGAGTAAATAAATGTGTTCGTGTGAGTGTCAATATACAACGAACAGTGTTTAGTTAAGCTGTCGAAACACCCCACACTGGAGTTTGTATTTCATTTACATTTGGATATATCGGCTGCAAAAATGGAGTCAACCTGACAGGGTGGCCTTTGTGCCCTCCTCTTTTTTCCAATTGTCACTTTTTACGAATCTTTCCAAGGAGATTCTTCTTTCTATATATATAGCTGTCAGTGTTGTTTACTTATAATGTGACATCCTTACAGGGGAAATTCTGCTTGAATATATATGCGTTGTTTAAGTTGTAGCTCCATAATAGGACCCTATACACACAAACAAATTGCACTTTATTCCAATGTATCTGCCCCAAGTACATTTGCAAAGTGTCGAATAGGAAAAGTATATGGTGTGCTGGAACAGATGGGTGAGTTGTAGACCCCTTACATATAAAAAGGTATTAAGTATTCGACACTCTCTGAAAGAAGTCTAATTCTTTTTGCTAGATGATTAATTCTTGACCAAGGACGGATTAGAAATTGCAATTAACATCATTGTATTTGTTTCGTAGTTCTACTTAAGCCATGGTGTTAGGTGGATGTCTAAGTTGGTACTGTTTAAACACTTTTATCAACAGATAGAATGAAACCCTAACTTAGGTAAATTAAGATGCAGGATTTCATCGGTTATCGAGTTGTGTGTTTGTGGGTATCTGTTCTCCAATTTCTGTGTGTCGCTCATATCAACTTATACACAATTGCAAAGGTGAAACAAACTTTGAATTTGATCAACAAAATTTTCAGATTGGTCACTTTTTAGCACTGTGTCTTAGTGTACACAATTTAATTCATTCGGACTTTGTACTGGTCAGACACGTCCACACAAAGGGTATACTGACCCGTCATTGACCGGAGCCTGGCCAAGAGCTGACCAATGCCCGCAGTATTTAATTAACGTCTAGACAGAAATTGTCAACAAATTACCCCCTGCTCAATTTTACCTTTGTTCCCAACATTTGTGCCGGGCGTCGGAGATATTAGATTGTTTCTTTTTAAACGTGAACTCTTTTTTCTCTGTGTTGTGATAGCACAGCGTAGAACATAACAGATGAGTGGACGTGTAGGGCTATGTATGAAATAGCTTTACAAAGCACATTCTAATTATTGAACAATGCTACAAGATAATTTTTGAATGTAGTTCGATGTTTCTAGAAACATAGTTAGTCTGATAAATAATCTATATCCATGCAGGCACAACAGAATATCAACGCACAGTGGAGACAAGACACTGAGTTTACAAGCAATTTAAATTTCTGCAAATCGGCAATATTTATTGTAGCAAAAGTTTAAAAGCAAAACAAAATTTCATTCCAATTATTATACCAACGGTATATTTGTGTATAGAAATAGTTCGTAAAATATTAACAAATATCAATAATATCAATATAAATAAATGTATCAAATTTGGATTGAGTGTTGTTTGATTGTGTTTCTTACAAAGCTTGAAAACAGCATCTCCCATATAAAACACCTGTATAATCTTTGCAACAGATTTCATTTGCTTCTCTTATACTAGTATAACACATCGACTGCAGTATTCTTTAATTGGGTATTGTAAATATCTCCATAGCAACAATCGAAGTGCAGTCAAAACTTTTCATGTCTGACCCTTATTAGACACAACTAATTAGCCTCATAAGTTGGACCTTCTGTCTGCCTGTCTGATGGGCCGTCGGTCAAGTATTCATATCGCATCTTTTACTCTAGATCGGCCAATTTTGATCACAGCATTTTGAATAATTCTAAACCAGTGACGCCTAGGGTATATTGCATTTAACATCACTGCAATTTTTTTTAACCCACTTCTGCTTAAGCCATGGTGTTCGGGGGCGTGTAGGCTGTCACTTCTTAAACACTGACATGATCGGTTAAAATGAAACCCTATAACTGAGGTAAATTGACAAGAGGCCGCATTCCACCGTTGACGTGTGACCATTTGCCAATTATCACACTGTCGTCACCGTTCTGGTTTTACTCTCCATGCTAGGGTCTTGTATATCCAATCTTTAACATGGGCCATTCACCTCACGAGGGACCTAAATGGAAGACAACAAGAAATCCCATATCGATGTTGCGGCTTTTGCGAATTGTCGCTGGTTCACTTGTATAACGAGTTTCAGGTTTATGAATGGAGAAAAAAATACAGAATATCGTTACACCACTGTTTTTCGCCAAGTACCTGCTAATACACCTATAGCCGAAGAGACAAGATAGGTCAGGGGTCAATTTGCAGAGGCGAAATCAACACTTGAACCATGTCAGTGGGGAACGTATTCCTCTATTGCAATTTCCAATATATCAGAACTGTTGATCTAAGTTTACTTGAACATCTCAACAGCATGTTTCTTCGTGAAGGAATTAAACTTAAATGAAAGCAGAGAAGACTGCATATCTCTTAACTATTGCATAGTTGTTTACTTATATGACTGGTGTCTAACAATTTACTTCGCGAAAAATGTTTCTTTCATACGCTGGTGGTCAAGTTTATCACTGGAAGAAACCGAGGAACAAGGCAGTTGTACAGAAAGTGTCTGCTAGAGTTACTTCCCATTATGATATATCTATCAGCCGTACGTCCCGGTCTTGTGCAATAAGAGAACATTTACCATGCTGTTTTTGGCAGATTACAGTAAATCTTGAATCTTAAATCTTATACCCTACATTCTTGTGTGTCTGTGTTCAATACTCGAACACACATATAACTGTCATCATCGTATAAGTAAAAATTATTGACAAAGGCGTTTAAAGTGACTTTGACGTTTGCCACTATGTGTACACAGCAAAAAAAGTAAAACAACAGGTATCTCAGAAAATTATTTTAAAAATTCGGTCGAAGTTTAATAGATCACAAGATGGAATTGAGGATAGGGCGCTATCGGGTAGTTCACTCGTAGCAAACATACTGCAGAAGCCCTGAAGAACTTGGCCAATTACAAGTCCTGTAAACTTCACGTGATACACTGGATGCAACCTCGTATCTCCTCAGCTGTTGACTGTTACTGGGGTTTCTTTTGGTTAATAAACAGACATTGGAGCAATAATTTTGCGTGTAAATTTTGAGTGTAAAATTGAAGCACTCTGGTCCAACAGGATAGTGATATATTTACGTGAAATTAATAACGGCATTTTATTTAGTTATTTGTCCGGACGAAGTGACAAGAAAACAGTCTCGGGACAGCTATTGCCTGAGAATGAGAAGACTTCGCTGCACAATTTTTCCTTACCCTTTAGCGAAGCCAGATTAATAAAGGAAATATCCAATAAGAATGTGTTACAGGTGCCCTGCTGATGTCTACAGCGAGCTAATGCTGACACCCATGCTTGAGGAGACGAAGCTATAAAATTGCGCACCAAATAAAAGTGTGATTAATGTAACACTTTACTAACACGCTAATCTGTTTGTGTGTTAAAATAAATTCTGGCAATGTGGGCCCACACAGTAAAATATCAACAAATTGTAAGTGTAAAACAATAGTAGACAAATAATGACGTATTTAGATAAATCTATCCCTGTATCGTATATTACCGGAATGTTGGATTTCTCTCTGTTGTAATGAACACGTATTAACGTTTTAACGCCAGTGTGTTATTACATCAACACCGATGTTACGGATTTAACGCATTAGCATATAAACTATTAACACATCTATTGGGTGTGTCATTCTGGTCATTAATACTTGAACACGTGTTTGGTTGTTTGCAGAGGTATATTTTGAACTAAAATCCACCTTTAATATATGATATGGGATAAATTTACCATAGAGTAGTGGATATTTTACTGTGTAGGCCCACATTGTCAGCATTCAACACGTTAACGTGTTAGTAAAGTGTTAGAAATATGTGTTAATATAATAACACTTTTGTTTGGTGTGTGAAAGACGATATTGTACCCGCGAAGTGTGCCATGACAATCTGCCAAACTCGAAGACTCTTCGGTCGTTTTGAACAGAGCGAACAGAGCGAACAGAGGCGTAGACACCAACATTCTTACCAAAATGGGCGTTTCAGGTCTGTAATATCAAGACTAGTTTCCCAAAACGATAAATAATACAAACCAAACAACTAAGAAAATATATAAAATATAAAAAAATTAGGACGGAATCATGCAAGGAGAAGCAGTCAACAGTTTTCAATAATGACGAAAAGACGCAACGAATGCTCTAGGCGGATAAATAAAATCAGTCGTGTACCAGTTCAATATCCCTGTATTGGGCTTTTTTGTTTCTACTTTTCTCTATCAATTTTTTACGCCCGATCACGTAAACACTACCCCTAATTTCGGAACCGTGTGCCTGAAGTGGTTTATTACCGATGGTGCAGGGGTGCTCCGAGGCAATGTGACGTCACTTCAGATGGCTAACATAGTAAAATGGAGTCACCATATGAGATGTTTAGTAATGACGATCATTTGCCATTATTCCGTTGTTAGGTGTTGAAGAATGTTTTAGATATTTTTAGAACACCTCTGAAAATTTTTCTTTGGACTTAACTCTAGTTTATGACTTCATGTTCACTTTACTGTCCCTCTGGAAAAGAAAATAAAAGGTGTACGTTACTTTCAACCGTGTTAGTAAATGTAAGTACGATCCCGTGAGGGATTTCTCATGATTAGTGCCTGGTGTTTTGAGAGAGATAATAGCTCTTATATCTTATATAATTTTTAGTTATTGCGCTTCAGAAATGTTAATTTACTGAAACCCAACCTTTATTACAATACAAATTCCAAATACCAAGTCAATGGCTATGAACAAAGTTAGGTACCAGAATGTTGTGTTTCATATTATGTTATAAGTCTTGCATTACACATCTTTCCTGTTTTGCACAAAGAATATCGTTGATTTGATTTGCCGAGCATCCCGAATGCATGCCTGAGGTAGATAGTATGTGCTCCCAACAGACCTGCTCAAAGGAGTACACGAGTTCAAGGTAAGCATAAGGCCGAACGTAAGAGAGGATAAACCCTCTCTGACATTTGCAGTTGGCATCAAGATAAAGGGAACACTGGAGGGATCCAGAAACGCGATCCGGTTCGTTCAAGAAACGGTGGCTGTGGGTTGTTGCTTGAAGGATCTATCAGGAGGGCCGAGAGATAGTATTGTCAGTGGTGTGATAGGGGCTTCCACGCATTTCAACATTAGCAGTGCCAGCAGGCCTGAACAAGGAGAAGGTTTACCAAGAGCTACAGGGCATCACTGTTAGGCCTAACGGTATATAACGGAATAACGGTATCAGGAGTAAGCACACCGGGGCACCTCCCACCCCCACCTCCAGAGTGTAGCGACAGCAAGGAGCGAACTGATGAAGCTATCGAGTTAGCGGAATGCACGGCTGACGGAGTGGGCAGTCAAAATAACCATGGGGTACTGACAGCCACCGGTTGCTGGCTAATGGCAGGCATTAATCTGACCTCACGTGCCCGGAGAGATGACCGAAACCGTTAAAAACACTCCGCGCTAAGGGCCAATTTCCGGAAGAGTTTTTGTTTCCAGTGTGAGGTCATTTGGAAACACTTCTTTATCTTGTTTGAGGTCAAAGTCTGGAAGTGATTTCCACTTTGATGTTTTTATCGAAGTTTTTCATCTTTGGGAACCATTTTGAAGCTATAATTATTTCCATGCTGTGGGCACACGGGAGAAATGATTGGTGTTTTATACTTCACTGTGTATATATTTCCAGGATCAACAGTACACAGTAAGACTGATTTGTGTATTATGCCCCATCGTGCTTCCCCGTTCATCGGTATACGGACGACCTACTGAATTTGTGTGTTCATACTACGTCGTCCAGTTGTTTCCAGTTTGCTGAAAGTACGCAGATGAACTTATTAATATGCTACATCGTGTACTTTTTGTCATATTCATCAGTACACAGATGAACTGATTTGTGTATTCATGCTACATCGTCTAGCTGTTTTCAAGCTCAACAGCAAACAGCGAACTGATAAGTCTGTACTATGCTACATCGTAGACTCAAAGATGTCTTCGTCAAACAGCAATTCCAAAATTTTGCGAAAGATATCTATGGTGAATCGCCCTCGACCCTTCAGGGTTGCCCTCCTAGGACAAAAAGGAGTGGGCAAGTCAGGTAGGTTCTAACGTATAACTCCAACGTAATATGAACAACTTCATGAATTCATTATCTGCGATTCCGATTCTTTTGTTTAAGTGTCAGTCTCAGTTTATTCAACTGAATACAGGTCACTCGGTTCCGCTTACAGGGCAGATAACAAATGCGTTGTGGTAACAAAATATCAAAACAAAATGTTTACGGATATGTGTACACGGATAAACGAAAGGAAAAACACTGGTCCTTTTTATCTCTGTAATTAACAGTACATACTAAAAGCCGGATCAGAAAACAGAAAGACGGGTAGAAATATATAAGTTACTTTAAAGGTTAAAACGTCCTAAGGCGGCGTGAATTAAGAACGAGTATATTAAGGCTAAGTTTTGTGAAGGTGATGCCTGGATGGCACTCCTTCTTGTACAAAGCAATCGTCGTTTTATATCGGATGGGTTTTTTTCTTTTTTGTTGAAAAATGTATTCATGCTTCTATCCTTGAATCGTTCCTTCATGTATGTCATTACATTTTCTCAAGTTCCCTCTACATAATAAAGCAACTACAACGCTCCTTTAACGCGTTCAAGAAATACCTTTGTGACACGCGATATGTACAGTTTAGACAGTGCTTTACATGTTTGCCTCAGAAATATTTTTCTGAAACAAAATTAAACAAATCTATGTAAAACGCGCCACATTCTTGGCGTTATCAGATGATGTGCATTTCGATGTATCACAACTACGCGTACATTTATATACAAGTATATTACAAACATTTCAGTCCTGATATTCTCATTATTCATTGGCAAACGCGGAAAAATATTTTCATAGGATGTGCGTGTATTCTATTTCAGGCTGGTTTAAAATTTACTATGAAACAGAAAGGTGGCGCAAAATATTTGCCTGAATTAATTGATTTGATTTGATTGATGTTTTACGCGGTACACAAGAATATTTCACTTATACGACGGCGACCAGCATTATTGTGGAAGGAATCCGGGCAAACCCCGGGGGAAACCCACGACCATCCATAGGTTGCTGGCAGACCTTCCCACATACGGCCGGAGAGGAAGCCAGCATGAGCTGGGATTGAACTCACAGCGACCGCTTTGGTAGGAGGCTTCGGGCATCGCGCTGTGTTAGCGCACTTACCGACTGAGTCACGGAGGCCCTTTTGCCTGAATTAAAGCATTACAGCTACTTAGAGAACTGTGCTACATTCCTTAACCAATATGTGTAGACCTTTGTACCTCACCGTTTTGATTCCATCAAAAATGGTTCCATATATATATTGCCAAACGCCTCAGTCGGTTATCTTGGCGGTCTATATTCTTGAGTCAAATAAAAAAAATGCTGTTCGAGGGGAGTAATCCTTCAAAACATATTCGCTGGCTCCGATACTTCATGTAGAGAGCTTCCCAAAGGCGTTTTTAGTTTTGAAGATTTCTACATGGCTTTAAATAGTATTGTCCATGTGCGCTATGTGTGTGAAAATGCATTGCAATTTGTAAAGGGAATTCAGCGGGGAGATTCATGGGTTTGCATTTACTTGATACGGTAAAGTGCATGTGATCTGCAATTACGTGCATTTAGGACGACTTGTGTGAACTAATGTGAACAAAATCGAAAATCATCAATTTTGAGCACTATTATTTCTGCAAATTCATCTTAAAAGAAAAGACAACAAAAAATGTAATAAAGTTATTTCAGAGGAGGGGTGAACGGATACAGGCATTTTTTTATGACGTGGTTGGCAACTGTATAAATCGCCTTTTAATCTGGAATTCTTACCAGGCCATGGGATGCACGAGGTCGCGTCATCTGAGCCCTACGCTCTTCAGCATTAGAGGCGAGACGTTCGTTTGTCTCCTTTGTTCCCCTTATTATTACATATAGTGTGGCCTCCTGGTTGAGATATTGGGGAATAATTCCAGACGTATTTCTCTATCACTTTCTCAGTGATAATTGCTTTGAAGTGTATCAGAATTGTCTCGTAATAAGAGGCTAAAAAGCTCATTTAACACAACTTCTGCACGGCAAAATATAATGGTGAAGTAGATACAGGTAACGTGACAGCGGAAACATGCTTTCTTCAGTGGTGGAAATATCTCACCCTCGATTGGTTTGAACTACGATATCTAGGGTATCCTACATCACAAATATAAAAATGGCAATTTTAACTTTAAATGGGATTCTTTAATGATACATATATACATTTGGTCTTGTGTTGTCTTTTGTTTTAAATCTCACTATTTCACATATTACCGTATGTAACTGGATGTTACAAAGTTCCCTCAGTGCACCAGAAGTTTCAACTGCTGTATGATATGCTTAATTACTGTTGGTAGAGTAAATCAACCATGACGTTAATCGGTGGAGTGTTTGTGCATAATAACGTGTTTTTTAACCACCATTTAATCGACAAGTAAATAATCTCATCTGTTATCTGGAACTGTGAATAAAAAAAAATCTCCGATACTGCAGTTTTATGGTATATACAGCGCTTTAAGACAGAGAAATTCATTCAGGCGAGTGTTAGTATAACACATGCTCAATACATACACTTTTCTTGGCTGGTTAATTAAAACTTTGAATAAACAGCTTGGCGCTGACAAGTTTATTGTCTGATCTTTCTATATTGTGTGCGGATAGATTTTGGTTCCTGTTCAAGTAAACAGCGCCACACCTTTGGATTTAACCTTACGTTCCATGCGCTCAACACATTTACTTTTAACAGTTAATTTATTAGCAAAACAGCTTCCCAGATTTGCGTGCCATTTGACGAATGGGAACTGATCTGGTTACAGGCAGCTGTAGTCGGCAGCTAAGTTAATAGCGCAATCACTGTATAGACGCCAGCACACGCTTACTTATCACTGTGTATATTTAGCTAGAGTGAGATACCATCGGGAATAAATATCATAGTAAATTGCCTTGCCATCGGTCCTCCGTTATCGGTCTAACTGAAAGGATACAAACTTTATTACAAGGCCCCCTAAGTCTCTTGGAGATACCAGGGCCTATATCTCGATTCGTATGAACGTTTGTTTTACGATAGAAAGAATTTCGCCACATTCGATGTGAATGTTAAGATAAATTTAACGGTATTCCCTGGCTGCGACAAAACTGTATGGTTTGGTGCCAGAAGAACCACTTGGCACTCATCCACCCAACCCCATTCATCCTGGATCAGATATGTTTTCTAACTCACAACAGTAAAATGCCTATTATACCCCTGTTATGCTTGTGACCAAACACATACAGCTTCCCTCGGACTGCACCTCACAAGGTAGAATTGAAGGCATTCCTTGGCGGAGTTGGTAAAATGAAGGGCAGATAGCGAGGTGTCTGTTGGTTGTAATGAATCCTCTCTCTTACCTCCTGTAGATGACAAGTGCGGTGCCAATAAAAACTATAATGTGTATATTTTTATAATAGCAATTATGTTATAATGTGGGTGTTCTTGGAAAAGACTTATCATTAGATTAAGTGAAATATATGAAAACAAATCGCCATAGATATTTTATCATACTTCACTATAGTCGTGTTATTCTGTAGTACTGCTGCAAGCGACACTTTTTGTGAATATATTTCCTTACGTAATCAATCACTGGCGTTTTTCAGCACCATTCTGAACCATTTACTCCAATTATCCGTGCACTTTTTTCCTTTATGTGCTGAGCTATATAAATACATGGCAAGTTTCTTATAATAAATTTGTTGCAAACATTACACAATTAGAACAACTCCAGTTGCTGTAATTTTTGTTTTCTTATTTATTATGGGGATATACGCAACAAAAGACTTTTATGTTCTTTCGAGATGTAAAAACCTATTTTGAGGAATTTCGCTATTTGCGATCGGATTTATATATGAAATAGTGGTACAGGACAGCAAGGGACTAAATTGGGGGAGATATATGGCAGGTTTGCTTTTCTATCACCCAGAACTCAGACCTGTTACTTTCATAGAAAAATGCAATTTAAGATTGATAACATGATAGCATTTTTTTCAGCAAAAAAATTATAAAATGACATTTTTTTAGGATAGGATAAAAACAGCGATATATTCACATGAGAAAGTATTAACGACTTTATCGTCATTATACTTGTCTCTCTGCACGTACTTTCAATTGTTGTATTTACATATACCATATGCAGATCAACCGATTAATATATATATATATATGTTGATATATTTTTACTCCTCAGCTCTGACAGTACGCTTCCTAACTCGCCGTTTCATAGGAGACTACGATCCCAACCTAGGTAAGTCATGTACATTGTACAGTACATACCTGGTCACAAGTTGTGTTTATTTATATCAAAACGTCAAGTTGAATATCTTATCCAAATGTGTTTTCTTGCACGTTTTTGTTTTAATATTTACGGTTACTGGGAATAGTGACGTTTAGCTGACGTTTAGCTGTTTTGACATCAGACTCTGAGTCATCCTATGAGTGAGACATTCTTGAGTAATGTTCAACAATCAAATATAATACTTTATCAAGTTTGTGTAGAATTACCTGAGTGTCATCGTAGGACTTGAATGATGGTCAAATGTAAACATCAAATAAAATAGTATCTCCCTCAAGAAATTCGTATCATGTTAGTAAATGCTAGGTTAAGGTTCTAATACAACTCACAAATGTATATTAACCTCTTTACCCAATTTATATTGTCATTTCTCTTCACTCAAACGAGGTTTACTATGCCATATAAATAGTGATTTCTTTTATCGGCGTTTTAGCCATTTTTCCAAATGGGTATTGCTAAAAATTTTCTTGTTTTAATGGCTAACTTTACCCAAAAGAATGCGTCCCTCTTTTGTTTCAGAAAAAGTGTACACCTGCACCCGATGTGTGGATGGTGAAACGATAACATTTGAAATCCTGGATACTGTAGGAGTGGTAAGGATAACCTGTCGTGACTTCATTAAACATTATGATTATTTTCACCAGCCATTCAAGATAGGTCTACGAGATGAATACTCGTTCGGTATCGTCTGTCTAAGATGTCAATAAAATGACTTTCCACGCACATCTTAATCCGTGAGTATGTTTTAGCACGGCTGGAAGGATGGAATACAGCAAACTGATAACACATTGAATTTCTTTTGTTTTGCAAAATAAACATGACAAAATATATATAATTCTTATATCATGTCTGGTTCTTGTTAGGATACCCAAGGGTGCAAATACCGACTGCATAATCAGTTACGCCTGTGAATGTCCGGTTACGCAGCATGGATTCCGCACTCATATTATAGCGTACGTCTCATGTAACTCGGGCCATCTAATGTGTTTTCGTAACGATAAGGCGTTGTGATTAAACCCAGTTGCTAAGGCGATGGCTGCTCTTTGATCTGTGGACTTAGAGCTAACTGAATTAATGCATGCCACTTATAACAACTTCACTTGTGCTTGGGAGATGATCAAAGACAAAGATGTGTTTAGAAATATCTTGATTCCCACCGCACCATAAATCCTTCTGGTACGTGGGAAGGTCTGCCAGCAACTTTCCGATGGTCGTGGGTTTCCCCCGGGATCTGTCCGGTTTCCTGCCACCATAATGCTGGCCGCCGTCGTATACGGGAAATATTCTTGAGTACCGCGTAAAACACCGAAAATATAAATAAATAAATGAAATAGATAAATTCCTCTGGAATAGCATATCACAATTCAGATGACATTCGGGTTCGTGGTTGTATTTTTTTCATAACATCGACCAAGATGTGTGCGTTAAAGCATGTGGTGATTTCCAGAAAAACCATTCCCTCGCGTTTTACTTTGAAACTTTTTCTAAGCTAAGATTTGAAACATGTTAGTTTGGTCACCTTTATTTGGCTTATAACATGCGTGTAAGAATTGTCATTATACTTCACTTACTTACTTTCGCTACATATATGTTTACTTCAAACTGTTCCTGTTTTAATTACGTCACCCCTTTTACTTCGTTTTTCCAGAAGCGACACATTTTTTTTTCTATAAACCGGAGTTGCAGTGTACATCTCTCAGCTCTTAGACTATATTACCGTTGAACTGATACAAATATATGAGAACCTATCAAAACAACAGCCCCTATGCCTCTTGTATGTACAGTTTCTGGAGTATAATAGGCTAGTTGCCTACATAGCCTCTCAGAGTATGTTTACTGGTATACGGTTAAGTAAAACGAAACCCGTTGCTTTGAAATCAGCAACTCTTTGACGTAACCACTGGGCGTATAGAACTTACTCACCCTTGTGCCTACACTTATGGCATAATGTGTAGATATCAAACTAAGCTTAAAATAGTTTATGAAGAGAAGCACAAGTGGTGTATGTACATTGCTATGTTGGAGATAGTCTTTTATTTACTGCCCCCGTCAAGATAAAGCGTGGAAAACTGGTTTGAGCATATCAAGCCACTTGCGCAACTCTGATATTGGTTTAAAACCAGCTTTGTGGTTTTGGTGCCAAGAAGAGTTTCAGTGTTTCGCTTCTGCATGCTGGTTTATTTTAGTTTTAAGATTTACAACAACTCTTTTCACCTCTGCAGGAAGAGAGTCCTAAACTGGAGGAGAAAATTAGATGGGCCGACGCCTTCCTGTTGATATATTCAGTGACAGATAGGTTGAGTTTCGATGAATGTGTCCGATTAAAACTGCTCATCACCAGCTATGCCAAAAAGAATCGACGCATCAGCCTGACCACCTCGACGGCCGATTTGTGGAGCTCGAGTTACCTGCCCGTGATTTTGGTGGGCAACAAAACGGACATTGCTCAAGATCGTATGGTGTCGGAGGAAAATGGCCGCCAACGATGCTGTGAACTGAACTGTTTGTCCTTCTATGAGATTTCCGTCCGGGAATCGGTGGATGTTTGTGCCGAGATTTTTGATGACTTGTTTTTGTATTGCAAAAGGCCCAAGAAATATAAAACTTCCGGCAATGGGTCTCAGATTCCTCGTCTTCCATCCAGTTCAGATCTGGAATCGCAAGATTCCACATCTCCAACGTCGACCGCACCGAGGGCCTATAACCGCCGAAGACGGGGTATAGCGGGCACACTAGGAACCGACAGCTGATAAAATCCCTCATAGGTCATTGGATAAAGCAACAATTTGTAACAAAACAGTGGCATCAATTTACTGTCTAAAACAAAAAAGGGATTGCGATTACCAAGACAACTTCTTTTTTCCTTTGCCGGTTGGTGAGGTAGTGCATCATTCTGTTATACACATCAACATGTTTATGTATATACGTGTTCGCATGTTCCATGAAACACACACGTTAAATACAGAAAGATTGGGTTTACTGTAAAAATAGCATTCTTGTGACATTCATTGGCCTTTTCATACATTCATATTTACTTGTATATTATTGTCCACTATGTTAGCCATGTCAGTCTTCGTACACATGCGTCTGCTCCCGGTTTTCTATCATTCCCGTTAACGACTTTCTCGAAAAATTTAATTTTATCCATAGAAACTGAAGATATATTTAAGACGCTCCATGCAAAGCTATACTGTATTTTAGTAGTTTCTACTCAAGATTCTGCATTTCGCTCGTGTCCTCTATATCAACTGTGCAGACAGAATTGGAATTCACTTTATTTTCGGACATGAAGATTCATCGATTTCTGAAGTCAAACAATTAAGTAATGACAAATCAAGCCTTAAAAGCA
This sequence comes from Acanthopleura granulata, assembly GCA_016165875.1. NCBI lineage: Eukaryota > Metazoa > Mollusca > Polyplacophora > Chitonida > Chitonidae > Acanthopleura > Acanthopleura granulata. The sequence continues at coordinate 30,660,334 of JABBOT010000003.1, forward strand.
CGAGCATGTAACGTGAAATCTTTGCTGGTTGGACAGTTCTTTTGTCTAAACATGCACATTGTAAATGACATCAGTGGAATAACGTTGGATAGCCTGTCTTGGTTCAGTCAAAGCACGTTCGTACTTCGCATCAAATACATCTGTAGATGTTTGACTTATGTGAAACGAGATGGAAACACAAAGTCGAATTTAAGCTTTCATTTTTCTTCTATAACAACAGCTAGACCTCAAGACTATTTCACTATTTAACTATTATACGACGACGTTAGGGTTTATGTGTTAAGCAAAACCAAGAAAACCAACACCGTTTGTCATTAACCTGACAACCATTTCCTGACTTCATGGGCTTCAGAGTTGGATTCCAACACACGATCTTAATGGTCAAGGGTCCACCTGACGCACAGAGAGCGAGACATCTTATCTGATCGACCCACCAGAACTCCTTAAAAGAAAAGACAACAAAAATTATAACCAAAGTTATTTCAGAGGAGGGGTCAGTACAGACCTAAACGGGCGTAGGCATATATTTATGACGTGCTTGGTAACTATATAAATCACCTTTTAATCTGACATTCTTACGAGGCCATGGGATACGCCATTGGGAGAGAAACCAGAGACAAGAAGTCGCGTCATCCGTAGCCAATGCTCTGCGGTATTAGAGGCGAAACACGCTTTTGTCCCCTTTATTATTACAATCGAAGGCCATGAATTCTGACCTCCTGGTTGAGATCTGGGGGAATAACCCAAAACGTTTTTTACAACTACTTTCTCGTTGAAAATGGCTTTAAAGTGTCGTAATCACCACGAAAACAGCTGATTTGACACTAATTCTGTATGGAAGCAGATGCCTGCTCGGGTGGTAGAAATATCTCCCCTTTGATTTGTTAAAATTGACAGCTTGCTTTGAACTGTGATATCTCGGTTATCCTACATCACAAAGATAAACAGTGACGTTTTGGTACTATGAATGAGATTCTTTATCGATGTATACATACGTTTGGTTTAGTGCTGTCTTTTCTTTTAAATATATTAAAAGACCTAGCTTAGATAAAGCTAATTTAATAAAGTATTTTCATAAAAAAATTTCTATAAATGCATTATGTACAATGAGATCCAATAAACGTTACACTTATTTGAACAGCCCTGTTTAGCCTCTTGCCTACTGCACACTTTGATCCAAACTTCAGCAGTACAGGTATACCCCCGTACCTAATAGATTCTCTTGTGGTAACCAAATTTAAGAAGCTGGCTGTAGAATATAAACAAATATTAGGTCTCGAGTGTACATACACCGCTGTACATCTTCTTTTTAATATTATGGCCTCCACCTAACAGAATATAACAATAGTTCAGGTGAACACAGTTTAAGCCCCAAAATTACATTCGTTTGAAACTATAAACTGTGAGGGAAAGTACTTCATGGGTTTTTATGATATGATGTTATATTAAATATTAATCTTTAAAGTATACATAAAAGTGAGTTTGGATAGAAATGTTTTCCAAAAATATATGTATGTGAACTTTAATTCTCATCATGTTATCAGGTTTTACGGTGGAGACACTAATTATCATGGCAGCCAAAGAAATATATAAATTATGCAAATGTCGACCGTCATCTCTGTTCGTCACCTCTGCATCTGTGTATCCACCAAAAAAATTAAAGTGTTGACCGGACACGATATCATATCTATTCAGATAGTATATGTAGGGAAATAACATTGAGTTTACCATGGCAAAGGCTAAAATCGACAAAAACGATTCGCAACACATCGTCACCTCTGTATCTAAGCATCCACCAATAATTAAAATCGAATATGGTATTCAACTGGAGTTAAATCCCACACACGAAGTTCATACCTAACTATATAGTATATATCAGGAAAATGGTAATCTGGTTTCCATGGCAACCATTGAAATGAGCATATGTCACTAACCACTCATTGTCATCCGTGTATCTATGTATCCACCAAAATTTAAAACAGTACACGAGTGTTGTAACCCGGACACCAAGCCAAATCTATTAATTTGAATCAGCATATGTAGAGAAAATGATGATCTGGTTAGCATGGGAAACAGCTTGAGCTATAGCCCGGACAGCGACGGACAGCCGTTCAGACGGACAAAATCGAAATACCCTAATACGCCTCAAGGCTGCGGACAAATAAGAAAGCGCGAGGCGCATTTCTGTATCTAACCCGAACATGGTATATTTACATGGTGTTAGTGTCCTCTATCTCGGTGCAATTTATATCAACTTTGTAGAAAAGCAGTTACAACTTTTGTTAAGCCTACTACGCCGAACTGTAGATCAATACACCCCAATTTACAGACCATATTTAGAGTTAGACTTGCTTGTACACCTGCTGAATAATCGCAGGAGCATTGAAAGTTTTAGACCTATCATTCATATCCTTGAATAAAAGAAAAGAAACTTCTGAGATCCAGTTTCCAACAACAACAATATTCTTGGTTTTTCTTATGGTATGTACAGACTCACCACACATATGGAAAGGTGTGTGGCCTGCCCTCTGTTCACACTAATGTCTATACCACACGGTTATTATTAGCCGCGCGTGCCAAACACAGGCGAGCTTCCTATACTCTTGAACATCACTCCCGTGTGTTCGTATGATAGCAATATAGGTCACTCCGGGATTATTAAGATTACTCATTCTCTATACAGAGAGACTCCAACCCGGTTGCTCGAAGCGCAATTTCGTCTCCGGTATCAATGAAGTTCATCTTGAATAAAGGCCGACAACTCTTACAGTGGTCAAGTCTTGACCTTTTCCCTAAAATCTGCAGAAATGGCTACCTATTATAGCAATGGATATTTCCGTAGCGGGATCGGCCCGCGAAGCCAGAATGTGGAACAGTTGAGCCACCCATTCCCGTTGTGCACCAATCGTAAAGCAAGGCAAAACACGTGCGCCCCCTCACCCAATATCATTCATACTGGTTTTATGAGTGCTTTCCAGTGGTTATGAAACACAGAAACATGTATGTAAAACCCTCGGTGCGAATGAACTCCGGCCTTACAGCTGACTTTATCGTGCTACTCGGGTTTACTACGAAGGTCACTAACTACAAAAATTATCGTATGTTATGAAAACAGGGTTACGAAAACAAGATGGACAAAAATTCGCCATCCATTGTCCAAAGATGATGATTATGGCAGTGGTATAGGCTTTAAGTGAAAATTATTGAATTGTAAATGAAGTATGCATTTAAGTTTTGTACTATCTAGATTTTTGTTCAGTTTGACACTTGTGCTGAGTAGAAAAATTTAGTCTCTGTACGTTTAGTCCGTTACTCAGTGCGACTAACATACAGACATCTCCTTTATCATTGGGAAAGAAGAGAGAGACCGGAAAAGCGAACAGGGCTTGAATACCGTATAAATACTTCACTTGTCAGAAAACATCACCATACAGGTTAATGACAACATCACCATACAGGTTAATGACAAGAACATTAGCATTATCATAAAGCGGTTTCCTTTAGACAGTATTCATCATGTACTCATTGGTTATTTCCTTCTTTATTTTTTTTATTTTTTTATTTTTGTTTGTTTGTTTATTTATACATTTACTTATTATTGGTTCAGGTTTTACTCGTGAACAATTCGCTTATACCAAGGAGTTCACAATTGCGGATAGATGATACATAGTCTGGAGAAATCCACGAGTATAGCTGGCCTAAAATGAAATATGTATGGGCTGGCTTCGAGCACACAACCAGGTCCTGTTATCCAAACACTTGTAGAAAGCGCAACGACAGAGGCTTTCCTAATTTATAACTTCATTTACATATTATTTTGTAGGTAGGTCTGCCAGCATCTGCGGAAGGTCGTGGATTTCCCCCGGGCTCTGTCTGGTTTCCTCCCACCATAATGCTGGGCGCCATCGCATAGTTAAGGCAGACATTACTAAGTATAGCAACGTCCCAAGCCTATACATTCTATTGTCAGTCCACCCAAACTTCCAAGAGTTTTGTACTTGTTATAAAATTCAAGAAAAAGACGTCATGAATTTGGATATATCTGTGGCTTATCTGTGACAAATGTCAAAGACCGACTACTTAGTACATAAATCCATGAGATACGGAGACATATTACCGAATTCTGCAGGTCTTATACAAGCCTATACATTTTATTGTCAGTACACCCAAACTTCCAAGAGCCTTGTACACGTTATAAAATTCAAGAAAAAGACGTCATGAGTTTGGATATATCTGTGCCTTATCTCTGACACGTGTCAAAGACCGACTACTTAGTATATATATATCCACGAGATACGGAGACGTATTGCCGAATTCTGCAGGCGTCTCAAGATGTTCACATTATCCCTGTGTTGTATTTTTCTCGTTGAGATTTACCTCGCTTCAGCGCAGGTTATATTTGCTGGAGGCTGTCCGGAAGTGGGCGTGTTTCAAAATTTCGACGCAACCCAGGTAGGTAGAAATGGCTCACAGAGAAAACAACGATGGCTTCCAAATACTTTGTTGCGATAGATTCCAAATATGTGCATGTGATGCAAAAGACAAATCTGAACGTACTCAATAGATCACTTAGATTTTAATTTATTATTGCTGGTAGATCCATGGACTCAAAGCAGTTTATTCACATGTATATTCCAAAACGTAAGGAAAACTCCATGTAAATGAGCAGAGGTATATTCAAGATCTTTTATTAAATTAACAGTTTATCAACAAAACACTGAGACAGCTGATGAACGAAACGGTGGCAGAAGGAACGTATAAGTCGCGATACCGCAATGCACCCTTTCCTAACCAGATTCACCTGACCCTCTTGCAAAACACCTCAACAGTGTACTGGTGTGTTTTGACGATTACGATGATACATCGTATACACATCCACATTTATTATGAATATTAACTAACTGGAACGTTCCTACTTTTTAACAGTATTATTTATGTGCCAGGCATCAGTGATTTCATGGAACCCTTGAATTCGTTTTTTTTTTGTTTTGTTTTTTTTTCTTTTTTGGATAAGTTATCACCAAATACTAAAATGGCTATCAAAGATTTTCGTTACTACAGAACAAATGGACTGTGAATGCAAAGACAAAATATATAGATCCTATATATGTATCACTTCAAGTCTGTAATACTAAATCCCTTTTCAGTACATCGGCAAGTGGTACGAATATGAAAGATTCTTTTTCGTCACGGAGTACAACGACAGATGTGTATCCGCTAACTACACCTTAAAAGACAATGGCCATGTGAAGGTCTTTAACCAGGGTGTCAATAAAGAGTAAGTAACCACTGTTGCGCATGCTGTGTGAACATAATTGTCTGGAATCCTAGTATATTCTAGGCTGCTGATAAAGCGTATGTGTTGTTATTCGATTGATTGATTGATTGATTGATTTCTTTGATAGGTGTTTTACATCGTACTCAACTTAAGAATTTAAGCATTCGGAGGTCAACAGTTTGCAATCAAACTCAGTATCGTTTTTGATGTTGTAGTACTGGTGCCATTTCTACCTCAATCGGCGATGCTTTCGCCCCGAACGCAAGTGAGGCAGCCAAATTGAAAGTTCAGTTTGCAGGTAATTTCCGTGTTTGTTTTTGTTTTGTTTTTGTTTTGTTTTGTTTTGTTTGGGGGTTTTCTTTGGGGGGGGATTACTGTTTTTGGTTTTTTCCAGCAATGTTCATCACAATTAACAACACAATTAATAAGGCCAAGTCTAAAAAAATGTATATATATATATATCATGAAGCTCTTGAGGAAATGTAGTTCATAAAATCATGGCTACACTCTTACTGAAACAATTATTACTGGTGTGTTACTGATGCCCCCGTGGCTCAGTCGGTTAGCGCGATAGTGCATCGCATTGACCCCAGAAGCCTCCTACCAATGCGGTCGCTGTGAGATTAAGTCCAGCTCATGCTGACTTCCTCTCTGGGCGTACGTGAGAAGGTCAGCCAGCAATCTGGAGATGGTCGTGGGTTTCCCCCGGGCTTTGCCCGGTTTCTTCCCACCATAATGCTGATCGCCGTCATATAAGTGAAATATTCTTGAGTACAGCGTAAAACACCGATCAATAATAAATAAAGTAAATAAATACTGATGTGTTCTGGTTTCTTGTAGGTGGTCCCCTAGGTAACTACTGGGTTTTGGACACGGATTACAGGACATACGCCGTGGTGTGGAGCTGTGAGGAGCCGCCCATCCACCTGGCCCATGCTGGTGAGACGCCATGTCTGTTATGCCCACGACATTTGTTTCCGCTTTATTTCGGAGGTCGTGCCTTAAAATTTTAATTTTTGTAGACGTCCACCACTTTCTGCAAATCTGGCAAGCGCAATTTGAAATAATTTCACCTTTACAGGAAAAACACTTAGGGTTTAGAACGCGAAATCTCAAATGTGTGAAGGCAATTGAAGCGAAAGACTTGATTATACGAGTCTAATGTTTGAATATTCACTTTTCCTCCTTGAAATTCCCGTAAGATCTGATAGGGTCCTTGGTATCTAAGAAATAAAGACTCCTGAAGTTCCTTTCTCGTGTGTTATGCTATTATGCTCGGAGATGCCAGTAGATGTAGATCGCCAATGGCGTATTTGAGCTACACCAAAGCACTACGCATTGTGTCTTTTTTTCTGGATCGCTGTATCAATTGAACGTGACAAAATTATCTCGACATGTAACTAACATCCATCGAAAGAGTTACACCTTAGATAAAAGTCGTTTCTAAAAGCGAGCTACATGTAATAAAGAAAATTCATTTGAGGTACACTCGTGCATATAAACAGTTTGATGTTCCTTTCATGTGCTTTTGTTCTCTTTTTATTTTTTTCAGAAATCGCTTGGATTTTGTCTCGGAATCGATCGGGCATCTCAGACGACAGACGGAACAAGATCTACGCCCTGCTGAAGAAGTTCAACATAGATCCTAGTAAATTCAACAGGATAGACCAGACAAACTGTCCAGTATAAAATACCATCATTCAATGTTATATTGCATCACATGTGTTCAAGAAATTCCTGAATAAAGTATGACTTAAAATATAACTAAATTAGAATTAATGAAATTATTTGTATAGAATATTTACGAGCACCACTGCCATATTCATATTCATATTCATTGCCATATATATTTATAGATAAGACAACTCAAGGTTTAACTTTATGAATGTTTAGTTTTTAATTTGTCATAAATTAAATAAAGAGATCACTTGATTGCTACAAAAGTTCATTGAATTTGGTCCCCCAAATAGTAGGCATTTTTGCCTCATTACAGAATGACATGAGTATTAGGTATTTTTCTAAAGAAGTAAAAGTTACAAGCTTTTTGGTGTATGATCCACCAGTATTGTACGTTAAGTTAATGTTTACAAATAACAAAAAAAATTAAAACTCATAAGTGTGTTAGAATATTTAAATGAGTGGCTGTCTATTCAGTGGAAATGGAGCACGCGCACAGCGCTCGGTAAAGTTCATATATAAACAAACGTGGCTGATGACACGCGTAAGAGAAGGACTTACGGCTCACTCGTAACAGTATCGGTCAAATAGAGGAGTAAAAGATAGCTCAGCAGATTGACAAGCAAATCTAGAGTTGTCAGTGGTAGCCAGTTTTCGCAAAACTACTGCTCGATAGGTGGGTGCAAATGTTGTTGTGGCGCTGTTAACTGTCGAACAGACGCACGTTTCTGACTCATAGTTTAATCAGAAGATTATTGGTAACCTTTTAAACTGATATACTCTACTTGTATCTATGTGTATCTGTAATTCGAAATTATCCGAATTCGTGTCGCCAGTGTCGACTAATCCCAAACGTCTGCAGATTGGTCTGTGTTTCGCGTCATTTCAGTTGAATATTAATAAGACAAAATGGCCCGCCCTCTATGTGTTGAATTCCGACAACGGCAAGACTTCTCCAGGCTTGTACAAACAATATACTCACTGAATATTTTTAATTTCAACGTGAACGATTTATGAACGAACTTCGTTAAAATGAAGCAATCAGAATTTGTTTTAAAACTCCAAATTTTGAGCGACCATGTTTCTTGAAATAAATATGATTAAAATTCTTGTTTAACACATTTGTTTCCAAAAGAGACCAACTTTGAGGAAGGATAAATTGATTAGACACTCATACCATCCTCACTTAAACCATATTTTTGCATAAATATATCGGACTTCAAATATACAAAGAGGAGGTCCCAAATATCCATTATATTTGAAAAAGCATTTCCCAGTGACTGTTTTCTTCTTTGAAATTCGAAACAAACATTAAAGACCATTTTTGCAAATAATTTTTATAGCATTTCATATGAAGCTGAATCATTTTTGATGTTCTCTCCTTGTATGGCTATCACTTAGGACAGCAATTCATCGGTTTTGTAAAATCATACATACTTACTGACCTTAACGTTAAGATGATCTGTTTTGAGTGCAGAAAAGTATACAGTAGTGACCTTAATCACGGTCTTGCTTGTATACCTGACCAGTTTCATTGACCTCGAGAGTGCCCTTTAGACTTCAGGAATATGTGTAGATCAGCCTATCAGTGGTGAGCTCGGACACCCTATACAACACGTGTGGGTGGCCGATATACAAGTCACGAGATCGGCTTAAAAAGCAACAATTGGTTATCGCTGATGTTTATTATGAGCTAAGGTTGCATATCTTCTATATATATAAGACTTACTTTTCACAGGTAAAATAGTCTTTCATTTTAGATATCCTGATTTAGATCACTTATGATGATATTTTGTTAATCATGAAGCTTGTTTTATCCTTCGTTATCCTGATCGCCTTACAAATAACCGAGGCACAAGTTGTGTTCCCTGGTCCATGTCCCGATGTACCGACAATGCCAAATTTTGATGCCAGCCAGGTAAGGGAGAACTTTCACTTAAGGCATTTTAACATTCATGAGACAACGACTAAATAAATGACGAGAAACTAGAATGGTTGAACGTCTCGAGGCATGGCTCTGTAACTTGGATAAGTAAACGCGGTTCTCAGGTTAGGGTACGGCCTTGAAGTGTTCAACCACAGGCTTGAGCAATTTGTAGCTTTTGGACAAGTTTTCCAAATAACTAGAGAGTGCCAAAAATAGTAAGGTATGGATTAATTTTTCACCTTTAAAAACTAATTTATTATACTGTCATTTTCAACCCTGTTACACAATAGTAAAGTCAGAATGTCAGTGATCATGAAATAAGCAACCGGATCTCGTTCACTCATGACACCAAGTCACAACCGGACGTTTATTGTAGGCTAGACGTTTGTCACCATTTTGGTGACATCTGGTGTCACCAAAATGGTGTAACTCTGCTTTAATCTTTAAATTAGTTAAAAGATAAATTACCGCTTGACCACTTGGGTGGTTTCTTGTACGCAGTGCATAGAACAGTTACTGTTAAAAATGATTAAAAATGTCCATTTTTAGCCTTTTTCCGTCCTTTGCATAAATATTATGCTATTCCCAGATTAAAACCGTAGTAACCTTACATGTACTGCTTGCTTTCTTGAAAGATGTATAACAAATATGGGTGAAATAATATTCATGTGAATGACAGTGCACGCGAGCTGGATATGATATACTTAGTAAACGTTTACGTGTATCAGAAATAGAAACAGTCGAAAAACAGGTCAGGTCAAGTCATTGTCCCCAAGATTCTGTCTCCTTGATTTTGACCTTTGTGCCAGCAATATTGACATATAACAAAGATATTGTCAAAAGGCTCCCATTCGGCTCGGTTATATTGGACTATTGTGAAGGACACGTTATTTTATTATTTTGCTGCAATTTGACTTGTAGCCCAAACGTTTGCCATAGTGACCTATACGGTAAATGCTATTCTAATGTCTTCCTTCCAGTTTAGTGGAGTCATTGTCCAAAATTTTCTTAATATAACCAAAACGGTTATATTTATACAGTTGTGCAGTAAAAATTATTTTATTCAGGTTTTTGTCGCAGTCACTTGTATCCTGAGGATGTCCCATACTGACATGCAACAAATATTACCGTATTGATTCCGGTTTATGAACTTGACTTGGATATCCTTTGAACAGATTACTATGTTTAGACGATAAATTAATCCAAAATATTACACTGAAGGCTGAATTTGAACTTTTTCCATTTAGTTCGCTTACTTATCTCTGTATGTCATAGCGAAAAATATTAATGTATCAGTAATGGCCATATTTATTTACTTTATAAAATTATTTCTGTAAAACGAAGATTGAGTGATCAAACTCTTTCGAGAATGTAATTTTACTTTTTTCTTCAGTACTTAGGTAAGTGGTACGAGAATGAACGGTTCTTCTTCATCACGGAGTATGACGAGGATTGCGTATCCGCGAACTACAGTCTCAAGGCCGACGGGAAGGTCAAGGTCGTAAACCAAGGAGTAATTATCGGGTGAGTTGTAGCAGTAAGCAGTCATGAGGAGTGAAGGGGAGAGACGTGAACAACTAGGTGTGGCAGTGCGTTTTCTGACGGCCCTTGTTCTTTCGAAAGGCCTCTGTTTTATTCAGATTTTTGCATTTTGTGCATGGATTTCAGACACTTTTTGTAACTACCTAAAACACAGTTAGACTTGGCTGTTACATCAAATACCACTCCATTAATTGGATCATAAGTGAAAGGTTAACAGCTAGTCTATTCTTAATGTGTTCAAGAAAGATATGCCAAACATAATTTGACAGTAAAGCTGGTTACCAAGATAAGTAAAATTTTGGATATACCGTCTCGCATGAGGTAGTTAGATATATACAAGTGTAATATATATATATATATATATATATATATATATATATATATATATATATATATTAAGAGCCACGCACGTATATGCCTTGAATTAAGGAAAGCATCCAGCTGTCGGGTTTCTAGGTAATATCTTCACTTCATTTAGACAATTTGCGGCCATCAGAAAAAGGGATTTTCTCGGATTTTCTCGGCTTTAGCATTCAAATAAATTAATCAATTCTATACAGCTGTCAGATTAAAAACCGCGCGACTTCTTTGCTGTGACGTCAGACGGCATTTATCTTGTTCCAGTACAAGCCAAGTGGATGAAGCTGTGGGAGAAGCATATGCCCCAGATCCTAATTTTCCAGCCAAATTACTGGTGATCTTCGGAGGTAAGTAACAGAAAGTAACACATGTAGTAGCATATTTCCATCCAATATTTTCATTTCAAACTGGCAAGTTATGTGCACTTATGCGTCAAATAAGGCATTCGTTTACTATTATATTCAGCATGAATAGGTAATATTCAGTATCGGTTTAAAATGATAAGTCCCAATTTCCTACACAACCATAACCAAACACAAATTGCCAAGCAAAAAATGAACGTATGCAATAAAACATTGTATAAACTTATCTAATAGAGAATCTTTCTTGTATGAAGTAATTCTGTTCTAACATGTGTAGCCTTTATAATCACAAGCATTGATATATCAGTTTTTTTATGATATTTATCTCAGTCTGGTGTTAGTACTTCGGTAAAAATTTAAACCTATAGTAAGTCTTAATATATAAGAGAAGCAAACTCTTTTGAACTTAAAATTAGACCTACTTCTGTTTCATTGTTTTGGAATCTGAGGAGCAGTTTTCTTATACCTCAAGATGCATATGGCCTACTTCTGAAAACATAGATCAACTCTTCACTAACACGAAATGTACCCTATCAAAAAATTTTCGAATGATTACCTTTTTTTGTATAACAAAAGAAACTGAAGAAATTACGTAATCTATTACATGACCTGAAGCTGTGTCTGAGGGATTTTTTGTTGACCATAAGTCTGGTTTCCGTCTATGAACAGGTCCTCCTTCAAACTACTGGGTCCTAGATACAGATTACAAGACATACACGGTGGTGTGGAGTTGTCGGAACACGAAAACGAGGCAGGCTCATACAGGTCGGTATCGGCACTCTTGACAATATTATTTGATCACATCGCGATTGATTGATTTATTTATTTTTATTTTTTATTTTTTATTTGTTTGTTTTTTTTGGTTTTTTTTTTTTATTTTATCCAATTTGTTGGTGTTTAACACAAGAATTTTTCACTTATGCGACGATCGCATTATGGTGGGAGGAAACCGGGCAGAGCATCGAGATAAAGGAATGTATACCGTTAGAGCGTCCATCCTTACAAGGGTTCGTTCTAGAATCGGGTCAAAGGAGTGAACAGTCTCGGGTTTTTGATTGTAGCGTTAGAGATAGTGCAAGTGCTGCTAGGCAAAAACTGAGTATGTGAATGAGGATATATGTTTGTTTATCTTTGCTTGTGAGAGTGACCTACAAGATCTGACCGAAATAATGTTCAGAATGTTGTTAAGCTCCAAGAAAACCAACTCCCTGATAACCTAAAAACTAACCTCCAGACTACTGCCTATTGTGATATATTCGTATATACAAGTACCTGAAATTGTGAATCTTGTGTAAATGCCAGAGCTGTCGAATTCGACAGAGCTGATAAGCAAAACGCTATTTATTACACGGTTGTTTACCTATACAACTGCAACGACTTTCGGTTCACATCGTATTTCATATATTATTCAGACCATAAAGATATTGAAATAAATATTGTAAACACCAATCAAAGTTATACAGGTCATCAATCAGTTATAAGTTGGAGTGTTGATAGTTATATCACAAACCAACATATTGATCAAGCACAAGATCAATGAACATAAGTCAGTATTGGCTGTAACACATACTTCTTTATTCTGGCAGTCAAAATGGATTTGCCATATACTTCATTTTCACTGATGTATCGCCCATACATAACATGTGTTCTGATGTATTAGGCTTGGTATTGAGTGTGGTATTAAACCATGGTATTTTACCTACATATAATATCCAACCATCCATTTATTTACCACTAAGTTTAGTGGTATTCATTAAAAGATGTATTATTATATAGTTACATGTTTACCGTTTGAGATACTTCAAGGCCTGTGGTCATGTGACCTATGTGAACCAATCATGACATAGCTTTACCGATGGGCCAGATTTAGCGAACTAATTTCCCAGACAAAAATGAGGGAAACTGTAATTTTAGAACTATATATAACAAGAGCTTTTGTGTTTATGTGAGAGTGTCTTTCTTGAAGTTTGAATTATTTACATTAAGGAAAACTGGCAAAAAGCTCTCAGAGGATCGAACAGTTTGGGGTAAGGCTATCCCCACTTCCACATCACGCAGTGTCAAGTGTAGACCATAGTAAAATTATTTCGATTAGCATGGCCAAAGCAATTTTGTGTACTTAGAAATGTATTATGAGGAGCATTATTCCCAAACTAATAAAATTCCATAAAAGCACCTCATGTTTACCTTGCGAAAGAAACATAAACACAGTTGAATGTCCTGCTACTCCCGACTCCAAGTACTGCGCTAGGAGCGTAGGGAAGGGAAATATCATGCAAAAATAGTCCGCAAAATTTTGCTTGCATACATCAAAAATTGCTCTTAACAAAGTGAAAAATAAGACTCAATAATTCAACTGGAACATTTTACAACAATTCAGAACATACTAAAACAAATAGTAACCTGAAAAACGAACTGAGTTCTGAACGATATATTAACATACACTTGTTCGTTGTAAAGAAATCAAATGGCCGCCACGGGTGAGAAGAGACTGAAGCCCACACTGACTTTACCCTTTTTCACATCATATACAAGGTGTCAAGTTTTATAGAAGAGGTAGCATGTCACTTTAGTTCTGGGGAAGCCTTAGAATATTGTCCTTCAATGCACTGTGGAATAAATTGAGGAAAAACAAGATGAATAGTTTGCCACAGTCCCACACGTAAAGTGTACAGGTACTACGAGTACATTCGTAGATTTGTGAATTACAGATGTTATAGCTACAAAAATATCTCACTGTTATTACACATAGTATTATTTCTTACAATATTAAATGCAGTATTGCGAAATGAAGTTTGAACATCACAATGAACTATATGAGGTATTTGGCATCGATCATGTGAACAATGCTATAGGCTACGCGCAATTACAATGTCACTTAAACAAAAGTAATGTTATTCATAAAACCATTTGCCAAAAAAAAAAAAAGAAAAAAATTTCAGTGCAAAGTTTTTTTGTATGAAATTCATGCCATGCAGTGTGCATAGTATATCCATATACGTTTGCATCTTACAGGGTGCTTCGACATAACATTTACTGAGCTGTTCGCCTTACTCGTGCCCTCAAATCATCTGCATGGTATATTTCGATATACCGTTTATATTTCAAATACGTTTTTTTTCTCTTTCAGAAGTTACTTGGATTCTCAGTCGGGACCGTTCGGGAATTTCCGAGGGCAAGAAAATGGAGATATATAGTTTATTAAAGAAATATAATATAGATACCAATAAATTTCAGAAAGTAAATCAGAAAAACTGTATCATCTAAATTCATGTTAAGTCACATGTGACCGACCCAGTGCATTTTGTAAATAGCCATGTCAGAACGCTAGAGAAGACAGTTTGCTATGCTGGCGAACTTGGCATATGTAGAGCTTGCAATAAAATAACAAATTTTTGGTATTCTCCAAAATGTATTAAATGGTTAAAGTTCATTTGTTTCACCGGTGCTTAAGTCGTACTCAAGAATATTTCACTTATACCGTGGCAGCCAACATCAGTGTAGCAGGAATCCGGGGAAACATAATGTGAGCATTTAACAAGTTGCTGTATAGCGGACCTACCAATGTACCACCGTTACACAGAGGAAGCCAGCATGTATGAACTGGTCTTGAACTCACAGCGATCGCATCTTTGGTTTAAATGAGCTTAACGGAAAAGAAATACATTGTTATATGACTCGTTAATGCATCCATTCAATATGATTCACATGTATCTGTTAAAGAAGATTAAGTGCCATGCGCATTATAGGGAGTTCTTTATACCTGAAAAGGCTCTATACTTTCAGCGAAACCCAATGGAACGATACAGCAACTCGGTTGCTTTAGACTGGATGATGGCTATAAGAAATTGGTTGAGCTTGGATGAGCGTTTTAGATATTTAACCAAGTAAAGAAAGAGCTAATTAAACGGTTCCACTACAACGCCATGGTCAGGTATCCCATGACGATTCAATATAAATCTTACCTTCGCACTGGTTCATATACCATACACTTCTACACTGAAAAAAATCTTGGATTAAAGCGGTTATTTGAAGGATGGCGGATCGTCTTTCCGCTGACCTAACGGGTTAAAATGTTCCTGATTACTGATTAATTCGTCATCAGGAACGGAAATATTCATTACCGTCATCGGATTTATCCACATAAAGGCAATTCGTCATCCATCAAATAACATACTTAACGGAAAATTTTTTGAGGGTTCGGCTCTCTCACAATCGCCTATAGCTCCTTCGACTCAAAAACGTCTGCACTGGAAACTTTCCAGAGCCATTGCACCGCTGCAGTGTATATGCGTCAGACGTGGGAAAGTTCGTCAGTATCATATTCAATAGTTAAATAATTAAATAAATGAACCAAAGGTTGGAGTTTCTCTGCAAACAATCACATGTCCTTGGCCAATGAGATTACAAGCTGGACTGTAGCATTATACGTAACGGTGGTGTCACATACTTCCATCCATTTCCACGAGCGGTGGTTACCAGATGCCGGGTTCCTTCGATGCACAATAATGAACCTGACTTGTGTAAGACCAATACGTGAACAGTTACTAGGTATGGCGACAATCCTAAACCAATTCAGCTCATAACTTCATACTCGGAATGAGAATTTGGCTGAAATCCCGCGCGTATATTCGTTTGGATTACACCTCGTCACGACATGGTTGCAAAATGTACGTATACGTATGCTGGATACAGGCCTATACTGCCCAAGTAGCCTTGCAGGCCACAACCATTAATTCATCCATCTTAATTACGTCTAGACCAGTAAAAACTACTTTCTTGATACAGAGTTTTTAAAAGATCGAGTTCTTGCATGGCAAAAAAATGGGGAAAAAAACCTAACAATTAAGCAACATATAATTCGTACTGTCGAGACATATATAGCACCCTGAAAGGAAAGTTTGCGAAAACATGGGTCCATATTACAGTATATGAAGAGTACTACAACTGACCATCTGGAAAGGTGTGTAAAAAAGGGACAGACCTGACCTTAGACGGCAGATAGGCCCAGCTATGTTTTCTGGCAGGTTTTATAGGCCTGCTGTAAGCCTATGTTACATGCTTGCACAGTAGGTTATATATATCGATTGATATGTAGGTTTTAAAACATGAAAACTTTGCTGGAATATGATTTTTGCATATGAGACATAAGACGTAACGTTTTCTTTCTTATCTGTTTGATTCTTCTGGTTGGGAACTATGGATGAGGAGGTTCTCACATTATTGAACAGAGCTGTGGCTGGGGTTCTACACAACAGAACTCCACTGGCTCCACAGAACAAAACTCTGCTTGTGGCTCCACTCAGCAGAACCGTGCTTGGGGCTCCACACAGTAGAACAGACCTGTGCTTGGGACTCACAAGGGCAGGGAGTACTCATGATGCACAAATCTTACAATCTGATTATGGTAAAGAATTCATTGTTCTCTATACAATGTGTCCAAAGTCGTTCTTTACTCACATTAAGCAACATAATTAATTGATGTATTGTCAAAATGGGGTTTGATTCTGTGAAATCCGCTTTTCGTATTTTTGCTGGGTTAATAATTTGTCGTCAGCTAGCCAATAGCGAAATGGCGGCAATTGACAAAGTAAGGATTCTTGTCGTTGGTGATTCTGGTAAGCTTTTCACCCCTCTTCTACTATTACGTCCACATTTTCTACCGTTAAAGCATTTTCCAAAACTCTCTGTGAGAAAGCTCCCAAAACATGACTTGTCTTTCGTGTATAATGAAATGATTATGTTTGACGTGTCATTTGTTTAATGGGTATATGCTTTATGAAGAGTCCAGTTTCCGTCATCTGCGGTGTTCGTATATATTCCACTTACTTTGCGGATAAATGACCGGTTTGTTTTGACATTCTAATAATTGCCTGACGGTTCACATGGACCGCAGCGTTATTATTTGCGTCGTTGAAAATCAAACCTTACTGTCATTGAAGTTATTTTCTTATTGTTCATCGTATTTACTGGTAAATGTAGTGTTGGTACAAACATCTCATTTATTTCTCATGTAGGAGTTGGTAAGACTTCCTTGGTTCACCTCATTTGTCATAACAAACCAGTGGGAAACCCAGGCTGGACGATAGGCTGTTCAGTGGAAGTAAAGGTAACCGGCATACAGGAGAATTAACATTAGGCCAGTGACACTGGATCCCTTGTTTACTGCCATAATATTGTAATGGATGATGGATTGTGGCACAGAATGAAGTAAGGAGTTCCGATGCGGGGTCTAGCGGGGGTTGGGATGAGATACACGACGTTCAGACATTGACGGGAAACAGGGACTTAAGTTTGAATAACCTTACAGTTTTCACAATTAAGTTGTCTCTCAGTTATGGATAAGATTTGCTGTTGATCTTGAGCAATCTTAGACAGTTATGCTTTGTTTGTTTTGTATCTTCCTGTATCATCAGCTGCAGGAATGGTTATATGTTACTTGGTAATATAGAGTTGGTGATAAAAACAGACAGATGAATAAGTGTGTGACTATAAAATGACATGATTTACCGTTAGTATTAATCTTGTGAAAGAAGTTATTTGTAAAGCAGGTTATCATGAAATTTGTCTGCATGATTAATTTTGGGTTGATTAGTGTGCTAGCACAGAGTAATAACCCAGAAGCCTTCCACCTATGGAGTGGCTGTGGGGTCCATCTCATGCTACCTTCCTCTCCAACCATAAGTGGAAAGGTCTGCCAGCAACCTGCGGATGGCCATGGGATTTCCCTGGGCTCTGCCTGGTTTCCTCCTGCTATAAAGCTGGCAGCTGTCAAGTGAAATATTCTTGAGTACAGCATAAAACACCATTCAAAAAATAAATAAATAATTTTGGGTAATTAAATGTTTTTCTTTGCAGCTCCATGAATATAAAGTTGGCACACCATCAGAGAAAACCTACTTTTTAGAACTATGGGATATTGGTGGGTCAACAAGTCATGCAAACAGTAGATCTATCTTCTACAACCCTGTGCATGGTAAGAAAGTTAAGGTTGTGTTATACTGCATGACAGACACTTATTCTTCACCATATTCCAGTACATGTATGTATTTGCACATGGGAAAAAATCATCTAGTTATTTTCTCAAGATACCTCAGTAAATATGTTTCTGTAGCTGCTTTACCTATATCATGTTGTCTTCACATCAAGTACGTTAAGTCTGGAGCTAGGGCGCTTAAATTATATTATGAGTTAGAGCCACATTATTAAATTATTTCTGGTCATTTTCATAAATTCAAGCGCTGTTTGAGATTTAGTATTTGCATTCTATTTAGCAGAAGTATAATAAAATACAGTGTGCGTGAAAATCATTGTTATCAGCTATCTCTAATTTTTTTGGTTTATTGGCTGTCATTATATTTGCATCTCTTTCATGAGTCAGTCATGTTAAGTTGATGACTTTTTTTATTTTCACCAGGGGTAATACTGGTCCATGATCTCACCAACAGAAAGTCACACCAGAACTTGAGGAAGTGGCTGGCTGAAGTGTTAAACCGAGATAGTCATAAGGACTCAAATGGGTACACTCATACTTTTAAGTATATAAAGAAGCCCTTGCTGTTTCTGTTGTCTAGAGTTCCAGTCAGATTGCTTCAGGCGACTGCATATATGGGATAAAGCTTTACAATCTGCCACTGGTTTTGTCACTCCTGTATCCTGGAGTAGACATCATGATATTCTTGTAAATGTAGGAGTGAAAGAGTTTGCACTGATGTTTTACTTGGGTGACCAAGATATATTTCCTGTGTGTTTTACAATCTGAAATATTTAACATCTCATAATTTGTGGACATTGCCTTGACCTGGGATAAAGAATTACTTTAATACCATCAACATTAGGGAGGATTAGGTGATGCCAAATTTATTTTTTGTTTTACGCATGAACCAAGACTAAAGTATCCAAAACAGAAATAATAATAAAATTGGAAATTCACCTTTTTCTTTTGTTTGATCTAGATGATTTTATGATTTTCTTGTGGTTTTGTGGTTGTGTTTTTTCATGCTTTCTGATCTGATAAACATGATGGGGTTAAGACGAAAAAATGATTGGACAGTTCACCTTTTTCATAAATTAGAGGATTTGGCAGCCATATATTTATTTCTCTGCCCTCCATTGACATTGAAAGAAGATTCATTCTGCATGGAAAGCAATTACAATGTATGCCGATGGCGTTTGCTTGATTATCTGTTTACAGTTACGACTATGACCCTGAGCAGTTTGCTGGCAACCAAACCCCTGTTTTAGTGGTGGGCACTAAGGCAGACCAGGCTGAGCGGTTACGAGAGAATGTCCTCTCCCGGGTGTCCTCTGTGGCAGAGGAGTGCGGGGCAGATGAAATTAACCTGGTAAAGTTCACACTTTTATGTGCGATGGTGGAAAAGCTGTTTTAATAGTGCTTTCATTAAATCTCTTAAAATTCCTGAATATTTTCATCTTGAGTAGAGTTTATCTGAAAATGACCAAGTTGGGTAAACCTTAATTCTGACAACCTTTCCAAACTGAGTTGTCATTTCAGTAAAGTTGTATTATTCACAGTTTACATAATTTGGCAGTGTGGGCTTAAATTGTTGATAACAAATTTTGCTTTCTTGGGAAAAAATGGTTGCATTTTCTCTTAAAAGCTTGGTGTGCACAGGATAGATAGTTAGTAATGCATTCTTAATTTCAGTTTCTTTGTCACCAATGGGATTCAGTGTTGATATTTGATCAGTGTATTATTTTGGATGTGATTTGGGATTCAGTGTTGATATTTGATCAGTGTATTATTTTGGATGTGATTTGGGATTCAGTGTTGATATTTGATCAGTGTATTTTTTTGGATGTGATTTGGGACTCAATGTTGATATTTGATCAGTGTATTATTTTGGATGTGATTTGGGATTCAGTGTTGATATTTGATCAGTGTATTATTTTGGATGTGATTTGGGACTCAATGTTGATATTTGATCAGTGTATTATTTTGGATGTGATTTGAGATTCAGTGTTGATATTTGATCAGTGTATTATTTTGGATGTGATTTGGGACTCAATGTTGATATTTGATCAGTGTATTATTTTGGATGTGATTTGGGATTCAGTGTTGATATTTGATCAGTGTATTATTTTGGATGTGATTTGGGACTCAATGTTGATATTTGATCAGTGTATTATTTTGGATGTGATTTGCAGGATTGTAATCAGGAAAAGTGTGTAGCTCCAGGCTCTACCAATGCTGTCAAACTGTCCAGGTTTTTTGATAAGGTAGGATTTAGGATTTTTGGAAGACTCATATAATGCGTATGCAATTTTAGAGTATAACGTTAAACAACACTGAATCTATTAGTCACATATTTGATATGTTTTAAGATCAAATGTAACAAAAAATTCAATAAGTAGAAAGATAAGTATAATAATAAATAAGTTGCCTGTATATAGCCAAAATGTTGTCAGTGGATCGACTTACCTTAAAGGGTTTCATAAAAACTTCTTGAAGTAAGACAGAATGTCACATATGATGTTTTCCTTGCCAAGCTTTCTTTTTGTGAACAACTTGTATATATTACAGAGACATTGTCAGTTATTTTCTTCACACACCAAAAAAAATATGGAGAAAAGAAAATAACAGAAGGAAACAAATGCTATGTTTTGCTTTGACAGGTGATAGAGAGAAGATTTTACACCGGAATTCAGGTTGGTG
This sequence comes from Acanthopleura granulata, assembly GCA_016165875.1. Lineage (NCBI taxonomy): Eukaryota > Metazoa > Mollusca > Polyplacophora > Chitonida > Chitonidae > Acanthopleura > Acanthopleura granulata. Next base: position 30,681,156 of record JABBOT010000003.1, read on the forward strand.
GTAACCGTGTACCCTATAGCCCAAATGTCAACATGTAATGCTCTGCAGGAGTTCTCCCGTTTCTTAAAGATCGTCCAGATCGTAAGATGTCAAACTTTCATGTTTATGAATGGTTTGGATTTGGAATGCTTTCTTTGTGCCTGGGTAATGAAGTCGAGCTTCCCATTATTTCACTCTGGAGAAGGTCTCATAGGAAACTTTCCCTTTGAATGGGTGGGCCATTTTGCTTGCTGTGCTAGTCAACTTTTCACTTGTGTGGTTCAACTTTTCACTTGTGTGGGTCAACTTTTCCCTTGTGTGGGTCAACTTTTCACTTGTGTGGGTTCCTTTTCCATTCGTGATGGGTCAGTTTTTCCCTTCCTTTTTGCTACAGGTACCCTCTTTGAGAATAAGCCTCCTCATAATGGGGGTCCACTTTAGCTTCCTTGTAACTGTTGGTAAATGTCTCCGTTGTGTGGGTAAACTCTCCTATCGTGCATGTCAGATATGGCTTGGAAGATTTGTGTTCACGCTGTAACAGGGACAAATTTGCACAAAATGTGACATCTCGAAAAAAACCACAGGCATCAGTGACCCATATCAAATCATCGGATGCAAAGAATTCAATAGTCAGGCCATTGTCAATAGATTGTCTGCTTCTTTGCAGCTATAAAAAGTGTCAAAATGATCAAACGTGGCACAAAGAATTTATATTCTAGTACACAATTCTTTGTTTATGTGTAATAACATGGCTATAGTTGATGATTGCAATTTTACAGTTTCACTTAGTCTTCCATTATGGAGTTTTCATACACATACACAAAATCAGCAATCTTAGGATGTTGATGCTTAATTTTGGCTGGTTGGTTGTTATTTTATGCAATGCAAGCTACTCAGAATTACGAATAAGATTTCTACAAATGGACTGTTGAACAAATCTAGATTGCTGTTTTTTTCGTGGCTCATATGTACATTCTGTGCCCATATGTTGAAGGCGATCTCAACATGGTCTCTTTTCACTTAGCATGGGTTTGTGTGTTGGAAAATGGTTCCCTATTTGCTTCCCAGAGACCCTCTTAGTCTAGGTTAAAGATTCTCCTGACCTTTGGCATGAACTGTTTCCTGTTTCACATCTCAGGCTTTTGGATCTTCACAAGGTACATATATCTCTGCCTACACCAGCACTTCTTTCATTAAAAATATATGTTTGTCTCACCCTGGTGAATGGAAATACACATGTATGGTGTTATCTGCTTCAAGCTGGGGATGTGACAGTTGATGATGCCCTTGGCAGATTTGGCATTATGTGTGCACATATAAGTGTAGGGTTAATTTAGGGTTAATGCCAGTACATAATATGCTCCATGGACTTGCTTTTGAAATTTAATTGTCAAATTTAATTTAAGAAAAGATTGCATCATAGGATATAACTTTAAGGTTATTTGGATTCACTATGTGGTCGGTAGACAAGATAAGCAATAATTTCTTATACTTGGAAAATTGGGAGACACCATTTTCATTTTTTGCTCTGATATTTGTGCTTTGTTTAGATATCTAAAACAAAATTTATGCTTGCTTTAAACAAATTAAATGTTGTTGGTATACTTTTGCCTTAGGTTTGTCTATCTGTGTCAAAGTACACACAGAATCTAAAGCAGTATTTTTGTTAAAATTTTCTAAACTTCTTCTCTTTATGCAGAGTTTTGGTTCAGCCTCCATGACCAGAAGAACGTACTCACCAATCTATCACAAGAATTCCCATGTGGACTGAAATCAACCATGGACTGAGAGTCTTATTCATGAATGACTATAACATTACAACAGCATTGAGTGTCAGCGTTGGTGTTTCACACTTTTCATTAATTGATTCATCATGTGCATCGTTTGAGTCTCACAATGGTCAGTATTTTGAAACTGTGTTGTGAGATGACGACTCAGACAAGATTTAAATATCTCCTCACAAGTTGTCTTTGGCACCAGTTGAATTCAATCCCTTAAAAATCCTTCCTGTGGAAATATTTTTCTATCATGGTTCTCTTTTTTTATATTCATCAAACTTCAGAAATCACTTTGTTTGTCATGGTAATGTATATCTTCACACTGGATCACAAAATCAAAAATTTTGAGTACTGTGTTGGACATAAAATTTGGGTCTTGAGAAAGTTACTCATTTTGCCTGATTCTTTGAGATAGGATGATCTTGAAAATGTGTTTTGAGGTTTCTTTGGAAGATAGATGATATTTTCCTGGAAAAATGTTAGTTTAAGAGCAAAGGTTATATTTTGCGAACTTCAGATGCCTCTAAAAGTGGGGAGAATTCTTATATCAAATACAGTAATTAAAGTGGTACGGAAATGTTACAGGGAAAACGTCAAAAACACAGTACTTTTCTGCTGGTAGGGACAGTCTGTTCACATATGCTTAAAGTTGATATACACCTGGCTGGATCTTGAATTATTCTAAGCGAAATCTATTTGTGTTGAGTCTACCCTGTATGAAGCTTGTCATATGAATGATAGGCAATGTTGTTCTCAACGATGTACTTAGAAGAAACACACTGTTCACGATTTGTTCTGGATACATAGTATCCTGTGTCTTCTTGAGGGGCCAAAGACTTCTGTCGTTTTTAAGCTCTATTCCTCTGTTGGTAGAGACAACTATATGTGTCATGAATTTGGAATATTAAATAATTTATTTTTAAGTTTAAACCCTTGTCACTGGTTTTATTCGTTAAGCTTCTGTATGTTTATGTTTATGTTTAAGTTTTCAAAGGGAACCGTTTGTTTCCAGCAGATGTATTAAATCGTGAAAATGTTAATGTACATTTAGCAGGACTTGGATTTAGACAGAGTTGGAAGCAATACATGAACTGTATTTTCTGGAGTTTCCATTCAAGTGGTAGCCAGATGAATATTTTAAATCAATGGATCAGTGATGCAATATCCAGAAATAACCAAAGGGCCAAAACTGTTTCTATGATTACTATTGATATTCTCATTTTTCAAGTTCAGTATGAAAAATTTCTTGTATGAATTTAATTTCCGCATGGATCAGTAAAGGAATTTCCAATGGCATGTTTGAGAAATGTACAAAAGACTGGCTAATGAAAGGTTGGAATCAGTCGTGGCATAAAACTGGAGTTCAGTGTAGTTTGATATTTAAAAAAATTCACTTCAGTAAATCAAACTTGTTGTACAGTTCCATGTAACTGCACATATGCGTTTATACAAATGATGTACTGTAGTGTAAAGAGGTGAAAGGAAAACTAAAATGGCCACGGTGAGGATAAGTAACGGGTTCAATGGAACGCAAGCAAAGTGCGTGATGAAACCAGATGAAAAAGTGGTGATTCAGGGGAGGCGACTCTATTTGCCTGAAACTCTCCATGTTACGGTTATACGGGAATTCCTGAGCTGGGCTGGAGAATTCATACCGGAAATACGGGTTTAGGTTACCGTCGCAATGGCTTCCCCTCAACCCACCTCGTCTGCATCACTTACTCCTAAGAAAGATAAGAAGGATGAATCTCTGCTTGATAAGATCGGGACGTTAGCCAGAAAAAAGAAAATCAAGGAAGGTAATAATGGCCTCGCATTGCCTTTCCTCTGGAATGTTTTGTAAAGTTTGTACTACTCGCCGCTTTGGGAGCGGCTATTTTGACTAACCTCAGCTTCACTCAGCATCTTCATCAATTCTATATATGGAAGTACACTCAACACCTTATTACTTTCGGGGATATAAATCGGTTGATGTATTATTTGTTCATGAATGACTTCAAGTAATGTAATATCCATTGCTCTTCTACGAAATGGTCATCTCTTCTTAGGTGTAGCTGTAATTGTAAACATTGAAAGTTAGTATGTTAGGCTCATCACATCTGTCAAAGTAGCCCCTCTCAAGATGGACTGCCATCAGAGTAATTGTAGGCCCTCATCGGTCTGTAGTAAACTGTGTCTCTTATAAACTGTACTCTCCAGTTAGTGATGTTTGGTGCATATAGTTGAGGAAACACACACATCATTAGTTTGTCTGGAAGGACTTAAATACTGAAGATAGACTTGTTACCTTAATCCTTCTAGATGGACTCAGTGTTGGTATTTCTGACAGTCATCTGAATTCATCATCCCAACTCCAAAAAAATCCCCACAGATTTCTGAACCGCAAGTCGAACGCAAGTGGCACTCCATCTCACCTCCCTTACGATGTCATTTCCCAGTTGAATCTCAAATACTGTCCTCTTAATTTACTACCCTCTCATAAGGGATGAGACAAATTAACTCTCTGTCTTTTAGGTCACATTATATAAACTGCAAGCACTCCGAACATACCATTGCTGTTACAACCCTACACTTGGTCCTGGCATGGAAAGTATCTTTAAAACTATGGTGTTTTCATTGCTGTCTGTTGGCACAACTTCTCATAATACAATCAAGAAGGACATAAAAAAAAAGTTTTGCCTTGAATATGTCACAAGCATGAGACCTCACTGAGAGCAGTTCTATCGAGTTTAAGTTGGAAAATCTATGACTGTTTTTGTGACTTTGGGCAGTGGAATTTTAAAATAACACATTGAATTCATTTAGATTGACCAGTGCTAACTCTGCGCGTGTAAATGGTTAAATTATACAACCTAGCATGCATGTATGGCTTGACCTATATGACTATGCAGTCACACTTCAGTGGAGAAAATACAACCTGCAGATGGTCATGGGTTCCCCCCGAGCTGTGCCCAGTTTCCTCACACCATAAATGGTGGCTGCCGTCGCATAAGTGAAATATTCTTTAATACAACGTAAGAAACCAATCAAATACGTAAATAATTATAACCATTCAATTTCACTGACTCTTTTTTCCAGTGAATGAACTAGAAGAAGAAGGGAAGAATGCCATTGAGTCCCCGACCAGCCCATCCTTGCCTGATGTAGGTCCTGAGGGGTATTTGCTAGGTACGTGTACTTGTGTGTTTTTTTTGCTTCATCTCCATACACCTAGTACTTTGTTGAATCCTTATGCAAATAAGTATCAATGTTTCGAAGAGCATCAGTGTTAATCTCCTTACATCAGAATTATGGACCCTGAATTTTTTTAGAAGTGTATTTGGATGTACAGACTCTAGCGTACATGTACTACTAAATCAGACTGGTATATAAAAATCTTTTGTGAGAATAATGGCAGACTACATGTAAATACACTTGCCCCCTTTGTTGTCTCACGTAGTTCAGGTTTTTTGTACTGAAATTAATATTTACAGCTGTTTATCTTGACATCACATTAAATGTGACATTCCAAGATTTGCTGATGGACACTTTGCTGTATACTCAGGATTTCTGTTTGAATTATTAACAAGATGTATCCTACACATATTTTGCCTGGTTTCCCGCTGGTTCAGTCATATTGACATATAATGTACACACTCTGTTATATGTGACACGTGAATCGCCTGATAATTGCAGAGGAGAATGAGGAGCGCTCCATGATTGAGCCAGCCTCAAGAGAGCTCCCCAAGGTCAAAGAACTGATCCAGATCTTACTGGACTGGATCAACGATGAACTGGCAGATCACCGTATTATAGTCAAGGACATTGAAGAGGATCTGTTTGATGGACAAATTCTTCAGAAACTCATTGGTAAGCAAATTGTAACAGTGTTCATTTTGTTTATTTATTTGATTGGTGTTTTACGCCATAAGAGTTTTCACGAATCTGTCTGTAAGTAGACGTGTGGTTGGCATTTGATGCAGATATTAAGCTTATTAAAATACAACCTCGGTGTTTGCAAATGGATGAAAGAAGGTGCATTTATTTCCTTTCAAAATAATTCGAAGGTGATAAGTTTCCTTCAGATTTACCAGATGTAGAAATGGCATACTGGTATTAAGCTGTCATGCAAAACAGCATTGTACTTGCTTGCACATGAACAGTCAGGTTTTTATGGGTGTATTATTCCCTCAACCTCCTGTGTGCTGTTTGGCATCTATAGAGCAATGTAGTGCACATACGGAATAGTCAAATAATCTAGACATGTAATAACGTGCTTATATGTCATTGCAGAAAAACTTGCCAACATTAAGGTTGAAGTGGCCGAAGTCTCCCAGTCTGAAATCGGACAGAAACAGAAGCTGCGAGTGGTTCTAGACTGGGTGAATAGGATACTAAACTTACCAATCCGGTGGAATGCCCAGAAATGGAGCGTAGACAGTAAGTCACCACAACCGAGTGATCACAAATAACATGATGAGTCAGCCATTCATACTGAGGAACCTACACACGTATATATAATTTAATATTGTCTTCTCACAGGAATTCCATGTCTCATACACCAGAGATTCATTTATTTCAGTGGAGTTTATTCTGATCCTGAGGAATATTTCACATATCAGATGCTAGTCAGTTTCTAACCTGGGTGGAGCAAACCAGGAGTTAATAAAGCATTGGTCTACGGCAAGTAACTGACAAACTTTCCCACACGTCTCTGTGCAGATGCATGTTATATTGGTGGCAGACAAGTTATCTTCTGCAGACATACCTATAAGACCAAATTATAGGCATTGTTGGCCGCTTATTACCATCTTACATGTAGCCTCACAGAGAGTGGATCTCAATGACTCCATGCCTGGAGCTTTGATTGAACTCGAAATGTTCTGGGTGACCCAGGAACCAATTTTGAGACCTCACAACAGACTGAAATTGCACTGACTCTTCATAATGAGGATATACAGTATGATAGCTTATACGTGTACACACCAGTTTATGAACCAGCTCAGAGATCAGTGTGGATTTCCTCCTTGAAATGACCCAGACAGCAGATGAAGTTTGTAAGTAATAAATACGAAGTCATTTTACTGATGTCTTTCTGGGTAATTGATATTTCTGGTATTTCTGGTGTTCCAGGTATTCACTCCAAGAATCTTGTGGCAATTCTTCACCTGCTGGTGGCACTGGCTCGTCATTTCCGCGCTCCCATCAGGCTCCCGGAGAACGTCTGTGTGTCAGTTGTTGTTGTTTTGGTGGGTATCAACATGAATGACCTGGATATCTGCATGTACCTGGATGGATGACTACTGTTAGCATGTCACATACAAGCTTTGACCCATATTACGCCATCTTTAGTAAAAAGCACTACGCTTTCTTATTCCTGTAACCCCTTTTTTTATCCAAATACAGGTATGGAATATGTTAATATTTTACATGAAAATTTTTTATTGTGGAATTCTCAGAAAATGCCACATGCTTTGGATCAATCAGCTTCAGCGTGAAGGGTTCAGATTTTAAGTGTTTGTCTGAAATCTCTTGTATTTCTGTCATTTAAAAACAAAAATCAACTTTGTTGGTTATGGGTTCTTTTCTTTTCCGTAAGATGTTTGTCCAGTTGAAATCATAAGTGTGTGAAAGTACAGGAGAGATTTTCATGTTTGATATACATGTTGTAATGGAATTACACTGTACTGTTGTTTTATCAGAAGCGGGATGGGTTACTACTGCCCCGGCGAGTCATGGAGGAAATTACAACAACAAATGAGTAAGTCTTCTGCAAAATATTTCTCATTTCTCTGATTTGCCTTTTCAGTGAATGTGTTGGAGGTCAAATTCAGGGTTCTGTGTATTCTTGATATGAAGCATTATGATGTGCACCAGTTTCTAAGTTTCTATTCTTACAAATTCAGAAAGGTTCATTTTACTAGTATTTCAATTGTGATGTGTGGCATGTATTGCTGTTTTACTGTTATTACACTTGTAATGGCAAAGATGTAAAGTCTTGCTTGCACGATGATACATGTTTCAGTTTTATTGATGACACTTCACTTTCATCCTTTCAGAGACATTGGTGCGCGATTTGGTAAGTGGCATTTCTGTGCTTTGATCTGCGGGGAATAAATGAAAGGATTACCCGTAAGACATTCCTTTCTCACATAAGGTTCAGTGCTGTGAGTGTGGAAAGTTAAGCAGCAACAGTAATTTGTAAGGTTTATGAGTGAAGGAAACAAGAGCACCTAATCAAGCAGCTGTTAAAACTCCCTAATGTAAGGCTACAGCCCAAAAGTGGAGTTGACTAAATTGGTTAGCTCTCGGGCACAGTGTAATGACCCCGGAAGCCTCCCACCAATGCGGCTGCTGTGAATTCAAGTCCAGCTCCAGCTGTACGTGGGAAGGTCTGCCAGCAACCTGCAGATGATCTTGGGTTCCCCCCTCCCGAGTCTGCCTGGTTTCCTCCCAAAATAATGCTGGCCTCCTCGTATATGTGAAGTATTCTTGAGTATTGTATGAAATACCAATCAAATAAATAAATCAATCAATCAATCAATTGAAAGTGGAGTTTAATATGCGACCTCATTTGTTCGTCGAAAGCATTTGAAGTATTAACTCAATGATATACCGATGTACCTTTGGCATACCCATATAATCTTTATCAGATGTGCTGTTTAAACTGTGAGTTGATTTGTTTACTTGTGTATATAAAGCATATTTGTGAACTTATTGAACATGAAAACATAAAAAAGTTTGCCAGTGTTTTTATAAAGTAAATGTTTGGGCCTTGAACAATTATTTAGTCAGTTCTCAGTTTTTTGTAGTCGGTCGTGGTATACATATACTTGGAGATTGTATTAATGTACTTGTACTTTCGGTTATGGATCACTTGAAACCAAGCTTAGAAATTCAGACTCTCTTCAGTTGTGTTTTTTTTGTGTGTGTTTCAGAGAGGGATGCCTTTGATACACTATTTGATCATGCCCCAGATAAACTTAGTGTTGTGAAAAAAGTAAGTCTTAGAATTGTGCTGTATGATATCGATGTATGCCTATTATTAGCTTTATACCGTACCTTAGTGCTTAATTTATCACTATGAGCCTCACTTGCCTGTTACTGCACCAGGGAGAGTTTTGAAGTTTACTTGCGATTGTAATCACACTAACAAGTCAACTACAGTAATTATACAAGTGCCTCTGGCCCCCTTGATTTGATCTAAGAATGATATTGATGAAGTTCACGTTAAGCTTTTACATTGCACCTCTACTGACAGAAAATTGCCCTTATTAAAGAATGCAAAGTATTTTTTTTTTTTTTGTTCTCATATAAATGTCTTGTTTTTCATTTTCAGTCACTGATCACATTTGTCAACAAACACCTGAACAAAATTAACTTGGAAGTCACTCAGTTAGAACGTCAGGTAGGTAACAATTCATTACCTGTGAAGTACAAGTTTGATGCTTTAAATTACAGGTAGTTCTGTGGCGATGTTTTTTGTGTGTATGTGTTTCTCAGTTATTTCTGTTGATTCAGAATCTCTTTTCGTTGAGAGTTTGTCATCAGGAAATACTGTAGAAGACATCTTGAGTCAGGCTGAAGCCAGATTGAAAGCAGCCACTGACAGACTGGCAGTGTGATGCTAGTCTGCCAGTGATTCCTGATTGCATGCTGACAGGCACTTGACTGCAATGTGTCGCTATTTTTGAATTTGTACTTGTCATGCTGTAGGAATGTAGATCCATGTATGACACAGAAGGAAAAGCTACACCTTTTGATTTTGAAATTTCATTGATGAACTGTGATGTGGACTGTCTAACCCTTATTTGTTGTTTTATAGTTTCATGATGGCGTTTTCCTCTGCCTATTGATGGGTCTATTGGAGGGCTACTTCGTGCCTTTGTACAGTTTCCACCTCACACCAACTACGTTTGAGCAGAAGGTAAGTCTTGCGTTCTACACTCTTGATATCCTGCTATGCCCCTCTCTCATTATATTGCGTTTAATACAACATGGTCCCATCTGTGTCATCCTCAGTATTTCACTGTGAGGCTTTTGCAAAATCTGCACATTTAGTTTCAGAAGTTTTAGCTAAGAAAACCCTCAGATTCTTGACTTTCTTTGCACACAAAGGCTTCATGACTAAGCAATTATTTGAATGATATTATGATAGACTCAAAAGTAAGTCACTTTCTTTATACCATGTATTTTTTTATATTTTTTTTGTCTTTCAAGAGTTTTGGAAGCTTTAAGTTAAAAAGAATTATATTGGGGATACCAGGTCCCTTAGTACCAAAACCACTTTAAAAGCTGGTCATTCTCATAACCTGTGAATTAATCCTCAAAGGCTAAAGAAAACTTCAAACTATAGCATTATGTAACAGATTTATAGAGACATGGGCAGTTACCTAGATTTATCTCCCTTGATGATTTTTTTTTTTTCTTTTTTGGTAAATATATTGTACTGTCGAAAACAGTGTCAAATATGGCATGTCTAAGTATATGACAAAATGATTTTTACTAGTTTTCTTATGCAAGTCAACTTACAAGACAGCTAAAGATTTCTTTTGTGGATTTCCCTGAAGCCAAATCAATAGGAAGTTATTGTTCACGGAAGATGAAAGTGAAATGAAAGCACAGCGGGTAAACTGGAAATCATAAACATTATAACATATCGTGTATTCAGCAGGTGAGGCAATAACTTAACCTCCTTAGATATGCACTTTTCTCTAAAAGGATTGCTTTGATGATTGTAACCAGACATTTGACAGCTGGCCAGCCAGCCAGTTTAACATACCTGTACCGGTAGCTGGCGGCTGAGCGTTCAGACTCAGTCCGCTCCTGTTTGATGACACTTCTTGTGGAGTTATCTAAACATCTAATTATCTAAAGTAAATTTTACCACAACACCCATATGGTAGGATATGATAGTAGATTGTGAAAGCTACCCACCCTAAAGACAGCTGTTTTAGTGCTAGTAAGTGGTGTCACCGTCTCTGTTCATCATCACCCATGTCATATCCTCACAGGCGATCATCCCGTCTCAAAAGACGGGAAGATGGGCGGCTGTCTAACACCGTAATTCAAGACTACTTTTCCTCTACCAGTTTGGTGTGCGTCGCTCGTCATCACATGTGGCACAGTTCATCAGTAACTGGCCAGAAGTCACAGGCTTTGCCTTAGGACCCCATGGTTGAGCGGTTAGCTTGCTAGCAAGGCACAATGACTCGGGAGCCTATCACCAATGCACTATTGGTGCGAGTTCAGGATCAGTTCATGTTGATTTTCTATCGGGCTGAACCTGGGAAGGTTTGCACGCCAGGAACCTGTTGATGGCCGTGGGTTCCTTCCAGGCATTGTCCTGTTTCCTCCAACGATAATGCTGGCTGCATTAAGCAAATAAATGAAACATTTGCCAAAATTAGGTGTTGCTTGAAGCAAATGAGTGCAATTAAAGCTTAATATATATGTAAACACTACATTTCAGTTGATTCTTTAAGGGGTACCATTATCAGTTTTGAAAAGGAAATTAAATTGATTTGACTTAATTTGGGGTAATTTGGCTTGTGGGAAGAGCCCTTCTGAGGACAGGAGACTCTGATTTTAACTCTGCATACAGTATGGATAGGAGTACTTTTGATGCCAATAAGTATGGAACCTGTCAACCCAGGTAAAGGGGCGTAAGTACATATCACTGATTAGGTTGTATTGGAAGAGTTTTCTCCCTTGTTTTAAATAGCTTGTGTCATTATTGAGATGAATGGGCTTGTTCAACTTGGTTCAGTAGACTGTTAGGCTATTACCCCTCTGTTGAGCTTCCGTCCAGTTGTGCTGCTTTTGCCTAGCTGGTGTTGTGTATGAAGCCTTTGCTTTCCTGAGGAGAGACCCCTAATTTGCACAACTTTGATCCCTGAAATTTAGCATCGTATTTGAAAGTTATAAAAGCACCTATGACCATGTTTCACATCAGGAATCCTGTCATTGCACACTTTTATTCAAGGTTCACTTGTTCTTCGACTTGACAGTATATGAAAGAGGGGTTTTTAGAGTTATATGAAAAAAAATGAACAGTATGAAATTTTAAAGTCAGTATTAGATTTAGTGTAATTAAATTTATTTTAAGAAATGTCTTTGTTTATCCCCTCAAAGCCAAGGAAGTGTCGAGACAGTATCATTTACAGAAGTTGCTTGAGGGATACAATGGGAAAAAAGTAGTGTGTGAAGCTCAGTGCAGGAGAAGCAGATTTCCTTTTGAGGAATCTAGAAGTTTTTACCTGACAATTTTTTTAAATACATAGTATTGAAAATTATTGTTACCTTGATCAGTGACATGGGGTAATCTTCAACAGTTTTAGAGGATTATTTTCTTATAATCTTGTATTACATAATGTTATGGAATTTTACGTTAACAGCCATTTTTAGTGTATTAATTATGTCATAACGCATAGTTTTGCATGAATTTGCATTCATTTGTTAGATCCTGTGAGAATGAATGTCACAGGTTATTACTACAAAAATAAGTGTGTCAAGGATATTCCTTGAAACACTTTCACTCTAAGTTTCTTAGATTTTACAGTGAGTACGCCTCTCTTGTCCATAAATACAAACAGAGTGTTCAGAATCTCTGGGACTCTCTGCTGTATAACTGTGTCTGATTTTGCTTTGAAAAAACTCAGTGCTAGGGGCCATATGCTCATCATGCTGAGTGTGATGACCACATTGGATATTCAAACAGTTGTAATCAAAGCACTACAATAGTAGTACATACGCACTTAATTATTGACACCATATGTACTAAAATGGTACACGATTTCGGAAACTGATTTTATTCATCCGTCCAGAACATTCATCGCATCTTTTCGTCATCATTGAAAACTGTTGACTGCTTCTCTTTGCATGAGTCCATCCTAATTTCTATGGCTATAACATACATATTTTCCTCTAGCTATGAAATTGACTGCTGTTGTATTTTGCTGTTGTAAGACAGAAAGTCTGGAGTATGATGTTAAATGTCAACCAGGTAAAGAAATATATAAAAGCTTAATAGATTGACATATTTTTTCTTTCTTTTTGAGGGGTTTGGCGGGGACGGGGTCGTGGAGGGGAGGAGATAGTAGGATATGGGTAAACTTTAAAATGACTTGCACTTACGAAGTGTGTAATAGATATGCCAGTGGTGTAAGTGGGTTAATTAGAAATGAATCAGTCATGAGATGAACCTTATTTGATACAGTATTATTACTTTGTGGCACATGTAAATTGCCACACAAGTGAGACAGATATGCTTCATGAGTCACCGTTACGCTGAAGAGTTAGCAACTTTTCAGAAAGTCCGCTTGTAATTACCGATGTATGAGATAACTATACCTCGTACATGTATGTACCTGTTTGCTCATTACACGCTAGTTAATTCCGGCCTGCCAAAATTTGTGCTGTTATTCCATTAGATGCTATTAATTATGCTGCATTATTAAAGCAGGCAGTGTGTCTACTGTAATCTTTGCAATTTATCTAACACAGGATCCATCATTATGTTACTCATCGCATAATTTGGTGAGTCCCTTGACCTGTAACCTAGGAAGTCGTACTTCTCAAGTTGTCAAACATCAGGGACAAATATAGCCTTGTAATTAGGGACCTCTTCTCATGTCCCTTGACTTAGAAGAAAATTTTGAAATGTAATCACTTACTTGATGCTTAATACTCAATTTACTAACAAGGAGATTTTCCCCATGATATAAATGGCTTGCTAAGGCAGGGTATTGTGGAAGAGGCAGTGTGTGGTTAAGCTTTAGCGCACCTCAGACTTTGATATGTATGCGAGTTGCGGATTTAAGGTAAGATTTTTACATGGATGACTTTGATATGGTTGTGACACTCGTGTTTGTTTGTTTAATTCTGAACATGGGTGATTTTCACAGTGAAGCTCTATAGTATGATCTTAGGAGATTTCACAAGTTACAATTCAGTTGTCTGTTTGATTTTTGGTTGGTTGTTTGCAGGCTGCAAATCCTAAAGGTTAAAAGCAATCCTTTAATTATTCTTATGTGTATTTTGTAATCCTTAGCACTGTCTCACTTTGCGATATTAGAGTGCATCAGGACACTGTTGTCTGTAAATGGAAAATGCTGAAAAATGCTGTTTCTATGATTGATTTCTATGATCAGTTTGCATTGCAGTAAGTAGGTGGGGAATCGTGTATAGCCAGCATGAAAGTCTTCTTTCTATTTGTGTGTGTATTCTGATATCGGAAGAGAGCTCTTGTGGAGAAAAAGAGAGATTTACGTGGAGTAGACTGTATGTGAGATGGTTTATCCACTTGACATAAAAAATTAGAGATGAGTTCTCAAGGGATTCTGCAGACAATAGAAGCAGTAAGTTGGTTTAGATGTGACAAATTACAGAAGCCACAGTAATAACACTGGGCAAAGCTACTTTATGTAAGGAGAGAAAGAAAAAGAAAAGAATTGTTTTCAGACACTTTCCTGGTGGATGAATCACTTCCAGTCCACCTTGCCTTGATTTCATGAGTCCCAGGGAATCTAAATTTAGAGTATGTGTAATGCATCTGTGTTTGTCATGACTTCGGAAAAAAAATGAGAAAGAAAAAGCTCTAGTAGGTAACAATGGAGTCCCACGGGATTAAGTGAAATGTACTGTTGGTATTTGTATTAAGATCTGCATTATTTAGGTGGGGAAGGGGATAAAAATATTTTAGACTATTTGTTTGGAGAAATTTGACTTTTTTTGGAAAATGATTCATTTGATGAAAAATTAGGGTAATATGAGAGTGCCTCAATACATGGTATATGTCATTGCTGTGTAACAGGCAAATGCCTTGTTGGTGTCTTGAAGTCATTCATTTTGTGAGGCAGCACTTCATCTACACTTTTGACCTATTTTTTTGAGCAAAGCTACATCTATATGTAAAGGAAGAAACCTCTGTAAGCATGTCTCTCCTTAGACTTATTTGACAGCCTTTCATTTGATCAACTTTACACTTGCCAGCTGAGGACACAAGGAATTGCAGTGCTGAGTGTTCCAAAAATTGCATAGTAGACAGTGAAGATCTCATAAAAGTGCCCTACAGTAGTAGTGTAATCGTAAAGAAAACGAAACAATCTGTTAACTCAATGTGTACAGTCGCGTGTGTCTGTTGATAGCGGTAGGACTTCTGCCTCTTGAGAGAGGGACTTCCGGTGTGGCACGCGGGAGAAGTGAATGAGGGAAAAGTGTTATGCAGGAGCGCAATAAATGTTACTGGAGTGTCAATCGAGAGTTTCAGTGATCTATCTAACACTTTAACACAGTCTTACACCTGTACCACAGCCAAAAGCATAAGCTACATGTAGCTAGTCGAAGTGCTAAATTCTAGTGACAGAATAGGTCATGTTAAGCGTAAAATATTTTCAGTAGTTTCAGATTAAGTGTAAGTATATTCAAATTGATATTGAGTTGATTCAAATTGAAAAGAGAGTATTCAATAACATGCCTTCGCACTTGAGTCATGTTATCACTTTCCACACGCCCAGCACATTCCTGAAGCCAAAAATCCAAGTGTGCTAATAACACACGGCTGAAATAATGATGAGGCTGGGAAGTGTGAATCAAGGTGTGCAAATCACACTTATGGTCTTCTGCGAGGGATTTGATAATCATAATAAATCATAATGCTCAAAATAAAAAAATGAAGAGCTGCAATAAACTGCAAGACAAAAACCAGCTTTCAGGGAATTTGGGGGAAACTTTCGTAGGCACAGAGCAAAAACTTAGATGATGTAAGGGATTTTTTTTTTTAAGTTTCAGATTCATATTTTTTTTTTAAACGTGTGGAGAGTTTTATGGTGTGCGGAGTAAAATGTGTACATATACTTGAATATTTACTTTATATATTAATAATTTAATCACATATATCAGTGACTTTTAAGAATAAAAATGCATTAAATATTTGCACCAGTTAAAAGTCACCCTGAAATAATGGTTCAGAGCGTTTCGTAATGACCGGCAGGTTAGAGGGATACCAGGGCTCTGCAGGTTCCTTCAGGTGTGAGGATTTTTTTATCTGTTTTCGCAATTTATAAAGTCTTTGAGGGTTGAGTGGCAACCCACAGGCTGGAATAATAAATTACTTGTTGGAGCCAGTACTAAGATTGAAGCCATGTCTGAAACATTAGCGTCTAGTTCACTTGTCCTTGTTGCTTAACCCTTGTTGCTTCACGCTGACTGTATTTCATAACAACATGAGCCTGAAGGATGATATATACGTGATCTGTCCTCAACCAACTACGTGTAGCCTGAATAGCCGACAGTTAGACCAATAAACTGTAAATTTATCTGTTCATAAGCAGTTACACCTGACAGCAGTTGTCATCGGGACACTGAAATGACAGAGCCATTACACAGACAGGAACTCACATGCACTTCTCAAAGGAGTTGATTTCATTAAATTGAGAAATTGTGCCCAGTGGGTCTCAGCTGGCAATCAAATCAGTGAATGAAATGGAGCCAAAAATGGAGCTTGATTCACAGCTATGATTTACGAATTGTTTTTAAAGCCTTGGTGATGGACGTGTTATGGTAATCATGTTAATGTGACTTCATAATGAACTTAATTAGCAGTCTTTTGATACTCTGTTGCATACACAGGATTTTGGGTGTGAAAATCCCCGTGTCCCAAAACACTTCTTGATTTGACATTGGCACTGATGAGATTCCTAGGGATATAGACCAATCCTGTAATTATTGTGACAAAAATGGTGAACAAAGAATTCAAAACATCAACATGTTGTTTTGATAGCCAAATTGGGGAATCATAATACTGGGGATGATACATGTAATCTAACCTTTGTCGTTTGTATTATGAAAAAAAAGATCACAGTTGTCATATTTGAATTATTATTCATTCAGAATGTGTTCTTTTTTTCTTTCTTTATTAGGTAAGAAGTAAGTTAGTCTACCAATGTGAATCATTCAGAATCCCATTTTTAAGCCACATTGAATTCTCTGGTGTTCTTTACAGCTCATATTCTAATAGAGTCATTCATTTGCTGTGAGTTTTCATGAAATCGGACAATAGACTATTAGAAGAGATGTAATGGTATCAGATTCCTATAAATGCTTGATTCACAACCATGCACTAGTGAGATGGGTAAATGACAGGTCAAAATCAAGTATGACCACAGGGTAAAATAACCAACTGTTGCAGCAGGACTGTAACAGTTGTCTTGTAAGGGGCATAAATGGTACCCCCCCCCCCCCCTTGCCCCCCCCCAACTGCATTATCTTATCTTGGCTACGTATTACAAAGTACAGTGGGGGTGCATGTATTGTGCTGATGTAAGTTTCTACATCCCTGTGATTAGCACGGCTGCACTAAGTACAGGCGTAGCTTATGTCGTACCCTGAACGTCTGCATCCAATAACGCGGAAAGCAATGTTGGACAAAATGTTAGGGGTGGTGTCTTGAAAAGTACTGCTTTCATTGAACTCAGGATTTGCACACATGTAGAGTACAATAACACAAGGGGGATATGCCATCATTGATTTTGTGTGTGCATACTAAATACCTTAAAGTAGCGAATTCCTGCCTTAGTGTACTGTGTACTAGAATATGTGTTAAACAAAATGTTAGGGGTGGTATCTTAACATGTACTGCATAATCAGGGTTTTCACACTTGTAAAGCACAATAACATGAGGGGGATATTTCATTGTTGATTCTCTGTGTGTATATTAAATACTGTAAAGTGCTGAATCCCTGAGCGTCCCCTATTTTATAATCTATCCCCTACGGGTGAGCTCTTTGGCAGCCTTGCTACCACATCTAAGTTTTTAGGCTGTTTTGAAGTTACATAGAAGTGCAGCAAATAAATGTCATAAAATATTGCACTTGAAGATGAAACTTTCCATAAGCAACATTTATAGATGTATTTCTGACGGGCGTCATTTTTTCTAGTTGAAAAACCTGACAGTACCTGAGAACTGGGTGCGAAATTTGCTTGAGAACCCTCCATTTAACCTGACAGTTACCACAGTAAATGTCCATTTTATTTCAACTTTACATTTCAAATCGTATGTCCGTGCAGATCAACTTGTAGCAAAAGCAATGGATGAACTGCAAATACCAAGTAGAAAGTTTTACTTTGAAATGTTTCAGCCGTAGAAAGTAGCTTCAGCCTCAAACGTGAAATGCAAATGTCACTTACACGTATTCTTCCAGTGCATTATTGTCTTACCTGTTAAACAAATCTCAAAACTTTTATATATATGGTAAATAAAATTCTCAGAATCTGGCAAACTTTTCAGCTTAGTCACGGGTGAAATTCTTTGTAATTTACTGTAAGTCTGGAATGCATGTGTAGGTTGAGCTGTAGAGTTACTCTTGATTGCAGTTGGTTGCATTGAAGGTTAGAGATAAATCTTCAGGGCTCAGTTACTCTTTTTTGCCCTAACAACCTGTACGCTGATGAGATTGACATTCTTATTTAATAGATGCTATCTTTCTTTAAAAAGTGTAATCAGTGATTACCGCAGGTTTCTCATAAACCGTGTTGACTGTTGAGCATGTTTTTGTTTTTTTAGGGGTGTATTTTAATAATAAAAAAAGAGAGACATTTCCTGTGTGACTGTAATTGGTTGGTTGATATACATGCAGGTATTAATTCGTCTGTTTAGTCGTTGCGGTGCTTAAATGTGGCCTTGAAATGAGCTATCAATTTGCATTGCACGAGTATTTGTCCTTGCATAAAGGTTTACGCTCATTTGTGTCTCATTATTGGCTGTCTAAGTGTGATGCAAAAACAGTGAAATATCTGTTTTTGTTGCAGGTGTTGCTTCTGTGTGACCCAGGAACCATTCCATAGTTTCTAGGGCAGATAAATGTACGCTACAGACATTTGCTTTGCACATCTATCTCGCTGTTTTTAGTTACAACGTTGTGACCGATTTTTTCAGTTAGCCAGTAAATTTGCCATAACCACCATGTATCAGTGTAGTTGCTTATAGCTCATTTGACCTTGTACTTACACCTTGATGAATAAAAACTTCCAGGTCTCATTTATTTGCTGTGACTACGAAGCTTAAAATCACCTGCTGTCCATCCTTGTATTGGAATTTAATGTGGATAACTTTGTAGTAGAAATGACTGTAGCATGTAATGTATCGAGAGGATTTAGAACTTGTGACATTGTCTGCAGATGATCTTATGTTTAGTGTTAGTATTCATATCTGGTGTCTGATGCAATTTTGTAAGACTGGATCAGTTCCACTACATGTTCTTTTGCATACATGTTCCCAAAGCATCACACATTTTCTGTAAATGTCCCAAAATTTTGACCCCAAAAATTATGTTTTGAGAGGCAAATAAATGTCTTAAAATTTCACATTTGCGGCTAAAATTTATATTTTTCCTGTAATATATCATCCTACCTTAGACCATCTGTCTAAGATCAGTAGACTTCTGATTATAATGGAAAGATGAGAAACTCTGTCATGGCCGAAATTTTAGGTCATTTACAGTATACCAGGCTGGAGCCAGCAGTGGTGTAGCACAGGAAAGTTCAATTTTGAGTCAGCCATGTAGAAAGACTTTTTAGTGTAGCAGCAAGGAGAGCATGTTTGCACCTGTTGAAGATCTAAAATCTGACCTTGTCAATCATCATAAGCAATATGTGCTGGTAAACAACTTGTATAAGCTGTAAATGTTCTGTGATGTTAATGTTAAGTGGCTTTTGGTTTGCACACATGTACAGTCACCGCTTTCAGGTGACCTTGACAAGAGTAGCTGTTGATTAACAGTGTCCAGTAGGTGAGCAGTGGTCTCCAGAAGTAGAGACTTCGTTTCCACCTCAAAGCTACTGTTTCAAATGTCAAGGCCTGTATTGTGCTTAAGGTAAAAAGGTACCTATTAACTCGTCTCCTGTTGATAAACACTCCAGGTAATGAGAAAAATTCCTGACCACCCTAATGCCTAGTTTTCTAGACTCGAGCAAGAATTCCGCACATACTGCAGCCACCCTGGTCGCAATGTCAAAATGACTGCTTTTGTCACCGCTGATAGAAATGAATGGCGTTATAACCAATCTGCAGTGCAGGGAGCTGCGATCAGGCTGGCTCTATCTGTATTTGTAAGTTGCTGTGTGTCTAATGAGCGCCTCTGCTGTTGGGGAGAAAAATGTCAATAATTCTCAATCTCTGGCCACAATTAGCAATTAAGCGGTGAGTTTCACCGCTTGAAGAGGGTTGGAGGTCTGAGGGCCTCAGAGTGACGTCCATCTGGCCAGTGGACATCATGTTTCATAAGCTCACTAGGGGAGGGGTTTAATCAAATACCTAGAGTGTTTGTAGCTGGCCTGTTACATCACCACTGGGAGCACCCCTTATTCTTCCTGGGGTTCTCGGCTAATTCCCATTGTATGGACGAAGCCAGAGGGAGACAGAAGGGTCATATCTGATCAGGATGTGGTGTCCAGCACTATTGCGCACTCAGCGTTGGCAATTTCGCGTATGCGATTTCCCATGGCGTAATCGCTCACCGGGTCGCTAAGGAATTCCATTCTGACTGGAACAAGGGTGAAGTCAAAGACCCCAACCCTCACCAGATGCTGTCCCTGGACCCCTGCCCACTACAACAGCATGTACCCTAACTCTTCTAAATATCGGGACAGATATTAGACCTGCTGAAAGCAAAATATTACATTTCTCTCCCAGTTTTTTGAAAAAGTAAACATATCGATATGTTGGTGATTCGATGGTCTAACTATACGAGGAAAGAGAAGCTTTGTATGCTTGTTATATTTGCATGTGTTTTAGCTGAAGAGGGCAGATCGGATGTCCCAAAAATTAGAGGAATTAGGGTACATGTTCACTAAGTCAGCAGGTTAATATGTATTCTGTCCTCTTCTTGAGCCTTTTTCCTTATGGCCATGGTTCAGGGGTTTATCATATGTAATACAACGCTATTGATTCCAAATGATTACATTTTGGATTTCATTGACCGTAAGCTTTTTCGTAAAACTTGGGAAGTTTTATTTCCAAATTAAAAACAAGGGCAGAGTTTTGAATAACTGTGGCATTCTGCAAATCCTTGATGTCATCTTTTGCACTGAATCACTTCATTGAACGAACGACCCATAAAAACTGACGTCAAAATTTTCATGAACAGACAGACCAGAGGACGCACAGACTGCTACTTTGGAGCTGTGTGTTGGAGCTAAAATTTTTTTGTGGTGCATAAAATGAGGTCGTTTTCTTGATTACTTCTACAAATATAACAAAGAAGATGGGAATAAATAAACATCATTCTGTTTGATCTGGTCCTGATGATGTGAGACATATATAACAAGGCTTCAGTCATTAACAGAATTTTTGAAAATGGCAGAAGAAAACAAAATTCAGCTGGAAGTCATGCTGACAATTGCTAGAAGAACTTCTTACAGAATTGTTTTGCTTTCCAGTGTGTGGTGCACAATATTTTTTGAAGCTCAGTTTCCACAGTTTCAATTCACCAAAGTCATGAGGAAAAACTCTATTTATGTTAAGTAACATTTTCCTTTATCGTCAAGGTCCTAGGGGTGCAGGATGTAGCTGGATAAGGTGTGCGACTCATAATCATGACGTTACTGGTTCAAACCCGGCCTCGGGCAGGGAATCTGTGTTGTATGTAACACATATGCATGCATTTGTGTTTAGAATTATAAAATAAACCTCTTGTGCTTACATATAAATAATAAAATGATTTCATGTTTTAAATATAATAATTTTTGCCAATTATTATCAGTTCTTTATTTTGCTTCCTTTTTTAAGGCCAAGGCTGTATGAAATAAATAGGGTTTGTTCTTATGATTTTGGTGGATTTTTCTGAGAAAAAATAAGGCTTTGAAGTTTAATAGATGACATGTTAGGTTGACATAGTTGTGCATCATAACAGTTTATTATTGGTAAGTCAGTTACATGTAGTTCTTATTACTTTTATGACCAAGGAATAACGTATCGTATTTCATAAATTGTTCATAAATGTTGTGTAATGCATAAGACACGCTGACATAAAAGATCATATGTAGAGCTTCATGCACCGTGCATCACACCACCACCAAGCAGTCATGCACCGTGCATCAAACCACCACCAAGCAATCATGCACCGTGCATCACACCACCACCAAGCTATCATGTGCCATGCATCACACCACTACCAAGCATTCATGCACTGTGCATCACACCACCACCAAGCAATCATGCGCCGTGCATCACACCACCACCAAAGCATTCATGTGCCATGCATCACACCACCACCAAGCATTCATGCACAGTGCATCACACCACCACCAAGCAATCATGCACCGTTCATCACACCACCACCAAGCATTCATGTGCCATGCATCACACCACCACCAACAATCATGCACCGTGCACCACACCACCCCCAAGCAATCATGTGCCATGCATCACACCACCACCAAGCAATCATGCACCGTGCATCACACCACCACCAAGCTATCATGCGCCGTGCATCACACCACCACCAAGCAATCATGCTGAATTCATAAATGTGACACGCCTGCCAGTTGCCTGTTGATTGACCACTTTTACCTTCAGACTGATGGGTATTACCTTCTGGAACAGCTGAGCTGTCCCCACCTGTTCTGGGACACACTGACTACTGGCTGTGTGTGGGAAGCCAACTGTCTGGCCTCCTGGTATAATAATATCTCAACCTCCCACCATGGTGAATAATTTGGCTTTTTCTCAAAAAAAAAAAAAAAAAAAAAAAAAAAGTTTTCCATGCATACCATTACATTCAGATATTCTTGAATGAAAATTGGAGTTTAAATTTTTGTGATTTGCTCTGTTCATGTAGACTGTGCTGGAGAATTATAGCAAATTTTTGGTTTAATCAATTAAGAGTGAACCTTTCGTATTTCTCCTCCAATAGCATACTTACGCACTTTCAGAAAATTCCATCCTCGGTACCTTAAGATTTTCTGTTTTAAGCAATAATTAATTTTCCAAATATTTTCATTTCTACCCGAACTACAAATGTTAATGTATGCACGAAAAATAGTGAGCAATACTGTATTTGGATGTAGAATGAAAACAGATGCTTACATGCATGCCTCATACCATTTTGGGAGAAAACAGTCGTGACCTCTTGGCATCACAGAAAGATTGAACATATGTAGCCAATGTTTGCGACATCCAGTTGACTTCATATTCGTGTTTTTGAGTGATAGTTTGGAAAATGGACCACCCCAGAATCAAATATTTATGAATTTCCGGGAGAAACTATGATTTTCCAACCCTCTTTGTCTTCATTTGCCTTATTATTATAAAGTGTACAAAGCTACTTTAATCGTAAGAACATGTACAGGCCACGATTTAGAAATTCTCTTTTATAGTCTCTTTAATATTTCACAGTAGCAAGTGCCATTTAGACATATTAGTTAGCACTGTAGACTTGGTTTCCTCAAAAATTATCAAGTTTTTCTGCTAAGAAAGCAAACCAGTACAGCTTTAGAACAGAGCATCTTGATTCCATCTGCTGTAGGTAATGATATCTGTTATTAGATGGTTCTTACGCACATATTATCACTGATATGGAAGAAAAAAATACAGGGAAAGAGCTAGCAGAGTTTGGCCTAGATTTGTGAGTTAAGATTCCGCAGGTTGTAGCATGAAATGCTTGTGGGGTGTGGCCGCATGTTGACTGAATTTCTTCCCACTCAGCCAGCGCAAATATTGTCGACACTGCAGAAAAATGTGAAACAGGAGGATCAGATATGTAAAATGAATGCCCACAATTCCAGAAGACTTCAGCTAGACTCTCCATCAGTGCTTTGTGGCAGAAGGTGACAAACAAAGCTCAGCCAAGATGTCGGAACTGTACATTGTGGAGACGAGTGATTAGTTTTTTCCCCTCTTCCTTTTTTCCACATGTTGACCTGTGCTCTGTGGGTCATGAAAACATATCAGTGCCGGATGCCAAAACATTGTGTAATGGTTTAAGTGATTGACTCTCAGTTGCTAAAGCAAAGTGGCTTCATTGGAAGCAGGTTGAAGACATATTGTTGTCAGTGAAATAGGCCAAGAAAACATACCCTAGAAAAGTCAAGTTTGCTTTGTTATAAAAGTTTTGGAGCTGTTCTGCTTCTGTCTCAGTACGTGCTTCAAGTCTGTCCCAGGTTTACATTTATCATATCACATCAGTGTCCACACTCAGCCTCCAGCCTATATGTATATTCACCGTAATCTGCTGCAGGTTTTGCAGCAAATTTCTTACTTACTTGAATACATGTTTTATGTTTGCTGAAATGTAAGGGTATGATTCAGTTGGCAGGTCATATGCAGTGTTAACCAGGCTCATTTCATAGATTTATTGAAATATCCTATTATCTTAAGAAGCTGGTCTTTGTGCGGTTCGTAGCGTAACAATTGTTACAAATGGTAATCAATACATG
Organism: Acanthopleura granulata; assembly: GCA_016165875.1. NCBI lineage: Eukaryota > Metazoa > Mollusca > Polyplacophora > Chitonida > Chitonidae > Acanthopleura > Acanthopleura granulata. The sequence continues at coordinate 30,705,326 of JABBOT010000003.1, forward strand.
ATTGTGTTTTATTGTCCAATTTCTGACATCGGTCATATTACTCCTGTAAGAATTATTGCTAATCTGGGAGTAAACAAACCGCTTGCTCAACTCACAGACAGTGATAAGCCTTATATACGACCAAACAATTCAAAACATATAATTTCATAATATAATCCACGTAGTACAACTTATATACAGTATACAAGAAACAAAGGCACATGTATGTTAATCTTCATATAGGTGGACTGATTAGTAAAAGATTGCTACCTGGACTGCAAACTGGCTGGCTTTATAACCCAATGCACATTCTAGAAAATAAACTGTCTGGTCTCAGTGATGGTAAGCATGTTTACGGCGTGTATATTTCATTCCAGAAATAATGAGGTATACATAGACAGTAGAGCTGAACAATTAGCACAAAAGCTTCAAGAAAAGTCGACTGAACTACAGTGTTAGCCATTATGTATAGCTCACAGCTCAACATCTAGGTCAAATGCTGACCAGGTTAGCCTAACAATGAAAATAATACAGTGTATTAAAATGGGATCACAACACTCCACATTGATAGGTGACTGCCATCATAGGAGTAAAAAACGTTTGGATAGACCATTGGGTTAAATGAATGCTACGGGCAGTAGATTTTAGACCGCAGTCTTGTATGTGGAACAAGAGTACACATGCTCATGGGACTCATGTGCTCACACTGGTTGGCAAGTTTGCTGTTGACTAGCCAAAACTTGGTGGTTATAGACCTGACAAGTTGGTATCCCTTGCTCAAAATACTGTTCAATGTCCTTGACTCAAAAATTTGCAAGCAATTAACAGAAAAATACTGACACATAAACATAAATAGAACATTAAATAAAGCTTACATCACTTGCATTAAAATTTCATGAATCACTGCCATGTGTTCCTGGTCATATGTTTATTCAGGTTCATAATGTGGCCTTCTCCTTTGAGTTGATGCAAGACGCCGGCCTACCAAAGCCTAAAGCCAGACCAGAGGGTAAGTTGCATATTTTTCTAACAGAGGGTATTAGCACCCTAGCGCAGCAAAATGACCCTTTGGCCTTTCACCAGTGTAGTTGCTGTGAACTCAAGTCAAGTTCATGCTGGCTTCCTCTCTCACTGTAAGTGAGAAAGTGTGCCAGTAAACCTGCGGATGGTCATGAGGTTCACCCAGGCTCTTCTCGGTTTCCTCCCACCATACTGCTGGCAACCGTCGTATAAGTGAAATGTTCTTAAGTGTGCCACAAAACACCAATCAAATAAATGGAGAAATAAATAAACAGATGTGAACCGGATTCAAGGATCAAGATGGAATTTTAATCTTATTGGTTAAAATGAAGTTGCCAGATCAAGTTTGATTTCAGTTACAGAAACCTAAGGTAACCTCTTTGGCAACCTATAGGTTCATTTCCTTTTTGGAAATGTGCTTTTAGAGACTTAGACAGAATAAATGTTCTCAAATCTGAATAAAAGAATTAAATTAATATTTTTTAACTTAGAAAGCACTGCATTAGTAGCATGTAAGTAGGAAAAGCCAAGAAATTCTGTAAAAACTTTAATCTCAGAACTGTAATTATTTCCGCCCCACTGTCAGCAGCTTTGACATTTTAAACATAAGCATGTTTGACTTTTCAAATGTATTCTTAAATTTGTTGTAAGTCTCTAGTCCATCAAAATTCTGACATTCATCGCAACCCTGGGTGCATCACCTGTACTCAAAAATATTGACTCCATGTCACCTTTTTTACCCATTTGTTTATAATTTTCCAATTGAATCTTGAATCCTATCTTCTTTATTTACCACCTTTACTGGTGAAACTAATTAACTCACAGTTTTGTTGTCACATTAGCTATGAGAACTTCAAACGTACCAAAATGCTCACTACTGGCAGCCATTTTGAACAGTTTCATAACCTGCTCTTAGTTCTGAAATGTAAAGGAGTTGTGCTAGCAAACAAGTCTTGAAAACTTCCTTTCACTATTCATTATGCAACCAAGAAGGACATAAAAATTATTCGTTTTTGTCAATTTTGAATACAGGTGAGTTTGCGTGATAAAAGCGCAGACCTCATCAAGAGCAGTTTGATTAACTTCGTTTTCAGAGATCTGTGGGGATTTTTTTGAGTACGGGTGATTGACTCAGGGTTACGATGAATGTCAGAATTTTGAAATAACGCCCTAAAATCCTGGTGAAACTCAACCCCCTTTCTATCATGCCTTGACCAACTGCGATTGACAGGCAAATTTCCAGAACTAGAAGAATTTCCCTTAAGTTCTCTGCCTCATTCTCAAACACCTTCTTCCACAAAGTAAGCTTGACCTTGATTTTTGTACTATTTCTGGCGGACAATTTTCTTCGCCATGTTTCCACTGTGTGAGCGATGTAAGCCCCACCATTACATCTGTAACAGCAGGGGTCAACCATCAAGCCGGAAGTCTTTCACTTGAGAGCCTCGTACCTTGTCTGCATATATTTATTGTCTTATCAAGGTACGAGCACTACGTAGTACGGGACTTCGGTTAGGATATTGACGCCTGCTGGTGACGGCACACTAGCTCATCCGCTGTTTTTGCTAGCCACGGGTAGCACAAGTAAAATAAACATCACTGAAATACTACCTTGCCACCAACATCAATTCTCCCCTTGTGTTTCATTAATATCACTAAAAATTTATGGGAAGCGATTTTGTTTTTATGGTAATGAATTGTAGGCTGCTAAATACAATTTTGCAAAACTGGTAGGCAAACGAATTCAGCCGTTCAACATAGAATCGCGTCCCTTACTTATATTTGCTATATTACACTGGCATAGTTAAGCAGGCTAAAAAGACAAATTTTCACCTGTAAATCAGCATTAATAATGTGTGTACACACATATCTCCCAGCCAACCTGCTGAGGAAGTCTTCCAGGTGATTTTATCTGTGTGTTGATCAGCTTTCAGGGATGTCAGAAGTCATATGGCTGCCACTGTCCCTTCATACATCGTTAACACCTTGCTTTTGGGTACCAGCACTTTGTTAGATGGAGCAGATTAGGGAATGATGTTGTTAATTCAAACCGAGAAACATTTTCTGGATATTATTTGTTGACTTGCAAGTGTCCTGCATTTCCAGCCTTATTTATAGGGTTGCACATGGAATTCCCATGGAAATCCCATGAAATTCCTCTATTTTAATAGGACATTTTTCACTGACTTTATACACCTGTATCTAGAGTTTCTCATCATACATACGTCATTCATTAGCGTGTATGCCCAATGTTGGACATGTTACTGATATCGCTCAGTTTGTACATTTAAGCCCAAAAGGGCTCATCATGCTGCATACATTACTCATCTTGTTCATCTGTGCCCAAGGTTTCCTTGTGTACACCTATCACTCATCTTGTTCATCGTTGCACACATATCATTCACCTTGTTCATCTGTGCCCAAGGTTTGCTTTTGGTGCACCTATCACTCACCTTTTTCATCGGTGCACAAGGTGTCTGTGGTACACCTATCACTCCTCTTGCTCATCGGTGCATAATGTCTTTGTGGTACACATATCACTCACCTTGTTCATCTGTGCCCAAGGTTTCCTTGTGGTGCACGTATCGCTCACCTTGTTCATCAGTGCACAAGGCACCTTTTTCATATGTGCCCAAGGCTTGCTTCTGGTACACATATCACTCACCTTGTTCATCTGTGCCCAAGGTTTCCTTGTGGTGTACATATCACTCACATTGTTCATTGGTGCACAAGGCGTCTTTCTGGTGCACGTATCACTCACCTTGTTCATCTGTGCCCAAGGCTTCCTTGTGGTACACCTATCACTCACCTTGTTCATCCGTGCCCAAGGTTTCCTTTTGATGCATCTATCACTCACCTTGTTCATCGGTGCACAAGGCGTCTTTCTGGTACACGTTTCGCTCACCTTGTTCATCTGTGCCCAAGGCTTCCTTGTGGTACACCTATCACTCACCTTGTTCATCTGTGCCCAAGGTTTCCTTTTGGTGCATCTATCACTCACCTTGTTCATCGGTGCACAAGGTGTCTGTTGTACACCTATCACACATCTTGTTCATCTGTGCCCAAGGCTTGCATAATAGTATTAAATTATACTGTATTTCACCCAAGGTTTGGCTTGTAAAAATGCCCTTTCCGAAAAACATGAATTCTTTAAAATGACACTTTTTATGCCAACACTTAAAAAGAGTTCCCTGAAGACTCTTAACTGGCCCTGTGAGGTGGATGAATCAATCAGAATCAAGCAAAATGTGTCATCTTAGGTGAAAGACAGTAATTAGTAGAACGGCGTATATCTGCTTACTTGTGCAGGTTTACCTGCCTCGTACCTCGTACAGTTCATAAACGCTTGTAGCCCACCTGAGTCGAGGGTTTCTCATCATAGCTTTGTCAGTCACTGTGTCTGTGATTGCCAGCATTAACCTTGTCCTGTCTGTTGCAGATGTTGTCAACTTGGATCTGAAATCAACACTGCGTGTGCTCTACAACATCTTCACCAAGTACAAGGGCATCAGCTAGATGATCTGGACTTGGTGACCTGTGTTTTTATTCCAGCTATTGGCCTTGTCATCTTGTGCTGACCCGCCGATTTTACTGCCATGGTTTTTCCACTATAAACGTCTTTGTATGAATCTCCTATTTCATCTTGGCTGACACTCCAGCTGTTGAGGCTTTAGCTACCCTGTCTCCTAAGTTATGATAGATGAAGCCTTGATGTCTTCCAGTTCCCTGAATCAGTTAATTCCTGAAATGTGGTCAAGTTTCAGAATCATATAAACTATTGGTTTGGCCTTCACTGACTTCTGATGTGTGAAGGAGTCATATGTATTCAGTGTTTTTTCTATAATTATAATGGCATATTAATTTTTCATAAAATCTAAAAATAGATTAATTCATGGGTGACTTTAACAAAGCGTGGTAAGTCAGATTTCTCGCAACTTTTTTGAGTAATGGACCTTTCTAGGTTATTGCCCCATAATTAAGGCGTTGTGATTTATGAGAAAAATTTTCAAAAAACTGATTTTCAAAGTTTTGGAAAGTGGTCCCAGCCATTTAACTTTCTACTTATTTAAACTGTTCCACCAAGTGGGATTGGTCACTGTGTGTTGATGTGAAAAGCTGGACACCCAATCATCTGCCATTTTCACGATTGTGACATCATATTTTGATTTACGCAGGAAAATCATGAATCAGTGTGATTTTAGTACCACATGATTTTACATTTATTTCTTAGGACTTCCATAATTTACATCCTTAATTAAGAAGTGGACAGTGTTTTTGGCTGTTGTCTTCGGTAGATCAGTAAACATTACATATTGCTTGGAACATTGACACTCCTGTGGATACTTCCGTGTATGATTTCTGAAGCCCAATAATGATACAGTGGTGATGATGATAATAATAATATGTAAGCAACCTTGTTTATGCAAAATATTTATGCATGTGTTTTTTGTTATATGGTGAGTCACTAGAAAACATTTCTTTCTTGTGCTATGTTACACTTCGATAAAGTACTTAGTATTGCCTTTACTGCTGGTGCCGGTGTATGTTGAGTAAAGAAAGTGAAAGATATTGTCTCTTGAATGGAGAACTGGCTTGCTAACGGGGTCACAATCTAGAAGCAAAAAAAATGAAGTTTCATATACAAAACTTGAAGAACTTTAAGTTTATCAAAAGCAAATTGAAATGATGGTAGGAGATCTTTTACATCTGTGGTTGAATGAAATATGTATGAAAATGAAACCCTAAACCATCATTTTTCGATAAAGTTACTTGTTTTAATACAGCGTAACCAGAATTGATTTTAGAGACAAAACAACGCTGGTTGGTTTGGCTAGTTTCCTGGCTTAATAAAAAGGTTCAATCTTATCAGATTGCACAGAATAATGCCCTCAATATATGCTTTAAGAAACACTTTGTAAGCATGTGAAAAGGTTGAAAAAGTACAGTAACTACAGCTAAATGTAATCATTGGTTGTGCAGATATTAAGATAACACTGACATTGATGTCATGAGAGTTATCATTGTTCAGCAGCTTTGAAGATTCTATGCCATCAGCAGTAACACAAACTTTGAAAAGCTGTAGGATGGAAGCAAGACCTTTCAAGGCAAATGACCTGTGTATTCTGAAAATTTTTACCATATTAAAAGTTGACTTTTACTGCTGGGAAGTAGTGTATTTTTCTGGAAAGCGTTCAAACATTGATCTTGCCAGCTTAGTACATATACATATACATTGTAGATAGCTATTTTAATACGGTCATAATAGCAATTGTTTTGTAGATTACTATTTATAACAATTAAACTTGTTATTTATTTACTATGACTAGTTTCGTCTCTTGTGTTAGCCAGGCAACATAAGAGCGATTTTTCCATTTAATTCTGAACTGACATCTTTTTAGTACAAGCTTGCCAAATGGTGTGGAGCTTTTCCAGTGGCGCCGGACGTAATCTTAACTATAGGATGCCAAGAGAGGGACATGACCCCATTGGAAAAATGTGTGGCTCCCAACTACTTGACCTCTTGTGGGGTGTAGGAGCATTTGTTGAAGTCTACCTGTCTTCCTCCAGTATAGCAAGCAAGTTTGTTTATTTATTTATTTATATGATTGGTGTTTTACGCTGAACTCAAGAATACTTGACTTCTAGGATTGCGGCCAACATGACGGTGGGAGGAAACCGGGCAAAGCCTGGGGAAACCCACGACCAGGTTGATGGCGGACCTTCCCACGTATGGCCGGAGAGGAAGCTAGCATAGTCTGGACACAGCGACGCATTGGTGAGAAAGCAAGTTTGTGTGTCACTTGCAAGAAACTTGTTAGTGATTTTGACAAATCGTGATCTGAGAGGCAATCGTTGGTTGCCATAAGGTCTTGACGTTTCATACACTCTTGTGCAGGTTCAAACTGACTTTCTCTCTGATCGCACGTGGGAAGATCTGTCAACAACCGTCGGTAGTCCTGGGTTTAGCCCGGGCTCTGCCTTGTTTCCTCTCACCATTGAGTACAGTGTAAAACACCAAACACATAAATGAACACTCTTGTACTAGGAAAGTTTGTGCCACTGAGCTTCTGACTGGACAGTGCAATTCATACATTCATACGCAGAGGATTTCTAAGCAGGCCCCGAAGGTATTCACAGACAGGACAATGATATTACATGACAAGATGGCTTCCAGTATCAATTTTACGGCGTACGACGTAAAACATCAATCAAAGAAATAAATTAACTGTGACTTTTAATATTTTATTTCACAAACTGTGTACAGTCTGTGCCATAGACAAAAGTTTCATGAATGAATGCTAGCAAAGGAGTGTTTGCTTTCTTGATATTGCATCAGTTTTGACCTTGTACGAATGAGGACCTCATTTTAGATCAAACTTATCAGATCCCTTGGCATTAACTATGAAAGTCAACTCTAGAAGTCTCTCCGACGATCTCCTGTTCAAATTTTTGACAGCGTAAGTAATATGGAAAATTTACTAAGAACAAATTAAGTTTTATTTGATCGGTTATGAAACACTTCTGGCATATACAATTATTTGGATCTAAAGAGTTAAGTACGATTACATTATGTAGTTCAAAACGCGGAACAGAAGTCACGAAAAACAAAGGCTCCGTCATAAGTTTGATGAAAATGGCTCCAGGTTCTTAATGAATAATGACACTATACAGGCTGGAGTTGACGACAGCATTCAAGACTGTGACTCTGCCTTTGGCGGTTAACACCTCTTCTTAGGAAGCTGCTGTTAATTGAACGTTGCCGAATCGTACAACAAAGGGTGTACGACCCAGTTTACCGACTAAATGATTGTTTTTCTTGTGAAGTTCGCCCGCAGAGAAGGCTCCATGTCACGTCCTGATTATTTGAGGAAATACAATCTTCTGCCAGTTCCAAGTAAACACCGATGTCAAACAGTTAAAGTAAGGTATTTAGCGTCCTCGCAAATGACGTATTTAGTTCGTGCCGTGCTTCCGGGTCTTCTTAATGAATGGATGGATGAAAAATTAGGGCTTAACTCCTCGTTGACAATATTACGGCCAAAACATGTCAAAAAATGTTTTTTGACGTCATGAGGAGAACATTATAAAAAAGGAAGAAGACGGGCGCCTCAAGAATTATCTAAGAAAAGAAAAACAATTTAAAATTTGATAACCGCATTCAAATATTCTTAAACTTATGAGGGTATTATATACACCCTAAAATGTTATGATATATATACATAGGTCAATGGTCTATAAATCTTTACCAACAACAATGTCACCGATGTTGCGGAATAATTCAAAATAGTGAAATAGTATAAACCTTTACCGAACATGAGCAAAATCTACTTGGTGAAACGGGATGTGATTGATATCATAGGGATAATGGGCATCATATAACACTCGGGAGCAATCCCCTTTCCTAATAATTGAATGTGAGCTTACATGGTCGGCGTAAATGAAGTGTACTGTTGTGTGGAATTAAATTTCTTGTGAAGAATGCACACACACACACATATATATATAGTGAAGGCATATATACGCCACCATGCATGGTAAATGCATGCGTTTAGCGTATAATGAATCCAAACCACACAATGAATATGTAAGATTTGTTGTGATTACAAAACGCCTCGATCTATTTATTCTTGTAAACATACGTAAGTGCCTGTTGATCTTTCCTGGTGCCCAGGATCTTGTATAAATAATGGCGGTCATTTGGTCTCCGGAGTTAATGATTCGAGCAGAAGATCGAGTCAAGGTCATACTAATTGTCGGACCGTGTTACGTCTTCGTCCACACATGGTTTAATTCGCGTTATAAGAAGAACACACAAACCCTTTTATTTCTCGATTTTCTCTAGCCCACGTCAAGCCCAGTCGTTTTATCCCTGACGGCAGTGCTATGCGCAGTGGACACAAGTTCCGAGTTGTAAACTAGACTTTTGTCTTAGGGAGTCTTCAAAAGATCAGCTTATTTGCCCCGCGTGCTTGCTTCAGGATGCTGGCGGCTTTGCGCTCTCCCGCGAACCGTCCGCTACCCCCCGAGCTCAAATATTGACCTTCAACGCGTCGGCCTCCGTTCTGTTTGAGCCGAGAACATGTGACAAAGTCTTTCTTAAGGAAATCCCAACACACAACGTTGGTTCGCAGATTTAAGAGCCAAGTAACCGAGTACAAATGGAGTTCCGATAAATACAACCTTCGTTTATAAAGAAAGTCCGAAAGCGAAAACCAAAAGTTCGGTTTCTAAACAATACTATACTGATACTATACCATCCATGCTTTGTATGGCCACTGAAAAGATACATCTATGACGGATAACCATTTGCTTTCATCTATGTAGAAAGTTATTGCTGTGGCCAAATCCGCATACATCTCAGTCCGCAAGTAATCTCACTGAAACGGGGCGTTCCACAGAGAGCAAAAACTATCAAGTGCTTCGTTGTAAAAATTCTTCGACGACGAGAAAAAAACGGCGAACATTGCAGAGTTGACACACAGGAGAGTGCTGGAGAGATTTTCGAGACAACGCGATATTTGAGTTCCCTGGCTGCAGCAAAAACATGACGTGGTTTGATGAAGTGGTCGTTAAGGGGATATATCGCCTGTCTTCGAGAAGCAGTGGGTGTTCTACGTTTTCAATAGTCATTTTTAGACTTTTGAAACGCTGAAATCATCTTATCTATTCAGATACATTTTATTGCTCAATAATTATTCTTATTTTATAAGGTTTGGTAAGTTTTTAAGGAAGTGGTTTATGAGAAGTGTATATTATGATGGAACTAGACTGTTCGAAGCTATTTTCTTGTTATGACGATTAATTCTGTGTGCTTGTTTAATTGTTTTTTTTTTTTCTTTTCATCTTTTTTATTCACGTTTTAGAGAAAGGTGAAAAAATGCCAGTTTAAAAACCAGTTTGAAATGATTTACGAAGTTTAACGCAAATTTTTCAAAATGGATCTCACATATATATATAAAATATATAATTTTAAAAAATACTTCTGCATAACTCTTCTCTTTGTGGGAGGAGGGGGAGGGGCGGCCATTATGAACGTGCAAACTCTTAATTAAAGTAACCATTGTCGCAGAAATGACTTCAAGGAAGCTTGACAACGTTGCACACTTGTGCCATCTTATATCAGGACGAGAAATTTAACACAAATGTATATCCAATATTTCTCAAATTATAAACCCTATACAGACATTCTTATAATTCTTTTACGAGTCGCTTGCGTAATTTTGGGGAGTTAACACGTTGTGGTTCGGAAAGGAATTTTACTTCTTTGTGACTTTTGTCTTTGGTTAGACCATGAAGACTGTATATTATAAGGAACATTTTGCGTTTTGTTGATCCTGAACGCTTGACATGACAAGGGAGTGGAGAGACTGACAACGAAGTACTCAGAAAATATACTCTTTTAACCGAGAAAAAAAACCCTTTTTGACATCTTGAAACTAAGTTGTCAAAATATTTGGAAAGCAGTTCTTTTCCAAGACATCGTTACGTCAGGCTCGTATAGGCTTTCAAATGTATGACTTGGTCTGAGCAAGAGTAACAACTACAGAGTAGACTGAACTAAAAGTGCATGACGGTGGAGAAAGCAGAAGAGATTTACAGTATAGAACATCTCAAAACATTAGGTAATTATATGTGGAGCTATACTGTTATGATCATGAAGACCCACAACATATCTTGCCATATTAAGCGTCTATATCCTGTATGTGATGGGCCATGAATCTGAATATAATATTTGCTGACTTTTCAAAAAGCAGCTAGTATTATTAGGGTTGATATGTCACTGGGCGGAACAAGGGAACAGGAAAATTGCCAAAAAAAAAAAAAGGATAGAACACATGACTGACTGACATTTAGCTGTGTATATACACTGTTATTTCTCCAGCGGGACACATACGAACCAATCAGCGATGATGCAAAGGTCATTATCTCAACCAGGTCCGCGTTCGAGCACTTCAAAGGGTTGGTGTATACGCCACGAAAGACAATAATGAACAATGCCCCTCTCCCTTGTTATGCAAACAATGACTCACTCGCTCACAATACGGCATAAAAAAAAAGCTAGGATAGATGTGTAAATAAATGTTTTTCATCACCAGTTCATATACAATTGTACATCTACATAGGTATATACAACAAAGTTTGGTTTTGATGATGCACTGTTGTCACCTGCACGGGCAGTTCTTTGTTAGCTTTCTCGTGAAGATTGCAGAATGTTTACACAGGTTTGCAAATGCGCAGCTGCATTATATACAGCGTTTGGATACCTCAAATATGTTGTTCTATTGTATGCTTAATAGATTCATTGGTTTCCCTTTTTCTCTTTACACACGAGAAATATTCGTTGTATACAGATGTTTACTACCTAGCGGTGAATTTTTTTGGCGGAATTTTTTTTATGTATATCCACATTTTTAGCCCATTTTTGTGAAATAAGGTAGGATGGGGAGGCTGAAGTATAATAGTATAAAAGTGTAATAACATGAGATAAAACATTGCTAAAACATATGGTCTCTTTCTTTTCCTGTGATTGAAGTCAGAAGTAGATCTATTTTGCATTTGGAAGTAAAGGCTATTGAATAGTCATTGCTTGGCTCGCTGAATTCATTGTACAATAGAGGAGTTTCGAGTTCGAACTCTTTTATCGCCGAAGGTAAGAAAAGAGCTACTGTACCACGTGACTTGGCAAAATGTAGGGCAACTATTTCTGATTACATTTGCAATAACATGAGTGTCTAATAAAGTGTCACAAAAAGTTATTTAGACTTGAACGAACTATGGTGAAAATTGAAGAGCTGGTGGTTTGTGAACTTACTGAAGTTACTGAAGGAAAGAAACGTCATTTGTACCTCCTGAACACGGTGAAATGGGTGATCAGTAAAGTAAAGTCAACAAACGTTGCCTAACATTTTTGACAAGACGCATGATAGAGTGGGACTCTTTTTATCTCTAGCAACAAAAGAATTCGAACCCGAAACTCCTCTACTGTAAAACCTTTCGGAGGGCGATTCCAAGGCGTGGTAATTTTTAAATTTTTTTTTTCATTTTTTGTTCATGCACACGTGGCTTTCTAAGCACCAATCACGTTTTTTGTCGTACAATGATTCTGCGGTTACGTCTAATGAAATTGTTTTTTTCTTTACAAGGAGTGGGTGAGGGAGAGGGATCGCATGCCCACCTAAGAATCGTGATCTATACAAGACTTGTAAGGTTCAATAGCAGTTGCTATTGAGCAGTTAGACGACAGTTAGGCTAATCTACCCTTCCACGGCAAAAATTACGGCCATGTCCTGGTCTTTGATTCCGGCTTCATCCCTAACCCTCTTTTTAGACCTAAGCTACGCTTTTGCTGATGTCAAACAGACAATCTGCGTTGTGTATTCAGTGAAAATAATAAAGCAGCACCCATTCAAGTGAAACTCATCACCTTGTTCTTCTGCCAGACTGAATGTCTGGTGGACGCCATTTTATGATGCCAACATGAACCTGGACAAAACCTGGACTGACAGGTGCTAAGAAAAGTGAGAAAAGTGACGTCACACCTGCAGATGTTCTCCCGGGCATTGCAGGAACAACCTGAATAGATACATATCATTCCCTAAACTATGTATCCTTTATTGTATCTTATATATGTGCATGTATCTTGTAATATATCTCTCGTATCTTGACGGCGCCACTCTCATACACTTGACTCGGCTGCTTTTGATGAATAATCATTTCCGGTAGCCTACAATGCAGTATTTTACATGTTTTACCATGATTTTATTCAAGTTCTGGTACTGTATAAGGAGGTGCTCCGAGCTCTTGTAAGTCGTGCAGTGAATAGTCACATGCTGACATCTTGTTTTCGCCGCTGAAGGCGTTCAGCCTCGAATCTCGGAGGTCCCATGCTCGAATCCGCCTCTCGCTTGTTCGGCTGCGGCTTTATTTATTTACTTATTTATTTATAGTGTTTAATACGGAGCCGTAAAAGTGACATGGTGAAAAAAAAATTTAGAAGACAGAAAATCGAGTTTTTTCTCTCTTCTCTCTCCCCCCCCCCCCAAAAATTTTTCTCTCTTCAAATTTTTTTTTTCACCATGTCATTTTTGGCTTATACGGTGATGGTCAGTTTTATGGGTTGAGGAAACCAGAGTAAACCACCGGCTCTACTTTAGGTACCGTAACTGGCAACCCATCAATCCTTTTGACCTAAAAGGCGCCACCGAAGCATACAGGGGGGTTCGAGCGACGATTATTTCGCTCTCATAAAACTCAGATGTTAACTTGTTAACATTTCCTAAGTGATAATGAATGCATGTTTAAACATTAGGTTTCGTTACAAACTTTTTCAAATATATAATCGTAAACAAAATACCCAAAAGTTTTTATCTGTCATAAAATTATGTTACATTACAATACGGTTTACTTTCTAAACATTTGCATGTAAAGTGTTGGAATTCACACTATAAGCGTTATAGACAGTAACATTTCAGTTTCAAAATGGCGGGCATTCCGGTTTTCGGTAAGCCTTCATGCCGTCATCACATAAGCTAAAACTCGAAGTACGATGCTATAAAAACCATAAAAAATAAAGAAAGCTTAATGAAATTATTATTTAGGTAAAAAAAAATATCAAAAGCGAATTGAATTTTATTGTATTTTGTAAAAAAAATATATCACTTAAACATATATATGACACGTTCAACATTTGATTGAAATAAACCACGACCCCCCCCCCCCACAACATGCAGACCCTGGTATGAAGATACAGAACACAGGACTCTGCAGACAAATTCACCAAAAGAGACTGCGTGTGATTTAATTTTCGTTTTGCTTTGTCTCTTAAATTACATCATGCGTGAGGAAATTGCAAAATTAAAATTATCCTCACATATACCTGCATGTATTTAATGTACCGTTGCCAAGTCAAATCCAAAATGTATGAAAATATTTTTGCTTTTCCTTCCTGCATGTTATTTTATTTTATAAAGACATATCCAGTTTTATAATCAAATGTCTATATAAGCTATTCATATATATCTATATAATACATACTTTTGTCAACCTGGGTCGATAGTTATAACTGTACATTATACATCTGTTGTGATACTGGGTAGAATAAAACACCCGGTTGAAGGTCTTGCTTTTGGACTACATATTTACCGGAGAAAAGGGATTATCAAGACCCCCAGCGAGGTCGGAACGAAGCCTTTGTGTGTGTGTGGTGTGGGGGGTGGGGTGGTGGGGGGGTTAATGTTGTATAAAGATACAGTAGCGTCATTCATGTGGCTACGTCACAGAATGGGGCACGCAATCCTTAATCACTGAATGATGGTTCCTATAGATCTAACTTCATTACAGGCGGTCAAACTGAATGAGAGACGTCCGTGAATTAATGACTGAGTTTCAGGGAAGGTTTTTAATCGCGTGATTAGCTTCAACTGCATGTGTAATTAACACAACAGGTTTTCCGAAGATACAGTGTTTGCATTAACCGATAAAAAAAAAAAAAATTGTGGCCAGCCGCTGGTGGCAGACGCGAGAGGAAATGAATGACGTAAATCACGAGTTTATATCAAAGTTTTGTGACATTTCGTAACTCTGTCAAGAGGGTTTTGTTTTAAAATCGTAATAAAGAGGAAATGTTACTTTCTGTACTCTCATCTAGCTCATTTTGGATCGTATAGATCTTCGTTACAATAACACATACAGATGCAAGTTTAAAGACACCTAAAAATGTCCTTTGCATATATAACTATATCAGCTGTGAAGATTACATGTTATATGGCTTTGTCATTACATGATAGAAGAAGAGTAATTCCGATTAGGAACTGAATTATGACATTGTAAGTCCGCTTGCACGAATGCATGCAATTTTGCAACAATGTAATACTCACATTAGTTTCTTAACAAGTGCAGAAACAATACAGTCAACTATACTGATCATATGTGTTACAAACGGCAAGCTTGACTGATTAAGGGACTGACTGATCTGTTGGTCTTTTGATTGATTGACTGACATCAACAATCTTCACATAAAATGAACCGCCACAAGAATACTGCCAAGGTGGCATTAAGCCTTACATCATGCATCACATAAAATGGATCCCCACAACAAGACTGCCAAGGTGGCATTAAGCCTTACATAATGCATCACATAAAATGGATCCCCACAACAAGACTGCCAAGGTGACATTAAGCCTTACATCATGCATCACATAAAATGGATCCCCACAACAAGACTGCCAAGGTGGCATTAAGCCTTACATCATGCATCACATAAAATGAACCGTCACAAGAATACTGCCAAGGTGGCATTAAGCCTTACATCATGCATCACATAAAATGGATCGCCACAAGAATACTGCCAAGGTGGCATTAAGCCTTACATCATGCATCACATAAAATGGATCGCCACAAGAACACTGCCAAGGTTGTATTAAACCTTATACCATTCATGACATAAAATGGATCCCCACAACAAGACTGCCAAGGTGGCATTAAGCCTTACATAATGCATCACATAAAATGGATCCCCACAACAAGACTGCCAAGGTGGCATTAAGCCTTACATAATGCATCACATAAAATGGATCCCCACAACAAGACTGCCAAGGTGACATTAAGCCTTACATCATGCATCACATAAAATGGATCCCCACAACAAGACTGCCAAGGTGGCATTAAATCTTATACCATTCATAATATAAAATGCATCGTCACAAGAAGGCTGCCAATGTGACATTATACCTTATACCATTCACCACATAAAATGGTTGAACGATTTGACGCCCGGGGCAGGTAAACTTCGTTTACTCAAGTACTTTTTTTATTCTCATATACACGTAGATGCAGTACATTTCATTTCTTTAATACTATGCCATCCTCGTCAAGGCCAGCATATGCTTGTGCTTGAAAAGAAATGCAATGACCCAATACATGTGTTTTCTCACACATGGACACCGCGTAAAAAAGATTTATCCTCATCAAAATAACACTTACGACACATGGACTCTAATTAAGAATTACATGCACATCAGTAGACTATGGCAGGTGTTATTTCTATATATCCCTTAATTATTGTACACTGGTGCAAAAATGGAAACTCAATTACCATCGAAATCACGAAGGGAGAACGCTTAATGTCATATGAAATGGACATGTGAATATACACACATCTAACATTGTGTTCACAGTCAAACTTTATGAATAAGACATGTACGAGAATAAAAATAAAAGAGTCGATAAAAATGATGTCCAAAAACGCCTGGCGTAGATCAAACCGAACAGTTATTATATTTACGTGTTCACTGTCAACATTTGTAATCACCGGTTGGAGTCCTAAGTTAGAAAGACCTATAGATGCTACATTTGTTGTCACGAAGTTCGCTTTTTATCTCACTGTACGTTTAAAGTTTATTTATGTAGAATTAAATTTGTGGTCATAGATGAGTAAAGACACAGATGTAAGCTTTTAAATCTCTAAATAAGTCGCAAAAACCTAGCGGTGAAATCCAGCCAGGCGTATAAGTATGTCTCTTTATACGACTACACATGCACAGTATGGACAACTTCAAACACTTCTGATGAGGTTTCCGATGAGGTTACAATAAGGTTACAATGTGTAAAATGTCCTCCAACACGCTTTATCATACAGGTACAACAAACGCTAAAAGTATACAAGAAATATTTTATCTGCACTTAATGCCACCCACGTTGTTAATCAGCAAAGGGAACACTTCAGCTGATTTGATGTTTGGTAATATTACAAAACCTTAATCTCAGTAAATGTCAAGGTGAAAAACACGATCCATCATTGACGATCATATATATACAGATGAAACAAGAGACCATTACCTGTTGTGGACATATATATTGCTATGCACGAGTCAGCCAGATGCCTTATCATATGCACGCAACAGGGCAGCTATGTGTCAAGAATTCAAGGTCACTGTCAGCTACATCTGCCTGGCAATATGTCATTGTAACAATCATTTAGCGCACATGTAATCAAAAAATCAATACAATCGATACAGTCAGTTTAATTAGAACCCTTGGGTACAGGTATACTCTAGAGTAACATCAAGCTGCATTATAACCAAGGCCATTGCCTTTATAGTTCCATAAGGAATATGAACAAGTTATATATATATACGTGTACGTGAGTCCCAACACCCCGCATATGTTTCATTCAGGTCTATGCAACGATTCTATATACACTCATGCAGTCTTAATTAGCAAAAAGCGTCACTTATGTCATTGAAGCTGTGATAGAATTCTTCTGAAATCGCATCACAACACTCTGTATATAGCGGTCGTCTTTTAATAAAAAAAAAATCACAGATGTGTTTATAGTTATCATTAATTGCCCGTTGGGTATTTGTCAAGAAAGTCGGATTTTATCATGTGCACCAATTGGCCTTCAGATTGTATCTGCAGGCTTTATTTAGTGCTGTGCTCTAAATGACCTTGTGCATAATCTAGCGTATATATGTCTTGTCTTGATCTTCATCTCTGCTGCCTAGTGTATAATAAATCTACATCACTATATATTTCAGAGCCTGTCTGAAAACACTACTGTGCATGTTTATAGGGGAAGAGAACGCATGTTGAAAACTGCAGATGTAGAAAATGG
Organism: Acanthopleura granulata; assembly: GCA_016165875.1. NCBI lineage: Eukaryota > Metazoa > Mollusca > Polyplacophora > Chitonida > Chitonidae > Acanthopleura > Acanthopleura granulata. The sequence continues at coordinate 30,722,940 of JABBOT010000003.1, forward strand.
GAAGATTTACTTGTTTTACAAAAACCCTATAAGCCTATTTTTTAGCAATAGTATTTGTGCTAGCACTAAAAGAGTAACCTTTCACTCAGGTTTGTCTATTTTAAGAGCCGTTGTTGCGAGATATATTTATTTCCTTATCGCATAAGCTATTATAAACGCTGCATGTACTCGGGGATATTTAACTTATTCAAGAAGGCGGCCAGTTTTATGGACAGAGGAAAATGGTATCCATGTAGAAGGTAAACCTTCGTCCTTTGGCATGCAGCTAACGAACATTCCTATACGTTCTACATGTTTTCACTTGCAGGCGGAGGCCAGTGTATATATATATATATATACTCTTGCCATATTGGTACAAGGCAACTGACTTCCAGGAAATTTAATGTAAAACCTAAAAGGCTGATATCTTTATTATTCGGCAAACTTAATTTCGGACAGTACCGGTAACACATATAATATTGGTTAATACTCATGAGTATATACATGAATGAAGCGTGTTGATTTTATTTTTACTTTTGTCACATTTTGGTCTTCCACATAAAAAAAACATCAACAACACTCAAGTGTTAAAAACCATGATTAAACTGAATGGATATACCTCTTCCCGCGCGCTGGCGATTCGGGCCGAAGCCGGTTTGACAACTTTTCTCTTGTTGTAATAAACCATTGTTCTCTTATAATTAAGGAGATATGTAGGCCAAATCGTTGCCTTTTTACCCACAAATCACCAGCGTCAAGGTACGCATCAACAATAATATCTAAATATACTTGGCAAGTCAGTAGAAATTCTAGCAAAACAAAAACAAGAAAACCTTCGCACTGAATGGTGACCGAGGTGAATATTACAGCGCCCATTGCAGTCATATAGCTTTAGCCGAAGTTCAAAACTGATAGTCTTGCTATGCCCATGCTTGACACTTAACGTATAGTGGCAGATCAAGTATATACTGGTTAGCAACATACCAGAACACCCTCTTCGATCTTTGGTAATAATAAGTCTAGCTGTAACAAAATATACACCTAATCATATACATTATAATTATATAAAGTATAATTTGACTGAAATACTGTTGACGTTAGACCCAAAGCAAAATAAAGGTAAAGAATCTGTCGTGTGTTCGGCAGTTGAGGCAGTTAAGCAGCACTGCACAAGTGCAGGGGACACCTTAAATCCTAAAAAAAAACAGTCTCTGCAGTCATGGGTGAGAGAAACAGCGAAACAGCGCTGTACAAAATGACACCTTCGTATAATGTCTATGAACGACATGATGTAGAAATGTCGATAACTCCGAAGCGAAATAAAGTCAAACAAACAACCTGTTGTGTGTTCGGCAGGTGAAGCAGTGAAGCAGCACTATATATATAACAGCCATTGGCGCCTTAAACCTTAAAAAAAACCCAGTGTCTCCTGTTATCAGCAAGAGGAATGGTCAAGCAGCACTGTACATGTTGACACCTTCCTGTAATATGAACCAAATGATGTAAAAATGATGATAAGTCCAAAGCAAAATAAAGCGAAAAGTGAAACAAACCATCTGCTTCACCATCGGAAAGTGAAGCAGTAGGACAGCTCTTAATAAGGACTGTGGAGGCCTGAAATCCTAAAAAACAATCTCTCCTGTCATCGGCAAGAGAAACGGTGATCCAGCACCGCGCAAATAAGCACTCTGCCACGGAAGCAGGGTAGCATTTCACACAAGGATCCTATACCTATGTTCCTGGACCTATGCTTCTTCGAGTATGTTCATTATGAACACGACCAAAGATCATATATATAGTGTCACCATGGATTAACCTTGTTATGTATAAGTCAACGTGTTGTAACTCTTCAACCATAATGTGAGGAAGGCGTAGATAAATTGAAATGATATCACAAACAGATAACTCGTCAGGTGTAATACTTTTTATATGTGGATTGAGGTCAGAAACCCCATTAACATTGCACAAGCATCCTCTAATGATCTTGCCTTAATTTATCACTAATAATCTATGCGTACACAAGGTCTTGGATGAGTAGGTGACAAAAAAGGAACACAGATTCTTTTAGCAATAACTCAATGAAACCTTACTGTGTCAGTTACAAAAAGGACTCAGTTTCAAGCTTATGTACAGAGATAGTAGGTTATGACATTTATCCTCTATTGACATGAAGGGAAAAAGCTCTTAGATGCTACGAATAATACGACTAGTAGAAATGGATGCTGCCGTATAAAGTACATCCATCAATCAATAACCAGCACAGCTTTTCATATAGATATATATACTTTACATCCCAGCTTAAGCAAGACCGAAACCTGTGGATAGTCGTAAGTTTACCCCCGGGCTCTACCCCGTTTCCTCCCACAATAATACTGGCCGCCGTCATATAAGTGAAATGTTCTTGAGTACGGCGGAAAACAACCAATCAAATAAATCAAAAACATCAAATAAGTTATAGCACGACTGAATCAGACTTTTGGTGATCCCTAATCTCACTACATGTATGCGTCCCTGGTCAAACGTTCGTGAAAAGACCAGTATGTCGTCCACCAACATCACGTATGTATCTGTGTATCAAACGGTCAGTAACTTGACAACGGTCAGTGGTTCATCCCTTGCACCCCACCCCCCATCCCCGCAACATACTGACCACTGTCGTATAAGTGAAGAATTCTTGAGTATGACGTTCAACAATAGTCAATCAATCAGCCAGTCATTCAATCAATCAGTTTTCGTTTTGTCACGGTTGGAGTTAGTTGATCCTGAAAATGCTACATTCAGTAGACCACGGCACGATTATGCCGAGTGTTGTATTGGAGCATGCTTTGTAATAAGTGAAGGTCAAAACCAGTTCAGACCAAGGCTTTAAAACTGGTCACTTTCGCGTTTCATCGCTTGGCGCCCAAATATGCAGTATGAGGATATCCAATCTACATCACTGGCTTGGATCCATCATGTCTGGTGTCTTCGGCATTGCATTACAGTGAGGTAGCATTGTAAGTTTGTTGTCGACATCGATACATAGATATCAGGGACGACATTGTCGCAGTAAGGAGATAATAATATTGTTAGTATTCCATGCTATAATCCAAGAAAATAAACAACACAAGATACAATATGTGCAAAATAATAAAAAAAAAAACGGGATAAAGATATGAAAGAAAAAAGTTGAAGAAGAAGGCTTGATTTCTTGTGCAGATTTGAATCCTGCATTCAGGCCTGAAGCGTGTTATCTGACATGTATATATACATAGTTTTAGTCTCGATTTCCTTCTGCACCTCCCAAACCTTTGATATTAAGCCATGTATATATACACTCTTGTTCTGTCGACCCGGGCATGTATAAATCTTGGGTGGCCTGTACACGCCCCATTTGACTGTAAACTAGATACGTCTCACGTGAACAAGACTATCACAAGCTTAATATAGCGTTAAACAACCCAATTGCCGACCTTTCTCGTATAGCGACATTAAAACCAGATAAAATGGATACCTAAGAAAATGTTAGTTAATGGTATATCCGCGAGATTCATAATTACGCAGTCATTCACTCGCATTTACCGTAGAAACCAAGACTGGCTTTCTCGAGTGTCCCTCAGTTCACAGACAGGGGTCAGTGGTTAAGGGGACGAGATCTTCAAGACTCAAAAGCTCTAGACATTCTCCCAGACACGCAACAGCCAAATAATACGTTCCTCACCGTCACACAATGCCAGGTCTGGTGGTAATTATGCATTCAGGCAAAATGTAATTGGCGTTCGACTTAAGTGGCTATTGTATATATTATGTATAGGTCTTTTATATTACTCAGTGCATCGGTAGACTGTGGTACGAACATTTTGTACTCCAAGCACTAAAACATACATCACATTGTATACTGTACTATACTGGTGCGAAAAACCTCTCCAGCAGTACGTGGGAAGGTCCTCCAGCAACTTGCGGATGGTCGTGGGTTTCCCCCGGGTTCTGCACGTTTTCCTCCCACTATAAAGCTGGCCGCCGTCGTATAAGTGAAATATCCTTGAGTACGGCGTAAAACACCAATCAAGTAGTTAAATAAATAAATTTTGCACATTGTGATATAAATACAGAATATTGTAACGTGGAATCGGAATATGATAATACACATCTCACTGAGTAAGGCGTCCAAGACAACTCACAGGACACTCAGTTTTCAAGTTTTAGGGTGTCTTATCTACTTTTCGATTCCTATGATTAATACTGCATTACGGAGTCCAGTGTGGTGGTGCTATGGCACATGAAGTGAGGGTCCAAACCGAGCCTTGAAAAAGTTGTAAGTTTTAGATTCTATCGGTTTTATTTTTTCCCACGTTGATGTATAAGGCCATACATTTTTGTAGTTTTGTCCTTAAGCTAATTGATGGCCGAATTACAGAAAACTAATGTAAAACACAAATTAAATTTCAGCATTATATTAACTTATATACATGTAAGCTCTGTGGGATCCGTACATAAAGCTGGCAGCAATCATTCAGATGTCATTTTCTTTGGCAGTTACGATCGGTTCATAGTACATATTTTCAGTTGAAGTGAGAGTGGTAATTAGTAGATTTACATATTGCTTCCTGGCGCACGTTGTCCAGAACTGTGAAGTGCAGCTATCATATATACGTGTATATCTTACCAGCTGCATGGGGAGATATACTAGTACTTGAAGCATTCAAAGTTCCAATCTACGTCGGCAGCTGCATGTGGAGTAAGACACAAAATCCTCTTTTTTATTTTTTAATTCCATAAATACAGCACTTCTCCATGTATGTGACCTGCCTACAATTAGTCAAGCAAGTTTAAGCAGTTATAAACCGGAAGTCTGATTTTTATCCCAAAGAAAATCGTCTTTAGCACAGCAGTTACACCCCACTGGCGTGCCCTTCCCCGACCTAGGCCCCGCCTGAGCACAAATTCCCACGCAAACCTTAATTCATCCTTTCACAAGTATATATGGCTTTATATCTGTTCAATCGGTCAATTCATCACGGAGTGGGACACTTCCGCTCTTGCAAGATTCGAGGTGGATACAGCGGTCTTAATCGTTACGTACGGCCCTGCAGATGGGTATTTATACAGTTTTACAGACGTTTAAATATACAAGCACCCGGTATATCTAATCACTGGAAGTAGAATTAACTTTAGGTGAGAATATATATTTTTACATGTACAGGGTACACGTACATTGGTTAAGAAAATAACGACATATCTATAATCGAAATAATTTATTACAAGGCAAATGGTATAAAATACAAGCCTTAGAACTCCAGCATTTAAACCTATATATGTATCGTTCGGTGACAACGTTTTTAAAGAATTGGTACACATATTTTTAGATATAGTTTTTAGTCGTCTTTTTGAAAATACTTAATTACTTTTTGTGTTTTTTCGGGTTACTGGAGCCTTAGATATTGAAATAGATATTGAAAGGAAACACCGTGACCAGTAAATTGTAAATTACATTCACAATTTTTATGAGTTAATCTGATGATTTATGCATGGGAATCTATGACAGATCACAAATTTGTAATATGTAAAAAAGACAGTTACCAATTAAACACTTGTTGGAAAATGTGACATAATATATGCTTACAAAGTTTTATTTTTATTTTTTAAGTTAAAAAAGTTATGTAATCGTTCTTCAAAATTGACATAGCCTTATAGTCGACGTAAGGCTTTAAAAGTGAGGAGTTAAGAACTGTGCAGTTTTGTAGTTGTATACAACTACAGATCTGTGCTGTGGAGCCGCTTTGTTTTTACAAAGAAAACCTGAGTTAGAGAAGCCTTCCAATTGCGTGGCACAAGCCCACATGTACACGTCCAGATCTGGCAGCAAAACTAGGCCACTGTTTTGTACATATGCGTGCTGATAAACAGTGCCCTAACTCGCGCTCTCGTCTCACTTCAGCCTCACCACATCTGGAAACTATTTGTACTTGTACAGAGATAAATTTAGAAATTACCCTTTGCGCTGTTGCTCCTTGCCCGCGGTTCCGCACGCTATACCAAACGTTTTTCTACCAAGAGACGGATTCTGTGCAACTTCGTACAGCAGCAATAAACAGCAGTCGTGTCTAGCACTTACCGTATATCTCCTGTTTCCTTCTATAACAACAAGAAGTTTTTTGAACACTAAATAAAGAGGTTTTTCGATGGCCGAGTGCTCTAAGACGTTACCCTTGACACCATCTGACTATAAGAATAAGAACGTTGCGCATTGTATTGCGATTTTTTTCGTAATATCAGTTTCTCAGCCAGTATTTTGTCAGATCTCCACCTGTAAATCTCCATCTATACAAATACACCCAAAGGTAAGGTGGATAGGTATAAGAAAGTCTTGCATAAGTGAGGTGTTATAAGTAGCTATAATATAAAGGAATGAATGATGTTGCATTCATCCGGAGAGATACAGGGTAATCCATACTACCCTGTCCAATCAAGATGGTTTGTGAACTCTGGAAAGACACAGAGCGATGCATGTAATCCAGTCCACCCGGGATGGTTTGTGAACTCTGGTTGGATACACTCCTGTACAATCAAGATGGTTCGTGAACTCTGGGTGGATACACTCCCGTACAATCAAGATGGTTTGTGAACTCTGGAGAGATACAGAGTGATCCTTGCAATCCTGTCCAACAGAGATGGTTTGTGACCTCTCGGGAGATACAGAGCGACATATGAAATCCTCTCCAATCAAGACGGCTTGTGAAGTCTGAACAGTTACAGAGCGATCCACGTGATCCTGTCCAAGGCGCTGCTGGAAACGTGTTCCCGTGATTTCTGTACAAAACACTTTATAGAAAAGTATACACACCTAAAGTGTGCTTCAATAAGTTTCAGGTTGTTTCAAGTTGGAATTTGAAGGCTTAAACACTAAGAGTTCTGAAAGGTGCGCGCAGTTTTCCGATCGTGACAAGTCAATTTTATGACCGCGACAAGCCTCATATGTGACCGAAAAAACATTTCTAGTTAACCAGGCCTGTGTATATTACATTGTTTAAACGCAGAAATATACTGTTGAGCTTAACTGACATGCACATATAATGAATGATTGAGATTATGGAATACCTTTCCTTTTCTTGAGAATTAAATGAAATCGAGTTATATAAATACAAGCCAAAATACAGACTTACTGATGATAACAGCATTTCAGAAAACATGTGAACGTGCAATCTGAACAGACATACTTGGATAAATGAAAACTGGTAGAAATTGGAGAAAATAAACTCCTTTATATACATATTGATATTATGAACTGGTAGATGTCATGCCAGTTAGAAGTTCACATGTTAACCTTGTGAGTCGATGTTGACGAGTTTTACTGTATATAATAGCATGTCTCACCACAGTAACAGTGTGATAATTAGGTGGTTACTCTCAAGTGAGCACAGCTTCCGTTTGGGTCGTGATCTTATGAGAAATTCCATCGTGGACAGACCATGTTACATAACAGATATTGTTACTACATTACACGCGGCAGTCCGGCAGAGGAATCTGCCAACAAAATCACGACAGAGCCATTCGTCAAGTTACGTTATCAAAGAATTTCTTTTTAAGTTCACGTCTGCAACGTGATTAGGCTTTACAGACGTGTTCGATTTTCGTTTTAGGTCATACTTTCATATTCACGGTTTTATGTTTTCCGCACGTTTTAAAATCAGCCATGCACAAAGCCAGAATTCCAGAAAATGACGCAAACTTCAACAATGGTGGTTAAGACAACTACAGTACACAGCACATATAGGGAGAACAAAGATTACGTAACTTAGACGTTGGCCTATATACCATCATTACCGCATTACATGACAATAAACACAGAAAAACATATCACCTCATTAAAAAGACCAACACAATACCATATTATTTGACGTTTTGTTGACAACCAGGACATGTTTTCGAACTATTTTTTAAAACTCATGTACATGTTATACATGTATATTACATGTTCATATTTGTAAGAACTGCCTGTATGTGCAGAGCCAGCATGTATAACGCGGGCTAAGTCTTTATACACGCAACTGCACGTTTACTTAAAGTATCATACATGAATCTCATTAGTACATGTTCATTTTGCTCATTTACATATCTGATGAGTTCATATGGAGCTTCCTTTCATGTGCCATTGACTTGCAGTTTAGACCATACAATTGTTACACACATGTAGAGGTATACCAAACGTATTTAGATATTTACACATGAATAAATCATACACAATGTGCTCTTACATATATATGCCTGTCTTAATAATAGAAAAAAACAAAGTTGCGCAAGAACATGCCACCATGAAATATGACGGATTAATGTTTAAATATACATTGTATTTTAGTAAATACCTCGAGATATTGAAAAATACAAATATATATATATTCGGTTAGTCTCATATAGTTTATATTGTCCGCGAGCAGTGCCATATAATAAAACATTTATGAATATTGCCTTCGATCTTAGCAGGCATTCGTGCAATTTAGGATCAACGAATTATGTTCAAATATTTATAATCGTGTGATATTACTTTGATTATGACCAAAATAATTGAAATGAACTATATAGCCACGTGGGGGTCAATATGTGTACAATTGATTTTTTTGATCTGTGTATAAATTCACTGATCGTTGAGTGTAATGTTTGTGTATACATACGGTCAAGGCCACCAGTCTCCGTTGTACAGGCCTATATTTACGCCGACAGCGGGATTTCTGACAACATGAATATTCATGAAGAACAAAATAAACTTTTATGTCCGGGAAAAAAGATGTCTCTAGGAGTACAGAAGGCGCATTGTATAAAGTTGAGCGTATACTCTATATAGGCCTATAGCTATATATGCTGTGTTATACTGGTATACACATTGTGCACTGTCTTTCCAAGTCAACGAACAGGCCTATTTCTATGTATGTGAAAACGTCTTGATCATAAATTACAAACCAGTATTTACCAGCCATACAGGCTTCATTTTCAATTGTGAGAGAGAGGAGAAAAAAAGACTTTCGGTGCTCTGCCTGTATTGTGTAGGGAACAATCGGGCGACCAGGCTAGACCGGGTACGATAAGAAAAGATAATGTCTCTCATCATTCGTCAAAATAGATGGGACTGACATGACAGGCTCGGTGTGGGCTATATACCTGTAATTGAAATGAACTATATAGCCGCGTGGGGACTCTATACAAAGAGTTCAATTGTTAGTGTTTATGAATGGACATTTACATGACCTAGATTTCACAAGATCCGGGTCTGTAGACTTACCACTATACATGTTTTACACAGAGAAGGCCTATGCGTGGATAATTGTGAACGTTTAAGCCATAATCATGTTAAAGTCTGTAAAAGTTGTTAGAAGGCATAAAACCATTCGAGTCAAGTCAGCCTACCACATTAAAAAGCAGGTAAAGCAGGTACAATACTGAAAGAGATATATATATATATATATATATATATATATATATATATATATATATATTATAAAGGCTTCAATAAATTGTTAGAAAGAAGTTCCGCGAATGTAGATTGGCGTATACTATTATTGAATTTGTATATCATAGATTATTAATTATGTCTTACAATTTTATGTCACGAGTTTAAAATAATTACTTCTAGATCAAACTGCACTCTGTACCACTTCTATATAGGCCTTGGGTATGTTGGCAACCTGGTATGCCTACAACAACCCTCTGCATATTAACCCGTAGACAGATTTTACACAGACCCATTAACTTCATGTACATCTATTTAACCACCAGAAGTTTGTTGTCTTCAGTTGAAAGCTATCCCTGCATGAGGGACAGAGGGGCCGAGGGATGGAAAGAAAAAATAATAAATAATAATTATTATAAGAGATGAATAAAAAACCCTATTTCAATGATTTTGTCTCTCGTGCGACTAAAAAAAGTATCATCATTGTTCATAACCTAAATTAATTCAATGGCTTTTGTGTGGCTTCTTTTCCATACAGACAAGGAAAAAAAACCTGGTTTTATAGAAAGATGCAAAGGAGCCCCTGTTCTGGTTAATTCTTTCCGACGTGTGAACACAGCTCCTTATGATTTTTCTGTCCATATGTCGAAGCTCCATTGTTTGCCTCTGTCAGTGCGTTCAAAAGAGCATCGAAGACTTTTCTTGTTTCGCGCCGCGTTGAACCTGTGGTGGAAACAGGCCTTGATGACTCATAGCATCCCTGCGCAGGCAGACAGCATTGAAACAAAAGCACATGCCGCAAGTGCCCTGAGGAGTTATGCTAGTGTAGAGAAACTACTTCATTTGCGTATCTGAATGCCAAACTATCTTTGACTACAACAATAACAGTTCCAGAATTTACACCTGCTACACACGGAAGAGTATGTTAGAGTTAATTAGCCGCTACCACTGCGGCACCTTGCTGAGTAATTAAGATTTATCTGTATCCAACTCTGATTGGTTGCTAGATTCTCCTTACTAATCTTTGTTCCACCCCTGCGCAGAGCGGGTGCGCGCTGGATCTGTACGTTGTCAAGATTCTTTGTGTCATTCCTCACATACCACCGAGACTGCTCTCTCCGCGCTTAAATTTTGTCTGATTTCTTCCCAAGTCCATCCAGAGTGTTATACAGATCGTTTCAGGTAGGTATTAAGTCGTTTTTAACTTATAATTTCGATTTACGGAACCAAAACTCCCGGTATTCGCCTTGGCATGACAGTCATGTCCTGACGATTTTTGAATCGCACGAATGCTTGGCATATTTCTCGGCTAACTTCCGGCAAACTCCTGGTAGAGCGATCGAGAAAATGGTGGGCTTCGGTGAAAGGAGAAAAAGTTGATTTTCTTCGATTGATCGCGAACGGATTTAGTACCATGGTTGGATTTTACGATAGACATACTGTGTGTGGGACCTATCAACAAGTAGTGTTTCAGTTGTAACCTTCCAACATGTCGGCCTGCTCAGTTCGTGCGAGCGTACGGTCGGGACGGGTGCTCGCTCGGCCACTCAACCTACAGGTAAATCTAAACAACCCTAGTTTTCTTGTCACTCATCCATAGGAACGAACAGGCCCTGTGCCTTGGTGGTAAGTCATATTGGAGCCGTGGCTTGTCAACTTTTTAGTTCAGAAAACCTTTCTGTATATTTGAAGGGTATGGTTTGAAGTTTTGAACGGTGGTTTGCGATTTGACACTTATGCCCGTCTGGACTACGGCACTCATGCAACCTGTGTCCTCCCAGCGTAGGCCTTCCGCACCGGCAGGTGGACGATCAGCTAACAGCCGTGCCGCATATCCCCAACAGGGACGAGGACAAAGGAAAAGGCTGATTTTTTGAGTAGTTTTCCGAGTAGTATTCTCTTTAGCTTTACTATGTTCAGGTTACATTTCATTAGTTTCAAGGCACTTACGAGATTCAGCACATGTGCACGAGTACGTGTAACATGTTGCTAGTGAGAATTTATGATACATGTATATTCATGTGCAACCTGTGTTGTAAAGTATAGCATTATTAGTACTATTTTCTAATATGGAAGTACATGTGTATAACATATTTCATTATTACTTAATTAAATCAGTTTTCGTGTTTGGATATGTAGAGGCAGATACTTTGAAAGGTTTAATGTATTGATCACAACCTGGACATGTAGCAGATAAATTACATGTCAAACTGCATTCATATACATGTACACATACACAAGTATGTTGTATATAGCATCTCTTGACATCCATGACAGTTGTGTATATTTTCTGGAAGTGACTCGGGGTCATTTTTTCCAGCACCTTTAATGGTTAATTCTGTTACTTCAGTTGTGACTTGTATTTCTTAATGAAATAACAAAATCCAGTTTTAAATTTATTTAGGGCCTACATGGACGTTTATAATTATGTTCTAAAATTCTGCCAGAGGCTTGCAAGAAGATTGTCTGTCATTCAGTGAAACTGAGTGATATTTTGACAACTGTAGAATTTTGACATCACCTGCAGTCAACAGGTATTGATTAACAATATCAGTGATTAATTGTTGAGAAAATCAAAACCTCCTGCTAGGTATCAAGTCCTCGTACACCTGTTACTTGGATTGTAAGTGTGGTTCGGAAGGCCAGCACCGTGGGGATGCACTGGCTAGGTGCGAAAGGTAGACTTGGTTTTCTCTTTATGCCAGTTACATATACTTTTGGCTTATGCCTCAGCCACCCTGCAGAGCACTAGACAAAAGAGTCACAGGGCAGCTGTACACTATGCTAGGTTATAAATTGAATTGAACAGGAACAAACACCTTGACAGAGCAATAATTGGGATGTCACTCAAGGCAAACATTAGTTTACTTGCGGTAAATGGGAAAGGGCACTGCTGTAGCTTTTGTTTAAGTTGTAAAGTAGGTAGAGTCCTGAATGCAAATAACCAGCTAATGCGTTCCACCCTAGCAGACCCAACACCTCAGTTACCATATTTACTCATGCCGGAGTTACCAATAACTGTACAGCGTATAGCTTGGCATGGTAGCCAGATAACCAAGTAAATTCACTTCAAAACCAAGATAACCACAACACAGTAGTTCTTCGAACATGTGCAGTCCTCCTTATAACACTCTCATAAAGTGGAAAAAAAGTTCTAAATTCAGTTTGTTAATAATCTTACTTTAATATCATGAATTGGTTACAGTTTTAAGCTTCAAGTTTAAATGTAGTCTTTGTATGTGCATGGTACACTATGTGCACATACAGCATGTACATATGTATGTGTGTGTGCGCTGCCTCCTCACACGTGCATGTGCTGTTTTGAGTGCAGGAAATTCTGTTATCCAGAATTCATTTGGATGTTTAAGGTTGTTGGAAACACTAATCTCCCGATGTTTTCAGGAGCAGAAAAGAATTTTAAATAAAGCATTATTCATGCATGGAAGATGAAAACATTTGGAAAGTTGATTGGTATAGATGAAAAGGTGACAAAAACCCTTTGTTATAAATTACAGTGAAACATGTATGTATTAGTTATTGGGTTTGTTTTTTTTTCAATGTTTTACAAGGTGTTGTAGTTAAACTTGCCTATAGGCCACCCATTCTCTTGAATACCTCAACCTCTGCTGCACAGGCCATAGCTGGGGGGGGGGGGGGGAACTGTTGTATATGTACCTGCAGAGAGCCAGGGACTACATGTACATGGGCAAGCAGAGGGCATGCATGCTCTTAACCCTCCATGCTGATGTTCAGACACAAACTTGTAAGCAGCATCCCCTTCTGTAGAGGCTAGCTGGTTGCCTAGAACAAGGTGAAAAGCCTGCCCCTGTATATTCAAAGCACATGTCAGCCTGGTATCCCATAGCCTAGGGGCAAAGTCATACCACACTCCTGAGGCCAACAATGACTTGCCACCCTAGGACTTCCTCAGTGCTGCCTTGATAGGATACTATACTATGGGCATATGGCTGGTGGACAATTCCTCAGCTGTCGCTCTTTAATTATGTTCTGCAAGTAAAGTGTTAGTAGTGTTAAAGGCCTTTGCTATCCTGACTCATCTGATACAATGAATAAGAAGTTAGTTTGTAAGAGAAAATGGCCTGCGTGTAATTTAGATAACTTTTAATTCACTATTACTGTAAATCCCCAACAGATTCAGCCGGTAAAGTTTAACTTTGAATTCGGTTAAAGAGCATAATTGAATAGATTTTAAAGATTTAAGTGCATTGTGAAGTTAGGAGCACGTAAGGAACTCACAGAAATTACATCTATAAAATGACCCTTGCAGATCAGTTAACATTGCTGAAATATATCTAAACAAGTACTTTGTGATCAGTTTTATGATGATTTAGGGTAATAATTGAATAAACTTTGACCTCAGAGTGAAAATGTTATGAAAATGAAAGTTGTTACATGAAAACATGTTAGAAACAGATGAAGTTGATCTAGTTTTAGTTTAAGCAAACTGGGATCATATTAAGTCATTACACACTATACGAAAATAACATGTGGCAGGGGATATACATGTATACTTGTATGTACTGCAGGCACACAGATTTATAGTGTAAATACAAATGAGTTTTCATATTACTTGCTAGAGTGAGCGGGTTGAGATTCAGACAGTGTGTAACACATAATAAGATAATATACAGTTTTTACAACCAAAAGTCTGGAAAGTTCAGTTTGTCTGCTGAACCTCTCATGTAATAAATCCATGTAAAACAGCCTAGTTTTAAAGTACCTGTAATGAGTGCATTACAGGTTGTGTTTGCATAAGTGGAGAAAACACTGTTCACTAATATCTCACTAGTGCATGTACCTCTATCCCCCCCCCCCCCGCCCTCCAGTCTACACCTTGTACATTACAGTGCATACATCTCCTGATACAACCCTGAGACCTGATCATGCAGATAGTGGACCAGGTTGTCTTACTGTCATGAAGTCTGCTTCAGGCTAATTTTACTGTTATTGCATGTGACACGGTCAACTTTCTCCTGCACATTCAGTGAATTGATTATTTTAAAGTAAAAGCCACTGGAAATGAATCATCCAGTGTCTTTGTGGAGTTTGCCAAATGCCCTGAGGCTTTAAGTCTTTTTGTCTGAGTCTCCAGCTAAGCTGTACAATTTATAAACACTTAACTGTGTATACCTACATGCCCATACACATTAAACATGCACATGTAGTAAGAAAAGGGAATATTTACTATTGTGGTTTGTTTTCTGAGGTTTCTGTTTTCACTTTCATATCTTCTGGAAAAGTTGTGCTTGCAAAAGAAATATTGTAAAAGCATATGTGTACAGAAATATTTAGTCTTTTTAGGACAAGCACTCTTCATTATTGTGAAAGTACTATAAATAAGACACAGTACTGGATTTGTCTGAGTGTAATTAATGGCCATAGGGCATGCAGCATTGTAATTTATTAAAAAGAATTCATGAACAAAGATTTAAGACTACAGAGGCAGTGTTGTAATATATTTAATAGAAGTGTCATTGAATAGTTATTCAGCATTAAGTAATGGTAGATGTATTTGCTTGACTTTTACTCACTGTACATGTTGGCACATACATGTATACTGTTATGACAATATTTTGATGTTCCGTTCACTGTTCACCAGAAATGTCATTCTTATGTCTTCACAAAATGCTTCGTTGCAAGATTTGCCCTTGCATCTTTCCTTCTGTATGTGCAAAAGTGTTAAGGTAATCTCTGAACTACATCAGCTATGCTCGGGTAACTCACTGTATCTTGTTGATTTTGTCATATCTGTTTACCTGCTTTTTTTTACCTGGCCCCAGTCAACCTGTTGGACTTATTCTCCCAAGGCACCTCAGTTGATGCGTGGGAATCATGGGTTTGGACTGGAAACATGCTAACTTATTGGTATAATAGTGTCAGTGATTCTGGGACTGTTCCGACAGTGTCATTCTAACATGTCAGCCTGGCATGCATATCAAACTGTATGGGTGTCAAGCTTGGTATAAACAGGCATTCTTATGCGCTGTTTGGTCAGACCCCTCTAATTTATTGCCGAAACACATACTTACAGACCACATGCACAGTATGACAAAAGTTTTTTGGAGAGGCTTTTGTAAACCACCTTTTGAAAAAGTCACACGTCGCCCTTTTTGAACTGGTGTTTTTCAGTGATTTCCTGTAGAAAATGTATGCCCTAGTGAAAAGACCCAGGGATACTGTCTTTGTAAGGGCTGACAAAGATTATCCTTGTAACGCAGTGAATTTATACCCTCCGACATGTTTCTTTGTAGTTAAGTGTTACAAGCTGACCTCACCTGGCAGTGACTTGGTACACCTGTACTTTAGAGAATTCATTTCAAGCTAAATACACATTGGCACTCTTTATAGTTGAAATCAGCAAATGAAAGAATCATGAACTTTTCAGTGTAAATTATTCAGTGTTAATTTGTCTTACTGTTTGCGTCGTTTAGCTACAAATTAATGTAGAATCATTAATAAACAAACTTGTTATGTCAACTTCTTATCTAACAGCATGCATGCTTTTTAAAAATCAAAACTTTTTTCGTGAATGTTAAAGAAAAAAAATGTTTTGTAAGCAGTTAATTAGTATTTTAGGTTCAGTTGTCTATCTTATCAGTTTTTTTGCTGTGAGCTTTACAATAACTCTGAATAAATTGTCAGACAAGAATATTTTACACAAGTTTTAGTTCAAGATATACAGACCCAAGGACTGGATATACAAGTAGTTAACCACAGTTGCATGTACTTCAGTGATTTCATATCTGGGTTAATAATAATATTAATATTCATAAGTGGTTAAAGAAAGAAGCAATTAATGTAAGAAGTTGTAATTCTTAGCCACATCTTGCATGTAATGAAGTGGAAATAAAAGCTGACTAGGTGCTTGCAATATCAGCTTTCTTAAAATGCCCACCCCTGCCCCATCCTGTCCCATCTCCTAATGACATGAAAGCTTGGAAAAAGTGCTTAGTTGATTTGGCTTGTGAAAGGTCAATATTTGTATGTAATATTGTTGCGTGCCCTGTTTTTCTTGTGCACATTGTCTTAGGAACAGTGATTTGAATGTGTTGTTTTAATCCAGAGAAAGCTTATCCAGACAAGTTTAAATCCAGCAGTAGAGTTAATTCATGGATTAAGCCATACTGACCCAGACTTTATGTACCTGTATGCAGCAGAGGCTTTTGTTAATTTGCCTGTGTATAATCCCCACAGGTAGATTGGACCCGGTTTCTGGGTCAGGTGTGTCATCCCCGCATGCTAGGTAAATACACCTAATGCTGGGGCAGGGACTGGATTAGCAACGTAGAAGGGGACAGACGGGGTATTTTTAACTGGGCTCTGTTTAGCCATGAGCTTATTTGCTGGTCATTGCTGGCGTTTAAAAAGAACAAACGGCCAGGCCAGGAGCAATCAGGTTGTCTGTGCTATTTTCTGGCGGCGGCGTGCTAATGGGGACAAGTCGAGCGATTACTCGGACATTGTTGTGTGCACTCTTTGTGCCTCTTGTCTCATCACGCTCTACCTTGTCACCAACAAGAACAATGAGCCTCTGTCACAATAAAACTTGTTTTCTCTCCAATAATTTGAAGGTGATTAACTTTTCTGCCTTGGTGCGTCCATTGTCGCTGTAGTCGTTAGCTCTTGTTACATCAGATAACATTAGAGAAATGAAAACTGATGTCTTAGTGAGCCTGGAGGTGTTTTCAGTCTCAGAGAGGCGATGCCCTCCTCAGATAAGGTATTCAGGCTTATATTAAATTGACACACATATCGAATATCTCAAAGGAATTTTCTGTGTACCCTAGGGCAGGTCATGGCATGTACCAAGTCTCCTGATAGTTAACTCTACATGTAAATCTTTGTCTTCCTCTGTTGTCTACAAACCCCCCCCCCACCCAACAGTGCCATTTCCTCTTCTCGCTGTTACCATATTAATCTTTTGTCTCAAGCATCTTTAACTAGGTTCTCACACCTGAGGAGCTTTTAATATGATGATGGGTACAGTCAGATTCACATTACAAAATGAAGTTCTCTAGTGAGTATTTCTGTACATATAGAGGTATGTGTCTATATTGTTGCACAGCCTAACACATCGTGTTGAACACTAGAATGTCGGTTTCACTGAAGAGAACATAATTATTAAAAATTTGTCCGAAGCATTAGTCAAATAACAAATTAAGTTGCTTTCTGGTATTGTGACACCAAGCAGAATCAGTCAGTGTATAGAACTTGTCTTTTTTTGTGTGTGTTTTTGATGACTGACTCTACATGTACCACCTATGACCTCAGGTACATGCACATCCAATACCTACAATTATGACAATGATACACGTGGCTACTGATGCACTTGATTTTGACAGTGTGCGATCGGTCTTCCTATGTCCCTTGCAGCTGATATTGCATTTGATGAAGCATTGCCAGACGAGTTTAAAATTCAATCCATACCACAGGATTGGCAGGAATTGTATTTGTTTTTTGAAACTTCATAAAGTGTTATGCAAATGAGACCAGGTGGATAATGACAAGTTCAAGCTGTTGCATGTGTTGTATAGGTATACATGTATATGCTCAGGGTATGGCAGTAATGAAATGGTACTGGCACGAGTGAATACTCCCAAAACTTAGCGAGAATTCTCTTGACTGTTTGCAGGAATGCGCTGACTGGCTGTCAAAACTATACGAATCATTTGTACTTCAATGCAATCAGCTCACAGCCTGCTAAGTTTACATGAATTCGTTGTACAGAAACAGTGCCAGATGTATGCAGCATCACACGTACGGTACATGTATATGTAATTATGTTCATTGGTGTGATTGTTTGAAATGTGTGTCCAAAGGCTGCCTGCATTGGATTGTCTCAATCATAGAAACTGGTGTGATAAAAGGCGCTATAATTATTCATGTATTCGTTACTGCCACCCCCTCCCCTCCCCCAGCCCCTTCCAGTGTCTGACACTCTTAACCAGGCTGATTATGATAGAGTTTGGGATCTCACCATACTTGGTCAAGGGACTGACCCTAGTTTTGTAGTTTCGAAGCTGCAAGTTGACTGTATAAGTGACATTGATGGATTGTTTATGTTGGTCTCCTACAGCAACATGTGGCAAATCCAGATATGTACTGAGCTGGCTGACACTGGCCCTCAGTGACATAGACAGTCTCTGTCCCCATTAGAGCAGAGATAAGCCAATGTGGGCGAACGCCTCTTTTCAGTATCAAAAGGTCCCACACGAAAATATTCACACCCAGATCATGTTCTGCCATGTGTAATCACTGCTGTGTCTTGATTTCAAACTTCCCACACTTCTTGAAGACGGCTTTATGTCTTACTGAGTTTCAGCGAAATCACTCTCCTGTGTTTATGACTTAAACATGTTGAAAAATACTCTTTAAATAACCTAGGAATTAGATTTAATACTGTACATGTATGTATACATTTTCTTGTATGTGATAGCGAATAGATGTAGATAATAAACTGATGTATATTTCCCTAATGTGTATACCTAGTAGTAATTACATACTTGGAATAGGCCCTTTAGTCTGCCTTGATACATACAAGTAAATCATATCCGCATTAGACATGTGCAGTTGTCTGATGGATGTGGGTGGATGTAGGCGCAGACTTAGAATAAAAGTAACCTAGAATTTGTCAGCTTTACTATAACTCTTAACTCTTAAGTCTTCAGGACAGTGGTGAAATTAAAATTTGACTTTTAATTCTCCAAAAAAGAAAAAAAAAAAAGGAAAAAATTCCACCATCACATGCTGGTACAGTTTGTATCTGGGTGTGAAAACTCGTGAGTACGGTGTTAAACACTCAAAATCTACTCGGAAAGTCTTAACTTAAGCACTTTCGTCATTCAGAATCTTTTGAACAAGTCTCAGCCTTATGTTTCCAAGTTCAGCGTACAGATGTATATTTGTAGGGCTTGATACATGAGTGTGTTGATCTCCGTCGTACAGATGTATGTTTGTAGGGCTTGATACATCAGTGTGTTGATCTCCGTCTACATGTACATGTATTTCACTTGTTCCTTGGAAGTCATTTTTGTGGGCTGAGAAAATTGTGCGTACCTAGAGAAACCACGTCCCATATGCATATGTAGTGATAATGTACCTCATCAACAACGTAACCCTGACAAAATTCCTGACCTGCCGCTGTATAGGTAGTCCAGTGGGACGAGTAAACACTCAGCCTCACTGGTTTGGGGTTTGTGGTTTCTAGTTCCAACACTTCAGACCATACTGCCAGCAGGAGCCTTTGAAATGTGATTTTGGTTCATGATGCATCACTTGACATTGATGGTACGACAGGGTTATGTTACTTTGATGCGTGCACTTCACTGACAGGCTCATTTATCAAAATTATGAGACTATTAGATGGTATACAGTAAGTAGTTGATTATACTATACTTTGACATGCATCTAAGTAAACATTAGGGTAGGTTCAACTGTTTTATGGCCCAGTTCTTATGTCCAGTAGCCGTCATAAACGTACATGTACCACAGACCAAGGCTTGGCAACATGGACATGTACATGCACAAGTACATCATCAGTGTAACCATAGTCATCGAGTAAACTATATGATCATAAGGATTAGTGTAACTGGATTTGCAACACTTCTTCTAAAACTGACCAGATGAAGCCCAGTAAAACAACAGGCTACTTGTCCAACATATGTAGTGTTACAGCCGAATTCCTGTGAAGTCCTGAAAAATAATATCGTCAGACACAGAATGAGAGAATTAAAGATTTTGGAAAGATTACACTATAATTTAGTCCAGTGACAGGATTTGTATCCTAAGTCATCACCTATCCCTGCTGTGAAATGGTACTGTTGCTTTGACCTCTCTGACATTGTGTTGTCGTTGTTGTTGTAGGTATTGAGGAGGAAGGATGTCCTCCACGTGGAACAGCTCCGAGAACAACAATGGCCCCCCTAGTACAGGAGACGATGACCTGGATAGTAACAAGGATGACCTCACCGATGCCGAGGGGGTCTGGAGCCCCGACATTGAGCAGAGTTTTCAGGAAGCACTGGCCATATACCCACCATGTGGCCGGAGGAAAATTATTTTATCAGACGAAGGAAAAATGTATGGTATGTTCCATTTCTATTGTTCTGTCCTGTCAACATGCTCATTTGACTGCGTTATGGAAATGGCGCTCACCATTCGCTAAACATGTGCAACTGACATCCGCTTTTTCGCATGTGGTGCACGACTTTTTTTGTTTTGATGAAAAGGCTAGAAATCTGGTGTTTGACATGCATTGTCTTGTATGTTGCCAAGTGAAAAAAATGTCATCTTGTGATAATTATACTGCCTTGAACGCTGTACATGCTAGTGAAACATTTCCGTATTTTGAAATTTTAAGTCACAAATTCACGATCTAGCTCGCTTGTACTGTCCCTGGTAGAATATGACCAGGATATTAGTACATGCATACAACCATTCCACCTTCTACCTTATTTATAGATCTTTTCGAAATGTTGTTTCCAATTTGGACAAAAATATGTATGGAATTATCCTGTGTTCATGTACATGTGTAAAGGAAACTTAAAATTTGGTCTGTCTGTATATGAGATCTCAGATAAGACAAAGTTACACATTTTTTCCTCATTCTGAGAGTTCTTTTAATCTTAGAAAGATTTTGCAATGTTTGCGAGAAAGTAAACCTGCATGAACTCCACTGTCACTGTGATATTTGGATGTCGCTATACCAGTGGAGTCATACAACCTTCCGTTTAATATTTATATCCTTCATATTTGGGAGCTGACCAACCTAGAAACTCATTGCTGCATGTTAAAACAAAAGCGACGCCATGTTTCACTGTTGCACACAATAAACGGAAGTGCCGCCATACACATGAAGTCCTTTTTGTTTTAACATGGAGAGATGAGCTTCTAGGCCGGTCAGCTCCTAAGTGATGAAGGTGAGACCGCTGAAATTATAGTGCGCATGTTTCCGAGTGTCTGCACTTTGGCAGGAGACATAAGATAAGTGGCTGAGTTGCGAGACAGCAGAACTCTGGCATTTCTCCGAGGAAATTAAATGGAAAGTTGTTTGACTCCTCTGGTATAGCGACATCCAAATATTGGAGTGACAGTGGAGTTCATGTAGGACTGGTGAGAAAGGTACATGTAGAATGATCTAGTGGAAAAGGTACAAGTTGTCGCTTTAAACATAATATTTTCTCACATGATTTGCTTCTAGAAATGTGTTTTTTCATTTGAATTTTTAAAAGAAATACTGTATGTCTTTGAACAAGTTTCTCATAAAGGAACCTATTTGTCTTAACCAAAATATTGAGAAAGAAAAAAGTGAGATTTGTATATTATCATTTGGTACCTGTACACAGACTACTGTAACAGTAAATTGTATGAGTACCTCTCGTCTGACATCCTGTGTTCCTATGCCTAGCCCCCATACAGGCTCAAGATCTCTTAATGTGTTCTCTTCTAGCCAAGCAATTGCATGTTCCTCTGACCTCTGCTCATTTTCTGTGCCTCTCACAATTAGTTCCATATGTACTAAGTCTGTTCCTTCCTTGGCATTATACAGCAAATCAGTGTGGTGTTATAACATTGTTCATGTGGGATGTTTGTACAGTTGTAGCCCAGGGTAGGCCTGGTTAGCTCAACAGGATGGCAGTGTCCTGTTTGTTTTCATGGAAACTTTCATCCAGCACAGGGTACTCATTTCTCCATTAATGACAAGTCATAAACATTTTGGCTGGATAACTGGGACTGATTTTTGAGAAGGGTGTAATGCACTTCCATGTACATGTATACTTAACATGTTGCACTATTCTGATAATCTAGAAGCATTTACATACTACTTGTACCATCCAACCTCTTCAGCTTGTATTGAGGTGCCTTATAGTACATCATGAACCATGGATATAGTTCATTCATCCCAAAACACACATCTGGTAATTGAAAAACTATAAATGTGTAGTAGGTATTGGATTTCAGCTAGAGAGTTCGGTGAGTGGCTCATACTGTAGTACAGCAGCAGGATACAGTGTTGTCAGTGTGCCATAAAGCCTTTGTTCACTTGTCAGTGGATTTAGCCCTATGGTCGTGAGGACTATTGGAGTGACTGTGAATGGGGAAAACCCTGCTAAAAGTCTTAGGTATTGTCCCTCCTACACCCACCCATACCCTGCCTTACCCAGCCTTGCCAAGTACTGAGATAAACCAGCTGGACAACAGGGTCAGTTGTGCTCATCTTTTCGAATAGGGCGACTCTTTCTAGAAGGTTTTCTCATGCCCCACCAGTGTATTATCAGGGCCTAGATCTACTGAAGATATTTTACAAATGGTTGAGCTAAATGTTCTTAACTGTCCAGGGTGCTACACTGGAAAATTAATGGTGCCTGTTGTTAAGCAGTTCCTGATTTCCTCTTCATGACATGATTTGGAAGTATATATAGATGATGTAATGCGAAAAGAAGTTTTTCATTTGTTTTGTTATAGTTCGTCATAGACATGATATAGATAATGGGATTGCATTGCCTTGGTTTGTTCAGGTGTACGGATAGTACGACCTTTCTCAAGCATAGGATATCTAAGTTTGAGGCAAGGTGCATTTTTGTAGAGGACCATACAAGTTACACTTGTAAAGGAGTAATGTCATGGGTGAGACGTTAACTGTTAGTTTAGATAACAATAGTTAGTAGGTGTGAACTCCCTGGGGGATTTTATTAAAATGTAAGAATCAGGTGGATGTGTGGTAAAGAGAATGAATTGCCAGCCCTCTCTCCTCCTGCTGATCTCAACTGCTTGGTGTATTTCGAGTATTATATCAGTATTTGATGAGAAAATAATATAGTTTTTGATAATACAGAATTCAGTCAACAGTGACCTCCTAAGAACTCCGCCGTATTGGACCAAGGCAAAGACAAATGTTTAGTTGAAGCTACATCAAAGCAGTTTCCAGCTGCCTGCGTAGCTTTTGTTTGCCGAAACCCAATAGTTTTTTAAGGGGTTTCCCTCACAGGTAAACCTTGGTGTTTGCAGCCAAGTTTAGCAAAACAGGGGCCCTGAACCGAAAGAGAGAGAGAGAGAAATAACAAAACATATGAAGACCAAAAAAAAAAAAGGAAAAAAAAAAAACTTTTGGTTTCATGTGGTGGGTATGATAACCGAAGTTGGCCATGTAATGATCATCTGTAACATGGTTTGCAGTGATTACACTCCAGGTTCAGGGCCATTACTGGATTGCTGTTGCTGACCTTAATTAAACCGCCTCCCCTGCAGCTATACAGTGTATCATACTCATAACAAATTCAGATGACTGATAATTTCCCCCGTTTTTTACCTGTGTTTACAGTAAAAAGCCCTAATTTGCACATGCACTGTGTAAACCAGCAGATGAGAAAGCAGTGCAAGTTGTGTTGCATGTTCAGAGCAAGTTGTTGTGCATTTGTAAATATGATCAAAAGCATTTAAATATTTGTGCATGTAACAAAATGTGTTAATTGCACAGTACGTATAGCTGAATGTAACATTTACATGGAGCATGCATGTAGATGTAACTGGGTGTTGCAAGGCTTTTGTACATGTATTAAAAGTGTGTACATGGAGCTAAACGTTGTAATTGCACTGTAGATCTGTGTGATTAAGGTACAACTGTGGCTTAGGGAAAGGTATAAATAGAATATCCTATTAAGTGTTTTAATTGCAGGCTTTGAAACTAATTATGGAATTAAGGGAATTAAGCATGTATACAAAATTATGGACAGTTGTAGTTGTATGTGGTAGATGTGGAGGTGTTTGTGTGTTTGGTGAGGTGATGTGAGCAGGGCTGAGGGAGGTTCGCATGAGATAGATGTAGGGGTGGGAGTGTTTGTGTGTTTAGTGAGGTGATGTTAGCAGGGCTGAGTGAAGTTCACATGAGATAGATGTAGGTGGGGGTGTTTGTGTGTTTGGTGATGTGATGTTAACATCTCTGAGGGAAGTGCACGTGAGGTAGATGTATGGGTGGGGGTGTTTGTGTGTTTGGTGATGTGATGTTAACAATTCTGAGGGAGGTGCACATGAGGTAGATGTAGGGGTGGGGGTGTTTGTGTGTTTGGTGATGTGATGTTAACAGCTCTAAGGCAGATGTGGAAGTGTTTGTGTGTTTGGTGATGTTATGTTAGAAGGGCATGCACATGAGGTGATGTTAGCAGGGCTGAGGGAGGTTCGCATGAGATAGATGTAGGGGTGGGGGTGTTTGTGTGTTTGGTGATGTGATGTTAACATCTCTGAGGGAGGTGCACGTGAGGTAGATGTAGGGGTGGGGGTGTTTGTGTGTTTGGTGATGTGGTGTTAACATCTCTGAGGGAGGTGCACGTGAGGTAGATGTATGGGTGGGGGTGTTTGTGTGTTTGGTGATGTGGTGTTAACATCTCTGAGGGAAGTGCACGTGAGGTAGATGTAGGGGTGGGGGTGTTTGTGTGTTTGGTGATGTGATGTTAACAGCTCTGACAGAGGTGCACATGAGGTAGATGTATGGGTGGGGGTTGTTTGTGTGTTTGGTGATGTGATGCTATTAACAGGGCTGAAGGAGATGCACATGAGGTAGATGTATGGGTATTTGTGTGTTTGGTGATGTGATGTTAGCAGGGCTGTAGACAAGGCAGCTGGATGCTCATCGTTTGTCCAGTTCTCTGGGCTATTATTGCTCTCAGGTGTGTGGTGAATGCGTTTGATGCTGGGAAAATAGTGTTTGCTGAACATGGCCTGGAGCCGGGTGTCTGGGGCAAGACTGCTGGCGGACTGCTGGCCAGGCCCCGGGAATGCCACCGGCCCTTTGATACCTGCCTCTGCCGATTTCATCACGTGTGTCTTGGACGGGCACTGCCACCATGTACCCCTCTTACTAGGACAGCCCTCTTGGCTGCCCGGCATCTGCGGATTGCCCAGGCTGCAATCTTGCCATGGTTAGCATATCTCCCTTTGTCCCAGACACAGCCAAGTGAACCGGCACAATGTCTGCCCTTAATAACACAGCCACTCTTACAAACATTTACACATGGGCTCTCTTCTCCTTGTGCATTCACTCCACGCAACTGACCTTTCCCCCAGCACCATAACAACCTCTCTGTCACTGACCAGGTTGGAAGACCTCAAGCCCCAATACCCCTGGGCCTAGACAGGCTGGGAAACACAGACTAATGGGGTTTTATTGAAGAGATTTTGATTGAGCAGAGTCGAGGTTCAGCTCAGTGACCAATGTTACCTGTTGTACGTTTGCAATCGGGGATAATAGAGTTGGTGACCAAGTGACTAACCAGCCGTGTATCCCGGTCACTGGTCACCCTGTGTTTTGTTCAGGGTCAGCTGTATACCTTCCTGCATGACTTCCCGGTGTGAAGGTCAGTGCCTGGCCATGGACAGGTGATGGGAACCCGTCCACCCACCTGTCCAACTGCCCGCCACAGCCTGCCTGTTATCACAGGTGTGCTGATTGTCCTATCTCCAGCATTCATCCTGTCAGTCAGGGTTTTCTCAGGCGTAAATATGTTGTGGTATGAACTGTTAATAAATAGATCATGTGAAAGGGTAGTATCATCAGTTGTCCCAGAAGAACCAATACTACATGTGCTCATGTGATTTAGTAGCTGTGTTTTTTTTTTTTTCTTTTTTTTTTTTTTTGCCTGTACAATGTTAAACTGTCAGTTGTGGCTTCTTGTCTTGGCACTGAGTATTTAGAGCCAAGAAATGATCTATCTACCATGAGAGTCAGGTATCACATCTGGTGTCCTTGCTATGAAGCATCTAAAAGTGATGCATCTATTAAGGATGACAAATATTATTTGTAAGAGACCAAGGGGCTACAAAAATGCAGTGTACTTCACCCATGACACACGTCTTGTGTAGAAAGCAAATTGTGTACAGTGTTCTTGTTAAATACAGTACGTACATATACATGTACCTGCATTCATGTACCTTTTTTAGACTGATGAGATAATGCCCCAGTTCAGTAGGAAAACAACACATAATTGGAGGTGTACATTTTGCAAAGAGATAGGTTCTAAACAAGTTGCATGCATTAAAGACCTGCGGAAAACTGTTATCTGTCCAAATTCATAAAATGTTCAGTCATTTGGTGATTGTGCTAAACTAGTCAATTATTAAACAACAATCAAATAAACAATTGATGTTAAGCCAAAAGCCATGTATGTACATTGAAATTACCAGCATGGTAAATTTGTTTGTGATACCAACAGATGATGGAGTACATCACCATATATAATGCAATAGTCTATAGTACACCATGAAACAAAGTGCCTCATACATCCCCTTATTCAGGTTACACAGAGACAGCCATTTTGTGACTCTTCAGAAATCACAACCAATCAGTTTGATTCATACTTTCTGGTTCTGGTGCACCTCACCTTTGCTTGTAAGTAGACACTCAATAGTCCACAATGTTCTGCATAGGTATTTCGTTGATGTGTTATTTACATCTGATCATTCTGAGTTATATGATGATGAGATTTCCATCTGACACTTAAAGTATGTATACATATATAGCACTTTATCATTCCTGTGATGAAGTTTGAGTAGCATAAATATTGTTTTACAGTTTGTATTTTTGGTCTGGTTCAGTAAACTTGAAGTTCAGCATCTATAATTTATAATTCATTCTGCTCATTTGTGCCTTTTTTTTTCATTTTTGTTTTACATTCATAGATTACCTTATATGTATGTCTGATTAAAAAGAAAAATTAGATTTAAAAGTTCAAAATGTTGATTGAAAATCTTACTAAACTGTACAGAACTATTTGTGAAAGTGAGTTACATCAGAGTTATCGGCTGGCGGAGTGCGCTCAGATGAGGTGATAGTTTACAGCAGTTCAGTGTCTGGGCCGGCTGTCCTAGTTTCTCAGCAGTTTATAGTCAGTCCCTCCTTCTGGCTTGGCAGGCTGATTCATACCCTCTGTGTTGTCAGCTCAGGTTACACTTGTCCAAAATAGTCCTGGGGCCTCAGACTTTGCCTGTGCGCCCAGCCTTAGCCCCTCAAACATAAATTGCCTCCTATAAGAGGGGGTTTAGGTCTGTCTGGAGATTTGTACCAGGTGACCAAAGGAGAGCTGGGGTAATAAACGGGATAAAATATGTATGTAACAAGTATAGTGTCATGATGTTTATATAGTGTAATATTACCTTGGTTTCTTGGTAATTTCCCTGAGTTGAATAGAAATCGTCATTCAAGCATATTTCAGTTGTGCTAGTGCATGTGAATTAAAATCAGTGGAACTGTAAACTGTAACTCTTCAGGTGTAGTCTTTTTCATTCACTTTCATTACATCCCTGTGTGTACCTGTATAACTGATCTGGACACTTACATGTACTGTTTAGTGAGAAATAAAATACATATGTGGTTTACAGTTAATATACTAGATGTTTGTCTCACTAGTTTCATTATTTCAGCTTCATTACATTTGTCCGAGTCTGTTTAAATAGGCACACCCAGTTGGGTATCGTCGGATAAAAAAAGGACTATAGTTTTTGGCTAATATATGTACACTAGTCACTTTGCTCTCAAGCATTCTCACTCTGTTATGGTGATATGACTTGTAAGAGTTAGATTGTACTGTTGCCAACAGCAGATGTCTTTGTGTCCAGTGGTGAGATGTTTGTATTCTGTATTGTCTAATAAAGTAAACATTCCGTGGCGGGATAGATGTGATCAGGAGACAGTGGAACAGAGATACTTGTAACAACAGGATAGAGTGACTCATTGACTGGCCTTTAATCCTGGCTGAGGCTAACCTGTCAGGTGTATACTAACCCCCTCCCCCCTCCCAACTTCCTCTGGGAGATATATGGCTTCCACTGTAACTTTCTAGAGGGCATAGATCTTCTAAAAATCTGGTACATTATATACACATGTAGATATAAGCTATAGCAGCTGTGATCTGTGAGATAAGTAGGTATGTAGTAATACATGAATTTCGCTTTTGAAAGCTTTTGGATCTGTTAGCAGTAATAGATGCATTTTGACAGCAGTGTAAAACTGATTGGCCATGGCAGACTTGAACTCAGTCATTTGATTGGGGGTGGTAAAAGTTACATGTGGCTTTTATCTTGTTTTTTTTTGTGTTGTGGACAAATCAACACTGAAAAATCATATGAAGTCTGATAAAGCTGAAAATCAAAAACTGATTTTATGATTATCTGAGTTCTCATAATTATTGATGTCTTTCTCAGTTGATGGTTTTCAATTTTTGTTTTTATGCCCGCTTTCGAGGTTGAAAGAAAGATTTGTTCTGCCCGTAAAACCAAAAGTTAAATTGATTTGGCCTAATTGAAAAGCATGGCTCTCTTAACAAAATCGCAGAATAACATGGCTCAAAATAAACTGAAAACTAATTCATCCTTAATTTCAGTTGAAGATTAATGAACGTTTGTCAAACTATTGGCTTGTTTAATGAAAATTGCTATTAAGCAGAAACGAAGTGCATTAGACTCCTCAGATATGCCAACTGACCTTGACTCTTCAGTATGAAGGAAAGATTAGGATAAGTCAGGTACACCTGTGTGTATGTGTGTGGATATGTGTCGGGTATGAAATGCAGTTGTCTGCACAAGTTTGCTGGCAAACCTTTGCAACATAAGAAAAGTGGACAGTACACAACAGTTCCACATCGTGCCTGTGACTCATCCATTTATTTACGAACACTCAGGAAGCCCATATACATGCATGACTAACCTTAGCCGGTCTGTGTTGTTTCTGTTACCAATAAAGGTTTATAGAAAAACTGTTTAAAATTCATCTGTCAGTGTCTGCAGGTAATGGCAGATTTGTGTAACTTGGCACACTTGTTTAGTCGGCTACATGTAATTTACCTAGTGGCTTATGTACAGTGTATATGTGTGTTAGTTGGTGATATTAAGTGTGTCATGGAAGTGTAATGTTGATAAGAAATGCACACTGCAGGGTTCTATTCTTGAACTTCAATTGGGCCATTCTCAGGTATGATACAGTGATGATACAAAAACTTAACACAGTCATTGTGCAAAATCTAAGTTCTCAAAGAAATTATAAACAGTGTTGTTGGTCCATCAAAAGTCAAGGCTACTGTGAGAGATTCCTATTTCAGGTGCAAGATGCGAAACAAATAGAGAAGGTGTAATTTACTTGAATATTGAGCATGGTGTTTTGTTAAGAGTCAAATAACTGTTTCATAATGTTACTGTTGTCATATTCTGAGCATCCTGTGGTTTTATTATTACTTAAATTACATATATCTTGTTCCCTTCATCTGTGGTGTCAATCAGGGTCTGGGTCTTGTAATTCTCCTTGTAATTTTCCGAGGGCAATCATTCCCTACCCGTGCCCTACTACCCCTAGCCTGTTAACTGATGACCCCAGATTGAAAACCCTTAATATGCATGACAATTAAGGACATACAGATACAGTAGAGTGAGAAAAAGACATTTACAAAACAATTGCCCAAGGGACCAGGTGTTCAGTAATTGAAGAGAAAGCTTCTGTTGCAAATTAAAAGCAAGAGCAGGGAAAGCATGTGTATACATTTGTATATTTATAGCCCTTGACTTCACCGTCCTGACAAAGTCACCGTTAAGAAGTAGCTTTTTCTTTCTTTTTATGTATACGATGTCCATAAACGTTAAACAAACAAATAAATACAGTAGTAATCTTTTTTATACGTATTCAACTACTTTTATCAGAAAAAACACCACTCAGTTTAAATCTGGACCTAAACTTCAAAAGGCAAGCAAGAGTCATTCAGGAGCATTTGAAGTACAGGGAACAAAAGGTTTTGGCCTGAATTGTATGAAAAGCCCTTGTTTTCAGATTTGTGATTGTGGTGTAATTTTGTTTTTTAACCTGCAGGGCGTAATGAGTTGATAGCTCGGTACATCAAATTACGAACAGGCAAGACGAGAACCAGAAAACAGGTGTCCAGTCACATTCAGGTGCTGGCCAGGAGAAAGGCCAAGGAAATACAGGCCCAATTAAAGGTAATTAGACTTTGTTCAATTAAGACAAAAGCCTTGGAAAGGTAATATAGGTAATTGCACAGTGAAATTCAGCCATAGCCACGGAGAACCTCGAAAGTCTCATGGGTTAATATTCAGCTGCTTACAGTAAAAGATATGCAATTTAAAGTTAATAATTTGCCCTTTTAACACTATAAGACTGAGCTTGAAAGTTAAAGTAGAAACTGCTTCCATTTTAGAAGTGCTGGTAGCTGATGTTCGTTTTTAAATTTGAACGTGAAACTTGAAACAAAATATGAAAGTTGTATATTTGCACCACTACCTGTTCTGTTAAACACATATGTGCCTGCACAGTGGATTTTTGTTGTTTTGTAACCTCCCTATGAAAACCTCCCT
The DNA here is from genome assembly GCA_016165875.1 of Acanthopleura granulata. Taxonomy (NCBI): domain Eukaryota; kingdom Metazoa; phylum Mollusca; class Polyplacophora; order Chitonida; family Chitonidae; genus Acanthopleura; species Acanthopleura granulata. Next base: position 30,753,706 of record JABBOT010000003.1, read on the forward strand.
GCTCCTGATGGTTAAGTCAAACATTGTCCTTCAAATGTCCAGGGCAGGATAATCAAGGACATTCATGTCTTGAACCAGTTTTATTAAAATACATCCAATACATATGAAAGTTCACTGAAATTCAGATTTGTCAAAAAGCCACAAGAATCAGGCCATCTGTGTGTCATCGCCCTGAAACACTGGATTTTTAAACACTGACAGATTTTGATTTCCCCGAAGATTGCAGTTATATTCCATATCGTGAATATTTATTGAATTTCTACTCTTAAGGTCCACCTGTCTGCTAACATCACTTGTGCTAACACTGGTCTGTGATTTGCCTGATCTCTTGACCTAAAACATATAAACATATATGCTCATTTTTCATCCTGTAATATTCATGATCAGTAATTTTTAACACAAAGTTCAGTAATTTTACCTTGCTGGCATTTTAGTACGTCACTGACTACAAGATCCTTCACTTCTTGGAGTGTACATGTGTGTCAGACATTCCACATTTGAACTAAATAAGACTGAATATACTACAAAACTGTTGATCTTAAGGGGAAAGGTGGGCAGGGGAAATAAGGGTTAATGTGGAGTAGACTGTAGACTACTTTTGGCCATCTTTAAAAATAATAAATGGCTTCCAAAGTATGGAGTGTCTTAGTCTGTTAGTTTTAGAGACCCAGTTATAGATCTCAAGAATTCTGGTGGAGGAGTGACTTTTGACATTGCCCCTAAAACTTGGTGTGTGTGTGCTCAACGTCAGGACAAGTTCTGTCCTCATCCGATGAAGGCAAATTAATATTTTAATTTTTTTTTCCGTGGATTCCCTCTTCTTTTCTTTTTGATTTCACTTACTGGAACAGAGTTAAATTTTTATTTTACTTTCTCTTTTTTTTTAGTTGTTGTTGTTTTAAATTTTGTTGTTGTTTTTGTTGCTCAGTGAACCCAATCATTACCGGGTCGTCCTGACCGGTGAGCGATCAGAGTGCCATTTAACAAAGTAACAATAACTGAGTGACTAATACCCTGTAATCAGTTCCATGTTGTCAAACTGTTTCGCATGTTCAATTTTGCATCTTATTTGAAACCTGTTACCAGGGTAACTGTGTTAATATACATGTACGTATCTTCTCAGCTGTTCGCCCTCCGGATCTTTGATGGGTGTAAAACACAGCCCTGGAGTTAAAAATTGATCTATTGCCAAACACCCCACCCTCCCCCCCCTTTTTTTTTTTTTTTTGGCCTGTCCATAGTTGCATGCATCACCGTTTTCATCGTCATTTGCATGCACCTAGCTGTTGGCATTGCACTTTTTGCATGAACTAGACTAGAGATGCCTCACACACATCTTTTCTTTGATTTTGACAAATTACTGTTTCCAATTCTTGCAGACCTCTCCCAGATTTCTTGGATTACATGTAAGTTGGTGACAGATGCCTTTAATACTACGTTTAACTACCCTGTTATGCTCAGGACTTATCTCAGTTCCCATCTGGGCCACTTTCACAAAACTTTGCTTGCACTTTCCTTAGTTGTTTTTACCAGGTAGAATCGGGTATGACTTCATTTAAGATTCCATCTGAGGAGGATGGCATATAAAGGGCACATAACTCTGCAATCACTGTTTTATTAAGGTGGCCCCTTTTCAACAAGTTGGAGGAAAATAAAAAAAAAAAAAGAAAAAAACATCATATGTACTTGTAGCAGTTCTATAAGCATTGGCCAGTTTGCAACTGTTATATTACTTATCCGGTCATGATAAGATGTTTGAGATAAACAATAAATGCTGGTTCATTTCAGGACCAGTCTGCCAAAGACAAAGCCTTACAGAGTATGGCGTCCATGTCCTCTGCTCAGATTGTATCAGCCAGTGCTATTCACAACAAGGCTGTGGCCTCAGGGCTGGCTGGCCTTACCCCGGGCATGAACCCAGTTCGACAGCCCTACCCCTCAACACCCACCGTAAGTTACCACTCGTACTTAAGCGTTCCAAGGTCCCCCTACCCCTTAACTGTTGTAAAAAGAAACAACAGAGAAATTTAATCATTAGCTTCTCTGGCTACTTCCACAAACTTTAGAAGGACGTATTTCATGTAGCCTTTAAATAAATGGCATTGATTGTAGGTTGGGGCCCTAAGTCATTGTTCATGATGAGAAAAGGTATATAAAGAGTTTGATTCACAAAGTGTCTTGAAAGTGAGGTTTGTCTGTATGATCTTTCTATACATGTTTACATCTCAGGACCGTTAGCTTATAAATGTCCAAGTCCTTTCTGATTTGAAATATTATTAGTTATAGTTTGTTTTCTGGAGATGTAATGGTGAAAGTCTGTTCAGTATAGCGAAATTCATTCGTTGTCGTCTCTTATTAGTAAGTATATGTGCAGAGATGTAACTTCAAAATTGAAATTACCTGCCAGCACAAAGTTGGCCTGCATATAAATATATCGATCAGTTTACATAAAGGTTCCAGTGCCTAGCTTTTCTGTACCATTTCACTTTATTATCACAGAGTTTTCAGCTACGTTGTTAGAAGATGATTAAGTAAGAGTCACATAGCTGTCGCATTACTCTAACTACACAGGCTGACCCGAGCCATTGTTCTCCTCCATGTAATGTTTGTCATCCTAGCTTGTGGTTAGAGCTCTTACTGGTACCTAGAAAAATACCCCATATTAGGCTACCTTGTTTCAAAGAAAGCAAACACAATGCTCAGATTTCAGGATGTAAGGATAAGGATGTAAGGAGCACTTAGTGTAAAGGTGGTACCGTACTTAGGCTGAAAATCTGACCGATGCTTAACACAAGTGGCAGGTATATGTCTGTGTGTAGATTTGCTCCGGTTCGTTCATCTCGGCTTTTGTTTTTTGATTTCAGTTTTGGCAGCCAGGGTTAGCGCCCCAGAGCGAGTAAGTACAAATTCAAATATGCACATGCAGATTGCTTCGTACCTCATCCTGTTTGTTTTGTTAAATAAAACTGCTGTAGAGTGTGTCTCTGTGGTAAATTAATTATACCAAAGCATGTGATGGTGTGCATACCCAAAATGGCTAATCCATGTAGAAAGCTATCAATAACAAAGTCATCGATGTCTCAATACAATATAATTGTGACAGTTTGCTTGGTTCTTTCCAAGTTGGAGTAAATCTAGCACATCACCAAAGTCCAGAGGTTAATACCGTAAATGACCTAAAATTGTGTTCGTCTTGAGTTGATGATTTTCTTGATTCTTAAAAGTCGTAGTGATCTTAGAAAAGTGTTTTAATAGCTGTTAAGAAGGTAAGATGATATCCTACTAGAAAAAAAGAAGATTGCACTGCCTAAAATAATATTTTAGGGCATTTACTTTAGTGTAAAGAAGCTCATTTGGGGACAGACTGTATGGCATTTACAGTAAATAGTTTGCTTCTTCTACAATATTTATAGAACATAACAGTGATCAGTGTTTTGACAGTACACCTGTGTTTTAACAGGTGTTTCCATTAAGTGTGATACAATAATGTATCACTGATTGGTGCTGTTTGTCTGTTCCAGTGTTAAGCCACCGTTTGCACCGGGCTATGGTCTCGACACTAAACCTCCGTCCTCATTAACCAGTGAAGTCGCTCCCCCGGCCTGGCAGGGCAGATCTATATCTGGGCCAAAACTACGACTTGTGGAATTTTCAGCCTTCCTAGAACAACAGAGAGATCCAGAGTCTGTAAATGTAAGAGCATTTCTTCGGTGTGATAGTAATACTACCTTTCAGTGAAAACATTCTAGTTTATTCTCATCCTTTAGATCATCCTTGAAAATGAATGCAGACTTAAATGTAAAGATTTGTTATGCCATGAATTACTGGTTGTCTCTGAGTTCTTGTGTTTCGTCAGTTCTTTTCACAACCCTTCTCTTTGCCTTACAGTATCACAAACCTTTGTCCCAGAATCATTGTGCTTCTTTACGATCATTCTCTTTGCCTTACAGAATCACAAACCTTTGTCCAACATTTATTGTAGTGCCTCTGTGCCTTTACACGATCTTTCTCTTTGTGTTACAGAATCACAAACCTTTGTCCCAGAATTATTGTGCTTCTTCATAGTTGTTCTGTTTTTGTCTTACAGAATCACAAACTTTTGTCCCAGATTTATTGTGCTGCTTCTGTGCTTTTACACAATCCTTCTCTTTGCCTTACAGTATCACAAACATTTGTTCGTCCACATTGGGTCCAACCCCACGTATTCAGATCCACTTTTAGAGGTAAGTCATTGGCATTGCGCTGAATTAATTTACTTGGTAGTGGTCTACTTCATAATCAACAGTCCCAGGTTCAGGTCTATTTGTCAAGCCTTAAAAATTGACTGCGTGCCTCCGTGGCCAAGGGGGTTAGTGCACCATGGCGGCGTAATGACCTATGTGCTTCCCACCAATGCGGCTGCTGTGAGTTCATGTCCAGCTCATGCCGGCTTTCCCTCCGGCCGCACCTAGGGTGGGCTGCCAGCAACCTGTGGATGGTCGTTGGTTTCCCCGCCTCTGCCTGGTTTCCTCCCATCATATTGCTGGTCGTCGTCGAATAAGTGAAATATTCTTGATTACGACATAAAACACCAATCAAGTAAATAAATAAATAATAAAAATAACTATCTTTGTACTAGATACTAGGCAAACCATCAACGGGAATGAATTTCTTTCTCAGTATGTGTATACTGTAACTTAAATATCAGAAATTGCCATTTTTGTTTTGGTAGGTGTTATGGGAATGTCATCAAGGCAGTGTAATAATTATGACCATATTAGAATGTCCTACATGTACACAATAAGTTTAGAGGTAGGTTAACCCTTATTAAGAATCACATCCCGCATGATATACGATCACTATTTTGCATAGCAAGGGAGACAACTATGTTCTGGAAGAAAGGCAGAGCAGAAACTTTTACCCTCAGTTTTGGACATGCCTGCAATAACCACAAAGATGCACGTGTTGATACTGTTAATTATAGTATATATATCAAACATCAGTTGTACTTTTGTTTTCAGGCTGTTGATATTCGGCAAATTTATGACAAATTCCCCGAGAAGAAGGGAGGGTTAAAAGAATTGTATGATAAAGGTCCACAGTCTGCTTTCTTCCTTGTCAAATTTTGGGTAGGTTTTTTCTTTTCACATTTCTGAAAAATGTATTGTTTATTCACTGTTGTTTTCCTGTTAAAATTATTCTTTCCTGTGAGTCATGGAAGTACATAATCTGTTCTTTGGTTTTTGTTGCCTTTGTTTTTGTTTTTTTTTTGGTTTTTTTTGCCTGGAACAGAATGATAATCTTAACTTTAATATGATCCGGCCCAAAGATTTTTGTTGTCAACGATTACTATATTAATTTTGCTTCTGTTTCATTTCAGGCTGACTTAAATACAAATGTCCAGGACGAATCAAGTGCTTTTTATGGGGTCACAAGCCAGTGAGTGTTGTGCAATATTTGTCAGTTTATTTTCTGCTCTGTTGAAGATTCTTATAAACTCTGTTGTTCTTATACATAACAGGGACTGATGTTCGTATACCTCGTTCAAAATAATCACCTCATTACTGAGTAACTTTTATGTTTCCATTCCATTTAGAGTTATGGGATAGTTTTGCTCGATTTTTCCATTGATTCACGTTCTCATTTTGTGTGTGTGTGTGTTTGTCAGATATGAGAGCAGTGAAAACATGAACATCACATGTTCAACAAAAGTGTGTTCATTTGGAAAACAAGTGGTGGAGAAAGTAGAGGTAAGCTTGTGTTGTAATTGTTTCATTTGTATATGGGTTTATGCTGTGAGACTATGTTCCTTTTCTTACTGCTTTGGTTATATTTTCCTTATTAACGCTCATATTAATGCATAAATTAAAATTAGGTTTCACAGACTTTTCTTGTGTTCGTTTATCTCATGTTTGGCACTTGCTACATGTGTATGGTAACATATAAACCAAGTTTGAATTATCGTGTTCTGTTTTGAATGTTCATAAGGGGCAAGAGTTTGCATTTGTGTTTTCTAATGGGAACGAATTTGAATAATGATACTTGTGTTAACCAGGGGGCCTCTGTGGCTCGGCCGGTTAGCATGTTAGCGCAGCGCAGTGACCCAGAAAGCCTTCCACCAATACGGTTGCTGTGAGTTCAAGTCCAAACTCGTGCTGGCTTCCTCTGCGGTCTGCCAGCAACCTGCGGATGGTCGTGGGTTTCTGCCGGGGTCTTCTCGCTTTCCTCCCACCATAGTGCTGGCCGCTGTCGTATAAGTGAAATATTCTTGAGTACGGCGTAAAACACTAATCAAATAAATAAATAAATTGCGTTAACCAGCATACAAGATGACAGATCTAGTAAAAGTTTTAGATAGCCTCTGTGTCTAACAGTTTCTGTGTCAGGATGTTGTTATTCTGCTCAGACACTAATCAAATAAATAAATGAATTGTGTTAACCAGCATACAAGATGACAGATCTAGTAAAAGTTTTAGATAGTCTCTGTGTCTAACAGTTTCTGTGTCTGGATGTTGTTATTCTGCTCAGACGGAGTACTCCAGGTTTGAGAATGGGAGGTTTGTCTATCGGATCCATCGCTCCCCAATGTGTGAATACATGATCAACTTCATCCATAAGCTAAAACACCTACCTGAGAAATACATGATGAACAGTGTGCTGGAAAACTTCACAATTCTTCAGGTACGAGTCTGTCTGTATTTGGCTCTCTTCTGCCAAGACACTGATGTTTTTTTGTAGGTTTTAATCTTGAATCGTTGGAGTATGATAAAAGCGATGACATCTTCATATTGTTACGATGCATGGCTGCAAGTAAATATTGCCTCGATTCGCATATATTTGTGATGGTTTCGAAGGCGTGTAGATCATCTACTGTGTAGGTGGAGTGAATGGTTGGTGCTTAATTTTGTGCTAAGAATTTTTCATTTGATAACAGAAACAGACAAGTGCAATATGTATGGATAACTCCACAGGTTGTCATGGGTTTCACCAAGGCTCTGTCTAGTTTACTCCAACCATAATGCTGGCAACTGTGGTATAAGTGAAATATATTTGAGTACAGTGTAAAGCAGCAATCAAATATATATTAAAATAAATAAATTCGTCTTAAACCTTGTTACTGACCATGTCGTCCGTCCTGCTTGTGATAGAGCCCAGGTTTGTGTGGTAGAAAATTACCTGTAACTCCCACTGTAAATAATGGCTTGTTTTTTTCTTGTATACATTGCAGGTGGTGACAAATCGAGACCAGCCAGAGACGTTGCTGTGTATCGCGTACGTGTTTGAGGTGTCAACCAGTGAGCACGGAGCTCAGCATCACATCTATAGGCTGGTGAAGGACTGAGGCAGGCAGCAGCTGTGGGGAGGGGGATTCCCCGTCTGACACAGGACACCAGTGTGGTTGTGAAACTATTACTGACCTTACTGGTGCAATTACCAGCCAGCCAGCAGTGCCACCACGCCTTACGCAAATGTTGTGAAGACTTACGATTAATGGATCAGACCAGGCTCAAACCCCGTGAAATCGTATCCTTTGTGGAAAAACTTGAGTGTTATTAAAAGCAAATCCAAGCCTAATCTCGGTTTTTAACAAGGACCTTTTTTTTTTTTTGCCAAAAAAAAAAATCTTAAACGGGTTCCTAGGGCGTTTTCTCCGGCGAGTTCCCCCCACCTAAGGTCACATTTTGATCTGTTATTGTTTTGTCGTTACATGTTATAATAGTTTGTTATGGAAGCTGCAACAAAGAATTCATTATGAAATCACAACCAGCCTCCAGAACAGTTCAGATGGCCTCGTATTGGGCCACCCATACTGGTGGCCAGGTTGGAATTCGTCATGCAATTTACAATCACGCATCACATCCGTGCCTATGAAATGTATTTTATGGATAGCAATAGATGTAACCTTTCCATTGTGCATATTTTTATCTTCTATCCATTGTTATCTGGTATGAGTTGTGTTATATATGACATTGTAGAACAAAGGCCATGTTGTTTTCTTCTCTTTTTTTTTTTACATCTACATTGTTTTGTTTTTTGTTTTTTTTATAGCATGTGTAAGATCAGCGTAAGTGTTCACATTGTATTAAATTCTTTGTCACTTATTGTTTTAGGTAGTCCAATCATTACTTAGCCTGTGTAATGTGTTCTCTGTACATTGGAGCTTTGCATGAGTCTAGGTTGTGTCACAGCCTCGAGTCAGCAGTGCCCGAGGTACGCAGTGACAGCAAAAGCATGTGTACCTTCAGAGTATTAAGTATTTTGTACCTCTTCAATTCAGCTTTTCGTTCGTATCTTAGTAGAAAGGTACATGTACACGAGGTTAGTGTAGTTACTTACACTCAGATTCAGTGCTGAATAGTATTCCTGTGTTATACTGAGATAAGTCGATGGATTTGACATATATGCCTCATTTTTTACAGCGTTCTATGCATATGTGCATGTGGCTTAAAAGATACAAGGGAGCTGATCGTTTTGTAAAAAAAAAAAAAGAGAAAAGAAAAACGCCGATTTTGTATGGTTTACGTAGGTTCGTCATTATATGGATGCATTAAAGTGTTTTAAAGCTGCATTGGATCGTGCAAATTATGCCATTGCTGTATTTAAGATGTTAAGCTGATAAAGAGATGTTAAAGATATTTACAAAGTATACTTACATGTGGGTTGTGTGGTCTAATTCTAAGAAGCATTTCTACTCATATGGTGAAGTCGTGCCTTACAGTCTTACAGTAAAGATACTTATCTTTGCTATGACATTTTAGCATTACCATAATAAAGTCTATGAGTTAGTTCAGCTTGTGCACAGTAGGTTATTGGAAAAGAAAATTGCCCAAATTTTTGAAACTAGTTTTGAATGGATTAGTATTGTGAATATAAATGCTCTATTACAAAGGGCATGAAATGTAACTAAAAATTGCATTTATGCGATATGTTAAAGAGTGCTGAGAATCCATTTGTGTTAATGTAATGCTGTAAGTAGTGTTTACTTGCATTTAACGGTGGAGCTAATTCATTACGAAGTTACACTAGTACCTCATGAAAAATGAGTGTTAGGACTTGAGATACCTGCACTTCACTGTGTGGCATTACAACCTACACATGCCTACCTACGAAAGCCTTTTGCTTGTGAAGCAAGTGCTGGGCCTAGGGGAGACAACTGTATGAATAGCGTTCTGAACCGGCCTCTCTGCAAACATTGGCGCCAAGTGCCTTGCGTGTTTTCATCCCTCCATTGGCGTGTACTGTTGTAACTTCATCATTAACCCTATACACTGGTTAAGTTTCATTTTCATTTATATCACAACAAGAGTGGTTGTCATCTTTTTTTATGACTGAAATGTAAACATGTATATATTACTCTAAGTATGTAAGCTGGTATGTTTTTTTTTTTTTTTGTTTTTTTTTTTTTAAATATGAAGTACATTTTCTGCAGCATCACTTTTGTAATATTTGCCAATTTTCTCCACCATATTTCCCCCCCTTGTACAAGCTGGCTTAATGGTATTTTATGATAACTTTTACCCTGTTTGTAATCTATAAGTCCTTTTTATTTACCTGGAAGTCCAGTTTAGTCACACGGTCATAATGGATGTTTTATGTCCAGCTGTCAAATGTAGTTGTTTTTCTAAATGGCTTTAGGGATATTCCCAGTTTTGTTTGGACAAGCTAGCAATAACTTTTTGGGGGAGGGAAGTGTAATATTTTTGTGAGGGTGGGCGGTTTATTTATTAGTTTTATATGGAGAGATGTATGCAAAATGTAGGTCCTTGTGAAGGTGCAAATTCTGAAACTCATATGAGTGGGATTTAATATTAACATATTTATTGAAGGAATGGATGAAAAAACGCAGATGGATGTTGTATTTTGTGAAAGATGAAATAATATTTCCATGAAGTCAATTCAGCTTGGAGTTGACTGTCAATATCTTGCCCAAGTGTGCTGAACCAGACTGGTGGAGTCACAAATCAACATCACAAATATCTTGATCATTCGAAATTTTGCTTTGTAGAAAGAGATTTTTTTTTTCAGTCTATAGTAATCCGATCATTTTATTTTTGTCTGAAAGGTGCAAGTTGAATTCTGAAGCAACAGGTTTTAATACTGTTATTAAGAATTTAGCATATTTTTGCATAACTTCTTCCTGGGGTTACTTTCATCATGAGTGGAACTCACAGAATTTTGCTTCCAGTCATTAAGACATGTCTCTAAATTTGGTCGGTATAATTGTTTCCCAGTTTTCCCACTGCGGGAACTTGAGTATAGTCATAAATGTCACACCGGTTTGTGTCTGTTAAAACAACCATGTTATGTTCAGGACATGAAATCATTACAGTGTATTTTCAGGCCAACAACTGCTCCAATGTATCCGGCTCCCAGATCATACCGTATAGTCTGTATTGTAGTCAACTACACCTCTGTTTACCAGCTGTCAGCCAGAAAAAGTAACTTTATATAATAAAGCAGGTGAAGTATTTTTCCTCAGCGCAGGAGTTCTGTTGTCACTTTACTAATTATTTCTCTGGTAATGGTTGATGTCGCTAAAGTTAAATCCAGAAGCAGTTTCCATTTCTGGCTTGTCGCAAACTATATGCATGAAGTAACACATACTGCCAACCTGTTGAGTAATCCCGCTTTGTTGAAGAGCTATTGGTCGATTTACAATCACACAAATGATTGAAAGAGCCGACTTCACATGCAATGGAACCAACAGCGCACTGGGTCAGGGTAAGAGTTATTTCAGATCTGGTTAGGCGCGTATTGAAGACGGTATAGGTATTGCAGTAGTTGTAGATCTAACATGGTAGAAGGTCCATTTCATTCTTCTAGTCTGCCAGCAACCTGCGGATGGTCGCCAGTTTCCCGGGGTGCCCGGTTTCCTCCTACCATAATGATGGCCGCCGTCATATAGGTGAAATATTCGTTACTACGGTGTAAAACACCAAACAAATAAATAAACCATTCTTCCAGCTAAGAAGGGTAGCTGGTAATACCACCAAATGATGTCAATCCAGATCTAGGGGATCGAGTGTCTACTAGAATCTACTTGAATCCAAGACATACCTGAAAGATAATTCTCCTATCATGTTTATATTCATGTTCGTTCAAGATACATATGAGGACAGTTATCATAGACAAAAGTGTCAGACTTAACTGGAAGAGGAAGGTTCATGGCTTTTAATCGGATGTCCCTTGATTACGTCGCAAATTGTTAATTTAGTTCTATTAGACCTTTGGTGACTTGACATTGTGAGTGTCATTCACAACAACGAAATCTGGCTGGCGTTGATGTTTGAAGTGGAGCCTGTTTCCTATATTGGATCTAGTTATTTCCTGCTCGTCATCCGAATCAAACATAACCCCAAAGACAGGATAGGTAAAATGTTTCACAAGCGTTTCCGACTCTTGTGGTATGAGTGAAAGTTCTTCAGTATGGCATTAAACAATCAATCAACCCCACCAGCTGCTGAATACATTATGGGTAACTTAGAAACACAGGTGATGAAAACAGGAACTAAGATAATCAACCCTGTGCAAAGTTTAAATTGAGATGATTCTTTAATCTGATGGATAAAGTCTGCCATTTGTCGGCATTGTTTTGTCGCGAATATTAATGCCCAGAGCCAACCCACCCCGCTAACTCTTCTGGCTGCAATGTTACCTTGAAGGCGACATATTGAGTTCATTATTTTTAACAGGTCACATGCATGCGCATTTGATTGCTTTATTGCTCGCGGCGAATGTATTTAAATGGAAGACTATATATGTAACCTGTTTTGGCCAGTTCGTCCGGTTGAAAACCAAGTGTAGAAGTACAAAGATGTGTGTGTTATTACTGTGTGCATTCGTTTCGTTGTCAGTGCTCCTCTCGAGCCACATCACCCAGTACTCTTAAACAAGGGCGTTTATATGGTCTTAAATTAATGGAACTTAGTCCATGACAGAGAATTTCTGTCCCCAATGACCAGTGACCTCCGGACGGTTTCTTCAACCCTTAAAACCGATCACCCGACGTGAATACACACACTAAGAACTGAAAAGTATGTCCCTGAGAAGGTACTGATCAATGATCTGTACCCTTTGATCTATATAGTTGTGGATTTCTAAATATTTGCCTCACAAATGATAAATCTCTGAAGGAGGAGCATGTTCAAAGCTTTTGGTCTGTTATATTATATACACATGTAACAAGAATACGGTCACATTCGTATAAATCTATTCAAATCAAATAATCCATTCTCAAATCGGGGGAAAGAGCAAAGTTGTATGTACATATATTTATTTATTTGTTTGGTGTTTACACCATGATACCATATTTCAAGTTTGGAAGTGAGTTCTATTTACTGTGTGGAAGGAAATGACACACATCTCACATTTTTGTATGTGTGTATGTATGTATGCTTGGGTTTTACGTCGTACTTAACAATTTTCAGTCACATGACGACGAGGAGTCCTTATGATGTAGATATGCTGTACGTCCTTGTGCTGCCACGGCTGGCGCATCACGCCGAAGACACCGGACATGACACACCACACATGTAGTCACCTTATCCTGACAGCGGGCCGACCAGTCCTGTTTCCTTACTCTAACCTCTCAGTGCCAAGTGCTAAGCGATGCGGCAACAAATACCATTTATAAAGTTTTTCGACGCACGTTTTTGAAGCTGAACATAGATAAGATAAGTAAAAATGGACTGAGGCCTAATCGAAACATGGACTCCCCCGCCGTTCATGAGAGAATCTAAGAAGAAGAAGGTGTTAACGTTTCCTTGTTAACATAAATTCTCACGATATATATTTTAACACGGCTTTAGATTGAGACACCCTCTTGCACCAATCATCTGATATATCGGTATATGTTTGCTGTTGAAAACAAGCCCAAGGAAATTGTACGCAGGATGCAGTCAGAATAGCCCTGCCTTGGAGTTTGTTGTTGGTGACAATCGTAAATGTAGTCTTTGTTACAAAAAAACCCAACTCGTAGAGAGCAATCCATTTTGAAATCCTGCGGAACTCTTCCGTGAGAAATATATATATATATATGTGTACAATAAGTATCGGGCCTATTATTGAACCTTGCCGCAAACCATTTGGCCCACATCCAATCATTAGACGCTACACGGAGGTTATACTGACTGAAGGAAGATGATATTGCATGGTTTCAGAGAGTCAAAACAGTGCAGCACTTGAGCGCTTAGATTCTCTTGCAGAAAGAAAGCTGTCATGAGAGAAAGCTTATTATTGAACGAATTTTTCCTCAGTCCATGTTAAGGAGGTGTGATACTGCTTGCTTCTCTATTATGAGACATCATATTTACACTTATTTTTGTGCAGAACCTTGCCACACTTGGCAGCAGAAATTGGACAAAAGCGTGGCAACAAAATATTGCAACCCAATTTATACACAGGAGTATCCAGCAAATATTAATTATTTTATTCATTCGATTGCTGTTTCAATGCAGAACCCAAGAATTTTTCACTTATACGACACCAGATACCTAAGAAACCTCCTGACATAAAGTTACAGTCGTACTAGCAACACGTTGATTCAAGACTGCGATTCTATGGGCCAACGACCGTGGTGAGCAAATTTGTTAAAAATTTTATCGCACCTTAACTTTGCGATGTTGAACTTAACCACTCATAACCTTTGATAGAACATTAGCGATATTTGCGAATATTTGGATTTAATAATGCGATATAAGTTACACACACAATACGCAGGTAAATGAATAAAATGATTTAATGAAGAATTGTGGAATTTAATTTGGTAGCTCCCACGCTATAAACGTCTTACATATATATATATATATATAAGACGTCCCTCAAGCTGTACGAATAAAAAAATGTGAAAAAATTAAAAAAAATATGTTGACATACCTTCTCGCGCGTTTATTATATAATAGTTGTGTAAGTACAATTTGAAAAATAGCAAATAAAAATGAGATTTAATAATGACTCTTGTTTAAACTCATGGCATTTAATATTTACCATAGCAACGAAAACACAAACTATACTATATAAGAAAACTGTATACAGATGAAGCAACTTACAATAAAAAAATAAAACATGTTTGGTTTTGTCATGTACATCCATAATTAAAAATATCTTATGTACAATCTTAGAAACCCTCAACTTCTTGGGGGTACATTACACGTTTCTAAGCAAAGTAATTCTACCTTCTCTTGTGTTATCATTACGACAATGGACACATTTAACACGCTTATCGCGCGAAGGCTTAAGGGTCAGGCAATAAAACTTCTTTCGTACTGTATCTGTATCGAAATTTACCAGCATATCTAAAGTGAACAGTTTTACAGCTTCAGTCAATTGAAAAACTATCTGCGAACACAGTCAACAGATACAGCATGCAACCTGATTATTCACAACTTACTGAAATGTGATGCTTCATTATAGGCAATGACTGTTGCCACATAAAGGGGGCATATACTTATCAGATCACTGCTAATATTGTTAATGACTTTTCAAGGCATCTAGTCGTATGGCTAATATAGTGTTATTCCTCATCTATTTGCGACAGCCATTGGGCTGTTACAGTACAGCTCACATGTGCCACCCTTTACACTCTTGTCTTTCCCCAACAGCTTTCCTAAAAAAAAAAGACAAAGAAAGAACGTATCGAAACAAACAAACAGTATCTCAGACAGTTACATAGCTTACAACACAGAAAATTCATGAAAGAGTCTCCCTGAGCTTGTATTCTAAAATATGTCAAGAGTAGAAAACAATATGATGAGTGCTTTATGAAGAAAGTAGCCCATATTTTGACTCTATGCAATAATATGTGTCCTTTTTTGCTTGAGGCCATTTCTTTTCTTACCGTCGTCCTTTTGCAAAAATTAGCCTATATTCCAAATAATATCTATATATTTCGGATTCTACTATCTTTGACGGGTTAATTTTGTTATTATTTATATTTGTTTGCTTGAAAGTCTTTCAGATACTTTTCACCGAATGAATTATTTATAAACTTTATTTATATTCTACACAGTGGTAAACCGTGACAAACAGTGACAAACAATGAGAAATGGTGACAAACAGTGACAAATAGTGGCAAAGTGGAAAAGCGACAAAGCAGCAAAATACAGCTATCAAGATTCGAGCTATTTGGCTCCACGTTTTCTGGAACAGTATAACAGTAAAACGGCACACATGATCAGTACATAAACCCAAGTCGTTTTAATGTAACTACAGCTGACAGCATGCAGCTTAATTGTGTAAGAACGGTAAAACTCCTACCACAAAACTTTAATACTTGTATCCATTCAGTCATCTATATGTGACCAGTCATCATGGTACACATGTATAACTACAGACTGGACCGAATCTGTCAGCAACGCAGCCGAACAAGGTAAATGACCAGCGGTAAATAAGAACTTCAGATGATGCACTATGACAAGTATGAAGTAAACGGATATTTGACTCGATTGGGCTTAATTCGCGCGTTATTGGCAAAGGGGGCAATAGAATTATCATTTGCCTATACTTATCTTCGCTATGAAATTGCAATAATTCCGATAGAGGTATATACAGCGATTCTGAATACGCATCTCTTTGGACAATGAGAAGCCAAGTAATATATATATAATATATGTACATATAATGAATGGTACACATAATGTACATATAATGATGGTTTATCGCCACAATGGCCAACGCAAGTGTAACACACCGAACTGTATACATATACATATACATATATGTTGAAGGACCTTTCATCAAATGTACAGCCTGTTTTATTATTTGCTAAACTTGCATCTAATCTTCAGTTGATTGGAATGAATTTCGTGCAATGCACAATATTGGCAGGCCATATATATATATATATATATATATATATATATACAGTTTGTATATTGCCGTTTTGTCAGTTTTAATAGTGTGTCCTAAAAAATCGATGATATATTATTACTATTATGTAAAAAACTGTCCCCCGTTGTTCGTCATAATTCCTCTCAAGCCCTTCGCGAAGGCCTGTTGTCTTAGTCAGTTTTGTACCTTGTAACTCATCGAACATACCAGTTTTCGTTTACATACACAGGCGGTTTTGGCGCTGTGGCAGGGGCTGGCGCCTTCGCCTTCCCGTTGCTTCTGTCTGAAATGATCAATAAAAAAAACTCAACACGTTTACAATGAGTTAAGATATTACATGTTTATTTGCTTGTTTAGATGTTTGGCACGTTTATGCTGAGTTAAGAATTACATGTTTATTTGCTTGTTTAGCATTTATGGGGATCTTTTCCCTTTCTAAAGCTATTCGGATCTAAGCCGTGCAGTCTAATGTTCAATTCAGCTTTGGCGATGACCTTTTGTGGGCATACTCATACATTGCAAGTGAACTCATTTCAGCTCGCACTCGAGTCACAATTACCCTAGAAAAATAACCCTATTTCAGTATTATTTCGTCGGCATCTTCGTCGTAGAACGTCCATTTCAGCGTGGATATTAAGTGTAGCCTTGCCTCAATGAAACACCATGCACAAGAATCAGGGCAGATCAGTGCTTGGTCAAACACACCAATCGCGAGCTTGCTTGCGTGGCCTTGATAAGAAAGAAAATTAACTTGTTACTTGTGTATGAATGTTTACAATGGTGCAGCTTCTCATCTTTCAACTCATTTTCTTGTATCTAACAGCAGCCCAGTAGTTGATTGGTTGGTTCGTCCGCCTAGTATATGCGAATTGCAAGAAACGCCCCTGATGTTAGAGTCTGTATTCTTGCTTCCAGGATTTGTGCTCACATATATAAAGCCTGTATCAAATAATGAGACTTGTTGACTAACTGAAGCGCCCCGTCTGGCGTATATAACATTCTAGAAAGACACCACAGTGAAGGTGTCGGGAATGGAAGGGCCTGGTACTAGGAGACATCCCCACGGTATGACCAATGTAATGTTGTAGGCGATCTTAAAACCCCAAAGCCAGTAGATTTACATCAAGAAAAATGGTGGGTTTCGTATGGCAATTTGGCTAATACATGTGTATACTTATAAACAGCTGTTTCAGGGGACTTCAAGCATTCCCTAGCCAATGTCATTCGGGACTGCGGGAGATTGGTTTG
Source organism: Acanthopleura granulata (assembly GCA_016165875.1). Classification (NCBI taxonomy): domain Eukaryota; kingdom Metazoa; phylum Mollusca; class Polyplacophora; order Chitonida; family Chitonidae; genus Acanthopleura; species Acanthopleura granulata. The sequence continues at coordinate 30,770,761 of JABBOT010000003.1, forward strand.
TTTATGTTCTTAGCCTTCCTGTCCTCCAAATTGAACCTCTTAACATCACTTTTAATTAATGGTTAAATGGGTGGTTTGGGTGATTGTTTAAATCACATGTGGTTTTACGTAAATGTGACCATACCAAAGCGTCATATAATGGAAAACCCCTTCCCGCGTTTAACAAAGGGGACCAAAGCCTTGTACTCCTCTGTTCTTGGATTCTAGGTTCTTGTGCGTTCAGAAAGGGCTTAGGTAGAACCCAAACATTGCCGTGTCGCTGTAGAAAACGATGTGTTTCTCTGGGACTTGGACTTTTCTGTGGCCCGTCAGAGCCTCCCATGTCCCGTGCAGCGCTGCTTGCCTCTAAATACATACTGCTGACACATATCGGGTATCAGCATACAGTATAGCTATTATATATTAACATGGACGACTATAAGTTTCTAGGGGTTGGTGAAAATTTCTCTCGGCAAATGGCACATAGCACAGAGAGCGTATATTTACGGAGAAAAACATTTCACAGAAGTGTCCAGTGGCCCCTAATATCCGTCGCACAACCGAAACATTTGAATTAAGGTGTTTCTTATCAGTCAAACAAATGATTAAAGAACTTTAAAAATTACCTTTTTTGACTCCAAGTTCGATATTCACATAAGGCGGGGCTTGATCACTGCAACATTAAACAAAATATGGCCACCTTTAGGAGTAGGGTTTTGCTGATTTAAATTTCAACAAAAATCAGTTATTTGAGGGATGACGGATTGCATTTTCGTCAATTTAGAGGGTTATTCCGTTATTAGAAACGCCCTACTTTGTTACCAGAAAGGTATTTATACGTTGGGTCAACGAAGATATATTTCGTCATCCCTCAAAAAAATGGATTCAAAGGAACACTTTTTTTGAGGGTATGTAAAAACATGTCATCAAGTTATCGAGTACAGTCATACTTTTTAAAGATCGCAGATAAAAAAGAGCAGTAGGTTAAGTTGGTCTATTCATGTATATTTATTTATCCTATATATCTATGTATGCTTGGGGGTTAAACCGTAATTTAACATTTTTCAGTCATATGAAAACAATATTATCTCATGATCCTAGATGGTAATGTTCGGTCTTGAATTATTCCTACTTGGATAGAAATATACTGGATGATCATGCATATGTCGTGTGCATATCTTGCCTTGTAATATTTGTTAAATCACGTGTGCTGTGTGATGATTTCAATCATCGCCACAAGTTATTACTGCAAAAACTAGTGTGTCAAGGATATTCCATAAAAGCCTTTACTCTGAATTTCTTAAATTTTACAATGAGCACGCCTCTCTTGGTAAGAACGGGCGGAGTGTTCAGAATCTCTAGGACAGTAACTAGGAAATTCATGTTACAGCAAAAAATGTTCACCGCATCTCCTTTAAACCTGTTAACACGTATTATATTTAAAAAAACTTTAACAAACATGCTAACACATCATATAAACCTTTGTTCTAAATGGCTAATTATATCGTCTTGAATTTAACTGGACAAACCCCTGCGGTGTCAATTTGCGGCTGTTACAAACTTGAGTCTTAAAGTTCAAGCAATGATCCTTGGAATAATACGCATACAAATTAGAATTTTAATAATAACAACAAAAAGACGTATACAATGAGTATGTTTAATTAAAAAAATGTGATGTAACAATAATTTTAATGTAATATTTTAAATATTTATCCTTGTTATTAAAACTGATGTCAATGGTGTTACAACATAGAGAAGCATAAAAAAATAATGCCTAGTCCCTACCTACTGCCAACTTGTGCTGCTAGGCGCCTGCAAATACTTCAATAGTGAGAGCCCTGAAAGGCTGGGTGTATTTTTTGTCATTATTTTATGTTTTTAGTCAAACAAGACATTTTATTACCTGTCAGTGGTGTCTTTACAGCTTCAATAAGATTGTGAAAAAGAAAATACAATAAATGTGCCGGCCTTCCAATTTTCTGGCCACGTGAAGAATAAATCTTTTTGTATTGTCTTGCACTTAGGGAGCAATCGATAATTTAATGAGAGAATGTTACATAGACAAGATAAAAGACGTCGTTACACCACTGACACTGTGGCATTAAATTAAGGATTGTTCCACGAATTTTCAGTATTATATGAGCTTTTATATTTATATGTTATATGTTATTATATAGATTATATGTGGTTTTATTTTTATTTGCTGGCATTTTGTAACCGGATGTTAAAACAATTGCACAAATAACAAGTGCATAGAGGCAACAACTGTATACTATATATGGGGTACAATGGGAATTCACTGGCAGTACAGAATCTAGGTGTCGGAACAGACATTCGTACAGTACAATAGACCTTCTAGCTCAAAATCGTTCGATCAGCTTCCAAAACAACGTGTAACACAAACCACTAAAGAACTAAGGAAGTATATAATGTAAAAAAATAGAACGGATTCATGCAAGAGAGGCAACATTTTTCTGTGATGACGGATAAGCGGAAGGCATAGACCCCCCCCCCCCACGTGCTGGAGAAAAATATTTGGCAACAAATTCTGATGGTTTTTTTTTTTCATAGCTGGTTCTGAGTCTGAGTAATAAGAAAATTGTACGGTACATGTACATTGCATGTACGTTGCTTTTCATTGGTAAATCAACCTGTGATGGACACTTTTCTTTTCATACATGCTAATTAATGTAGGCTAAAGCAAAAAATGTTTTCTTGGACATTTCCTTGAATATTCCTTCGGTGAAAGTACACTTTCAATTGTGAAGAACAGAGAAAGAAAAACTATATTGGAGGGGTATTGCACAATCATTGACAAGTCTTGGTTCAGGGTCAGATTTACCTGATGAGCTAAACTTCATCATGGAGTAAATGCTGCGCATGTTCTGATATTCTTATTTTTTTTTAAATAAGACAAAATTTACGTTATTTCAATGTCCTCAGTATCTCAGGAAAATATTTTGTTCGATGCAAAGTCATTCGCAAACAAAAGTCTTTTCCGTGGTCATAATTCTGCAAAACAATTTAACATTTTGGAATCTACAGACATGGAAGATGGAAACCTTTCTTAACTTAGAAACTTTATGAAAAGTCAGGAAAATTTCCAAGAAACACGACATGGTTTCTCCTAAAGGCATCTCTTGCCACAAAAATATAAAAACTGAAGCAATCAGTATTTTGATGTGTCCACCTTATGTACAGTTTTCTCAGTATAAGTCAGTGGCGTTATATTGTGTCAGTGGTGAAACATTTTTGTCAGTGGTTTTATCAGGGTATATTAGGCCAAATTATTCAAGACAAGTGTCTGATTTAAAATCTCTTAGTCACTAATGAAATTACATTGTCGCAAGTTTTCAATCTGATGAAAACGGTTTCATTGCGATTCTTTCTGTGAGGGTTGTACATACTTAAAGGTGGCTGCAGAAGGCTATTTGCATCAGTTTGAGAGCTTTTTCGTCCCATTTTCCTTGTTCAAATCCATGGGTATGACATATTTTAATAGTAACAAAACCTTTCTCCTACCCCTAAAGGAAAACGATGCAATTGCCAGCAGAAATGATGTTTTTCTATGGTACTCTGTGTGTAACGCCACTGACACGATGGCACATTTGGCCAACATTCTGGTGGCGTTTATATGAATGGTCAGCGCAGTTAGCTGTGAGTTGACTGTACGCTGCACCACCAATATCCAAAGAATTTGATGTTTTAAAATCGATGCTTCCTTAACTGACTGATTGGTAGCTTCAAAATATCCTAGTTATTGTAGAATGACCCAAGTATGAACCGTTGGGCTATACAGTGTAATTTCTAGCAAATCAACTTTCTGATCCTGACTTTTACAGGCGCAAGGTCCTGTTAAAGTAGGCCCTACAATGTATTATCTTATGTTTTTCTGTCTTTCACAGCCGAAGTGCGATGAGGACACACACCAATCTAGCATACGGTATTTCTACAGTTCAGTACGTAAAGGTGCGCTGCCAGAACATATAAAGGTCTTAACATGGTACATTTGATACCAATACTTAAATTTCTAGATCCCGATCACCAGTTTAATCGATTGTTTCTTTAATGGATTGTTCCTTATCGCAAGGCCACCTTGTGTACACACTTTCCGTTCATATCCTTTTCCATAAAGTTGCTGACATTCAGTGAGCTACTCAGACAGACAAACAGACAGGCAGGCAGATAAGTAAAGCCTCCATGGCAAGGCAATTAAACACACGTGGGTGATTTCCGGAGAAGCTAAAGCTTACAACAGCTACAATACTGAAACCAAATGAAGCCAAACGTTTGAAATTAACTCACCTTATCTCTTTGGTCGGCGGAGGAGAGGCTTGTGACCTCACATGCAGCGCTTCGTACGGATTCCTCGTGCTTTCTGTGGTATGGAAATGCATATCTTAAGACACAATAATGTAGTAAAATCTACAGGTTTGAAACAGATGATTTAATTTAATTGAGACTTTAGACCCAAAATTACTATATGACCTGGTTTGTTTGCTTTAGGTTTAACGTCGCTCTGAACATGATTTCGGTCACCACGTGTATATGTCTTCCTGAATTAGTACGGTTTGAAATCAGAAATATGCCGGTATTCAAAGTGCTGCCTCACTAGGAATGCTATGCTGAAGGCACCTCAACGCACCGTCCGGCCCTCCATTACGTGCGGCGGAGTAAATCACGGCAGTATTGAAATGAACCTAGAAGATCTTATTTATTTATTTATTTGTTTGACTGGTGTTTTACGCGTCGTACTCAATATTATTTACTTATAATAGGGCGGCTAGCATTATGGTGACAGAAATTCGTGCAGAGCGCGGGGGAAACCCGCGGCCATCCGCAAGAAAGGACGGCCAGGATTATGGTGGAAGGAAAGAGACTAGTCAACTTTCTTTTAGGTTGATTTTGCAACAAAAGCCTTTTATCTGTGAAAATCGATGTGACCTACAGGTGTAAGAATCAAGACGTATGACTATAATGCCTAAGTTTCGTAAAAACGGTACTGATTACTGTTCTGCTTTTCCACATGTAGGTTACCTGATTTGACTCCCTTCACAGGAGGAGATTTCAAGGTGGAGGAAGGGTTGATTCTTTTTCTCTCTCCGGGCTCTCCGGATTGGGAGTAAAACAATAGACACGAACTACAAATTTCACCAGAGCTCGCGAAAAGTGGGAATGTTCATAAATCAGATGCTTCTGTGCAGGTGGCTTCGACACTAGCAAAAGGGTATTTTGGGTATTTATACCTGCATTTCATATTCATCAACAAGGTAAATTGGTATACAGGCGAAGAGGCACAAATTTCCTTCAATTAAATTATTTAGATTGCCACATGGCTCTGCACAACGAAGCCACCTTGATAGAACGGAGAGGTTGTAGATCTCCTAACTCTCCACAGTGTAGTTTCCCGTTTAAAGAATTGGATCGGGCAGGTCCGGACTCTCCGAAGAGAGAAAAAGAATCAACCCCTTGTGATATTGCAAAATTTCCAGTTTTGCAAAATCATATGCCAATGAAAATGCCGATTTTCTTTCTGTTTGCTTACCTGTGTGTGACATCTCCGGACTGTGTGCAGATGTTTTATGTAAACAGAACAATAACACAAATAAAATCCGGTTATCAGCTCTTAATTTCTAATATACCTAAATGTCTGATAAAACCTTTTGAAGCATCTTTATGAATGATTGATTCGCTGACTGGTTCGTGCTTTCCCGTAACGTTCACTCGTTCCATGACGGCAACTTTAGTGCATTCAGGCGCCCAGGGAAAACACACAGACTTTGGCAAGTTACTGACGAACTTTCACAAGGTCAATGAGCGGATTTTCACAGATTACGAAACCAGGCAATAAGCCATACATTGGTGGAGGGCAACTGATCTACAATAAACTTTATGTAAGCGATTCTGGGATTGAATTATCAACTCCTGTACTTGTGTATATTAAAAGACTAGCAGCTTAACTGTGCAGTCAGGACACAGTTTCGTTCATACCGTTGGAATAGTGAAGCGTAAAAGATAGTACACTATATTTCCAGGGAATGGTCGACCAGTATGTATGGGCCTATGTAATGAGTTACTATTGAAGTGCTCTGAACTGATAGCCAGTTCGAGGACGTTTCAATATTATCCGTTCAAGGATGTTTACAATTGCTACTGTATAAGCATACATGTAAAACGCTTGCTATTGGGAATATCTTAACCGACCGACCAGAAGACACACAGACATGCACGTGTATGTCGTTTTTGTTCGGTATATTTCGGTTCGACTTTTCCCATCAGTAACAACTGATTTACAAACGTACCTGTTGGTCATATCTTTGTTGGAGGCATTGGCTGAAACACAAACATAAAAAAAAAACAATATGTTATGTACTATATATACATTATAACTTACCGAGCTTTGAGATCGGTTGGCCATGTTCCCAATTTACCTTCCCTGGATCGTTACACTCAGTAACGCCTTCCCCAATTACCTAGAACGTCCTCAGAGAGTCAAAACTGAACACCACAAAAACAGGTTTCCCTTGATCTTCAAGTAAGTCTGATTTCATATACCCTCATCATCCGTGAATAATAAAGACCAAATCGTCACAAGTAACACAAACGTAACCGACAACATCCATTCAGAGAGCAAAAGAATTTCGCAAAGCCACCATTTTCGAATCCTTTGATTCCGTTGATCTGTTGGGATAGGATGCTCTGACAAAATTCAGATCGTATTCCTTCTTCACAATAGTTTTCATTATTTGCTACAGTTCCTTCTATCGGGGACAGATTTTTTGGGTAGATTTGTGGGTTGGAGTTAAGTGATTGGAGTTGAGTGATTAGACTATTTGATATCACCATAAGACAAAATGTCAGTATTAATTTAACTAGGCAACATGCATTATTCATGTATATTAGCATATGATCTCGTGCTGGAGATTTTAGATGTAAAAAGTAAATGTTATTTTGTGTTGATGTCTGGAGGTAATGATATTTTATTTCTTTGCCTTAGACAGCTTTACAAGGTATGTAATAGCGCTCAGTTTTGAGAACAATATTGTCAGGTTGTTGGATATCAGTGTGTGTGAGGAGTCTGTGCTATAAAAGAGCTGTGGAGTTAGCTTGGGCTATTACAACTAGGTCACAGCTGCACATGCATGGTGGCCGGGGGAGGGGGGGTGTGACTCTGTAATCTACACACCATGGGACACTCTACAATATATGAGCATGTTTTTCTGAATGAATGAATGAAGGCTTATTGTTTAACGTTCTACTCAAGAATATTTCACTTATACGAAGGCGGTGTCTCCTTAGTGCAGGACGGATTTCCACCGTATCTTTTATCTGGTGCTGCCTCACCGAAGACTTGCCGCCGTCACCCAACAAGTCACATTTTACTGACACCGGGCAGACCAGTCTATCCTCTTATTGCTGAGCGCCTAGCGAGGAAGCGGAATGTACCATTTTTTAAAGTCTTTGGTATGACCCGACCCAGGTTTGAATATTTATATTAGTAATTGAGTATTTACTGTAACTGAATATTCATTGAAACTGGGCACTGTGAGATTATTTTTGTGTTGGGTTATATTGTATTTTTTGTTTAATGTTACATAACAGTGTAGGTCATGTGCAGATTTTTAGGAACCTGAAATGTAATCCATGGAATCATAGATTAGGGTAGCAGTGAGACACACATAAAGTAGCATTACGCATGCTCTAGATTGCTCAGTAGTCACGTGATGGTGCAAGTGATTTATGTATGTTTAGTTGTTTGTTGTGTAATATTGCCTTATGGTGTTTCAAATGCACTAACCAGGTATTTTATTATGTTTGCAGGAGTTCGTTACATCATTTACTACTTCGTTACAATAAAACCGTCATGACTCAAAATCCCGAGTTGTTAGAGCTTACCTTAGACCATCAGCCTCCGACACTTCTTCAAGCTATAATTAAAGTTAAAGCTCCGAAACACGATGTCTCAGTCTTTCAGTAGTGTACAATATTCTTGGTTTTAATCCACACGTTCCACGAGTTTATCTTTTGCAGCATAATTAATACTCACGGATGATTTGGTGTTATGAACTCAGGATAATTTGGTGTTATGAACTCAGGATAATTTTTTTGTTATGAACTCAGGATTATTCAGGATTAAAGGAAGCCTTGCTTTATGGATGCTGGTTTTGGCATGTTAAGGACAGCATAGGCCTCAGATCTCCTTTCATCCATAACTTAACTTTGTATGAAATTAATGAAGAAAATTATAGGGTTTATTATTAAAAAATGACATACTGGAAAGTTTTGGCACAAAAATAAATTGCCGAAAAATAATCAGTATTGATGTTCCATTAAACTGAGGAATCACAGCGAAAAGTAGCCATGTTTTACCGGAAGACACCATGTTACGCCGGAAGACACCACGTATTAAGGCAGAAAGTAACTATGTTACTCGCAATTGACCGTGTTACACGGAAGACGCCATGTAACGCCAGAAGACGCCGAAAGACACCAAAAGATGATTTCACCTTCACGAGCTCTTCTCCATAAATATATGAAGACTGCCAAGGCTATGGTCACAATAACGACCACCGATGTTAACACTGCCGGTACGACAACACTGGACTCAGTCTGGCTGTCTGCTCCTGAAACGTAACAGGAAACTACCTTATGGACAAGTCTAATACCATACGCCTGTGTAAACATGGCACAACATTGTATCGCAACAAAAGAGTTACATGTGTTTGTAGTCGTAGGTTAAAGTATTATTTCACCAAGGTTACCCAAGTTAGTGTTTTATTTAGCATTCGCAATACAACTCGTCTCTGGTGTACTATTATACTTTATTTCGTATCTTTCACAGCATTCCAGATTTAGGTGAAGGGTTATTTCTGACCTTGGCCTTGCGCAATTGGAAGATTTCTTTTAAAAAGTGATTTCAATCTATTTCACAAGTCACTGATTCAAACACTAACATGCCAAGGACAATCCACCAAACGCATTTAATCTGTGTTTCGTAAAAAAGGGAGCATAACACTTTTATTGGCAAAAATGGATCGGGTGTTCAGGACCTCTAGCGGTCTGTATTCTAGTTATATATAATTCCTCTTAACCCGGTGATGGAGAAACAAAGAGTTAAGAAAGAAGTAAATTAAATCAGTATCGAAATATTGCACCATGCTAGTTTGTCGTTTGTATCAATATATATATATATATATATATATATATATATAGAGAGAGAGAGAGAGAGAGAGAGAGAGAGAGAGAGAGAGAGAGAGAGAGAGAGAGAGAGTTATATGTATATAATATGTATATATATATATATATGTAACTCTATGTCTCTCTCTTTCTCTGACTCTCCTTGTCTATGTCTCTCTGTCTCTCGAGATCGATCGATATATATATATATATATATATATGCAACTCTGTCTCTATGTCTCTCTATCTGTGTCCGTCAGTTTTTTTTTAGTATACCACAGCAATCTAGGCTGTGGGAGAAATATCAGGTGGGAGAAAACCACCTACATTCCGTCGACAAGACCTGCTGATCGTTATATGACTACGACGTCACAACTGGCAGTTAGATATGAGCTAAGGTAACGGAAAAACACACGGTAAAAACACATTCTTAAAACCACCTTACCGGTCCGACTGACAGAACTGAGTTGCGACACCAGGTGGTCTCAAAATCCTTTAATTTATCGAGCCTGCGGTGAAGTTCGAAAGAACTCAAAAGGTGTACATGCAGGTCAATGTTGAAAAAGACAGGCAAGACGTTGACGTGATCAATGACGTCAGTGTGCAAATCTCGAAAAGACTAGGCAAGCGAAAATTATTTCCAGTCACAAAACAATCCCTAGCGGTTTAAGGATACTACATATACTTGATGTAGATTAAGTGAATTATCCTTATACGTATAACTCCTTATACAAAGTGGTCTATCGGTTGCAAAAGCCTCATGCGATACCTTAGGCGGCTTCTTAACTTTTTCTGTCTTGGACGGTGCATGGTGCGGTATTGCATTCCCAGCACCAACACCTCAACTTTCCCGCTCGTGTAGGCGAACACGAACTCGTCAGGAAGATCGCCGACAACGGAGTCCCCATTTCAGACAGAGAGTCATCTGTGGCAGACTCCGCTCCAGCTCGAGACCGAATCCCCGACATCTAAGAGCACAACTGGCAGAGAAGCAACGCACGTTGATAGCGACGGTGGCCTATCCGAGTTAGATTCAGTTGGCGTGTTCTTCGCTAAGGAAATAGACTGATCGTCAAGACCGAAAGAATCCCTCCACAGGGAAGTAGTCGAATTACCTTTATCCGATCAATTGTCGCCCTGTCGCGACTCAAGAACCTGATCTCCCCGGATTTCTGTGAAGTCATTTCAATAACGTTATTCCTTGACAAATTACACAAGGTGGCGGCAACTTAATGATTCGTCTTTGGGACTGGAGTAGTCTCCAAGGATACCCTGCTCTCCAACGACCTTGTAGGTTGGGATACTTCGTCAGTAATTAGCCATGTGTCACTTGCTTTCCCAACATTAGCAGGAGACGCCTCCTGTCGCTCATTGCGCACAATTTTATTGGCCAAACGGGAAGTTTTTACAACTTCCCCAAACCGCTCGTCTTTATCCCCTCTGCTTTCCTCATTTTTGTTATCATTCAGGGGATCATTATTATTACTGTCATCATAACTGTTGTCCTTATTTTGATTGTTATTGCTATAATTAGTATCCGTTTTATCACTGTCATCATTATCAACATTCTACATTATGTTATCATTATAAACCTATCATCTTCTACCTTTTCCACGGTATTATCGTTAAATTTTTCTCTCGTTAACCTCCATCTCGCTGTCATTGCCTTCTAATCCCTTCATAGATTCATTTAGGATAGGGCAATCCTTCCTATACCAAAGTGGGGCCCTAAAGTTCCCTATGTACATGCTTTCAGCTATTGTCTCATGTACATCACTCAGCCATATGCACCTAATTCCATTTTCCAGATTTCTGTCAAAGAAATAGTGCTATCAGCTTACTTGATGAATTCGCCCATAACGGGACATTATACCCTTAACAGTTCCATCTGTTATTTCTACTGGACATTTCAATTTGACGAGAAGCCTTTCTTCGTCAACTTCAAATATTGCACACTCGGTACCTCTAAGGGTAAATCCGACTGCCAATTACTTGTCTTTGTCCGCTTCATTGGACACGGTCACGTTCCACGTGCGTCCAGAAACGTCAACAAGGCCACACAAAACTTTCCGCCCACTTCCCACAAAATCTGTCAGTCTTTCGTACATTTCAACCGCATGTACGTTATCCGCCTTAATAATTAATTTCAGGCTCAGAGACCTACTCACCCACCCTGCCACCAGTGTGGAACAGGGCGAGACATGGCAACTAATGTGTGCGCGTTCCTATTAGAGAGTTTATTCTGTAGAGAGAAAAAAAAAATTCTACGTCCAATTGCGCAGGCGGTCAGCCGGGGACTGAACTGGAAATTGAGACTAGAGCCTTTGCTCTAGTATCCTAACTACACTACTAATCTTCCTGCACGGAGACCCGAAAGGCCTCCCACTAGATCTCTGTTTCTATCCAGCCACATCTATCTATATCTCTATACCTCTGTCTATATTTATCTATATGTCTATCTATGTCTATCTATCTGTATGTTTCTATCTACCTCTACATCATTGTCTGATCTATTTTTTATATCCATCTATCTTTCTATATAACTCTATATCTTTTTTCTATCTGTGGATATATATCTATCTATATCTCTACCTATCTATATCTGTCTCTATCTCTATCTCTCTATCTATTCATCATATATCTGCTTATCAATCTATCTGCCTATCTATCTGCCTATCTATCTGCCTATCTGCCTATCTATCTATCTATCTATCTATCTATCTATCTATCTATCTATCTATCTATCTATCTATCTATCTATCTATCTATCTATTTGCCTATCTATCTATCTATCTATCTATCTATCTATCTATCTATCTATCTATCTATCTATCTATCTATTTGCCTATCTATTTCTACCTCTCTCCATTCCTATCTCTCTATCTATCTGTACATCTATCTACCTCTATCTCTATCTATCTATCTATCTATCTATCCATCTATCTCTATATCTATCTTTGTATTTATATCTATCTCTATATCTCTATATCTATCTATCTATCTATCTGTCTGTCTGTCTGTCTGTCTATCTATCTATCTATCTATCTATCTAACTATCTATCTATCTATCTATCTATCTGTATCTACTATATCTCATTATTTCTCTATTTATATATTTCAGTTGAACTTTGATTACACCTGTTAATAAATGGAAGTAGCGGTCTTATATAAAATGATGGATATTGGGTCCCCAACGCCGGGTTGAACGGAATTACACAGTTGTAAAGCTAGAGATTCTGGACATTCCGTCAGTATATACTTCCAAGAGAACCCTGTACACAGTGGACAGTTTAAGAAACTTGGAGTGAAGGCGTTTGATGAAATATCCTTGACACACTAATTTTTACTTCGATAATTTGTACACGGCTTTGATTGGAATCGTCACAAAGCAATCAGGGATCTAACGAATAATGCAAGGCGAGGTGTGTACACACCACTTGGTGGACTCTTAAGAATATTGCTATTGAAATAAAGATAATTTACAATGTGAAGATTGAAACTAGTCCTTTTGTCTTATAGTCGGCATGACAGGAAACCACTGAGATCAGGTTCAAGTGCAGGTAAGAGGTATAGTCCGGAGAGTCTGCAGTTTCTTTACAGCCCAGAGAAGGTATATATCTCTCATTGCCTTTGCTAAATTGGTGACCACCTGTTACATGTTACGAGCTATGTTTTTTATTTAATGATATACATATTCTGGTTCTGCTGTATTCTAGGTCTGTGACATCACTCCAACATTGACCTACGACAGCACAACTCGTTACTGACGGTTTCCCTTTGTTCTGCTGAATTCTATGGCTATGACATTGCTTTAACATTTACTTGTGTCACGGTTGTTTCCGTTACATTCTATGGCTATGGAATCCTTTTAACGTTTACCTGCCACAACACAGCTGGTCACCGAGGGCTCACTTTTGTTCCACTTATTCTGGCCGTACACTCTGAAGCTGTGCAGTCCACTATCCAGACCTGTTACCTCCTCCATCACAGTTTTCCCTTCACCAGGGTCGGGAATATCTCTCCGCCATTGATTCCACTCTTCGCTTTCTCTCTTGTACTCTATAACAAAGGTTTGAGTTGAGCCGCCATTGAAGCAGGAGATCCAGGATATATTTGCAGACTCACTCTCACATACGGCCGTTCCGAGCAAAGGCGAGCACGGTCGATCTGCAATTATAGTATATAAGTTTCTATAGTTGAATACTGTCCTCGTGTTCATAAAAAAACAAAAGCACTGAAACAAACAGGATTAAACATTGACAAAATGTCGTTATTCCTTGCCAAACTGATTCTGATTCAATAAATAAGATAACATCGATATTTACTTATTTATTTGATTGTAATTTTACGCTGTATACTCAAGAACATTATGGTGGTAGAAAACCAGGCCACAAGGGAGATGATCAAGAGGCGAACCTACATACGAGAGCTGCCAACATTATGGTGGTAGAGAAGCAGGCCACAAGGGAGATGATCAAGAGGCGAACCTACATACGAGAGCTGCCAACATTATGGTGGTAGAGAAGCAGGCCACGAGGGAGATGATCAAGAGGCGAACCTACATACGAGAGCTGCCAATATTATGGTGGTAGAGAAGCAGGCCACGAGGGAGATGATCAAGAGGAGAACCTACATATTTACAACAATAAATCTTCTGTTTTCACGTTCGGGCCATTAATACCTCAATATGCCTATTTAAAAGCAGATTTGGGGTAGGTATAAGGTAGTCAAGGGTTCTGACATGCGCACACACAAAAGACAAACAGATCATGCTGTCAAGACTCTACAGTCAGTGAATATGTTTACTGGATTTGACCCACAGGTTGTAAAACTAGGCATCAAAACGGACTGTCGTATACCAGCCGTCAACCAAAATTGACTTTTCGGGTCAATAATCGCAAAACCAGTTTCAAAAAACGACAAATAATACAAACCTCCAAAGAAATAAGAAAATATATAAATATAAAATTAAGACCGATTCATGCAAAGAGAAGCAGTCAACAATTATATATATATATATATATATATAATGTAATATGGATACTTGGCTGTCTATCTAATCTCACCTTTTAGCACAATCAAAATGCCGACTTTGGAAACACCAACTTCATTTTCAACGGACAGGGTATATAATCCAAAGTCCTGGCGACCGACGTTGGAGATGTCCAGTTCCGCTAGGTGACCAGAAAGAACAACCGTTGTGTTGTAAAATACGAACTCGTGCTCAGCCGCCATTACATGAGAACGGTATTTACTTCCTGGTTGGCCAGAGACAGTCAGTCTGCCAGTTAAGCCATTTGTCATTTTGTACCAGGTAAAGTTCTTATAGGATGGATTAGCCACAAATTTAACCGTCAGTTTCACATTTTCTCCGATGGATGCCGCCTGTTCGTTCATCTGAGACGGGAACTGCGGTCTGGCTGAGAAACAACAAGCATGAGATATTTATCATTTCTTCTACCCTTTGAAAAGATAACAGAAGTAATGAGTCATGCACATGAAAGGATGCATCTTTGGCCATGTTCGCAAGCTAGCAGTGGCTTACACAAGAGATATTCAAAATGAAAAAAAATGAAAATGAAACTTTCTACTTTCAAAATCCATCATTGCAGAAACGTTGGTTTTCTGGAAAATTGTGCAGTTTAGGACCAAAGTTAAGATAGGTCAAGTACAGGACATGTCTAACTTAAATACACTCCCTACGCCTGATCTGAGATCGGTTGGCCACGTCGCTAGCATATATGGTTCACATTTACCGCTCTGTATCGTTGCATTCACTAACCTGGAGCTAGGTCGTTTCGCCTCTACATGTAAAATTTGTACGCCATCAAACGGATTTCTTTTAAAGTTATTCTGCCTTCCTATCATTTTGTGGCATATGAGCAAAAGACACCGTAGGTAAATATTATTTTAAATATTTCAAAATGTAACCAGCCTACCGACTGGGCAGCCGCCGAAAGTGATAAAAAAACAAAACAAGGAAACCTGTTTTGGTGATGTACAACTTTGACATGTTAAAACAGCACAGCAGGTTAAAGGGTTAAGTTGCAGATCACTGAATACAAGAATACAGATCTGTATTCTGAAAGTTCAGGTTAAAAGAGAACATCGACGACTAAGGCCTAACCGTTATCACCCCAAATCCAACACTTACAATTGTATACTATGGATTTGACAATAAACAAGCCCTTCTTAACCCGGTGCCAGGTATACCTATCACCATCATCTTGACAAGATCGCACACACGTCTTTGGCGCTGGTAAGCAGAAACCGGTAGATTTCTTCAGATAATTTACAGATAATTTCACAATCCCCCAATCATTTAGCCTGCTATAGAACAAGAAAACTGTGTGAATGTATAAACAATTTGCAGAGCACAGTTCCTTAGATATGTCTACTTTATGTGTTGTCGTAAAGAATATGCTGGATCGTGTAGTTCAACACCAACGTCACACGGGGACTATGTTTAGGAACGAAGAACGGTAAGTAAAAAGCTAGCGTCGCCATCTGAAGTCAGCATGCTGGAATCTGTATAATCAGAATGTGACTTGTACATACTAGACTACAGTCAGGGCTTTGTTGTTACCTTTGATCTTGACCTCCAGTTGCCCCCCCTGAACGCCCCCAAACCCATTATTGGCTCCACAGCGGTATACACCCTGGTCTCTGAACGTCACCTGACTGATGGACAGGGATTTCTCAGGGCTGTGGTTTGTCAGTGGTACAATACGGTTTCCAATGGTACGATTCCAGGCAGAGTAGGTGAAGTTTTGAGGTACAGCTTCAGCACGACATTCCAGCTGTAGCGGGTTTCCTTCTATAACCTCGCCTCCTGATACCAGAACGACAGACACAACCGGCGGATCTTGAGAAAGGGACGAATACATACATCACAAATATGTGTGGTAAAATGAATTACCATTCCCAAGTCTCTTTGTCTACCCCTAACGCGGGTACACAGTATAATGATGTTCAGAATGTTACACAACCAAAGGGGTTTTGGTTTATGATTTCAAAGAAAATTACATTTTCTAATCGTATATACAGTGAACAATCATTGTTAATAAATTACAACGGTACACACTGATCAGGTTTTTGTTCTTATCAGTATTGTTTTTTGTGTAATGTGTTTATTGCCGATGGTTAATTTCACTTCATAGTTAAATTTTCTAAACGCTGTACTCCAGATTTTTTGCAGTCAGTTTTATTAGAACTGTTCATGTAAGCGTGTAAGAAGTAACAACTTACAAGCCCCGTACCACAGACTAATGAGAAAAGAAACTGTTCGTCATATTAATATTATTCATTGATTCGCCAGCACTAGTGTGCAGATTGGTGTATGGATACTTACAGAAGACAGTGACACTAACAGACTGCCGGTTTGTTCCCCCCACGCTATTTTTTGCTGTCACCGTGTAGACTCCAGATTCAGTCCTGCTGATATTGTTGAACCTTACCACGGACGTGTATCTGTGATTTGTTACAATCCTCTTCGGCTGAGCTACACGACTCCAGATTATACTCGGCTCGGGTTTAGCCCATATAGTACAGGAGAGCTCAGCGGTGACATTTTCCACGAAAATGTACGACGGTGTACAGCTGGTAAACATAGGTCCGTCTGGAAAAGACAGTACCCACATCGTCTCATTGGCTAATTTACTCAAATCATTATATTGGATTGGATATGTTTCCAGAAAATGTTACTACAGCCAGGAATGTATTTTAGAAAAGAAGTACAGACCTGAAAGCAAACGTTCGAAATGAGGCCACGAGGGTCTTATATATATTTGTTAATCTCAGTGTACACGAGAGCTTAAGACTCAACTCAACTCGATGATTGTATCTGGTTATTCGCGCTCGTGAATTGACAATATCGACGCGACTCAACTGAAGATGTACCCCGGTCGTCTTGTGTATGCCTTTCCATTTTAAAGCCGTATGTCAATCGAGAACTGGGACCAACTCGGTACGACCAGATGAGTTGAGTCGTCTTAAGTTCTCGTGTATGCCGAGCTTCAGGGGTGACATTAATGGTCAGTCTTCGTGCTTCACTATATAGATATTCAAATTTATCCTGACTCATCATTCAGTCAACACTTTCTGCCGATCCTATTCATTTCCGTTCATTTTCCACTTCTATCCACCCAATCCATCGTCGTCCATTTGTCACTTTCTAGTCATTCTATCCATCGGTATATAATCATGAATAAAAGAATGCCTATTTTGCAGAAGTATATTAATTTCAACTCAAACTGGCATGAAAGAAAGGAACTTACATGTGACATCCAGTTTGAGACTGGGTGATACGCGTTTAGTAGTGTCATCACCAGGTCTCTGAATGTCACATCTGATGAAGTCATCATCCTGATATCGATCAGCCCTCACTGTATACCGCTGTGTGGTCAGGTACCCGTGATTGGGACCTCGCTCTGAGCTCGCTTGTGATATCTCTGCCGGTGCTATAGGACTGCTGTTGTTGTACCAGGAAAGGATGGCAGCAGGGTTGGACTCACCACTGGTACATGTAAATGTCACTGTGCTGTTTTCTTTGACGTTGACTGTGTTTCTCGATTGTCCGGGATCTCCCGTGAGCTGCACGCTGTCAGGCCCAACTGTATTATCAAAAACCAGTTAACATTTATGTCATAGGCCTGCGTTACATATATCAAGTGTTCTGCAGGTTTGTAAACATAAATTAATTGTATCAGGATGTAATTTAAACATGATAGATTCAAATTCACATGACTATTTCATCGTTTTTATCACTACTGTAATCTGAATTTGTGCTCATTTTATATTTTATACTACTCAGTTCAAGTAGTTTTTGGTTATTTATCTATTGTTGTGTAACGCCATCATTATAAATGATACTGAAGAAACGTAAACAATACTTTGAATATTCTGCTCTGCTGCTCCATTCATCTTGTCACCGCCAAGCCCTGACCCCTTACATACACACGTCTCCTGATTCAGGGACGGATTGACGTTATACTGATACTGATCTGCTGACTTCAATCGTTACCAAGGGCTGGGTTTTTCTGACCACACCCCGATAACAAGGAGAGTGCTGGTCAGGGATTGCTCTTTCCCACCTGACAGGTCAAGGACGGTGTTTCTCCAGGCTCCATGGCAGTGTTGTTAAGGTTACACGAGTGCATTGATTTGCATTTTGATGTCTTAAATTTGTTAACTTCAACCACAAAAAATGTATATCCCCAATCTTTCGCGTGGTAGTATGCCATACCACCACACACAGCTTGGACTTTTCTCTGCATCATATCAAAAAATCAACATAGCATGATCACCATTTTTTTAGCTGTTACTTATGGAAGTGACTCAATAGCACTTTGTCACCTTGGTAACCTCGAGGAGGGGGGGGGGGTGTGGAGAGTCCCCCTGGCATAAAGTTTTCAGTTGGTCCAATTTTGATTTTTTCGAAATGAATTTTCAAAATTCTGATATATTTTAACTGGGTGTAAAATGACAGTATAGAAATTTAAAGTGTATCAACAACTTAGAGTGTGTCTGTGTGGCAATATTATCCAATCGGTGCTCCAGCACTCATAGATTCGAAGCAAAATCTTGGACCCAACAGGTGTAACCTTAACATAACCAGAGAGAAGGGCGCCATACTGAAGAGGGTCTGTGTGCAGACAGAAGTAGGCCAGTTTGTGGCACTTGATATATTATTATACTTCGTGCATGTTAGTTCAGATTACAAATCAAGATGTTTCACTCTTTGAAATTGCAGTAAATGTGTAGGATACAATTATATCACTATTCGTATTGCTGCAGATCAAAGAGCTGTACTAAATGCCAGCGCGGCGCATTGACCAAGGTGCCTCTCACCAATGCGGTCGTTGAGAGTTCATCAAGTCCAGCTCATGCTGCTTCCTCTCCGGCCGTACGTGGGGTGGTGTGCCAGCAACCTGTGGATGGTCGTGGGTCTCTAGTGGGGTCTGCCCGATTTCCTACCGTCATAATGCTGACTGCCGTCGTATAAGTGAAATATTTTTGAGTATGGCGTAAAACACCAATCAAATAAATACACAAATAAATACATAAATAAAGTAATACTAAGTTAATTTAACCCAAAGTAGGAACACTGACCATATGGTGATTTTACATCCCTAAACATGTCTGATCTCTGTTTCATAATAGGGTATTAAATTTCACAACAGCTTCAATTCGGATTTCACTATAAACGAAGGAACATGTCTGTTTGTCTGTATGTATATACATTTAGGTATGCATGTATGTACTTTGCATTTATGTTTGTACATGTAAATAATATGAAAACTGCAGCACAGAGAGTAAAACCAGAGAACGAAGACAATACAATTATTGAAAAATGGCGACACGTAACTGGTAACGAAGGCCGACGGTCTCTTGTCAATTTACCTCGGTTAAGGTTTTATTGTAAATGTTTATGTAAATGCACGTATACATTTAGCAATCATATAGACCGCACGCTCTATAACACCATGGCTTCAGCATAATTAGGTAAGACAAGTGCAATGAGATTTATTGCAATGCAATACATGTACACTGAAGGTCACTGGTCTAAAATTGGTCCTCCAATCGACACTTGGTGGGAACATTGCACTGGGTGCCCAATGAAGTGCAGTATGGGGTACCGGTATTACAAATTTGCATACATGTATAAGCGATTAAGACGTCACAGCACTTATTCAAATAGATTCTGCATTTTTCCATTGTTTGTACTTGGAGGCGTACCCGGAATGTGGCCGTATTTACAATGGATACCTTTCTATGTCTTAAATTTATTTCCAAGACAAAACAAGGATCATGAGTTGATTTTCTAAAATAAAAACCGACTGAATGAACACCATGTCGCAACATCCTCGTGGATGTTAGTCTCAGTCTAACTGCTACACAATTTGGAGTCCACATGGCGTAGGAATTCAACCAGGAAGTTTTCAGACGGTTCACTTTAATACGCTAGTGGCCATTGACAGGGGCACGTTTTTTCTTTTTTCGGTGGATGGTGAGGATTTGGGTGGGGTGGGGTCAAGGATTGTACCTTTTAGTGTATGTACATTTGTTTTTGAATTTGAATTGTTACATTTATTTCAAGTAAAATAAGTAAAACCGCTCTTGACACACTTTTTGACATATATAGTGACGAGCAGTCTACAACAAAAACCGTCACTATTCTAAATACAAGTAACCTGTAAAGTTTCAGCGGCATTAAGGAGATATCTTCGTGCTAACATCGAATGTTGGGAATGCTGAGATTCGAATATTATAAGATGTCCTGATCGAAAGGGGTCAGCACTTTTAGCTGGTTAATGTAGTCATCAGGGGTCAATTTCATGAAACTTCTCACGAACATTTTAATCCTTAAACGCTACTATGGAGCTACAATACAGTTAGTGTATATTTACGGAGAAAAAAATCCCTACGATGTTTTATGAAATTGGCTCCTGGCCTTTCAAAGATCACGCAAAAGTTGTCAGTAAGCCACTGCATGACCTCGAGCAGGAATCGGTGCAACGCAATTGCGCAACTACCTACCCTCGTTTTCGAAAGGCACGTAAGCAAACGAATGTGGTCTATCTTTTAACATTAGGTTAGTGTGAGCACATGGGCACTCGCTATTCACTGTTTTTACTTTGTTTACCTTTTTTTTTGGACATATGTGTATGGAGTAGCAAGTGTTTTATGGAAAAGCGGATGCTCCGGTGCAAATAACTTTAAAAAGGTCCGAAACCACAGGTAGTGTCTCCGCTCTGGTGTAAAAAGGCAGGTCGACCAAGTTTGGTTATATGCTTGTTGACAAAAGGTTTTGGGTATCCAGGCACACGCGTGACACCCCCCCCCCCCCCCGCATCGTGAGATAACATACTGAGTCTAACCACTAACGAGACAGTTTTGACATGGATGAACATAGTGCTTCACCTACTTGATGGTTATGACTGCTTATAAAGCCGTCAACTTATGGATGCGCGAAGGCATTGTTCTTGAAACTAGGGAACCCGAACAAGCCCTGTACATTTTGTTCTGTTTTCAATGTAAAAATGGTAAGTCGAGAAACACAAGGGTGACCTGGCAAAGATCTGCGACTTTTATGTTTTTGGCCCCCCACAAAACGTGATCTCTATCACATATGTGGAACGCTTTTGAGTAGACGGCTACACAAAAATCAGTAAAATAAATAAATGAATCAATCAATGAATGAATCAATCAATCTATAAATATATCAATAAATAAATTAAAAAACAATACAACTTACACTGAACATTGAGTATGTGGAGTTGTGAGCGTACAGGAGGATCCGTCACACTGTTGGAGGCGTTACAGTACAGCTCAGCTCCGTTCTCCTCGGCACTAGCAGTAAACGTCAATGTCCGGGTTGTGGTCTGTACCGAGCTGGGGTTCTGGTTACAGTCAGCCGGCGGGTCTATCTCCCGGACATTACCGGAATTCCGTATGTACCCCCTTATACAGGCCTGGGGCTTACTGGCTGAGGTCACACAGATAAAGTTGCTGGGGTCACCGGCTAACACTGTATTCGGAGGGTTTGTCAGATTGACCCGAGTAACCATAACTGAAAATAGGCAATTGTTTAATAAAAATGATTTTAGAATGTAGACTATTCTGGAAAGTAGCCTAGTTTTTGTGAAGTGACCTGAAGGAATGTTCATGTGTGGGTCAAGCAGACCTATACAACACATTGCATTCACACAAGCAGATCATATGAAGAGCGCCTCAATCAAATGAGGACAGTCTGGCTTTAAGTCAGGAGGTTTGTCAGGTACCTGGTAAACTGTGGCGGTTTCCTACAGACAATCTGGTTTGCTCATTTTTAGAAAACTGATCGCCGTCGTATAAGTAAAATTTTCTTCAGTTGGGCGATAAAATTATTAAATAAATTAATTTCGCATTAAGGACATAGACATTTATCAGGCCCTCGAATAGAACATTTTTATGCTTTTTATATACCGGTACTAGAATAGTTTTCAGTTTTGTAAAAATTGTAGTATAGTCAGAACAACCGAGCAAAACGACACCATGTTTGCCAAGGGAAATAACAACATCAGCCATTTCTAATGAATTTACCTTTCACATCAGGGGAAACTCTCACGGCGCTAGCCCCAAACTGACAAACCCATATGCCCCGGCCGGTGTCTTCTGTGACGTTCTCTATGGTGACCGTGTAAACCTCTTCACCGTTGACGAGTTGACATCCCCCGGATAAACCGGCGGGTGATGATGATGATACTGGTATTGACTGGTTACACTCAGGGGAGGCGTATATAATGGATGAGGACTGACCAACAACACGGGTCCAAGTGAGATCGTCATTTGTGGCCCTGGTTATCTTACACTTCAGGGTAAGGGAACGCCCGGCCACGGCATCTCTTCGCATAGCGATTGACTGACTGGACACGGCCAAGGCTGTATTGAAAAGATCGGAGTCATTTTCAGATTCTGTGACTTCAGGGGTATACATGTACTTAATCGTTTGTTCGAAATACGTCGAAAATATTTTTCAATTAGTACTGTACTGGTATTAGACTTGCCTTAACGAAGCAATACATTTAACGTTTCTTTTTCTGACAAAAATCATATAGATATAGGCAGTGTGCTGATGTCTGCGTGTTGCAACTTTATTACAAAGGGTTTTTCCTTTCATTTTCTTTTTTTTTTTTCCAATAGCGGGAATCAGTTGATCATTATTTCTTAAAGGCATACAATGGATTGGACATTACTCCGAAGATAAATCGTGAGTTCATAAGAATGGGTATATAGTGATTAGGCTCTGCATGCTTGATTCTTCCTTAACTGATGGGAGGAGTGAGAATGGAGTACACATACCGAAAAAAAACAACTATAAAAAATGCACACATTTACTCCAGTTTTACGTTAACGTACTACTTTACACCAACCTCTGTTTTGTTTTTTCATTCGACTGATGCTTAACGCAGAAGGTCGTTCATCAGTTTCACTTGAGTTGTGGCGGCCCGGTTTATGGATGGGGGAGACCGAAGTGCTCGGAGTATTCCGGCGAACAGATATAACTCTACGTACTTAACTCTACTCCTGTATAGTACAGACGACCGTGAGCCATAAGAGGTATCATATGATTCATATAATTCTTAGAAAGGTTACCTGCACATAGGAACACCATGATAACGATCAGCAACTCCATTGTCACCGATTCTAAGACCTGCTCGTGACGGAATGCTTGTGACCACCCTCAGCGAAAAACTATTCTGTTAAAAAACAAAACATGTTTAATCGTCTTAACATATTTGCTGAAATACTTTAATGTACATGTAACATAACATGTTTGATACAAATATGGGTATGTATTATAGAAGACAGATTTCTACCCACCTGTCTTCATATAACCAGGTACAGTAATTGTAGCTGGGGAACCGGCACAGATTCCTCTACGTGGATGTATGCAAATGGTAATACACTTAAAAACTGAGGAAAAGTAATTGTAAATATTGCATTAATTTAAAAGTTTTAACTTGATTTTGATAATGCATGATATAATAATGATAATGATATAGGCAGTTTGAGAGTAATTCTGAATTAATCTATTTCTATATTCTTACCTGTCGTACTTGATCACTATCGACAGTGTTGGGGAAGTGAAGATTTCCCAATTCTCTCCCGACCAGGAAGAATAATACATCTAACAATAATCTACTGACGTAATAGGGGGAGAGTTTGTGTGCGCATGCGTAAAAGAGAGGATTGCTCTAGTCAACGCCATATAACGATATAACGCCAGCTACCAATACAGTGTCAGTCAAGTCATACCACCGGTATTCCAAGCGGTGTAGCCTCCAGTCACTAATTTGCTGTGGTGTAAAGGGCTCACCTTACACCGGATATACCTAGGTAGCGAACTGTAATAAGAGATGGTCTCTTTTCTTTTGATGAGAAAAGATCGGGGACAAGGAAGGCAGAAGCAGTTCACAAAACAGATTTACAGCTTTATCTGTGCACGTAGTGGATAGATCATGTCAGATATCATGTAATGTAGATTCATACACCTTATGCAAGAGTAGTAAAACTCCCTTCAGTTATGGCTCTTTGTCACCAGTAAACAGCTGGTGTTAAAGATATTTAATCCTTCCTCAAAAAATCTTCCTTTAAGACATAAACAGGTAAATGTATAGCGGTGCAGCCATGCTTGAATGGAGAGTAAAATGCTGAAACATTCTGCTGAAGTAAAGCCCCATAAATGTCTGCATCATATGTTAAACTCCGCGACATAGTTTGAATTGTCAAACTTAACATTAAAATGACATGTGACAGTACTGAACAAGGTGAACTATGTCGTGATACGAGTAGTACTCTGGTTAATCTAGCATTCAGGTAGGCCTACTGGTAGTGGTACTTGTAGTACCATCGTTATGTTAGTTCATAAAAATTCATGAAAATGGTCAGTTGTATCAGAGAGAATAATACCTGAGGTAACTTCATCGTCATGATAATTCGTGAAAATATAATCTATAAGCGTTGCGGGGTTAGATGTGACTCCAGCGGGTTTTGTTATTTTTGAAAAAGGTAGTGGGACGTCATAGAAAGGCAATGGGACGCCATAAAAAGGTAGTGGGACGCCATAAAAAGGTAGTGGGACGTCATAGAAAGGCAATGGGACGTCATAGAAAGGCAATGTGGACGTCATAGAAAGGCAATGGGACGTCATAAAAAGGTAGTGGGACGCCATAAAAAGGTAGTGGGACGCCATAAAAAGGTAGTGGGACGTAGTGGGACGTCATAGAAAGGCAATGGGACGTCATAAAAAGGTAGTGGGACGCCATAAAAAGGCAATGGGACGTCATAGAAAGGCAATGGGACGTCATAAAAAGGTAGTGGGACGCCATAAAAAGGTAGTGGGACGCATAAAAAGGTAGTGGGACGCCATAAAAAGGTAGTGGGACGCCATAAAAAGGTAGTGGGACGTCATAAAAAGGTAGTGGGACGCCATAAAAAGGCAATGGGACGTCATAGAAAGGTAATGGGACGCCATAAAAAGGTAGTGGGACGCCATAAAAAGGTAGTGGGACGCCATAATATCTAAAAATGTTTTGGAAGCTTGGTTATGCTCAGCCGTCATAAGATCAAAGTTGAAATCGCCAAGAATAGCACAGTTCTTGCTTCCTGATTTAACAGCGTCCAGTCAACGAATTAGCTGGTCAATAAATATATCTAGATTTTTTCTAGGTGGACGATATATAACTTCTGCAAGGAAATATCTTTGATCGATTTCAAATTCAACAAATAAATATTCAAAGTCTCCACTTGAATCGACATACGAAAGATTTTTGCATAGTTCTTTGTTATAATTTATATATAGAACTAAATCACCGCCTTCTCTGTTAATTCTAAAAGTTGTGAATTGTTGGTAACCTGGTATATCGAAGAGGTAAATTCGAAATTTAGGTTGTGTGTTATCCCAATTAATTCAGTAAAGTGTTTCTAGGACTTCTAGCGTTGAAGTGAATAAATAACATGGTTTTATTTTCAGATATTTTATATTTCTGGGTGTGGGAGTTAAAAGAGTCTTGTGAAAAATGTACCCATTGAGGTTTGGAAAATTTTTCTCAGTGACCGATTTCGTTACAGGTTTCATCGGTGACAAATGACCCTTCCTCGTCTTCATTTAAGTACAAAGGATTAAAACATAATGTTTCAAGATCCTGTAAATTTGTTTGATAGGAGATGGTCTAGATATTAAGTGTGTCATGACTTATCATTGAAAACGGGGCGATAAAAAAAACCCTGAAGGTGATCTTCCTCCTAGTATTCAGAGTCATATACTATAGCTATACTGTTGGGTTTTACTGAACGATTATTGCTAAATAGATGTATAGGAAATAAGATATAAGTAAGACAACATATGTTTACAATATTCTGGCCGACTATTGAATACATTTAACTATTCAGCATAAAGAAAATTTCATATTCATAGTTGTATCCTTAACTAGAAGATGTATGCGGGAGGGCATTACCAGGGCAAGTACTCCTTATAAAGGGCGCAAATATATGGACAATTAAGTGTTGTAGTTGATTTACACGTCTCTCAGCAGAGATGTCCATGCAACTGGTGATTGACAAATACACCCTACTCGTCGAAATATCCTTGTAGATTATGAGATTGCACAACAGCTGTAAAAAGTGTACATCTTGGTTTTAATCCAAACGTTCCGCTAGTTTGTCTTCTCCGGATTATGCCGACCCTGGATGCCGACATGAATCCAAAAGGGCAGTTAGCAGAACTTGGCTTTGTGTCGTTGTGCCAGGTGTTATTTGTGACGCTATTGTGGTTATATGTGGACGAATAACTAGGTTACATGGAGGCAGAATTACCGTAGAATTAAAGGAAACACGTCTTGCAGCGTATTGAGATTTAACACGTTTGATACGAGATGACGATCGAAAAGTCCATGTTCCAGATGAGTGAATGAAAGGCTACCCTACAGATCTGCATTTCTATAATCAGAGCGCATTACCAGCACCTTAGTACTAGCGTAATCAGAGCACTACAAGTACCACTACCAGTTCATGAGTACCAGGGTAACCAGAGTACTGCAAGTACCAGTACCTGTACTTTAGTAATAGCATAATCAGAACACTACAAATAACACTACCAGCACCTGGGTACTAGCCTAACCAGAGTAGTACAAGTGTCGCTACCAGTTCCTGGGTACTAGCCTGACCACAATACTACAAGTGCCACTACCAGTACCTGAGTACTGACGTGACCAGAGTACCACAACTAACCTGAGTACTGTTCAAAATAATTTCCGGGAATGGCGCTTAGCTACGTGTGTGTGTCGGGGATCCTCTGGGCAATCTGGTCCAAAACCTTGCAAAAACACTTTGATCATTTACGATAACACTGAACTTCTTATTTCATCACTCCATGTCCACCAACAACAAACGAAAAGCCTATATGGATCCATCCTCCAAAGAAAATTCAACCTTCAACAACAACATGGCGGCATCTAAAAGGCATAACACGGAGAACATAACGTCGAGCTCCACAACATCCAGCCTTAGCTCTCTGGAGGAATTGTACCTGGGATCGGAAATATCTGACCTCAATAAATGTTTTGCCAAACTTCATGCCTGCTTTAGATGTCACTTACCAAAACCGTTCATCACGTCAGACGTCGTGTGAACAATGCTGAGATTTGTGTTGAGGCATTAAATCAAGATATTGTTGAAATTCAAGAGCTCGACGAAGTCAAAAAGGTTTTACTTAAGGAACGAAACGAATGACCGAAACTATCAGAGAACACCGTGAAAGCAGTGTTATTCCACGCTATCCATCGTTTGCCCTGGGTCCCACAGGGTAGAAAGAATATAATATTGCGTTTTGTCCAACTGTACGATAGGGATACTGGTCTTTGCACCTGCACGAGGACTTTCTCGTGGCCATGGCTTTAGTGCAATTCCAGACCTAGCCCTAGTTGTTGCTCAGACGCAACGATCTAGTCCAGAAACTGAATGCAATGGCCATAGAAGAACAATCCTGGAGAAAACTACTGTATATTCGTGACCCCCCGTTTGTGATACCCGTATCAGGTAATGCCTATATATATATATATATATATATATATACCTCACAAATGGTATATTTACTGTACTATTTAAAAAGCGAATGACAAATTGTTTGGAAGTTTCAACTGTAATTTTTGTTTCAAAAATAAACAGATGGAACTGCAGGTAACCATTGTGGGAAAAGGTCCTAATTTTGTGTACAGCAGCCGAGTCCACCCTTGCAACGGAGTCTCGTGATTAGAAAATGGCGGTATTTCTTTGCTGTCTGGGTGAATAGCTCGGTTGCATTTGCATTTGCATTATTCGGCATAATCAGGAGATATTTATTCAGAAATACTTTAGGATCATGGAGAAGCCTGTTTTCGTCATGCAATAGAGGCGACAGGGCCCAGTTCCACGTAAGGGAATATAACGATGGCGGTTAAATTGTAATCTGAGCGAGAAACATGGCCAGCCGATCCCAGATCTAGGTTAAGCCAAGTTTCTGTTCTTAGAGGTGAACAATTTGTTTCTCTTGTTATATTCTTCAAAACTGTGCCTTGGTTTATTTCCGCACTGGTCGGTCAGCTCCACTCTCTTCAGGCGTCACCGACTTGTCAGATGTTCATGGTGAAGAGTAGAAGCACAGGAATTAGTAACTGAGGCCACTCAGTAAAGAAGGTCTCAACCAGGTCACAATGCGTAGGGTACGGATGACTCGATCTGGTGTTTTGGGCTCGTAAGAATTCTACATTAAAAGGTGATTTGTACAGTTACCTAGCGCGTGATAAAATAGTACCTACGCCCGTTTAGATCTGTATGGGAACCGTCATCTGAAAATAACTTTGTTGCACATTTTTGTTGTTATTTCTCGTAAAGCAGTCTGATTAAAGCTATCGCGCTCGAGGAGTCTGCTAATCATCCAATCCTTTGCTCAACTGATTGATTTAATAGGCGTTTCACGCCGTACTCAACAATATTTCCCTTATAAAATGGCGGCCAGTATTATGGTGGGAGGAATCCGGCCAGTGCCAGGGGAAAGCCCACGACAATCCGCTATTTCCCGGCGGTCCTTTCCACATACGACCGGAGAGGAATACACCAAGAGCTGGGCTTAGACACCGATCACATTGGTGAGAGGCATCTAGGTCATTACGCTGCACTGTAGCGCGCTAACTTCCTCGGTTACGGAGGCCCCCAAAATTGATCGATTGACTGCAGTTTAGAGGTGTACTAGACATCATTTCAATCATGAATACCTCGACAGCCAGTGTCATAGATGGAGGAAACCGGATCGAGTCAGAAGCAGGCCTTTGGCAAGAAACTGCCGAACTTTCTCATACGTGATATGCAAATTGTCCCGATCTGACAGTAACCTCTGGATGGCCGTGGGTACCCCCAGTTTCCTCCCACCATAATGTTGGCCGCTGTCGTATAAGTGAAATATTTTTCAGTTCAGCGTAAAACACCAGTCGTACAAATAAATAGGTAAATACAGATTATCCTTACCAGTGCGAGTGCAATATGTATCAGCATGTCATTCGGGGGGGGGGGGCGTGAGTGAGCTTCATGTAAGACGACGTAAATGTCCCTATCGGGACGCGGTCGGCTGCTTATTCTCACCAAGGCGCTGAAGGCAATGCAGAGGTTCAGGAGGATGTGGTTCAACCAAAGCAACTTACACAAATTTCCAGAATCAAAATTTATGGAACACGAGGATTCGATGTAATTGACACAGTACTATATATAAGTTATAAAATGTAAACGAAAACACGAGATCTTTGTTGGAAATTTTTTTGGCAATAAATTCAAGTTAACAAAACAATGTTTACGCCTGTATATAAATAGCTTAGCCACATAAATCAAGGGTAAAGTTGGATTTCATTTAATACTTTATATAAAGCCATTAACGAGCATAAAATTAGCAGATGACGCAAAATATATGTTTAAGCAAAATTCATGATATCATAGCAAAACTTAAAACCAATAAATAGATACCTTTCATGTTTCAAATAAAATATCTTACACGACAGAAAACTATACACAAATGAAAATGAAAGACTTACATAAAATTTATTTATTTATATGTATTTTTTTGAGTGGTCTTTAGCACCGTTTTTAAGAATTTTTTTCCATGTATGGGTGTAGGGAACCAAAGTACCTGGTGTAAACTACCCACCTTCGTCAGGTACCTGACAGACCTCTGGGCTTCCACCCGCTGACAAAAAGCGACAGCTAGATTCGTACAAGTGATTTTATTTGTCAAGGTCTTGGTGGTTGCAGGAAGCCAGCGAATAGCCCTCTACACTGGAGGTTCCCACATTTACATAAAATGTAAAGCTGCAGTGAATTATTGACTGCATCCGGCTTTTAACCCAGACTTCCTCGTCCGAAAGCGAACGCTCTACCAACTGCGTTATCCGGGCGGGTCCATGAAAATAGACAGTTAGAATAAAACCCTATTGGTGGTAAATTGACAAGAGGCTGGATTTCACCGGTAATGTGTGACCATTTGCCAGCTATCACACTGTTTTTTTTACTTTGGTTTTACTCTCTATGCTGTGTAGTTTTTTATATTACGTAAGTTGGGGTGGATAGCTATGCCTTGAAAAGCTGCGTAAGACATGGCATTAATTAAAAATTGGAGGTTTTAATGGAATAAAAAGCAGGCCTTACTTCTTGTTTGCAATGTAACAACTGTGGGTTGAAGAGCTAAGCTACCGGCCCCATTTCGTTTGTTTTCTCTCGCCCTTCAGCATATCATTTAGCTCCGCCAGTGAAGCTGACACCAGATTTAACAATGTACTAACCGTATCGAGCTCGGCACGTCAGTGCATCGTTAGATCAGCTGAGCCACATTCGTGCGGCTACATATCACTGTGAAAGGAACAGCATACTAGAGTTTCACGACCTTCCCCCCACCCCATACTCAATAACCAACGTTCAGAACAGCATTGCTTTAGAACTATATAGGAAGTGACAAGTTAAATATACAATTCATATCTTCATAGCTAAGCCGTGGGAAGGTCTGCCAGCAACTTGCTGATGGTCGTGGGTTTCCTCCGGGCTCTGCCCGGTTTCCTCCCACAATAATGATGGCCGCCGTCGTATAAGTGAAATATTCTTGAGTACGGCGTAAAACGCCAATCAAATAAATAAATAAATAAAATCATAGCTGAGCAGCCCCAATTGTGTGTGCATCAATGCAACTAGTCACATGACAGTAACATTCTGGAGCCACGTTTTAAGTGGTGGAATATAGTACTGTTAATACAGTACAAAATTAGCACAGTACAAATAAAAGCGTTCTCAGCAGTGTGCCAAAACCGTACCATAAACAAGTTTCTAAAATTCCACAAATTCCATTTCACTAAATACATACAAGCGATCCTCAAACAGTCGGCTTTTATTTCACTATCTTTCGTCTGCTAAGGTTGTAGAATTACTTGAGACAACATGCGATGCATGTAATCTTTCCCTTTCAGGGAAACTGAACAAGAAGTGAAATCACATATCTACACATTATATTACCTGGTAGATAAAGGACACCAAGCCAAACATCAAAGATGCCATCATTTTATGAAAGCTGTAAATATTCCAAAACTGACAATGACAAAGGGACCCAAGGCTATGGGCAAAACGTAAGTGTAATTGCTTTCTTATATATAATTCGGCACTTTTTGCCAACTCTGATATAGACCTACTCAATACAGTCCTGAAAGATGTTTGTCGTGTCTTTTTTTGTCTTTTAACAAAAAATGTAATCACGTATAAACGGGAAGCGTTTGTCAATAAGTATGAAAATGCTATACAATACCTTCCAGACCATTTTATCATTAACCCTAAACGTAGTAAGAAACAATTAATGGGTATCACAAACACGTTTCATAACCGGTCTGTTCCCAGATGTACTCTCTGCTGAAGCATCTGAGAACGAATTTTCGTACACCATCCCAGTATCGTGGAAGTTATTCCAAGACAAATCTTCATATTGTTGTCCTAAACATAAAAATAAAACGTTCATTTTAAGCGCCAAAGACAGGTTTTTTTTATGTATATATTATGCTACATATATAATCTCTGTCTATTCGTCATATACGACAGCATTCAGCACAGCCTGTGTTTCTATGTTTACATAGGCAACCCATTAGATCTACTGATTAACTTCACAGGACTAACTTCGTCAGGACAGACCAAATAAAGGTCGAAATATTGATTTTTGTCAACGACGCATTTTAAGTCTTTTCGTGGAGTGGCCTGCGTACTTAATTATTACATCGGCAATCATATGCAATTATGATTTGTTAGAAATAAAAGGAATAAAGATTGGCAAAGCAAGGTTTTTCTTGATGATTTAGTTTTACGTCTCTTCCACAGTATCACAGCCTAATCATGAAATGAGAATTGGCGTCCAAAGAATGAGTGGAATGATTCTGGAGTTCATCGTTCAACAACGATAAAATGAGACAAACAATACGACAAAAAAACTTCCCCGAGGCACAAAATCCTTAAACCCGAAGCTGGTCCAAATGACATCAAGCCTTACCAGACTGTGATCCCATGCTTAGGCTCTCATAGCATTCTGAAATAAGTAAACGTTTATTATATGTTATGTGGTGATATTACGCTCTGGTATGCAAACAACTGGAAGTTTGAAACTGGCAAAATAAAACCTTGATGATCCATTAATGTCATACTGTCAATTATCAAATATCTTACCTACCGTTGGAATCCTGAATTTACATTGGTGCTTTATCCTTTTTGGTTATTCATTCATGGCGGTCACATATACATGTGCCTATCCTATAGGTTGACATGTATTCATTCATGGCGGTACATATACATGTGCCTATCTTATAGGTTGAGATGTGTATTCATGTTCAGCTAACCTCTTTCACATGGCTGCTTTGTAATTTTCTGGTTGTTTGGTGACGGTTTCTTGTAACGCCCTGCAAAAATATGGTGTGATATTATAGGGTAGAAATATTGTAAATATGACCAGTAAATCTCATGCCTGCAGGAAAATAAGTTCTGGACTCCATTATTCATTGGCAGTTTTGAGCCTTTTCAACTCTCGCCGTGAACTTTTTGTTCGGAACAAGGCAAGACTGAGCAGTACATCATACAGTTGATGAAAACTCCTGTTGGCTGGACCATGGGTTGGAAACCTTGCCTGATCGCTGTGTGTTACGAGCAACTTAAATTCCGTACTTTAAGTGCATCAAAGGCTCAGTCTTCCATGTTGTACTAAATTTTCCAGCGACATGATCCTCAACCCGTAGGTATAGATTGCATAAACTATGCATGGCGTCACTCATGAATGACACAAATATCTGTCTAACTTAACTGATCTTGCATCACAAAGCTTATACCTACGTAATGTACAAGTTTTATTATAACATAACAGCAGTTAATGTATGTCTCACACAAGATCAAATAGAGCGACTAATTAATAACACCAATTTATTTATTTACTTAATCAGTTATCTGGTTGTTGTTCCGTACCGTACAAAATATTTATCATACACTATATTTTTTTTCTATTTAGAAGTTAGTGTTGTTCATATTTCTGGATGAGCTCAAAAAACATATGACATATTACCATTAACCTTTGACAAGGAACTGTTGTGTTCAAAAGCACATGTCAGTAAGGATATGTATATAACCGCTTGTCAGTAAGCTACACGTACAACTGTGCTTAGGAGTGATTGGGTTTGCATGATGTGGTATGAAATAAAGGTTTAAGCTCCCAAGAAGACATTCTCATGCACATATGTGGATAACAATATAAGACAAATCTCAACTTCACCTGGAGGCCTGGGATTTGCAGGGGAAATTTGGGATTTTTTGCTGTATAAGAAAGAAAAAGGAAATGTTAACTTAAACGTCAGCTTACCAGAGTTTGCAAAGTATTTAAAAGAAGAGACAATACCACATCAAATGTATATTTGTTTCGATAAAGAATCCTATTCAGAGTTTAAAAACGTCACTTTTTATTTTTGTGATGTATAATAACCGAGGCATCGCAGTTCATAGTAAGCAAAAACGCTCAAATAGGGAAAATCTAACAGGCCGCCATGCTCTCAATGTTAACCAATCAAGGGCGAGAAATTTCTACGACCAGAGAAGGCATCTGTTTCCGCTGTGACGTCACCCGTTCGTAGTTCACCATTTCCCCACACAGATAGAAGTAGTGTGAAATAAGCTACTTACAAGCACATACTTTAAAGCCATTTTCAACTGGAAAGTCGTAGTGG
The DNA here is from genome assembly GCA_016165875.1 of Acanthopleura granulata. Classification (NCBI taxonomy): domain Eukaryota; kingdom Metazoa; phylum Mollusca; class Polyplacophora; order Chitonida; family Chitonidae; genus Acanthopleura; species Acanthopleura granulata. Next base: position 30,804,708 of record JABBOT010000003.1, read on the forward strand.
AATACGTCTGCCAGGAGGCCACAATATGTGGCCTTCCATTGTAGTGATGAGGGGCACGACACGTCGCACAGAAAGGAGTGTCTCGCCACTAATACTGAAGAGCGTAAGATGCGCATGACGCGACATCGTGTTTCTGGTTTATGTAAAATGGTGTATCCCATGGCCTTGTAATTCCAGAATGAAGGGTGATTTTAAGAGTTACCAAACAAGTCATGGATATGCCTACGCCCATTCAGGTTTGTATGGACCCCTCTTTTGAAATACATTTGGTTATACTTTTCGTTGTCTTTTCTTTCAACAATTCGTTACCTGGAATTGCTTTTTCCGGTGGTCTTCTGTGGTTTAACTGAAAGAGAGAAACACAAAAGCAATATTAGTTTCTGTGATAAATTAGGTCAAAATCAGTGTGCGTTGTCTCTTTCAGGGAGTGGAACGAATTTTAAATGTCATGTCATCATTATCCAAACACGTATAATAAAAATATGCCGCTATACATTTCATGCATCATTAAACTCCGAAGTAACCTTGAAAATAACTAAAGGCATAAGTTTCTTAGCTTTCTTTGTACTGTAATTAGCGTGTAGCTTTCAAGTTCAAAAATGGTGATTTATAGAAATCTATAGACAGAATAGTCGAAACGTTGAACATTTATAACACGTCATCCATTTTTCTGTTTACAGATATTTGTTCACTTACGCCATATTGTTCACTATGCTACATATAGACTTGCACCATAAATCCATAACCAGTGACATTAGACCTGAAATGGTTATATTAATATAAGATAAATTATCAATTTTACCTGAAGGCGTAGGTGTCGCACAGGAAGTTTGGAGCTCCTTCCTAACAGAGGAGGAAAGGAATTAAATGTTAATTTAAATTTGAATATTGTTAACTGACTTATAAAAGTTTTATTTTAATTTGTCTTTATTATATTAAATGTAGTGGTATACATCATGCTTACATCCAAGTGTTAGGTGGGATAAACAGCTTTTTATTTAATTAAAACATCTTAAAAAATAATACATTTCGTTACCTGGAAATGATTTCATCGACCGTCTTCTCTTGTTTTACTGAAGAAAAAAATGTGGAGGTAATATTACAGTTTCTTTAGTAATTGTGCCAAAAAATGTAGTGTCTATATATTACATATGAGATATAAGGTGTAGACGTTGTCTATTTTAAAGGAGTGGAAAAAAATTGAAATGTGCCTTTATCGGTACCCAAAGAAGTGCAGATTAGGAAGTAACACTTTTCAGTGCAAGGTAATGTGAAATTTAAGCAATAATCAGATAATTGTCTTGTTCCATTTGACACTTTGGGGTTAAAAATACGTTCAGTTATCATGATGAGACAGCATACATATAGCAAAAGTGTTTATAGAAAGGAGGCAATATAAATTTAAACAAGTTAGAGAGAAAAAGAGGTAATAAATCTTTTTATGTGTAAGAAACGAACAAAATCCATTACTGACATTAACCGTCTTGGGCTTACACTAAATGCTATGCTATTTCAGAATACCAGGAAACATATAGTTTTTAATTTATGTATTACTGAGGATCATCATATCAACAATATTCTGTGATAAAATACTTCCTCAAAGTGATAAGTAATACCTGACATCCAAACCAGTTTCTTTTTGTATAGAAGCACACACGTCACCCATAATCCGTTGACAACGACGAAGGTAACACCCACAGCCACGCCCACTCCCAGCATGCCAGTGTTACTAATGCCAGTCCATGCAGTCTGCCTATCAATGGATGAACCTGTTAAATAAGAAAACAACAAGGCATTGATTGTAAAGAAGGATTGGAAATATAGTTGATGGATGCTGCCTGTAGTCACGGTATTCTGTGTACGGTTTTCAGAATTGGACAAGAAATTGAAAAAAAGTTAATAAAATGGATTTAATGAGGATAATCCCCTGATTCTTGCTTGGGACTATACGCGCCGTTTTTGGTGTTTTTCTCATGTAAAGGGACGATACTCTGTTAACGGTGATTATTGGCCGCCCACATTGCAAGCTTTTGCTTTCTTCACCTATCAGGCCCTTGATCAATGTAACCGCGTTTTGGAGTCCAGCCCCCTCCTCTCCTTGTTTCAGCTGCGGCTTTAAAGCCATGAAGATTGGGCAATTAGGCAATGAACACGTCACAAATTACAAAAGTCGTAATGAAAGATTATACTGTCAAATATCGAAGCCAGCCTGTGATGTCTCTTTACATGAAATTCCAAATAAAACAACCTATACAGAATATATAAGTTTTGGATTAAGCATGCTTCAGCCTTAATAAGATTCCAAATCTGTTATCAGACGTGTAAGTCTTTTTGTTTTCAAAGCTTTTAAGCTCAGAGATCAGTTGTTACATGGCTAGATGCATACAAGCTGTAATCCGCCGCCATGCATGATGTACTTAACTCTTGACGGTATGCCATCGCACCTATTGGTCTTGTGTAATAAAGTATACATATATATATATATACATTATAAGATAGCCCCAAAATGACACTTTGTCTTAACTTCTGTTAGTATTTCTGAACTTAAATTTTAACTTGAACCCAAAATATTTATTTTTTGACAACTTTCGCCATAAAATAAGAATCCATAAGCTGAATCACAAATAAACTGTTTTGACATTTAAATGATCCTGGGACCAATCACCACGAACTGCTGGAGTCTGTCTGTCACGGAAGTTAGCATGAAACATATCCCACCCCTCGAAGAGGAAAAAGACGCCGAGTAATTCATACTTTATTTAGAGGAGAAAAACACAACAGGACACAAAATCAAATCCTACCGGCAAAACTTCCTTAATCCTATGCCAGAGAAGATCAAAAAGGCAGGTAAATGGAGATGAAACGCACTTGGGTTTCATTTTGAAGATGTATGCAGTGCTCTTACAATAAAACAACACTGTGTTAAGATAATCCGGGAAATATACCTAAAATACGATACCCCTGTTATAAGCCAGTGTTAAAGGGTAGAATTTCCTCTTAACCAAAAGATTTAGGACATAATAGTAACATAATAGTAATTGGTGCAAGTTTCAGATGTTGCGAGATGTTGATTTACTGTGCATTCTTAGTTTCTGAAATAGACGCGTCTGCCAATGGAAGTGACAGTGTTATAACGCTAATTAAGCAAATTATAGCTGTTTTTGCAGTCATCAACACTCGTCCTATGGTCATATTTTCAAATACGTATATACACTTTTACCGGGTTTAAAACTTTACAATCCACTTACCGCTTTGCATTGTGCAATTACTCGCGGCGTAAATCGAGGAGACCGGATAAGTGTGTGGTTGGAGTCTGAACTTGTACCGTTCCCCTGACCGCAGACTTGTCAACGTCTTCTGTACAAGTTTCACTCTACCCGGATTTCTCACCAGCTCGCTTTTCCAAACCTCGTTTGCGCCTGCGTACTCCAGCTTGTAGAACTCCACCAGAGTGGTCTCGATGCCAGAGGCCCAGACAAGGGTAGCCTGATCATCATTACACCATACCACCTGCATTTCGTCCGGAAGAAACTCCTCTCCTGATCACGCGCACAAGAGACACAGGATAACACACTGATTAATATTCAAAATATATTTATTTATTTATTTATTTGATTGGTGTTTTACGCCGTACTCAAGAATATTTCACTTATACGACGGGGCCAGCATTATGGTGGGAGGAAACCGGGCAGAGCTGCACCAAATGATGTATACATCTCTATAGAACCTTATGCCTGTCGTGACTAAGGCATCTCGGCTGAAATGCATAACATGCAGACTTTCAAGTTTACATTCATGAGGCTTGGCGCCATCTTTGTTGTTTTTCTCTCTAAACCTATATGCTACAAATCATCTGATTGGTAACGATTTTTTCAGCAGCCAGGAAATCGAATAATCATTTTCATGATTGAATAGGGTATTCACTACTCCATATATCATTCGAAAAACAATTTTTCAAATTAATCAAAAATGTAAGTCACTATAAATTTGAGTCCCTCTCAACATAAATATAAAACGATTGTGCTAATTTAAAAATAATTTTATAAGTATTAAAGGTAAAAACCATTTTTGCAGCATGAATATGGAATAGAATTGTGGCAAATTGAATAAAAACCCGTTTTCATTTCAGGAATGCAGCCTTTACGGTAGTACTAGTTAGCACCTGGTTCAAAGAAAAGATCTGCTACATTCGGTTTTATGATGATAGCCTGGGGAAAAAATTATGTGAAGCTGTAAAGGGCTGTAGAACCATATATTTCATGTCCATAAGTACCCATGCCTTTATCTTACATAGGCCTGTCTCGTGAATTAAAAAAAAACTTATGATGGGAGCTATTTTTCTTTAAATACATTCACCCCGACCTAAGAGCGTAAAGTCGGCCCCCAGTAGACAACTATTTGCATATATAGTAAAGCAAGCTCAATATCAATTGGCACCCGTGGTATACAGTATTGTGATAAAAATGCACATCCACGTAATTTTATTTACCACCACTACACGAGCTGTTTAATTTTCAATAGTACAAGTATACCTATATATTTTGTATCACTGCAAACACATATCATTGTGAGAGGTACAAATTTGTACTCATTCGTTTTTAAAGTGTACCCTTAATTAGCTGGGGACTGTAATGTCTTGATGAATGACATATTGGCAAAGAATCATATTATGTCTTCAACTGAACTAACAAATCCTCGTGAATATATATATCAATGTACCTATGACAATTAGCTTGATTTCCACTTTGGTCGATCCAACTTCATTGGTAGCCTTCACTTGGTATGAACCAGCCGTCTTTCGATCCGCTACTCCCAGGTGTATTTCAGACGTGGCCACGCACGCGAGAATTGGGCTTCTGGTAAAGGTGGATGACGCCCCGTCAATTTGCTTTTCATCACGAAGCCAAATGACATTTGCTTCAGGGTTGGACATGACGTCACAAGAAAGTACTACTCTCTGACCAGGTAGCACGATCACGTCAGTTTTGTTACAGGTTAGTTTAGGAATATCTGTAACAAAGTACGACGACTAAAGAGAGACTTTGCAAAGCTATGTGTACACACATGATAACGGTATCTATTGGCGTTGGTAAAATGGAGGACGCAACTGCTACGGCTCTCACTTTTGATCTTTGCTTTCATGCCCATTTTTAATACGAAATTTAACTGAAATTTACTAATCAAAACAGAAGTAATGGTATAAAAATAAGTTCCTTAAACTCCATGGCAGAATAAAGTACCTGACAAGATTTTTGCATGTGTATGGACATGAATGGTGGATATGTATGTATTTTGGGTTTTTACGTTGCACTCAACAATTTTCAGTCATATGACAACGATGAGTGCTTCGAATGTAGATGTGCCGTGTCTCCTTGTGGCAGGGCGAGTCCATCCCACCTGTCACATTATTCTGACACCGTGCCTAGCAGTCCTATTTCCTTGCTTTAACCTCTCAGTGCTGAGCGTCAAGCCAGGCGACAATAAATACCATTTTAAAAGTCTTTGGTATGACCCGACCTCGGATTGATCTATGATCTCCCGACCTCTAGGCAGACCCCCTAGCCACTAGGCCATCCATGCGGTCTGGTGGATGTGCAAAACACAGATAAGCACAGCTTATGGTTGGAAGACTTGTGAACAGCCACACACGATCGTCGTGGACCGATTATTGTCACAAAGGCAATAAGAAATCTTCAAATTCCGTCTGTCAGGTCAAGCAACCTCTGGAGACCACGTCCAGGTCCCTAGATGGGGAAATAGGATAGGATAATATAATACTCACACTGAACATTTAGTGGGTAGACACTTGAGATGACCGGGGAAATTGTCACATTGTTGGAGGCGCTACAGTACAGCTCAGCTCCGTTCTCCTCAGCATTAGCAGTAAACGTCAATGTCCGGGTTGTGGTCTGTATCGAGCTGGAGTCCTGGTTACAGTCAGCCGGCGGGTCTATCTCCCGGACATTATCGGAACTCCGAATGTAGGCCCTTATACAGGCCTGGGGCTTACTGGCCGAAATCACACAGGTAATGTTCGAGGGGCTGTCGGCTATCACCATAAATGGTGGGTCCGTGAGGTTGACTTGTGCTACAGCAACTGTACAAATTGGTAATAGGGCAATGTAAAATTTAATTCTCCTTTTTGCTCCAGTTTCCCATAGGACTATTGTCCTTTATGTAAACCAGGGACATAGTTTAGGTCTGTGAAGATGAGAAATCTAATTGCCAACAGCCATTTAACTGAAATTTACTAATCAAAACAGAAGTAATGGTATAAAAATAAGTCCCTTACACTCCATGGCAGAATAAAGTACCTGACAAGATTTTTGCATGTGTATGGACATGAATGGTGGATATGTATGTATTTTGGGTTTTTACGTCGCTCTCAACAATTTTCAGTCATATGACAACGATGAGTGCTTCGAATGTAGATGTGCCGTGTCTCCTTGTGGCAGGGCGAGTCCATCCCACCTGTCACATTATTCTGACACCGTGCCTAGCAGTCCTATTTCCTTGCTTTAACCTCTCAGTGCTGAGCGTCAAGCCAGGCGACAATAAATACCATTTTAAAAGTCTTTGGTATGACCCGACCTCGGATTGATCTATGATCTCCCGACCTCTAGGCAGACCCCCTAGCCACTAGGCCATCCATGCGGTCTGGTGGATGTGCAAAACACAGATAAGCACAGCTTATGGTTGGAAGACTTGTGAACAGCCACACACTATCGTCGTGGACCGATTATTGTCACAAAGGCAATAAGAAATCTTCAAATTCCGTCTGTCAGGTCAAGCAACCTCTGGAGACCACGTCCAGGTCCCTAGATGGGGAAATAGGATAGGATAATATAATACTCACACTGAACATTTAGTGGGTAGACACTTGAGATGACCGGGGAAATTGTCACATTGTTGGAGGCGCTACAGTACAGCTCAGCTCCGTTCTCCTCAGCATTAGCAGTAAACGTCAATGTCCGGGTTGTGGTCTGTATCGAGCTGGAGTCCTGGTTACAGTCAGCCGGCGGGTCTATCTCCCGGACATTATCGGAACTCCGTATGTAGGCCCTTATACAGGCCTGGGGCTTACTGGCCGAAGTCACACAGGTAATGTTCGAGGGGCTGTCGGCTTTCACCATAAATGGTGGGTCCGTGAGGTTGACTTGTGCTACAGCAACTGTACAAATTGGTAATAGGGCAATGTAAAATTTAATTCTCCTTTTTGCTCCAGTTTCCCATAGGATTATTGTCCTTTATGTAAACCAGGGACATAGCTGTGAAGATGAGACATCTAATTGTCAACAGCCATTTGATGAGAAATCCAATTGTCAACAGCCATTTGATGAGAAATCCAATTGTCAAGATCAGTATGTTGAGAAGTGCAGTTTATTTATTGAATCATTTTGGTTGGTGTTTAAGGTCTCATTCAAGAATATTTCACTTATACGACGGCGGCCAACATTATCGTGGGAGGAAGCCGGACAGAACCCGGAGAATAACCACGACCATCCGCGGGTTGCTGGCAAACCTTCCCACATAGATACGGAGCTGGGCATGAGCTGGGCATGAACTCACAACGACCGCACTGGTAACAGGCTCCTGAGCCAGTGAATTAATTTATTTATTTATTTCATTGGAGTTTTACGGGTTATTCCAGAATGTTTTACTTATGAGCCCAACAGTTGGCTGGGAGAAAACCGGACAGAGCCCGGAGAAACCCTACACCATCCGCAGGTTGCTGCTAGACCTTCCCTCGTGCGATCGGAGAGGAAGGCACGCACCATGAGCTGGACTTGAGCTTACATCAGTGACACTGGTCCCTTTGACTGAAAACCGTACCTTTAATATCAAGAATGGTTATTGATGAATAGCTGTTTCCATGTGCACAGCGCCACCTGTATCGCCCTGAAGTATGTGTGACGTTCTGTATGGTCAGAGTGTAAACCTCTTCATCACTGACGTTTTGACAAGTCCCTGACAACCTAGATGAATATGTCGATGGCACACGTATTGACGATGTGCACTGATGAGATGAATATATCGTACCATACCATTCGTTTGATGTGTTTGTGTAAGACCAGGTTACGGCACTGCTGCCCCTTGTCGATCTATTGATTGTGCACTCCAAGGTAAATGGACGACCAACCACGGCATTCCCCGGCGCCGAAACTCTCAGACCATAAATACTCAACTTTGCTGAAATATGAAAAAAAAAAACCAAAAACAGATTCACTTGATAAATTAGCATTACCAGTGGTTACCCCAGTGGTTACTGGCTAGTTAGTGAAGTAATGGAATTATAAAATATGACAGTAGTATGTTAAATATGATAATAATATGTTTGGAATTCTGTGGATTAGTTTTGGAGCAATATTAATGCGTGAATATATCTCGTTGCATTTGTAAGCGTGTCTAAACAGTTATGACGGATTAGACTTTCAAGAAAGGCAATATGACCGAAAATTAATTTAAAAAATACCATTATGCAAAACTGTGGTAGACTTTCCACTTACGTTGGCGAATGCAAAAGACTGCAGCCAATCCAAGCCATCCAGTAAAAGTCCGGTGATACATCTTGAAGGAGCTTTCATTTAAGCTGTCGAATGTTTTTAGCTATACCAGCATGTTGATTGAGTATATGAAGATGGCCAAAAATTTCCACTAGTCCGAGTGGAAAGACTACAGACGACAAGCCTGCTATCGTTCGGTGCGTGACTATGTGAATCCGTAAGGTTATATGTTTACAGAAAACACAGATCAGGACAGAAACCTAGGAATTTCCGTGAATTATGACAAAAACACGTATTACAATTGTCTACCACTAGAAACCAAGCAGCAAACCAGACGAGTATATTTTTAGCCTCCGACCAAAAGCAATCATTCCATTATTAGTGGTCTCAATTTCTGTGTAGGTATATCGATGAACCATAAAAGGTATCTTCACTGAAAACGGCACTTCCTTGTTCCTTCCTACGTTAATCGGGTATTATCTCACGGGAGTATTGATTCTCCGCAGGTAACACAAAACCATTAAATCAGTAGGCGTACACTTTGCGAGTTAAATGGTGAAATGAGGTTTAGCAGGCATATACGTACGAAATATACACCAAAGCAACAAGACTGAATTTCCTGCCACATTTCATTATGCTATATTCTGATTTCCGTGTGATAAAGCTTACACTTAAAGCTTAAAATTCTACAGATATTGTGTGAAACGCAATCAGGGCGGATTAAGTTCTTTTTAAGACGGCCTTAAAATATTCGACCACTTACAAAACTCTCAAGCCTAGTTTTGCCGTCGTTGGGTCGAGTCACAACTAATTCCATAAATGAAAATACTTATTCAATATCTTGCCTAAAAAAGCAAAAAGTCAATATGAATTAAGTGATTCCTATAACATTTGGGTCTGTGGAGCACAATAACAAAGACTGAGAAGCACGTTATGGATTTAAACTTGAAACGTCTGCCAATTTTTTTTTTTTTTTTTTTTTTTTTTTTTTTTGTGCTGGAGATACACTTTCGTGATAATTGGGATTACTGTTAATGCAAAGTGTGGGCCGTAGGCCCATTAAGCATTGTTGACGCACAGCTGTGTACTATACTAGAATATCCAACAGCCATCATGGCCAGACCATACCGCCATGGCTCGACCATCATGCACACGCGGACCCTGAACCATTTCCTCCTGCCATAGTGGCGCGATCGCCATAGTGGGGCCATCATAGTCTCATCATAGGCGCTCGATCCTGCAATCCTAATCACAATTTACCATCTTTTAATGCTTCACTTGTTACAGACCCATTTAGGGTAAAACCGTCGTGTCTTCATGTAATGTGGAGAAGTGTTTCTTCCTGCTCGACAATTTATCGCAAAATTCCCATGGCACCAGTGTTTGCATCCTTTTTTTAGTTGCTTTTCTGATAAAAGCAACCACACCCGGAGCATATATAATACAATGCAGATTTTAAACTTACCTCCCTGTGCATAATGGGAACATACAGGCGAATGAAGCTGTGACGTCATCATCAGGTAATGTAAACAAATCTGCAGACATCAAAGTAATTGACTTTGTATACACGGTGCATGTGTGTGGGCATAGGCTGAAACTGGGCGTCGTTTTAGTGTAAAATTTCCTGTCATCTGGACATTTTAATATTGTTTCACTAAATTCGAACTGAAAATTGTCGACATAGCACTAAGAATATGACCAAGGGCACAATAAAGGTACATATATGTACTTTTCTTAATGTCGCGAAATCATACGGTCATCCTGCTCTCATGATGGTACCATGATGGGCCATGATGGGCCCACCTTACACGGAGATATTCGGCTATTATCAGGTTGAGCTGCAATTCCCCACTTCTGTATTCACTGCTACATATGTAATTCGAAAAACATTTTTATGATACAGAATAATGTCAGCAACCTATGAATGATCGTTGGTTTCCTTCCATGCTTGCCGCCGTCGTATAAGTGAAATATTCTTGAATACGGGGTAAAACACCAACGAAATAAAAGAAATCGAACATGATGCAGTATAATGAAACATTATCTGAGCCGTTTTTCCTGTGGAGAACTTTGCTTTGACATGAGGACAAAGTTTCAGGTATTTAAACTCGGAGCACGCCACAACATCCAGAGGGGACATGCAAAGAATGTCGGAGAGTAAACCTCCGCGTTTAGCAAACAATAAAAACTTGAAAAATACAGGAGAATTAGATATTGAGACAATAAGAATCCTTTCTATACGACCTTCATTTTATTTCAGCCAGCCAACGTTACATGTATTTATTTATCTCCTCAATCCCCCCTCCACGCAACCCCTGCACACACACACACGCGCGCGCGCGCACGAAAGCCGAAATCCCCAAATCCCTCAATATCCCTCCACGTGAACGAGAACAAATGTGCTCTGGAGGGGACATAAGTAAAATGACTGAGAGTTTTACAACTTTGTCGTTCATATTTATAGTCTGACGTAAAGTAAATTCTGGATGGTTTGTTCGTAACATGTTTGCAATGTACATACCTCTTTCCAGAATATACGCTTTATGTACAATGACACGAAACAATAGTCACAGAAGCTTCGAGAACGCGCAGCAGCTTACATCGTACACAGAGCGGAAAATGTTAGTCAGACACTGACCTGGTTACTGTAAAAGAGAAAATCATACAGTATTTTAAACACAGGGTTCGTAACACCCAACTTCATGTGATTTTCAATATTGAGTGAAAATATGTGATGTTCAGTTCATTTATTGATATTTTTCGTTGTATTTCACTTACACGACGGCATCCAGCATTATGGTGGGAGGAAACCGGACTGTGCCCTGGGAAAACCCACGACCATTCGCAGACTGCTAGATTTTCGGTTCAATACACTCGTATATGCTTCTTGAAAATGCCCCTTCCCCACCCTTACAAATCAAGTGTCCGATTCAAATTAACAGTTTTAACATACGAATGAACAATCAGCTCTGATGTTGAGGGATGAATCTGTAAATTTTTTTAAAAAATTTATCTCACTTCATTTGATAGGAATTTCTGTACACGCGCATTTTATATGACTGTGCGACATTTGTTGATCAGTTATTTTTTTATGGGGTTTTGTGGATAACAATAAATTTCCACAATATTGGTGTCAGCAGTTGAGTGATTCTGTGCAAGGTCTCAAGTCAGCCGACAATTCTCAAACTACAATCAAGTGGTGCTACTTTTCAGCTGACAAAATACATTTAGCTGATGACCCTCACCAGTTACAGGCAGAGGTGGTATGTTAGAAGAGTCCAAAGCTTCCAGCTGGCATCGGGCCGAAACTTTCCCCAAAACAAGCTGGATAAATATTTATAATAATGTATTGTGTTATGATGTGTTGTCTTGAGTTATTGCCACGTTCAGCAGTGGTACGAATAATGAAGATATTTTGGGCTTAGTTGGTCACTTAGTTGCAAAATTTTGTTAGAGAAAATGTCTTCAGTCTTACAGTATATCACAATATGACGTTCTAGTGCAATACATTCTCTTTAAACTAATCTCATGAGCTGGAGAAGAAAAGATCGACATAAAATGGTGCAAAGTACTTCTGCCGGGTCCCCCCATTATGGACAATGGTTTTTTTCTGATGTGACCTGGCCAAGAAAACTTGTTAAGTCTCGCTAAACCAGCTAAGACCGATTTAGACCATATGACTTCAAGGGGTTTCAATGGACTTCAGGCACAACGTGTTATGCAACTTTACCGAGGATAGCCCCATTAAAGCAGTGTTCGTCACATATATGTAAACATTACACTCAGAACAGACCAAACAATCATTCGTCTTACATGATGAGCAAGTACCAGAGATAGTTGTATAGCTTAATCATCTCTGTCCCTGAAACTACAACTCATGAATCCTGATCCCAACGTAAAGACCCTTCCATTCCTTGAAGTCATTGAAAAGGCCGGTATTGGATTTGTCCCTTTTTCCTTGCAGTGGCAGAGAAATCTCAATTGCACCAGTTTTTATGACATCGAAAGCATTTGCCTGAAAGCTGGCTTAGCATTGTGGATTAGTCCAAATTTCTACACTGATGTCCTATCTCTTAACTCACACATGGATTGCACTGTTCTGTTGTTTAATAATGACGTCCAGTATATTGAAAGATGATTGCAAGGCTTTATTAAAATTAAAAACGTGCAAAAATTGCACAAAAATTGCTCTTTCATATGCGGAAAAGTTGAGAAATTAGGGTAACCACTACACTACGTCGACAAGATCTATTATGTGAATATCAGTGTATCCATGAGTTTCGTAAAACAAAACAGTTATTGCCCCAAGGTATGCCCCAAAAAGATCTTGGACAAGGATTAGAGGTACTGAGATACCAGTTCTGTGTAAATTGTGTTCTTCATGGGACAAAACTGCCTTCAGCCCTAAATCAGGATTCGATAGGGTTCAAGGCTGCTTGAAACTGATCGAAATGAACATGGGGGCATTTATTCGGCTGCAGCATCTCTATCGACACCAAAATTGACACATTATTACAAACATTGTGTCTCCCTTTATTTTCACAATTTCAAGAGATACAATATATTAGTGAACATATCTAGTGACTGATTATAATGCATAAGCTGTCGGTCATACCACTTCTCTTCTAAAGTTTTTCACCGCACTACCTTGTTAGATAGATACAATCAAAGCCGAGTTTTGACCGTTGTTGCGGTTTTGTCTTCATGATACACCATACAATCTTAGATTTTGATGGTAACTTTTATTTTTCTGGAATATTTCCTGATACGAACTCCTCATTTTTGTGTCGAGTAACCAGTGACGTTTCAAAGAAATGCTGGATTTACAGCAGTTATCGGTTTTACCGACTGAACTGCAATGTTAAGTTTCGAAGATACCCCCAATCACCTTATCAGTTTCCGCCTCAGAGAGCACAGGATAATGTTAACATTCATTGCGAGGTTATCAAGATACAGTGGTAGTATTCAAGCGAACCCTACACTAATTGGGAAAACAGATTACAATAAACTCCACATGAGTTATCAAAGCATATGTTAATACTGAGCAAGTTAAGTATTTAGTCTAGGTCACATGCTATGTAAAAGATTGTAATTTTAACACAATATAGGGCTATTTAACCACATCAAACAGCAATTGTCTTTAACTCATGTCAGGTTTTCAAGGCGTTGAATTTGATCAGAGATACTACCTAATTAAACGTTAATGGAGTAAACCTGACTGAATAGGCCTAAATCTCTTTAGGGGCTCTACCAAACCTTTGCACTACTTTTTTTGTAACTGGATTCAGTGTTTCTACTTCAGATATTAATAAAACTGTAATTTGCTGAGTGAAGAACTCCTTTGTGACGCCAGCACTCTTTGAAGTGCTTTTTTCCCATGTTCCTAAGATAGACACTTTTTATAGAGATCAATTTCCATGCAACCCATACATATGCCATGCGGAGATCACCTTATTATCGAAATACTTTTAAGGTTATGCCGTTCTATAGCTATGGTCGTCTAGGGACATCAGTTTAAGCACTGGAATACCAGATTGGAACGTCTTCATTGGCTTAGGAGTGCAGTCAATGGGGACATTCGAACCATCTGGAATCAAACTGAAGAACATCTGTCTGCGTGAAACCGCCATTCATTTTCCTCGCATCAGCGCCAATACACACTCTGTGACTGACAATATTTTCACTGCACCATTTCCATATAAGACTAAATAACACGTAACCACGCTGGTAGTGAGAATTTCGCGTTATACTCCTGTATTTCCTAGTGTGGTTTCCGAGTTCACATTCCGGAATGACCCATGCAGAGAGAACATTTTTCAACCATAAAAACGATGATCAACCATACACTATGTGCGACTGGACAAATAAAATTACCATGGTTTAGCCCTCTTAGGTGTGCTTGCTTCTGTCATTAAGATAGTCACCTTCGATGAATAGATTATTCTCATTGTTAATAACACCTCGCTTAGAATCAGAACGACGAGCTTCCGTAGACACCATGGCAGTATCGGAACGGAAAAGAAAGCATTTGACGTATCAGACATACGGTATACGCCAGCTCTTAAACACAATTGCTTTGATTTATTCATTTATTTGATTGATGTTTTACACCGTAATCAAGAATGTTTCACTTATACGACGGCGGCCAGCATTATGGTGGGAGGGTAACGGGCAGAGCCCGGGGGAATCCATGACCACCCGCACTTACGGCCGTGGAGGAAGTCAACTTCTTTAACTGCTGCCTTTGAAAACTTGGCAGCCGGTATCATACAAACACAGCAAAATCGCTTGGTTTTCACCGATGCCATGTTGCCCAAGGGAATCTTGTTAGGCGACCAAAGACTACGCGGACCATGGCAGGTTGAGAAGACGTGTTTTTTTTATATCTACGAAATGTAAATTAAAACGAGCGCTAATGCCAGTAAGTACTAAAAAAACAAACATTCCATACATATAAAGCGTAGTCGACTGTAATTTCATTAAAGATACAATAAACCCAGACTTATTTCTTTCAAGAAATAAACGCACGGCTAAAAGATTAAATAAATCTTAAATAATGACCAATATGTGCTCGCATTTGAAAGATATGATTTACAGCAAACAGACAACTTTGTAACAATGCGACTATAAAAGTAACCTTATATGTTAAAATCATTATATGTGATGCAGTAATTATTTTCACAAGAAATCACCCAACAAAACTGGTTCACAAAATTTTAATGCAAACATGCCCTTCTTCATAAAAGCGTGTTTAACAATATGAACATAGTTGCAAAACTTGGATCGGTGTGTGTACATCATGTGAGAAAAGGTTTCCGTAGAAAGGATACAATAGCACTAAAGTAGGTATTCGATTCAGACAAATCGTATATTGTTTTAATTATCGCAAGTGATGCATTTTATTTATTTATTTAGAGCCAGGGTGTATTAAAGGTTACCTGTTCAGAATCGATATCAACTGATTTTGCTGCAAATGAACAAGGAACTATTAAAGCCATGTGTGATGAGTGCAAATGACACAGCTAATGATAAATGATAAACATGTTATACTCCATGCAAACTGCACACTTCAAATTCGCATTTCGTATTTTTTTTACGGTTTACCTCACTTATCAATTTAAAATATTCAGACTAGGGCCAGATCATGGATGAAGTACATGTTTCTTATGGTATATTAAAAGTTAAAGACTACTGAAAGAAATGTATACGTGTGCCATGTCCAACTAATACCCCTCCCAAGTCCATGTTAAGCGTAGTTGATTGTAACTGTAATGGCAACGTGTTTGTAATCTTGTCAGTTACATGCAAATCACCACCGTAGAGTCGCTTTAAACAAGGTTACCCGGAACAATAAACATACAGTTTTCAGTTGAAACAATATAATATACCTGCGGTGGTAGATACCCAATAACAAAACCAGTGTTTAATACAAAATACTACAATACGGAGAGAAAAAACTGAGCACTACGTGACCCCAGTGTGATGGACTGTAACAAATGGTCATACGTAACCGGTGAAAATCCGTCCTCTTGTCAAGCTTACTGATATATATGTAGAGATGATATATGCCATGGTCATGCTCATTGCTCGTCTCTTCCACTATCTGCATGTCCAGCAGTCCTCATTGTAGACGTAAGATCGTGTTATTAGTCCTTTTCAGCCTATAGTCTTTCTTTGAACGAAAATGGCTGAAAAAAATGGCTTCATATATTGTTAATTGTCCTTCTCTCCAAACCACAACAGCGCTGATTAGTTAAAAAAGGAAGAAAGATGCACCACGTGTAGGCTAAATAGCAACGAAAGTACAGAAGTTACTATCCGAATGGTGTCCCGGAACCATAAAGAAGTATCACATTCTGTCTCATATGTGTTCCCTTAAGGTCTCTTGTTCTAATTGTGATCATCTTTAACACAGTAGATGTGGTGTGTGGAGCAATTTGGTTACTTAGTTGCGGTTTTTTCTTGTGAGAAAATTGTAACAAAACAACAAAAACACATGAATAGATATGTGACCAAAAACATTCGTTTCGACAATTGTTTCCCGATCAGGCATATATAAGAATACGGGAATTATTCCAATACAGCAACAATTCCTTGACCAGAAAAGACTAACGCTTTAGGCTACAGCATTTGAATAAAACAACATTGGTTACCGTTTCGACAGTATTTGGTTTGTTCCATCATCAATGCAATGGTTTAGAAATCTATGGTTTTCTTATCATACTCGATTTGTTACGGTTGATATAGAGAATGGAATTTGTTAGAAAAAGATAAGAAACACCGAAATAACTGATTTTGTTCGTTTATGAGTAATATCCGTAAGTTCAGCCTCCGTGTTTTCGAATGATGGCACAACTACAACTGCTTTCCACTTTGATCCAGTTCCAGTCAAATAATGTTTCATGTTGCCTTTTCACTAGAGCGATGACGTACGACTTCATGGTCAAGCACTCAGAAGAAAACCTGGAAGAAAGACAAATGTTTAAGCAACGTTTCAAAAATGAAGGAGAACAAAAGCTGAAGTAAGCTTTAACGAAAAGATTATTGAAAAATAACAATAAATGTAAAACGAAATTTAGCCCTTTTTAGCCCTTTTTTTATCGATTGTAAGCTTTGTAAGCCTGTAGATTAAAACCAGAGCAGCCAGGACGGGATGATAGCTGGCGATTGGTCACACGTCGCCGGTGAAATCCGGCCTCCGGTCAAATTGCTTCATTCAGAGTTTTATTTTAACTGTTCATGTAAATGCTTAAACAGGTGTCCATACGCATTGATGCTGAAAGACCACACAAGAATGGTGAGTAAAAGCATGTCTGAATATACCTTCATTGATTTTTTAGAATTTTTCCACCAAATTAAACGCAGTCAAATCTTCTGTATGGTGAACTTTATGGACCATATTGGACAGACTGAAGCACAGTGACACAACACAACAGATACCTTCTGTGATCGATGCCAGTGCAGCATGAAGGACAGCTGGGATTAAGAGACGAGATTCTGGTTTGGTCGCAGGACACCGTGTAAAACCACTGCTGGCCCTCCGAGCCGTCTTGTGGTTGGAACAGTTCCACCGCGGTGTTGTTAATGTCACGCGCCGTGTAGATTAGCCGCCATTCATTCCTAGACGGACACACTGGATACCGAATCCCCACCGGAAATGACGTCCTCTTCTCCGGGACCTAAAATAAACCGAAATAAACATTGGCTGAATATCACACTCGAGCTTATTCATGAATTAGTTACTCTGTTGGATGAAGATATGGAAATAGCACTTCCTTTTGGCGATCATGTCAGAGATGTGCATATTTTCTTTGGCTAGTACAGATGTATATAGAACAGTGCACGAGAGCGACCATGTTAGGTGCAGGTTTTCAAACCAGAATGCGCTACTCTTGCACGTTTTATTATGTTACAACATATTACGATTCTAAACAGGAATATCTACGTAACCAATGTGTTCGCCCAGTGGCTAATTATGATGGTTGACTTATTGCATTTACCTCAGCTTTAAGTATATTGAAATACATGCTAAAGGTATAATCCTTTTTCCGTTTGCACATGCAATATATCCGGTGATACCAAATATATCCCAATGAAAGCTTAAAGAATATCTTGTCTCAAATTTTGTTTTCTGCTAGAAATATTAGATTAATATGCCCAGTGTACGTACTAAATGTAAATGAATATGTCCAAAAATATCCCTCAGCGCAAGGTATGGCCATTCTTTAACGCCCACTCACATTCAGTATTACAGTCACAGTGTTATACTTTAGTAATACATGTGACTGAGATGGAATCACGCAAGCCGCCTCTGCTTCGTTTTTTTTATCACCACATCTTACCTGTACTGTAAATAAATGTCAGAATGTGGCGTGGTGAAGTTCGGAAGCGTATAACAGTAATAATGCCGCAGTTCAAATCTCGTGTGTTGAGAGAAACAACCTCCATAGGGTTCTCTCTGGTGACATCTTAATGTCACTAATGGCTCTCTGCCGTTTTAAATGGTGCTACTTCGAGCAAATGAAATTCACACTGTAGCACTATCCTGCAGGCCTGGCACGTGATTTGTCCCACAGAGACAGACCCTGTGCACTGTCCAATATTACTCAGCATGACTTCCGGTTCCTCTCCATTTAGTACCATTACTCAGCATGACTTCCGGTTCCTCTAAATTTAGTATCATGCTATTGCCAAAGCAGCAGTTTTCGCTTTATAAATAGAAGCAAATGATTTTTTCCCAAAGCCGTTTCTTCATCAACGGTGAGAACTGTATCAAGGTTATTAGTCCGGAAGAAGGAAAAAATAATTTGTTATTTACTGTAAGAATCCTTTAATGACACTTCACTTATAGTTAAAGGCTTTATCTCAAATATAAGGCATTATGTCAGCGGAAACACGTTTTCATCGAGTCAAGTCCGAGGTTTATGTATCAGTCCTCAACCAAAAGAAAAGACGGTCCCCTGTAATAATGCCAGTATGGCACTTGTCAATTTTCACAGCGATTATAAACACCATATCACATAGGAAGCATGCTGGTATGATGGATATTTCATATACGCGACAGCAGTCAGCTTGGTAAGGGGAGGGGTAGGATACAAAACAAGACAAAGCGGTGGAAACTATTCATGTTAGCACTTCACCACTTGTCCACCTGTAGGTGGCTATCGTCACACCGCTAGCACACCTGTAACGGGCTACAGGTGGGCCAGTGAGTTGATAGCCTGTTAACAGTTCACCACTGGCCCACCTGAAGCAGGCTGCCACCACGCCGCTAGCACATCTGTAACAGGCTGTCAACTCACCATTAACCAACCAGTAGCCCATCACCTCCCCAATAACTGAAAAATTGTTGTGTATCGCGTTTAGGAACAATTCAAATATAAGTGATGAATGAGGGTAACTATGTAAAACAAGTGTACATGTATGTTAAGTAACGTACCACAGGAGCTGATCTAAATGTATATAGGGGTTTCCTGGATGCCACTTGGAGTCTGCGGTCCATCAGGGCCGGGTGGTTCTTCAAGTATGAGTACAGGCCCCTCAGCCGTTCCCGAAGGTAAAACGCCTGGTTTTCCGTTATGTGCTCCAGACCAGGATGGTACTGTAAGTCGTGGACCAGTTTTTCTCCAAAAGCTGCAAATAAAGTCGAGCAAATACATATGGTTATGTATTTAATATTTTAAAATGAAATTTTACCTGAATGTTACATCTAATGAAATGATGGGTGAATCAAATGAAATGTTGGCGGAATCTGCCTTATCTTGTTTTCAGTATATATAGCAGATAGGAATTTAGTTGACGGCCTAGAAGGCAAGACCAGGGAAATAGTACTTCGCTTTTTAAAATGGTCCAATTCCGAAAAATTATAAGAAATAGATCATTTGGGAATATGTCGTACTGGATTCCGCCATTGTCAAACAATCCTCCATTGTCTGGTATACCAGACAGTACATTAAGAAATTGAAAAAAAGCACAATACGTATTTAAACCACACGAGCACATATGCAGATAAAACGTCCACTATGCATTAATCCCAAACTGTTTTAAATCAGATAAAAGCTGTCTGAGGCAGCATTCTTAGTTTAACTTACATCTAAGTACTAAAGGTAGCGCTCCATTGTCGAATATACTGGACGGATCTTGATAGAATTCTGTGGTAAGAAAAGATGGGGAATTTTATTCAGTTAATGAAATACCTGTTATTGCCAGTCATATGCAATCCATGAAAAACAAAAGTTCCAGTTTTAATAAGTTGGGGTTAAGCCGAACTGACTAACTGAACTAAATAGCCCATATTAAATTCAATCCATTCAAGACAATACCTCTTATTGCCAATCAAATTCAATCGGTGGAATTTCAACAGAAAGTTCCGATTTTAACATTTTCCAGCTACGCTGAATATAAAAGTAATAGTGAACTATTCCATACAACTATACTATACAACATGAGACTCGTTCCGGTCTGGACATTGACAAGACGAGGGAAACTGGTTGCCTGGGTTGCCGTTTTCACGTCTCGCCCCAGAATAGATGGCGGATTAACTATCCCGTTGGCCGACATGTCACTGATCTCTGTATTCATGTAAGTGTTGTAGACGTATACTGAAATTTTACTCTTTTTCTTATACAGATGGTGGTTGGTTTTCGCGATTGGCATGTTTGACTACTGACGGTTTGGAGCATACATCATTGATATGTGGGTACGGTGGTGTCTGAAGGCGTGGTGCTCTCACAGTATTACGAATTCAAGTATGTTGGTGATGTATGGAACGCCGCGCACACCATAATCCTTTTCACCGGTTTTGATACGCCAGTCGTCAATATTGACATGCAATCTGCCTGTACATGTCATCTCCATGTATCGCAGTTAAAAAGTCATAGAAGAAAACATCGAAACATGCAGCCAAATTTAAGTCTGTAAGAGTATTTTAACACGACAGGTGTCCGTTTGGAATCTTAGAATCCCGTTATGGAGTAAGTCCTTTTTTCAATACATGAAAACGGTCCTTAATACGCATTCGCATTCTTTTAAAAACTGTATATGTATTAAGTCTGCCCCTGGCTCACTTTACTTCACTTCACAAGACATAAACAATGTTAAATACACGAACTGGCCTTCACTTTGACTTAAAACCTTTTCTGAACCCCTATAATAATATCAACATTAAAGTCAACGCTGTTAAAAGTAATCCAGAATAAACGCTTAGACAAACCTCATGAAAGGTGTGTCCCCCACATTTTTAAAGACGAAACAGTTCACATACATGTGGAGCCTCTGGAACGTCTTGACATAATGAACGATGATGCAAATATCCTCGTTAGACTCAGGTTGAAAAAAAGGTGCCCTAATGAAGTAAACCCTGGAGACCTAATTTCCACACAGATGGTGTAAGTGGCAACTACATATGACAGGCGTGCTCGTGAAGTTGTTTGACCTGGAATGTCTAACTCGTTACTTGCTAACAATTTGTGACGCATCATATCTAAAGCGTCAGAGAATTCACTGGGGCTAATGCTGAGCGCACACTGAAATACACGTATCATGGAATTTCTCGTGAATTTTATGCTTGATAACATATTTTGGTGAATTCTTCCGTGGGATTAAATGCTTAAAACCAGAGAGTTTGATGGTTTTAATCCAGCGACTTTAACGTTTGTTTAATTCAGTGGTTTAATCCAAATATGGTCTATTGCTTATAATATCCATCGGGTTCTCCTGTTTAATCTGATGGGCTTGTTGGAGTAATTCGGCTGATATAAGGGTCTGATGCATGGAGTCTAATGGTTAGTCTAGTGAACTTACAAGTTCAGTGAGTATGCTAGTTTAATCAAATGAATTTACTGTTGTAACCAAGTGAGTTTAATGCTTTAAATCTCATGAGCTATTGGTTTGATTCACCTAGTTTAATAGTGGTACCAGGTACTTTAATGGTTTTGTCCACAGGTGATATTTTTGGTCTTAGTGTTTTCATTTTGAATGCAGGAATACGTATACGTTGAGATAAGTAAAATCAAAATAGTAACGACGATAAGTAATACTTAGTATCTGCAAAATGACACCAACTGTTTATTTATTTTTGTTTAAAAAGGTGTCGAACACTATTTTTTTTAAGAAGATAGTGTTTATAATCAAAAGTAACATATTTATATAAAATACAACTCTTCGCGGAATAGCAGCATTTGTTTATATCCAATTGAGCTCAATAATTTCCACCACTTCTAAGGAACTCAACGTTCTCTAACGGGAGTAATTTCCACCACTTCTACGTAACTCAACGTTCCCTAACGGGAATTATGTCCACCACTTCTACAAAACTGAACTTTCTCTAACGGAAATAATACCCACCACTTTTACGTAACTCAAAGTTTTTTGACGGATACCTTTCTTCAACATTAACGTAATTTAACATTCTTTGAAGAACCTTAGGACAACATGTGTCCAAATGAACGGTCTCTAACGGAAAGAACACTTTCAGCCACATTTTCTTAACTTGAATTTCCCTGATATGAAAACTTTCATTTATTTTTACATTTCTAAGCATTCTCTGACTATAAGACAATCGTCAAGTATACATATAACTAAACCTTTCTAACAAACGTTTTCTTCTCCTCGCCTAATGATGTCTGACTGGAACACTGTGTTGCCCACGGTATTTCCCAACAGACCGTCTCGTCATATAAAAAAAAACCCTACCTTTTCCAGCATGATTTAAATGCAAATTATACTTAACTAATAATATCTTTTGTTCGGTAAAAAAAATGTGTGATATTTTACCGGCCATACGTTATTCCAGGCGGTGGTGGTAGACTTATTAATATAAAGACCACCTTTGGGATAAGAACAGAAGGAAATCTCTTAAGCGCATGGAAATTGCATGTAGATTAGACGGCCGTTTTTGTTCTGTTTGCGCTTGAAGGCCAAAGTTCAGCAGGCCGTTAAAGCGTCAGGGGACATGGGACAATTCTCTAACAGGGTAATTCCCAGAAAGATCAATCAACTCCAGCCCGGGGGGCCATCCATCTAAGGCATCTCCCCCCCCCCATCCTACAGGAAGGTGTCACCAGCTGGTTTGTAGTTGCATTTAGCTATCAGAGAGAGAGGGTGGTTTGTAAATATCCCTAATATTGCACTAAACGATAATGATGATGATATTGTGGATGGCTGCAATGATATGGATGTTAATAGTGAGCCATACACATACATGTACCGACATTGTATACACTCAGTTCGCGACCTTTGTCATTGAAACTATCCGTTTTCTTTTCAAATAATAGGCTTTGAGTTTGCAAGACAACTAAAGCATTCGTCATCTGGGTAAATCAATGGCACATTTTATTCATTCTTCTGAAGATCGTGTCACTGACTTACTTATACTTGACATTGTTATTTTCTGCACTGTTGTGTCGGACGAAAAAAAACCTTAAAATTGCTATGTACGAAAATCAAATCTTACTGTTTATATCTTGGGTATTTTTTGTTGCGACATGAGCTACTGTAACTTAAAGTCATCCGGAATCGGGCTTCTCGATTGAACGGAAATGCTGTTTACAAAGGAGAGTTTTTAATATTATCCTAGTTTGTATACCGTGTCATACTGATTGAAAGCTACATTAGGTTAGAAAGTTGAAGTTGCAGAAACTTGAACAAGAAATAATGTAGAAAAATAAGAAAGGGAAGCAAGGAATGACCAAAATGGGTAGTTTTATTTTATCTTTAATTTAACCTTATTGTACAAATATGGTACAGTTTGGACATGTCATCCACCGGCGCCTTCGAATCAACTGACCATTGTATTCTAGTTTACTTGTATATAAATAAAAATAACGATCTGAGTGGGGATTTGAATGTAACTATTCATACTATAGCGGACATTATGCCATCGATTATGTATATTGGCCATATGTATGCTACTTACCACTGACCTATTCAGCACAATTATGTATTCAGCCGAATGGCGAAGGGGGGGGGGGGCACATTTTGGTTCACGATTCCAGTCTTGTTTGCAAATGAGACTGGAACTGTGGCAAATAAATGCATAGTTCTATTGACCTGTAAACCACAATATCAGCAAATTCTTACACCTAACGGTTTATGTCACGAATCGTTGACGTCAACAGGTTGCATGGCTCTTACAAAAACTAGACTGACCTTCGCATTGCACTCTACACAGTTCGAGGGCAACACGTGGGAATTTATTATTTTATGTATTTGTTTAGATGTTTTACGCTGTACTCAAGAATGTTTCACTTATACGACGGCGGCAAGCGTTATGGTGGGAGAAAACCGGACAGAGCTCGGGAGAAACCGATTGTCTTCCGCAGATTCCTGGCAGGCCTTCCCACATACGAACGAAGAGAAAGCCAACATGAGACTTGAACTCGCTTCGACTGCATTGGTGAGAGGTTTCTGGGCCATTACGCTTCGCCAGCGCACTAGCCAACTGAGACATGGGGGCCTCCATGTGTAAATGTGATCAGTAATAAAAGTATGTCATTTTAGAATTTGGCTTCTCGTTTTACGAGGAACGCTTCGTATTTGCGACAACCAGCACCTTTCTCACTTTAGCCCTATATTAACGCAGCACCTTTCGCACTCAACGCTGAATCAGATCTAAGCTGGATTGACCACTGTTCTTTTGTAATACATAGAAAAGTAAATCATTCACAAATTCTGATCGCAAAAGCAGGAATGAACAATCGACTTCACAGCTTTCGTCTGAAATTCTTTAGACCTGAAAAGTTACCGACTAGTTCACAATACAGGGGCACTTTTTAGCATCCGTGCTCGAATTTAACATTTTATTGCAGAAACATTTTTTTCTTTTTATAATGGGAACTGGAACTCTTACACCGGCAGGATCCACCGTTAATTGTCATTTAAGACTCAGGAGTGAAGAGACCATTCAAGATTGTTACTGGACGCATACCTCGTGGGCCAGAGGCTTTGGAGTGGCACACGTCTCGCTACCTTTAAAACTATGCAAGATAAGTTAAAACGGAGTGATGTGATGTAATAAGACAGGAGATTTCTCGTTAAGCTAGCTTAGATATAGCCTATATAAGCACCCGGATGGTAAAAATAAACCGAGATATAACAATGTGAATACGCCATCGTCATCCACGTGCCGCTGGTAAGCCTCGCTATATAACCCCAGCATACAATAGTTGTATTTTTGAACTTCCCAATGTATAAATCATCGTGGAGGTTTCGCCGACAACTCTCGGCCTGTTCCCGGTCTATCGCCGTCATCCGAGCATTGTGTCGACAGCTCGTAAACGTTAAGCTGGTATTAAGTCATTATGGCCGGTGATCGGAAAACATAGTGTTGCGAATGATACGGCCAGCTGACGTATAAGCTAGATAAAGCGAAGGGACTACAATACCGTTATTCAGCTTCCGACGAACCACCACCGACGCACGCACTGGTATTGATTATCGAAGACACATATATTGGTGGATGTACCTCGGGATCAAGTGCGATAGCACTGCCTCACATCAACCGTGTGTTTCTCTGCGGAGTATTACTAAAATCGAATGGTGCTCTTCAGTGGAGACTTCCGTTGTCAGTGCCGACCATTCAAACCATGTCTAGAAATGAACCAGCGCTCTTATTTATTAACCAACCTGAGATTTACATCCTAAATGGGAAGCGCTTAAAAATCCAAACTCACACAGCAAGAAAATTAAGTTGGGTTCCATATACATGTAAACTGTTTTATAGCAAAAGAATCAGTACGCCTAGAGCTGAACATTTTGATTATGGCTGTACTTGAATTTTACACTTAAGTCTTAGATGTTTGATCGATCTAAGACCTGAAACATGCTAATTCCGGTACACAAAGCGCACCTACCTATGGTATATATGCATGAGTGAAAATTATACACTGACTATTTGGGTAATAATGGCTTCATTCATTTTGTGTATATGTCTTTTGACCTCTTCCAAAAGAAATCGACGCTTTCTTTTTTGGTGCATTTATCACAGAATATACGCAGTGAATGAAACCATTTTTTCTGTTCCAGCACATCACCTGTTTATTCACATTTCACATTTGATTTTCAGCTTTTACACCTTTCCTGTTTTTGTAAACTGATACCTACTGGCCCTTTTGTTTTGAATATACTTCCCTTCCGTCCATCCTCACGTGGGAGATTTCACGTTAGACAACGAAAGGGTCCATATTTTGAGAACCAAAGAGAACACCCCATTTCCCGCCTGCTAGGCTCAGGCTCTCTCGTTAGTGGGTGGGTTTCAGATATTGCCATTGTGCAAAAAAAATTACAGTATTTAATTGATGAACATGAACCAGAAAAGTGCGAGTCATAACTATACGTATGTTGCAAGGCACTAGACCTTGTAAATGGAAAGGACTGTGTACACTGTCTGAATTGTTGGACAGCACCTTGAAGAATAATTAAAAAGCAGGCAAGGTTTACATAGAATAACCCATTTGCAAGATTGCATAGCCTTACGTACATTCAGGCCTTATAATAGACGGGGTAAAAGTCTAATTAGATGCTTGCCCATTGGCTTGTCGGCCGAATGTCGTGTTAAGATTATTAGAATGCAGTATGACTGAAGAAGCAAGCATACCATAGTGGTTCACCAAACCACTGATACATCTGATAATTCAAGTACCAAATGTCGTTTATAAAAGATACCCAGAGAGATCCACAAGTTCCTAAATACCTTTTGCAGCGCCACAAAGACCCTAAATATTCTTTTTCTCGTACAGATGTACAGCCCCACAACAACCCCAAAACTGCTGGATGAATTTTTTTTCTAGATTTTTCATAATTTAACCCCTAGATGTTCTTACCTTACAGATACACAGAAACCCAAAAATTAAACCCTAGATACACGTTCCTAGATATTCATTTTTAACAGCAAATATTCGGATCCACAAGTACCTATAGATGTCCTTCATTGGGGCCCATGCAACATTGGATTCAGTGCTTTTATTATTTTTTTTTAAACATTATGTTGCTTTCTTGTTTGAAAAACTTAAAGAAATACATCACGGATGCTTACCGGTTGATAGTGGGGACAGGACTCCCTAGGTTAAAGCCTGCAGCCAATCATTGATGATTCTGTGTGCAATGTCGTACATGCATGTTACAGCACTATCAGAAATGCAGGAACGAATTCATTTACAGTTTGCTTAGAAATCAAACTGCTTGCTTCATACCAATATTAAGCCCATAGCACTACACATGGAGATAAGGCTTCGTGCTCCAGGGACGTTACAGAAATGCAACAGACGATTAAATTGTAGGATAAAATAACAAAAGACAAGGACGTGAACATCTGGGCATGGCCGTTATATAGATTTTTGACATTGAGTGATAAGGATAAATGGGGATATGTAATTTAATCTTGGGAAGACTTTCTTTGGCATCGGCTCTGCCAGTGGGCGCTGCGTGTTCGGATAAGGAATGATAATACATACCCTATGAATACTAAGTAGCTTATCTGAATTAAAGAACAATGATTAAACTCCATGTCCGTACCTGTATTAAGTTCGGACTCTCCCATGTCATCCGTGATGAAAGGATCGGCTAATGGTAAAGGTATGCTAAATCCTCGGCGATAGCATTCTGAAAGATAAGAAAACACCTCAAGATTAATATCGGACGGAATTAACGACTCGTCCTGACAGGATAAGAGTGAGTGACATTTGCTGGATGCTAATATTACAAAACAGTCTGCGTAGACAGGAAACATTGAAGACGAGTGGGTTTTTAGGTCTTGTGGTTAGTTCCTGAGCAGTGACACGTCACACCGCAACTACCCAATACACATCCGCGCTGAAAAAAAAGGTTCTGTTCCTAGAACTAACCTTCAACGGCCAAATTAGCCACAAAGGCAAGACACTCGCTGCGCGACTCCTATCAGACCCGATGAGTGGTGTATGAGTCAATAAAGGACTTCATCAATCCCATGTTATTATAAGAGGACATAAACGAGCCGATGGTGTCCATTTCAACAAGAGGATATAATACATGTAAGAATGAAGTGACACTGAAGTTTCGTATATTAATCATCGGGAGAGAGGAAGGGGCGGCGGGCTTCCGTGACCGAGGGGTTATCATGCTAGGGCAACACAATGACTCCGGAGTTTCACACCAATGCGGTCACTGTGAGTTCAAATCCAACTGATAATATGCCTTTATAGAAGGCTTCGGGTGTTCTACTCCTTGTTTCCTTAGCCTTCGTCTGAGATGTGGACATACTGTAGGTCCTCAGGATACGGCTGGAATGTTGGCATAATCCTTCATTCTTTACTGCTGAGGGGTTCATGAACACAGCGATCAGTCAATCATACTGTTCAACAAGGCCACAATTATTTCATTGCACAAACCCGTGACACTCAGAGTCTTTGCCACAGTCTTTACTGTATATAACATTTTTACTTATTAAGGAAAAGTCAGACTAAAATTATCTTTCCCACGAACGATTAAAAAGAAAACTTTTACCCATGTTTGTTAGACGTCCCTCTTCTAGAATTACACAATATGCTGTGTTGTCATCACATTTAATACACAATTACAGGAAAACAACGCAAACGGGTTAAGCTTAGGTGGTGTTCAGTCAACCAGCAGAATTCAGGTTTATGCAGGCGTACATAAAGGCTGCATCATAAAGCGTAAAACATGAGCAGCGACTACAGTGTGATAGTTGGAAAATGGTAACCACGGCGAAATCCGGTCTCTTGTCAGTGTCTCCCAGTTTACGTTTTATTCTAACTGTTTATGTAAATGCATAAAAGGGCCTCTGTGACTCAGTTAGTTAGCACCCTACTGCAGCGTAATGACCCAGAAGCCTCCCACCAATGCGGTCGCTGTGAGTTTAAATCCAGCTCATGCGGCCGTAAATGCATAAACACTAAGTAGCAACTTACAAGTCCCTATGCAGCGTGACTTCTTCAGAATTAGTTGGGATTTGTTAGGCGTTGGTTTCTGTCGAGTGAATCGTTATTCTACATGTAGCCATCTTTGGCGTTGAAGGATGCTTCAAGCCATTCGCTGCTCTCCTGATAAAGAGCCTGGCATAATTTATTTATTTATTTGATTGGTGTTTACGAGGTACTCAAGAATATTTCACTCATGCGACGGCGGCCAGCATTATGGTGGAAAGAAACCGGGCAGAGCCCGGGAGAAACACCACGACCTTCCTCAGGTTCCCCGGCATCGGGATGCTGTTCACAAAGCAATGATAATGTACACTGATTGTATTTTTCATAAATACAGCCTTGTTTTGTTTTGTAGAAAAGGTGCCTATAGATTCGAACACTCCACCTATAATGGAACAAGGCGCTGGCGGCAGTAGTTAGTACGCCCTTGGACTAGTAAGCTTTTGGTCTTTACCGTCTAAAAGTTTGAATGATACAGGGTTTATGACACCGGATTTCATACAAAGGCTCGGAAGTTATTTCTTAGACTAAATCAAGGCTCTCCTCATCACAACCCTAAGGGCTTCAGTGTCTCTTAATATTTTACAAATAGATGAAATCGACAACGAAATTTTTGCAAGTAATGTTAAGAGACTTAAGTCATATGTTACTAAAGTAATTATTTCAAATTTCTTTTCGTTTGAGATATTAGGATGCAGTTTGTGATCTGAAGGAATAGAGTGCAAATCTGGAGGGAGGGATCAGTTTCAAGTGATATGGACCTTCAAGAAAAGACATTGCGAAATCCGTCAGCGTTATTTACAAAACGACCTTGGAGTGTAAATGTAGGCTTGTCTGAGCAGGGTAAGATTTCTGCAGGCATCTGCGTCTTCAAAGGGGACGTTGACACAGTGTGTTATACAATATTCCTGGATAATTGTCGTCAATTACTTATTAACAGTCCTTCAGAGATGGACATAAGGATATCAGAGATGCACCTTAAGCATTAAAAATGTCCGAAAGCTATTACAATATTTCTCTATGAATTTTGATTCCATCCTCAGTCAAAAATAGCTTTTCCTACTGCAACGGGAGGCCTTCATTTCAGATAACCACGAGATATTAGAATAAGTGAACTAAATATTCACTACAATTAGGGTAAGGTGGAAGGACATGCACAATGTAAGATGCCGTAAAAATCGTGCTCATAAAAACTGCGGTCCTTGATGGTAACAGCCGATTGAGTGCTCAAACTTTTCAGTATTTAATTCTTTTTACAGATATCACCCATGACAGGATGACTGAAAAACCAACCGTACATTTGAACCATGGTCATTTCTATCTCAATTTCTACCCCAGGCCTCGTATGTCTGTTCCGTCATCAGGACAAAGTCTCAAATCTCAGCACACATTTTTTTCCGAATAAACTGAAGTATCTGACCAGAATAGTGAGTCTGACCTAATTAGTGAGTTCGACTAAATTAGTGACTCCTACTAAATGAGTCTGTCCGATAAAATTAGCATATCCTAGCAAGACGTAAGATCTGTGCTATCAATATCCGATATACAGGTAGATGATCTTGTAACCACAAGTGGACTGTCCGTAAAAAAATGACACACCAGTCTGGCCAGTGCAGGGATAGGTTGTGTTATTTCTGTTTTTGGGCTGTTCTTTTAAAAGTGCATCGGAGGCTCTGTGTTCGAGTCGTTAACGTGCTCAACACTGAAATACAAACAAATAAATAAATGTGTATTATTACTGCAATTTGGGTTTTAAAGCAAAGAATCAGAAATAATCGGACATGATGTTTTGAGCTGTGGTTTATTTTAATACCAAAGCTAGATGTAACTGCCCATGCATTCCAACATTCAAGAGTTCATTTACCCCGGGTTCACAAAGTATAATCTCATTCTGTGCGTATCAAGGCGAGGTTAAGCATATACCTAACACCTCCCTCGCGTTCCAACTCAGTTAGCCCGGTCTGAACAGGGTCACTCGTCGACACCAATTATCACGGCGCTTCCTAATTACTTCAAACAACAGGGCCTACTTCTAAAGCTCGACCTGACTCGTTTGCATTTATATTGCGTTGCCGATGTGTAAAGTGGGACTCGGTGTTCGTCCAACACTTGTCTAAGATCGCTAAGGGAATAAACCTATTGCCTCGAGACAAAACTCTTAGCGTTTAGTGTGACACGAGTCATACGGGTGCAGCTGTTATTTCACTTAAGAGCTTCCTAAAGCTGCTTGATCTACGACAAGACAAACAGGCCTGACTTGTTTTTATTTATTTATTTATTTATTTTGCATTATTTTTCTAGGAGATGGTAGAGGCCTTCGGTTTACTGCACAGTCAGATCGTATAATTTCTCAGATTATCTGAGTCGGCGGATATATCAATTTGTCTCCGTACCACCATGATCGCGAAAGCAGACAAACGTTGGACGTGGGCTCTAAAGCTGTGTTTCGACGTTCGATAATAGTGAAAAATAGTTTCTCACTTAGACAGATAAACCGGTCTTTGCTTACCTTTGGCCATTAGAAATACGATTTTCGTGTAAACACTCGATAGCTTTCCCCGATGACAGCTACTTCTGAGCCTGAGTATCACCTACGTTTACATACTTACTGTAGGGTTCGTTGAATCACCCCTACCCCTTCCTCCATCCACTCATCCTAGTGGTTGCTATGTGTAAACCTTGAAAGATTGTTCTTGCCGGTAACGTTTCATTTTGTGGTCTATTGAAATGCGGATTAGTTATTTACTAGGATTTAGATTACTGTTTAAACCGATGTATGTTAGATATGAAGCCGATGTCAGTGGTAATCAAAGAGTCGCTCTATCAACTAGACCAAGAACAGAGTTTCACACGTTTCATACAAAAGGCATCTTCAGCAATAGATTGAAGTCTTAGATGTATTACTACCACTCCGAGTTTATCGTTTAACATATCGGTAGAATCAGAAATATCCTACATCATTGGCGTTAAGGTTTTGTTTTCTTGATAAATCATTAGTGGTATGGTTTTATTCTTTGAAACATTATCAGCACTATGGTTTTATTCTTTGACACACCATCGGCACTATACGGTTTTATTCTTTGATACACAGCCAGCACTTTGGTTTTATTCCTTGACACACCATCATCACAGATGTTTTCATTCTTTGCTTGATACTATGGATTTACACATTAATACATCATTGGAACTATGATTTTATTCTTTGATAAAGCATCCGCGCAATAATTTTATTCTTTCATACGTCATCGGTACTATGATTTTATTCTTTGTTTCATTACTGGTAGTACAGTTTTATTTTTATCACATCATCGTAACTACATGCATGATTTCATTCCTTTGTATATCTCAAGCTCTATGCATTCAGTCTTTTCGGCCCTTCCTGCCTGCACTATGCGTTTATTATACAAGCTGACCCTCCAGCAACCGCTCTTACATATACAGAGCCAAGGTTGATGCTATCTCGAGCAAAAACAGAACGCTAAGCCCTACCCCCACCAAACAGACAATCCATGTCAGCTCAACTTTAGCGACTTCCTGATTCTATTTCTTGCAAAGGCCAGTAATTCATCACTGATCCGCCTGGGATAAAACACCGTGGCGCCCAGATCTCTCAGACCAATGTTATCATTATCCAGCACAAGAGACCGCATGCGGCATTGGGGAAATTACTGAACAGCGAAACGCACTGTATTAATTGGTATTTATTAAAAATATACACAGCAGCTCGCATGCATTGATACAAATAGTTCTCTTGGGACGACTGGGACAAAGACTTGTAGGAGTAGATCGCCTGATACAGTCTTGACCTTGTCACATGCCATTGTTGTAGGGTATTGGCTGGCCGGCCCGCACCTGGCCCGCCATATTACGGACGGCCCGCCCACCCACAACCGTTAGCACGCGGATTCCCCGTAACTCACGGCATCTGAGCAGAGGCATTGAACACGTCCTGCCAACCGGTGACACGAAAAACGTGTGGAATACTGATACGTAGGCCATGAATGGCTTCCTTGGACAGATTAGAACCCATGTTGACTGGATGGGACAATATGTTTGGCTGATAAACATGCTGTTGTTCCTTTTGATATAAGTCAAACTGTTTAAAGAAGCCAGATGCAAATAAACATCTATCATGATAAATGTGTTTTTTTTTTTAAGATCAAACTTCTGGAAAGGCCTCTAGAAAGGACTGTGTTAGCATCGTATATATCTTTTAATACAGAGCTGTATCTATACATATATAGTGTCTTTGTTTTCGTGAATATAAACACTGTCCATTTAATAATAATAAATTATTTATTTATTTATTTATTTATTTAAAGGCGCGAAGGTCTGGGAGAAACACCGCATCCCATAAAGCATCTGATAGACGTCGATGTAGGTTTGGGTTTGGGTTTAGATATCCACGTGCAGGAAAAGGCCGGATTCGAAATTTCGCCTGGATTCTGTCTTGATATTCGCATGTTGGAATCAGCCGGAATCGACATTTTCGCCCGGTTTTGTTCTAGATATCCACGTGCTGGAAAAGGCCGGATCCGAAATTTTCGATTTAGATATCTACGTGTTGCAAATAGGCCAAACCCCACACGTGCGAAAAGTTTCATCGATCATTATCCTCTTCAATCAGCCTTTTTCAGTTATTGTATGTTGTTGTTGTGCTTAAAAATTTACAACCATTCCGTTACCAGAATGTCCCCTGCATGGCCAAACTTCGTGAGACAGAGTTTTGTGATACTTGCTTTCAAGGTCACCTTACCACTGTTACCATCATTAAACAGAGCTTCTCAACCAATTGTATCGCACGACAAAGCCGTCACCCAACCTAATGAAATACCGCGATAAAATTAAGCTTGTCGCAGACAAGATGAAAAGTGGCCGGTAGTTTTGCTTGAGGTAGGGATGAATCCCTCTTGCCCCAGGCTTGCATCTTGTACAGAACTTGACGTACCAAGAAGACTTAATAATGTTCAGACAAAAGATTATACAATTTCTCTGAAGTAGCACAAACCAGAAAATGTGACTTAACTTTAAAAATCAAGTAATTTGAAGGAACACATTTCATTGGAGTTGTTCTAAAAGCCAAACACTTTTAGAATTAGGCCTATACAAAGTAATGAAATAAGAACATTTCCGTAAATGCATGAAAGTTGTTTGGGAACTTCTCGGTTTACTGGATCTACGTGAGCACAGATATTCGCCATAACTTTCGCGATTGGAAGATTTCTGTCGTATTTGTAACCTTGTGTGAAAAACAGCCATTTACAACCCCGCCATAATCCACTTTTAATCTTTACCACCATATATAGTGCCAATTTGTTAGTAACCCAATAGCCCGCATACGTATTCCAGTACTGTGCTATCAATCACTTTCAATCAACAGGTTTGGCTGAGTGATAAGCAGTTTAAGTGAACATGTTGCCGTCAATTTATCTGGAAATTGTCGATTATGACATCAGACGACCCGCTGCCCTGTTTAAACTTTAGGCAAATGTGTTCAATGAGAATGGACATTTATTCCCGATCTAAAATAGAATTACAGTGACAATTTTCTGATAAACTTAATCATTAAAAGTGATGCGTTAAATTGGCATAATTCAATTGACATCTGCTTTAAAATGCTCCTTTAAAGTTGAATCACATAGCAATAATCTAGTCGTTGAGCACTACAGCTTCCTAAATACAACACTAAACATGCATAAAAACGGAATCTTAGCAGTCCTTGTAACATCAAACATATGTTGCTAAGGGAACGAAATCAGGGCCTGTTTTATGGAAATTCATCGGTAGTTATTTGTTTTATATTAAAATATTAAAGTTATTAAATGTTTTTCGAAGAACTTTGGTAAAGATGTTGTTTACGCAAAACAATTTTGCTTTAAGTAAAAACCTTAACAAGTTTCGAGAAAAGTAGACCTATTATCGAAGGTCCATCGAAGTGGATAAAGCTGGTTAAGGCTGTTAGCGTTTCTAACGTGTCAAATACAGAAGAATGCTGTGTAAAAAATAGCGAGAACAATAAAAAAAATCAGCAACAAGTGTTAATCGTTTGGAATTGTACTTTTTCTTCTTAAACTGTGATCTTTCCCTTAAAACTTCAAACTCTCCAAGTAAACTTCGAGAACAACATTTTATACCGCAGTCAACCTTTGTTCGGCCAGTGTCTTATACATCGTAGCGGTATGCAATCATCTTTCACAGTTAATCGGTGTCTTGGGAGCACGGTGTTAAACAACAAAGTAAGAAATAAGTACTATGGCGGCCCATGTGTTGTTGACTTTTATATATGACAACGTCAGACTACAGACTTCATGGCAACAACGACGCCCCCATTTACCTGGAGCTGTGTTTGAACTCCCGTTCTCCTTGGTTAAAGTGATTGTTCAAAATAATCATGAACAATAAAATTAACAACCCGCCTCAGTTTAGTACGTCAACTAGATTTACCGTTACATTTTGCTTGTCCAAGCAAAACTCTTGTTTTTGTGATTTAGTGCAATTTACTTATAGTCAGATGACAATGTGTTTTAAATCAAACAGCCTCCAAAGAAAATTACGTCTGGCCATCACTAAAGAAGGAGCGTAAGTGGTCTAGAGTGATATCGTTAGCATCACAGATATAACGCTTATAAGTATAAGCCCCCAAGGAGAGACATGGCAACACAAAGACTTGGTACTATGAAAACGCGTCACATGTCAGAAACTCGAGAGAATACGAATTTAATTTCATGTATCCCTTCAATCGGCTGTTGACTGAGTACTTAAAAGGGTGCAAATTTACAAAAGCTGTGACACCCTAGAAAAGGTCGATGGCTTTTTGTCATCAGGCCTATCGTTAAGTAAATGAGCCATGTTAAAATATAGGATGTAAAACATACATACAGACCGACAGAAAGACCGACAGAAAGACAGCACTTCGCATCTCCACAACATGTATTGTCATGGTACTTAAGAGAATACATGTATATAGCTAAGTGCGTTTCATGAAGCCGGTCCTGGGCTCACTGCAGTGTTGCACCAAGGTTAAGGCTTAATCTTGCCAATGCTAAACACGATCAATAACTTATCACATGTAATTAGTATTAATCAGTGCTAATTAAATATTTATCAACATTTTTGTTCAATAATAATGTTGTTGAACATGTTCCCTAGAAATAACACCAGGTGTTAATATATGTTTTCGATTGTAGAATAATTACTCTAGAACAAATGAAGCCCTGGGGTATAAGATGAAAAACATAAACAACTGATAGACATCAGGATATGACACATGTAACTGTAAGGTAGAACTGAACTAATCGCAAGGTAAAATAAAATACCCAGACCAATCATATCGGCCTAATTAATTCGTCTGGTGAACCAATTATTAGTTAAATAATGGCACAGGAGAACAATTTCCCCTTTAGAAGTACACTGATTATATAATTATCCGTCTCAATAGGTGTAAATTAACATGCGAAAGTGGGGTACTTGCAAGTAGTAAAACCAGAGGTTGGAGGTGTTATAATACATTTCCTTAGTTTCATTCATTGCCATGAACTGTTTTCACAAGTAAACTATCTGCATTTCTCGGATGAAATAAAACATATCGGATACATCAATCTCACTCATCAAGGAAGAAGGCATTGTTAAGCATCAGGACACCTGAACTTCACTCTTTCTCAGTCAGGTGAATCGATTGAAAGGCTGTTAAGTTTTTGTTAGCCTTAGTCTTCTACATTTTCTTATACAGGTAATGACGTTTGTGAACAACAAAGTAAACGGAATACGCTCTCTGTTACATGTTAATGTTTTTTTGGAAAAAACGCTTAGAACTCACCTGATAAAGGTAAAATGGTCAAAATCACAATTAACAGCAAGTTGATAAAGTACCCAACACTTCGGCAATCTTCCATTCTGCAGCTTGTTTGACGCTACAGCGAGATAACGGTAAAGGCTCAAATCAAACAAGACTCCAATACCGCAACACTGTCGTCACACCAAACCGATATCGAAGTATAGGCCCCGTATCACTAGTGGTACTATAGTGGATTGAATACGGACATTTAGCGCTCCTGCATCTTTTAGTCTTTCTAAACTGTCCCTCTCTCGTCGTCCACTAAGTAGATGAAGGCGAGAATTAAAATTCGATAAGTCACTGATTAGATTAATTGCCTGTTCACGGATCGCACTTGCTTGTAGTTAATAAACTCTTCGCATTCCAACCAGCATATTGTGAGCATCCTGAGGCAAGCCCAGCCACCAGGTGAACGTTCCTCCCATCCTACTAGGTCGGTCTAACCTTTAACCTTCCCTCCCCCGCAAACTACATCCTTCAAGGCGAGGGGGAGCCCCTAGGGTACCGTGCCTCTCAGACCAGGTGGGCGCTTCCAGTTTTAGCTCCATATCGCCACCGGCACCCGTTCCGTATAACGGGTGGGTGCATCCAAGACCCCGAGACAGCCCCAGCTCAGGGATTTATCGTCAGGCTTTGACGGGTCATTTCCAAGAGGAAGCCAATTTCCTATTGTCCTCCCCCGACGTGATACTCCCAAGCTACCATCCTTCACAGCTTTCTTGTAGCTAGTTTTGCAAAAAGTCGATGTAAGGGGAAATAATCGAGTGGCGAACTCCGCTGTGTGAATCAAGAATGCCCCTACCTCTACGTCTAAACCGACTAGCGATTATTTCTTCTAGCTAATCACCAATTCCAGAGATCTCGTAAAGGCTGCGTGGTAAATGTAAATGTATGAATAAAATGATTTATTTATTTATTTGATAAATGATTAAATAGTGGCAACTTAGACCGCCCCTAGCGCTATGGTATTTATTATTATTATTTGATTAGTGTTTTACGCCGTACTCAAGAATATTTCACCTATACGACTGCGGCCAGCATTATGGTGGAAGGAAGCCGGGCAGAGCCCGGGGGAAACCCACTACCATCCAGGTTGCTGGCAGACTTTCCCACTTGCGCCCGGAGAGGAAGCCAGCATGAGCCGGACTTGAACTCACAACGACCGTATTGGTGGGAGGCTTCTGGGTCATTGCGCTGTGTTAGCCACGGAGGCCCCTACATAAAATGAGACAGAGCATAAAAATTAGTCAGTCTACTTTGTAAGAGATTAAAGTGTTATAACAATCATCAATATCTAAAAATACTAATCGATGGTGAAAAAAATCGTAAACCTGTAAGTAAGAACATGACTTCATACATTTCATTTTTATGTCAGTACTTCTTGTTTCTTGTCAACTTTGGACACCTGGAACCTCATATAAGTGAAAATTTGTAAAGTCCGCCTAATAAATAAGTAAATAAACAGAAGTTAAGCGTAAAGCCCGACATTCGTTTATCACTCTTAAATCAGTCGAAAACACCAGTTCCAAAAGGAATGCGTAAGAAATATTTATATAAATGTTAAATAAAGCTGGTAACTTGTAAAACAGAAGCAGTTTTCAATTTGGTTATTTATTTGTTTGTTTGTTTGTTTGTTTATTTATTTCATTGATTGATTTCATTTTCCGCAGTACTCACAGGAGCATTTTACGTACACTACAGCGGACAGCATAATGGAGGGAGGAAACCGAGCTGAACCTGGGGAAACCGACGACCATCCGCAGTATGACTCACAGCGATCGCACTTAACCTCCTAGTTCCAAACGATATATTTAAGAAATAATGATTATTATTACCTCGTCATTGTATGTTCATTTTAGTACGGTAAATGTGGAGGAGTTGAAACTTCGGAACGTGTGCCGCAGGCGTCCGAGTTCTAAAATTTCAACTCCTTGTTGTAGTATTTGATATTATATTTGTTTTTTCTTTCTGAGCCTCTACTCTGTCTGTTCTGAAAGCCACGCTAAGTGACAATCACCTTAAGTCATATTCAAATCTTTCATCATTGTCATCAGTGTCGCAACCACTTTCCAGCAAACTCTCTGATGTCATCAATTATTACGTCATCCTTATGAATAACTGCCGCTTGAACCTTTAAACTTAAGATCCCAGCGTCAAAATTTAATTCAAAGGAAATCCTATGACGTTAATGTTAATTTTATAAAGAAAGAGAAAATGTAATTTACAGCGTTCAGAGCTTATCCACGGTTTGTAATGACTTGAATATTTATCTCATCGCTTATCTTTTGCCACAAACTGGCGGTTTGATTTATACACACAGCTTATCCAAGGGCTCATCTCACAATGGCCTCACGCTAAATATGGAAAATCGACTTCCCATTTCATGCTGCCCCTTCAATGTCCTTAATCCATTAATTAGTAAAACTAATGAAAGAGAGCTGGTTGACCGACTGGCAAAGTACGGCACGGGCTAAGGGAAGACCCTGAGATGTCATATAAGCATTTGTCACCCCTCATTCCTCACCCCACACTCTCTCCCTTTTCCTCCGCCCCCGACCCTCCCACCTCTCGTTTCCACGTGCTCTTTATACCACTTAGTTGGCGACTTCAGTGCACTACAGACCAAGGGATAAGTTAATCCCCTGCAAAGACACAGGCTGTTACTATCAGGAATTGATTCCGGACGCCGGATCTTGAGCATAGTCCGGATATAACTGAACGGAATGCAGTCACCAAAAGACGTTAGATGTGGGAATTTCACTTACCAGAACGGCTTTTTACTAGATGGATTCTGCTTGATCCGGCAGAGGTTTGGCTATACTAAATAATTACATGACGTCTTTTATATTTCTTTTATCATATATAACCGATATAGAACAGTTATGGCGTAACCAGTACCATATTGCATGACCTTTGGGTGTATATGGATTCTTGAAGAACTGGCCACTGAGTGGATTGGCAATATTGTGATTAGATGACATCCGTTATCTTTCTATAACTGTACATTGCTGATATAGAACCAATGACACGAGCGTCGGCAGTGTCACAATGACGTTGACATCTAGCCTTAAACAACTGCAGCCGGGAAAACTGCTACTAGAAGCACATAGCACTGGCCCTGAGCTCTAAGTTCTGAATCCAGCACTATACGTCCGTACAAATCCAGTACTATAAGTCTGTACAAAGGGGGAAAGTGATGGTATTATCAAGTCATGGAATTGACCTGTGTTAAAGGGTTTACTGACGAGTCGTTGTTACCAAGCCCTATTTGAATCCTGTAAGTGAGCTACGCAGCTCGCAGTTGACATAATCGTGGTTGACACAAAGCCCTTGGTTTAACCAAATCAGCGCCGGCTAAATGTGCAATATTGAATTTATTTATTTTATTTATTTGATTGGTGTTTTACTCCGTACTCAAGAATATTCCACCTTTACGACTGCGGCCAGCATTACAGTGGGAGGAAACCGAGCAGAGCCCGGGGGAAACCCACGACCATCCGCAGGTTGCAGACCTTTCCACGTACAGCCAAAAAGGAAGCCAGAAAAAGCTGGACTTGAACTCACAGCGACCGCATTGGTGGGAGGCTTCTGGGTCATTGTTCTGCGATAGCGCCCTAAGCAACTAAGCCACGGAGACCCCCGCAATGTTTAACATTCCAAACACTCTTGCATTTACAAAATTAAACTTTAAACTAATAGATTATGTAAATGGAAATATACGAATCAACGTTACCTTGCTGTGATTTAAAAAGAATGGATAAATCACGATTTACATGTGAGAGGTGGATTTCATTCATAATTCTGATTCTATCTAACACATATAGGCTGTTCAAGATAAGGCTAGTTTGCTGATGGGCGCTGTAAAAATTGCAGGTAAAACCGATTTATATGTGTCAGAGGGTAATGCATGTTACAGACTGTCACATGATGCCCCCCCCCCCCCCACCATTGAAGAACAAGGAGAAGTACAATGCCTTCAAGGAAACAAGGATTACCTACATAGGTGTTTCCGTCGAGCTTCAAGGTAGACGATTGTTGGGTGCTTCGAGTGATACACGCAGTGGAGACGATATCATTGCTATACTGCCCAGAGACTGCGGAATACCTGATTGTATCACCGAGTGCCGTCAGCTGTCAGCAGTTTCAAATGCTTAGTACAACATTTTGCAACCTTGAGGCCGAAGTGACCTCACAACTGTGGTAAGACGACAGATGTTGACTGGGAACAACAAACCTGATTGTAGTGACCTCACAACTCTTGGTGACAATGGACCAGATTAACTAGTCAATCGCCAAAGAAACCAAAGAATCTGTTCATATAGAACATATAGCATAAGTTTTACGGTGTACTCTTACATTTCACTATTTGAAAATGGCATAAATGACGAGTTTATGAAGGGCCCTGGGAGTTGGGACTCTCACATTATATCGCTCTTTTAAGGTTTTCAGTTTGGTTATGAACTTCCGAAGTCTAATTTCTGATGTTTCTAATATGGTAAATATTGCGATTGTAAAAGGAGAAAATTCTTGAGTATAAAGTAAGTGGAAAGAAATGCTGTTTTGATGGAGAGTCATGATCTACTTTTCACACTTGATCTTCAGTATCACTGAGCATTACTGAAAATATCAGGCTAACATAAGATTCATCGTTTAGACTATATTTGCAACAAACCTTGCAAGTACAGAATGAATGTAGCCTGATCTTTACATTTTACAGCAGCATGTCTCACGTTTTAGAATAGTTTAGATTAAATTTCACGTGCTGTAATATTACCATGCAATGCGATGCCTGCATGAGTCCAGCACTCCTGTGAAAACGAAAGTGTGGGATTGACGCAGAGTGAAAAATAGCGCCTCGGGTGCCATACATTCTATCCTGAGTCACTAGTTCTGCACCCGCGAGCCTCTTATCCCCACCGTGAACACCATATGCCAGATGAGTATAACAGAGGCAGCTGATGGCAACTGAATGGACAGATTAGCCTTAACACCACTCCCAATTCATGAAATGTCATAGTATTTAAGAAAACTCCAATGGGTAATAAAAATCGGTCGCCTACGAGAGGTTGGAATGGACTAAACCATGTTGACCACGAGAACAAATGTTAATCACGCTCTGTATTCAGTCATAATTCGCCTCGCCTTAATAGGGTTTGCAGCCAATAGGAGTTCAAATTCGGCCGTTTAAGAGATCCACAGGGTTCGTGTATATTACGTCAAAAAATTCTTTGTTAATATCATATAGCGCCGTGGCTAAAATTGGCCCCTTGTATCACTGACGTCATTAGCTCCAGTCCACCTTTCGCTGGTTTGGCTGCGGCTTTAACACCTGGGGACTTTTAGGTGACTGGGGAAAGGCAGTGCTTTACATACTCTGGTTTTCTCCAGCCGTAAACTGGACTACCGTCAGGAAAACGGAAAGATCTTGATTGAATGATTGATTGATTACTTTGACTGATTGGTGCTCAAGAATTTTTCATTCCAT
Source organism: Acanthopleura granulata (assembly GCA_016165875.1). Classification (NCBI taxonomy): domain Eukaryota; kingdom Metazoa; phylum Mollusca; class Polyplacophora; order Chitonida; family Chitonidae; genus Acanthopleura; species Acanthopleura granulata. The sequence continues at coordinate 30,846,945 of JABBOT010000003.1, forward strand.
ACAACGGCGCTCAATTTCACGTGGGCGGCTCTTGCGTAGGGCGTGGCATCAACACCATTTGGATAAACATATGAACAAACACTAATGTTTCAAGGAGTGACATATAATTTCCATAGTATAACAGAAGGACACTAGCAGACCTGTACAGTTCGTCACTGCTTTACGGGTGATTAGGTGGACATGTATATTATGTACATACATGTTAAATGTGTCAAATCTACATCGGCCCAAGACACTGTATATAAACTGGAATGGACACGTTTCCAAATCTCGCATTAAGGTGTTTAAAAGATGATATCTTTCTGTATGTACATTATATGCAGCTATTTACAAAAAAAAATGTGTGAAGTAATCCTTAAGGCATTCTTGTATCAGAAAGGAAATTATAAAACTAGTCCAGGAAATAACATGTCAGGAAGGCACCTGGCATTTGACAAGCTAATTGATGCGTTCATTCACAGGTGAAACTGATTCAAGGGTTTAACGAAATTCCCACAAAGCGTATATTGATTACATGTATTATATCTAACTCCATATACTTAAGGTTTAGTGTTATATGAAGAATACTGTGTAGTCAACATTTGCCACATCGTTATTTTAAGTTCATGTCTGTTTAATAAAAAATCTGTTACAGCCTCCTTTCCGGAGATCGGATATAGAAAAATGTGCAAGCATCATATCTGAGCCAAAACTGAAAATCGAATATCGAAAAAAACCATATATAACTTCTTCAGATATGATAAACGAATAACGCGTCAGTCCATTGTTCTGACGACGCGAATAAGGAATAACGCACCAGGACGTTGAACTGGCGACTTAAATAACGAATAAGGCGCCAGCACAATGTACTGAAGACTCGAGAAGCGAATAATGTACAAATACGGTTGTGAAAAACAGCACGTTACTGATGACTCCAATAAAGAAAAACTTGATAACACGATATTCAAGGATTGCTCACATTGAAGATCAAATAACATGCTAACACCAAATCGCACTGACGCCTAATGGAAGATATAATAACGAAAAACATGATACCTCGATGTTCCAGGAAAGGTCTAATTCCAGATCCGAATGGCGAATACAGTGTTAGCATCGTATGCCAGACAAATATGAAGTTAGACCCTAATTCGTTATTTGAATGACGAAACACAAATATGGTGTTAAGTTCTGTACTATAAGCACGTTATCTCAGGTTCGAACAACGCATGTCGTGCTAGCACTATTTATTCAAATAGTAATATACGTATCTGGTGCTAACATCTATCCTCTTATATAACTTATAGATGGCAAACTAACACAGTGAAACGAATCTGAAAATGGTCTGAAAACAATAACATTTCTCTTAACCTGCAGTGGTCCTGTACATACCCATGTATGTCTTAGTTTCGTTTAAGATTAGTATTGTTTTTCATGCAATGTTTTGCCTATTTCCGCTTCTACCATAGCGCTAGGCTGTACGTGGGAAGGTCTGCCAGCAACCTGCGGATAGGCGTAGGTTTCCCCCGGGCTCTCCCCGGTTTCCTCCCACCATAATGCTGGCCGCCGTCGTATAACTGAAATATTCTTGAGTACGGCGTAAAACACTAATCAAATAATAATAATAAATACCATAGCGCTAGGGGCGGTCTAAGTTGCCAGTATTTAATCATTTACGTGAACAGTTAGACTAAAAACCTTAACTGAGGTAAATTGACAAGTGACCGAATAAAAGCGGTTACGTGTGATCATTTGCCATCGCACTGTCGCTTTTAATGTATATGTTTTTTGATTATAAATTTACAGGCAGAACGTTATCATCCCATAATGTTTTATTTATTTATTTATTTGATTGGTGTTTTACGCCCTAGGCTGCTCAAGAACACTTCACTTATACAACGGCAGGAGAAGCCCACTGCCATCTGCAGGTTGCAGGCGGACTTTCCCATGTACGACAGGAGAGGAGGCCAGTAAGAGCAGGGCTTGAACTCACAGCGATTGCATTAATGAGAGGCACCTTGTTCATTACGCTGCGCTAGCTCACGACCAACGCCCCCCCCCCCGGCCACGGAGGCCCCCATAATGTTACAAAAATGTATACATAGGTAAATAGGCGAGAATGTGAGTCAACGTTTACGGAATGTACAGAGCGTGAAAGTGGTGTACAGAGGCGTGTTTAAAACAAAGGAATGTCTTCCTGAATCCTGACAAATTATGCTCAGCAGTTAACCAGGTCCTACTGACCAGTGAGACTCCGACGTGGTTACATGAGCGAGAAGCCGGAACTACCTGTACCCGACATACACCGCTACTGACCCTTGGCCCGAGTCTCATGTCTGTGGCCAGAATACAAACATAACTGTCCGCAAGAAACAATGATGGTCACCTCTCTTTTCCTATGTACAGTTATGTGAGCAGTAATGTATTGGAGAAGCCTGTATAACATACTACTTTTCTTCTACGGATGCATACGTTCTCAGCTGTTTGTCCTGATCATCTCTTCGCTAAGAGATATCCTCAGTTATTAACAAGAATCTTGTTTATATGTACGCAGTACATAGATGACCGGTTTTACATATTCGTCAGTATCTTTGAAATGGCAATTTGAAAATGATCAACGCCAATTTAAGACCTTTGATAAAGTTCTTTGTTTGAATTATACCGAAACTATTCAAACCTTTAACGGGACAGTCCCGTTAAAGGGGAATTCTCCCACGTGGTCTTCTCCAGCCGTGATCGGGACGTGGAACATCCGCGGATAACTGCACACTCAAACATTTTAATCCCCTCTGAACATTCGTCATAAGCTCGGATTAACCCGTTAAGACTGCGAGGAGAGACATAATCAGAGGTGCAAATGAGCCCGCAGGGATAAGAGGGCGGTGATGCACAACCTTGAGGACATCTGAAGAGAAGGGACGGGCGAGGACATCCCCGAGGGCTTGGTGAAATATTGTTATCTGAGGGAATTTCAAGGATGGCGCATGTGATGCTGGTTCTTCTGTCCATATCTGTGGTTTTCTCCGTTACAACATGCCAAATTTCAAGCAGAAATCGACAGAAAGGTAAGCTGTGTATATACAGTACAATAATATGTACACATCTGACAAGCATTTACTGAGCATTTGTGTTCTTAAATTCACAACCTCTAAAATTATTATTGAGTGAGGCATGCTTACAGGTTCAAATCACTTTCTTTCAAATTTTCGCTTGGGTCTTAAACCGTCGATTTTCTTCAGGTCAATAACAAAGCACAAGAAGATGTCAAATAGAAGAGAAAAGTCAATAAAACTTGAAACTTCAGTCATCAGGTAAAGAATTTAGGTAAGTAAATCAAAAATGTAAACACGCGTGATGGCTGAAATCAAGATATTTAAAGCAGATGAAGTTTCGTCTAACACTGGTCTATATATCTCAGTGCCGATATTATTATTAATACCAAACCATTTATGGAGGATTTCAAATGTTAGGCTAGAAAACCTGGCTGTTTTGAGACTAAGCTTAATACAACATTACTTTTGTACCCATTTGTAGCATGTACAGAAACATGGTATGCACCAAGTAACAAATTGAATTTCATATATATTGTATATTGTGTAGTGATATTATGGCCTTCAAGTTTAAAATTATAGCCAAAAAATGTCTTTATGAGGGATTAAGTACATCTTTTACTCTAGTGTTAACTAAAATTCACTTCCTATATCCTAGATTTTTAACACTTTGTGTATGTGCTTCCCAGAAAACCATGCGATGTTTACACATACATTCCTGTAATTACCAACAAGTGCATTTTACTCGAATTTACAATTTCGAAATTAATGCATAGATAAATTATTTACCGAGGAAACCGATTACAATTTGATGCCATTACGTTTTTATCAGCATATAAACGATTTAAACTGCTTTTTTTCACTTCATGTATCTGGCCAAACAATACTTCGAAAAGTTATCAACTATATTCCAGATATATACGCCGATATTTCGCTCCACAGCTTCGCCGGGCAGCTTAAATACTTCGACTTTTCCTATATATTTTGTAAAGAGGGAAAGTAAGTATTCAGAAAGGGCTGTGAGCTCCTGGGAGTTTTGCTAACACAGAGCTGTTGTGTAGGGGGTGGCCAGAACAAACAGCTAGAGATAAATATTTGTCCAGTGAGCGAAGAGACAAGGTCAGTGAGCCAGGCGAGGTATTTCCAACTGAGCTTACGCTATAGCCGCCTCTATTGACATTCCTAATATGGCTTTAAGGCACAACATCTTGTCCGGGCAACGTGAAGTTATTTGTGAAGTTCCTCTCACAGGCCTGCCAGGCACATCATCGCCTATGTGTCACGTGTCTAGAACCTTGTCAAGTAACGACGCTGAGTATCCACAGACGCGTGGGGCAAAATAAAATATGCAACGTTACGTGCATGTAATATTATAGTGACCTCAGTTACTGTCTAACTGCAGCATCCAAACGTCCAGTATAATGCAATATAATGGATAGAATTTGAAATATAATTTAAATGCTTCATTTTCAGACAATGTGATTTAAATTGAGAACACTTAATAAGAGTTATGTTAAGATAAACATATTCAAATTTGAACACCTGGGCCCATAATCTGCGTTTTACATGAAGGTCTCCAGTTTTGACTTACGTCAAAACTCTCCTTGTGGAATCGGCACCTGGTCTATGGCCTCTAAAAAGTTTCAGTTGTGTTGTGAACGGTTTTAATGTAACACTTCTTGGATATTCCGGACTTCAAAAGTAAGCACTGATGTATGTGAAAGTTTCAAAAAGTGAGGAAAAAAAACAACAAACGAATTTAATTACAGCACTCGCCTCTGGAAAGATCTATGAAAACTAAATGCGTCCACAACCCAAGGGCTGTGAAACGGGTTTATTGCTCTTCTTCTAATTTTATTCTTCTTGTAACTAGTGATCAGTTGTCTACCAGTACAATTCGTTGGTCTTATCCAGTTGCAGTGGCTATCCGTTATTGTGTCCGTAATGGGAGATTCGGTAGCAGTACTTTGCACCATTTCATGTCGATCTTTTCTTCTCCAGCACATGAGATTAGTTTAAAGAGAATGCATTGTACTAGAATGTAATATTGTGATATACTGTAAGACTGAAGACATTTTCCATAACAAAATTTTGCAACTTACCTTTTCTATTTAGTCGGTTGGTTTGAACACCAAGTCCAAAAAAGCTTCATTATTGGTACCACTGCTGAACGTGGCAATAGATCAAGGCAATAATAATAATACAATACGTCCTTGTTGTAAATTTTGTCAAGATTTTATTGAGGAAAAGTTTAGGCCCGATGCTAGCTGGAGGTTTTGGACACTTCCAATACACCACCAGTGCTTGTAGGTGGTGAGGAGCATTAGCTAAATCTATTTTGTCAACTGAAAACTGTCCCCACTTAAATAAACCGAAAAGCACATATTCCTCTAACACTCCATATTTAAAATCATACAAAGCTGGGCAATACATTTCTTTGAATACAAAATTAAGATTGTTCACAAAACTGCAAATGTTTCAGCCGATTTGTTTAATAATATGCTCATTAAAATTCTAAAATAGCAAACAAATGCCTGCAGGACCTCGTGTGCACAGAACCACTGTTAAAGTTACCCTGAAACAGTAGGCAAAGAGATAGAAAGGCCAAAAATTGCGCTTGAGCTTTGCTGGGAAACTGTGAAAGCATAACCTGCGTACGTTTTTGTGATATTAATAAGATGAAAGTTAAACATGTTCTTATCCCACTATCCCATGAATTCAGCTTATGAAGTTTGTTTTTGATGTGATTGCTAAGAAACGAAAGTTTATATATATCAGGGTGTTCATTAGCATCAAGGCGATTTTCGGTGGCTGTGGGTCGCAAAATCGCAGTCTACTAAGGCTGATTAGCAAATAAAAAGTAATATAGCGTTGCTGTTCGCTCTTGTTAAACAGAACGCTTGTACCTTTGAGTTTGTCCCTGTAAAAACACATTTCCACACTTTTGCCCCTATGCTGTATCTTGTATTTTTCATTTAGATGACAATACTTTATTTCGTGTCACAAAGTTCATTAATGAATCTTCTTGGCTTACCATACTTGCATGTTTCCCATCCGCTAGCGACACTTCCTGTGTGACTTGTACATTGCCTGGAAATTTGTACATTTAGTAAATGTTACAGGCAAGGTACCTGTTCGTTATATATTCTTGGATAGTAACCCAAGGGGTCAAGGTCAAATGAGTGACACGAGCGCGGACCTCATCGAAAGCAGTTCCATCGACTTCGAGTTTGGAGATCAGCGGCGATTTTTTGGAGTACGGGTGATGACTCAGGGTTGCGATGAGTGTCAGAATTTTAAGATAACTCCCTGAGTATATCTAGATGGAATAATACCACTTCTGTTCCGGTTTGTAATTTAGCCCAACCCGTTATTCTTGGGCAGTAAACCATGAGGTCAGGTAAAATGGCATACCGTCGTATAACTAACTTGCACATTATTCTTTATTTCCACCAATTTAATGACTACCCAAGCGCTCAATTGCCGCAAGGTAGGCCCAAAGACAATTACTAACTGTTAAATACACCCATGTTCGGTATCTTACATGATGTTAATCTTTTCGCTACATACACTACCACAGGCAGTCAAGGTAACGACTGATATGTGACATTTACTGGTACCGTCCTCTAAAGAGCGCAAACGCCTTCGATGACCTTTAAAACCACATAAAACTAAAAGGATAATAAATGAAAGCACCACTCCAGATATAATTCAAGGTTTTATTCAATGCATAATCATTGCATATAAATCCCGACAAAGCAGTGAAGCAAACATCACGCAAGTAAGCTAATATTTGACCCTAACACACGATTTATTTCGTTACATACACAGACACTGAGTACTTCGTTAAAACTAATTCTGGAAATTTCTCCACATTTTTTCATGCTTCTGTAATGGGTCTCTGGCGATTCTCGCCAATAGACCCATAAAAACGTCTCTACGTATTTTAAATGTTGCTTATTTTTCAATTCTAAGGTGATCTTCATGGCTTACTTTCGGTGTCAGTGATCCCACAAGTTTTTCTCATACCAAGGACTCTGTTTATTGTTAAATAGATCATTTATGTGTAACAGCAAACAACACACTATACCATGCTTCACAAGAATGATGTAGGTGAAATAAAAGTAGAAATACATCATTAGCACCTAACAGAACAAAATTCCGCCGAAGAATTCAGGAAATCTGATTTCATGATGCTCGAAGGGAATCTGTGTTTTTTCTCAGTGGTCATTTAACCAGTGGGGAAATTTTTTGTTTACTTTTCAATGTAAGTCAAAACTCTCCTACTGGAACCGGCCGACGGCGTCCATTGTATTTTTTGGATGTAACATTATGAGCTTTAGGCAACAGGGTGCAGACAGATTTTAAATAAACACCATAAGGACAGAAACGTTTTGGTGGCAACTCCTGTTAAGAATGAATGGATGATGATGGCTTGACACCTGTTCAGCAATATTGCAGCCTTACTGACGATACCGTGTTTATTACAATGCTGGACACTTGTAGGCATTTCATGATAACCCTGTTATATGAGTTATTCACAGATTGTTTTCGAAGGCAAACATTCTCACCTCGATTACAAAATGTTCAATGGAATGTACAGATGATGTCAATCAACACGACTAACATGAGGATCTAGCCCCAGGGGTATAGGAAGGACTGAATTATCTGACGAATCCACACTCTCGCCCTCGATCAGGAACTCTGATCCTCGCTGAGCATGTGCATCAGTGATGTGTTATCTGGGGCGCTTTGACCGACCCCCCCCCTCCTTCTCCCACCAATGTGACAACAAAATTGGGACTTCCACCTTTTTTCCTCAGGTATTCTATCCCGAAAACTTACTCTACATGCTAAGTGTTTTCTTTTAAATTTTGGATGTTTTCGTGAAAACACAAATCACTTTTGCGCTGTCTTTGGTGTAGTCTGCTGCATGTATCTTTTTGGGGCCTCCGTGGCTCAGTTGGTTAGCGCGCTAGAGGCCTAGCGATGACCCAGAGGCCTTCCACCAACGCGGTCGCTGTGAGTTCTAATCCAGCATGGTGGCTTCATTTCCGGTCGTACGCGGTAAGGTCAGGCAGCAACCTACAGATGGTTCTTGGTTCCACCAGGCTCTGTCCGGTTTCGTCCCACCATAATGCTGGCCGCTGTCGTCAAAGTGAAATATTTTTGAGTACGGCGTAAAACACCAATCAAATATATAAATAAATAACTGTTTCTTTCTACGGACACATGTTATAAGAAACAAGAAATAGGAAACGTGATATCATCGAGTAAAACTAAAAAGCCCATGTTTAATTTTCTTCTGGGTTTTCTGGGTAATTTCGTCTTTCTTTGATTTCAGCTTTCTGCAAACCTACCATATCCCTGTGACAACTTGGATGCCCTCCCTACACCCCACACCCCTTTGAACACCCAGCAATCATGGTCGACGCCGCTGTGGTGAAGGCGTGTGTCTGTAGCACGCGGATAGGAAACCAACCAGTTTCCGTTTTTACAAAAAATTAAATAGGGAAACTTCCCGATTTCCAAATTTCCAGATTATAAACGACTTAAAAAGAGCGGAACTATTGTAGCTATGTGTATTGTTGCCCAGGTGTCTCTGTCCTCGTTCAGGAAGGAGTTATAGTGGTAGTTTATGGACTTATCTAAATCTTTTATCTATACCGTCCTTTATTAGAAGACTCTTTAAAAAGTTTGACATATCAAATCATATAAGCAATGCAAAACTTGCAAAATAGTTAATAATTTCCTGCGCTGCAATTGCTTGCTTGTATATTGCTAAAACGGATGTGTGGTGATGTTTTCAGAAGAACATGATATCACGGGAAATATTTAAAAACAATCAAAGCCAAGTCTTCCTGTGATACTTGGACCGCCTCGGTGGTCTAGTGGTTAGAGCGTCCGCCTCGAAGTCGGACCCAGGTTCAAGCCCGAGTCAGGTCATACCAAAGTCTTTCAAAATTATACGTCATGATGTTCCAATGGCCGCAGCACTTTGGCGGCATGGATTCGCCCTGTCACAAGAAGACATATATGCACACAAGAGAAGGACTCCTCGTCGTCATATGACAGAAACATTGTTAAGAACGGCTTTAAGCCTCAAGCACTCACTCACTCACTTCTGTGGTACTTGCAAGTAGTCGTGCGTCCATTACACAGTGATCACTTGATCACGTGTGTCATCCGGAAATCTGTGAACCGTTATTAAATTGTAGCAGTTCCTCGTTAAAGTGAACATGAATTCTGCCACTATATATACATAGAAAAAAGATGTAAGATGTAATGTATCACAGGGAAATATTTTTAAAGTTCGGTCGAGTTTTGAAAGCCGATGACATGAAATATAGGGCATTATCGGACACGTCACACAGTGTAGCCATGTTGTGAAAGTCTTGAAGGACTTAGCCAATCACCCGCCCGAAAAAAGTTTGGTGATGATTTGGCTGCCACGTCATATCGCCTCGGCGTATAACTGTCAGTGTTATTCTTATATGGTGAATTGAAAGATACTTGGGCAACAGCTTGAGAATTTGAGGTTATTCTATGTGTTAAATGGACGAATTTGTCCAACTGGACAGCCCTATACTTACGTGCACCTGTGCTACAATGCTTATGTGTTGGGAAGGGGGAGTTGGCAAGAAAACCGCCTCGGGACCGCCATTGATTGAGAAGGAGATGATTTCGTGGCACAATTTTTCCTTACCCGATAGCGAAGCCAGATTCATAAAGGAAATGTCTTCTCAATATCGACAGACAAGAATCTGTTCCAAATACCCTGCAGTGTTCGGAATATTTTCGGATGTGCACAGCTAGCTAATGCTGACACCCATTCAGGCGGGGATGAAGCCACAAAACGGTCCGCTGACCGTTTTGCCCACAAGGTTCTCTCAAAAAAGAGCTCAAAGAAACTTTAGCCTTTTGAAAACAAAACAGAGCTCAAAATCTTGAGTTGGATATCGGGCGTTTTTCTTTCTTTCTTTTTTTTCCTGCCATAGTTTTTTGCCTGGTCACACACACTTGCATGCAATTTTGGAACTATGTGGAGTTGTTTATTATCGATGGTGCATGAGAGGTCTGAGGCAATGTGACGTCACTTCAGATGGCTAACATTGCAAAATGGTGTCGATCGTTTGTAATTTATTCTTTTGATAAGCATTGTAGAACTTTATAAAAAATACCTTCAGTATGCCTCTGAAATACGCCTTTGGGAATTTATTCAAATTTATTACCTAAAGTAATGTTCATTTTAAGACCCAGTCACACCGGGCCTGCATCCAGCTTACCACCGAGAAATGTTGGAAATGGTCACAGACGGTCGAGGGTGATCATCAGGGCAAAAATAAGTCGCAGCAAGGTCGATGCTCAAGGTCAAATTTTCTGACCTGGGAGTAAAGAGTTCCCAGACAAATCTGGAACCGTTGTATCAACTAATCGCACAAGATCGCGGAGGATGACGACTCACGCGGGCAAACGATTGGAGACCATCGTACCGTCACACACGCTTGGAAAAGACCAGTGCCTAGATCAATTGTAGTGGTGGCGATCAGCGATCGATCGTATGATCAAGCGCGTTGGGCCAAGCTCATTCGCACGATCGATCGTGAGGTTTCACGACAGGTGACGCCATCAGTTCGGTGGCACTGTGAGTTAAGCCGGTCTGACACAAGCGATATAGTTGGCGTTAATACGTTGCGTTTATATGAGATATATTATAGTATATCATCGCAACTGATAATCGCAATATATCTCAGTAGTTGTGCTGAGAATCGTGAAGGCGGGAGATATATGGATAGTGTCGCAATAGTTTTGCTCATGTTGAAAAAATTTATTTTATCTCAAGTAGTTGCGAAAATAATCGCAGTTATTACCATTATTATCACAGGCAATCACCGTTTCTCGCTCATAATCGCAGTATTTGCGACTATTTATGCGTCCTCATTTGCCAGCTCAATCATAAGGGTGCCATAAGCCCCAAGTTGAAACCGTCTCCGCATCTATGGCTTTTCCCAACAACTTCTTCTCTTCTTCTTTTCCGTTTCTTCTCTCCTTCTCCGCACTCTTCTCAGCAACAACAGCAGTACTATGCCAGTAAGAGCTTTCTCTTAGTAGCACTATCTGTGATCAGGAGTGGACGACACTTTAACGATGATAATAACACAACACTGACACGTGCAATGGACGCCACTAGAATTTACCGCCGAAATTTGACGCCGAAACTTATTATTGCAGTTATTATCGTATACATTGCGTTGATTATCGCATATTATCTCAATAAATGCGTTAATAGAGCTATAATCAACTAAATCGCTATACAATCACACAAAACAATATCGCAACTAGATATCGCGAAATGAAATGCACGTGTGAGAGAGGCTTTACACGACCAATCGTGCGATTTCGAATCGCAGGTGGGAAGTTTTGAACATAGTGACCTCTCCGACGGTACGTGTGAATGTCCGTTCGCAACATGCGAATATCTCCCCCGAGCTACTTCCACTAAAATGCTGGTCGCCGTCATATAAGTGAAATAATTATGAGTAGGGCGTAAAACATCGGTCAAATAAATAAATAAATAAATGCAATCTTATGGCTGTACATTGATGCTGCTGTGTGATCTTATCTTAAGCTGATCTGCAATGTATGGCTTTTATCCAATTAGTGATGAAAAATTTTGATATAAATTATTTCCGATTACGATATTTATATTACACCCAATGTTTGCAGGTGCCAATTGGTCCCACGGGTGTAGGGGAATCCCCGGACTAAATCAAACTGTCAACACACTGCGTTGCCCAATGGGCTGTACAATAGCTATACACCAGGTGACGTACGGCACCAAAAACAGGCCGGGCTGTCCGTATGAAATTAGTCACCCTGTGGAGCCTCACTGCTGCCAAAGAGACGCGACGGATGACTGCTACCAAGACAAGATCGACAAGATACCGATGCTGCAACTGCTGTGCCGTGAGGCTTCCAACGTGTGCGAACTGTCCGTAGACAGAGTTGCCATCAGGTGTCCAAGGAATGCTTTCAGCATTAGCACCATGCGGTCAATCCGGTATAGCTGTATATGTGGTAAGGCCAAACGGCTAATGTTTAGCTTCTTTTAATTTCATACACTAAAATTTAATATGGAATTCCTCAGAGCTAACATTTTTTTTCTCTATTAAATTAATGATTTCAATCTTACATTTTCCCTTTCAGTTTTACATACCCAAATTCCTGTTCCCAGCTGTTGCCCAGAAGGTGTATCCACATTTGTCCAAGTTTATGTAGGCCCAGGCTACCCTGCACATTTTAAACATTATTTTTTGTTATCTATGTATTCATTTTTTAATTTTTTTATGAAAGCATCACCACCAGCAACAGCTGTCCTGCAAACTGATGTTCCAATTCCAACAACAACAGAGAATGCGCAAGACCCTTTACTTACTTCCACATCAGGCAGATACGCTGACTCGTCCTCATCTCAAACATCAAATACCACCTGGTCATCAAGGAATGAAGGAGAAAAAGATGAATCTACCCAAATAGCCCCACCTTCTACATCTTCATCGTTTACAAAAATGCCGTCGATAGGGCCACTGAATTCGGCCAGATATGGTAGTGTCGAAAAGACAACAACAACAACACATCCCCATGGTAACTCGAGATCAGTCTCTGCTGAGCCATCAATCGCTGACCCTACAACCCTGTCAGCCGAAGCAACAGCAACAACATCGAGTACAGCAACAACAACGCCGTGGACATTGACGGCAGAACACCATTCGACTCGCGCTATACCTTCATCTGACAAGGAGACTCATGGCGTACAGCGTGCTTCAGATGAACGTCAAACTGCTGGAAATGGCGTAAATGGTAACAGTAGCTGTATATGTTCGTTTACATCGTAATGAACAAGAACACATTGAACAAATTATTTGTTTACCATGTTGACGTCAATGAAATAAAGGGTTAGTTTATAAATGGAAAAACAAATCTGCTACACTTAATAAACGCCGTCCTGGTGTTTGTCCACGAACACTCTGAAAAACAATGAAGAGTTGTGTTCACTGTAGAAAACATGGAAAATGTTTACTTGCTGCATAATGTATTGGATATTTTCAATAAACACTATAGGTACGGTAGCCTAATAAGTACGTGTTATTATGAAAATTATGCAAAAGCGTTCACTATGTAAATATCTCAAACGTTTACTATAATAAGCACATCGTTCCAATTACTAAAGATGGTGTTTACTGAATAAACACCAGAGATCGTTCTCTGTGTATTCATTTGAATGTTTGTTTACCGCCTGAGTGAAATTTTCCAGAGAAGCAATAACAGAACACAAACAACACAATACAGTTTTGTAACAGATTGCCCTTACTGCCAACTTAATTTTATAAGCAGTATTCCTAACACTAACACCGTGAACATTTGTTTTTTGACGTAAATAAGTCAAGTCAGCTGTAAGCGTGCAAGTTTGGCATCAGCGAGTTAGATGAAGTAAATTAAACCAACTTTTTAATCATATATAGGTGATGAAAAGTATCATGTCGTAGTACCTGAGGACGAAAAGATTTTACATATTATACCAATATTACAAGCAAACAAAAAATACAAAATTTCGAAGATGCGTCCATAAAGCTTTGCGGAGTACTGTATTTGACCACCTACACGAAACAAGAAAATAGCTATCCTATTAAGATAAACACATTCAGTATGTGTGTATGTGTGTGTATCATTGCATTATTTATTCCAGCATTTGATGTTGGCAGAATAATGCCTGACTACATACATTATCATAGAGCTTATAGCAATGGCCACACCCGGAAGGGCACACAACGTCTTGGCCAACCTTCTCGCAGATGTAAATCCAAAGTCAATCAGTAAACATTAGGTATTCTTGGTCAAAGGGGAAGCGATAGTAAGAAGTCAATTCTGGGACACAAATCAACATTTAAGTCTACAGACCGAAGCTAATTATTAATGTTAGCCCTTGAAATAATGTACCAATTTGTCACGACCGCAAATCGATCCAGCTGGGCGGTAGCTGACAAGGACTATTTTTATTCTTTAAAGTTGGAAAAGGGAGGCTGGTTCTGCCATGATTAGCAATCTGTTTGACTTCCCAAAGATCTGCACATCATTGGTGTTTGCGGCTTCCACCGCCATGACTACGAATCTCTGGTATATCGCTATGGCTGAACATACTACTCAGTAGAATGCATTACATTTTATTCAGTCAAATCTTCCGCCGTATTTAAGAGCATTTCACTTATAATGATAGAGGCCGGGTTTACGGGTGGTGGAAGGCAGTCAAAGCTCACTGAACACCATCACACCTTGCCAGGTACCTGACTTAAAGTGGAAAACCACACAAAAATAAAATTATGGGGAGTATTGCGAGGATACAAAACTCTATCAGATTTTTTCACTGATTTTTTTTTCTACCAAATTAAAAGCAGTCAAATGTTTTCATTGCATGGTGGACATACTGAATGGACTGAACCACAGTGACGTCACACATTCCTTTAAGCTGCTGATAAGCCTCTGATTGTTATAGTTCCACATTAATTGAAGATACAGGTGTAGTACTACAGGTACATCGTACAGAACCTATACATATAACAAACAGAGGCTGTTTAGAAGTAGTTTAAGGCAATGTGTGGCGTTACTGTACTTCAGGGTGTTTAATATGGTCCGTAACAGTCAAGGTATGTTCAGATACAGTTTTTTTTATGCTCTTTCACTCTCCATAACTTTATTTTTTGTGCTCTTTACCTTTAAAGCTTCAATGTAACCAGTGTGTACTGATTAAAAAAGGACAGCTATTTTGTGAGAACCAATCATAGGATTCTGCCAGCGGCGGTCAGGGACCTTTTTCACGAAAAGGGTGTAATGTTTCGTCAAACGTAACTACGATGCATGGCGACGTTATGCTGTCATGACAATTACGTTAGACATAACACCGACGGTCTGGGATACAGATGTTCGATTCGTGCGCTCTTCATATAAGATATATACAAAGGTTCACACTTGCTACAAAGTTATGCACAGTAGCTTCCCGCAGACATACATTGCATTCAAATTCAGTTTGCTTGTCTCTTAAATTGCTGTATCCAGTATTGCCAGAAATCTAATAGCAAAACGTAGGTAGACGAGGCGATATGTTAGAATTCTTGTAAAGTTTTTTTACGGCCTGAGATAACTATTTTAGCCGCTCTAACATTTTACCAATGATTGATTAACTTTCACGAACTTTAATTGGCAGATTTCTTGTTTCAGGGACACTGCTGGGTGGAATCATTGGAGGAGCAGCAATGATCTTTGCCATTAGCATCCTCGCCGTGGTTATTCTCTGCGTTAAAAGGTATAGCAAGTGGTGGTCTCTTTGTTTATATAAGTTGGAAAAACACCTATTTGAATTTCTGAGTCAGCTGTTATACCTCAGAATTGCATAATCCATTTAATGCTCAAACATCTTTGAAACAGGAATATTAAAATCATTTAGATAAATCTAGTTATTAGAGTTTTTTAAACCCAGACTCTACTCTCTCCACCGAGAGCTATATGTAATCAATCCCGATTCAAAATGAAAATGTATTGTAACATGAAAAAGGGTTATGGTATAAATGAATTTTTAAATGCAACCACGTATACACATAACTTTTGTCGAGGTGTATAATTGGCAAGTCTACACCACTGTGTTTCTTTCTCACTATATTAAGTTTGATGTCATTTCCAGATGAATTTGAACAAGGGAAAGTGTATATTAATTTATATATATCATTAGTACCCGGATATAATGTTTCCTTTCATACCCTAATAGGAAACGGCGGAAGTGCGAGGCTCAGGAAGAGGCCAGTCAATACGCTTATGAAATCATGGACATTTCACTGCGCCGGCCCCAACCTGTCGTCACCCACGCACCAGAAGTGACGTCATGCCACGGTACGGAAGAATCCCATGACATCAACCTGGAGACACAAACAGCTCAGGGATCGTTTTTAGAGAAGAAAATCCAGAGGTATTTAATAACATCGATATATGCGGAAATCAAAGACTTCAAGAGACAGAGTCAGGAAAGCGCCGGTACAGTTGTCCAGGAGGAAAACGAAACACTGAAGCCAACGCCAAAACCACGCAAGATCTGCGATCTTTATGCCAGAGTTAACAAACGATCTGGAAAGGAAGACCCAGACGGAAAGGCTAAAAGAAACTCTGAGGTGAGCCAGGTGGACGGACAGAGTTTAACCTGTCCCCCTGGAACTGTCCTGGATAAGTCCAGCGACACTAATTTCCGAATATATTCGGGTGATTCTGACGACATTTACTCGACCTGCGACGACGTAACTGATGGGGTCGCATCAGGAAGTACGTGCGGTGCGCAGTTTGTGACATCCACATACGACAAATTGGTGCCGTGTGACACGAAGGCCACCCCTTGTCATGGTGACCGGGCTACAAACAGAGCGGCGTCAGGTCCATACGATCAACTGTACACGACGAAAGCGCAAGAGGTGGAGACCCTGGAAAGGGTCAGGTATTTTGATAACTGTGAATACACAACACTAAACGTGGCCAACGGGCAGGTCTTGCTCTCTAGGCCCCCTAAAGGCGCATCTTCAGAATAACGTTATATGGGAAACTATTTTACACTAAAGCCACATGTTTCGATTCCCATCTTGCGCCACACAACACGGAGCTTATAGTTGCGATATTCGGTCAGCCGGTGACATCCTGTCTTTTGACATGGGCCATTCACTTAAAAGACAGGCTACATTTCACAAATACGCAACCTGAAAGGAATGTATGACAACAGTGTTCTTCAGCCTATTCAATAGGGTCCAAAAAGTCCACCGTAGCACCCCATTCCTTATTCCTATTTTAATCACTGTAAGAAAAACTGCCGATAACAATGAAGACCATATTTGGAATCGGCACAAAATGGCCTATCAGATGATGTCTACTTTGCTTAAATCTGGTTTGCTCTTTTAACGGTGGATAAGAGTGAAAAACATCACGAAGCGCGATCGGATTTTGGAGGATGTCGTAGCAGCTGCAAATTTGAGTTTATAGGGAAAATCCCCACAAAACAGTGGACATATGGCAGCCTGACAATCTTGAGCGATTCACGATGTGCCCATGCTGTCAACTTCTCCACAAAACGGTTAACGTATGACAGTCTTGATCAATTCCCGATGTGTTCACGCTGTCAACTATTCCACAGATGGTTAACATGTGACAGTCTGGAGCAATTCACCATGTGTCCACGCAGTCAACTTCTCCACCAGATGGTTAACATATGACAGTCTTGAGCGATTTACGATGAATCCATGCTGTCAACTTCTCCCCAAAACGACTAACGTATGGAAGTCTGGAGCACTTCACCATGTGTCCACGCTGTCAACTTCTCCACTAAACGGTTAACATATGACAGTCTTGAGCGATTTACGATGAATCCATGCTGTCAACTTCTCCCCAAAACGACTAACGTATGGCAGCCTGGAGCAATTCACCATGTGTCCACACTGTCAACTTCTCCCCAAAGGGGTTAACGTATGGAATTCTTAAGCAATTCACCATGTGTCCACACTGTCAACTTCTCCAGCAAACGGTTAACGTATGACAGTCTTGATCAGTTACCGATGTGTTCACGCTGTCAACTATTCCACAGATGGTTAACATGTGACAGTCTGGAGCAATTCACCACGTGTCCACGTTGTCAACTTCTCCACAAAACGGTTAACATATGACAGTCTTGATCAGTTCCCGATGTGTTCACGCTGTCAACTATTCCACAGATGGTTAACATGTGACAGTCTGGAGCAATTCACCATGTGTCCACGCAGTCAACTTCTCCACCAGATGGTTAACATATGACAATCTTGAGCGATTGACGATGAATCCACATCTTCTCCCCAAAACAACTAACGTATGGAAGTCTGAGACACTTCACCATGTGTCCCACGCTGTCAACTTCTCCACAAAACTGTTGACATACGACAGCCTTGAGCAATTCACCATGTGTCCACGCTGTCAACTTCTCCACAAAACGGTTAACATATGACAGTCTTGCGCAATTCACGAAGTGTCCACGCTGTCAAATTCTTGTAAACGTACGATACAATGGAATGTATTAATTTGGATATGTATAGTAACTTTACTCGTGCCTTCTAAGTGTGCACATTTTCTATGCATGAGTATGATTATATATGCCTGTTGGGAAGAGTGTCCCTAGGAATCTTCTACAATTATATATTGTGACTTTTGCGATACGAAAGAGGTGAAAAGTTATCTAAATTAAACCTTCATGGTATTTCCATTCAGATGCATAGTTGGTTTCATAGGTAGGTAGTTTACAGGTCTATCAGGCTTATGGAATCTCACTTGTGGTGGAAGTCACGATGTGATACCTTCATCTTCAACGGCACGCCAAGGTTGTTCTCTCACCTGTACAGAAAATTAAATATCATGTGATTGGCAGCCGGTTAGAATTCGGACAAGTGAAATTAGTGAAAGAGTGAAGTTGCATTGGCCCAAAGTATATACTGGCAAAGTTAAATCTGGACCACTGACACAAGAATTCATGCATATTACTACCAATAGACCATGGTCAGAGGAAGTGATCGTTAGGAGTGAGATTTGTGTTTGTATTGAAGATTTCTTTTTCGAGACGGATAGTGATAACCATATATAGTATTAATGTGTATAGTTGACGATTTTCAACTACAGTTTCCAAACGTCTTTGTCCGCTTGCTATCATCATTTTCACGCTTTCTTTCTTTTGAAAACATGTAAGCACTGGATAATCAGTGATAGACACATGTCTGAGCATGTCTGAAGTGGAGGTAGGCGTATTAGTCTATCTTTGCAATAAATATAAACAGTGTGGGTAGAACCTTAGAGACTAACATAGGAATTGGTATCGCTCACTAGCCTTTTATGTTTATCCTTGTGCATGATCTCCTTGTATGTACATGTATATATCAGTGCCCTACGTGATTAACGAGCGTGCCTGGACAGTGTGTGTGTAGATTCTACTGCTATCAGTGTGTGAGGATCTTCGTAAGGTTCGGTATATACGAGAGCGTAAGGCACGACTCAGCTGAACTCAACTGGTCGTAGGTAGTTGGTCACAGTCGCTGATAGCCATACCACCTTAAGATTGACAGGAATACACATAATGGCTGGAGTACAGATCCAGCTGAATCGCGCCGTTTAGGACGGGACGCAACAGTTGGATTGTGTGAGTTGGGTCTTAAGCTCTCACGTAAACGCATAGCTTTGCAATAAACGGTCGACGACGATCATGTCACTGTTTTGCCCAGGCTAAGATCCGTTGAATACCACGTGCCTTCCACCAGTGTGGTGTCCATATCTTTATGTCATATGTGCAGGGAAGGTTCGTCAGTAGGTCGGTTGTGTGTGTCGGGCATTCCGCGTTTTCCTCCACTCACCCATGTGCATGTACTCCATTAGCCTATGGTTAGGAGATTAATCCTGAAAATTGGCGATATATCATCTTCGTTATATTTTTCTTTGAGGCCTCCATGGCCCAAGGAGCTAGCTCGCCAGCACGGAGTAATGACCCAGGTGCCTCTCACCAATGCGGTAGCTGTGAGTTCAGGTCCAGCTCATGCTGGCTTCCTCTCCGGCCGTACGTGGAAAGGTCCGCCAGCGGCCTGCGGATGGTCGTGGGTTTTCCCCCGGGCTCTGAATGGTTTCCTCCCTCCATAATACTGGCCACGGTCGTGTAAAGAAATATACATTTTTCATTACTCTGAAACACTGTCTTTAACTTCGTATATTAAGAGTACGTTCGCCAAACCGCTGCTTTACACGATGACGAGGAGGACAAATCAACCGACTGATTGTCAGCATGGCTTCGGTGTTTACTTTCACCACATCCTACCGCCTAATACGATTCAATTTATCATTGGCTTTAGGCAAAGGTAAGCTGCTATATATATGACCCTTGGGTTTGTCTCTCAGGTCGCCCACCTTGTTTCGTATAATCCAAGATGGTTGCGATAAAACTTTGACCTAAAACCCTATTACTGTGCAAAACAACCCCAAGCCCGCATGTAGATGTGTACTCTTTCCGAAGAAAAACGCTAAAACATGAATGTACCGTCTTTCAGTCTTGAAAATAACGTGGCTAACGACCTTCCTGTACATTGAGGAGAGAATCACAGAGAGACACTTATGCATAAGGTTGTAGACTTTCTGTACTAGTTTGGGCAATTCTGCGGCACTAATCCTTCATGGTTATTGCAATTTACTTTATTTTTTATTTTATTTATTTATTTATTTATTTTGTTGTTGTTGAATTTTTTGTTTTTGTTTTTGAATTTCTTTTCTGATGTGGGGAAAAGAGACCTAAGTACATCATGTTCTTTCTGAGTACGACTGTACTTTCATAACGGTTTTCGGCGGGTTTTTTTTTTTTTTTTTTTTTTGGCAGCGCTCTGCAAATGCAGACCTCCCGCCTACGCATCTACGCTCCTCTGTCATTCAGACACTTGTTCCAACTGTCCAGTTTCACAACACTGGCGTCCACGTCAACCTTTACCGCCAATCTAGCTCCAACAGCTTAGCCTCCAGCCAGGAGATCTCGTGTACGTTCATTTCCGCTAGCACACATCGCACCAGCCAAGCGGGCAAATATTTACAGGAAACGTATCAAAGACCAAACAATATAATAGGATTTTAACATTCATCACGGCTTCAAATGTTTTCCTTTGGGGAGAAATCTTAATTCTTACTCTAGACGAAATGTTAGACTCTGTTAGACTTTATCATGTTTCTCCTCCGCAAATTCCTAGATTCTAGACTATTTCTTAATCCGCCATCGATGACAATGGTTACAGGGAAGGCCTCCGTGTTTATCCTCTAATGCCTCAGTCCCCGGGGATCCCGGGGGTCCAGCTGATTAAGGCCACCACTACAGCTGTTTACAGATAGGAATATACATATATACAGGCAGAATTCTTCACCATGCACATTTATACCTAGTATTTATTTATTATTTATTTATTCATCTGACTGGTGTTCTACGCCGTACTCCAGAATATTTCGCTAATACGACGGCAGCCAGCATTGTGGAGGGAGGAAACCTGGCGGAAATGTGTACCTGGTAAAGAGACATGTACTCGCCGTGTAGATGTAGTTGAAATATGCATGTATGAATATTATTTATTCATTTCATTGGTCTCTTACGTTGTATACCATGTTGTACACAAGAATATTTCACTTATACGACGACGACCATGCAACATTATGATGGAATTTATTTATTTGATTATTTATTTATTTGATTTGTGTTTTACGCCGTTGCCCAGCATATTTCAAGAACCCATCTCAAAACAATTCCAAAGGGATACTTAAGAAATATTTATTGAATTAAGGCCTGCCAGCAACCTGCAGATCTTCCTACGTACGCTCGAAGAGGAAGCCAGCGTGAGCTTGACCTGAACTCGTGCACAGCGACAGCTTTGGTGAGCAACTCCAAAGCCATTGCGCTGCGCTAGTACGCTGACCGCTCGGCCGCTGACGGATTGAGTCGCACTCATTTCGACGGTTTCTTAATGATACACACACAATCACACAAAGATTGATTGGTTAATCATGCACTTAATTTTGAGCTCTATCTTGTATAGTGTACCAGCCTATGACCTATATTGTCATATACTTGGCGAAACGATGTGATGTTCTGTGCAAGAGCAGTCAATACTAATACAGCAGAAGCGCAAGGCTTTTTTTGCCTCTACAGTACTATGGCTACAGTCACGTTTTTTTTATTTTTTTCTTATCCTTTCGTGACGCCATGCCTGTATCAATAACACACGGTGTTGCAACGAAGGACATGCTGTTGCTATAGGATATTCGAGAATTAGAGTCACACATATATCAGGAATTAGAATTACACATATACAAGGAATCAGAGTTACACATATATAAGGAACTGGAGTTACAAATATACAAAATCTGTGTAAAACTAGGCTACATGTGTAAAAGCCAGAAGCAGACATTTCAAAATCATAAAACAATGGTCCACAGCAAATATAGATAGCCCGCGCGCGTTCCCAGTAGCTGAAATATCAGAAAGCAATAATCTGTAGTAAAGGTACATGAAAATATCTCTATATATAATTATTTAATGATTTATGCAAACATTCTGCATAAAATCATTTTATATTTATTTACTTCATTGGTTTTACACTCCGCACTCACGTGACATTAGCAGATGTGACGTTTATTTGTCCACAGTTTGCATGTAAATCTTTCGTATTACTTCTGTTTTGATTGACGGTCAGGTTTTTCCTTGGACAGTGGAAACCGCAGGGTGAGGATAAACCAACTGGGCGGGATCGAAACGGCGCCTAACGGGTCATGCCATTACAGTAAGCAACATAATACTAAATCGTAATCGTTGGTTAACTGGGAAGTATATGATTGCTAATCATAAAAACTACGAAATTTCATAAAAAGCAAGACTTTTATTTCTGATCCAGTCAACACGTGCTTGCAATAAGCACTGTCAAAGGCGCTCCGATAACCTTATCTAGTAAACATCATTGGTTAACAAAACTGTGTGCAAATTACTGTAAAATATAAATGATACAAATTATTCATAAGTGAATTGTAACAAGTGTTTGGCTTTGAAATTTCCGATAACTTATAAATTCAAAACAACTATCAATGGAATAGCATTTCACACGAAACAAGCCCATGTCTTAAATGGCTTGGAACTGACTACAAATGATCAACCGACTCTTTACCGCAGTACAAGGTTAAGTGTCATTCATGATACATGCACTTGAAAGGGAAATTCTAAGACGTTTCACTTAATTTTACTTGAACGGACAGAGAGCAGCGACAAAAATAAATGCTGGACAAAATTGAAGAAAATAATATTTCCTTCATGCAACAAAAATGGCAACAACAGATCAATGTGCCTTGTAACACAAAAACCTAACCAGTGTTATCAATTAATTAAAAGTCAAACAAAAACGTATAAATCGTCTGACAATTTCTGTCCTTACCACCTTACCGTTTCAAGATGTCAACGGCATGTATTTTGAGAACATTAACACTTTGTAGCATTCGAATGGCCGAGGGGTCAGATCAAAACGGATTCGTAATTAAAATGCTTGGTAAAATTATGCACAATAATTTGTTCATAAATACTATAACAAAACCTAAGATTTTAAGTTGATGACCACAGTTATTAGCTGATATGCATGTATATGGATGTTGTGGAAGGTGGAGGTATAGGGTGGAAGGGGGGGTAGGGGGCAATTTGGTATAATGACTGTGCAGCAATCATATTCATTCCTAACATTTTTGTGTGTGATTATCAATTATGACTCTGTAAACATTGTTCGTTATTTCTGGATTCACTTCATTAGTACTTCATACACTAGAATGCATCAATGTTTTTACTTTCTGTTTAATGAGATTAATCCCTGAATAAATACAAAATCATGTATCTTGATTCGACCTTCGAACAAATAACATGAAAGAGGAGTCTGATGTTTCACCTTGATGCATATTCGAAACCCTGGCCGTAAAAGAAACGTTATTCAAAATTTTCATGAACGACGGCACACTGCATTGCAACACGTGAAGATTTATCGTGCTCTGTCGATATCTAAGAAATGACGGACCACCTTGTGTAAAAATTTGATACAGGCCTACAAAAAAATTTATTAAACTAAAATGGGAACCGCAGCATCGAATCAGTCTCCTATCGAAATACACATTATGCATTCTCAAATTTTGGTTCGGTTAAAAGGTTCTCTTAACCGTCGCATCAAAAAATGATCGAAAAAAAATGCTCCTTGTAGTGAAATGCGGGAACTCTGTGAGCCATTGTGGTATTTATCGTGGACACATAGCATGCCTGCCTCCATCCACTGGAAGAGAGGCGCCTGTGATGAAGGACGCATCATCGGACGCCAAGAAGGCGATGGTCCGCGCCACCTCGTCAGGCTGACCAGGACGACCTAAGGCATGTGTCTCTTTCGAACGCTCCAGGAACTGCACAAACAAGAAGGAAGAGACGACTGTTTATACATCAATTATACATATTCACTTACACGATGGCCTTCAGATTTAATTATTTGCCGGTTGCTTGGGCATTTTTCTCTGATAAGAAAGCAATCCTACTGCCGTGTTACTTAGAAGGTCTGTCAGCAACCTGTGGATGGCAGTGTGTTTCCACCGTGCTTTACCCTGTTTCCTCTCACCAAAATGCTAGCCGTTGTAGTGTCCGTAAAATATTCCTGAGTACGGCGTAAAACACCAATCAAATAAATAAATGAATATACGAAGGCGTTTAGTTGTATGGATGGAAGTGGGAATCTGAAGTGTCATTATCACCAAGGTCTCATGGAGTGTTAAAGGAATCAACACATTACTTGTCCAACACTGAGATTGAACCTGTGCCTAATCTGTCTTAGCCATCTAAAAACAAGCCCCTTAACCACTGGAAAACAATCTGTTCCTGAGTCAGATTTACAGCTCATAAAAAAGCACTTGCAGTTCACCAATATTTATTTCATCGAGAGATCACCTTGTAATCACAATGTCTTCACCAGCCTTTCGCAAGTAAATGACAAGTTTGACGTTTGTGCCAAATTGGCGAATGGTAAATAATCTCCAATGAACTTCATTAAGTCTTAAACCCTTGTTTATGGTGAGACTAACAAGATCTCATCTACATAAAGGGAACCTAAAAGGATCTTATGTCTTTTTCTTCACAAAACGCATTCTTATTACCTGATTCTAGTTTATGAACAGGAGAACAATCCAAAAGCTTTTTCCATACATGCTACACCTAGGCAAAGCGAAAGTCTTTGAACCCAAGAATAGTTACAAGTTTCATAACAACTCACTTGGCCTGCTGAGACAACCCAATTGCAAGTCACTCACAGCAAGATTTTGTCCAACAGTGTCAAGTCATTTCTCAAGCTGAATACTTCTTTCACACTCTTGGCAACATGCCAGGGTATGCAGCCTTTGTTCACAGTGAAATAATCCCTTATCCCTTCCATCCTGGGAAGTCATTAGTTTGACATGACTTGCCCTTGACCTGACCTGACCTGACCTGCGTAGCAAGAACTAAGATCCCACCACAGGACTTCCGTAGATGCACAGATAAATACCTTGATATAAGTGTTCTCTTAATCCTATCTATGGTTTATAGCATTTTCCCTGGATTTGCTGTCCTCTTGTCATCGAATATGGACATAAGATGCCAGGTGCAGATTGTATTTACAGCATATTTGCATTATCCGTTTCATTATCTTTGAAGGGACTAATTTTTTTTTTACCTTGGCGTAGGCGTCCCCATCTAATCCCCCTCTTTTCTGTAACTCCGTTACAATGACTCCAGGGCTATGAAACAACAACGACAGTAATCACAGGCATGTTCCATGTGTAAGTAAGGGACCGGGCGCTAATATCACATTTAGTGACAGATTACAGCTGCTTCAGTTCTGATAAGCCACAAGCAAAAAGTAGTGCTCAGTGTGAATAATTTTCCACAGAAACCACTGACGCCCGTACCAAATAAACAGAAAAAAAACAATACACAGCAAAAAGCAGATTGTCTACTTAAATGGGAATTGGGCACCACTTTTCAGCAATTTGCATGGCCACTTACTTATGTGCGCAGATATTTATTTTCTCACAAGCACATTATTAAAGTGATATATTATACACAAATTCACACCCAGTTTAGCCTATTTAAACCAAAAACTGTTTCCATGTGAAGGTTTACATTTAATAGCTAATCCAAATAAAAAAACTTCCCTCCATACTGGTGACAGTCACAAGTATTAAGTACTATAGACTAGAAAAATTCTTGAATACTCACTTGACACTATTGACTCGTACTTGTTTTGGGGCCAATTCTAAAATGATATGTTCAATTAATTTCAGTGTACGGAACACCTAAAATGTTCATAAACATGTGCATATACACGAGCAATGATTATAAAAAATATATAACTTTGTATTTCATTGCATTTTCTTCTACCACCGTTTACTGCTCAGCCACATGTGTGTTCGAAAAATTTAAAACATTTAACATGATCTGGGAATTGGAATATGAAGACTTACCTAGCGCTGTGCAACGGGTGAACTGATCCACAGCACTTTTCGACATACAGTATGACAATACTCCAGGAAACTGTGGACAGAGAGGACTCAATGAATGAATGTTTATATCGGGTACTGTTGTGTTATTTATTCCCTAATTTTAGACCTTTAAAAATTCGAATTAAGTTTAATTAACTAATTATGAATTTCAAAGGTTTAAAAATCATTCTCAAAGCTTTGAAATAAGTCCTTATTTTTGAAGCTTTAAAAGTAGGAAAATTCATTTTACAAGCATGTTGAAAACAGAGAATGAATAGCACAACAGCAGCCCATATGATTCCGGCTTGAGGCAACATCAGCATATAACCAAGTGGAGAGTGAACAGGGAAATTGCACCTCACACAGGCTGTCAAGCTAGATGACCATATGTCAGGCAAGGAGGCTCTGCAGAGCTACATGCACATGTCACTGGAATGAAAGCAGTTCACAAACTTTCAAAGCAGATACATATTGAACAACCAGCATAGCCAACTACATGTAGGTATAGGGCAAAATGTGCTGCATAAATAGGTTACATCCTGATTCCAGCCATGATGTTTACAGACAGGTGGTGGAAAATGTTTTCCCTTTTCACAATAATGCACCATCCTGCACCAAGATGCCATCCCACTGCTTTGAAATGCTGAACTTTGATACCCTCTCTCTCTTTGAAATGATGAACCCTGACACCCTGCCTCTCTTTGAAATGATGAACCCTGACACCCTGTCTCTCTTTGAAATGATGAACCCTGACACCCTGTCTCTCTTTGAAATGATGAACCCTGACACCCTGTCTCTCTTTGAAATGATGAACCTTATCTGATCTGTTTGAATTCATGAGCCTTATCCTGTCTCCCTTTGAAATGATGAAGTTTGACACCATCTCTCTCTTTGAAACTATGAACCATCCCACCATTCCTCTCTTTGAAATTATGAATCTTATCCTGTTTCTCTCTGAAATGATGGACCCCGACACCTTGTCTCTCTTTGAAATAGTGAACTCTGACACCCTATCTCTCTTTGAAATGATGGACCCTGACACCCTATCTCTCTTTGAAATGATGGACCCTGACACCCTGTCTCTCTTTGAAATGATGGACCCTGACACCCTGTCTCTCTTTGAATTCATGAACCTCATCTTGTCTGTCCTTGAAATGATAAAGCCTGACAACCTCTCTCTCTCAGATATCAAGAACCATGACACCCTATATCTCTTGAAATGATGCTGACACTCTGCCCAACAATGTATGTTCACACCTGCACCGTTTTATGTACATGTACCTTTACACCTTCCATTTTTCAACAGTGTACCTTAACTTACACCTTGGCCCTTTATGGATAAAAGGCAGTGTCATCAAACCAGTCATATAAATTTCTTGTTTTTTATATATACTGCATATTTTTTAGTACATGGCACTTACAGATCTCAAACCATTGACACTGGACACATTAACAACGCTGCCTTTAGTTTCAATCAAATATGGCACAGCAAGCATGGTAAGATGATACACGGACCTGCAAGCAAGGGAGAAAACTCTGTTAATACTCACAGATCTAAGTCCAGTCACACTGGAAACATTAACTACGCAGCCTTTAGTCTGTATCAAATACGGTACCGCCAAAATCGTCAAATGATACACTGCTCTAAAATGAGACAGCAATAACACTGTTTGTCAACAAATCATCACCACAGGATATCAAAAGTTTTATTACACACCAAATTTTTTTACACCAAACCCTGAATATCACTAAGGACTTACTTATTGTCATTTATTTGTGCTCATTCCTTAACACATAAGGAAACAAAGTTCCATGTTGATTACAGACGGTAACAACTACAAAGATCGATGCAAGTATTAATTACACAAATCTGTGATGAATATTTTCATAAAACTCACCATTTTCCTCAACATTGTGACAGTGAGATACTATTATCAATATGATTCATATATTTATTTATTCACTTCTTTGTTTGATTGGTGTTTTACCCCGTACTCAAGAATGTTTCACTTCTATAACAGCAGCCAGCATTATGATAGGAGGAAACCGGGCCCTGCTCTGTGGAAACCCGCTACCATCTGCAGGTTGCCGGCAGACCTTTCCGTGTACAGCCAGAAAGGAAGCCAACATGATGATGCACATAACACACATATACACATATACCAATATAGAGTCAATCTCGCTCAACCGTTGCACTTGAAAAAACTTTGACCGTCCAATTAAATGTAACAATAAATCTGGATACAAATGATGTGACCTTGAACTTCGTCCATAAGTACGTCATTTTCATTTTGTCTGATTCTCTACAGTTTTTTTTTTTTCATCTTAAAAATGCTTTCAGGATTGGTTGGAAGGCAGGGTGATTTGAAAAACAAATTTTTTTCAATTCTTTATTCACAAGATTCTTTTACATGTATTACATGATAAATTTATACAGCAGTTATATACAAAATGTACAATAAATGTAAGTCTGGATAATCCAACAATACTGGAGGGATTAAAGCTCAACATGCTCCTAGTGGAAAAATAAAAGTTTCTGGAAAAAACTGATGTTTTTTTACCTTTGTAATTTGCCTCCAAAAAAGTAATTTTTGAGGGGTGAAGGAGTAGGGGCAAATTATTAAAGTATCAGGGCAAATATGGTAAGTTACTATACTAACCTGACATTGATATTAAACATACGGTCAAACTGCTCTAGAGAGGTGTTCTCTATAGTGCCTAGCTCTATAATCCCAGCACAGTTCACCTGGAAGGAAACAAAGTAACATTTTCCAGTACATTTTACTCAAGAAATTTAAACCTAGCCTACAAATAGGTGCCTGACATTTTTTGAAGACACTCTTTTGGTGAAAGTGGTATGACCCAAGAGACCTTTGTGCTGTAAGATTTAACTTGGACAACATGATCATACCAGTTCGTTCAAAAGGATTTTTTCAAAGATGTCAGACACCTACTTGCATCCTTCTTACACAATGGCCCATATAGAAACTGTCAACCAAACTATTTTCAATCATTTCTATTATTATCTTATTGTGGCATGAAATGCATTGAAAGCAGGACAAAATATGGTGGCCTTTGCCGACCACATCTTAGTAAATTTCTCTTTTTGCCAAAACCAAAAAAAAAACTGAAATAGGTATTTCCCATGAAATCATCTCTGGTGATCTACCTATGACCATTCTAGGATGTGTTAATGGATTTTAGGCTCTCATAATAATGTGAAAAATCCTCAAGTTTGGAAAATATGGTTTCAACAGCCCACCGTAGAAATCAATTATATTCTGGACTCTGTTGCCTCCCTTGAGACACACACTACTGATAAGCACTTTAAATAAGAAGAATTCCACTGACCAATATATTTATTTTCCCAAACTGTTTGACAGTCTGCTCTACCAGTGCCTTGGTATCATCTTCCTTGGCCATGTCACCAACAAATAAGAATGGCTACAAAAAAGAGAACAATTGTCAAAAACAATAATATATTAAATAAGAATTCATAAAACTAGATCAAGTATATATGCTCTCACATAAAACAAGGTGTGAAGTCATTAAACAAAAATTTACATGCATACAGCTTGATTTCAGTGAGTCAGCCCACAAAAGTTCATACATATACCCTAATTCTAAAACCTTTTCGCATACGCAAGAGTAAATTTCAGTGTGATTTATGCAGCTTTTAAGTTGATTGAGGAGATATAACTACATTACTTGAACTGCATTCACAAAAGTATAACTTAATAGGTCTACACTAAATAATGGCCACAGAATATGCTGGACAAAACAATTTACAAACCTGCACAAATGTTCAAGAATAACAGGTTCTATCTGCAAGTATTTCTACTTTTAATGTAGCTTCACTGTAATGGGGTTTACAGTGACCCTTGGCCGCAACCTTCAATCCTACTCCCAAACCACAATGACATTCTCATTAGCCTGGTTTGAACTGGCCGATGGTAGTTGGCTTCCCCAGAGCTTTGCCTGGTTCCCACCATCATAATGCTGGTCGGCGTCGTATAAATGAAACATTCTACAGCATGTCATAAAACACCAATCAAATGATTAAACAAATAAACTGGCCTCCTTTGTACATAGCCAGTACATTCTGTCTAGTTACATGTGCATCAAGTCATTGATTTCTTGCCAAGGGAAATGATGCATGTGTCAAATCAAGAAGTACGCCTACATGACATCTAACATTTTAGTAGTTTTGCAGTGATGTCTGAGCCAATCAACAACACGGTCTTTAGTCACGTGACTAGTCTATAGGCGGTGAAAACAAAGCAAATGTTAACTGGAAGATAGGCCACCAATAAGGCTTTCACATAAAGAATGAAAAATTAACCTTTTTAGACAAGAAATTTTTCTGGATAAGTAATCAGAATTTGTCTAACCTTCAACTATGACAGTTTCAGTGATCTGCAGTTCATTAAACTTCAGAAATTGGCAAAAAATCAGCATTGTGTCCATTTAGCGCAATGTTATTTATCACCTTCAGTCCCTCGCAAAGTACCCAGATGCTTGAAACTCTGAATGGTAATACAATTAGACCTTCCTGGATAAATTCATGTGGATTGATCCACCAAGCCTCCATGTAGTTAGCTCACCCTTGCTGTCTGTACCTTAGAGCCACTTTGTTCACATTCTGATGCCACTTTCTTCAGGTTGTCTTCTTTACGCCCCGTGAGAGCCAGTTGTGCCCCAAGGCGTGAGAACAACACAGCTGTGGCTGCTCCTATCCCTGAGCTAGCCCCTGGCAAACACAAATATATAAATGTGTCTTAATTAGTATGACCCAGTCTGTTGTGATGTCATAAAACTACCTCACCATGACTTGATCAACTGTCTGTCAAAAGACCATATAAACCACTGCCAGAATTTAGCTATCACCTTGATGTCTTTTTCTTCTTCTTCTTACTGAATTAAACGCATTTAAACATTTATACTTAACTCAGTGACCGCACTAAGCAAAGAGAGGCCTATAGGTATTGTGTAAGTTCATTTGGCTGGTGTCTTGGTCTATCTCGGAAGAAATGGCTACCAATGCTTCTGATGTCTCCCTTTTGCAATGTGCTAAGCATTATGGGAAAAACAACAAGTGTCAAACACTCAACCAAAAATGTTTCAGCACTGAACACTTCAGATTTAAACTGTGTTATGAAATAAAATCATCATTACTCCTTTTAAGTAGCATTTCCTTTTTTGAGGCTTATAGTCTACCACAGTTGGGCTAAAAACCTGAACGGGAGCCTGGCAAATGCCCAGCAGCAAGACCTTCACGTCATTTTATTGACATCAAATGTTCCTTTTCCCAACTAATCATAATGATCTGTCGTCTCATTAAAGACACCAAGACGTTACAACAGAATCTGATACACTCTAGCATTGTGGATGCTGTAGTACGATCAATTTTTCACAAGGTTCTACTTCAGATTAGCGCCCATTTAATTTAATTTTTATGCTGTACAAAGAAACATTTCACTTTTCACATCTTGTCACTAAGATTTCTGGATAAAAATGGCTAGATGAAATCTTGAGGAAACCTCCCTACATAGGTATACCTGACAATTCACACTGTGACATTATAACCACAGTTAACTAATGTTAAACATATAAGCCAGAAGGGGGCCTCCATGGCTCAGTCAGTTAGCGTGTTAGTGTAGTGCAATGACCCAAAGCCTCCCACCAATGCGGTCACTGTGAGTTCAAATCCAATTCATGCTGGCTTCTTCTCCGGTCATATGTGGGAAGGTCTGCCAGCAACCTGCAGATAGTCGTGGCTTTCCCCCGGGCTCTGCCCGGTTTCCTCCCACCATAATGCTGGCCGTCGTCGTATAAGTGAAATATTCTTGAGTACGGCATAAACACCAATCAAATAAATAAATAAACATACGCCAGAAAATATGAGTTCAAGACTTGTTGGACAGACACATAAAGGTTATTAAGTTCACATTAACAAATGGTAGAAACTCTGATTTCAGAATAGGTACAGGTAGGCATTTGTATTGACTGCATTTATTTCACACATGTCACATATACACGTTTTTAAAAATTAGCATGAGATCTCCTTAATTTGCTATTAGTCTCAAGTTATTACGTTTCTCCCTTCTGCCCCATCTTAATTATCAGCTGTAAAACAGTATCAGATTGATGGCTTATTTAAATTACCAGTAGGCCAACATATAGAAAAATACAAGAAATGCACCACATGCAGCAAGACAATTATATATTTGAAAAATTCTTTGCTTCAGTACTGTTTCAGGGCCTAAACATCGATCAGCATATATTGTTTTTATAGGTAATGTAGGCCTACACTACGGTCTAGTCAGGTAAATGGACAGAGGGTGTTATTTTAAAATTCAGCCATTCATCCCAACCCTGTTAGAATTTTAATATAGCACCCTGAGTACCTTCTACCCTAATTCTTCAATCTTTTCAACCACTTCTACAACCAATATTTTGAAACATTCTCACAGAACTATGGGGTGTAAGGAAATAATTTGCACAGTTTGCTTGCATTTTTAATCACACAAACAAATCTTTTTTAGCATCATTTTCATGATCACTGTACGCATAAATTTCACTGAAAGAGGTGATTTAGTGGTTAAAAAGGTTGAAGATTTACAGCTGATGGCCTGGATCAGGTCGAGTTCCATTTACACTATACTGTGTACACATCTGTGTAGTCGCAGATGGCTCACAAGTTGGGATTTGCATCAGAAATGACGCCATATTTGAGCGTCCCTGGTGTCTTCGTCATTTCTAATGCAAATCCCAACGTTTGAGCAATCTATCTCAGGCTAACAAAAACATCTGTGCAGATATCACACGACGTGGACCTACGTGTATTGGGTGCGGTCGGATTTTTACTTCATTTGAGTAAATTGCATATTTAGAATGTTGATAATCAGGGTCGCATGGTCAGAAAAGATCACAAGCACTTGTGCGGGATATACTAGTATATGCCAGCTTGTATTCAGTCTGAAAATGTTTTTGTTAAGACGAAACACCTTGGCACGGAAATTGGGCACTGGATAACAATAAAGTAAACCGGAGAGAACGCCAAAGCTACTGTAGCTTCAATGTCATTTACTGTTAAATTCAATTTTGCAACCTGCTGAACAGTTAAATATCCCTGCTAATGTAAAGCATCAGGCGAAACCTGTCTTAACCTGTGATCAGGGCCACCTTCCCCGACAGATTTCCAAGGTTTGCCGCACCAGCTGCCATGATTCCCCGAACAGTCAAACAGTCTGCTCGATAGTGCGATCACTCTTCTTACACGCTTTACCGTGCCGCTGATACAAATATATGGCGCCGACAGGAGATTGTAGGAAAGGGGCGGGTCAGTCACATGACTCCGTCTTATCTTTTCAGGCGATGTAACACTGAAGTACTACATTACGTGGTGAAAGTTGTCAATGTTACACCTGCCGACTTTATCATTGTTATACACAGTCCAAATATCTACGAGTGTGATAAGATTGGTGGCTGTACTATTTTTAGTGTCTAACTTCGAACTCAAATTTGCACAAGTTACTGGTACTCACCACATTTGGGGACTACCTACACACATGCACATAGAATATTTAAAAAAAAAAAACATATATGCTATATACTTGTTCGGTTCTAACACACACACAAAAAGAGGCCTGTGTATGATTATCGATGGCGCCTTAGTTCGGACCTGCTTCTCTAACTAGGCGGTTCATACAGATGGCGGCCTGAGCTCTGATCTATATGAATGCATTCTAGCAAAGCATATTTCGGTCCAGGGCTTACCATTAACACATTTTCATATTAGCCAATGTAATTTGTTATCGATTTCAGACAGTCGATTTTTTCATTTCCTATCTGTACAGGTACGATATAGTCCTATAGGCCTATATGCCGATTTCAGGAAATTATTTTGTTTCTAATCAGTGGCCGAAGGGCATATTTATTTCATCTGAAATATAAACCAGATGACAGATGCGGTAAGTGTTCGCCAGGTCTCTTATCTATAGGTTCTGCTCTAGGAGATATCAATCATCGTTACATTTAAATCCAGACCACCACGTACGTTAATTATTTCAAAATAAGTCACAATTTAGAGATAATTCTCTTTTGGTTTATGCCCCCATATGCAACGTGGATTTGGTTTCCTTTGGTTTGTTATTTTACAGGCAGTGCATGCCGTGGGATTGTCTACGAGAAATTGTGAGCTGGAAAGAAGAGGTATTCAA
Organism: Acanthopleura granulata; assembly: GCA_016165875.1. Lineage (NCBI taxonomy): Eukaryota > Metazoa > Mollusca > Polyplacophora > Chitonida > Chitonidae > Acanthopleura > Acanthopleura granulata. The sequence continues at coordinate 30,881,329 of JABBOT010000003.1, forward strand.
CGAGTGAGGAGCACTCAGGAGGTTTGTCAAGTTGCCCTATGGTGAACGAGCTGCAGTGGTATAAGTGAATTATAATTCATTAGTCTATACTGCGCCGCTCAAATAAGTAAATAAACACTTCTGCAGGATGATGTCTTTATGGGGAAAAAATGAGAATCGAATTTACGCGGTCATTATGTCTGCACGTCACGTCTGCATGGTAGGTGCTCTTAGCCTACATATGATTAAGTTATATTTTTGTTAAGATTTTAACCATAGCATATCTAAAAGCCGTGACATCTATAACAACTCTCTGGTTTTATTAAAAATTTGACATAGCATCAAAATTATATAAATAATTGTTTGAATTATATACCTTATATAAATGGTGACTATATTTCCCTTTTAAGCTGGACAATATTTTCTTTGTGTTCAAGTCCGACATCCAAGTTCCACATCTCAATGAAAAAATTTAATGTAATCATTAAGTCAACAACATCAACATGGATATGGATATAGCCAGTGCTTTGCAATTTTGACCACTGGGGTGGCAGGTGGGGGTGTGTGTGCTATAATGGTGATAACGGGGTCGGGAGATCAGGGTTCAATCCCGTGTTCGGTTATACCAAAGACTGTCAAAATGTTACTTAATTGTTGCTGCCTCGCTTGGCGCGCAGCCCTGAGAGGTTAGAGCAAGGAAACTGATCGGCCCGGTGTCAGTATAATGTAACTGCGTGAGGTGTCATGTCTGGTGTTTTCCGAATGATGTTCCAGTGGCACTGGAAGCACTGGAAGCATGGACGCGCCCTGCCAGACAGTGTATAAATGCTTCCAAAGGGCTACTCTGGTAAAAATCGTTGAGTATACAACCTAAAATCCAAGCGTATATACATACATACATAAACGCACACATACATACATTGCAATTGCCTGTGACCTTTAATTTTTGCATAAGTGCTCGAGTTAAGTTGAGTGTGATCGTTCTCGTCCTATAGTTATAATATGCTAATGATCGGTAACCCATTTCCGCTTTCAATTATATATGAATGGAGGCATAAAATAATGTATATAAGTATTGGTACGTAGGCCAACCTGCATATGTGGGCATAATATTTAAAGACCTTGTTTATTTGTAGCCTATTCACTTAAACTAACTGCTTGTATTGCATTCAGTCCACCAGAGTCAAATGTGTTAGTAGTACAAACCATGGCACACGATGTCTCTTGCAACTGGCTTTGGTGCACAGTCGTTTTGTGGATTGCTTCCTTGGCAGCCATAAGCGGGACGCGTACCGCCGCAATAGATGGCGACGTGGCATTGGCAGCCATCTTCTCGGTGCGCCAGCGTAGTCCCCCTGCTAATGACACCGAACCCTCCCACCAACAGTATGGACGGATCTCTGAAAAAGGCATTCGTTCAGTTGAGATGTTTTTCTACAGTCTGGACCTTCTGAATCAAGACAGCTACATTTTACAGAATATTACGCTTGGGGGCGTTGTAATAGACTCTCAGTCTAGTGTTAACGGGGCAGTTCGCGCCTTGGAAATGTTTAGAGACTTGCAAGCACCAATTGCCGGTGTGATCGGTCCAGACTCACCTACGCAGATCAAACCAGTCCTGAACTTGTTGAAACGTCATAAAATTCCACAGATTATCTATGTGGATAGAGGTTCAGATTCAGGCCTATCTGACACGTTGAAATACCCTTCCTTGGTTCGCCTGCTGCCCTCCAACAAACAACACGCTAAAGCGTTACTCGCCCTTCTTGTGGAATTCAGATGGTCTTATATTTCTGTAGTAACAACCACAGGTAGGTAATTAAATAATTTGCTTATTTCATGCATTCAGCCCAAGGTGTGCATTTACTTAAAACAAAAGACAACAAAAAATAACCCATAACCAAAGTTATTTCAAACGAGGGGTCCATACAGGCCTCAAGAGGCATATTTTATGACGTGCTTGATAGCTCTATAAATCACCTTTTAATCTGGAATTCGTACAAGGCCATGGGATACACCATTTTAGAGAAACCGGGTACAAGATGTTGCTCCATCCGTACCCTACGTTCTTAGGTATTAGAGGCGATACACTCTTTCGTCGTGCAAAGTATTGTTCCGTTATTATTACTTATTATTCGTTTATTTACTGATTTGATTGGTGTTTTACGCCGTACTCAAGAATATTTCCCTTATACGACGGTAGCCACCTATATGGTTGGGAAAAACCCGACAGAGCCCGGAGGAAACCCACGACCATCCGCAGTTTTGCTGGCGACCTTCAAACGTACGACCACAGAGGAACTCATGGACTTGAACTCAAAGCCGTCAAAGCGACGGATTTGGTGAGGAACTCATAAGCCATTGCGCTGCGCTAGTACGCTAACTACTCGGTCGCTGATCGATTATGTCGTGCTCATTTCGACGGCCTCTTAATGTATGTACCATAGACAGGATCACACAGAGATTAGAAAGAAATATCTATATAAATGTTGAGGAAGCAGGTAGCATGCGAGAGAGAAGCAGTCAGTAGTTTTCATTTTATTTCATTTGTGTTTTACGAAGTACTGTCATGAATATTTCACTTTTACGACGGCTGCCAGCATTATGGTGAGAGGAAACCGGGCAGAGCATCGCGGGGATAAAACCCACGAGCATCGCAGATTTCTGGCAGACCTTCCCCCGTACAGCCGGAGAGGAAGCCAGCATAAGCTGGACATGAACCCACAGCGATCGCATTGGCGAGTGGCTCCTGGTTCATTACGCTAACCAACTGATCCACAAAGCCCCCCCCCCCCGCCCACACTGGCCCGTTCCTTTCTATTTCAACCGAAGGCCACACATAGTGGCTTCCTGCTCGAGACATTGGGGAATAAGCGGACGTATTCTACTACCACTTTCTCGTTTATCAGAATTGTCTGGAAATCAGGAGAAAAGCAGCTTATTTAACACTACATCTATACGGCAAAATAGTTAAACAAGAACGGGTGACGCCACAGCGGAAGCAGATTCTCAGGTGGTAGAAATATCTCGCCATTGATTGGTTAAAACTGAGAGCATGACGGCCGTTTAGATTTTCCCTGCTGGGAGTTTTGGTTTACTTTGAACTACGATCTCAGTTATCCTACATCATAAAAACAAAAAGTGACGATTATGAACTTTAAATGGGATTCGCACAACAGCGCACCTCAGTCAGGGTTTAGTCCTGACTATTCATCACAACGAATGTGACATGTATATCACAAGCAGCGACGACAGTGCACCTCAGTCAGGGTTTAGTCCTGACTATTCATCACAACGAATGTGACATGTATATCACAAGCAGCGACGACAGTGCACCTCAATCAGGGTTTAGTCCTGAATATACTCATCACAACAAATGTGATCCTAACAACAGCGACCACGGGTGCACCTCAGTCAGCCCAGGTTTATCCTGAATATTCATCATAACAATTATGTGTTCCTGAAGAGCCAAGTTAACTATCCACGATTTCCCCAAACAGGTAGTTATCTTAATATACCTTATATATCTCATATGTCTCTGTGTTGCTGAGTGTTTTTTACGAACATCGTCATTCCCAGAAACAGACCTATTCTGAAATATGAGATGAAAAGCACGCCAAAAGACTATCCGGAAACCGTGAAACTACAGGCAGTTCTAGTTATATTTACATTATTAAATTCTGTTCTTTTTTACTGTTCCATAAAGTAAACCAGTATGAATGCCTTTTCTAATTCTCTTTACAGGTAGTGATTGGCTCGACCTAAAAAATGAACTAGAACGCTTGCTGATGGAGAATAGTATATGCGTTGCTATGCATGCTACCGAGTCACACGTCGACAGCATAGTCGCCCGGCTTGCGGCAGAAAGCAGAGCGCGTGTTATAGTTTGCTTGTGTGACGATCGGACTGTACGTCAACTGTTGCTGGCAATCAAACGAGGCGGGATGGAAGGGCGATTCGTTGTAGTTGGAACGTAAGTCCCTCTGTTTTAAAATATGGTTCGAGTTTCCATTGTAATAGATACCTATAACCACTCAATCGTGAATGTAATTCAGGTGATGCCATGTTTCTTGATATTGTTTGGTTCCGGACATGTTTCAACCTAGACGTCGAAACTGACATTCTTATACCAGCAGCGAGCCGTCAAACAAAATGGACGCAAGATCAAGCAACTGATTTTAAGTAATTTTCAAATTCATAATTGATTTGTTTATTTCATTGTTGTGTAAAGCCATAATTTTTTGGCGAATGAATAAATCTTCTTGGCTTATTGTCACTCGGTCTTGATGATTGAATGGGATGTGATAGTAAGTATACTATGTGCAACGCTGAGTACAACGGGATTGAATATGCCGTTTGGTTTTGATTGAGTGTGGCATTACATGTAGGGTCAATTTAATAAATACATCAATTTAGTAGCAGAAATAACACTTTTAAACTCTTATTGGACATTCCACAGAGAAAATAATATGCGAGTACTATGTGTATATATTTGAATAGCCTCCGGTGAGCGTCATAATTCGTGCTTCCTGTCATAATTAGGTGTATTTAAATTTACATTATCATACCCTATAAATATTTACTCTTGGTCGACCACTTTTTTGTTTCTTATTCTTGAGAGAAAGAAGCAAAAGCATTTTGTTATTTTCACCCGGACTCAGCTTGGTATCCTCCAGACCCAGCGCGGTTTCCTTTCTCCGTTATGCTGACCGCCAGCGTATATTGAAAGTGGACTATTTTACAATTTGTTTACGGTGTAAAATACCAATGAAATAAGCAAATTTTCTTCGGTCCTCGGGTATGTAAATCGAGAGATCGATTTTCCAGCCCTTGTTCTTGTAGGCCTATATCAGTTTGATACTGAAAAAAGTTCTAGGATCAAGGCAAATATCTCATCAAAACATGTGACACGCAATTATTATGTAAAATACACTTTACAGGACTGACTGGGTGAGACAGCCGGCTGTAGTAAATGGCGTACAGGACGCTGCTGTTGGTAGCCTGTCACTCAGCTTGAGCTATGAGCCAATCACCAGTTTCGACGACTATTTTCGGTCACTGCGCCCAGAATCCAACAACAGAAACCCTTGGTTTAGGGAATACTGGGAGGAGAAATTCTCTTGTCGTTTACCCGGAACACCTAGTGTTTCTGCGCTCAGCAGGGATTGCACCGGTCAGTAGCATCATTGCTGTAAAGTTATGGAAACGCACATTCGTTCCATGATTTAAATCCAATACGAAGAACAATATAAAAGAAAAAGTACAAAAGAAAAGAAAAAAAAAGAGAGAAGCAGAAAGAAACAAGCATGTAATGATTGAGTATTGCTCAAAGAAATAAAGTCAGTGGTTACAAATTGACTGGGGTTTTACAGGGGTTCTCTATTGTCTGATGTGTCTTATCAGCAAGTGCAAGAATAGGGGAATTCCGAGTTCGAAGTGTTTTATCTCTGAAGGTAAAAGAAGTCCTACTAAACCACGTGACTTGTCAGAAATGATATGCAATAAGCCAGATAGCTGTTTCAATTGCACATGACTGGGGTTCCTGCTCTGGGAGACAAACAGTTCTTCGTGGCTATGTTAAAAGCATTGTAGTCGTAGGGAGTCACACACAATTCAGCCCATTTCGAGCACTTTATGTGTCTGTGTGACATCTGAGACTACACATGGGCTGTAGGACTGATTCAAAAGGAAAACACAGTCAAAAACACAGGAAAAAAAAAAATTAGAACTGAGTTCTATACTGGGCTGTCGCCGAAGTCTGTAATACTAATAGCTGAACAGTAATGACCACATGCTTTCATTTATCGACCGTATGACGCGATCAGCTCATGTGCAAATTTGGGCACCTCGAAATCACTATCTGGCTTATAGGGTCTGTTATTCGTGGTTACATTCCCTATAGCACATGAATCTGAAAAATCTGGGACACCCCCCCCCCACAAAATGTTATTTACAGTAGAAGGGCGATAAAGAAAACTGAGGAACTGAGCGTTTGTGAAATTTAGTCCCTTAAAGCAAAACACGTAATCTGTGCCTCTGGAACACGGCGAGACAGATGATTGGTTTTTGACCTTTTTTACCTTCCGCGACGGAAGAGTGTGCGTTTTTTCAATTCCTCAACAATCAATGGATTCCTTTCTTATAGCTAGCGAGTTGCTGTGCTATTCATCCTTCAGACATTTCTATTAAGCCCATGAATCAATCGTTCTATAAATGCTTGAATCAGTGATTGGAATTATGCGAAATTTTGCAGGTGAAGAGCATATAACAACAGATTTCGACAAAAGTCCAGATTATATTCTCATCCACAAAGCGGTGAACGCCATGGCCTTGGGTCTGGATCGGATGGAGTGTGGGCGCAGACGATTGTGTGATGTCACTTCGGTTGCCAGCCGCGAGCGGTTGCTAGGTAACATCAAACAAGTACTTCAGATGGTAGGGAATTCTCCTGGTTCCACTTGGTTTGACGAAGATGGGGAACCCATGACAAAGTACGTATGGAGAAGTGCATGCATGTTAGTGCAAATGGACTAAGCATGCGAGGCTTGGCCCGTTCGCATCGTTTTCCTGTAACTGTGTATTAAATGTGATAACATCACATCATTTTGAGTAATTCTATGCCAGAGACGTCTGATATAATGTAATTAATATCACTTGATTTTCTTAAACTAGTTCTTCTTAAAGTGAAAGGAAACTCAAAATTAAGCTGTGGGGAGTGAAGAGAGCATAAAAAACTTTAGCTGAAAATACCTTCACTTGTTTTTTTTTAAGACTTTTTTTTTTCAACATATTAAACTCATTCAAATGTTTTGACTGTGTGGTGGACTTTATGGACTACATTGAACAGACCGAAGAACAGTGACGTCACACATTCCTTTTACCTGCTAAACAACCTCTTATTGTTATATGTTCATGTTCTACATGAATGTATAGGCCTACATGTAGTACTACACCTGTATCTGTATTTAATGTGAAAATATAGCAGCAAGAGGCTGCTTAACAGCTAAAGGAATGCGTCAGGTCACGATTCCCCAGCCTGATCAATATGGACCATAAAGTTCACCATACAATCAAAACATTTCACTTCCTTTAATTCAGTGGAAATATAAAAAAAAAATCTGTGAAGGTATTTTCAGATCCAGTCTTCATGTTCTTTTCACTCACCACAGCTTTATTTTTGAGTGGTCCTTCACATTAAGACACAGTTGTACTTCATCTTGTCAAAGTGGTCTGAAAAGAAGGCCACGTTCAAATACCCTCCTCAATCGTTAAAGGGCGTTTGTGAACACGACTCGGTTTGTCCATCGTATCCATGCATCGATTTCGAAAAGTCTCACGAGCTGCGTTCACCCAGCGTTGGTATCACATATATAGCTAATGGAAATAATGTTCTGGTATAATCCACATTCATTCGTCATTCGACTACCATCACAACACAGTTAGTCCTGCTCCATGGCTCCACGGCTCCATGGCTCCATGAGTCACGGCGCAGGGCTACAACACAGTATGAAAGCCGATTGACGAGCTTTCGCTACTTGGCTGTCTCGCTGCCTCGCCTTTGTATTACAAAGAGGGAGGAAAAGGCCCTCTATGGCTTCCATAACACAGGTATACTTGTCGGCAATAAAGGTCACTGAAGCACACACTTTGGTTGGCTAACGGCTAGAAGTAGTATATTGCAGTAAAGAAGGTATGCAGTAAAGAAGAGTAAAGAACCCGCAGTGAAGAAGGTATGCGTGGTCTACTTGTAACTAGGATATATTGAAGCCACTAGAGGTCACCTCGCTACCTCGCTGCCACGTCCTCTGTTAGAAAGGTTGAGTTAACGAGGTAGCGAGATGTCCTCTGCCGGCTTCCATAATAATACTTATATGCATACATCTTCTGTATCTTTCCATATGTTCGAATTCGGCTTGCATGCTTCCATTGCCTCGCCAAGAGATTAAACCATAATTATAAAGATTCATTCTCTTGTGAGTTTAAGACGCATATCTTACGTAATTAGATACTGTGCATCTATAACGACTTTCTGTTTCGGACTGGTGTCGTTATAGATGCGGGGTCTTCGCCCCAAAATCCCCATGAACCCGCCGGCCAGATCCGTCAGTTTCCTCCCTCAACACTTACGCTGGATAAACCTGGTGTGAGGACATTCCTCAATATACGCCTATTTGCACGGCCCAGCTGGGAATTCAGGCCATGACTTGCCCCTCGAGTAGTTCGGTAATGTAAAAGTCTCTCCACGTCACATAATCTACATTCTTTTTTGCCGTGGACATTCTACTGTTTTCGTTATTGCCGCTTGGCACAACTCTGTCGCGCATGATGTAACTCTGTAGAGCCTATCAAATACCGCGTAGTGTTATCAGAATGAGTAGACTTTAAAATGTCTAGGCTTCGACAAAATGGACATCAAATTTTAGCACCTTGCGTAACTTTTGGATTACCAGGCTACTCGAGGGACAAATTACAACCTGAACTCCCGACTTTACCGAACAGGTATGTTGAGGAATGTCCGCGCACCAGATCTATCACACGTAATCTTTCGGGGAAGAAACTGATGGATTTGGCCAGCGGATTCACGTTGATTTTGGAGGAAAGAGCCAGCATCTATAACGGAACCAACCCAATATAGAAAGTGGTTATAGGTGCACAATATCTATACGTAATAAGCTTCTCTGCAAATTTGGAGGTGGTGCACTCTAGGCACTCGGGTTTCCTCCGACTAGGTATTAAAAATGTCCACCATCACACCACTGAACAAAAAAACCGTTTGAAAAAATGACATTAAACAACAAATATGTATTCGGCATGTATACGATATTGATATGAACTGGTTTCGTTGGTTTTGTCAGCTACGCCATTCTGAACTACCAGCGAGCAGTTGATGACACCGGAACCGGAAGTTACCGCCATGCCCTGGTCGGCACGTGGACCAACGATCGGTTGGATGTCGAGACCAGTCTTATACAGTGGCCCCTGGAGTCGATGGCGGAGGGATTGGAACCCCCGCAGTCAGTCTGCAGTGAGCCGTGCTCGCAGGGTTATATCAGGGTAAAGATATTTGAAATGCGACATAAGTGTGTAAAACTGGAGGATTACTATATACATGTGTATATCAGCGAGCAAGTGTTATAAACCAGATAGCGGTTTCGAAGGAATACCGTTCATGCGCAGTCGAAACAGCTATCTGGTGGTCGTAACAGGCAATCTTACGCCAATCATAATGAACGTTCCCGGTCATTAATCGCAAAACTATTTTCCAAAACAAATGTACAAAAAACATCACCAAAGCATTAAAGAAAAGACAACACCAGACCAAGATGTTTATATGTATCGATATAAAATCCCATTGATAGGTCAATAAACATCACTTTTTGTGATGTAGGACTTGTAGGATGACCGAGATACCATAGTTCAAAGTAAGTAAAAACGCCCACGTATGGAAAATTGAACCGTTTACCATGTTCTCAGTTTTAATCAATGGTGGGTCAGATATTTTTTTTCGCTGTGACGTCACCCGTTCCTAGTTCATCATTTTGCCATGTAGAAGTAGAGTTAAATAAACTGCTTTCCTTCTGATTGTTATATAATTCTGATATGCTTTAAAGCCATTTTCAAAAACAAAGTGGTGGTACAATACGTTTAGGGTTATTCTCCAAGGTCTTAAGCAGGAGGCCACAGTGCGCAGCCTTCAATAATAAAGGAGACCATCCTTTTGCACACATAGGAGTGTCTCGATTATAATACCGACAAGCGTGTGGTGTGGATGGCACTACACTGTGTTTCCAGTCTCTCTAAAATGGCGTATCCTCTGGCCTCGTAAGAATTCCAGATTAAAAGGAGATTTATAAATTTACTGAGCAAGTCATGTACTGCGAAATCCGGCTTCTCAACGTGAATTTAGTTCAAAATGATAAGACCGACATGTGAACACGAGTCTGCTGATAAATCATAAATCTTGCCCTAATGCTGGATTTCCTTTTACATGAATTTCACCCCCAAAATGTCTACACCCATTTAGGTCTGTATGGATCCCGCTTCTGGAAAAACTTTGGTAATACTTCTTGTTGTCTTTTGGTTTAAGAAAGTGTATAACGTAAGAAATTACACAGGAGTCATGCAAAGAGAAGCAGCAAACAGTTTTCAGTATGGTGCCGAAAAGACCACAAAAATGTTTCAGACGCGTGACTTTAATTAGTGTCAAAATCGCGTATACCATTCAAGTTTATAGGCATAGAAAAATATATATCTCACCTCTGCTCTGAAAACAACTGTTCAAATGTCAAATTGGGCGAGTTACTCAACGCGATGAATACACTGCCTCCATTCCTAGGATTAGTGGAATTAGACACAGTTATGAAAGAGAGTGTCAGGGCTTGTGGACACTAGGTCCATATTTACTCACAGGATAATTATACTCGTTTTAAAAATTAGAAAACTGAAGGTTGAAGGCGTTTGATTGAATATCCTTGACACACAAATCTTTGTAACATAATAATTAATGACATTGATTGTAATCTCCACATTACACACACGGTTTAACAAGCATTGCATGGCCGGAAAAAACAAAGCCAAGGATGGGAGCCTTCGGTATATTTCTATATCCAGTAAGGATAATAAACAATTAATGACAAAACTGAAGCTGTTCCGCGTGTGGTAAAGATGACAGGAAACCGTTATTGTCTCTGTCAAATACAAGTTAAATGTGTAGTTTCCTGTAAAAAAAACATTGAATACCATAATTCTTTCACGAGCTTTGCTCTGCAAGAAGGCCAGACCTGCGGATGGTCGTGGTTTTCCCTCGGGCTCTACCCGATTTCCTCCCTCAACAATGCTGGCCACCGTCATATAAGTGAAATATTCTTGAGTACGGCGTAAAACCCGAATCAAATAAATAGATAAAAGGCCAGCAATTCATCAATATAGGCCTATCGTCTGATCAATGGAAAGTATAAGCTTTATAAAAAGTAATATGTAGTAGCCTCTGAATATTGTGGTATTCATAAATGAACTTAACTGTACAGATCTACCCAAAAGGATCACATCTTTCTTGCCATGCGCATAACCCGTGTATGGTTTTGCCTAATATCAAATAGAGGTTATATTCAACGAAATAGAAATGAAAAAAATCACTGGGGTTTTTCATAGAGACTGTAATATCTTTGTGATTTATATAAAGAAGTTCTGCGAATCTCAGCATCGACAATAATAAAATTGACGTTTGTCATAAATATTAATAATATATTTTAAATTATTGTGTAGCCAATGGAATGTTGTTCCATTGACACTACTGTAAGTTTCTTCCATCATTAAACAAGTTGTACAGACAACATTCTTAGATGGTTAGAGAAAGCAAGGTAGCAAATTAAGAATTCGGATGAGGCCACAGTATCCCATGGAAGCTGGACGAGGATCTCTGGTACCGCGTTTCGCCGGTCGAGACCCGGGTGCAAATCGCGCTCTTGAATAGTATACCGTCCTTGTGCTGAGGGTCTCAATCCAAGAGGCGCGGCACGAGATGTCATCCGGCTTCCATAGTATCCCCTGGGTTCATGGATTTTACACGGTTCCTATATCTTTGTGACTTCATGTTTTAGTTGACGACACATGATTGGTGCTGTTGGGTGTGTGTACCATGCAGATCCGGACAAACCAACGTGGACGACTACACTTGTGGTGGTGGGTAGTGTACACCTGGTGTACGAGAGGATGTACACATGGTTAAGATGTGTACACATGTTGCACCTGTAGTCGAAGACAATGTGTATATGTATACATGTGCAGGTGCATGTTTTTCGTGTCGCTGTAGGTCTAGTCTAGTTAAATGTACGAGTTTATCATATGGTGTACGTGTACATGTCGAGATGGTGTACGTGTAGATGTCGACATGGTGTACGTGTAGGTGTAGACATGGTGTATGTGCGTTGATACACACTTACATATAGACATACTTACATTCATACACATTGTGTACATTTTAGTGTACATGTGGAGCACACATACATTTCGAGCATGGAACATGTGTGACCACGGCTGACCACTCACTTTTGACAGCTTGAACTGGAGCCGGCTAAGGTGCTTCTTTTATTGGGGGTCTTAAGAGGTCTCTTTTATCTCAACAAACGAATCACTATGGTGAAACGCTTCTCAAATTTCGGAATAGAATCCTGAAAACGGCGATTCCCTTTGTTAAAGCAATTCTCATTTTGAGAAATAGAAATGTAAAAATGGCGGCCTGTGGTTATTTCGAGATCACTCTGTAATTCTATATGTTATATGTTCTAAATGTTTTGTATGTTACTGCCACAAATGTGTTATGCTTCTTGCCGTTGCGGTGACATCTATATAAGCTACGTAAACCTGTTAACTTCTCACATCCAATATAACAAACAACACCTGTGTATACATAAGTCAAACAATAACATAGTCGGTCACCAAACTGACTGTTCTGCCATTTGCGCGGCGCGACGTTTTAAATACCGGTACTGCAAATGTGGCCACAACGCGTTACGCTGGTCGTATGTTCCAGATCTGAAAGTGAATGAGTAGAATGCGATTTCATCTCTTTTTGGTCTATTACGTGGTTATAGCACAGATCACTAAAATTGGGTCAGCCTCTAGCTGGTTCTTAGACTGTGTTATCCCGATCTCTTTATACACGAATTATGCCCCTGATCTAGGCTACCTTTGCGATTGCATAATATGATAACAACAACTTATCTCTCTCTCTACAGCCTCCGTGGCCGCGGGGATTAGCGCGCCAGCGCGGCGCTATCACCCCGTGTCTCTCCTCAATGCTGTTGCTCTGAGTTCAAATCCAGCTTATACCTCCTCTTCGGAGGTACGTGAGAAGGTCGCCAACAAACTGTGGATGTTCGTGAGTTTCATCCGGGCTCTGCCCGGTTTCCTCCCAATATTCTTGTGTTTGGCGTAAAACACCAATCAAATAAATAAATACGCGTTGATATTTATTGCAAAGCAATAAGTTTGAAAAAGTGGTTGACATCGTTACGCCGTGACCACAGATTTTTATCAACTCTTTTTCTTCGACAACTCAGGCTACATTTTTTACGGGGTAACATATATCTATATATATATATAACACTTATTTGGGTAATTTTAAGTAATAATAAATGTCACAATGGGGTTTAATTCGACCCCATATGCTATAAGCGTTGTTTGTGTTTTTGCTTGTGTACAAATATGCACCATGGGGCCTCCGTGGTTTAGTCGGTTAGTGCGCTAACGCAGCGCAATAACCGAAGCCCAGCCCAGCCCAGCCCTGCTGGCTTCCTCTTCGGCCGGACGTGGTAAAGTCTGCCAGCAACCTGCGGATGGTCGTGGGATTCTCCCTGGCTGTGTCCGGTTTCCTCCCACAATAATGCTGGCCGCCGTCGTGTAAGTGAAATATTTTTGAGTACGGCGTAAAACACCAATCAAATAAATAAATAAATAAATATGCACCATATGAGTGTGGTTTTACGACGTGGACGCGTCTTTGGATGCGCGATGTCAGATGAACGCAAATAAGGCCAACAGAGCTTGATTTCATCCATCGGCTTTGGGTCAATATCCAGATGTTCCAATCACCTGTGCGCCTCAGTGATCAACAGCGTACAGGTAAACCAGACTAGGGTGAGTTCTTCATTACCATAATCCCTCAACCTTTTCGCATAACAAAGTCCAACTCTCAGAGCGATTTTATGCATCTTTTTATTTTGACTTTGGAGACAAAACTACAGTGGTTGGGTTGGCCAATTTCAGAGGCATAATTTTTTCCGTCTACAGAGAATAGAACCCTCAGAATATGCTTGAATTAATAACTCGCAAACATGCGAAAAGACTGAGGAATTAGGGTATATATATATATATATATATGGTGCATATGTACCATTTAGGGCTAAATGTGTTATAACATTGGCCATGCTTTAATGCTCGATTGTTCATTACAATGGTTATTGTAGAGTCTTATAGATTGTTATATAGTATACTACAAAGCTGGAAAAGGAAAAGGTAAGCAGTAGGCTCTTATAATCTGGAATTCCCGCTGTGAAGTGGGTTCATGTTAACACATACCCATGTATATGGATATGTGTCCTTTAAAAACATCTTTGAATTATGCATATAGCCTACTAGTCTAGTTCTCATTTGGTTAAATTGTCCGTGCGCAGTTCAGGTGTTTTCGAACGTGGGTTTATCTGCGATTAATTGATATACAATGTATACATGTTAAAATGTATTTATTTTTCTGTTTAATAGGTATTAAACTTTGCGCATTTAATGTAAGAACTGGGCGCCAGAAGAGGTTAGAGACTCGACCGCTTCTCTTGTCAGGGCCAGCCTTGGGAAGTCAGTCCATTTCGAGATTAGCCAGTTCATCAATTTGATATACATCCGAGAAAACAAGGACATTGATTACCATTCTTATACATATATGTACATGTATATTCAGATAATTATACACTATGCAGAATGTAACCTCTAAAAACGGACAAATAGTTTCCGCTTTTTCGTGAGAAACTCACATGTAATTCAGTTTTTCATTGAAAGTTGATGTCCGGATCAATAACCTGCATTCCATGACCTCAGTAAATATCCTGTTTTTTTTTCGAACGAGGCAAAAGTTACTCAGTCAATTTATTTTAAACGGTAAAAAGTCGATCCTAGGCAAGTCTTTCCCGCGAATGACGAGCAAATAGCTCCCGATTATTCGTGAGAAACTGACAGGTCTTTCCCACGAGTTACGTTTACACTGGCACCCTCATGTGAGCGGAAGAAAAATCGTCTTCAGCGAAAGTTGGCTTAAGATTACGCAAACGTTCCCCTTGAACGAACCATTTTTTGTGATCAAACGCCCTAAAACATGCAAAGTGTAACACTTCATACAATGTCAGGTCTAATCCCGCATTTATTATGCCTTTTGGTACGATCTAACCCTGGGCTTAAGCCTAAAATTATCGTCCACATTAGACATATGAAACATATATTTACATATATGCATTAAATGGACAGAAATTTGTCCGCTGATTCTGTGATGCGTTAGTACCATTCCAGCCAAGTTTGACCAATCAGCTTGAAATATCTCGTTTCATAAAGATTAAAATTTTGGACTTCAACCCAAACTGGTTTTGTGATACAGTCCTGTCAGATAAACGTGTACGTCCCATCTGGAAAGAGCATGTTCTCTCCATCAAAGTAACAATGACATTTCCAGACCCCATCAGATTTTTCCTCAATCAATGGCGACTCGGGGTCCATGTCGTATTACAGCCACTGTTCTCTGGTAATATGATACGTGTATGTAGGTATGCTAGGGTTTTACGTCGTCCTCAACAATTTTTCACTCATATGACGACGAGGAGTCCTTAGACTGTTTTTATATACCGTGTTTTCTTGTGACAGGGCGAGTCCATGCCGCCAAAGTGCTCCCACCGCTGGAACATCATGCCAAAGACATCAGACATGACATCCCATCCAGTCACATTATACTGACACAGGGCGAACCAGTCCTGTTTCCTTGCTCTAACCTCTCAATGGTGAACGCCACGCAAGGCAGCAACAAGTACCAAGTCCTTGGTATGACCCGACCTGGAATTGGTCCCGGATCTCCCGACCTTGTAATATGCGTTATTTGTGTGCCCACCAATCATCATCGCGTGGTCAAGAATGAACAATGGACTACACTGCTTGGGTTGAATTACTTTAGAGCGGAAAGGCTCCTCAGTGGATATTCCACTTGTACAGAGACGGCATGTACAGCAGCGAACTACCGAACAACCCAGTTCACATACCAGCTCTTCTAGTCCTTTCATTATGAAGTCTCATAGAAAGGCCTAGGTTTGAAACATTTTCACTGAGCGTTTAGTTCACAGTAGGCTCTTGTAAATCCACAGAATTTGAGGAAATCTATGTAGCTACCAAGTACGCTGCTTGGAATACCATTAGGAGATTTATCATGAACAGGCGCAAAATTTCCATGAATTAGGCACTGACACATTAGGCGCACCAACACAACCCCTTTCCTGCCCGGTTTCCTCCCACCATAATGCTGGCCGCTGTCATATCAGTGAAATATTCTTGAGTATGGCATAAAACACCAATCAAAGAAATAAATAATTATACTTTTAGTTCTTGAAAGAGACGGAGTCCCACCCACACGCCAATGGATATCATGACATTAATACTATTAACATAACATGTGCCTTTTGTCAGGGCTTGATGCCAAATTTCGGGGATATGAATGACTTGCAACATCCAGCGAAGGGATAACATCGGATCCATGAAGCTGAGCACAAATCAGGCTACGGCTACGACAGGCAATAAGTTAATGTATCGAGCTTCCAGTGCGCCAGTATTAAACTTTTAACCTGATTGGTGCATCAGATGAAAATCTATGATCCTAAATAAGTTTATCCCAGTGAAAATCCAGGCACTAATGAAAAACTGTAAATTGAGAAACAACATTCACTGGTATCATCATTGTTGTCCTTTATTTGGGATTAGCATTAGACAACAGTAAGGCGTGTTCATTTCTGGCACTGTGTAGCACATACAACATAATGAATCCACAAACCTCACATTTACACAAAAGTGTATCACAGTCGGAGACATTAAGAGTCAATGCTCACCTAAAACTACAAACTACAATTTTCGTTCCACACTTCTACATTCTTTGGTGGCAGCGATGTCCGTCTTCAGCATGAATATGAAAACACATGGACGAGTTTCCACGCTTTTCCAAAATAGTTCAGGCTACTAACAATACACCAATCAATATTTCAGCCTTTCAAGTCGTTTGAACCCAAGTCCAAAATATTTCTCAGTTATTAGTAAATGGGCAACGGAATGGAGAGTACAAAAGGAACAACTATGCAAACAAGTCCTTCAGTTTAGATATTGATGTACTTCCAAAGTTTGGCATTTCTCAAGTGACACGCTATGTTTGATTTTGACAGATTCATCCTCCCTGGAGTTTTTGTGAAAGTTGATTCATTTCTTATCAGAAAAAACCTTCAGTGTTGCCATCAAAAGTATCATTTTAAGGCCATTATATGCTTATGAACTAAAGCACTATGTACTAAAGTTTTGGTGAAATACGATAACTTATGGCTCCATTAAGTAATAAATAATATGTAGGTACACAAACTAATATCAAGGTAATATATACAAATGTTTACTAAAAACACTGTGCACTGGACACGAGACGTACTATTTAACCTTTAAGAACTATATGTACATGTATGCACCATTAAGAAAGAACAACCTGTAAAATGCAGAACATATATTTACCTTTTTCAAGAGATCAGATCAAAGGCAAGCTGCAATTATGGTATCACAATGACCTCAGCAGGTAGGCTTCAAAAATACAATACAGAGCGCATCAAGACACAGTCGGAGATCAAATTCAAATGTTCTGGTGTGTGTTTACGTGATATACACGTAATTAGATCATAAGATCTTAACAAATTTGACTTGCTCTTCTTCTTTCTCAGTTACATAAACTTATGCCAAACCATTATTTTTAATGCATCATTGTTTTCTCAAGTGTTACGACACCATAATACAAAAATATCAAACTGATTTTTCAAATGTTATGGGCATAAACCACCCATAGGAAGAGAGGCCAAATAATGAATACACAATAACCGTATCAACAAGAAATAAAGCAACTGGACGGACGTGATAAAATAGTGTTTGAATGATTATAAATACAATACATCCTGGATGGATATGTGATATTTCTTCTATGAAACAATACTTAATACAAAACTATCATGACTGGAAGATGTAACTTTATGTTTGCCAAGTATGCTGTACCTTGACACTGTTTATATAAAGCTAGCACATTAAAATGTAAATTTTAAAAACTTAGTTCAGAGCATAGTAGAGATTCGGCAATTTTCATCTCATCCCTTGTTTCCCGTTACGGCCCTCACATCATTTTACCAGCACAGGTACTCATTACTTCATTTTTTGCCAGGAATTGTCACAAAAGATGGGACTGAGAAAATCTGGTGGAATAATGACAATGAAAAATTAAATACAAAACTTGTTCTGTCAAGTTCACCAGTTTTCCACAATATAAGTTCCACAGGCCTGACACCCTGGATTTACACCCCTGGCAGGTCGAGTGAGATTCCAAACTGCCGAGATATCTGATGTAACTTGTCTTCATACAAAACATTTTTCTGGACGGCTTCTTTGTAGTTGTATTTCAGGTCTTCTATTTCCTCAAAGAAATCAGGTCCAAAATTCTCCAACTCTTTCCTAAGCTGTAAAAGAGAAACAGTGAAAATGCAGACTGTTTAATA
The DNA here is from genome assembly GCA_016165875.1 of Acanthopleura granulata. Taxonomy (NCBI): domain Eukaryota; kingdom Metazoa; phylum Mollusca; class Polyplacophora; order Chitonida; family Chitonidae; genus Acanthopleura; species Acanthopleura granulata. The sequence goes on from JABBOT010000003.1 coordinate 30,899,622, forward strand.
ACGGGTAATGAATCTTACTGGAGCAAGCCTACCACAGTTGTTTAGATAACATCTGTGAGTAAAAGTTCATAATACCAGGGCAGGAAACAGTGTAAATTATTACACCAATTGGCAAATTGCCAGACACTGATTGGTCAGACACATTTCCTGGACATTGAAAAGAGCTGCTTTTCTTTCATCAGTGGCACTCAGAAAGCCAAAAAGCCCATATTAAAGAACTGACAATAACAGATAAAGATGCCTAACTAGGAACACATCAATCCAGAAAATGTATCTTCACTATCAATCTTCTGATACCATACACTTCAGTAAGAGGACATTGGAGGTGTTGATTCGGACCGTCCTGTCAACAGACGTCAACAAATGTTCCTCCACATTGTACGTTATGACCAGTGCACACTGGATGCCACAGTAACGACTGCATACGTCAGGAAAAGAGAACACTCTTCACCCTCCATTACCATTCACAACTGTGTACAAGGCAGAAATAGAGTCATATTTTCGTGCTGATAGGCCTCACGTTGCCATTATTTCAATCAGACAAAACTTTGAGACTTTGAGTGAGTGAGTGAGTGAGTGCTTGGGGTCCAACATCGTAGTTAACAATGCATCACTCATATGATGACCAGGAGTCCTTTTGAGGTGTGCATATAGTGTGCCTTCTTGTGGACTAAATCATAAGAAAAGCACTGCACCACTGAACATGTTAAATGATATATATGTAGATAATATATGAAGCAATATTCATAATACTATTATTAGTATATAGATAAAGAAATACAACATAAAAATGATGAGAGATACAGACAAACAAAAACTTATTCATGACTTCCTCGAAAATTTCCAAATCTCTTCATGACATTTCATTACTGGGAAATTTATTCCGAACTATTCAATAAGCTTCACTAATTTCCATAAGTGTGACAACGGTGCACTCACCTTGTCTGTCTCTACTCTGAGCTTATCTTTCTCCAGGAGAGCAGACTTCAGTTGCATCCTGACCTCCACATTTTCCCGCATGACCCTGTCGTAACCACTGGCCTTGGACAGAATATCATCTCCCGGCTGGGGCATGCAAGAACACAATCACGGTCACTTCATCTTGCACAAATAATGTTTCACACAAACCTGACACCAGGGGAACATTTCATAAAGCAAACGTAGAACTATCATGCCTTCCAGTTCTGTGGACAATGTTTATTTATTTACAATTTATTTGTTTATCAAGTCCGCACTCATGAAATTTTCTGTTATATGACGGTCATATTTGTGGCCGGAGAACACCAAAGTATCAAGAGTATTAAAGCCAACACCTCTGAAAGCTAAGTGGACAAACCCCCTGACTTAAACCCACAGCTGAACCTCTGAGATCTTGATGACAACATGTGACCTCAAAAATCTGTAGCTCGTGATATAGTGATACAGGTTACACAAAATGCATTTCAAGGCATCACAAAGTCATGATTTTGCAGCCACTTCAAAGTCAATGTGGCCAGTGTCTTTTTCTGATGTAGTACAATGCACAATAAGATAACAATACCAGGCCAAGACCATAAAGATTCTTAAACTCTTTCATATCTACCTGCACTTAATACTCAGTTTTACGTCAGACAGTTAAGTATTCAAAGCTTGGAAACAGTACCGGGACATCCCCTCAAATCTAATAACCATAATAATAAAGGACACGACCGAAGACAATGACATAAGGAAATTACTTTGTTGATGCTCCATCATTTGACTGAGGGTTACACAGTACTCAAGAATATTTCACATGTAACTGAGGCCAGCATTCTGATGGGAGGAACCATTGACAGGTTGTTGGCAGACCTTCCCACACTGACTGAGAAGGAAGCCCCATAGAGATGGGGGGTTACAGAAACTTGGATTAACGTACCAAATCGGCGTTTCCATGTTTTTTCTCCCGATACAGTCCGACCTCATGAAGCAGTTCAGCTTTGTCTTTCTCCAGCCTCTCCACTCTAAGCCTGGACAAAAAACACAAAACATCCACTATGTTAAACATTACATTTATTTTTCCAAATTAAATTCCATGCAACTTCCCTTTCATACAAGCAATAAATGAATGAATGGGCTTTAAACCGCAACATAACACAAAACTGAAATTGCATATTAAAATACAAAAATAAAAGACTTAAAATTTCAAATGAAGTAAACATATTCTCTGCAATGTACTGGTAAAGCAGTTAACATTTTCTGCATGATATTTCATGTTTTCAAATCAGTTAAGTCACATGGTCACTCAGCATTTGGCAGAGAAGGGCGTGGCTGAGGGTCATGGTTTAGAAGCAAGGTATGAGACATCTAACCTCTGGCAGACAAGGTACCAGTTCAATCAACTTCCTGGAAGCCCCACTCTGATTGTTCACAGGGTCTTGATAATCTCAGGCCATTTGTGCAGGTTTACTTTGACAGAGATTGCTTTTCTTGCACCAGATTGGTGAGTCAGACTTTTTTAAAGGCTCTACCACAGGGCATATGACTTGTTTTTATCTGCTTGTTTTTATTTATTTGTTTATCTGATTGGTGTTTTATGCTGTACTCGCTTGTTTTTATATAAAAAAAAATTGTCTTAATATACAGGGATCATGATGATGGGTTAAGCCTTTTCAACATTAAGACCCCAAAGACTAAAGCTTTGCCTCCTGATGTGACAATTTGCCACTCAAGTCACATTCACAAGTCACTTATCCTAAATGACTAAAATTTCGTAACAGGATTTAAGGAGAAGAAAACATATAAAATGAGTCAGAAAATACAGTCAAACCTTATTTGCAAATATGTTCTTTAACATATTTTTGCATTTTTCTGTCAGAAGACAGAAGAAAGGGTATTGGAAAATATTTTTGTATGGTGGTATTTGGGACCAACTTTTGGTATTTACCGCCTTTGCATAATGATATTCCAAACAAGGATGTGATTCATGTCTAATAAATTTATTTGAACGTCAATTTGTTGTTTATATCCAAACATATGCATTTAACCTGAATTATGATAATATTTATGAACATATTAAAAATATAAATATGATCCAAATCCAGGCTGAATACATTTGCCAGCTGAAAGGGATTAATTCTGGTGTGCAAAAATATTTATTTAACATGTTTTACATCCTCATTTACAACATTATCATACAAAGAGTATAAATACCAAAAGGTGGTCCCAAATACCCACCATACAAAAATTATTTTCAAGTGTCTTTTTCTCCTTCAAGAAAAGTCGAAAAAAATATCGAGAACCACATTTAAAACCAACTTTTCATGCTCTTTCATCTAAACTTTGTCATTTTTCTGTTTTCTCCACCTTTAAGTTGCTTATTTTTCATGATTCTGAGAGTTCTACTGATTTCAGAAAGGTCGATATTATGCACGCAACTGAAGGTCACTTACAGAAGTTGCCTTAAGTGTTTAACCGATTGTTACCTGGCCTGTTGGTATTCCCTCATTACCGCTGCATCCGTCATCTGGCTACCCCCAGGTACACTCTCCAGGACGGACACCTGCAATACATCAATATCAACAGATATGAACACAAACATTATCAATACCAGCAAGTCCACCAAGTTGTTGGCTCTTTAAATAGGCACGGTCAGTGAACAGGCATTCATGATCAGGAGAAAGCCTGAAGTTTGCCAAGAAAATCTGAAATTGCCCTTCCCAACCTCTAAATTACATTAACAGTCATCTGTTCTCACAAAAGCGGTGATCTTTTCCTTTTCAAATTTCAAACGAAAAAATCTGAAATCAGACAACTGGAGGAAAATTCCTATCCCTGTTTAGATGTTCGATTCCTGTTCACTGAAGAACCCATATAGAAATCAGCAATTCCAGCAAGGGGAGACTGGCAAAATCATTCTGATGTTAAGCTGAATGTTATGAGTTGATAGAGAATCCCCTTGGATTATAGCCTGAACCATTTCTTTTCCACATGTTGAAATATATCATGCAAATTACATGTAGTTCTCATAAACCGACATGTATGTAAAACAGATCATCCCTGTTGTAATCCTCCACCGCATCAGCTTTCAAACAGATCCCAGTTTTCTTTTTCCTGTGCCTAATATCACAATATAAAGTAAAATGAGTGTTTCAAAATCACTGGAGGAATCTATATCTAAACATCTTTAGATATAGATCTTTACACAGCACAGCAATAAAATAAGAAACAATTTTTTTTGAACTCATTTGGGAGCACATAGCTCCATGTAAGTCACCAAATGAAGTGGATTCTGTACATGTAAGTCGATTTCAGCACCCTGACATCGCAAATGGCATCTAGTGAGCATCGCCAGTACACTACCAGTATGTTCTCACCTTTTCCAGTAACTGCTGTTTCTCCTCCACCAGTTGTTGTTCCAGAGAGGCCGCATCACGCAGCATGGCCTTCAGGTCAGCTATCTCTTTGCTCTGTCAAACATATACATGTGGGTAAACCTCCTACTCCAGGACAACTGAAAAAGCTTTAATAACTAGACTATACTCCTAAGTTATAGACACATTTCTTTACTCCTGGCTATTTAATTTTAATTTACAGTTTTCTGCTTTATTCTTCATGTTTTTCTGTCTGCATATTAATTTTGCTGTGATTCTGGTCTAAGAGGATACAATATGCAAATGCCTCAGGTATCTGTCTAACAAAAAGAGAAAAAAAAGAAAACAAAATTGTTATGTAAGAATATGGACGAGAAAGGTATCTAATACATTTACATGTATCTGAACAAAAACCAGATGAATGGAGGCAATTGTCACTGCCTACCTCAAAAATACTTCACTTATTTGACAGTGATCACGATTATAGGCTGATGAAACTGGAATGCCCCTGGTATAAAACCACTGGCCGTTACAAGAAACTGATGCACTTTCCCTGAACTGACAAATTCATGAGCACAATCAATCTGTATGACTTATTTAATAGAAGAAGGCAAAAGATCTTCAACATACTCCATGTAAGACTGCTTCTTGTCCAAGGCCACGGAGAAAAAGCATCACTGCCCTTAGCCATGGTCACAAAACAAGCTAGGGTCATAAACTCAAATCCCAGATCAGTGTAACATTTTACCTTCTTCTGCACGTCCAGTTCCAGCCTCTTCACCTTGTCCTCCAGCTTCCGTGTGAAGAAGGACGACTTGATGCCCTTAGACTCCAAGCCCTCAGAGCTGGGTTTCTTGCTGGTTTCTATCTCCAGCTTAGATGCAGCGTCCTGTTTATCTTGCATTAGCTGGTCTCTCTCAAGCTCCACAGTCTTCAGCTCAACTCTGAGCTTCTCGCTGACGTCCTTCTCCTGTACATTACGAAGTAACGCTGAACATTATGACCGTTAGAATTTTACTTTTTACCAGATCATTACACTGCCCTGGCGCGCTAACCCCCTCGGCGATCGAGTACCCCAATTTAATATTTATTCAATTAATTTATCTACCGCATATGACCTAAACATTCCTCCATGACCCATTTTGAGTTCTACAGAAGTTAAACTTGTTGGCAAGGTAAGATATCAAGCTGATCCACTAAACAGCTTAGCATAATAAATAAGCTAAGTACCAGCAACTCCAAAGAAGTTTATTCTCAGGGTGTCAATATGTTTCAACTTCAAATGTGCCTGACTTGATTTAATCAGACTTTATGAAGTCATCAGGGTCAAAAAACACTGGGATTGTCAAAATGAACTTTTTCAGAGTTACTTTGTTTAATAGGACGATATCCTACTGGAAATATTAAAAAAGAAAAAAATTTCTCCATCAAAATAAGTATTTAATCTCTTTTATTTGCCTCTAAAAATAAACTTTTTGGAGTGTATCCTTATGTCAAATGCAGTATTTCATTGGTGTTTCAGGCTATGCTCAAGAATTTTCAACTTAAATAATGTCAGTCAGGTTTATATGTGGAGAATGTCTGAAGTAAACCCTTGCGCTTTGCCATATAATGTCAGTCAGGTTTATATGTGGGGTACGTCTGAAGTATACTGTTTAGCCTCGTCATATACTGGCCTGTGGGTAGAAGATACCCTACATGAGGTAAAGCATTGGCCTTCCCTAGGTACAGACTGTCATCAGCGTTAAGGCAGACAAACTGCACACCATAGCACTGGATCTTGCAGATGACTAACAGGTGAATTATTTACTTATTTATCTACTTATTGTCATATCCAAGAATTTTTCACTTCAATATATGACGACAGTCAGCTTTATGGGTGGAGGAAACTGAAGTGGCTGGGGAAAACCATCGACTTTGGGGAAGTTGCTGACAGAATTTCCCAGCATGTGATGTACAGGTGTGCCCACCATACTGGCATGACTGGTGGAAGAGCACTGGTGTTAGACTGTGCAAACGGCCACATCAACTGTTTATTGGTCATGATGCCGAAAAAACAGTTACAGTAAGGGAGGTTATAAATTCCTTGTCCAAAAAGCCTATAAATTCCTTGTACAAGGGAGTCTATAAATTTCTTGTCCAAGGGAGTCTATAAATTCCTCCTCCTAGAGAGTTCATAGATTCCGGGTCCAAGTGAGTCTATGAATTTCTTGTCCAAAGGAGTTTATAAATTCCTTGTGCAAGCGAGCCTATAAATTCCTTGTCCAAGGGAGTCTCTGACTGCTGATAACAGCAGATTCTTACCTTAATGTAACTTTTGCGTAGTTTCTCATAGTCAGCCATGATCTTAGCTGTACCTTTCTGCTGTGAGGTGTATCTCTCACTCAGAGCGGAACCCATGTTCTCGCGCAGTTCACCCAACTGGCTCTGAAGCAGTCAAACAAATACAGGCTTTTTGTTGCTCAGTTCATTCATGGTTCCTGAGTTAATGCATATTCTCTGACTCTGGTAACAGAATGCATTTGCCTTGTCATTACATCCCCTCTGATAACACTAACATGTCTCCTCGCAGGGCCAACAGAAAACAGGTATGACCATGCTGAGACGCCTCCACCGGCCTTTCAAACTGGCCAAAAAATTGTGACCTTAACATAGAAAAACAGAAAATGAATTAGCAGAAATCGCAAATCATTCCTTTGCTTTGGAACAGCACTTTTAAAATTTGGCCCCCCAAAGCTTAGTGAGATTAATGTAGGTGCCATATTGGCAGAAGGTCAGTGATCTCAATGGAACTTCATGCAAGATCACCCGAACGGTCCTACATTTACGAGTGCAATCTAAACCAAAAACAGTGTATGCAGGAGAATTTCTCCAAAAATCCCCTTCCCAAGATGAGGAATCTGCTTCGTCATTTTAAACTCACCGTTCTCCCACAGCACATGAAAAGTACACATCACCAGCAGTGTAATAAATGACTGCCTATTACTGAAGACAGCCTGCATGTTTTTCTGGCTATGAAACTCACAGCTATCAGTTACACAGTCCATCTGTCTGCTGGTCTGGAGCGTTGATTAGTGAGACAAATTTTTGACAAATCTTTTCTCTGAACATGCAATCAAGCCTGCAAAAAAGTGCCAGACATTTTTTAAAAACACCCCTTTGGTGAAGGTGGTTTGACCCCAGAGACCTTTGTCCACTAATACACAACACTGACAACATGGTCATAGACCTACCACTTTGTTTGAACGGGTAACCCTTTGTGGGCTTGTTGCAGTAATATTTACTTAAAAAGGACCTCAGAAGGTCCAAGAGGACACTTGATTTTCTGCAGGGTGATGCAGCGGATATTTTGAATCTGCATTTGGCTCTGCCTTACCTTAAGTCCCTCGTTTTCCCTCTTCAGTATGGCAAGTTGCTCTGATGACACGACCCCCGGGGCCTTCTTCAGCTGCTCATTCTCCGCCTGTACTCGCTCCACAACCTTCTTCAGCAAGGCGACAGTCTTCTCCAGCTCTCGCGTACTCTTACCACTCTCCCCAATCTGAAGTGGCAGATTGTCCATGTATGTATGGTTTTGTCAATTCTCAAAATATGAATATTACCTATAACATATTATTAGTTATTCTTCAGAACTCATACTTGAGAAGACAATAACTATCCATTTACATGTGTACATACAGATAAACTGGAAAAATGTATTCATTCATCACTCTTGACATATTAGTTATGTGGTTGATGAGTTATTTATTTCTTTATTTAATTGGTGTTTAACGCCGTACTCAAGAATATTTCACCTATAGGAAACTGGGCATTGCCTGGGGGAAAACCACCATCCTCCGCAGGTTACTGGCAGACCTTCCCACGCACGGCCGGAGAGGAGGCCAGTGTAGGCTTCTTCTTTGCTACACAAGTGCGCCAACCCCTTCGGCCACGGAGGTCCCCTGGTTAGTAAGTGTAAGGATACGAAACTATATGGAGCCAGTAAGCCTCATATTGGGCGAGGCATCATTACCCTTTCCTACAGGTATGCAAACAACATACACATAGGTTTACTTTCCTTCACCCAATTTTTTTTGATTCCTTAAGAAAAATATTCAAACAAACAAGAAAGCAATCAGAGATTGCAAAAATGTATGTACCCCCTCCCCTCCCAAAAAATAGAAATACAGCACAAACAGCCATTCACAGTACTTATATAGTGAGACTGAGTGCACTGATGTGAAAATGCATGTCCTGCATAAGAAAGAAAACATAAAAAAAGTAAATTAGGTATGGATTCAACAACAACACGGACAAACATGTGGCAAGAAAAATAGCAGGGGGTGGTTACAATCTGTACCACTCTGTTGGTATTGGTGATCACTAAGACAAGGGAGGGATTGAGTCTGCACACAAGTTTGAGCAATATGCAGAAGGGCAGACAACTTCTAAAACAGATCCAAATGTGAAAAAATAACCTGACAGTCCATAACTTCAGGTCATTTTGTACACTTTGTGTGAGTTTCAGGATCCTCATTAAGACTAATAGTTGCTGAGATATGCTCTGCATGTACTTGAGAAATATGAGCGAGCCACACAACTCCTAAAATAGACCAAAACACAGAAAAGTAACCTGACAGGGCTGAGCTTCAGGTCATTTTGAACACTTCAAGTGAGTTTGAGACTCCTATGCCTACTAGTTGTCAAGATATGCTCTGCACAATGTTGAAAAATATGGTCAACGGCCAATAACTCCTAAAGTAGATCAAAACAGAACAAATATCCTGACAGTGCACAACTTCAGGTCATTTTGCAGACTTTGTGTGAGTTTAAGAATAATAAGCCTAATTACTGCTGAGATATGCTCTGTACATACTTGAGAAATATTTGTAAGGGCAGACAATTCCTAAAATAGATCAAAACACAGGCAGTGTACAACTTCAGGTCATTTTGAGAAGGCTATGCCTAATAGTTGCTGAGATATGCTCTGCACAAAGTTGAAAAATATGGTCAAGGGCAGATAGCTCCTAAAATAGACTGAAACACGAGAATATAACCTGACAGTACACAACTTCACACTTTGTGTGAATTTGAGAATCCTATGTGTGCTAGTTGCTGAGATATGCTCCATACAAAGTTGAGATGGATGGACAGATACATGTACAGACTGATGGAGAAAGCGATCACTAAATGTCGCCCCTCTTAATCAGCTGAGGTCACTAAGATATTTATATATTAGGTGTTATCAGGAAAAATGTTTGGCAAATTATATAAAACACCAAACTGTCATTTACGCATAAAGAACTGTGACTGGTTCACAACTCACCCTGCGGATGTTGGATCCCACAGACAACAAGGAAGACCTAGCACTAGTGTTACCCGACAACTCCGCATTCTCGAGCTTCAGTGCGTCCACATATTTCTGTAAATCTTCGACCCGCTCCTGAAAAAATGAGTAACAAACATTTCTTTTAAACAAAATATGACCTAAAATGAAGAAAATCAAATAGAGGCTAAAATCATGCAGGTGCAAGCTGGTCGACAAATTAATAAAAAAAGCACTGTCATCACAAAGACGAAGCTTACAAAATACAGAGCACATTTTTTATTACGCAGTCCAGTACGGTTGGTCTTTTACAGGAAGTGAACAAAAATGAAGTGAACAAAAAAAAACTGTATTTCACCGAGCATTTTTCAAGTGACATATTTTGCTATTTTGTGGTTTATCCACCTCAGAGGGCCAAATAAAGAGTTTCTGGTAATGTTTGATACTGATACTGTAGTTCTTATTCAAAAGTATCACTTTAAGACCTTTATGTGCTTCTGCAAATTCACATACTAACATTTAAGTGAATTACTGTGATTACACCTTTTTAGCTCATTCCAATTTACAACTGTAGTCAAGTAAAACCTGTCAAAGAACAAAGACAGTATACCAAATTAGGTCTGTCCTGATAGAAATACATTTACATTTTACACACACCAACCCTCTCTCCTTGTATTTTTATGGCCTGTACATATTAACCTAACTGACAAGAGTTCAATACCCTGAGCCTGGGCGTATGCTTCTTGTTCTGCTCCAACTCAAACTTCATCTCCAGGTTCTCCTCTGACAACTTGAGTACCTTCTTCTGGGCGTCCTGGTATTTACTGTACAACTCCTGGTAAGCCTGCGTCCCAGGACCCTGGCCAAACACAAACAGAAATCGTGTAGCACCGGTGGGAATCCCACATGAGTTGGAAAAACAAACCAGGTAAATTAAAACGAGTACAAGCATCCAGCCAAAAGCCAACTGGGTAGGGTTTGGAGTCACCTTGTATTAAGGCTCCATGTTATTAATACAGCGAATGCACCAATTTAAAACATACAGAGTTAAAAATGTGATCGACCAACATTTTGAACGTCTAATGAATTTCATAAAATGGTTTACAATACCAAGGCATGTTCATCAATTCACTTATTTTCTCTGCCCTTCAAAATGAAGGTTTGGTACACTCTTAATGAACAAGTCAATTAAAATTCTGCCTATCTCACGCATCAGCCAGTCGGTCATGATCGTGCATCCTTTTCAGTAAGAATGTAACCAATTTCTGCAAGCTCTCTGACTGCCTCCCACCCTACCTCTGAGGAGGAGACTTTTGCCGTGAGCACTTTCTCCATGTGCTGAAGTTGGTCATTGAGCTGTGCGTTCCTCAGCTGCAGATCTGTCACTGATACATCCCTCTCCATTGTCAACTTCCTCTGCAGCCGCATCACCTGATACAACAACAACAGCAGCATGGCAATGATGAGGCTGGGAACATGGCAGTAAGTCTATACACCTTATCCACTCACAACACTGATGAACAGAGAAAGGCAAGAAGTTCATGCAATTAAGATCTTGTTTGTTTGTTTGGTGCTTTACGCTTTAGTTAAGAATATTTCACCTATATGACGGCAGCCAGCATTATGGTGGGAGGAAACTGGACACAGCCTGGGGGAAACCTGCGCCCACCTGCAGGCTGTTGGTCGACCTTCTCACGTACGGCCAGAGAGGAAGCCAGCATGAGCAATACCCTTTTGAATTTTTATGCATACTGTAACCTGGCCAGATGTTACACTGGTAAACAAAGAACTATTTATACAGACATTCCGAGGCAACTGTGCTTAATTTCACTGGAGAAATTGGAAATCACTTGAGAAATTTGTCAGGCAACCCTAAACTAGCACAGATCACACAACGGAATCTCAGCCTTTTCACACTTTTACACCAGTTTCATTTTATGTCACATTCTATCAAGTCTTTGTTAATATTTGTTACATCTGCTACAGCAGGCATGAAACTCAGTACCACCATCACGTGACTTAACTCTAATTCTTCTAATTTCTGGGACAAATACCAGTAAAAGCAAAAAAATGCCAATTCTTTCTCAGTTTTTTTTTTTAAAGTAAAGATATAGATATATTGTCATTATATGGACTAACTGTGAGGAAAAGGAAATTCCTATTGCAATTACACATAAACTGGATAAAATGGGCAGATCAGATGTCGCAAAAATGAGGAGAATTAGGATATATTTATATCAGATCGTGGGTTTCAAATTCATCCCTTGCAAGCTCTATTTATTAACTTTGAAAAAAAAAAAAGAGAACAATTTAAAACTATGGTTGTTTGGCTGAAATTCTCACCACATGTCACTGGATTTCGTTAATGTTATTGGTTCGCAGTCACTATGAATCCAGAACTATGCCATGTTACCTCTTCCTCCAGCAGGTAGTTTTTCTGCCTCAGGTCCTCCAGCTCATGTTCAGGTTTACCCAGAACGCTGCGCAGTGGCGCCGTGGTCACTGGGCGTATGGGTGCCTTAGTGTCGATGCCCTCACGCTGAGCCCTACAGACAAGTACACAAACAGTCAGGTCAATGATACATAAACAGGTAGGATATCTGAAAAGATCACCCTTATTTTCGAAATCTTTATGATCCATATACTGAGAAAGAGTTCATTAATTTTTTTTTTTGGCGGGGGGCGGGGGGAGGTCTTATATATTTTTATATATAATCTGTACTTGTAGAGAACTGAACTCAATGCCAGCATATGTACAGTGCTGTCTCAGTGAAATGCCATGCAAAAGTCACCAGACTTGACATGCCTCAACCAGTATAGTAACAGGACTGCCTGATTTGAAGCTAAGGTAGGACTCCATCAAACATAGGTCTGAGACTTAAATAAGTGGCTGTCTTAATGCTTTATCCATCGAAATGCAGTGACAAAGTTTAAACTTCTAACCAAGCAACAATAAACCCTGATAAATAATGTACATGCACTACTGTAGTCCTTTAACTTGATCAACATGGTAATTCAGCCCTCTACATCAATGTAAACCCTGCATACAAACTTTCACCGTGCCAAAGGAAATGGCTGTAGGGAATTTCTGTACTCACATGTCCATGAGAAGTGAAACCCTACATGTACATGAATATACATAACCTGGGATTAATCTCTGTTATATTAATCCCAGAAACAACACATATACAAGACAGAAGGCAAAGTGATCAACTACACCAGGATACATATATGTATAGTTTAGAAGTAACCAAATCCAGAAAACGGCAGTCTGTTGACAATGAATAAATAATGGAGGTACAGGCAGATTCCCGCTACATGTAGTTCAGCATGTCCAAGTAATAAAGTGGCATGTACTTCATTTAATCACTGGGCACCTCTTTAATATATAATCATTGATCCAAACATGCAAACTTTTAAATTGTAGCGTTTTTAACACAAAAGCATTCAGCTGTTGATAATACTGATTCTCCATGAAAACAATGACCAAATGAAATAAAAGCCAACGTCGGTTCTCATTATATGCACTTACACAGAAATACAACACCTTACAACTGTTCTATGTACAGGATGTGGTCCAGTTTTATATAGGGCAGTACAGGCCTTACACCCAGACAGCCAGTCTCTCTACAGGGGGTCTGCTCAAGTCCTGACAGGTAGAGAGTACTGGGTACACCTGAGTGCAGACAGGCTAGTCCAGCAGCTATCACATATGTATTGCTCTCCCGACAAGCCCTCACTTGTCTGCACTCTCTGTAGACAGGTATGCACGTCACATGTACAAGCTAACTGTTACCCAGGTTCTGGCCCTCAGGCCTTCTTACTCACACTGCAGAGCATCATACTTTAACCTGTGCATGTGTAATCAAGTGTTACATGTCCATCACATGTACATCAGAGGAAAATACAGTCTCTGACTGAATATGCACTGTAGTACTAGAAAGAGGGACAATGCATGCATTTTTCAAAACTACTGTGATATCAGGATTGTTTGAAAAATGACCTAACACTACAAGCAAATGACAGAAACGTGATATGTTTTTTAAAAACAAAAATTAGTTGTGTCATTGTGAGGAAACTGCAGTGGATGGATGAACAGATGAACACTGGGAAACTTGCCCAGAGCATGGAAATTAATAAATTCTATTTGAGTGCAGATTAAGAACAACATCAGATGACCTGAGGTCATATTTACAATTACCATATTCCAATCTACCACAGAAACTTTTTTTGCAAGCCATAAGTTACAGAGTAAAATAGACCAACACACATTCTTAAATATTACAATTTCTTGAACAAGTCATTTGATTTCCATGCATACACGTTTCTTCTTTTCTCTTTCAAATGTTATTTTGCATGGATTAGAGCAAAAGTTTAACCTTTCGTTTAACCTAGCTTGATCATCAAAAGATATGGCCTACTTTATTACAATACAAATGCTGCTTATGTTAGAACAAGTTCTCCTGCAAGTTGAGTTTATTCCCACCATAAGAGGTACAAAATAATCAATCAGCATATGTACATGCTATAAAAGTGTAGTGGACAAGCAGTCTGGAAGCACTGAAGAAAGCAATGAACATTCCTTACAAATCTGAGCTGTCAGAGTAACAGCTAGGTGAAAATACAGAACGGCACAAAAACAGCCATAATTTCTCTTGGCGAAGTCATGTATGAAGTTTCAATTCAGAGTAACCGAAAATTCTGAAAAGAAGTGAGGAATTGTCCAATCCAAAAACAGGATTAAAATGCCCATAATTTTGTGGAAAAAAAGGGCTAAACAGGACAAAAAAAACCACAAACCTGATCTGCAACTTATCCTGGTCAAGATACGTAATAAGTAAATATTCATAACGATCAACTATGTTGAAAAACACAAGTCCAAGAAACTGTAAAAACCTAACAACGGGGCAAAACCGGGCACAATTTTGTCAAAAATAGATGGAAACCTGCATTAAGTTGTCCAAATCAGACACAGGGGTGCAAAACTTAATCATGGACTGTATCTTGTTATGGTGAAGCTATGCACCCAGTTTCAATTCAAAACATAATGAATCGTTCAAAAAAAAAATTAGCCTGGACAAATTGATCTACCAACGAATAAAGTGTATAATCTATAAAAACCTTGTAATGTCTCACCTGTCCAGTGCACTTTTCATCAATTCATTTCCCCTCAGAAGTCTCTCTATCTCAGAATCTTTCTCCCTCAGCTTTGTTTTCATCTTGTCCACAGTCTTCTGCCACTTCTTGCTCTCTTCCCAGCGGGCCAGTTCATCAGCCTACACAGAAATAATTACTCATTACTCATTATTACATACCAATGTGACATAAAAGTGCAGGTAATAGAAGCAACCAGACATGGGTTATTTGTAAAAAGAACTAAAATGGCAGTTTAAAAGTTTAAGCTGTGTAAAAGAAATATCTGACAGTCTCCTGAGCTAGAACTGAACTAATATCTATTTTTAAGAGAACTTATCATTCAAAAGAGGACCATATTTCTCTTTCTCAAAACCAGCAATGGTGAACGGTTGAGGTGCCTTGAACAACGGAACAATTGACTCAGGTTATGTAGTAGGATTTCCAAACATTTCTGAATTCTGCGTAAATTTTGTTTATTTACATACAACAACAGAAACTCATTTATATGCCATGTATGATGAGAGTTAACAATATCATATCCTAAATATCCAAAAAGTTTTATCATTTAATTTTTTTCATGGAAAGTATTTTTTCATTCAGGTCACAATCTTACTTCGAGGAAAAGTTATCTAACACACTATTTTGTCCAAATTCACCTTTTTATCCCTTGGTTCCTCAAAAGGTTTTTCCGGTTGCTGTGACTTTCGCTTCAGTTCATCCTCTAACAGTTTAACTCGTCTTCTCAATTCCTCCACCTCCTTCTGTTTGGCATCATGCTCAGATTTCTGAAGAATTAGGAGGAAAAGTATATGCCTCCTATCAGCGCAAAATTACATGTACCATCAGGACAACACAATAAACCTGACACATTGTACCCTGCATGTATTTTCCATCAGTTCTGAACACGAAGGCAAAACAAGATGCACACGGACGAAATACACAATTTCTGTGCTGCTCAGCAAAAGTGCTTCACAGATGCAACAAATAAATATACGTGAGCAATATGATTTCCCTTGGTGGAAGGGTGCATTTTTGGAATGTGCATGCCTCACGGCTTGTGACTGGACAGTGGTCATTCTTTCCTGTTCAGAAATGCTGAGGAAGCAAACCCTAGTTAACTGCCTCGGTGGCCTAGTGGTTAGAGCATCCGCCTTGAGGTAGGGAGATCCGAGATCAACCCTGGGTCGGGTCATACAAAGATTTTATGAGCGGTACTTGTTGACGCCTTGCTGGGCGCTCTCTACTGAGGGGTCAGAGCAAGAAAGCAAGACTGGTCAGCCTGGTGTCAGTATAATTGACTGGGTAAGGTGTCATGTCTGGAGTCTTCGGCATGATGTTGCAGTGGTGGCATCACTTCGCCCTGTCACAAGGAGACACAGCATGTACATACATTATAAGGACTCCTTGTCATCATATGACTGAAAAATTTTTGAGTACGACGAAAACACAAGCATAAAAACATACGTATATCAAACCCCAGCTGTTTGCTTACCTGTGACCTCATGGTGTGCATTCTCTCCACCTTCTTCTCAAGCTCCTCTACGTCTTGCTCCAGACGGTGCTTGTCTGACTTCAGCCGCGAAACAGCACTCTCTTTACGAGCTGACAACACAAACAGTATGCCACATCATGACAGACCACAGTGCTATGACCCAAGAACCCTTTGCAATTTGTACAAATTTTACACAGCAGCCTAAGATAAATGATCACTTGGGAGGAGGATACAGTGGCATGAAGACAGAAACATTCAAAGAGGACGGGTCCTTAATTTTGGTTATAATTCACCACAGGTTGATGTTCTCTCCCATTTCCTCCAAGTATAAACCTCACTGCTACCTCATGACTGAAAATATTCCCAGGTATGGCATTAACACAATCAATGAAATAAATTTTCACCGGAACACAACTGCACTTCGCCATGCCCAGATTCGTGCACACCCAAGGCAGGCAACTTCAGCCAAGTTTGTGACTACTGGTAATTATAGTGCTCAAGTCTGCTGTCACTTTTATAATGTACAGTGTGCTCCGTGTTTTTGACATTTAAGTTACAATTTTAGTAGACACCACAAATAAAAGGTGTTCAGTGTCGAGTCTGTTTGTTTGTCTGCAACCACTATGGTGCTGTTCTTTGTTAAAATATACTGGCAAAAGTTTTCCCTAATTTCTTTCACTAGGTTATTGGAGCACAAGGGTCAGATGTTAGTAAACCTGTCAAAGGCCAGAGGCCTGTTTCATGAGGAGGGTGTAAGGTTTCAGCAATGTAGATGTCACTACCATCGTGATGTATCTCCACCCAACAAGTTGGTATGGTAATTACGTTTGACATAACATGCACCTTGCTTGTAACACTGGCACCAGAGAGATTGTCACTTACACATTTCATCTCTGAGTTCCTCCATCTCAGTGTGAAGTGTACTCTCAGTGTCTTTCTTCTTCTTTATTGCCTTCTTCAGCCGCTGGTTCTCATTCTGAATTTCTTCTATTTGACTCTGGAAACCAACAGCAAAATAAACATGAATATTTCACCATCAGTTTCTTTCTGTTTTCTTTTGATAACAAAGGCAAACAAAACACTAAATATACAATAAGTAAATACTGTATACAACATTAAACATCATCAAACATTTTCCAGAAAAACAGTTAACTGCTTTTAAATTTTTATTTTTCACAGTGTAAAATGTATTTGAAGCATTGGATGCTATCTTGCATGTTACATCAGGTTTGTGCCGTTTATTACTAAAACAGGCTACTCAACAAAGACCTGAGACACAGCAGGTATTTCATGTAACATCTCACCATGAAATAAGCTGCTGGAATAAAGCAGCATGACAGAATTTCAACAACTGCAGTGTACTGTCATGATTGAGGCCAATGTGCCTGTGAATTGCTCTTAGTTTTGACAAAGAGATCTCTGCTCTTCAAAAACATAATACAGATTTTAACACAGTGGCAGAGCTCCCCTACTACTGCAGAAGTGCAACAGATGGTCAGATATGCTGGCAAGCTGTATGACAGCAAATCTATTAAAAGCTACAGAAAGCGTCGACCAGTTCACATCTTTCTGACGTTAGCATTACTTCTTCTTTCAGTGATAACTGGGAAATAATTCAAGCCATGCAATGGAATAATGCACATGCATATCTTAACCTGGCCATCGTAACATTTACAAAGCATGCATGTTTCATCCGACTTTATCCAAAAAAACATTAGGAGGAAAAGTGCTGACAAAAAATGCTTACGAACAAACAGGCAGATTCAAAGGCTGACTGCTCTATATGTCTCCCGCAACTTTGCCAGTCCACAAGTTGATGGATCAAAAATGATTAAAGCACTTGTAGGTGCATGACACAATAGCATCAAGTTGTATCCTGGGATGACCGAGCACATCTCTCACCTGTAGTTCTCTGGTGTGTTTCTCCAGGAGCACCTGGACGTTAGACTCCACCTGGTGACCCTCTGAACGCGCCTTGACCGTCTCTTGGGCCTGAGTGACCATGTCTGCCCGCAACTCTGTGAGGGCCTTACTCAGTGCCTGTCAAGTGCACGGGGACATGTGTCAAGTAATGACAAGGATAAGACATACATGAAACGGCAGGATGTTAAACACTGTCAAAGTATTTCCTTTCACTAACTCCTCAACCATTTTGCAAATAAGAAAAGCAATTTTCCCTACAATTTATGCAGATTTTGAATTTTGATTTTAGAGACAAAACTGCATTGGTTTGGGTTGGCCAATTTCAGGGGGTCACAAAAAGTATAATTTCATCAACCCACATAGAATAATGCCCTCAGAATATACTTGAATGAATATCTTGGAACATCTGTAAAGGTCAAAGGTGTACAGTATTATTGCATACATCCATGGAGGTGTGTGTTGGTAGATTTGGCTGTGGAGCAGTCTACCTATATGCATACACTGTACAGGTAGCACAGCTTGTACTAGCTACTAAGTCTACAAATGCAACTGCTGGCATTTTTTGCAATTGTAAGCTTGGAAATACCTGTAAAACGAACAAGTACAATGAGATGGAAAAAATTCCTTATGAAAAGTTTCGTCAGCAAAAACAACATTTTATGACATTTCTTTGCCTCTAAATACGCCTTGTTATGGACTAAATATATGTATATTACAGGATGGGCAGAGAAAGCAGAGCCACTTGCTCCTATCAGGCTGAGGCCATCCTTAAAAATATGTTCGCTGGGCGTAACCCCACTGATCCTCTCAAAAAGGGACCTCCTCAAAAGCTTTTATTGGTATTTCAATACCAATTTCTTAAAAAATTTTGTTTAAAATTTTACTCCCCATGTTAATTTCTTTAAAATACCTATCTTTTTCAGCAGCCAGAATTAAAAAAATTCCCTACTAACTGACCCTATGTTTTCTCACAGGGTGGGGTTACGCCCAACACTCAGTTTTTTAAGGATGGCTCGCTCCAGCATTACCTGGTGTTGCTTCTCCTTGAGGGCCAGCTGGTTCTTCAACCTCTCCACCAGGTTCTTCATGGTGACGGTGGGGGCCCTGGTGTTAGCTTCCTTCAGGGCCGCTATCTCGTCATTGAGGATCTGTATCTCCTTCCTCTGGGCCGCCACTTCCCGCTTGTACTCCTCTATCTCATCCTCCAGCTTACCACAGGTCACCTTGTACTCCTCTGTCTGCCTACAGATTAATGAATAATGAAAAGTCAGCACAATAATCAGTTTTATTTTATTATCTTGGGGATTTTTTTTTTGTTACGTCACATTAAAAAGACATTTCATTTTAAGTATGCGAAGGCTGTCAAGATTACACATGTGCTCTAAATGACCCAAAATTTTGTGCATGACTTGGTCATTCTCGAATCTGAATCTGAGGTGTTTTGAGGTTTGGTCAAAAGGCTGGAAGACATCCTACCAGAAAACTGCAAGTTTCAGTGTCAGATGTTACAGTATATTGCATGGTCTTTATTTCACTGTAGGGGCCTTCATGGCCCAGTCGGTTAGCGCGCTAGCGCAGCGCAATAACCCAGAACCTCCCACCAATGCGGTCGCTGTGAGTTCAAGCCCAGCTCATGCTGGCCGTATATGGGAAGGTCTGCCAGCAACCTGCATATGGTTGTGAGTTTTCCCCAGACTCTGCTCGGTTTCTTCCCACCGTAATGCTGGCTGCCATCACATCAGTGAAATATTCTTGAGTATGGCGTAAAACACCAATCAAATAAATAAATTAAATTATTTCAGTGTAATATTCACATTTTTGATCAAACAATTAGGTCAAATTCAGAAAAAAATACAGAAAAAAAGGCACCTTGGCAGACACCTAGATATCATCTAACTTCCATGCAAAACCTAAAAACAATTTTATACACCTACAAGAATTCTCAGAATCTGGAAACATGAGCAACATTGTCACAGACAAAAGTTTAGGTGATTCAGAGTACTATAATTATCTATAAAATTTTATGTGAAAGATGGTGAGGACAATTAAGCTTTATTGTGGGATGCTGCATGTAACTGACCACAACTACTTAGGGTTATAGTTTTGAGACAAAAAAAAAACAAAAAACATTCCTCAAGAAAACTTTAAAATCCTGGACACTACACCCCTGGCCAGATTAAGATGACTTACTTTTCTTTCTCCTTGATCAGCTCCCGGCTCACGTCTTGTATTTTGACCTTTAGGTTAACGATGTCTGTTTCCTTTTGTCGTATTTTCTCTGCCATGACAGCCATGTTGTTATCCTGTTCTGCTACCATGTCTTCCAGCTCATTCAAACGACGCAGCTACAACACCATCATTAGATTGTTGATATATGTAGACCTTGGCACATATGCCTGGGTTTTGTTGTTTAAAAAGGTTTATAACTAGGTCTTAATGCTAGCCTCCTAATATATAACAAACTGAACGAGCCCATCTTCACTAGGGTTGAAATCAACACTAATTTTACCCTTAAAATCACCTTTACCTCAATTTTTTTAACTTTTAGGACAGATACCAGTAGCACTGAAAACTAATAATTACATTTCTCTCCCAGGCTTTCCACAAAAGTAAAGATACGGACATGTTGTTCTTAGATGGACTACACACCTTGAAAGGAAAGAGAAACTGTGTATTCCTGTAAAAATTACATGTGTACTAACTAAAACAGAGGAGATTAGATGTAGCAAAAAATTAGAAGAATTATGGTATCTAGGGTTAATTTTCAGCTTAATCGGCCAGTCTGGGTCACAAAAAGAAAATTTCTTCTTTCTTGTGTGCTAACAGACAATGATGATTGGGTCAGTTGTGCATCCTGATTCGATTTTAACCTGTCTTCCTCTTTCCAGGTACATCAGGCCATCCTTAAAAATATGTTGGTTCAGCGTACCAGACCGACCCTTCAAGAAAGTGCCTACCCATAACTTTTTACTGGTATTTTGATAGGAGTTACTTTTCTCTCCATGTTAATTTCTATAAAATGCCCATCTTTTTCAAGAGCCAGAATGAAAAAAAAAAAAAAAAAAAAAAATTCCCTACCACTGGGTTGGGTTACACCCAACAAACAGTTTTTCAAGGATGGCCTCAATCACACATGTCATCCAGCCTCCTTACCTGTTTGTTGCTGGGTAACTCAGCCTTGGGCTGGTGTAACATCTCCTTCGCTGCCTCTTTGAAGCGATTGAAGGCTGCATCAGTACTCATGTGGATCTTCTGCTGCATGACCTTGAGCTCAGTCTCGTGTTTACGATTCATCTCCTGCATGTCGTCGCGTGCCTGCTTCAACAAATCCTGGTACTTCTGGATTGTCTCCTCTTTGGTGGCTATTCTGGCCTAGTTGTGGAGGTTGGAAAAAACAAATCAGACATGAAATAACAATCCTCAGTTTAAGATCAATTCATCAATCTAAAAACAACAAGAAAGCAACCCCCTCCAGAAAAACATAAATAGTGAGTGTGAGTTTGAAAATCCTATGCTTAATAGTTGTCGATATATGCTTTGCAAAAAGTTGAAAAATATGGTCAAGTGCAGATAACTCCTAAAATAGATCGAAATGTAAAAAAATAACCTGACAGTGCACAACTTCAGGTCATTTTGCACATTTTGTGCGAGTTTGAGCATCCTACTTGTAACAATTGCTGAGATATGCTGTACACATGAAGTTGAGTGCGACGGACCGACAGACAGAGGGGGGACATAATAACACACATATAACCACGTACAGTTGCAAACTGTTAACTTTTTATTGTACTCATGTCTATATGCTGTAGTAGAAGATTACGCTTGATGCTGCAAACAGAGCAGTCTGCTGAGGAGACTACAGCACCTGATCTGGTACCTGAAAAAAGTCAAATGCCAAATATATTTGGCTCAGTTGAGTAAAGTATTGTTCTAGCTCCTTACCAATTAGATCCTAGAGAGGAATCTGGCTCTGACTGGTTCAACTGTGGCTTCAAGTCAGCAAGTTCTTCCACCATCAGGTGAAGGGCAGCAGTTTATTTAATGCGGCTGAATACTTTAAAACTTGGTGACTATGGCATTTAACACCAATTCAAAAAATAAAACAAGTAAGTTTCAGTGAAACTCTGACTTTTTGCCTAAATGCAGCTAGGTAGATCAGCAGACTCACCTGTAAGCTGGCTATGGTTGACTGAGCAACCTTGAACGCCTGTTGATTCTCATACTCCTCCTGCTTGCTGCTCAGTGGGGTGCTGAACTCTGCCCGCGCACTCGCCTTCCTGATGAACTCATCCCGGTCCGCCGTGGCAGGCATCCTCAGCCTCATCTCTGACACCAGCTTGTCGCGGGCCAGCAGGGTGCGTTCAGCTTCCTTCAGGGCAGCTTCCAGTTCCTGTACCCTCTGAGAAAACATGGTAAAGCCATTAGGTCAACAAGACATAAATGCAATGTTTGTTGAAAATAATTTTATCCTTAGAAATTTTGCTGATACAACTAGTTACACACAATAAAATTGTCAACACAATTTGACACTACATAATAATTTTGATTTTACTTTTTCTTCACTGAGTGTTTAAAATTCTTTATTATGACATTAACCATTATGCTGGCTGAGTTTTGAGTCTAAGTGTCCAGTACTCTTTATTGTGATACTAAGCTTTTCGTTGGCAGCGTTTTCTGCCTTGGTGTTCAGTATCAGTTTGACTTTACCCTTCATTGTGATACTAACCTTTTTGTTGGCTGTGTTTTCTGCCTTGGTTTTCAGTATTAGTTTGACTTTACCCTTCATTGTGATACTAACCTTTTTGTTGGCTGCGTTTTCTGCCTTGGTGTTCAATATAACTTTGACTTGACCCTTCATTGAGATCCTAACCTTTTTGTTGGCTGTGTTTTCTGCCTTGGTTTTCAGTATTAGTTTGACTTTACCCTTCATTGTGATACCAACCTTTTTGTTGGCTGTGTTTTCTGCTTTGGTGTTCAGTATAAGTTTGATGTTACCCTTCATTGTGATACTAACCTTTCTGTTGGCTGTGTTTTCCGCCTTTGTGTCCAGTATCAGCTTGACATTACTCTTTATAGTGGTGATAGCCATCTCCAGCTGGTTAGCCACTGGTAGAGAGGAGTCTGGGATAGATCCAACAGCCTCTTCAAACTGAAAGAGCAACCAGAAGAGTCAATAAAAGTAATGCACTTACATGTGTATTACTGCCCAATCGTTACAGATTAATTTAAATATTAAGTTATATAAGAGGCTCAAATTCCATTTTCTTGCAAAGTTTATGTGCAGCATGTTTAAGATAAACTGCCATCAAAATCCAGAACTTTGTTTTAAGTCATCAAAACACATACACGTAACATAAACATCAAAATACACAGTGTAAATAGCCATCAAAATAGAGAACAGTCATCCAAAAAACAAACATTAAATTACATAGCTTTCTTACATAACCAGTCATTAGACTACACCACACAAACATCAAAATACATGACAGTCATTATTTACTCATTTATTTGAATGGGGTTTTATGCCGTACTCAAGAATATTTCACTTACACGACGGCAGCCAGCATCATGGTGGGAAGAAACCAGGCAGAGCCTGGTTTAAACCCACAACCATTTGTAGGTTGCAGGCTGACCTTCGCAAGTACGGCCTGACAGGAAGCCAGCATGGGCTAGGCTTGAACTCACAGCGACCGCATTGGTGAGAGGCTCCTAGGTCATTATGCTTCACTAGGCCCTTTTATATGTTTAGTAATGAACACAATCACAGTATTACCGTTACTAACCGAGATTGCTCTTTATGGGCAATGCACAGACCCTAGTGCTGGAAATTGGGGTCATTAAAACACAGCTGAGAAAGCCTCACACCTTCAGATGGGCAGACACATCTACATGTAGGTAATACCTGTGAAGCTGCCCCTGCTATCTCTGCTGTGTGTCTTTCCATGTTGGCCACAGCTCTCTCCAACTCCACCTCTCTCTGCTCCCACCTCAGCTGCTTGTCATCCTGCATCTACACACACAGACAACACACCAGGAATATCACTCACAACTTCTTCTGTTAATCAACATTACAGAAGGTCTGAGAAACATTTGGTAAAGATGGGTCACATCACATCCCAAGTTCATGAAAAAGTCATGCTGACCTTATGCACTCAAGAAATAATTTCAACAGTACAAATAACAATACGACACAGGCAATTACATTTTGGCATCATATAATAATTTAAGAAAAAGGTGTTGAGAATGACATGTGCAGCAATAAGTAACACGGTTACTCATGTCAGGAAGGTTTAAGAAAAACAAAATTTCTGGCCAATCATCATTTTACAAGAAATGTGGAGTTAATCCAGACAATGAGTCACTAAAATCTGCGTAGAATGCGTCACCTTAGTCCACTGGTGCTCCCTCCTGTCAGACTCACCTTGGTCAGTTTGACATTTTCAGCCTCCAGCTCCTGTATGGTGGCCTCATGAGTTCTCACCAGCCCTTCCTGATACTTTATCTGGGGACAAATAACATGTGCTTATCTGTTTAGCAATGAACACTATAAAACTATCGTTATTACCTCAGATTTGACTTTCAGGGCACACAGCCTGGAATAAATCATAATGTTGCATTCTGCTACACCACTTTCTAAATTATAATGTGTCATCAACACCTACTATGCCTTTTAACATTTTGTTTGCTTGTCTGTTTATTTATTTCTTTGGTTGGTATTTAATGCCATACTCAGGAATAGTACACTCAGGGTACCAGCGGTTAGTTTTAAACCCTTCAGAGTGTGTATAAATCAAAATTCTTTCTACCCTTTCCTACCAAAGAGACAATGCTGAATACAATGTGTGTACCTAAACTTGTTCTTGAGAAAAGCTCTCAAAATATATAACAATATATATATTATGTTAATGAAGAGAAAGACACCCAATTTCGGTCAGGGTTCGTACAGTTTTTAGGTCTACCAATTCCATGACTTTCCAGGACCTTCTAACGTATAAATGACATTTGCCTTACCCTTTGCGATGATTAATATGATTACCATACCAAATATGTTTCCTACAATTACACAGGTCTACATGTATAACTGACTACCATTATCAGGGATTCATTAAAGTCTAAATTTTTTTTATACTGAAACTTTATTTTTTTTTTCTCCAGCTAAATAGTTTTTGTCTTGGGTTGAGTTTTACAAGATTTTTTAATAAACATGTACATATTACATATGTATGACTGTCACAACAACTGCTATTACTACTTCGCTGTAAAAACAAGAGACTTTCCATAAACATGCACAACTTCATTCAAGAGTTCAAATTTTTTTTATACTGTAACTGAAAATTTAATTTTTTTTTTCATCATTGTTTTCATAGTTTTCACCTTAGGTAAAGTTTAAATGACTTTTTTTATAAACTTGTAGATATTACATAAATGACTGCAACAACAGCTTTTTTTCTTTCATTGTAAAATCAAGTGATTTGCCATAAAAATACACTACTTTATTTAAACATTCCCAGCTCTGAATTACACATGCTATGCAGCCATTTTGAAAAGTTCTCTGACGTATTATCTTCAACATGGCTTGCTCTATCTGAAAAACATATTACCATAGTAAAATGTATAGAATAAGAATTTGGTTCAATCAATCTCCTG
Source organism: Acanthopleura granulata (assembly GCA_016165875.1). Taxonomy (NCBI): domain Eukaryota; kingdom Metazoa; phylum Mollusca; class Polyplacophora; order Chitonida; family Chitonidae; genus Acanthopleura; species Acanthopleura granulata. The sequence continues at coordinate 30,925,453 of JABBOT010000003.1, forward strand.
AATTGCTGTTTTGAACTCTAAAAAATTGTGCTCCTACATTCTGTTCTGAATGAAAATTCTTATCATGATTCACTTGATCTGAAGATTGCCAACTGCCCTACTGCTACATTACAAATGGTACGACTACTTTCCAACCATCGCCTGACCAGCGTGACATACATATACTAGAGTATACAGCTACATGTATGCGCAGCACCATCTACATTGTCACCTTTAGACAAATTTACCTCATTTTAACTAGTTTTTACTTTAATAAACCATACATTGCTGGCTACCAAGGGAATACTAAGGGTAGCAAGTGGAAGCCAGGACACCATCCCCACTGCATATAAAACAACAGAGTTTACTGTTGGGGCATGAGTGATGTGTGTGAGGAAGGAGCAGATAGGTGACGGGAATTGGACACTGTATAATATGTGGGAATAGTTATCGTGAGTCATAAACCTGGTGTTTCATCTACAGCTGGCAGACCTTCTCATATACGGCCTGAGGGGAAGCCAGTATGAGCTGGACTTGAACTCACAGCGAAAGCACTGATGGGAGGCTTCAGGTCACTGCGTTGCGATAGCTCGCCAACCAACTGAGCCAAGGAGGCCCTGTTTCATGTACAAAGTTTTTACCCTAAAGCGGAGATTTTCTCTCAAAATCACCATCCTTTGAGTCAGGCAATGGAAAGGCACTCAAAAGTTAGTACAAGCACACTACTATCTAGAACAATATTTCATGACAAAATCATAAATTTAATGGCTTTTCCAGGCCTGGAAAATTCCATGACATTCCAGGACTTTTAAGTATCGTACCAACCCTGTCAGTGTGGCAGGATTTATGTGCTACATTTGCTACTCATTTAGACTGAGCACAAACCTGCTGTTGTAGTCTGTTGATCTGTCGTTTCTGTCTTAACTCCTCCAGCCTCAGAACATCCATCTTACTGTGCCACTCCATAACCTTCTGTGCACCCCGCCCGTCCTTGAGGGTGGCAATCAGGTCCTGAAGACTGGTGTGCTGGAGCTCCAGGGCAGCAAGCTTATCTTCTGTGGCCAGCCTCTGCTCCTTAGCCTTATTGGGAAATAAAATGAACACAGCTTGTTTACAACACCTGATACAATAAACACAGCATGTTTACAGCTCCCAACAAAATGAGCACAGCTTGTTTACAGCTCTTGAAAAAATGAACACAACTTATTTACAGCTCCCGACAAAATGAACACAGCTTGTTTACAGCTTCCAACAAAATGAGCACAGCTTGTTTACAGCTCCCAACAAAATGAACACAGCTTGTTCACAGCTCCTGACACAATGAACACAACTTGTTTACAGCACCCAACAAAATGAACACAGCTTGTTTGCAGCTCCAGACACAATGAACAAAACCTGTTTACAGTTCTCAACAAAATGGACACAACTTGTTTCCAACTCGTCACACAATGAACACAGCATGTTTACAGCTCCTCGCACAATGAATACAGCGTGTTTACAGCTCCCAACAAAATAAACTCCTGACACAATGAACACAGCTGGTTTACAGCTCCTAACAAAACGAAAAGCTTGTTTACAGCTCTTAACAAAACGAACAGTTTGTTTACAGCTCCCAACAAAATGAATGCAGCTTGTATACAGCTCCTAACAAAACGAACAGCTTGTTTACAGCTCCCAACAAAATGAATGCAGCTTGTTTACAGCTCCCAAAAAGGACCACAGCTTGTTTACAGCTCATGACACAATGAACACAGCCTGTTTACAGCTCCCTACAAAATGAACACAGCTTGTTTACAGCTCGCAATAAAATGAGCACAGCTAGTATACAGCTCCATACAAAATGAACATACCCTTTCACATTTCCCAACAAAATAAACACAACTTGTTTACAGATCCCAAGAAAATGAACATAACACTGATGGCTTTAATAACAAGGATGAGATCCTCAGCCACATCTGCTTAACTAAGACAGCTGTTCTATTACCCGGCCCTGTGGACATTGCTTGGCACATGGGTTTAACATGGACATTATTGAAATGAGTTTTCTCTGAGACACTTTCCCACTGCAGTTCTTTAATCAGCTTGGCACAACCTGTAAAGATAATGTATGCTGACAGCCAAAAGTAAGAGACAAATGCCTCCAGAATCTTGTCCCCATTTCACTAAATGTCACATCTCAGGCGCTGAGTTAAAAGTTCATGTTACCTATACCTTATCAACTATCACCTGGAAAACTTTACAACTTAAGACTTATCACTAGTGAAATGATGTCCTGGTCTATCACTATACTGAAACTGCTCACCAGTTTAAGATCCTTCTCAATGGTCAGCTTATCCTGCTGTAGCTGAGCCATGGCTTTGGAGAACTTCTCCTGTCTGGACAAGGGCACAGCCCCAGCAAACTGACGACGCAACTCCTGAAATAAACAGACAAAAACGTATTTACAGACAATGCTGAAAAGTGAGTTACTTTTGTCAGTTGATTACTTTGGATTTGGTGAAGTATCATTGTATTCTTCAATTTCTATGAAATAAATCACTACAATATACATTCTTCCTACCAACAGTGACATAAAGGTTAAACAGTCTCTGCAAACGGATGACATGCACTTGGTTTGTAAATTACACATGACAAACTATGTTATGATTATCCTTCAAAGGAAATTTTGCTTATTACAGGAGCTAGTGTCCTGTCTATGTCCCTCACCGAGATGTCTGTTGACTCAGTTTGAGGTGTTTCTACGCCCCAAGTAATCCCTAAATGATATACCTGTTGACTCAGTTTGAGGTGTTTCTAGGCTCTATATCCCTTACTGAGTTACCCGTGCTCTGTTTGTAGTGTATCTAGGTTCTCACTATGTTCCTAACAGGGTTACCTGTAGATTCTGTTTGAGGTGTTTCTAGGCTCTGGCTACATCTCTATGTTACCTGCAGACCCTGTTTGAGGTGTTTCTAGGCTCTGGCTACATCTCTGTGTTACCTGCAGACCCTGTTTGAGGTGTCACTAGGCTCTGGCTACATACTTAACTGTGTTACCTGTAGACTGTTTGAGGTGTTTCTTGGCTCTCACTATATCCCTAACTGACTGTCTGTGCACTGTTTGAGATGTTTTTAGATTCTCACTACATGTATATCCCTGAGTTGCCTGCACACTCCGTTTGAGATGTAGCTTTGCTCTCACTATGTCCTTAACTGTGCTACCTGTAAACTCTGAGGTGTTTCTAGGCTCTGGCTATGTCTCTAACTGTGTTACCTGCAGATTCTGGGGTGTTTCTAGGCTCTCACTATGTCCCTTTTATGTTACCTGCAGACTCTGTTTGAGGTGTTTCTGTTTGGTTTGAGACTCGACTCTGTTGTGGTAGATTGTCTGGTCCTTGTCATCTAGCCTCTGTTCCAGCCGCACCACCTGAGCCTCCAGTTTGCTGTTCTTCTTTCTGGCCTCTTCCAGCTTTCTCACGGCAGTTCCTTCACTTATCTGCAGCTGGACAATGTGACGGTGCAGTTTACCTGTGCAACAGAAGATAATACATTTATGCTTCAAATCAATTTTTGCACTTCACATTTCTAAAGGTAATAAAATGTTACTCTTGGTGTTGAAATTTTACAGTCTTCCAGGACAAAATAATCCAACCTTCCAAACAAACCTTGAAACTTCTCTTCAAGATGAATGATTCTCTCAGGATTAGGAAAAATGCTTGACTTCATTTTCTATCTCAAATACAGTGTTTATTAATTTATTTGACTGGTGTTTTACCCCCAACTTGAGAATATTTCACTTATATGACGTCGGCCAGCATTATGGTGGGAGGAAACTGGGCAGAGGTTCTGGTGGACCTTCCCAAGTGTGGCTGGAGAGGAAACCAGCATGAGCTGGACTTGAACTCACAGCGGCTTCATCGGTGAGAGGCATCTAGGTCATTACGAGGTGCTGGCACACTAATTCCCTTGGCCAAGGAGGCCCCCAGTGTATCTTAAAGATAAAACTACTGTTTTCAGCAGCTGTGTATTGAAGGCTACATGATTCAGTGATCATATCTTCTCAAAACATTCCTGCTTACCAATGATGGTTTTCTCATCGCTCTGAACTTGGAAATCCAGCAGCTGCTGTCGGAGTGAGCGAACTTCCTTATCCCGGCTCACCTGTTGAGTCTCTAACATGCTCACCTGAGAACTGGCTACTTCAGCGATTTCCTGTCAATCACATGAGGCAACAGGAGTTTCAGAACCTTAACATGTGCCCAACAGACAATGCCATTAGGATTAGTGCTGATTATTGAAACACCAGGAATTTGTGTTCAAACTCGAAAGTGGTGCAGTTCATCAACTACAGTGCTGATATATTTCCAATGTATCAGCCAGCTAGAGCTCCTTAAATTCTAACCTGGTGTGATTCATCTTAAATAGGCTTCTGCTCTTATCACTGAGAGGAACGAATTTAGTAAATCTAAGTTAAGCTGTTTGGCAGACAGAGTGGTAACGTCAAAAACTTTACAGACAGGCTGGCCAACTGCCAAAGCCATACCGTAACACAACCTGGATGTTAGGGCTTACAAAAACGCAGTTCATTTGATATGTAAAATCTTCATAAGTATCATATATATGTGGTCTTATATCATTCATAATGTGACCGAACCAATTTGTGCTGACCTTGAGTTTAGAAATTTCCTGTTTCATTTTGGCTTGCTCTTCCTCCAGTGTGTTTATCTTCTTCCTGTCCGCATCACTGACAGCCTTCGTCACACATGCTGAAAAAAACAAAAACAGAAACAAAAGAAAAACCCCAACAATTGTTAGTTATTTGAAGTAAGTTTCCTATTCTTCACAAAACCTCATACACATACACATTTCCATGTGAGATATCAACACTTTAAACTCTGGACAGCTTGTCAATAACTTGCCATATGTCACAGATTTTTTTCACACAATCTGGTTTCCTCCAACCATAAAATTGACAGTTACTGTGTAAGAGAATACTTCTTGGGCATGGTGTTAAACAACAACTAATGTAATAAATACATCAGCTAATACCTCAGTACAGGTATATGTATTTCCAGTATTAGTAATTGCAATGTACTGGCTAGCTAGTACATGAGCCAACTGCTCACTACCGGCACATATTTTCAAGTACATACTACATTTCAAGTACATACTTACTGGCCAGCTCATACATAAGCTAACTCCTCAGTACAGGTATTTCCAGTATTAGTACTTACAATATACTGGCCAACTCATGTATGAGCTACATGTAACTCCTTACTACCGGCACACATATTTCCAGTACATACTTACTCGCCAGCTCGTACACAAGCTAACTACTCACTACATGTATTTCCAGTATTAGTACTTACTGGCCAGCTCATACATACGTCAAATCCTCAGTAGCTGTATTTCCAGTATAACTACTTACTGGCCAGCTCATACATAAACCAAAACCTCAATACATGTATTTCCAGTATTAGTACTTACTTGCCAGCTCATCACGCAGGTTCCGCTCTATTTTTTGAGCTTCCAAGTTTATCTTTGTAACCTGTAATACATGAGAATTTAAACAAAGAACAATTAGCAAATTATCACCAACACCCATTGTGGGATGAATACAGTACATGTACATTTTTTAAGTTTCGCAGAATAAAGCTTGGAACATTTAATATTTCTGGTGAAAAAATTAAGTCAAAGCAGTATACATTTATTAATGAACCTTCTCTCGCTCATTTGGTTAAAGTGTTGTCATTGCAGCAGCTAATCTGTCCTTCAATTATAAGGTTGTCGATGCTCATCCAGCTAGTATTGGACTGGCTTAGGTTTGTCAGGTGCTAGGCTAATGGTAGTGCTTTACTCTCGGAACTCAGGTATCTGTAGCCACACGTGGGAAAATTCTTGCAAGCCATGTTACGTACCAATCAAATAATATACGAATAACTATATGCCACCAGGCAAGGCTATGAGTAACTTTAAAAGGACATAAGGTTCTCTGAGGGAAAATCCTATTTTTCCCTACCTCAGCAAACTTTTTCTCCAGCTCTGAGTTTCTCTGTTCCAGATTGTGGAGGATGTCTTTCTGCTGTTCGTACATCCTCACTGCGTGTTCTGCCCGCTGTCGTTCATTCAGCTCCTTCATCTCCAGCATGGTCAGCTTCTTAGAGATGGACACAATATGATGGTCAGTCACACCGCTACCCTTTGTAACACCTGTAAAAGAGATAGGTAGGAAAATGCCTATGTTCTCAATGTCAACTATTTGTGTAATTCATAATTAACAGCACAGTAATAATAAAGCTGATCAAATCGGCAAAGCAGCCCTAATAGGTTTAATCAAAATCTAAGGCTGCAAAAATTTTATGTGGGTTATGGTGAGATTCTACTGAATCCTCTTTGGCCAAACTAAAGTAAAGCAAGTCAGTCACATTTCCATGTCTATACACCCACATGTAGCTGTGTTCACCTTTATCAAATTGCAGGGCAATAACACTAACATTTCGGTAGTGATTACAAATATGTTGTACAATACATTAAACCAACAAACAATTTTCATTATTCATGAAAGCATCAGAAGCTGAACAAAACAAATCAGCTAAAAAAAATTAAGTTTTGGAAGTCATTCTAGAAAAAAGGCATTGGGGCCCAAAGCAATACTCTGATTAATAACCATGATGCTTTAAATAAACCACAACGTGTCCATGTGAGCTTTATAACTCCAGTGCTGCTTGAGTTGCATTTTGTCCACATTAGTCTTTCCCCTGCTGAAGATACATAATGTGTGTAATTTTGGAAGATCTGGATGGCTAGGCTCTTGACCGGTTAGGCTCTTGACCAGTTAGACCCTCTCCTGATCAAGACCCCCAGAACTGGGTCCCATGCCACTCACCCCACCACTACCCCTAGGATCTACCCACCTCTGTTCTGCAAGTCCTCCATGGCCCCCTCCAGTGTATACCGTCTCTCTTTCTCTATCTCCAGAGTCTTCTTCAACTCTTCATTGGCTATGGATAATCTTTTTACCTCTTCCTGAAAACAGAGTCCATCATTTTTGTGAGCAGTTCACAACGATGTTATAACCCAAGTCAAAACAGCTACGTGTGTTTTATTTATCGGATAACAACAACTTGAGTGTGTTCCTCGAAACTGTGTTATTACAAGACAAACTGTTAGTGTGAAGGTGTGTAAATCCAAAATGTCCAATATCGGCCATACTGGAATACAAAACGTCCTGTAGGAACATAGCCAGGTCAAGTAGCAACTTGATGGCCTGAAACCTGTGCAATATAGAACAGGTGTGACAGATAAGTGGACATACACATGATGGAGAGCAGTTCCATCTTCCTTCACCATTTTTGTTGCACACGACAAAAAGGTAGATTTCAAACTTTTCAAGAATAAGTAAAAAGATCCACCAACTTTTAAAAATCATGATAATCAGTAGTCATTCAATATTTCTGAATAAATGTATAGAAGTCCACTAAATCTAAGCCTCAAATTGCAAACAATCACCTCAGTTCTTCACACTCATGAAATGCTCCCCTGTTGCATATTTGAACGTATTCTGATTGGCCTTAGAAGTCATTTTCTGCTTTTAGATGTGCACACACCCAGAAAATATACATCACTGAGCAGAATCAAAAACTACTGCCAACATTTGACATAAAATTGTGTTTTCTAAAACATGAACAGTTTACAACCCCTGTGACATGTTTAACCACAGTGACAACCACAGAGTCTAGGAAGCTCCAGAATTACCCGCCTACCTCTAGGCCCGTCAGAGCCTCTGTTTTCTCCACCAGGCTGTTGCCTTTCTCCAGCATGTCTCGGTACTTCTCCGTAAGCTCATGAAACTCCTTGTTGGCCTTCTCTAGATCTTCTGTGGGCACAGAATCCTCCAGAGCCTTCTGAAGAGCAGCGATTTTAAACACTGCCATGTCCTTAAAAAAACAAGGAGCTATTCATGTAATTATTTTTTTTCTTTACATTCAAGCATTGTTTTTGAGAATTATTTTGTTTTTATCATTACAACCTTTTTCAATGTTCTCAGATTTAAGTAAATTTTTATTTTTCATTCTTTGGATATTTTACCTCTATGTTGGCTGAGTATACACACTGACAGATTAACGCATTGAGTCACCTTATATCTCTGTAGATACCCCAGTCTCTCTGCTACAGCCTTCTCCATCTGAATCATCTCATTCTTCAGCTGGTTATTGTCCTACAAATAAATACACAACAATACCAATGAAATAGTAAGGTTGAAATGGTACTCTCTTTAACAAGGTAAAACAGTTTTCTACAGTATACCCATGGGACTGAACTTCCCATCTTTCCAGGACTGAGAAATTATTCCCTAATTTCATAATGCGACCACTGGACAATTGGTGTTTTACGCTGTACTCAAGAATATTTCACTTATACCACGACGATCAGCATTATGGTGGGAGGAAACTGGGCAGAGCCCGGGGGAAACCCATGACCATCCACAGGTTGCTGCAAGACCTTCCCACGTATGGCCGGTGAGGAAGCCAGCATGAGCTGGTCTTGAACTGACAGCGACCGCATTGGTCGGAGGCCTCTGGTCATTGTGCTGCGACAGTGCGCTAACCGACTGAGCCACGGAGGCCCCGACTGCGGAATAGGTACTGACACTGCAGGCATGCTGTATAATGAAGGTTTTATGTTACTGGGTTTTGTGTCCAGTCTAATCATGAAACACTATGAAATAGGAGGAAAGTTCAACTGAATACAGGATTTATAGGGCACTCATTTTATCCAACTTTCTCCAAGGCCTGGTTTAATACTTCACCTTGACAATCCATGCATGGTCTTGTTAGAAATTATTCCAGAACAGACCATCCACCAATCATGTTCCATCTTGAATCCAGCTGACCAGTATTTTATTTGAGAATCTAAATATTGGCCACAATTCAGGCTAAACAACTGACAAACGATAACTTAAACCTTGTCAGAAATGTAAAAGCAGCTTAGAGAGCAACAGAAATCAATGAGTAATCGATCCATCAAATAAAAGACCTGTGGTCACCTTTCTGAGGGTGCCCTGTACTTCTTCCATAGTCTGGTAACGCCGTGTCAGAGCCTTCTCATTCACCCGCAGGACAGTCACCTTTCTGGTCATCTCAGAGAGTCTCCGTCGTACCTCCACATCATCATGGGAGAGAGTGTCCAACAGTCTCTGCAAAAACAGTACAGATTCAGCAAGTCATGTCAACTTCATCGTCACACAGGATCAACAGGTTCCCGTCCAGAGTCGTTTGCACATATTAAAAAGAGGTCCAATTTTGGGGAGAAAAATTGTACATACACATTAAGACCACAGATGTACCTTTATATGATAAGTGATACAATTTCTAGATCAAATTTCTAAGCCAAAAGTTAAAAGTGCTGTACAATGCACTTTAAACACCTCTGCCTTAAGCACATGTACAATGTAATGAATAGATAAAATTCTTAGAGACAGTATGTATAATACCAGCCATTCAAAAAATTTAACTTAAATGACATTAATGACCTTGAAAAGGGTTCTTAACCACAGAGTAGGCATGGTATAAGTTTGATGAGCTCTGGAGACAGTGCCTTCAAAATTTAAATGTCTCTCAACGACCTAGAAGAAAAAGGTCAAGGTCACTGAAACTCAACAGAGTCCTTTTTCATACCAAAGTGTGTGTTGTAAGTTTGGTGAACTTGGGCTAAAGTGTTCTAGTGATAGAGCATTTACAAGAATTAAAATTAAATGACTCTAATGACCATGAAGATAGAGGTCAAGGTCGCTGAAAATCATAGGGTTCTTCCTCATGCCAACGTGTAATTGTGGTGAATTCCAGATAAACCATTCTAGAGATAGAGCCTTTAAAAGGATGTGGGTGGACGGGGCCCGCTACAACAATACCCCTTGGTCAATATTGGCCGAGGGGTAATAGAAAGGGTGCATTTCCAAGCATTCAATTATAAGATTTGAAATTTTCCCTACAAAGTTTCATAAACTCACATCAAATTCCTGTAGTTTCACTTTGTCTTCTTCTCTGTAACCTTCCACAGAACTCAGCTTTTCTTTTAATATTTCCACTTCTTCATCCCATTCCTGTCAAATCAACCCCACAAAAATGAATAACAACACTACAAATAAGCAGACGAACAGCTTTGGTTTACGATTAGCTGTGTTCATATGGACCAAAAAAAGTGTATGCATATTTATTGTTTTTTTTTTTTATATTACATATCAAATAACGTACACAAAAGACTCCTGAAGACTATTTAAGAGACAGAGGAATGACCAAGCTATGCTTGTAGGATATACATACATGTCCTTGCAGTAGTTATGATGAATGAAATTTTACAGAATATTAAAACAGACCCTTTGATCTGTTACCTTTTTGCCCTTGATATAGTCCTGATAGAGCAACCCTTGTTGATGCCGCATAACAGCAAACTTGCGTCTGTAGTTTTCCAGGGAAGATTCCATCTTCACAATCATTTCTTCTTTCAGAGACATTTCCTGAGGACAAATATTTCGATTATTCCACATATTTTTTTTTTATTTCTGACTAATTTTCAGACAATCGAAGACAGGAAATATGGAAAACACCCATTTCATTCATTTCAGAAAAAGCTGTCTGATGGACTAATTTCGATAAAAAATGAGATTTTTTTGGAGCACATTTCAAAGGATTTCTTTACAAAAGTTGCTGATATATAAAATGTATCTTTTAAATACATTAACTGATAAATATATCATAATATCCTGTATGTGAAATAAAAAATAGGGTATGAACGAAAGTAATCAGTGCTGATGGTATCAATTAGTCACCTCACTTCTAGATTTGACGCTTTTAGGAACCCCTGCGCAAGTGACTTACCTGTAAGGCGACAACCAGGTGCTCGTTGAGGCTGGAGATGACCTCAGAGCTGGTAACAGCCATTCCCCCGGGGAGGGGCAGAGCCTGGAACAACCCGCCTCCCAGACCAGTCTCTCTTAACACTTTATTATCAGCCTCCAACTTCTCTACCTAAAAGCATCAAAAATAGGATATAAATGTATAAATGGAATTGTCTATATTATATATCAACATAAATGGAACAGCAGATTATAACAACCCTGTTGTTATGAGCATACATGAACATCTCCGGAAACCTGAGCTGGGAGTGTATCAATCATTAGTACACATGGTTCAATTGCTCACAGCATCAATGATTGCTCATTTTTATGCCTTGAACATTATTGGCCTATTCCTATTTGCATGGCACTAAACTTTTGACTAAATCTCTCTGAAGTATACTTTCAAGGTCATTTTGTTCACTAAAATTATGCTACAAGTACGTTATCTAAAGGTCAAAATGACACACTGATGTTGAATTGTACTTTGTTCTGACGTTGTTTACATAATGGCTACTTTTGGCTAAAAGTTCTATGCAGGGGGATGTTCGTACTCATTAAAGACAATACTCATCAAACCCTACATTTTCTTTCACTTTTGTGGACCTTTCAGTTTAAGTACAAATCTTTATATGTAGCAAAAGGATATTCAAGTAGCTTATCTCTTGGTCCATTTCGAGTAACTTATCTCTTGGTCCATTTCAAATAGCTTATCTCTTGGTCCATTTCGAGTAGTCCATTTCAAGTAGCTTATCTCTTGGTCCATTTCAAGTAGCTTATCTCTTGGTCCATTTCGAGTAGCTTATCTCTTGGTCCATTTCAAACAAAATGCAACATGACATCTAACATTCACAGAAAAAAAAATCAACAAAACATATATTTTAAAGGACCCACCATATCAGAGTAAACCATTCAAAGTCTTAAAAATCATTTCAACGAAATGCAAATAACTTCAAGAATTTCAAGACGCGCTGGGAGCTGTGTGGGTATGTTTCCTGTTTGCAGCACAGCTAGTCACAGCTACCTTTTCCCAGGTCTTGTCCAGTTCCAGCTTGGTCTTGCTGGCCTCCAGTCTCATCTCCCTGAACGCCGCCCTCAGCTCGTCGTTACGACCCTGCAGGTTGTCCACCTGGGCCTTCAGGTAGAGGGACGTGTCATAATTACCCACCAGGTTACGAGCCTCTATAGCCTGAAAAGAGAAACATAGACAATGATCAACAGAATCAACACATATGTACCACATGTACCTTGATTTGTCCACAGTTGCCAAGCAGTAATGTCTTAAACAGAAGCCTTTTTAATACTATCTACTAACGGCTTTATACATTTATGTTGTTCTTGAAAGTACCACATTAGATAAGGGCCTATCACAAAAAATACGGGCTATGGGGAAGATAGGCTAGTTTACTGATTATTAAAATGTCAGAAACTGAAAATTCAAACAGCCCAGTGTAACCCAGCTGTGAAGATGTATCTCTGAACAGTAACGTAAGAAACGGAAATAACTGCTACTTTCACACATCAGTAGATCAGTACATTTCTATTCCAGCTTATATTCAAATTTTGTTTCTCAGCAGGTTACACAATTTGAGTTATAATGTAAACACTTCAAAACATTCATTCAGTTCTGGCAAGAGACTTACAGCTAACATTTTGTCCAGGGATGGACACTGTATCACCATTTCTCCTTCCTTTCCTTCTGCAAACAAACACACAGTAAACAACTTTTCATTGTTTAGAAACTGGTACAGTACATAAGTTCTGTGTTCTGCTTACGATCACAAAGGCCCCGCTGAACACTGATGGCAAGAGAATCTAGAAATTCCTTTGATCAAGGCTGGGATATAAAAACATGAACCATGTGTGCCAGATGTTGAAGAAAATTGGCTTACAAAGAAGTTATGAAGCTACACAAGAAAAAATATAGGGGTTGTTTCCATAATCAGTTTAGGTAGTTTTGGTATAAATGTCAACTCACATTAAAACCCAACTGAACCAGAATCCTCTTACCATTCTGTTCTTTCAAGGCTGTCATGATTTCCCTCATGCCCCGCTCCAGTTGTTTATTGTGATTCTCTAACTCCTCGTACCTGGCCTTGTACCTCACGTTTTCCATGTGCAGCTGGTCAATCTGTTTGAAGTTCTGGTTCAGGTCAGCTCCCAGTTGCTGATTCTGAAAAAGGCACACATATGTACATACTGTGTGTTTAAGCCTTTGAAAAACTATCTTATTATCTTAATTTATTAATTTGACTGTTGCATAAAACTATACTCAAGTACTTTATATAATCCACCAAAGCGTTCACAATTTACTGAGGGTATTTTCGCCGCGTGACGTACAGATATGCACACCATATTGTTGGAAGAGAAGCGTTCTTCAGCGAATGTAAGACTGCACAAAACGGCCACACACGTCAGCGATCACTTACTGACTCCATGGCCCCAGAAGCAGTCAGAGCACCAATTTGTTTCAATCATCAAAATTATCAGCCATGTGCAATTAACAGGCTGTGTTTATTAATATTTTGAAAATAGGAACACTGTAACACATTTTCACCTCTATATTTTTATCCAATTGACTTCTACATGCGGCAATCAATAAATAAAATATCATAATATGGGCGGTTACTTCATAACAAAATGGTGCATCTTCATTAATCTCATACGATGAAAGTTGTAAGACCAGGTGGGATAACCTAATCTCATCAATTTCTAACCTTCAAGATGAGCAGATCTTCCAGCACGCCATTCTCACCCTTCTAACCCTGTAACTGAAAAACCATGTGAACAGCTTACCCGTAGAGCCATTTCTTCACCCTGCACCTCTTGGTGTATCCTGGCTGCAGAGGACAGAGGCTGGGTAGCTCGAAAGGAGAAAGGGACTTCCGGGGGAATCCCCTCTACTTTTCTAGTCTTCAGTTCCTCTGTGAAGTCTTGTATAGCCATCATGTCTTCAGCCTCCAAACCCAAGGCTACAGCTCTAAAACAGAATCAATAAACTAATTGCTATAATTTATGTGCATAATGTACCACAGTGCAGAAAATTCACTTTTCTCTTCCCTTAAGTTATAAAAAATAAAACGTAAATTTCAGTTACTTCCTAGTGATTATGCATGAGGACTAATAAAGATGCACTTGTTTCATTTGACCGGTATTTACTCAAGCATTCAGGTTCGTGGGAAGACAAAAAGATTTGTCTTGGAGTAAACCAACACCCTTCGCAAGGGTCAAAACCTCTTGACTTGAAGCTATGGCCAAACCAGTACTGGATTCAAGTCGAGTCTTTCTCGTCTGGGGTATATCCTCCTAATGAACTAATCAGCAAGTAATACACGAGTAGTGTAACTACTGAAAAATGAAGACATCATTATGACTCAATATTTTGGCATTTTATTATGCCATCATCGGGAGAGCAAGGGCTCTACGCTGGATGCTGAATCCTTTTCAAAGGTTACATGTCAAACAGTCAGGTGTACAATCTGAATTCTGTATGCCATAAAAATAAATCTCAGATTAAAATTATACGCACACATTAGACACCCTAAAATTATTATACGTGTATATTGGAATGTGTCCAGGCAGAAAGACAGGTGAAACTTTGACACACCTTTGCCCTGTTTGCTGTGCGAGTCTTCTGATTTTCTGCTTCAGTTCAATCCTTTCTTCTTCCAGTCTTTCAACCTGCATGAAAATTAATGGACAGAGAATTACATTAATTTCAGCCATTGAGAACATTAATGGCTGACTGGTACAGCACGATTCTAGTAGAGCCTGCAAATAGATGCCTGACATTTCTGAAAACACCCAAGACAAACTTGGTCATACCACTTGGTCCAAAGGGGCTTTTTTCGCCAAAATGTCAGGCACATATTTTTTAGGAATGATGGAATGATTCTTGCTGTTTTAACTACGAGAAATAATTATAGGAGTTGGATATTCATTTGCATAAAGTAAAAATTGTTTAAACAATTAGTTTATTCCGTTACATTTTCTCCACACAGCTGAAGGCTTCTCTTGATATTTCATTAGCTGTAGTCCGTGACATCTCTCATCCTGGTGCAATTACTAAACTTTAATGGATATTACAAATCCTTTTTTTTTCCTCTTATCCGTCTTCATAAAAATAAAATAATCTGAGTACCGGTATACAAAGCTTACGACATGATGTCATCTAGGTCACTTTTCAGCTGAAATCTTGCGGTGAAAGTTATTATTATAACACTAACAACTGGCTCAGCTTGTAAAAGCTTGGGAAATCCACAGCATATTCCCACCTCTTTCTGCAGGATAATATTCAGAGCTTTGGTTTCCTCCTTCTTCCTATCCTTATCCTTTCTGAACTGTGACACATCGACGGGTTCCCTTGGGTCCAGTCCCAGCCTCTCTCTCAGATTTTCATTCTCATCCAGGAGGTCGTTGAACTTCAGTTCACATTTGTTCACATGTTGAGTCAGCTCTTCAATTTGCCTGTCAGGAGAAATTTAATCATATTTGTTATTCTATACATGGTAAAATGTGGTGGCCCTCCCTAAGATCAGTGAAAGCAAAACATGCAATGGAAGAAATGCAATCGATCAGCATACCAATATATATAGAAATCATATTTAATTAGCTGTCGTTACCTAAGTCCATAACTGTGCATATTTCATTAAATGTCATCTGTATACAGAAGGATATGAACACTGAAGGTGCAAAATTAAGACAGATTTCTTAGTCTTTCTGCTTTGGGAAATTTATCATCCTGAGAGTTTGTTTTTCAGAAGTTGTAAGAACTATACCTGTCCCTGACTTTGATTTGAGCTTTACATTCCTTGATCTCAGCCACAGCTTCTGCTAATCCATACTCGCCCTGACAACAACAACATGGAAAAGGTGTCAAGAATGTGCTGCAGTGTACAATTACATTATAATTACAGTTATTTGGGATAGAATTCCTCTTTTTTTTTCATTATATGCAAATATTAACTTATAATTAACTTCAACAGTATGTTTTACTGTCATGTACGTAAGCTTTTCTAATCCCTCTCCGAGGTAAATTTATTCAGTCATCATCCGTGATTGATTTTTATAAAGTGCTATCTCTATAAGACCGCAGCCAAATGTCTAACCAAGACAAACAACCAGCTATAATGACCTTTTCTATTACACACATCTGCAACATCCGTACTACATAAGGAACAGAGTCGTCATCTGTATATATAGTAGTGATACATGGTGAATTTTTGTGCCAGAACACTTTGTCAGCGAGTAATGTCACAGCGGTCAGTATGATTGTTCCAACCGTGCACTATGAAGGGGGAATATGTTAGAGCGGCACATGTCGTCTGCCTGTATGAAAACCACTACGATATCACCAACTGCCGTAATCCATACGTACATAAATGTTAAATCTGAGGGTACGAAGCGAGAGTGTTACTTTCGACAGGAAACGGGATCAAAAGAATTAGTGACCCGGTTACAAATTTATTTCTATTAGCAGCCTTAAAATTAAAGAAATGTAAGCAATTCTATCCCGCGAATAATTGCAGGCTGTGTGCAAATACACGCTATTAAAACAGAAACAGAAATTTCAAACAGCATCAAGTGTGTAAGGCAACATACCAACTTGTGCGTTTACCAACTTTTTTTTTTATTT
Source organism: Acanthopleura granulata (assembly GCA_016165875.1). Classification (NCBI taxonomy): domain Eukaryota; kingdom Metazoa; phylum Mollusca; class Polyplacophora; order Chitonida; family Chitonidae; genus Acanthopleura; species Acanthopleura granulata. The sequence goes on from JABBOT010000003.1 coordinate 30,941,939, forward strand.
ACCTCCCAGAATAATATTCTGTCCTATTGTTAACTTCCTCAAACAAAGGGATATAAACATGTTTACTTGATGGATTACTTTTATCATTCATATACTTTATATAACGGTGAAATATCAGGATTTCCTTCAGTGATAAAAGTGCTACCTCATATAGTTAATAAATATCACTTTTGTGGATTCATTTTTAGTACACCCAGACGCCATAGCATCGAAAAAAGGTACATTTTGTTTCATGACCTTCCATTCTCAGCTCAGCACGATGATGTCAGAATAGACAAAAACACGGATCCTGTGGCTGTTTTACGTGGACTCAACCTTGGAATGACCGAAGAGAAGTGCATTCAAATAAAGGGGCGAATACGTATCAATTTGGAAAAATAGGTAAGGAGACAAAAACGAAAATTAATGTAAAATGTACGAGATCGAGTGATGTGTTAGAATAGAAATAATGGCATCACTGACTGCGTATATGCTGTGATAACTGCAGTCAAACAGGAAGTGTCCATTGTTTTTGTACGGGGCTGCAGGACATTTCCTTTCTTACTGCAGTCATCACAGCGCATACGCAGTGAATGGAGCCATCAATTCTTAAATACTTACAGCTTCATATTGTCTCATTCTTTCCAGGGCTTCACTCAGCTCTTTGTCCTTCTCTTTAGCATCAGATTCTGCCTAGAAAACACCAGGAAAATACCCTGTAGTACAGTATTTAAAAAAACAACACACCACACCTCTGCTTAAAAAACAGACAAAGACAGACCCATAAAGAACCAAGTGAATCATACATGCACTCTGACAACTTTTCATGCAAATTATCATAAACATACACCCCTTTCAAAATGTGAAAACAAACCTAGATGCATTCACCATAGTGATGTTCACTTATTCAAATGAAGTTTATTTATTTGATTGGTGTTTAATGCCGTACTCAAGTGTACAAAGTTCAAAATCTCTGTCCTAACCTGATTAGGGTCCCTGGTTTACAAGGCAGATGCTCTCGCATATCAGAAGTAGCACGTGGGTTTAAAGAAGAGACGGCCTGTTACTGGCTGAACTCACCATTGTAGCTTTAGCCACTGCAGTGTGGATGGTACCTTCTTTGTCTCTTAGAGATGTCTGTAACTCCCTCAACTTGTACTGTAGTCTCTCTGAGGCCCCCAGACCACCTGCAAAATGAAACGAAAGGGGGCAATTGTTTTATGTTGATACTGCCTCCCTAAATTTCAGCACACTTATTTCACTAGCCTTTCACGTCAAGCTTAAGAAATGTCAGTACATGAAGGAAGCAAATTTTACGAGTTAATGAAATCACAGCCTAGTTGAAAGAGTGATACATCTGGTAAGTACCCTAAATGTCCTATTTCATGCATGACAAAGTTGCTCATTTTTCCTGATTCAGAGAGTTCTGTTCATTGTAGAAAGGTGGTTTCAAGGTATGTTTGGAAGGTAGGATGACATGCTGGTGGAATCCGAATAATGCAAGTTTCAGCTCGAAAAGTAATATTTCAAGGTATTTATTTGCCTCAAAAAATACTTTTTGGGAACAAAATTTTACGTCATTAACAGCAGATTACCTGAAATTTGTGACCTCATACATCTAATAAGGCTTACTGTTTACGTAGAATATTCTTCGTAAAGCTGATATGATTTTCATGTTCACAACATCCTTTGAAAGTGTACTGAGAGCTTATAAAACAACAACGCTAACAGCAACTGCCTGTCAAACTTTGACGCTGAGAGTCAAACGTATGTAAACCTATGACTGCATTTCCTTTCAATCTCAACATTGCATTTCTTATTCATTTATTGGATTGTTTTTTTTAATGCCACTGGATTTTCTTGACCATGATATATTTACATCCCTGCTACATTTGTCAAAGCCATACCTTTATTAAGTTCATCCCTGCTACAGTTGTCACAGCCATACCTTTATTCAGTTCATCCCTGATACATCTGTCACAGCCGTACCTTTATTTAGTTCATCCCTGATACATCTGTCACAGCCATACCTTTATTAAGTTCATCCCTGAGGTCATCAATGACTGATGCATTTGCCTCCATCTCATTTGTCACTTGTTTCAGTTGTTCCATCAGCATCTCAATCTGCTGATCTTTTTCCTTCACAACCTGTCAACAACCAACGTTTTGATCACAGGATGTGAGGCAAAGGGCTTTCAATAACTTTTTCACTGATTCATGGGCTTTAAATTTAACAAGATATCTGCACGATCAGAGACTAACACAGATGTAAATACATTAGTTTATAATCAAGCAGATATATCTCAGAAATTTTATTTGCACATGGTAGTTCTAACACTACTGGTTTATCATATGTCTGCTTGAAATCACAGCAGAACCTTAAACAGCACCAAACTGTGAAATCAGTATGTTTAATATTACAATACCACTTAGGACAAACTTTCTGTATTTCTGACCTGAGAGAGAGTTGCCACTGTGGTCTTGTCTGTGTCCATGTTAGCGGCAATCAGCTGATCACGAAGCCGGAATATCTGCTCCTGATATTCGACAATCTCATCATCTTTGGCTGACAGGATACTCTGAGGGGAAAAGTCAAACAAAGCTGACAGAATTTAATGAGATGTACGGAGAGCCATGTTAGTGTGGACAATTCAATATTTATCTTCATACATCACTACAGAATGTTTAGGACCTGATCTTCGTGAAATATGCCATCATCAAGGCTATGAGTCAGGCTGGAGGTATGAACTTAAGAACTGACAAACCATGAACATTGATAACTAACGCCTTTAATAAATACTTTTAGAGGAATACAGTTTTACAGTTGTATAATTTATTTACAGAGCTAATTCCAGAAGACTTTTGAATTCTGTACCTTCCATTCCTCTATTTTGTTGTTGACAGCCACCATGATTTCATCATCAGCATCTGTCTTGGCACGGACCTGCTCTGTGAGATCAGCATTCTGGAACAACCAACACATAACCATCATTGAACTCCACACATATCGTAATCACAACAAGCCTTTGCTTGCTTTTTAAATGCTACAAGGTTGTCCAGCAAGTGCAATTCATTTAATTAAAAGGTAAACCCAAGAGGATAGTAGTGTGAAGTTGTCAACACCATTAGCATTGTGAAATATATAAAGTATTGAAACAGAGAATAAACACACGTTTCCTAGTATTAATGCAATTTGTAGAACATGGAGGTGGCATCCATCACCAAACCATTTAAAGATGAATCACTGTGACACATTGCAAAACTACTACCAAGGATCCCTAAGCTTTTAGTACATTATATTTCCGTCGATATGTTTAGACTACAAACCTGAGCTTTGAGAATTTCATTTTCCTCTCTCAGTTTATCCGTGACACTATCAGATTGTTGCAGTACAGCCTGAAAAAGAAAGATATCATTTCAAATTTAACCAAATTAAATGTCTAACTGGAAATTTTAAGCTTTGGTTCACAACTGATTTTGAAGAAATATTCCACGAAAAAAAAGAGTGAGACATTTTGACACTGTCAAATGGTCCATCTCATCTGCACAGTGGCAAAGTAAACTGCCAGAAAACTAAGACAGCTCCAAAGAAAAAACTGGTTACATATTTCAAAGCAATATATAATAATTCCAATACCACATAAGAGTCAAAATGCACACCATTATTGCTTTTATTGATAAAAGGCTAAAATTATCCACTTGGTTGAAGCAGATCTGTTTAACGGAAACCAAGACATAACCAACACTGTGGTATTTCAAACTTTAAAATTTAAAATCCCTCTTCCATTAGTGAGTTGTTTTCAAGGGGTAAAAAGCTGTGGTTGACACTTGCCAATGGCAAGGCTCTAAATCATTTTGGAGAATAGATGATAATCAGATTAATTCTCAACAAAGTATTTTGTTTCTTAATAAAATCATGCTGATAGAGCCTGACCATGTGAACCCAAACAACTACAGCAACAGTGCAATCCAGGATGTACCAGAGGCTACAAGTTTGGCGAGTCCTCTCTGAGCTCAGATTGACTGTATATAACTCACAATAATTTGTCATTCATGTTGTTGTATTGTGACTGACCTTGAGTTTGATGTAGTCTTCAGTATTCCTGTCCATATCCTGGATGGCTTCTGTCAGTTTGGCCTGAAGATCATCACACTTGGCCTGCAGAGCCTCATTCACATCTGTTAGATTCTGTCAACATGAAATGGCATATATCTGTTTATTTGATTGGCGTTTTATGCCAAGTATTTCACTTAGATAGCGGCGGTCAGCATTAGGGTGGGAGAAAACCATGCAGAGCCCGGGTGAAACCCACCAGCATCTGCAAGTTGCTCATTACATATATCTAAGTAAGACAACAGCATGTAAAATAAAAAAAATTATAAACCCCATGACCCAGCTATGAATTTAAATGTCATTATGATGAAGTATTTTCATCCGCTTGATAAACACAACCAAGGGTTGATCCCACAGAATCATTCCTTATTTAATATACAGTAAAGAAAATCTTCTCAATAATAAGCCATATTGTGTGTCTAACAATTTTCACATCCGGATTCAGGTAAAGAAAACAGACATACAACCAGACTTTAAATTTAAAATGAAACCTAAATTGGTTTGGTGAATTCGCCTTTAGGGGCCGTCTGTGAATACCTGAAGCTCCTCCAGGGCCTGGGCTAACTCATGGTTCTTCTTGGCCATCTTCTCTCGGAACTGAGCATCGTCTCCACGCCTCAGGTTAATGTTGTCTCTCTGGGACTGAAGCTGCATCTTGTAGTCACTGATATCCTGCCTCATTTGGTCATTCTGAGTGTAACAACAGCACAACAACATTCATTAGGTCACCATCAAAAACTCATTTATCATGAAAAAAAAACAAAACAAATTACAGTGGAAACCACATAATTGCATGCCTGCCAAACGCAAACTCTGCCTAAATGTAAAGAATTGCCCAGCACAAAACCAAATTGTATTCAGTCTCATTGTTTTTTAGTACCCTGTCCAAGAGTCCATAAACTTAAAGTTTCTGAGGATTTGATAAGCCACGCAAGCAAGCATTGTGTGTTGTAAACAACTGCCCAGGGACCCTTGTAGAGCAAGACGCGCTACCAAACATGATTTCCCGCTTCGCAGGGGTGGCAGCGTTGTCGGTTATAGTGTTCAAATAGAAAACCCTACAGATTCATCGCATTGGCTTGAATTGGCTACTCTCCTATAGTTTAAACGTTTGAAAATCTGTATCAATAAAAGGTATAACAGATACGCTACATCCATCTTAACTGACCGCAAGTTTAAGCACGTATATAATGTTGCGTCGTCCATGTCATACAGACATTGGCCATTCCTGGCCACAAAAGTCATGGTCCCTGAGTTCATCGACTCCGGCAAATCATGCACAGTACAAGATTTACATTATTTTTCTACTTTTAAGGTATGGTTGTGTTTAACATTTACAAATAAAACATGTTATTTGTGTAAGTGAAATCTCGACTTTAAGCGCCGTTGTGAGTAGATCACGTGCGAGATTCAAGGGAGCTAATTCGCTATCTTAGCTTTGAGATCTGGATTAACGGCAAATCCTGTTAAACGCAAACAAAGTTCTGGGATTTACGGTTTGCAAATAAGCAGGCTCCACTGTACCAATGCTAGGTACAGAACTATCAGTGCAATTTATGCACTTTTTTAACATCAATTTGCAATATATTTGCCAAAAGCTTCCAAATGTCACATGTCATGGTGGATATAGGCTTCGCGGTTACAGACTTTAAAACAAAGATAAGATACAGGGGTTAACTTCAAAAAACTTTTTAAGTCATATTTCTTGAAACATTTTTTTTGTGTAAAATGCATCTAGGTTACAGAGCATTAAGTCATGGTGTTTTAGGAGAAATGTCATGAAATATCAGTCAACAAAGTTTTGTGAAAGTGGGAAAAAGACCTTTCTTATAACACATAAAATCAAGCTTCAAAGGAGAAATTTAAAACAGAACGCAGTTACCAGAATTGTGTGTCATTTCAAAATAAAACATGCTAAAGACAAAATGGCATTAAGTTCTATAAAATGATATACTAAACTGCCTACAAAAATCCTTAGAGAAAAGAATAGAACTATATATCAGAAGTATTATCAGTGTCTAACTCACATCTCTCCTCAGCTCATTCAGTTCCTTTTCCAGCTCTGCATTCCGGCTGCTGTACTGTAAGGTAATAATGATACATCACCTCAACAGACAAATCCTTTCAGTCAAATAAAGAACACACATCGAATTGAAACAAGGTCAATAAAATTTCTGTTCTACCTCAGCATCGCCAGGGTATATCAAGAAATTTTCATACAGTCTTTGGATTTTTCAGAAAAAAAATAATTAAAAGTACAGCAATGATTCCAAACAGGAAAAAAGCTGCAAAATTTGGACAGGAATGAGATAATCCATTTTAGGGAACACAGCAAATCAATACTAAATGCCAGTAGGTATTAAAACTTCAATTCAACTGTAAGCACATGATTCAAGGATACAATAATAGAGACAATTTACAAAACACAGTAGCCTGATTTGTTTACTAAGCCAAACTCGTATGTATTCATGAAGAAGCAACTTTCAAAGAGCAATCCTTGTGGTTACCCTTTCTGTTGCTCTTTTTTCGTCGCCAAGATCTCTCTGAATATCCTTAATCTCCCTTTGAAGAGCTTCATTCTGTTGTTCCAAATCCCGTATTTCATCTCTGAGCACACGAGTATCTCTGGGTGCATTTGCATCGGTGCCAAAACGCTGTAATAGAGACACAAAAGTCACAGATAAACATGTGTGATGCAAACTAAACCATCATATAATCACTGATAAAGAAAGTACTTCAAAAAAATTTTGTTGCAGGTAACACAGCCCTATCACCAAAAATAGAGAACGTTGGTTGGGAAATATTTCTGTTTTATTCTTGCTAATGAAACAGATTTTAGAGAAATTAACATGAAGACAAAAAAAGGAAAAAAAATTCCATGTAAAGACCAAAGAAAATTTTAAAGTAGGGCCCTTTATTTGATGGTCGCTCAAGTTCCCTGAAAAAAACATATTTTTAGCGACGGCCTAAATTGTTAACAGCTGATATTGTTCAATTTCAAAATAAAGAAGGATAAAACAGTAAAGTACCTTAAGCTCTCGATTCTCTTTCTCCAAGTCATCAATCTTGGCAAACAATTCCGCTTCTAAAATCAAAGAGAAATCAAAAAGTATTTAGCACATTGATGCATAACAGACAGCAAAAGCCTATGTTTTTTGTTGTTTTTCTTTCTTAGTCTTGTCATAGTGTGAATTCCAATGAAAATTTCACAGATCACACGGGTTCAATGCTTCACCAAAACTACTTTACTCTGGCAATGCTGTAACATTTACACAAAAACCTTAAACCTGCCATAATTTCTGGCAAAAATGTTAAAACGGACATAACCTACTACATTTCATCTTAAGTATAGCTTTTTTCAAGCTGCACATTTTGCTTCATTCTGACTGATTTATTCACCTTACTGGGTCATTAAAGAGATTCTTTGCGAAATATTATTAAAAGTGCTAGCATTAAAAGTATGACATTAAGGTCTTCATGCGCTTCTGAAAGCACATTCTTACAGGAGAAATAAAGCAAGTCATGTCAGCTGAGCTATTTACGTAGTTTAGTCCTCATACTTCACCAAGGCAGATCTGTGGCCTAGCAGAACAGTCACTGGAGCATTATTTGTGCATATGACTGCTGATAACATGATACCAACCTTTCTTTCCTTCATTTTTCCCTTCTTGTTTAGCCTGATTTTCCATCTCTGCCATGAGTTCTTCTAACAACTCATGTTTGATTTTCATCACACTTTGAGTGAGGCGAAAGAGTTGTCTAAGTCGCTCAGTCTCGTCTTCTTTACCCGGGTCATACTACAAGTGTGAAATAAATATGCAATGATTCTCAGACAAACTGCGTCTAACCAGGCATACAAGGCAAAAATATGTTAAGTTCAAACATATACAACAGAATGTGACCAGCCTACCCCCTAAAGAAATGGACAGAATGTGGAGAATGAACTAAAATTTCAGCCCAAAAAGTGAATTTTTAGAGGAAAATAAATTATCATAAAATATTATTTTTGGTGCTGACACTTGCATATTTTTCCAGTAGATTATCATCCTAAATTCCAAACAAACCTCAAAATATCTTTCTCAGGCCAAATGAACTATCAGAATCAGGCAAAATGTGTGACTTTATCATGGGTGAAACGTGAGGTCATTTATCATTATACTAACAGGACCTTTTCCCGCTCATAAGATGAATCTTTCTGAATACTTGTCCCGCATACTTAAGACATCTTTGCTTGACGATATATGTGAAAGGCTAAAGGTTAAATGGCATAGAGTAAAATATATCACCTTAACAAACATGTCAAACAGATCATCAGCAGCCTCTTCATCCACATCTGCGGCCTTCAGGCCCATCACCCGATCCCAATCTAAAGGCGCCATGGTGATTTAGTCTGAAGAAGACAAAATATCAAGAATTTATATTTACTACTTCTTTCAATCTTATTTCAAAACAATACACTGAGTTCATACAGACATGTTAGGAAATTGATATATCTTGAGTAACCTAATGAATTAAACATTCTATACTAAAGACACAGAGTTTACATAATCAGAGGTCAATTCCTGAGCCCTGGGTATTTTCTTAACCTTTATCATTAGTATACAACAGTGCACAACCTAACAGAGGTCAACTCTGAGCCCCGTGTATTTTCTTAACCTTTATCATTAGTATACAATGCAGAACCTAAGAGAGCTCCATTCCCAAAACCATGCGTATTTTCTTAACCTTTATCATTACTATACAACAGTGTAGAACCTAACAGAGGTCAATTCCCAAAACCATGGGTATTTTCTTAACCTTTGTCATTAGCATACAACAGTACAGAATCTAAGAGAGGCTAATTCCCAAAACCATGGGTATTTTCTTATCCATATTTAAATATTGGCTAGCCTTTAAAATCTGTATGTTCCTCTGTCAGCAATGATCAGCAAATTTCAGAGGTTATAAAACCTTTCTGTTAAGCTAACATTGCTTGTTTTAGGTTGCGGCCCCATTATAAAATACCTCCAGATTGCTACACATATTGGTTTATCCTCTTTTCTTTTATTTTTTAGTTACTCTACTCCACAAGGAGAGTCTTTCATAGAAAAACTCTGCATCACAGAGGTTACCTGGTTCTCTTGAAGGCAGACTACACATGGCAACAATGGTCTAAGACAATGCACTTTCAACATTGGTGTTTTAACAACCTTGCACTATGTGACCACCTCCACTGATTTTTGCTGATTGAGGAGCATACAGCTTCTTAAGGTTAGGCAACCTCTAAATATGGATAGAAAATTACTCATGGCCCTAAATTATACGTTGTATCGGTAGCATACAAACTCCCATATGATGTAGACTAACCTTGGGGCACTTGCTCAACCTCTTACCTTATAAAATAACGCACAGTGGCCAACAAGTTAATAACAACACAAACAATCAAAAACTTTTTTATTTATCAAAATATAGCATTCATTGCAGAAGAGTAGCTCACTATAGTGCATAAGCATTTTGTGTGTATACAAGTGTGATCGTTAGGTGTTGTTGTTGTAGTGATGTCAAAACAAGTCCATTCACGACTTACCGTATTTAGAGCTCACTTTCAACTCGTTTAAGCTATTTGGTTAAACGGACATTTCGATAAAAATACTTCCTTAAACCTGTGAGATTTACAAACCAAGGCGTATTAGCAAACGACCAAGACGCCTAGGAAACACAGTACTCATATTTTTTTCATCGCGCGAACAAATATTTCAGATCATCCGCCATTTTGCCTGTAAACAACGTCTGTGGCGCGTTTCAAGTTTGTGATGTTTGTGGCGCTACCTCAAGGGACCATAATTAAATTTCACACTAACTTCGTTCAATTGTCTCAATAAACTCTGAGACCCTTGGGGGTATATCACCTGTTTTCAAAGATTATAAAGGAAAGTACTGACAACATAAATTGAAATGGCATATTTCTTGTTGATGGCCCAAGTATATAATATTGGTATTAGGAGTTGGAAATTCTTTGATTTTTATCCTGGTAAAGAAATCAGCTAGGAAAGAAAAATAAATTTCAGATATTTTAATTTACCCTAGTCACGTCTGCTGGTGAGCTGTTTTTGTTTGTTTGTTTGTTTTTTGGGTTTTTTTTTTAAAGCAATGGAGACTTAATTATGCTTCCGAGTTCACACAAGAAAGGCAGGATCACTACAGCAAGTTTCGTCACCGATGACAAAATTTTCAGTTGTTGCATGTATGCATCTCCCTTTACATCGTGCCCATATCCCCCATGAAGCATACATGTGTGATATCGACAGATTTCTCCTAAATTATCCTTCCGACCTCCCACACCTTCCCTTACTCCCAGTGAGTAAATGTCAACGAAACAACGATCGTATTATCAGCGTATTAATTGTCAGTTCATGCATCCGGTTAAAATCTTTACTGAGAATGGTGAGAGTTCAACAGTTGTGAGTCAGGATAAGGTTTGTGCTTGTGACAATGACAGCCATGTGCACCAAAGCAAAACAGTGTGGGCGGTACCCGTAAAGCTCTTATCCAATCGTTTAGCTCCATTCAATCACATGCCAATGTATAACCCTGCCCATCGACCCTGCCCAGTCACATGCTCACAACATGGCGGTAGCTTCGAACATGAAGGCAGGCGTAGGTTTGGTGTTGGTCTGCGCGTTTGTCTTCACTACTGAGGCCCTGTCATCAGATCATCTGATTTACAGATCTGTATATCACAAAGAAAGGGGCATACTTGATTTCTTGGAGAAAGCTTTATTTCATATCTCCGGAGTGGACCCAGAAGTCTCGTACAATGTGGTACGTATACGCCACCATTCTGTAAGGGCCTATGCGTGCATAGGCAATTTTCCGTTTTGCTATGTTTCGTTTTCGTTGTCAGTGTCCGTTGCTTTAGAGTAAATAACCCCATGAATTTCAGCACCTTTCACGCATCTACCATGTCAGGCACCAAGTATCCTCAGGAGATATGGAACAACGAGGTGTCGGCCATCACCCAATAATCAAACTTGGGAAGTTTAAAGGAACCAAGGGACCAAAATGTATCCTGTTCCTCTTGAACTGTACCAGGCAGTGACTGTCTGTAAAACTAATATTGATCGGTCCCTTCGTAAGGAGTGAATTCCAAGAATTGACATGATTGAAGACATACTATTTCGACTTTTATTATGGCATTTTCAGGGGTATTTACAGCATTTATTAGTCCACAATATTTGTACACTGAGAGAGAGGGAAGCCAGTCAATCCATCATCAGAAGACTTGCTGTGTGGTGACTAACTATATTAGGATGTATATAGTAAGCCATACAGCGGTTTCGAGTTGCGCATAGGGTAGACAAACAAAAGCACATGGTCATTCATATCAGCCTTAACATTACAGACTTCGGCAACAGCCCAGTGTAGAGCTCATTTTTTTTTTTTCTGTGTTTTTCACAGTTTTCCACTTGAAACAGCCCTAGAGCCCACGCATGGCCTCAAATGTCACATACAGAGTGTGAAATGGGCTGAATTGTGTGTGACTGCCTACAGTTGCAATGCTATTAACACAGCCATAAGTGTCTGTTTATCTACCAGAGAAGGAAATCCAGTCATGCAAAGTCCAAACAGCTGTCTGGCTTAATATATATACACACATACATGTTTACGTCTATTTGTGTTTTTATAACAATAGAGTCAGCTGATTACGAGTAAAGGTTATCCCGTGGAGGAATACACAGTTCAGACAAAGGATGGCTATTTACTGGGGGTGCAGAGAATTCCCCATGGGCTCAACACAACAGACAACTCCACTCGGCCAGTCATCTTCCTGCAACATGGACTGCTCTGTTCATCCACAAATTGGGTCTCAAATCTGGCCAATGAAAGCTTAGGTGATTGTCAAAGACACAAGTTACTTCTTACTTTACTATGGATCGTTATGAATTTATCAATTTTGAGATATTTTCTTTGAATCTGTGTCCAATACAAGTGATGTCAAAGTCCATTCAAGTCCATTCGAGACTGCAGACATCCGGGCTTTAGCGATTTTACTTGAGCTAACACACTGTGCTCACATAGACACGGCAGTGAAAACATTGACAAAATAACATGGAAGTTAATACAGAACTCTGCTTCACATACTGTAATTTCTGGTTATTATCAGCCATAGTTCTCAGAATATTGTCCAGTGTTGTTCATATTCCTGTCCCTTCCCATGATTGCTGCTGCTGCTGCAAGCTGGTGAAATGCCCAGATGTCTGCAGTTTCGAATGTGATCAAGATCTGAGGCTCAGATCCAGGATCTCATTTCTCCTCAGTTAGCCATTCACGATTCATTCTGTGTTCTAAATATTTCTACATGCTTGACTTTTAATCAAAGTTTTACTCTGCAAGTTCACTAGGATATTAAAGACAAAAAGGGAGACTTCGTGATTTTTTTTCCGAAAACAAAATGTTTTCTTGATATATTTATTTATTTTACACCTATAACTGCTGATAGTAGAAGTAGGTAAGGGTCTAAATATAATTTTCATCTTCCATACAGTTTGTCACCACGATATGGCTGAAGCATTATTCATTCATTCATTCATTACAGTTTGCATGTATACAAGTATGTGTAGTTCACTGATATCTTTTATTCATAGGTTTTATTCTAGCGGATGCAGGATTCGATGTTTGGCTGGGAAATGTCCGTGGTAACACATATGCCAAAAAGCATATCCGTCTTGATCCAACCAGTGAAGAGTTCTGGAAGTTTAGGTAAGTAACAAATGCAGATTGAGATCTTGAAGACCAGTCCCACCAAAAGGGTTAATAATGAGGGTGTTCTCAGGGTTTCGACTATCATTTTAGAACCCAGTCACATACATGTAGGCCCATGAGTTGAAGGCCTGGTTCTTATCATTGGCCTCCTGTTCATGAAGCTAATGGAGTTTTCTAATACTATGATAACTTGTTGTGGAGATTTGTGAATGACATGAAGCCCTACCAAATTGATAACGTATAACATCTGTAAAAGTGTAACTTGTGTATTATTAGAAAAAAATTTACAGTTGTTTAATTGGCTATTGATTTCATTGTTTAAAAGCCCAAAGGAAAAAGTCCAAAGAATGAAGAATTAACTGCATTTAAAAAGGGGTAAAGATATGAATGCATGCAGTGAGTTGTATGTGCATTATTGCATATCAGTTTCTGTAATTGTCCTCATAATTAACTGCATATTATTTAATGGTTGGTAATTATCATTTATGTCAAAGTCTCAGAAGACATGCTGTAAAGTGCGGTAAAAAATAAATCACGTATATTAAGTCCAGCATTAAGGAAGAAGTTGTGTCATGTACCTGACAAAGTGTGGGGGCTATGATGGTTTGTCTTGATTTCTGCCTGAACTCATCCACCAGTAAACTTCTCCACTGTTAGTGTTATATAAGTCAAAATTCTTACATCTAACTCTTGTGTACATCGTGAATTGGAAATCAAATAAATAATAACAGAGCATCTGTATGTACTGTAGTAATTTATTTCTGGATTAGTGAATGTAAACTGTGAGGTTCTAAAATTGCATATCAAATAATCGGTTTTTGTTTTGTGAATGTAGCTGGGATGAGATGGCACGCCATGACCTGCCGGCCATGCTGGAGTTTGCCCTCGCCAAATCAGGACAGTCCCAGCTGTATTATGTAGGTCATTCCCAGGGAACACTCATGGCCTTCTCCGAGTTCTCCAGGAATCAAAACCTGGCTAAAAAGGTCAGAAACGCTTGGCTCATGTGCCCAGAAGATCAAAGTCACCCAGAAATATTTGACATATATTTTTGTCATTTAGAGATAAGCAAAAATTATATAAATGGAGTTTACATGTACATGTTCATAAAGTCTCAAAGAGGAGAAAATAAAAAATGAAGCAAAGGTCATGGAAAAGACCATTTGAAACAATCTGAAGGGTACATCTTGCATTTTATAGTTGTAGGTACATGTACAGATGGCAGGGTGAATGGAAGGGGGCGTCTTTTGTTGTGATAATGTGAAGGCTTTATTCCTCTTGTTCCAAGCAGCAGGGGACCTCCGTGGCTCAGTCTGTTAGTGCGCTAGTGCAGCACAATGACCCAGAAGCCTTCCATCAACGTGGTTGCTGTGAGTTCATGCTGGCTTCCACTCCAGCCGTACATGGGAAGGTCTGCCAGCAACCTGCAAATGGTCATGGGTTTCCCAGGCTCTGCCCAGTTTCCGCCCACCATAATGCTGGCTGTTGTCGTAGAAGTGAAATATTCTTGGGTATGACGTAAACCACCAATCAAAGAAATAAATAAATAAATTAAAAATTAATACACATATACATGTGTTTATATGCAGGTTTTAGTCTCAAGAGGTCATTCACATTTAAATGCCATCTTACAGGTCCTGTTAGGGCATGGCGTTGTCCATCTGTCCTTCTGACCATATCTGTCCAAAACTTTTTGGTGTTATAAGGAACACACTTTACATAGAGTTGTAAACTTTGTTAAACTTTTAATCTTTTTGTGACAAGCACATTTATCCTCATTAAAATTAACGATTTAAACCCCTAGGCTTTTTGTTATGTATTAGTTTTTCAAGTCAACTTTTACAGTATTTCAAGAGCTCGTTCACGTAAGAGTTGGAAATCTGTGCTTTGATCATAATCATTAGGCCTGTAGATATTGTCTGTCTGTTATTCAAACTGATTTGACCACACATGTATTTTGAGGTTTTCTAATGTACTTCTGTAACAGCAGAATTCCTTCAGTACCATGTAGCATGCTCAAATGCTGGTATTAAACAAGTGGTGTTCCCAGTGATCACTAATGTTTGACCGCCCCCAAAAGTAGGTATATATTGTGAACATGTGTTAAAATTTAGATATCATCCCAATTTAGCATTAGGGTCACACTCCCTATCATCATATCGCCCCAGTTTCCTCTTATTACTTTGTCAGTTAATATACAAGTAGGCTATCACGTACACATCTGTCAGCTTGAGCTTAACTGATATGAGTTTTTAACTGTCGCACCCAAAAGCCTCAAAATCTTTTTTGCATTTATTTTGGTATTTTGAAGATATTTCGAAGATTCAGATATTGCATGTTCATGTTTTTTTCATTGTAATGGTTAAAAGTATGAAAAATACCTCAGATTAAATGAATTGCGCCTGTGCTGTAACATCATGTTTTGTGTTTATCCTTTTTTTTTCTTTTTTTCTTTTTCAGTGTATGCAATCAGTTGTCTCTAATACGATATGATCACATATACATGTATTACGCCAGAAACTGAAGATGACAAATGCAGTACACTGAAAATTACATAATTCAAGTAAAATATAGTTATAAAAATGACAAAGGGTATTATTGACAGAGAGGATGTGTTGAAATAAATTGAAAAATGAACTTTCTAGACTCTCAAATCTGTTCACATACTGGTCTAACCTTGAACAGGTGACCTGTCTGAGCGTGTACATGTAGTACCATTGAAGGTGAATTATGTGTACATGTATTGGTATGTTCCTGTACTGAACAGGCTAAAAGTTTTAACATCCATTATCCTAGTTCATTACTAGCACACCTCTAGCAGTTAACCATTCCACAAGGCTTAATATGAGAAGTGTACAGCTACTTCAGTTGAAGTCTGAATGTACCCCTGAAGCCAACCATAATTCTCAACACCCAGCACGAGACTAATCACTGGCTAAAGCACTATAGGCAGACCACAAACACACTACTACTACACTACTGTTCACTAATGTTTAGCCTCACCAGGATTGTTTATGTTACTACAAATTCTAAAGTTAGCCTGTCTTTAATTTCTCTCAGGTGCGCAAGTTCTTTGCTCTTGGACCGGTGGCTACAGTGGGTGACATAGAGAGCCCTCTGAAGTTCTTGTCACTTCTTCCAGATCACGTAAGAGTTCTAAGATGTTGTTCACTTTCATCTTTTAAAGCTATAATAGGCAATTAATTTTTTTTTTTTTTTGACAGTGGCAGTGAATTATTTTCCTTTCATTTGTTGTACACCTGGAATTGAAACTTAAATAAGATATGTTGATCCATGAAGTTATGGTTACTCTTTATGTCTTAATATCTGCCTTCCATGGGAAGACTTTGGTTTGTCGTCTTTCCTTTCCAGGGTTTCCTGTTGGTGGTTGTGGTCAGGTTTTCTTGTATTAAACAATTGCTGTCTCAGGCACCATTAATGTTTTATGGCTTTTTTTTTTCTGTAGTAGGTCTTGGTCTGATTAGTGATTGAAAGGCGCCTGCCTTTCAATCACTGAGACACACGGGACAAGGGTTCAAGACCAGCCCTGGGCAGAGTCAGTTTGTAGCTTTCCCTGCCTTCACTCTTCATGGGGTTTTGTTGACACAGAGTGGTCAGTGAGGCCCATATGGCAGTTTGCACACTATCTTATGTTATTGTGCATGTTGTATCTATACATCTATATGGGGAAAAGTTTGTCAGTAACTTGCCAATGTTTGTCCGTAACTTGTCAGTGGCCAGGGGTTTGTGACCATAACTCTGATTTCCACTGTCCATAGCCATATCTGCCATCCTGTACTAAGTGAGTAAAAAATTCATGCCATGGTTAACTTTAGCTTCATGGTGCACTGTTTCAGCTTCTCTATGCTCTGATTCAGTTTTTTATGATTATATTTCATCTCACATTGCAGCTGCTGTATTTCATGTTAGGAAGGAGAGATTTTTTGCCTAGCAATGAGATATTCAAACTGCTGGCTGGGACACTCTGTGAGCATTGGGAGACAGAGCCATTATGTGCTAACGTGCTATTCCTTATCTGTGGATATGACCAGAAGGAGTTGAATGCTGTGAGTTTGAACATGTTTGTGTTCAGCTGAACTTGTACATTTATGATCTGTCAGGCTTTAGCTTAAGCATTGTCCAAATAAAAAATGATACCGTTAACTACATGTGAACAGGAAGTATTGTCCAAATAATACTATGTATGTTTTTGCCTTAAAAATTTGTACGACAAAATGGATTTTTAGAGGTAAACTGAAGTCATAAAACTGCTGAAACTGACATTCTTCCAACAGGCTGTTATCCTATATGTACCTGCCAAAGAAACATAGAAACACCTTTCTAAAATTAAAACTTGAAGAGACAAAATGAGTACATTAATTTAGCCATGGATGAAATGCTAGGTTAAATACAGTACTTGTTGAATTGGGCACATTTTGTCACTGATATATGTCAGATTATAAGCAAGTATAGTTGTCAAAATAATACATGTTAATTTTATTCCCGACACAGCAACATTTCTTGTTTTCCCTAATTCTTCTAATTTTTGGGACAGCTATTAGCACTGCTGAGAGACAAAAGTTACATTTGTTGCCCAGTTTGTCAAATAAGTAAAAATGTGGATACTTTTTCCAGTAGATAGAGCAAGCGTGTGATGGAAAAGAAACTGTGTATCCCTGTGACAATAATACATGTATGGATGTAGGCTAAAATGGGCAGACCAAGTGTCGCAAAAATCAGAAGAAATAGGGTAACAAAGAAGTGAAAAAACTTTGCTGTCACCTCCAGACAAACCATAATAGGAATTTTTTTCAGTGTAAGACATTTTACACTCAGTTGTCATTCGTTTGCCAAATAGTAAACAGTTTTTATCATTAATTTTGAAAATAATGAAGTAGATGTGGTTTACTAAAAATTTAAGCAGGCATTTTGCCAAATGAGAAATTACGGAAAATGGTGACAAAACGAATGAGCCCACCAAAAGGGAATAAATAACTGCCATCAAGATGCAAGTAGTTTGCTATGTGAACATAATGCTGGCCATGTCTTTATTGCTTTTGTTTCTCTCACAGACACGTATGCCAGTGTATATCAGCCACACCCCAGCGGGAACCTCTGTACAGAATCTCATCCATTTCTCACAGGTGAGGGACAGGTGGAATACATACCAATGATATGGCTGTTTTATTCCCCAGGTGGCACGTAAACATAATCATTCAATCAATCATTCGTTCATTCGCTCAGAATAGCCTGCAAAAATGAAATTTGGGTGAGACAAAAGACGATTAATAACTGTATCTGAAAATGCCTGCACTTAGGTTTAAAGATTTTTTTTTTGTCACCAAATTAAATGCAGTCAAATGTTTAAGCATGTGGTGTGTTCTGTGGTCCACATTGATAATGTCTGTCAAGAGTGGTGTCACAAGACTTTTTCTAAACCTTTATGTTCAGCTCTGAATAAAATTAAATTGAACCATACCCCTGTAACATGTGCCTGTGTATGGAAAAGCTAATATGAAATCAAAGTTCTGCTCTAGGGCCAGGGAAAAATGGGTGTGACAGGTTCTTCTCCCTTACTTCCTAGTGTTACAACATCATGTCCTCTAGCCTTATGGTTCCACTTTAAATAAATAACCTATGTCACAGTGTAGAGTGTCTCTCTAAAATATTACTGACAGAGAAAATTACTAACTTTATAGAGAGCTGCTCATGGTTGTTGCTAAAAGCATTAGGCTTGAAAGCAATTCTTGAAACCTATGGGAAAGTTGAGAGTGGCATTTTTTTTTTTTCTTTTAGGAATGAATAAACATGTTTAGGTCTGTTATTCAGTGTTATATTCCACGTACGGTATTTATCCTCTGTGGTGCTAAATGGGAATTGTTCTATTTACAGATGGTGAGATCCAAGCTGTTTCAGAGTTATGACTTTGGCTCAGCTGAAGAAAATCACAAACACTACAATCAGGTAAATAATCTCATAGATTTTTGTGTCTGTTGTATTTTTGAGTTTATCTCTTAAGCTTTGAAACAATGCTTGTCTCTAGAACAACATTTTCCTATATTGCAGTGGTTCAGGTTAGTTGAAAACAGTTAATGTAAACTTAAAGAGAATCTGTGTAATAAAATTGCAATGAAATTATGTCTTAAGGCTCATCATAATTTGTGGATGAAGATTTTTGTGTATTAAAGGAGATATGTTCAAAGTGTTATTATAAACTATTGGTCATATAACTTTTAAGGAGGACATTTGAGTGATGTCAGACTGATATCAAAGTGGAATATATATCTGTAAGATGGTCATTCAAAACAAAAAGATATATACTGATAAACTGTCTTCTCTACACAGAGCATTCCCCCACTACACCATGTTGAGAAGATGAAAGTACCCGCCGTTGTGTTCTGGGCAGGCAAGGATCTACTGGCTGATCCAAAGGTAGGCACTGGGAGTGGCATGCAGAGATGAATTTCATTTGTTTATTTGTTTGATTGATTTATTTGATTTATTTATTTGATTGGTGTTTTACGCCGTACTCAAGAATATTATGTTGGGAGGAAACCGGACAGAGCCCGCAAGAAACCCACTACCATCCGCAGGTTGCTGGCAGACCTTCCCACATACGACCGAAGAGGAGGCCAGCAGGAGCTGGGCTTGAACCCACAGCGATCGCATTGCTGGGAGGCTTCGGTCATTGTGCTGCGTTAGCGCGCTAACCGACTGAGCCACGGAGGCCCCTGTTTGATTGATGTTTGACACAATTGTTCAGAATTTTTCTCTTATTCAGTGGAATTGGATTTGTGGATGGAGGAAAGTGGAGTAGATACCTGACAAATCTCATGGCCAAAAAAAAGAGCACAGCAGGATTTGAACTCCTGATAATTCGTGAACGTGAACTGTCCTGGTTGATCAATTTTTTTGCAAAAAATTAGCACAGTATATCGAAGAGGTATCCGAAACAAGAAGCCAAAGTGATTTAAGGAATGAAAGTAGCTGGATTTTTAAAAAAACATTTTTTTTTTCACGACCGATACATCAAGTTTCATTCAGCTTGGTATTCTCTACACTCTTATCTGCCTTTGAAGTTCCCCTGGTGTAGGATGTCATAGTGGCAGTATGCCATTTTGTTCAGTAATCAACTGTGCTAATCACACACCAAATTAAAATGGGATTATCTTTCATGCCTTCCCATCAAACTCCTCCATGGTTAGTCGCTATCGGACGTGACCATTTCAGATTGAATAAGCACTCTAAATTATACACTACCCATTCTGTGCAGATGTGTTTTGACGTGGCATACGGACTAGTGAACATTGTACCTGAAAACCAGAAGTGCCACAATTATGTCATGCATATTTGGCACTCCATCAATTTTACAAGGCAGACAAGCGACTCACAATTTTCTTCTCGGAAATTTTAAAGTATTTAATATATTTTTGTTTTCTACAAGTAAAAATACTCAACAGGTGCATTTTTTTTTGTTTGCATCATATTTTTTATATCACAGGTGTATGTTTCAGTTTAGTAAAGTGAAAAATAAAACCAGGACAGTTCACCTTTTAAGCAAGACCTATGTGAGAAAGTAGTCCGGTTACTTTATGAGTGAAGGAAATCAGGAAAATATTATTAGCAGAAGACTGAAATTATGCTGCTCTTCCAGGAAGTGTCAGAAAACGCATAATACTTTAACCACCTTTCATTGCTTGCATGTGACAAACTTCCCAGCCAAAGTACTGGGCGAAGGATTTCAACTCACAGCTGTCACTCTTTTACATCTGTACAAGGATTGAAGATGGTGATGGAATTGTTAGTGAATGACCTCTGTTGTACCTCCGTAGGATGTGAAGATGCTAATGGCCAGAATCCCACACCTGGAGGCCAGTTTTGAGATACCCGAGTGGGACCACCTGGACTTCATCTGGGGGATGAACGCTGCGCCGGTTGTCTATGACAAAATAATCAAGATAATCCGTGGCAGCCCTTAGAGTGCTGTGAGTAGATGTGACATAGATCAGTGCTTCTCAGCTATTTCTGTTGGTGTAAGACGCTATTCCATTCAGTGCTCAGTGAAGGTGACGGTTAAGGTTTCTTGAGTTATTTAATTGGGTACTGGATTTCACAATTAGTTGGTCAATTCAAATGGATATTTAAGAGTATTTAATTTCACCTGAAGCATCATGGTAAGGCCTTTGTGTGCCCCTGAAAGTGCAGTTTGAAATGCAAAACTTTAGGTGAAGTCCAGTACTTATTTATATGCAAATACTTGTTATACTTGTGTTGTCTGGTATCACAGGGCCTGTGACAGTGCCTGGCAAAAGCAAAACCCATCTATGCACATTTTGACCCAAACTGTGACAAAATGCAAACTGGGCTTCATGATTTATTGTTATTTTTCTGTTTTATATATTTTATTTCCATCCAGTATTGAAATAAGATCCTATTTAGTAGTCTGCACTGTACATCTGCCTTTAGCATTTAAAGGCATGTTGAAAAATATTAATTTCTTTTCAGTCTTGATTTTTTATGTTTCCACTTTTCACATTGAAAACCTGACAGCATCATCATACTGTGTTATCATTCTTGATACCTTGAATACACATTCACACATATATACCATGGTATACAAGTAGCTAGATATACATGTACACACATATACTGTAAAATAGTACTGTAATATATACATGTACACACATATACTGTAAAATAGTACTGTAATATATACATGTACACACATATACTGTAATATAGTACTGTAATATATACATGTGCACACATATACTGTAATATAGTACTGTAATATATACATGTGCACACATATACTGTAATATAGTACTGTAATATATACATGTGCACATATATACCATGATATAGTGGAAAAATTGCTGAACAGAAGCATTACATATTCCTTCATTTGAAACAGAATTGCCTCAAATAAAATCCAGTATTTTGTTTTCAGAGTCAAAAAATGTCTTGTGCATCTCAGATGAAGAAGACGCACCTCCACATTCCAAGAAGTGCTCATTCCTGCTTACACAACTGCAGTATTTACAATTTTTATGACAAGTCATATATATACTGGATGTATCTTTGTATAGTATGCTACATACTAGTTTGTTGCGAATTTAGCACACACTCTTAGTGCCTTAATTTTATCTCCTTTTTAAATAATAAAACTTCTTTACTGTATTTGTTAATAAAGGAATTTTTAAACTGAATGGTGCTGCATTTGTGTATACATGTATATTATCATAGATGTTTTATTTTAGCTGGCTATTACATAATATTTTACTGGTAGCACACCAACGTTGTAACTTTCTTAACCTCTTACTTGATGTCAAATATTAAGCTATACACTGCATTTGTTAACTAGCAGTTATCTGCTATGGAACATTTTTAACTTTAAGGAGCCATCCGTCTATAAATTTGGGTTTGTTGAGAAACATTCAATAAACAATATGTTTTATGTTTACATTGTACAGTGTGCAGAATAACTGACATGTACAGTTGACAAGTAATATCTGTTTGCTAGGATAAGAGATTTGACATAATACAGCCATTACCTCCTGGGCCAAATGAGATTTGCTTGCACCCCACTTTCTCTTGAAAAATGGTCTAAATGCAATATTTTTGTGCAGAGCTTGAAGTACATGTATCGTCAAGGAGATAGAGGTACACAGTATTGTGAAGTATGCAGGGTTAAAACATAGAAATTGAGGATAAATTGTTGCTCCTAATTTAATTACAGTTTCCATTGTGATTCTGTATGGAATCTTGGTAGATGGGTATTTTAATCCAAATCAAAATGTGCCAAATAAAATCTTGACTTTCAGCAAAGCTTGTTATGTTCTTGTTTGTTTCTTGTTTATATGGTGGAATCATTGAAACATTCATTTGGGGTCCAATGCAAATGTAGGTCTTTGACAAGTCAGATTGCATATTCATGTCTAGTTCTTGCTGCTTTGGCTGTGGCTTTAAGTCTGAAGGTTTGTCAGGTATCTAGCAAAGGTCAGTGGTTTACTGCTGGCACTCTGGCTGAGTCCACCGCTAAACCTGTCCGCCATCGTTGCGTTGAAAAATTCTGGAGAGTCGTGTTAAAACTAGACTCAAATGATGACGTTGTGTCATCAGATGTCATCAGATGAATTTGGAAATATACACATCTCCCACATGACCATTATTGTCCAATGAAAAGCAGTATTTTGTATGGATGAGTTCAAATACACGTATATGCTCAATGGCGTTTTGAATAAATTTGATGCCTGGCATCGTTTTCTTAAAGTTGAATAATACTATAGGGGAGGACGTTGTTGTCTAAAAATTCACAGCGCTCCGTGACAGACCACCAGGATCGAAAATAGGGCGGCAACTCTAATTAGTGCTACACCCCTTGTGGGGTCACATCCAGCCAAGGCTCATTCTAAGGGCTGTCCTATCCAGTCCATACCTCAAGTAGTATATACTCTGTATAGCATAGTCACACCCACCCTCTGCTCAGTGTGATGTAGTCATACCCACCCTCTGCTCAGTGTGGTGTAGTTACACCCAACCTTTATTCAATGTGGGGTATAGTCACATCCAGCCTGTTCTCAGTGTGAGGTTATCACACCCTTGGGGAGTGTAGTCAAACCCAGTTTTACAGTGCTGTCTCTTAAATCTAATACCTTCTCTACATGGAGGTGCTCATAGTTATTTGTTTTGTTTACTTCTCAAACTGAACCTTTCATTGGAGAAGGTTACTTCACTCATTCCATGGCTGCATGAGTGGAGGATACCAAGCTGTCTGGTCTGTTCAGTACAAAAACGTATAAATAAATACAAAGCAACAACAAAAGTTTGTCCAGCATTTCTTTAATTGCATGATAAAAGATCTCAACAGTTCATTGACTATTATCACAAAAATAAACTTGCTCTGATATTATCTGTGTATTATAGTGCATAAAAAGAAAGACTATATTTAAAAGAACACTCAGGGATTAAAAACTGTATATGTGCAAGCCTCTCCTACCGTAGTATGCAATTTCAAATGTCATAACTACCGTATGTAGGACTTGGTACCAAACTTCACTATTCTTTATGGCATCAAAAATCCTGTAGCGCCTTACAAAAGTTTCAGTGCATGTTATCACCGATCAACATAGTTATCGTAAGACTTTCTTTGTTCATTTCTTACAAACATTGTTTAACAAAGGCAAAAACATCTCAAAATGTCATCTTCACATACATGGTAAATATACATTTATGTAAATCATTGCTTTAATACCAACCTGAACTGTAATCCTGGTACAACAGTTTAAATATTTCAGTAAGACTTTCATAAGAAATCATTTGAAAGCATTAATAATTCATCTCCAAATTAAATTATACATCATGTTTTAAGATCATAATTATTTATATTTATTGTCTATTTCATACTTCCATGCATTTTTTGTATACATTTTATATATAAACATTTGTTTATGAAAGCTGCAAAAGTTTGTTCAAACCACATTACTAAAAATAATTTATACCGTTCCATATATTAAATATACCAACTTGACAACACTTTAATAAAGTGCTTTCATTTCATGATATATGCACTAGAAATAAAAATGTTAAAATGCAGATTTTGATCTGGCAGATTTGTATTACACGAAACATAACAAAGAAAAATAAATTATAAATAGGAAAAAATTTATGATGCATACACATATTTTACAATCTCTATTGTTATAACAAAACCAAATTACATATATACATGGAATAGGTATAAAAATTAAATAAAACTGAGCAATTTATGAAAGGCTTCATCAACAGAACATGTGTACAATGTATGTTCACTGATACAGCAATTTGCAAATGCATTAAAAGCTTTGTGTAACAAAATATACCTGTACATGATTAGATTATTCCCAACATTAAAGCCATGACTTTGCAGTAAAAAGTTAGGTTGATAAAAAATTATTAAATTACAACCTCAAAACAGTGTAAATACTGTAAATAGCTTATTATTGCATAAATACATACAATGCAATACATGCAACTGGTCATGCATGTACATGAATTTTTAGAACAATACAGTTTTTATTTCTTCACACTGGCAAAGCACACACATATACATTTAATACATGTATATTCAAGCACCATGTTGGCATGTCTGAAAAGTCATCTACACTTTGATTTTCACTGGCTGTAACAGTTGAATAGGTTAAGTCTCCAGAAGGTCAACAACACGATGTCTCAAGATTTCTCCATATGTGAAATCTACAATTTACGGGACCAGGTGCCAATTTTACAGAACACCGTGAAGGTGTAGCACTACATACATATTTGTCTCTAACCAATACTTAACATTTTAACATCCATATAACACTGGTTTACCTGTAACTGAATGGAATGTTGTAGTACATACACTGATGTGGCAGAGTACAGTTAGCACCAATACTGATCTTCAAAATCTAGGAAATCAACTGATACGTTTCACTAAATACACAAGTAGCATAATTCCGAAAAATACATTTTGAGCCAAAATAAATCATTCGATTTTAAGAGTTATGCCACTTGTGTATTTAACTTTAAAACCAATTCTTCTTTTTAAATTTTAAAATTGAAGCATTTCACTCTCAGTCCTCTGCTTGACCACCCTCCTGGTTTCATCTGCCCTGTCACCCACAAAGTAACGAAGAATGCCATTTATGAGGGGCGTCATGGAGGCGGGCTCACGCTCATAGGCATGCATAATTGAGGCCGTGGAGAGAGCGAAAAGGGCAACAGACGAGTAAGGTACCCAGGGAACTATACTCCTCTCTATGCCCCAGATGAAGAGAGCGTAGAGAAGGTGGGGGATGAGAAACAACACCAGCTCCTTACGTCTGTTTGCCCGCTCAAATAGTACCCCGAGTCCACCAATCAGTCCTGCCCCAGCAGGGATATAGTGTCTCAGGGGTGGAGGTTCCCCATGGGCATTCCGCAGGATGCAGATCACGTACTTCGCTAACATCACCATGGATGCCAAGAATGTCGTTGACATAACTGTGTTCTTGATGAGAGAGCGTAGTACTTTTGCTGGCCTACAAAGAAATCAAATTTAAACCATGATATCAATTCATAGCTTAATTAACATGCACTGTCAATTCTACCAAGTTTGAAAAAAAGTTTAAACCTAAATTTGTGCTAATAAGACCACATATCACTCTCATACCATTTGAAATGTATAGATCCAGCTTGTGATGGAAAAAACTGGAATTATGGTGACTAGTGGCATGTCGAAGCGTCTGCAGCTAACAGGGAGCATCTGGTCAGGAGCTTTTCTTTTCTGAGCACGTTCTACATTTCTGCAACTCAAAGTGTCCTGATCCTTTATGCTACACAAGTTTTTCAACAAAGGCGTTACGCCTAGGTCGACTTTGTCGAGTTGGACGCAGATGTTTACAATCACAAGTAAACTTGTACTTGGCTAAAATACGATTTCTGATTTAAAGAATGGAATAAATTATTGAAAAGTCATGTTGCACCTGTAACAAAAGTTAACATTTGCAAATGACAATAAAGGCTATTAGTGTTGGGCCATCATTAAACATATGTTTGTTGGGACTAATCTATACTTCATTCCAAGAAAAGGCTCTAGTCTAAAGTTTTTGGAAGAAATTTTTTTCCATTTTTCTTATATTTCATTTACATTTTTCTCTCCCTATTAATTTCTTTAAAATCCCTATGTTTTCATTATGCAGAATAAAAATCCCCCCCCTTCAAAAAAGCCCCCACTCTTTTATTCATATCGTGTCAGGTGATGACAAACAAAGAATTTTTAAGGATGGCCTTATCAGCTTAGGTGTGGCTTTCCCACTGACATATTTACCTGTTGAGGAGCAGCTTACGCCTAAAGATAAGAACTGGTGCAAGATGGATTGGCAGGTACAGTTTGGCGAAGGACGGCCAACTCTGGGCCAGGTCAGTGAGGGCGTGACGAGTGCAAGAGTCTTTGTGAAGACCCACCTCACTACAGGTGAGAAACTTCTCCCCAGGTACGCGAAACAACTGGTTTAACTTGTCATCCGTATAATCCCGGGACCACTTGAGGACGGAGTAGTAATATCCCTTGGGTAACAGATGAGGCCTGAGGGCGGTGCAGTACACCAAGAAAGAACAGGACAAGCAGAACATCAAGGTGTCACCATGAGCTAGGGAAGGGATTTGACCGCGCGTGATCAAGGTCGACACAAGGGCACCGAGAGCTCGTGATATCGTGAACAACGACAGAGTTCTCCTTCGTACTGGGTTCTCCAAGACTATGGTCAGTCCAGCTAGCCCACCTGCAATACCATGATTCCATCCATCCTGCAGGGCAAACCAGAACACAAAATTACTGGTTAAATACTTGGTAAAATCTTCACTTCAAAGATGTAAGTCTATACTGATCGATCAAAAAGATGTGGATTCAGCTGGATTCAGCTTAATTAGCATTTCAGACAGAAAAGTCAAATGGAGATACCATATGAAAGATTAAAAACTGGAACAATATCACTGACCTAAGAGACATGTCACTGGATTTTGAAGTCTCCACACAACTCTCTGTTTTAATATTTGATTTTAAGTGGTAAAAATTTCAAAAATTGAACCCATCTTTATCTAGGTGGTAAAAAGAACACATCTAAAAGGTAATTAACAAAGAAAATGACACTTATCTACACTACAACTATACATATATTAAAAGCCATATATAGTTACCCTTTCCCTTGGCTCTTGGAACTCAGAATGTATGGAGATATTCCTTGGCAGAAGATAGCAAGTCCTAAAGTTTGAATATTACATTGGTTTAATTTATCAGTGTTATTTATTTATTTCTTTGATTAGTGATTTACACCAAACTCAGACGATGTCACTAATATGATGGTAGTCCTTGTTATAGGTGGAGGAGACATGCAGGCCCAATGTAATTACTTCACCATAGACTTGAGCACGGTGTTAAACACTATCACATAAATACATTAACTAATTAATTCACAGTTCACCTAGGAACTCTAATCCTCTGAATGGAACTGACAGCCTAATGTTACAGACTTCAGCAGTGCAATTATCTATCCGTATACTTATTTATTTATTTATTTGATTGGTGTTTTACACTGTACTCAAGAATATTTCACCTACACGATGGCGGCCAGCATTACAGTAGGAGGAAAATGGACAAGGCCCATAGGAAACCCAAGACAATCAGCAGGTTGCTGGAAGGACCTTCCCATGTATGGCCGGAGAGGAAGCCAGCATGAGTCTATTTACAGTTGCATGCACAAGATTAAGTTAAGCCTAGACAATTCTCTAAATCCCTTACTTAAAAATAAAAAAAGAAAGTTCACCACATTTAACCAATACAAAAAGATATAGTCACCTTTGTTCCTCTAATTTTATGGATTGTTCTCACAAGGATCTCGTACACACTGGGGTATAGACCCAGAAATGCTGCAAATCTGACACAATCTTTGCTCAAGATCTCTTTTGGAATGTTTGGCAATCTAAAATAACAAAAAGGAACCATAAAAAATAATTTATCTGTACAAGATAATGGTTTTTGTTCACATTAAACCATATGCAGTTTGAAATAACTTTTCGAATAGCTGTTAACAGTTCGAAACTGGCCATGGCTTTTCCACTGATAATTATGCACACGTAAAAGTAAAAGGGAAACATCACTGTTCATGAAAAATCCAAACTCTAAAAAATAATAAATATGTTTATATCAATGCATACATACATTCATTACATAGGCCAAAACACATACAAGATGCCACACTTCTATCTTTTAAAAGCATTTGTGTAAGAACATGCTCTCGCCTTTGGAGAATACTCTACATGGATCTCAGTTTCTTAGCCAACTTCAGCTCAACAAGTTTACCGCCAGACTTCGGTTTCATGAAGCGCACTTAGCTAAGTATTCACCCGACTGCCACAACATATTTTATAGAGATAGGAATTGCATTTAGCTAAGGGCTACTTAGCACTACGTACGCTTCATAAACCCGGACAATGTGGACTATAAATATTGAACAATTAACTTTAAGTGGGACTCGGCGCGTACATAATGTTCATGTTGGGCTAGATAAACATAAGGACCACAATTTCAAAAGAGAGTCAAAACTACTCATGAAAGCGCATGTCGATCGCAAATCGCAATGTTTACATTATGACAGCTTTCCCATACCTTTCTCTGAACGGATTTTTCATCATGGCGGTCACCGTTTTGAAGCCCGCATACAGACCCACGCCGCTCAGGAAACCCTTCAGAAAGCGCCGGATAAATCGCTTTGTCAGCAGAGAGACGCCAGATGTTCTAACTTGCTCGGCCTCAATTGGGATTTCTTCGATTAAGTCACTTCTCGGAGAAAAGACGCTGCCCCAATCGGCAGCCGCCATCTTGGACAACGAGCTTGATCACCTGACACATCCAACGGTAAGGGGTCGTATTAAAATTTCAACATGAATTACACGCAAATGATGTATCCTAAAATAATTCACCAGAATATGAAATACTTAGCTCCAGCTACTAACCCCGCGGTAAAAAAATTGCGAAACTCGGCTATAAGACTTTTCTCTCAATGTTAATTTTATATCTTTGTATATTTTTAATTGACTGGAGTATTATTAGCATTATCGTCGGAGGAAACCAGGCAAAGGTGGGATGAAACCCATGACCGTTCACAGGTTGCTGGGAGGCATTCACACAGATGGCCGGAGAAGAAACCGGCAAGTGCTGAACTCAAAACTCAAAACGATTGCATTGGTAAGAGGCTCCTGGGTCATTCTGATTGGGTTGGGATTAGGGCCAATAAAGTGTATTTAATACCACAGACTGACAGATGTTTGATTTACAGGTGGCTCAGGAAACCAACCAGCTCAAACACCAATATCCACCTGACCTTAGCTGTCAGGTAGAACCGCTTTGTGCAAAGCGCGATATGGCTGAAATACTGCCAATATGGCATTACTGGTAAAGAACCTCAAATAATGAAGTTATGGTAAGAAAAAAGACCAGAGCAAACTGCATCTCAAAATACCTTCACTCGTTTTTTTCAAACTTTCTTTTTCCATCATATTTAGTGAAGTCAAAACTTTTTATTGTATGGTGAGCTTTATGTTGACTTATTTATTTATTTGATTGGTGTATTACATCGTACTCAAGAACATTTCACTTATATGACGGAGCCCAGCAACATGATAGGGAGGAAACCAGGCAGAGCCGGGGGAAACCCGCGACCATCCACATCGTTGCTGGCGGACCTTCCCATGTATGGCCATAGATGAAGCCAGCATTAGCTGGATATGAATTCACAGTGACTGCATTGGTGGGAGGCTTCTGGCTCATTACGCTGTGCGAGTGCGCTAACCAAGCCACAGAGGCCCTGGTTTTCAGGGACCATACAGGTAATCTGTCAACAAAGACATCATGGGGACCTTTTTAGTTTCAGATCCAGTTTTTAATGGTCTTTTTACTCACCATAACTATTACAATACATTAACATCACACGTACATGTACAAATGAACCCAAACTCGACGACATGGTGGGTGCAAGACCTTTATTATAAGTAATCATTAGTGATTTAGAGGAAAATTGTGAATTGACTGGTGCTAAGGCAATATGGTACATACAGGGTGCACCAAAAAAATGTACTCACCTTTCGCCTGAGCATTACTTATACATTTATACCATTTAATTTTCTGAAATTTAATGTTATTTTCTTTAATTTAACTCAACAGACTTGTATCTATGACAATAAACACCTACATCAAGACAAGATACACGAGTAATGGGCAATCAAAGAGTGAGTACATTTTGGTGGGGTACCCTGTATATGTACATCCACATTATGTGTGACACCAAGTTTCTTTTGTGTTCTACTTGCATGCTTATACTGAAAAATTTGAAATAAAAACAAAACGGAAATAAAGATAACATGTGAAGGGATAGGAAAATGAACAACACTGGACAATATTTTGAGAACTATGGCTGATAATAACCAGAAATTACAGTATGTTTTACTACAGAACAACCTGCATGGCATTTGTAAATTACAAACATTACCGAAACCTAGCTTTAAATTTATGAGGCTGTGAAGCAGGGTTCCCTATTAACTTCCAGGTAATTTTGACAATGTTTACACCGCGAGACGAGGCATATTGTACCCTATACACAGAGCAATTATAGATTCCTGCTGCATGTGGTCAGACACTGTCCATTTGAATTGTTAAGAACACCTCATTTCACCTCAGATGATCCCAATAAAACTCACAGAAATCATGTAATAAGATATGCTGAGGTTTCTCTTCACGTCCTACATAACGTTGAAGTATTACTTCAACAACAAAATTTGATACATTATACAGTGTCCAATTTTTGTTTTTTCAGACTTGTGGCTTCTGGTTTCTGGTTTAAAACAAGTTTAAACCTAAACTTACTTTTAGATCTGAATTATTCATAGCAAATTCCCATGGGTGTAGATCTGTACCTTTCTAGAATATGACATCTTCGCTCTAATTCCTTGAAAAATGATTTAAGTCGCTTGACATAACTACTGGAATCACTGTAGAGCTGGCTTTAAAAGCCATGCGGTCTGATCTCCAGTGTGCCGATCTAAGAGTGGGTCTGGGTGTGTGGAGTATTTGAAAACCACAATAAATACTAATCCAAATCCACTACTGTTCAACTGCTACTGGTCTTCTATACTCAGCGAGAGAAGCAATATTTATCGAGTATGCCAGTCACACAAGGTCTTTGATGATGAATGATTTTACAAGACGGCAGCTGAGTATCAAGCAGACATGGAGCCCATGAAGATCGAAAGCAGCACAAAAACAAAACGAACGCGATCACACATCTAACAGTGTGAAACCAATCAAAAGGGCGCTAAGTCACTTAAATTTTGGGTTTTTTTTTTTTATTTATATATACCGATAAAGATTTGTCCTCTGAATCATTTACCTCTCAGAAGTTGACAGGTCTGGCACTGTAGCCTGAATGATCCTCACAAAAACAACAAAATATTCCTGCATGCCAAGGAGTAAAAAATGACAATTTTAAACGTTATATTCATTTTACTGAATTGATACTTCAAATCTCCTCACTATAATACTTTCTAAAAAGAACATGTTTAAAAACTGGACACCATAAAAGTTAAATCTGTGCATCATCTTTAGAACTATTTGATAAAGGTTGTACTTTGGTCAACGACTTCCAGTCTGAGTTGGGAAATTATCATGACTATATAATGCATTGCTATGTGTTGTAAGATGGTAGTGAGGATTTGTCATTTCCCGCCCTTTTGCTACATTGGTGTGTGACGTTTCACAACGTTAAGGATAACATTCATAACTAGGTTATAACATTAGGTGTGTTGCTACTATCATGTACTTTAACATGGTCACTGTTATATTATAGCGTGGTAAACAGCCTGAAAGTTATGACAGATTTGAAATAGAATTAAATATGACTGAGTTGTTTCTTTGGGATTAAATGGTGTGTAGTTAGAATAGTAGATATAGTAGATTTTTCATACTTAACATGCTTGTAGAGTATACCTTGGCAAATAAGTAGTGGTTAAAAGTTGTTAGATGTATGCATTATAGTTTCTGTAAATGCAGTGTTTTTGATGTTATCAAAACACTAATTCTAGTTAGCCTTGTGCCAATTGGAACTCTCACAGCTGGGCAATTAATTGTCTTCAGTAAACTCCTCGCTGGGGCTATAAAAGCCCTGCCCTAATGTGTGCTGGCGGTCAGTCTTGTAGTTAGAGTATTGAAGGCAGAGTCATCAGGAGTCACAGTTACAGAGTTATTGTATTATGTCTCCAGTCAGTACAGCATGCCAAGAATACAAAAAGATGTCTCCACTTCTGTGTTATGTTCCTTTTCTGTCGGTCTTACAAAGCTAGCCTTCCCAAAGCTTAGATAACTGGTGGTCAACAAACACCAACAATCAGCTTGGTTACATATGCGTTCGCATAGAATACATACAAAGAAAACAGAGGCTCAGGTGAAGTTAATCCTAGGATTAAAGAAAAGTAAAGAAAACCTGTAAGATAAAAGTTTACGGTCGGCTTAAATCATTATTTAGAAAACATAAAATCTTTCCTCTCAACCTGGGCAAGGAAAACTTTTGTAATTTTAGTCGCATTTATTCTCATTTCTCTGAACCCTCTTAAAATTTCTAGGTATCAGCAAAGTAGACCGACTGTTTAGGCCTACAATTAAGCTACAGTGACTCATGGATGGAGTTTTTTTTCTGCTAAGGGAATGAGCATGTTTACAAATGTAGGCCTACATTCCACTTCAAATATTTTGACATGCATGCAACTCACAGGCTTTCTTCTTCCAGCAAATAGTAATAATTACACCGTAGAACTCAGTTCCATGTCCTGAGTAACCATGTTTTAATATTAAAAGGTCTTGTAAGGTTGTGGCAAAGTACCCAATACTGTACAGTGTTATACCACCAAATATGATTAGGCGTCATATCAAGGGTTTTTGAATGTCACTATCAAAAAGCATCAAAATTGAGTTTTATGTCCCAAAAACGATGAAAAGCTTGAAAAATTGAGTTTTCACCTTTTTGCATGCTTTTGGTGTGCCAAAAAAATTAGATTTTTAGCCTTTTTCAAGTTGAGTTCAATAAAAGATTTTCATCTAAAAAAAAAAAGAACCCTGCTTAGATGACCCATTTAAAACTAATTTGCATTAAATTTGATTGACTCTGATATAACGAAGTATATGTAGCAAGTTGCAAAAGAACAGGTGACATTATAAAAGTTAATTGTATTTTTGGTAAATTGTAAATATATCTCTTCATTTAGCCACACCTTAACTGAGACTAAATTTAAACATAATTGGTATAATTGGTATACTTATACCTGAGCTTCCATTGACACCTTGCCATTGACAAAAGTCTAATGACTGAGTTTCCAGATACCTGGTTGTAGACAAATGTCTGACAACAGAGCTTACAGACATCTGGCTTTAGACAAAAGTCTAACAACAGAGTTTCCAGATATCTGGTTGTAGACAAATGTCTGATAACACAGCTTACAGATATCTGACTTTAGATAAAATTCTAACAACAGAGTTTCAGGCCACCTCTGTTATGGTACTATCAACCCAATCTGGGTGTTATAAACAGAAACTTGTGCCAAAAAGTTAATAATACATACATGTAAAACACGTCATGAAACTCCAAAATTCCAGTAACTTCCACAATGACTGAAATCATCCTTAATACTAGAAAAGAAAAATATGACAATAATAAAAAAATATCCAAACAAGCAATCACCACGTAAAACAGAAAAAAATTCTGGTCACATTTTTTTCTCTCTCTCAGTTTCAGAAGCAATGCTGAACACAATAAGTGGGTTAAATATCTGGGATCTGCCAACATGCCTGCACAGCAACACAAATCTGTACAGTGTGCTTGATGTAAAGTATCACACAATGGTAAACTAGTTCATAAACATCAATAACTAACTTGGTCCTGACACTCCTAAACTCAATGAAAGAAACTTGGTCCAATATCAATATTCATACTGATGCACTGACTTTTAAAAACGAATTTACAAACTACTCCATGTCGATGTAAAAGTCACTTCCAAAATTATCTTGGTCAAGATCATGATATGTGAGAGTTTCCCCCTGGTGCTGACTGGAAGGACATGCCAAAAACACCAGATAAGAGACCTTAGTGGCCCTGAGTTCTGGTACTAGGAAAATCCCTCTATGCTGCACACCAAGCAAGGACATACAAAGATTGCCAACATGAAAAATTTATATCCACTGGGCTCACTAGCCCTGTACAAAGGGATGCAAATGTTGTAACCTATGGAACAGCAGTGCCCTCTGTCTACTCGAGTAACAATACAAGCTATGATTGTTCACGATTTCTTTAATATACTGTTATTGAGTCAAAAATTACTGGTACTCTCTACCTATGTGTAACTTAACAGTGAGGTAGCAAATCTGATTCCCTTGGCAGAGGGCTGGGTGTGCCATGTTTATATCCTCTATGTTGCTACTTCGTTGGAAAGAGGTTTAATCTTGATTTGAAAAACATTTTGGTTATATCACGACTGTGTCTCCTCATAGGGTCAAAGACATTCCTATGGTGCTGCCTCACTAGAATGCCATGCCAAAGACATTCTTATGGTGCTGCCTCACTGGAATGCCATGTCACAGACACCAGACATGACACTCTAAACTCAATCACAACATACATATACTGACACTAGGTCCACAAGTACTCGACCTCTCCTCTTAATGGTCAGCATCACACGAAGTACAGGCAATACTCAGGCCACTAATCTGAAGTCCTACATGCAGGTATGACTCCACTTTAGACAGAACCTTGTATCTCCTGCACACGTGGCAGGCACTCTATACACTACACCTCCACAGCCCGCGCTTCACTTTGTAGAAATTTTACAACAGCTGTTATGGTTTGGTGCTCAATTATATACAAATAAGAAACAATTAGTTTAACTTTTTGCACAGGAATGCTCAAGTCTTTCTCCACAAATTAAATGTCTGGTAATATTTTTTTTCTTTTTGCAAATGACTTCGTCAAGTTTACAACCTCATAATACAACATGTCTTACGAGGATAGTTATGAAAAGCTGACCTTGTTTTGCCAAACATTTGCGAAAGTGGCCCCATGGCATCTAACACATAACTGTGAACAGTGGAAAGGAGTGCTTAGGCTGCCTGATTGAGGGCGAAATCGAGATTTTTGTAGCAAGTATCGTCAAACTTGAGATCGTACAGGAATTCATCTCTTGTTCTGTTGAAATGCCACTCTTCAAGACAGTCCTGGGCAAAATGCTGGTAATCCCAGTGGAACTTGTTCACGAATAAATGAGGCTGTAAAATCAACATGGGAAGATCTCTTACTCCGAACACGCAAACTTCACGGACAAATTTGCCTTCACATGGGTACTGAACGGGGTCATCAAACCAGACCACAAAGCGGCTCAGGGGAGGATTACGATCATCATCGCTCACCTTTTTACCTGTAGCATGCACAAAGATAGAGCTTTCACAATGTTATGAAACATAACTGTAAAATTATAACTGTAAACCTTACCTCAGTATGGAAAAATCATTATATGACTTAAACAAAGCAACAGATTTGAAGCTGCAATCCAGGGCTTTTTCTAGCCAACTTCTTTTTAGAAACTTAATTTATACAAGTCAGATGAGAAAATGAGAAAGTGACTAGAAAACCCCCTGCAGCCAACCCTCAAACAGCTGGATTTGAACACGTGACTTAACCGTTGAAGGATAAATTCAGAAAAGTGATCTTAAAAGTAAATGACCTAAAATTTTGCCATGACTGTTAATCAAGTTTTATGGATCTGAGAAAGATGTTTAGGGGTTTGTTTGGAAAGTACAACTATAATATCCTGCTGGAAAATGTAGATTTCACCAGAAAGAAAAAAAAAAAGAGGAATATATGATATTTATTTGGCTCTTTCCTGGGAAAAATTTTAGGTCATTTATCTCAATGAACATAAATTCTCACCTTTATATGAGCCTGGAATCCTTAAATGAGGATTTGCATTCAGTGATTGGAAGAAAGTCTCATCAGGAATAAATGTGGTCTTCACCCATTTTAAGTAATCTTGAGCTTTTGGATTGTGAAGGACATAATCGACAAAGCCCCGGGATGCTGTCATCTTCAGAGAGCCAGCCATGGGTATGATACCGTGAGGCGGCACGCCAGCAGAGCTCCATCTTTCGCTGTATTTTCTACAGAACCACAAAACATGCATTGTCATTTCAAAAAGGAAAGAAAAGATACACTTCAAATACACAGAAAATGAAAGAGCATTTGATAATGTAAACTGTCTCTCAGAACACTACTCCAGTATTGAAACAATCTTAAAAGGGGGGCTAAATGGTAAAAATCATCATACATCTTAACTTCTTTTAATTGTATAAAAAAAAAAAAAATCAGTGTACAAAAGCTGTTGGTTTCTCAACTGTAAAAATAAAATTGCACTGCAGAAAAACTGCTTGTAAATTACCGAGGATATTAAATACCGAAAGTTTTCTGTCACTTCCACTTTTCTCTGGTGCAAGAATACATGTATAGTCAAAAGTGGCACTCTGTATTCAAATGATCTTGAGGTCACTTTAGCATAACTGACTTATGAGGCCACCTTTTTTTGTTTTTGTTTTTGAGGCCTCTTCATTAACATTTTAATATTATCAACCAGTTTTCAATAAACCGATGTAGCTTATTTCAAGTTGTCCACTGAGTGAATAGAATATCCTTGAATGCATATAGCTAATACATGTATATAAGTGTACAAAAAAATCAGCTCTGATTGAATGTGAAAAATCCATAAAAGTGATCTGATTCTCAACCGAATTCAACCTGACCAGAATAAAACAAACCAAACAACAGTCACTAAATCTGCGCTCACATGCAATGTGACAGATACTAAAATAAACAAACAGCCTGTAAGTAATGAATTTAAATTACATGTACATCATTACATGTAGTTTTTTATTTGTTTCATTTGTGTTTTATGTCGTACTCAAGAATATTTCACTTATACGACGGCAGCCAGCATTACGGTGAGGGAAAACCAGGCAGAGCCCGGGGCAAACCCATGATCATTTGCAGGTTGCTGGCAGACCTGTTATTAAACGTAGAGATTATGACGCCATGCAATTAACATAGAAACCCTCAATAAGGGTTGTCATACCATGCAGAACACATGAAAACCCTCAATAAGAGTTGTCATGCTCAATACAGGCTGCAACACCATGCAGAAAATATCGAAACCTTCAATAAGGTTGCAACACCAAGCAGAAAGCATGAAAATCCTCTATATGAGCTGTAACATCATACAAAGAATTAGAAAACCTCCACCCTCCATATGGTGTGTGACACCGTGCAAATAACGTTCAAACTCTCCACACGGACTGTGGCACCGTTAAAAAAACATGAAACGTGAAGAAAAGCCGTAAGGTTTGTAGCAGCATGCAGAAAATATAATAACCCTCCACCCTCTGCAAGGGCTGTAACACCACAAAGAGAAATGTTCAAAACGCTCATATGGAATATGTGACACCACGCAGAAAATGTGAAAACCTTCTATTGGGATATGTGACACCATGCAAAAAAACCCTTCAAATGCCATGAGAGCCATCCACGCTCAATATTGGTTGTGATACCATGAAAAAAACATGGAAACCTGCAATAAGGGTTGTGACACCACAAAGAAAACATGAAAACCCTCAATGAGGGCAAAACTTCCACCTTCCATAAGCATAATTACACTGCACAGGAAGCACTCAAACTTTCTTTAGCGATGTGATACCTATCAGAAAACACATAAACCTTCCAAAAGGGTTGTGGTAGCATGCAAGAAAACATGTGAAGTGTTCATGCTTGCTATGACACCATGAAGAAAACTTAAAAAAGGTTGCAGCAAAAAGCAAAACACGTGCAAATCCTCCATAAGAAAAATGCAGAAAATGTACATGTGCATGTAGAAAAATGCACACCCTTCATTTGGGTTGTGGTAGCATGCTGATAACTTGAAAACCCACTATAAGGGTTGTGGAAGTATGCAGAAAATTTGAAAACAATGCAGAAAACATGCAACTCATCCACAAGGACTGACGTGGCGGACAAGTGTTGATACAAACCTCTTTATGACCATCTCTATATTATTGGCACCTTTGTAATCCTGTAAAATCCTCACAAGTTCCCGATTTGTTCTCAGCGGGAACTCTTGTCCAGTTAGGTTTATAAAGTATTTCCACTTTTTGTGCGCCCACAATGCACGCATACACAACAGATCAGGTTCCAGCACGCTGAATTGGGCCCATTCAACAGCCACAGGGTTTTGGATAAAAAGGACATTATCAAAGCACTTAGATATAGCCTCCATACCACGTCTGAGAGCCAAGGGTGACTTTTTGTCCACATGTATACAGTACAGGTTTTGTGGGCGATAAATCGCTCTTAGCAGCCGTTCCGCCTGTTCAACATCTTTGTACATAATAATACTGAAAGCTATTGAAAAGTTTCCTTCTTCTGGGCTTAAAGAACTCGTAAAGTAGCCTCTGGAAATCCGGAAAACCTTGCAGTTCTGTGTCATGTTCATGAAGTCCTGCGGTGAGAGTGCGGAGCGTGGAGAGGAAGACATGACGTCCATAGCTTTGTCCTGCTCCACCTTGTCTCCTTCAAGCAGGGCACTACAATTCACCTGGCTCACATGTGACCGAGATGTTAACACCTTATTGAGAGGAGAGGCTGGATTACGAGAAGGAATCGAGCGTTTAAAAACAGAGGGAAGCAATCTTATTTGGAACTTAGACCGGTTATATGCCTCAGCCCAACATTTCCCAAAGACTAAGGAAGCAGGTGCCACACCAGGTCTAATGTTTTGACTGACATATAAGCATATCAGAAAAGTAAATACCACTGTTGCTAACCCTGTACATATTAATCTTAAACGTTTAACTCTTACCATCATTTTCGCCCTTTTCCAAAACTTAACTGAGAAAAAAAATTAATTTCCAATGACTAGGGCTCTTTTTTTTTAGATATTTTCTTTCCATGACAAAAGTGTGACATCCTGGTTCGCAACATGGTGGGACCGATTGTCCACTGTTACATTCTTGAATCCACAAGTCTGCCAGTATTCCCCAAACTGCGTGAAAAATAAAATAAAAACCACCTTAATTATAGTCAGTATATACAGTGAATAATGAATGGTTCTGTCTTAACCTCAGATTCAGTGAAGACCAAGATATCATTCATTTCTGAGACACTAGCACCCTGCTCCCACGTACTATGAGATCTCGCATCATTTTAACTGGTGATCATCTGAAATGGAAATATCATTTTTAGGAATGTCAGACTTGGTGTTTAGATCTCTATCTAGGCTACGATGGTTTGCCTTGGATGATTTTCCCATTGGACGATTTGATCTGTATACCATTCATCTCACTGTTGAAACCTGTACGTAACTACTCTAACTATAGCCTGCTTGTTTCTTATGGCTTGAACCTGTATTTCATTATTAGCTACAGAAACACTGTTGGGTTAACTGAGATCAAGCCTTTATTTTCACTCGACGTCGATAGCAATTTCCTTTCACCTTCTAATACAACGAATTCCACACACATATAATGACGCATATCTCCGCTAGGCTCAGTTGCAAGTACAGTCCTGACTGCCTCAAGCTCATAACAGTAATGCCAGTGGTATAAAAATGCAACTGTTTGTCCCAAGGGAGGCTTATCCATTGATACTCTAGACATGCATATTAATTTATCGTTTATGTTACTGCTTTGATCTGGATTCTCTGTGTCAAGGAGAGCCAGGGCCAAGTGCCTGCTGCTGAGTCTAGACAAGATGTGCATTTATTTGGAGGCGGAGAGAAAAGGCTATGACCTTCTGAGTGAAAAAAAGTGTGTTTGATCAGAGTTAACCAACTCCTTCTATAAAGCCAGACAGTCCGTCTATTGCTACGTGTTTTGGGCTCCATTTTCTGCCTTGATCGATCGACTAGGCCGAACCCACTCCAGCCGGAAATCAAAAAGCTGTCATCGTTATCTAATCGGATACTTGCCTGGCCTTGTTCGCAAAGAATTTATGTATGTAGTAAATTTCAAACCTGTCAAACAAATACAATGAAAGCTCTTAAACACACGGCGGTCGAACATTACAAACTGACTGCGCCATGTGTCTATTCTCCGGCATAGTATCGTACATAGGAAATTTCATTCAGAGTACAAAGGCACGGGCGATATCTAAGTCTGGCCCATCTCTCTCTGGTCTTACCTCTTCGATCACAGGATGACTTGTTGAATGATCAAGAGATGTCATACTATCTCCATGATCTGTCCTATGTTGACACCATGTCTTAATATGACAGCAGGCCAGCATCTGTCTGTTTACGCCGGTTTGTCCCCATCCTTAGACGTGTGGAAAGTTCTGTTGATTCTAAGATTTTAACTGCCATCGGCTGTGTGTGCAAACAGGTGTTGTTTTGTCTTTGCTGTCCATCAATGAGGGAAACTTCTATTTGATCGGATAATATATTTACATTAATATTCATCAGCTATCGGGTTGGGTGGATTGGTTATTTCTGCCGTAGCTATAGGCGAAGTGTCTGACTTATGGAGTTAACCAAGCAGTGTACTCTACTGGTTAATCATTAGTAAAGTACAAGGTCAAGCCCCAGATACATCCGGGATCTAACCTGTCTTACCCACTAACTGTAACAGTATTATACCTCACACAGACAAATTAGGGTTATAGTAAAGATGAGGTTGGTGGGCATGTCGCTTTCCAAGCAGCAGGTGACGTCAGTTCATTCATGCTTCCCTGATGAGTCTTGATGAACACTGACTGTAGCATAGAGGATCAACTTTTCAATTGTTGTCCACATGACAAAACCATGTGACATATGCACATGCGCACTGAATGTTTACTAAATTCATCTAACTAACAGAACGGTGTAGTGGTATAGACGTCTGCCTATGGATCCAACACTGATTTCTCAAGAAATTTCAAGGTAACACGTACAGTAACCTATACCTATGTGTGATCGGTGCAATAAACGCGTGACAATATCATGTAAAACTTTCGGTACTGAACAAAACATATGTTATGTTCAGTATTTTGTTTCATAAAATGACAACTTCCATTTTTTAACCAATGAAAACATAGCACAAGCACATCACCCTGAGAAAATACTGACATCATACAGAAGTGAAACGCCCAGCAACCTCAACTTTACAAATCCCCAAATTAGTCCACAACCATGATTCTGGAATATTTTTATATCTTAATTCTTTTGTATACATGTACATACATGTAATCTATACAAAAATATTCCAGACTCATGGTGCAGGAATAAGAGACAAATATGAACTACAGAGCAAAACAAACAAAGGTCAACCTCTGTCGGTCTGTGGGCTGAATTTTGCAGTTTTAGTATTGTGCATAATCTTACACAGCCTGCAAACTGAGTACCGGCGCCAATCATGCATTGTCGTGTATGCATCATTGTGCATGCATCATTGCATGGAACGGGGATGGAATCAAACTGTGGTGAGTTGTTTTTCCTCGAGGCACCAGTTTAAAAAAAAAGTATAGCATCCCTTACCCAAACTGGCCTCAGATTTGCTGCAAGAATTGCATCCGTACGAAGGATTTCAGCTTTCAGGCTAGATACAATCCCGTGCCCATGTTGCTGTATCTTTTCTTCCTCCAACGTGAGGTGGCTAAGTCTAAAATTAGGCCCGACGCCAGGGGACTGCTGTTCTAAGCTGGGACAGCCCACATCCGATCTCAGTCAATACACGGTCATTTTCATAAAATGATTGTAGTTTACAAACAAAAATTATTGTCATGAAAATGTATTTATTGATGTTTGCTGTAATATCTTGGCAAAAGATATTCAATGTTTTAGAAAATTTTACTTGATGTTACCGGCAGCCAGCCTCAGCTTTAAATACCGGTCTCATCATGCCGGTCCAAGTCTATAGTGCCTTATTTTGGGACCCGATGTAGAAATGACGAGCAGGGAACAGCGCCGAAAAGTTTCATCATATCTCTGTCACTAGATGCTCTTGACTTTGGTAATATTGCATGTTTCTGTGGATTCTCATATCGGGAATATTAGTGCATGTTTCAGCTGCTCGCGTAAAAATAGCAGTCTGTCGATGCACACATATGCTAAACGTCTAAACTAAAGTTACACTGAGACCGTTGTTGTTGCACTATTGGCAAACATAGTTTACATGAAAAGAGATGCACAAGAAGTATTTGGATGCATAACGTAAGAGATGATCAGTCATGGCCAGGTGCGAGTGAATATGAAACCAACCTGAGTAAACCTCAGACGAATCCCTGAAAAGCTTCATCACACCAATGTGGTCGCTGTGAGTTAAATTCACGTCATTCCAGCTTCCTCTCGGGACATACGTGAGAAGGTCCGCCAGCTTTCTGCAGATGGTCGTGGATTTCCTCTCACCATAATGCTGGTTGCCGACATATAAGTAAAATATTTCTGAGTTCGGCATAAAAAATAAAATAAGTAAATCGATCAATCAAAAAGTAGCACTAGTGCAAATCAGGGGAGTTGTCAAGACAACTACATAAAGGTTTGTACCTTTATTAGTTGCTGACCCACTAGAGCCAGAAATCATGACATACTAGTATCAGATTTCACCGATCAGTAGGTTGAGAAATGCTTCATGGCAACTGACATTAATTAAACTACGTCTGACTATGTTCATAAATTAGTTGATCACATTTTATGAAGATATATATGTAGGCCTATATTCATGTGAATCTGTTCTAAAGGTATTTTGGTGCTGGATGGGCATGACTATGACATATCCCTTTCTTCATGATTCACTGTTTGGCTTTACTGAACAGCCTTTTCAAAATGTACTTAATGTTTTTGCATAGGGAGTACTATTCTGAACAGTTGTGTGACTGAGGGTATTTAGTTTCCAATGTTTCCAGTTTCTCCAGGTGTTGAAAAATGCTGAAAATAGGATGTACAATAATATTAATTTTCTGTTTCACCTTCCAACTGGGATAGGTGTAAACCTCACTCTCATTTTCCCAGCCTCCTGAGCTGCTGAGAGCAATGCAGAAGCAATCCTTGAAAGAACAGGCTACATTTAAAAGAAGTATGCTTCATTTAGAAGACCACCTCATATTGATTCCAAATATGGTTTTCATTA
Organism: Acanthopleura granulata; assembly: GCA_016165875.1. Lineage (NCBI taxonomy): Eukaryota > Metazoa > Mollusca > Polyplacophora > Chitonida > Chitonidae > Acanthopleura > Acanthopleura granulata. The sequence continues at coordinate 30,985,501 of JABBOT010000003.1, forward strand.
TTTTCAGGCATGTTTCCCTGTGATCAGAATGGAAAGAAAGATTGAGGAGCTACAGTGGTTCTGGACCATATTGAATGTGCTGAAGCACCTGGGTGTCACAGACACATTTTACCTGCTGCAGTAAACATCCACTGATAGCTATATGTCTGTGGTTATACATCAGTGTACATGTAGTACAACACGTGTACATGTATCTGTATTTATGTGGAAATATAACAGTTACAGCATGATTAGTGTCAAAAAAAGAATATTTTACGTCACTGTGTTTCAATATGGCCAAAAAATCCACTGTACACCTCACTCTTTATTTCCATTTTAATCACTGCAGAGGTTTATCTAGCCAATTTCTTTTTAGAAACTCAATTTGAACAGATCAGAGAACTCAATATATACCTTGGCATACTTTCATCACCAATGTGTCAAAAACTCAATTTATTTAATTAAAATTCAATACAGAATTTGTCTAAAACTCAATTTTCCAATATTTGTCATAGTGGTTACCACTATGACAAAGTCACTAGAAATGACCCTGCTCTGGAAAGAAGTACGAAAAAATACTGAAGACCATATTTGGAATGAGCACGAAATGGCCCTTTGGAGGATGTATTCGTTGTGTAAATGAAGTCATTTCTTTTAATATCTTCCTTGTAGAGTGTAACATGAGCCTGTCAGAAGAAATAAGGTAGATCAGTGGGAAATGTTTTGTTTATTCTGGTTAACGGAAAAGTTTTCAAAGAAAGTACAGCCAACAAAGAATTTTTTTTGGGATGGCCCAATGAAATTACATATATTTAATGATGGCAGGCCGAGGTCTTTAATGAACAGCTAAAGTTCAGGAACTTCTGTTTTATTATCAATCCTTAGGCATACTAGGGGTGAGCTAGAGGCTCACTACTAAGTTTTCTAAAGAAAACTTTTGTTTGAGGTCATATTATTACAGTTGTGTGAATGTACATGTAGTGAGTGTATAGGTACATGGAGCTTGAAAAACAGATATGGACACACAGAAATTTGGGTGTAGATGTAGCTTTAGCTGGACCTCCGCAAGGATAACAAAGTGGTATAAGGCAGTTGTTTTTAGGGGAATAAGGGTAGTGTCTTGTCAGATAAAAATTGTTAATGTATGTAATGAGAAGCCTGTGTACATGATAAAGATATACACAACAGAATTGTTATGCACATGATACAGGTATACACAACAGAATTGTTATGCACATGATACAGATATACACAACAGAATTCTTTTGCCATCTCCTAAGGCAGTTATTCTTGCTGCAACAGAATCGCCCTAGGCCCATGAGGTCACAGAGAGCTAAATCTGACCTGTATAATCTAACTCTGGAGGTCTATCAGGTCTGCAGAGGGTAGTGATTTATTCCTGGCACTTTACCGATCGGATTTCTCCACCCATAAACCAGATTGCCAGCTCTAATTAGTGAAATATTTAAAAAAAAAAAACACGCCTTAACTGTTTATCACTGGTAAGCGAATAAAAAAAAAAATTATTTAATTGGCACCACATCATAGTATTTTATGTATTCTAAAACAATCCAACACACAAAGAAAGATTTGGACAAAACTTAGGATTGTTTTGGATTTCACGGCATTGCAGTGACCCAGGAGCCTCTCATCAATGCAGCCCCTGCAATTTCAAGTCCAGTTCATGCTGACTGCCTTTCAGGTCGATAGTATGCCAGCAACCTGCACTTTCTACACATCGTAAAGCTGCTGTCCCCATATTCATACTTTTGAGCATCTGGGTACTTCTCAGGGACCGGAGGTGATAAATAACATGGGGCTAAATGGGCAAAATGTTGATTTTTGCCGATTTCTAAAGTTTAATCAACTGCAGGCCACTGAAACTGCCATATGTGAAGGTTGAACAGATTTCATTTACTTTGTTGAAAAGTTTCTTGTCCAAAAAACTTTACTTTTCAATTTTTATAGCAAAATTTTATTGAAGGGCAGAATTTGCTTTGTTTTCACCTCCAGTACAAAGATTAGTCAGGAGAATAAAGACAAAGCAGTTGATTGGCTCAAAGCTGCTATGACATCACTGCAGATCTACGAATAGCTGAAATATTCTTGAATATGGCACAAATCTCAAATTAGATGAATAAATATATGATATTTTCACTGTGTTAACTTAATTGGTAAAGAGTGAAAAAAAAAAATCTGAAGTTTTCTTTCTTATATTTTAAAAATAACTTGTTTGATCTGACTAAATAAGCCAATGTTACCAAAGTGTGGTAAGAGTGGTCTCTCTTTCATTTAGTAACAAGAGAATTTCAGATTACATTAAGTTGTAAGTACATTGGCCCGGTGGTAAACCAGGTCATATGTTTGTATTTATACATGTAGTGTTTTATCAGTGATACTTGCTTGACAAATCAGCTGGCAGGAGAACCTAGTTTTCTACATTGCCTGGTTATATTTGTCAGATCATGTGTATTTACAGCTGTGGGAAGTGAGCGTTACTGTGACATTCTGCTGGCTCACTTGGGATGTTGTGTTTTATGGATGGGTTATAGTGCAAGCCAGGATGTGTAAACAACCTCTGAGGCCATCATTAAAAAATGTGTTTGTAAAGAGTAACCCCACCCAATGAGGACCATACTTTAAAAGTTTTTGACGGGATTTGTTTGACAGAATTTCCTTTTAATTTTTTTTATTAATGTTAATTTGTTTAGAATCCCTATCTTTTTCAAAAGACAAAATAAAATGGAATGGTTAGGTTACAACCATGATTGAACAAAGAATTTCTTCAGGATGGCCTTAGTAACACCTGCAGCTTAGAGTGGCCTGATTGCAGTCAGAATATATAGGTACGGATACACTTGTTACTGTAAGTGCTGCTCTGTATGACAGTAATGCAAGTGTCATGTTGTATTGTACATGTAGGACAAGGTACATGTAAGTGGCTGTATTGATGCATGTGGACATGTAGATATGTGTAACAGGCTGGATTTACAGGTGTAATTTAAGCTACTAGTGGTTGATAATCTAGAAGTTTGAAACTACTGCAATCAAGACTGTGGAGTCTAGGGACATCATTAACTTCTCAGTTATAATGGCCAATCGGACCATGTCCTTCGAGGTCTGCAAGTACACCTTGATATTAACTGGTCCTTTGTCTACATGTGCATGTAAAGAAAGGAGATGACCAATCTGCATATGTTGTACTATCCATATAAAGGCTCAGGCTGTAGTTTTAGACGATTGTTTAAAAATGTTGGTCAGGTCACTCTTGTGGATCAATTGTCAGTTGGACCAGTGCTTAACTCTACTGACCTGACCAAAATTCCACTGGCCTTGGACCAGCAGGCCAGTGTTAATTTTGAAGCCATGATGCTGTCACCAAGCATTAGCATAATTTTTTTTTGTGATAGGTGATGTACTAGCTCAGTAACTACAGTATACCTGGACCTATGAACCCCTCATGTTCCATAAATATGTGGTGTCCAGTGGACAAAAACGAACTTATATCTTGAAAGTCACAGCTACTGTGATTTTGGGCTTGTTTACTTTGCAGTCTGCCAAATAAAAAAGGCATTTTTTTTTTTCACGTATAAAACTTTATTATTCGTCAATAATCAGGGTAAGGTTTTCCTTGGATTTAAATTTTTTTTTCAGACCCAAAAGATGAGATTCATTTTATCTTTTCAAAGCCTTGGAAAGCTAAAGCACATTTCTCCACAAAAGACAGAAGACGATTCATCAGTTGTGCAAGATGTTACACATGTAGTCTGATCAGATTTCAGAGGTATGTAAGGGTTGTAGGCACCACTTGTTTGTTGCTTTGTGAACAGCATGTGCAGTTTATAGAATCTCAAATTATTCTGATTGCTCCATTGAGAGAAGTATTTACAGCATGATAAAATTTATCGAATAAAATGTATGTGTGCCTCCCTTTCATGACAAAAGCAGATCTGTGATGAACATTTAACAGTGTAGATTTTTGCCCTTTAATTTTTTTTTTTTCTTCCTTCTACTCTAAAGGCCCCATATCTTTTGTGTTTGCTTAGTTCTGGTTTTACCCATCTAAAGAACTTTAGATGTGGGTGTATGTTAAGTGTCATTGCATGGCAATTTGGCCATTTCCAGATTTTTATTCTTTTCATGTTTTTAACCACATGTAATATATTGATATTTTTCCTGTTTTTCAGATAATACTGACATGGCGGGAATGCTAAACAACGCTGTGTCCAATGCTGTCTACTGGGTCAGTTACCTGTGGAAGGTCTTGGGGATTGTCTTCTCTTTGCAGCTGCTGGGCTTAAGACGGCTCTCCTCACCCTCCTCAGAAACCAAACAGAAGATTCTGGCGACTGTGGAGAAATTAAAGAAGAAAGAAGACTTGATACTTCACGACATCTCAGGCTTTCCTGCCAATGAAGACATCCTGGCTGTGACGGATGTGTCAGGGTACAACATCTTACAGCATGCGGTTATGTCTGGGGATGTTAAGGCGTTAAAGGGTTTGCTTCGGTTAGGATTCAACCCTGACACTGCAGCCTGTAGTCCTGCAATTCATATCGCTGCTCACCTGGGCAGTCTGGAAATGGTCGAGATTCTCATAGCCTTCGGATCGAGGATGGACAGAGAAGTTGGTGTGTGTTTCCCCCAGCCCCATGTGCCTGTTCTCTTTAGAGAAAACTACCTGGGTCTCAGTCAGCACCCGGTGTATGAGTGTCATAACCGGAAAAGATCTGCCATCCAGTGTGCCATAGATGGTGACCATGTTTCTGTGGCAAACACCATTTTCAAAGCCTTGAATTACCATTGCTGTTCTTCAGCAACCCATCCCGCGGAACTGATACAGTATTCCTGCAGAGTAGGATCTCTGGAATGCATCAAGCATTTCGTTGGCATGTGGCCCGAATTAATAGAAGAAGAGGATGCAAATGGTGACTCGGCTTTGATGCTGGCAGTTCCTTGGGGTCAGAGTCATGTGCGCTTCCTCATAGACAGTGGAGCAGATCTGAGAAAGCTGTCCAAGTTGGGAGAAACTGTTCTCCACAGACTTTACAGGAACACCAAAGATGGATACTTCACTATATTTGACACAACAAAATTCCTGCTGACCACTGGCCTTGAGGAAGACATCAATATGAAAGATTTCAAAGAAGAAACCCCTCTGCATGTCCTTGTTGGACATTTGGCTTTCGTATTGAAGGATGTCCACTCTGAAGTGACAAATGGAAGCACCATGGAGCAGGTTCAGTCAGAGTATCAGAAGCAAGTTGTACAATGCATAGATCTGCTGCTACAATACAATGCTGACGTCAGCACCACCAATGCTAAAAATCATCAGCCGCTTTCAAAGCTGCTGCACATAACCTTTGCGGCTTGCGACCGTAGAGACCCAAACCTTTGCATTTATCTAGACCCAGGAGACCAGTATTTCAACAACTTTACCATCCTGAATGAAGCCCTTCAGGTTTTGCTGAGTCGTGGTGCGAACCCCAATGCTCAGTGTGCAGCAGGACATACACCTCTAGTTCTCCTCTTACAGTGCTTGTTGTACAGTTGTCCTAAACCCTTATGCAGCCAGGCAGATGACTTCTTGGGGTGTCTGGAAACTCTTCTGTCTCACGGTGCTGAACCGAATTTCACAACCCACAGTCAGGCCACTTGTTCAACTTTGATGGCAAGAATAGGGCAGCGCTGCTTCTCGCTGAGTAGTGAAGATCTCGCATTGCAACGACAGTTCAGTAAACTGCTCAATGTGTGCCTGAGGTTACTGCTTCAACATGGACTGAATCCAAACCACACAACAACCAAGAGGAGCCGCCATTTGCAGGGCGGAATGGGGAATTCCCTTATCGAGTTTGTCCGTCTGGCCGAACATGCTGTCCACCCTGGTGACCTCCAAGCTGTCCACGTTTGGCTGAAGACCCTGCTGCAGTGGGGTGGAGACCCGGATATTGAGCCGTATCCATCGGATCCGATCATCTGTCACTCCCAAAGCTCCATCTTCCTGAAGAAGCAGGCTTCTCAGCCAGTCTGCCATTACATACACGAGGTAAAGGATCTCCAGTCCATCTTTGACCACGGACATGCCCTGGACTTGCTGCTTCTGTTTTACCACACCATGGATCACAGGATTCTGTTTGAGTGCCTGCGATCTGCCAAGTTTATGTCGCATTTCCATCCAATGGGCGCCACTGGTCAAGACTTCCTGTCCACTCTGAATGAGTTGACGGATAATCCTCGAAGTTTGAAGAACAGTGCACGTGTCGTGATTTACAAGTCCATCAACCGCTCCCTGGCTGAAAAAGTTCCTCAACTGCCGTTACCAAAACGTTTGCAGCACTATCTGCTTGACATAGAACACTAAGACTTCTTTTCACAATCTACTGCCTTGAATTCCCATAAAAAAAAGCCCAGAATGAAACGAGCTATGAATTTTGATCCAGGTAAATTCAAAGCCTTTTTTTGGAATGTTTTGACTTAATATTTGTGCATGTACATGCATAAGTGATGTGGTGTGCAAAGTATATCGACCCACAAACAGTTGATGTTGGACAGATTGAACCGGTGAATTTGATAATGAAGTTATTTTGTGCAAAATTGTTATTTATTTATATTGTATGGAATGTTTGAGGTAATATACTTTTTCAATGCTTCGTTTATTTTTACATTATGAATGTCTATTTTTGTTGTCAACAGCTATCCTTATATTTCTATCATGGTGCTTATCTTCTTGTTACCTTAGTTTGAAAATCGTTGTCATGGGATCCTGTGTTTGTAACATCTGTGACAGTTATGTATAACAATTAATATTCCAGTGTCTTGCATAAATATAGACACATATTTTCATAAAATGTTATTGTGCCATTCTACATGTATAAAGTTAAATTGGCTGATATTCGGCTTAAGATTTTAAAAGTTTTTGTTTGTGTAAAAGGTATTCAGTATAAACGATATATATACTTTGTGGTTACAATGTATATCTTAAAAAAAACCCAGATATTTTCTTTTCTACATACGTACATGTAGAAGATATGACTTTTATTTATGCTTTTTGTGCGTTTACAAGCCACCAGCTGTAAATGGTGTATATATGGCATATTTATATGTTTATTTTTTCAAAAGTTTAAGAAGATACAAGAAGCATGTCAGATACCAAAAAAGTCACTGGTAACCTATAAAAGAAGCAGCTATGTTTTTTGTACTGAAGTCACATAGTTTAGCCAGCAATTCTTTAGTTTAGCTCTATGAAACAACCAGTCTCTAGGTGACTGAGTGCACCTGACACATCAGTCTTATGTGATTATATTCCCATAAAGCTACATTCATGTGTATATTGATGTACATGTATCCTAAATGACCTAAAAGTTTGTCCACAACTAAGTTGCTTATTTTCTCTGAATCTGAAAGTTCTTTGGATTTTAGGGAGTTGTTTTGAGGTTAGTTTTGGAAGGTTGGATGATACCCTACTGGAAAAATGTGTGATTAATCACCAAAAATGATATTTTATGACATTTATTTGGCTTTAAAGATGAACTTTTGTGAAATTTTAGGTCATTTACAGTGTCTTTGACACCATGCTTTGAATGAAGTGCATTTCTCCTGTACATTAAGTGCTTGGCTCTTTCAGGGAAACTCATGGCATTGCCATGTCTGAGCGTACCATAGAGACTTGGGGTTAGTCATACCTAAAACTTTGAAGCAATCGTGTCAGTAATATTGGTACTACAGTGACTTGGTCATGTTGCTGTATGCATTTAGGGGATTAGGCATGTGTTATTTGTTTCATTGTACACTGTGAAGTATTACACGTTATTGCCATTCCATGGTAAGATTTTGTTGTTGAATTCTTCACCTTTTTCCATGCTAGTGGACAACTTTGTCCTTGTACTAATCATTTCATTAATTAAATAAATGAAGTTGGAAGTTTTCCTGACAAAGGCAGTGGTTTACTCCAGTGCCTTCCACCCATAAACCTAGTCACAGTCAGATAATTTAAATGTTTCTTGAATAACTGTTGAATAGCAATCAATAATATGCTATAGATAACGTTATAAACATTGCATAGTTGAAACCCCATGGCTTGAATCCAGGCTTGGAGTCTGCTTCCCTTGTTTGCTAAAGTTATAAGTGTCACAAGTGTACATGTAGGTACCTGTCCAACTGAAGGAAGTACCTGTAACTGACAAATCAGTTACTTTTATAGTGTTATATTTTGAGTTTATCCCCTGGGCTCTGCGTGGTTTCCTCCCACCGTAATGCTGGCCACCGGAGTAGAAGTGACATATTCTTGAGTACAGGGTAAAGCACCAATTAAATAATTAAATATTTTTGGTTCAGCCTGTATGATCGACATGGTATCTGATGCGTAAATGTATACCGTTGAAACAACTTTATTTGTGATATAAATGTTTGTGGAATTGTAAATGTAAACTTGTGCCAAATTCCTCTGTTCACTAATGTATTTGTGCTTTACATGTGCATTTACAAAATTATTTGTGTACTTTGTTACATGTATTTAATAATTAAAACTTGATCAGGCATTTAATAAAATTATGTCACATAGATTTCTGAGAACATATACTGGTATTTTTTATTATAGAAAATCTTGTTTTTATATGTAATATTAGAGGATGTTGGTTATGATTTTTCAGCAGTAAAAAATATGTGTAGGCCTACCAGTGAACATTATAGGGTCCATCCACACACAGTTGTTTTGGTATCTGTAAGTTGATAAATAAAAGAATTCCTGGAAAATTCTGAAGACGACATCTTAGTCATAAGGTTTTGCTTCAGGACATTCATTGAAGATACCTTTTGTTGCTTCTTTCAGTCTTTGCAATTGTTCCCCCCCCCCTCCCAAACAATAACTTTTGTTACTTTATTTTAAATGATAGGATGCCAGCAACCTGCAGATGGACGTGGGTTTCTCCAGGCTCTGCCAGGTGTCCTCCCACCGTAATGTTGGCCGCCCTCGTTTAAGTGAAATGTTCTTGAGAACGGCATAAAACACCAATCAAATAAATAAATTAATTAAATGACAGGAATAGTGAAGACTAACTGTGCTGGTGTTATCTTCTGTACCTCAGGAACAGTAACTTTGAACTTTATGAAAAAAAGAGAACAGGTATGAGGTACAGGTTTAAGTCGTCTAACTTTCTGTAGGCCCTCAATATACCAGATTGCCAACTCCGTGTACTGAAGTCAGAATTTTTAGAATCTGAAATCAGTGCAAAAACACAGCCCCATCCCGGCAGGGTTGAATTGGCGCATACAGCAATTATTTTCTCTTTCAAAAATTATTTTCACCTGATAATACAGCATATTCATCTAATGCCATGGGATTCACATGTACATGTATGTACAACTCATACTATAAATGTAGCTCTCCAGGTATTGTGAATGCTGGTGGAAAATTGGTTCATAGAAGCGTGGAGGAAGTAGATCAACGATTTTTTGTATACCTTCTTGAGGAAACTAATACTCCTAAGTAGATATACACAAGCTTTTTTTTTATTCAGTCTTTACTCTTTAAAGTGAAAGACAGCTTATGTTCAAAGTTAAGATGGTCAAAAAGGTTGGAAAATATTGTGTTAATTTCGGTAAAGTATTTCTTCCAACAGCTACTACAACAGAGGAAATTGGCAGCTGTCCCTGTGCTCTGTCGATTAGCATGAAACATAGCCATTCTGTGTGGGCTGTGACGTAATTCTTCCAACCGCAGAACACTCCTATAACCTGAGCCTGGAGTAAAATAGTAGGGTTTTGGTTGAAACTAGTATGTATGTAAACTTATAACAAAATGATCAAGAAACTTACACCCAAAGCACAATGGTCTGGGAATACTTTGCAGTGTTGTTCAGACGGGTACTTGTCATAATTAAGACATATAACATTAAAACAGTGTACTGTCTCATGTCATTACATGTTACATTGGCAGACAACTCAGAATATATACGTCATAGCTAATAATCTTGCTCTCTTATTGGTCAATCTCTCATAAACTTGGAAGCATGGCTTGAGATCCCCAGTCGGCAGCAAAATTCTAGACACTTCAAACGAAGGTAAATCAGTCATGAGTTCATATAAATTCAAACAGTGTTTAGCATTCAAGAGAGGATCTTGTACTCTTTTGAACGAACAGTGCCTCAGTCACGAGCTGTCTTTTACTTTAATGTGATTCATCAATTTGGCTTACGTAAAAATTCATGGTAGTTTCTCCATATCTGCCACATTTCACTTGGCTTACCTCCCTTGCATTAGTACTCTTGTTTGCGTCGCGTGGGAAAGGAAGACTATAAACTCTTCGGTGACGGACGGTTCTGAAAGTAATATTTCAAAATGCCTCGAGATGTGGCTTCGTATCTAGCAGAGCAGCAAAGAAAGAGTTCCGGAGAAACTGCTTCAGAATGGGCAAACATCGAAGAACTCTACAACAAAAGGTTTGAAAACAAAATGCCAGTAATAGGATCGTGTGTTGTTTTGACGCCATGTGACTCATCAGAAATCACACTGAAACAACAACAACGGTTTTAAACCCTTGTCACACTCACAGTGTGTGATATGTTGGGTTCTTGGAACGTGCTCAGAGTATGCGATATAGATTAATTTAAATTAAATCACATGATCTAATTTATACTCGATTAGAAATTACGTTTTCCGGATGATTCATTTACACAAATCAAGATACATTCCATTTAAAACCACCTTTCATTATTTTGTGGAGTTTCCCTCGTGTGTCATTTAATCACATGGAATCCAAACAAAAACATGGTCGCTCTGTTCCTTTAAAATCCATAGAGTATTCCTCTGACTAGATCTGCTTGATGCTTGAGTATACATGTCTTGTTCCAGACAAGCAGAACTGTTGTGTGGTACATAACTAATATGGCAGTTCTAGGAAGTGTTCTTGGGCCATCCTTTGCTGGGTCCACACCCATTCTTGTCACCTAGATTGAGAACTACTAAATTCGAGGCCATAGGCGTACGGGCAGAAGAGGTTTTACTCTCGCAGTGAAAACATTGTCAAAATAACATGGAAGTTAATAAGGAACTCTGCTTCACAGCCTAATAAGTCCAAAACTATGTGTTGTTAACATTCATAATTTACATATGCTATGCATATCATTCTGTAGTAAAACATCCTGTAATTGCTGGTTATTGGAAGCTGTAGCTCAATGAATATTGTCCAGTGTTTATCATTTTCCTGTCCCTTCTTATGTTATCTTTCACACCATCATCTGCTAGCTGCTGCCTCAAGAGGGTGAAGTGTCCGGATGTCCGCGGTCTCGATGCAGTAGATCTAAACACAATCTTCATTAGTAGTTTCATCCCTTACTTCTAGCCTAATGAATTGGATGTTGTATGCTACATAGAAGTCCATTTAAAAAACCAGGGGTACTTTCCTGTCCATGTTTAGACACTGCCTAGCTTTAAAATCGGTACGTACCTCAAGCAGAAATGATCAGTTGAGGGGATCGCACGCTTGGGTAAGGGTCATCTCAGCTGTTTTAGACCATTGCTTGGGTCAAAAATTCCCACAGTCTGGCATGTTTAGTGAGCCGTCAAGAGAACTCTCCAGTACTCTCCATGATGTGGAGATTTTTGATTCAGGATTCACACCGTTACACAGGGTAGCTCAAAAGCTGAAAACTCATGAGAATTCATGATAAACAAAAATTTCTGGCTATCGGCAAGTAGTTAATACTGAGCTGGCTGCCTAGAACGAGCAACGTGAGCTTAACAGAAGGATTTTAAACCTGCTGCACTGTGCGATCCCCTCGGCTAATTATTGCTGACAAAGGAACATACAGATTTTAAAGGTCAGACAGCGTCTAGATACAGATAGGAAAACTACCCCTGGTTTTTCAAATGGACCTCTGTTAGACATTGTATCCGCAGCATACAACACCTAATTCATTAGGCTACCCTTACTTCTTGCCACTTTCTGGTTAAATGAAAAGAACACATTTATACAACCTACACCTTAAATGAAAGAGCTATACAAACTGTGTGGAATGCTATTTTTTTTTTTTTTTTTCATTTTTTAAAGGTTTCATAAAAGAGACAAACTGTTTTAAACATCGTCATTTTTTACAAAATCCACCTATTTGGGGCACATGTCCAATGAAAATCCTCCTTTCCTCCTCTTGAATATTCATCGTGATGTCACTGCGCTTAAGGTTTTACTCCTACCATTTAATTAACATGCATTTCCAGTCTCAGCTAAATATGCTCGTACATCGTGATAATTGTGGGTTTAAAGTTCTGTTAAAGCCAGCTCTAAAAAGGAAGAGTTTGAGATGTACTAGAGGGCCACACCATGCCTACATGCGTGGCTGTAGGCTGCCAAAATGTGTCTGGATCGTGATGTCCTGAAGGCAGAGAGTGCAAAATGTCCTTTCGCAGATTGCCCCTGTCAAAGCCCGAAAGCCAGGTTCCCACTCACTTGAGCTTGATGCATGGTCGGTCGAACTTCTGCACTCAGCCTCACTCCTCTGCAATTCAAACTGGTAGCCTTGTAAGTCGAAGTTACATTCACTATCATCAGAACTAGAACTGGGGTCCCCACTGAAGCCCTCCATTACGTTATCTACATGATTTTTGGTTTACCTCAAAGACAGAAGAGCTACTTTGTAAATCTAAGCACGATGATCTAAGCAATCTGTTAAAATGGCGGCCTAAAAAGGCTTCTCAGTCTTGGATGTTTAACTATTAAATACTCAAATAACAAGCATTTCCCTTTGTATAAATGTGTTCTTGTCTTTTATGTGCCTCCAAGCAAACAATATGAATTGTCATGGCCCTGGTTGGGAAAATCATAAGGAATGACCATCATGTTTCAGGATGTCTTATGAAGGATTACCAAACAGTTCTGATGATTACTACATAGTTTTGAATAACAAAAAGGCAATGTACACTTGCTTTTCTTTGGATTCTGTGTAATTGAAAGGCAGGGAAGCCATTCTCTGCAAAATTTTGCTGTTTTACTTGGATATTCCTACACCACCAATCATGCCAACCTAATAGAAAATGTGAAAGCTACATTCATGGAACATTTACAAGTGATTAGTGACACTAGGTTTTGTGGAAGTACTGTTGTTTTTTTTATTGGAAATACACAAAGACAGGGTGGACAAAATAATGTATGTTGGTTTGTCTGTATTGATGAGTTTAACCCAGATGGGCTGATAAGTGCCTATGAAGAAATTGACGAGTAGTCTTTCTAAGGCTGCTGTGAATTAGGTTTTGCAGAATTTTGCTTAGTTCGGGCCCCAAACCCTAGAGTTACTTTGAATCAAAGTTGAAATCACCAATCCTTCTTTTCTGCACCCATTATGTCTGACATCCTTTTTATCCATGTAACTCTCAATTTCACTGTCTGATTTTAAAGACAGAGGCACTCATATCAAATTGATTTTCTATGTAGTCATTATTCCTGTCAAACAGGACCCATAGATGGGAAGTTTCCATGCCCCAGGTTATTTGAACCTTATTAAAAACTATGGGGTTTATACTAGCATGGAATAGAACTGTGCTTTCTTTGCAGTGAATTAAATATAATATATCAACACCATACACAGGTTTGATGTTTGACTCAAAAGAATTTTATTTCAACATTAAACTTTCTCTGTTTTCGGAAAATGTCAGTCAAGAGTTATATATGTACTGTGGGTGATCTTACACATTTTCCAGTGGCACATTATTGTAGCTTGCAGTATTAGGCTTCCTCCTAAAAAATATAAAGATATCAATCCGAAATTTGTGCAGATTGTATTTGTTTGTCTGTTTTAACTCATTTGCCTGTCTATATAGAGTTGATTTTCCTATCCCTACTGTTGAGATGCCCAGCAAACAGGAAGTATAATTGCAACTAATCACAGAATTTCTTAGTGTCCAGCACTGCATTCTGATTGATTGTCAGTTTCTATGTAATGCAAGAGGTTTTGACTGTCATTGTGGCTGTAAGAATTGCATGCTTACAGTAGGTGTAGCAATGTGTTGCATTCTGTGAACACCACCTGGTGGAGAATGCTTGATATCATTTGTTAAATTTCCTATTTGGTTTTCTTTTTACAGATTATGGCATCAGATTACTTTGAAGTTACTGACTTTTGTCAAAGATCCAATTTTCTCAAAGGGAGATGGGCTAATACAGGTAAAAATGTTGATGCAAAAAATATGGAATATCTGGTGACATCTTTAGGAGACATATTCAATACAGATTGAGTATTGATGAACTTCATGAATTTCCTGTGTGAAACTAACAAATTTGGCTTTATCAGATTTTTCTGGAGTTTTTTTGCGAGATTTTTCAACACAATAGAATTTTTAACACAATATTTGAATATGTCTGGATGACAGTTTCTATTTATTTTTTGGAATTTGGACTGCCACAACCAGCCTACTTTTTCTAATATCAGTTGCTCAGAATGTTGTAGGTTTGATTTCTGTCAGAGCTTTAGTTGACTTTTATAAATGAAGTAATCAGTCTCTTTTTCTTACATTCCCTTTCTGTGAAATCAGCATATTATTAGTCAGTACTGTGTTGAAATATTGTCCTTCTCACACTTTTGTATCTGGTTGTTAGACAACATAATTGCTTTAACATTGTTGAAAGCTAACATTTCGGGTTGCGTAATTCTTACCTGAGATATTCTTTATTTCAGCTCTATGAAAACTTCATTGCTGATTTTGAACACAGGTATGTTTTCTTTTTTTTTCTGTAGAAAATCAAGTAGTGCCAGTATGCATTGAGAAAGTGAGTGTAGAGCCAGCAAAGCCCTCCATGCTCACAGGGTCATTGTCAGTACATTGTGCTTCTTTTCTAGTCCATTAAAAGACAAAACAACAAAAAATATAACCAAAGTTATTTCAGAAGAGGGGTCCATACAGGCCTGAACATGCTCAGGCATATACGTATGACGTGCTTGGTAACTATAAATCACCTTTTAATCTGGAATTCTTGTGGGTGCATGGTGTATGCCATATTAGAGAAGCCAGAGACACGATGTCACGTCATCCGTGCACTAATAGTCGAAGATCATGCATTGTGGCCTCCAGGGTGAGACCTTGGGAAATAAACACAGACATATTCCACTACCACTTTCTTGCTAAAAATAGCTTTAAAGTGTCAGAATTGTCTCATAATCAGGGAGAAAACAGCTGATTTAACACAACTCTTACATGGCCAAACCGTGAACTGGGTACAGGTGACGTCACAGAAGCAGATGCCTTCTCTGGTGGTAGAAATATCTCACCCTTGATTGTTTGAAATTGAGAACATGGTGGTTCGTTCGATTTTCCCCACATGGGCTTTTCTGCTTACTTTGAAATGCGATATCTCGGTTATCCTACATCAAAGAAATAAAAAGTGAGGTATTGTGAACTATGAATCGGATTCCTTATTGATACATATATACATTTGGTCTAGTCTTGTCGTTTCTTTTAAGGATTCTCATAAAATAAATATGTGGAAGCATAAAATTCTGTAACAGAATGTAAATATAACATTGATGTATGGTTCAGTTTCTCCCTAGCTCCTTCAGATTGTAGGGGTGAGGGGGTACTTGTCATCGGATCTGCCTGACTATTCATTACATGTGGCAACATTGGGCTTCTTCTGCATCACTCCTGAACAGTTTATTGACACAGTATCTGTTGATGAATGTTATTCAGTGTTTATTGGTGCAACCTGAAACATGGGAGGTACTTTGAAAGGCCGTCCCCATTCTACAACAAAACAAAGACAAGCTTTGATCACAGTCTGTTAATTTAGAAATATCCTTAGTAGAATGTTTAATATATTGTCTTGCTCCTCACAGACCCTGCCTGCATCAGGAAAATATGGGTGTGTTTGAAAGAGCTGTTTGATTTGATGATTCTGGAAACTACTGTACACACATCATTTTAGGTGTAGTTTTGAGGCCTGCTTACTCTTGTATGCTCTGGTTGTATAGTTAGCATTTGGTTATGGGTGTTTTATTATTTCTGTATGATTTCAGGATCAATCCCTTGGCTCTGGTGGAGATTGTCATCGTGGTGGTCAAACAGATAACAGGTCAGTAGTCACAGCCAGCTGTACGTCTTAATCTTCATGTACGTCTGACTGATGCCTTATAACAATATTACTTCATCACAGTCTATTCTTCATCTTACCTAAACTAGAATGTTTAAAAGGTCTGGTCATGTACCGTTAAATAATCGGGTGAAGTTATTTCCAAAAGGAGGAGATTTTTTTCTAGTTTCGAAGAAATGGGCTCATTTTCTTCTGTGGAAAATTTTGTTTAAAAAAAAAATCCAGTTGAGTTGTGAGAATGCTTCACTCCCCCGTGTAGTGACCAAATGGAGCTCAATGGAGTTGAGCTGAAGTTTTCTCCAGTGGACATTGCTTCTTAAGTCGTCTACCAACTTAAAACAAGTGGTGACCTGCCACTTTTAACAACAGAACAAAACATTTGTATTTTCCTTTTAGTCTTAGTTTGGATCCTGTGATCATTCAAGGACAGATTGTTTAGTATTATATGAATTCAGTTCAGCATGCATAATATGAATTATAATAGGTGATCAAACAGATCTTATCTTGACTAAGAATTGAAACTTGAAAAGTGTTCTGATAAAGAGATATGTCTAAATTTGATTTTTTTTTTTTTTTTTTTTTTCACATCAGATCCCAAGCAAGCTGTGGAATTTTTGGAAAAGATCCAGGAAAAGGTAAGAAATTTGAAGACCAAAAAATGTTTCTTCTTTCTACTAATAGATTTTATTACCTAGTATGTATTACCCACCATCAGCATGTATTGAGTATTTGCTACCAGCCAAGCTGCCAGCACACGGGGTTATTTTTTCTGCAATGCATACATGTATACACTGGCATTTATGTTAGGTACATAACTATGGTAGCAAACATTTTGGTGAAATGTACATGATCAGTTCCATGTGAACGTAATAGTCCAACTCTGTAGAATACTGCTCTATTGAACCATATGTGTCCAACCGTCATGTAGATAAGCTTTGTATATTCTTTGTCATAGGTGAAGACAAATGATGAAGCCAAGATATTATGCTTGACAACTATCGCCAACATCAAACTACGACAAAAAGAGCTGGAAAGCACCAAGGTTTGTTACTTTTTAATGTATATATTATTATGGATAATATATAAGTGTTTCTTTTCTTTTACATTTCAAAAGAATATACCCACTGAGCCTATGGTAGTTTGGACTGCTTTAACATTTCAGCCTGCACAATGGGGACCCGTCAAACAGCCAGACCTCCTTTAATTGACATCAAATGTTCCTTTCCAGGCTCATCACAGTGATGTCAGGTTAAAGACAGCACAACGTTGCAATAGAAACTGACTACATTGCAATATGTAGATGTTGCACTATAATCAAATTTTGACGTAACAATGCCTCACAGTCCTGCTTCAAAGTAGCGGCAACACACGGGATTAAAAAATATGCCGCCTTCCCATTGACTAAATAGGGTCAAAATTTCCAGACCTCCATATTGAAAGGGCTATTAATGGAAACGTTTGTGTTTGCTTCAAGCATTTGAAATGATGTTACCACAGTCCACAGCTTCTTCAAATCGGAGCCAGGTATTAGTTTGGGCACTCGGCCTGGTTGTCTCTGAGCAGTGTCTGATTTGCCTTCATGATCTTCTCACAGCAGGCTTTAGTTATGAAGCAGCATAATACAGGCCCAGCCAGCAAGTGCCCTGAATGACCTGATATTTCGCTCGTGGTTAAATTGCTCATTTTTCATGATTCTGAGACCTTGATTTTAGAAAGGTGTTTTGAGGTTTGTATAGCACTTATGATGATTGCCTAGTTGAAAAATGTAAGCTTTAGCACCAGAAATATTTTATAACATTAATGTGACCCTAAATTTGGTCTAATTTTAGATCATGTAGGTTAAATTAAAACCAGCTGAAGCAAAGGATTGTACAGTGTAATATTAATGATATCTTGTATTTGAGCTTTGCTCTCTTTTTTTTTCTGTACCTTGTAAATAGGGTGTGATCAAGTAGCAAACTGTCATTTACTGCTTATTGACTGTATTCAGCATTGATTCCTATCTCTGAATGATGTGTGTAACAGGCGTTGGCAGAAGAGGCCAGGACAGTTCTGGATGGGCTTGATGGCGTCACCTCAGTTCATGGGAGGTTTTATGAGCTGTCCAGTAACTACCACAAGATGATGGGCAACCATGCCGAGTACTACAAAGATGCCCTCAGATATCTGGGCTGTACAAGGATGGAAGATATCCCTGGTATGATCTGATTGTATGTCATAGTTGTACATGGTATGGTGATGTCGTTGGGTCCTTGCTGACTCCAGGCTGTGTACTGGTATCTAGCTCTTGATGTTCCAGCAGCGGCTTTAAGTCAGGAGGTTGGTCAAACTCCTGGAGAAGGGTGGAGCTTTACTTTGGTCCCCGGATTTAATTTCTTTTTAATTTTTCTCTCCATGTTAATTTCTTTAAAATCCTTATCTAAGCAAGAATAAAAAATATATATCTGTACTGACTGAATTTTTTAAGGATGACATAGTGTAAAGAGAACTACAGTTTGTCACAAGAAGTCACCAGACGTTTAGATTTGAAGCTTCCTCAGTTGCATCCTTATAATGAAAGAAAGGTGTTTTGTTCTTCAATTTTAGCTGAAGAACAAATAGAGCGAGCGTTCAGTTTAGGACTTGCAGCTTTATTAGGAAATGGAGTGTACAATTTTGGAGAATTGGTAAGTTGGCATTCAACTTCACAAATAATAGATTTGGCACACAAATTTCACCTTCATGACCTTGGAATCTGAAAGATGAACAAATATAACTACCCATAAAAGCCAAATGTAACTACCTGTAAACACCAAAAGTTGTGCATTTCACCTAAAGTCTGGCCTCTGAAAATGCATTCAAATGTACACACAAGCCTTAAAACTTCACGAAAACTCTCATGTGGCCCTGAAAGATGGATGAGAAAACTCTCATGTGGCCCTGAAAGGTGGATGAGAAAACTTTCATGTGGCCCTGAAAGGTGGATGAATCAATCAGAAAAATGTGTCGCTTAAAACAAAGCTATTTAGGTTACACATGCGCATTTCGACCAGTTGGGTGTTAGATTTGGTTCCGAACTGATGAGTGCTGGAGCACGGATTGGATAATACTGACACACAGACAGTCTAGGTTGTTGATACACTGTAAATTTCTGTACTGTTGTTTTACACCCAGTTAAAATATATCAGAATTTTATCTGCTTTGGATACAGCTGAAAACTTTTTGCCAAGGGGGGGACTAGCCACCCCCCATGGAGGTTACCAAGGTGACAAAATGCTATTGCGTCACTTCCAGGAGCAACAGCTCAAAAAAATGTCAGTCATGCTGTGTTGAGTTTTTGATATGATGTAGAGAAAAGTACAAGCAGTGTGTTTTGGTATGGCTTACCACCACGCGAAAGTTTGGGGATATATATTTTGGGGGTTGAAGTTGACAAATTTACTGCATAAATAGTAAGAAAAATTAATGCTCTGGTGTAACCTGTAGTCTGTAGGTTATATACAGGAATGTAAGAATATATGGGTGATATAAAGAATAAATTTATGATAGACCTTTACACTTTGTTATCTTGTATCCCATCAGAGTTGAGCTATATTTTTCAGTCGAGAGTATATATTGTGCGTTGTATATCTAAACTTTTTCAAAATATGGTTACTACATGTATTCAGATCAAACATATATTGTTTTCACTTCATCTATTGTATATAAATTGTTTTCAACTGTTAGTGCACAAATGTTTACGTATACTCTAGTTTATAATGGCATTGCATTTTTTTTTTTCCTTCAGTTAAGCCACCCTATCTTGGAATCTCTGAAGTCAACCCAAAAGGCCTGGTTGGTGGATGTGTTATATGCATTCAACTCAGGCAATATAGCCAAGTTTGAGGAGCTGAGAAGACAGTGGTCGTCACAGGTTAGAAGAAGTGTCTTATTTCTGCTTTCTATTGTTGCATAAAAAAAAATCTTTTATTGCAATGTAAACACCAATGGAAGTAATTGTTAGGCAAAAATGTTATTTTTTCTGTTCTGGGAAAACGTTATTTTGGTCTTTTGGCAAAACTTTAAAGCTTTACTAACTTAAAGCCTCAGACAAAAAGTAGGACCAGTACTCTACGTGTGCGTTTTGAATGTGTACACGTGACTGGAATTAAATTTACAACAAAACAGTAATATAATTCTGCAGATGATTCAGTTATAACTTGGCACATTTACATTTTATTTTAATATTGATCTTTTTTCTGTGATATACTATTCAGTGATCAGCCCACACAGGTTCTTTTTGTAAACATTTCATATCTGAAGGAAGCATTGTCTGTGTGGGCGTGAGGAGATGTGAATCTGAAGTCTGTCCATTTACTGACATTATTTTAAGTAGAAAAAAATGATAATCCATTTACCAGTAGTTTGTCGATAATGTCAAAGTGTAAGATGGTAGCCAGTTCAAATTTAATTATCTTGGAGAAACCACTCTTCACTGTTTATCAAGATAGAGATTCCACAGTTTTTATGTACCTAAAGAAACGGTACCAGTGGCTTAACTCCCCATACACAAGGGCGATGCACATAGCCATTGTCAAGAACGATGTTTTGAGCATGGAGTGAATAATATCAGACAGCTTTCTGAGACTATGACTTGACATTTGTATCTCAGACATGAGTCTGAGGCAGGTTCCAAAAATGTGTGTGTTGTCCACAGAGCTGAGAATAGTTTGGATGCTGGTGTACGTGTACACAGGAAAACATGTTAGACAAGGTTCTTTAAGAGGCCTCTCAAGCTTAGGGGGTTAGCATGCTAGAACAGTACAATGGCCCAGGAGCCTCTCACTATTGCAGTCAATGTTCAGCCTCTCAGACCATAAGTGGGAAGGCCTGTCGAGAATGTGTGGATAGTCGTGGGGTTGCCCCAGAATCTGCTTGCTTTCTTGACGTCATTATGCTTTCTGCTGTCATGGAAGTGAAGTGTTCTTGAGCAGGGCATAAAACAGGAATCAACTAAATAAACAAATAAGGTTGTTTAACTATTTCATGAGTGACTCAGTATTACATACCCTGTAAAGAGAAGGAGGGAAAGAACATTGCAGCCTATACATGTCACTGTTTGTTGCAAAAATGGCCGCCTAGTCTACAAACGCATTTGATTAGCTAAAGTAGGTTTCATTTTATGACATACCTGTTTCCATAAACATTTTGTCGGGCATGATTTGACTGACCAGTCTGTATGTTTTACTCCTAGTCTATGTGGCTAAGTCAGTAGTCTGCTGTCTCAGAGGGCATTTAGGGCCAGGAAATGGTACTGGAGACCTGGAGACCTAGGTTGTAGTACACAGTATTTCACAAAGGGTGAGAGAAAATGGCTCTCTTTTGCTCTCTGTGTGCACCCTTGAATTACTGTTTTGTTCACCATCTGTGAAATTTGTTATTGAATAGTTCCATGAAAACAAAGGATATGACTTTGAGTCTGTCTGCATCCAAATATTGTGTGATTTTGATTAAATTTTGTTTGCTGGTTACCCTTCAAGTTTGAACATCAGTCCAACATGTCAGTATTGCACATGTAATGAATTACTTGGTGGGGGTTATATACCCTGTAGCAGTCAGCCAAAAGCACACAGAGAGGCAGCACTCATTACACAGGTCCCATTGGGCTGGTAGTTAAGCCATACACAACAAGTAGCCTTTACAGCCCAAGGTGAACGTCTTCTCTCCTGTTCTTTGTGGCCAGAGGTTCTTATGGAGCATGCAGATAGCCATTTAGATGATGCACACTTTGTTTAAATGTGGTCTGCTCTTTTAAGGCCAGTAATGTCCAAAGGACAAGTCATTGTGACAGGGTCTTGAAAATCAAATTTACACTTTGGTTTTGAGACCAGTGTATTATTATTATGATCATTATTATTATGATGATGATGATGAATTATTTGTGTTTCATGTGGTCTTCATTTTGATTGTAGAAGTTTTGAGCCATAACCATGTCACCATGGTGACATAAATTGTTGCCATACTCCGGCGAGTATGGGTGGAAAGGTATTATGGATTAGGGGACGTAAGCATTTCATCTCAAAGGCAGTATCAGACACACCAAATCTTCCAGATGGATTTGTAAACCTTAAGATGAAAAAAAAAATGTAATAATGAATCCAGGACACTGTTGTACAATATTTACATTCACACAATGGCCTTCCTGGAAATTCTGTGATACATTGCCTAGAAAGCCCTTGACATGAGAAGGTGTAACTATAATTCTGCAGTCGTTTTGCAAGGTTACAAGATGCGTGTTAATTCAAACTATATTTCTACAAAGCATTATTCTGTGCAGTCTGATAAAATTGTACTTGTTGTGAAGCCGTGAAAGAGGACCAGTAACAGACGCCATTTTAATGATGTCAAACGCCCCTTTCCTAGCTCATCTTAATCTTGTCACATTAAAGACAGAAGGGTGTTAAAGTGAAACTTGATGGATGGTAACATTATGGCGGCTGTGTGATGATTAATTTTTGACATAGCAATGGTTCGAGGTTTGGCTTACCACAGGCGCCACCTCATAGGATTAAAAATATGCCACCTCCCCATTGCACTGAAAATCTGAAGGGTCCATTTACGAGCTTGTCCAGCCCATATTGTTGTCAAATAATTGTCAAGTAACTATATACATGTGTATGTGTATATATATATATATATATATATATATATATGTATTCTGTCTTTTTTTTTTTTCAGCCGGACCTTGCAGCCAATGAATCTAACCTGAAGGAGAAGATTTCCCTACTTTGTCTTATGGAGGTTGGTCTGGCAATCTTCATAGTCCATAATGAGCAGTGCCAGAAATAGTTATTCTGAAATAGACTACATGTATGCCCAACGAATAGTCATTTTAATTTTAAGCAAGCCCTGCAGAAATAAAGCAAAGAGCAACTCCTACAAAGGGTCTGTGGCTCAGTTAGTTACCATGCTAACACAGCGTAATGACCCAGAAGTCTCCCACCAATGTGATCGCTGTGAGTTCAAGTCCAGCTCATGCTGACTTCCTCTCCGGCCGTGCTGGGAAGGTTTGCCAGCAACCTGCAGGTGGTCGTGGGTTTCCCTCGGGTCCTGCCCTTTTCCTCCTACCATAATGCCGACCACCGTCGTATAAGTGAAATATTCTTGAGTACTGCGTCAAACACCAATGAAATAAAAAAATAAATTAACTCCTACAGGGTTTGTGTTCTAGTTGTCAGTAATACCAGAGCTTTTTTACCAAGTGGAAACAGTGGAGAATCAATGTCATGATCCTTTACAGAACTAACAGAAATGGTGGGTTGTGATGCAGATGGGGATTACAGTAACAAACACCAGATAAAAAGCTACATTTACCATAAATACCTTAAAAGTATGAAAAGTAAGTGCTTTAACTGCTCATTTTTTTTAAGATGACTTTCAAAAGGCCGGCCACAAATAGGCAGCTGACGTTCAAAGAAATAGCAGCAGAAGCCAAAATACCATTGAAAGAGGTAAGCTGAACATGAAATTTGTTTTCCCTGTGCTTCCTGTTTGTTATATGTCCATATGCTTGGGATCATCACCTGTTACACTCATCAGGTTGATGAGACATGAAGTCTTTCTCAATCAGCTTTCGTCTTCATTCTGTGTCTGTTGTATATCTATATATATGTATGTATATATATATATATATGCTACTGCTAAAACAATATATAATATCCTACTGGTTTCAGCTCCAAAATGTACTATTTTTGACATTTCTTTGCTTCCAAACATGTACTATTTTGGGGGAAAGAATTTTAGTCATTTATAGTAGGCATTCTTCCTGGTTTGAAATGACAGCAGCTGTATGTCAGGAAGTTTGCCTGGTACTTCTCTCTCTCACGATGCACCCCTGAAACTGCCCTCCCCACCCCAACATTGTACAATGGACTACTTTAAATGACCTAAAATTTTATTCCAAAAAGTGCACTTTTTGCCAGTAGGATATCACCTTGAGTTCCAAAAAAACCTTAAAACACTTTACTGAAATCAGTGGAACTCTGAAAATCAATAAAAATAAGCAACTTACATTTAGTAATGGGCAAAATTTGAGGTAATCTAGGGTATTCTGGAGTGCATCGTTTGTTTATCAGTCTGTCCCCGTTTGCTTGACAGGTGGAGATGCTGGTGATGAAGGCCCTGAGCCTGGGACTGCTGAAGGGCTCCATAGACGAAGTGGACCAGAAAGTGCATATGACCTGGGTTCAGCCCAGGGTGCTGGATCTCGAACAGGTTGACTTTTATGTAAAAAATATATACACCTATATGTAAAAAAAAAAAAAAATTAAGGAATCCTTTTTCAGTAATTGAAAGTTGGAAGGAAAGTGTGTATTGATATTGGATGTTTCCAACAGAACATTACTGAAGCTTATTTAAACCTTCTTTAAGTGACATCTCTTTCTGGGAGGGAGCGAGTGAGGGGTGGAGTGGAACTCAATTCTGATAAAAGTATTGAGTGAAAAAGGTTTTGTTTGACTGGTGCCATCCCTGAAGCCTGACTGTTTTGAATCCAATATCATTGATTGATTGATTTACATCTAAAATCGTGTGAATGTTCTGTAGATAAATGTCTCAATGTTATTTTTATGAGTTTCACTAAACTGCGTATTGACTTCCATAGACCTCAGCATTTGTGTGTTATCAAATGTTCGAAGTATTATCAGAAATGTGAAATACTAACTTAAATGTGGTATGCACTTCAAACTTCAGGAAAAAATACCAAAAGAAAGAAAAATGACTTCACAGAAACATTTTGGGCATTGTTTTTGGCTGAGGTAAATTGATTCTTTGGCAGTAAATACATTAGCAGGAACCAGGAAGCCATTTCCTCCCCAACATAATGGGTGACCACATACTTTCCCCATCAGATATGTCTTTGTCTGGTGTCATACTGTGTTTAGGGCTGATATTGAAGGGGATTAAAAAGCACTATTGCCATGAAATCAGTTTGTAAATGGACTCCTTGGAAAGACTTGGGCCGTCCTTAAAAATGTGTTTGTTGGATGTAGCATGTAAGTTTTTTTTTCTTTCCATGTCAGTTTTCTTAAAAGCACTTTCATTTTCAAGAGCCAGATAAAAAAAAAAAATCAGAACAAACAGACCCTATTTTTTCTCATATGGTTGGGTTACACCCATCAAACAGTTATTTAGGCATGGCCTTATAACGTGATGGTTTAGAACTAGTTTCATGTCTGCCCTGTGTTGAACCCTTACCTCCCTGTCCCCACCCCATTGTTTTTGTGTCTTTCATTGACAAGATTTGGGGCAATATACACTCCATGCATCCAGCCACTTCATGTCTTTCTCTTGTGGGTTAGGGTGACAGTTTTGTATTTAATGGCCCATAATAGATACAAATATTTGTATGTATGTAACGCTCAGCAAGAACGAAAATAGGGCACGACGGGGAAATTTCCTGTAAGATTCAACATACATGTATTATATTTTACGTAAATTGTCTGTAAAAATGCACTTTCAGAAATACAAACAAGCCTTAAAAGTATACTTTTGAGGCCAAAGTTTTCTCAAACTTCTCTAAAAATGTCTGTAACGTTGCCCAATAAGGTGGATGAAGCAATCATAATTAAGGAAAATGTGTCTCCGAAAAACAGTTCTTCATGATGCGAAATACAGCAATTTTTATCCAGCTTATCACTGACAATGAAAAAACATTTCCCTGATACACTAAAGATGCATCTCAAATTTTAGTCTATCTCTGTTCTGAATGGGCTTTCCATCAAGTTGGCAGTAGATGTATGAGTCAGCATGTCTTGTCAGAGTAAAGACTCGGCTGGTGACCAGAAGAACTATTTCCTGTGTCAAAATCTTGATACATGGTTTCATCGACCAGTGATCAATATTCACCGTCGTGTCTTTGATTATTTATAAAGCTTATTTCCCTACCGAGCCTGTTGTTAAGAGTGGCGGTCATTTAGAAGTTTCTTGGGTACATTTATACTGTGGGTCTAGCTGGTTTTACATAGAGTAGCTACTTCCATCGTCATGTGTGTGAAGTACTCTTAGTATTACACGTAAATCACAAAACCTGAAGGAAATTGCTGTGTTCATTGGGCTAATCTCTATTGACTGTGAGCAGTGCACACAATAACACTAATGATTAACGCCTTCACCAGAGACATGAACACCAGAATTCGTCCCCTGGTCTGACCTAGGATAATGATAAATGATAAACAGTAACACTGGTTGTTCAACCTACTTGCGCCTTTGTTTGGCTCTGACCGACATTTGATCAAGTAATGTGTCACATCTGGTGACCTTAAGGCGATACAGATTCAACACTGGCTGACAGTGGAGATGGTTTCTAGGTTTACGCTGGTCATGCTTCAAGAAATACACTGTACCTAAAATTCAGCTTAACCCATGGACGAAGCATAGACTTGCCGGTATCTCACACAAGCTTGTTCGTGGCGATTCTCCACTCATTGTTACCTCTTTCTTGAGTGAAACATAATTATATGACATAGAATGAATGTGTAGTTGTATGGCTGGTATTTGTTTCTGGCATTAGGGGTGGCGGTATTGAACCAGCAGATGGTACTGCATCTATCATCTATCAGTCAAACAATGTAGTGTATAATTTCATAACAGAAGCTGTGATCTACCTTCCAGATTGGGACAATGCAGAAGCGCTTGATGCAGTGGTGCGAGGATGTCAAGCAGATGGAACGTTTGGTGGAGGTGAAGGCTCACGATATCTTGACCTAATCCTCTTCAGTCCAGTCTTGGCAGGATATCGGCAGAGAAGAGGCACAGGAAGAGAAGAGACCAGGATGTATCATTATTTCTTCACGTAGTATTACTTTCAAGATAATACTTGACCATGTTCTGGAAGATACGTTCATGTGTCACGTATCAAAACTTGATTATTTCTCTGGAAGCAGGATTTTACGGACTTGTTGTGAACAAGGTGCTTGATATGAAGGAATGTGCTGATCATCATTGATGAAATGAGAGAGGGAGACTTAGCTGGTAGCTAGGTAGCCCTGTCATTAACAGATACATGAAATGCTGACAGAAACTCTCTTGCCTTTGACAGAAAAAGTAAACATCCCAGTCTGTCAGTTCTTGATCGTGTTGACTATCATTCTGCAACAAACGGTTGCCTACAGTAATGTCCCTTTTTTCTCCAAGGGCTGTATATTTTGTCACCTGATAAATAAAAAGTGAATATTTGTAATGGCAGTTCCCTCTGTTTGTTGTTGTTTTTTTTAACTTAGGCTACAATTTAAACAGAAACACAGATCGGAAAGCGGCAGGGTTTCTCCTAACCCGTGTTCTGCTTGTCATATCAATGATACTTAGTGATCTTCCCGACTTAACGCGCTCAGGCTGGCTACCTCTCCCCTCTGTGTAGGGAGGTGCGACAAAATATTCTTGAGTATGGCATAAAACACCAATGAAATAAATAAATACAGATTTTACGCCTGTCCTCATTGGTGTAATGCTTTCTTGGTCTCTGAGTTGGTGTGCTAGAATCCTTGGGCCCGTTTCACAAAACGTTAATACCATGATATAAGTTATATATTCTTCAAAACCAGTGACATAAATATGATTTCTCCGGGCACACCCGTTTTCCCCATGCACCCTTAAACCTGACAACCATCTTGTAAGTGAAAGATTCTAGAGCATGTCTCTTTCAAAATGAACCTCTCCAGTTGTAGGTGGGAAGGTCCTTCATCAACCTGCTAGCCTAAAATCCCCACTGACAATATGGTGAGGATATACGGGGACTAACGGGGCTATTTACTGAGATGTAGAGCTATGTTGGATCTTAAATGACTCGGAGCATGTAGCCTGTCAACTGCCGGACTCCGGGCATCATATGTACAGTTATATGTATAAATAACTGGATGATGGTATGCTGTATGTAGGCTACACGTGTAGACAAGAGCGTGACTTAGGGTTCAGTTTCACAAAACATCATACACATTAAATTGTGGTAACTCTTGTCTTGAACGTATTTATTTCATTAGTATAGTTTAATACACTTGAAATATTATTTAACTTGCGAAAGGAAAATGAAACGCCCGCAGAGAAAGCCACCTTCCTTGACAGATCTAGACAAGTCGGGACTAGACTTCGTCTTTATTTATTTATTTATTTATTTTATTGATGTTTTACGCCGTACTCAAGAATATTTCACTTATACGACGGCGGCCAGCATTATGGTGGGAGGAAACCCAGAACCATCCGCAGGTTGCTGGTAAACCCTAGACTTCGCAAAACAATTTTTCCTAACTGTTATCGTAAATCACGTCGGCTTATGACTCTATGTCCTAGACCACATCTTTCACGAGAAAAGTGACGGAAAAAGTGACGCACGAGATTTTGTGAAAGTGGAGCAGTCCAGAGCCGGATTCGATCCGACGACCTGACATGTCATGCAGGAACTGCGTGATCGATCGGTTAACATTTGACTTTGCCTGAATAAGTTTTTATTGTAAAGCATTTTGCCACATGACATTCCCAAATCACCATGTTTATTAAAGTTATTTATGATATCCCAATAATATTTTGGGACGTTTTATCTGCAGTTCAACTGTGCATAACAGTTGGGTCGCTTTATCTGCAGTTCAGCTGTGCATAACAGTTGGGTCGCTTTATCTGCAGTTCAGCTGTGTAATTCTCTTTATCTGCAGTTCATTTGTGTATTTTCCGTGATATTCTCACACTTATTACATGCCAGTTACTAAAGGAGAAGACGAGGAGTAATAATTACATAAACAATACGGCTGATCTCAATACATGTTACACACCGATCCCTTGATCTTTACCTACATGTATATACAGCCATTGTCTATATACACACATTAATCTCCTTAAAGACATGTCAATAAAATATGGTGCAATGCATTTAAAACCCTCGGCCTTAAGCACTGGTATACAATGTAACTAATAGGTACAAATTCTAAGAGATATTAAGTATAATACCAGCCATCCATAAAATTTAACTTACATGAGTATAAGAGACTTGAAAAAGTCCAGGTAGCCGAAAATAAATAGGCTTTATAATAATGCCGGGGTGTAGATTTGGTATGAGTTTGGTGAACTTGAAACAAACTGTTCACGAGGGAAATGAACAGACACAAGGATGGGAGGACAGACAAAAAAAAACAAGACAAGAAGGTTCTGCCTCATGGCAAAGTGTAATTGATTTGTAATAAGTTTGATGAATTTTAGTTCAACTGTTCAATAGATACAGTAAACCCGGTACTTACCAGACGGACAAACAAACCGTCAAACAACTGACCGTGCAGAGTTGAAATGATATAGATTTCGTCTACATCTCTAGATTTGCATGCCATGTAGGTTTGGTAAACTTTGATTACAAACACCAAGAGATGTTTACAAGCCTTTTAAAATGTAACCTACTTGACCTACTTGTAACCTACTTATTATTCAAGTAATGCTGCGTTCGTAACACGCTCACGAGTATGAATCCCGTTCGATAGACCTCACCAGTGGTAAATACATTACATCACACTCGCAAACTCGAAAGTTTTAAGACGGGACGAGTTAGGCAAAGATGGCTGACTAAATTCAAGAAAATGAAACATACAGTGAGATACCCCCTAAAATTTCTTTACTCTTTGATATTTGCATGTGGCACGACAAACTATGAAATCAAGCTATGACATCCAAAAAGGAAGGTCACATTTATAGGCACTCATCAGCAGAGTGACACAAGCTACCCTAACGTCTCCATGTTGTTTGGCATGCGCCAGTAGCGAAGCTGACCGAATGACTCCAACTCGTTCCTTCGAACGAATTCACGACACGAATGATGTTCACAAAGTTCAATAAGTATAGCGGCATCAGTAGAGAGCACTGAGGTTATGCGAGTTACAAGATTTGCTTCCCTTTGCCTGTGGCCAGAGGGCCTCTTCCCCACCTAGAATATTTTCTGACAAGTAAGATAGGATAGGCCTATCCCTCGGGGGTGGTTTGGCACAAGTAACAGACCAACAACAGAGGTGCAAAAAATCCATAGACCGGCAAGGTAAAGATTGTGTTCATTCAAACCTTATGAAATGATTTCGCAGCGCACAGATGGCTGTGTTAACGTAAGTCCAACACGCCCTGTGTCTGTGTGCGTAGCTTATATGTTAGCTTGTGCGTAATATACATGTACATGTACTGACAGGGTTTGCGCACAATCATCAGACCGGAGAGGCCATGTAGATGCGGCGGGCCAGCTTTCGGCAGCTTGGCCGCTGACGGTAGACCTACTCCTTCCCTTCTAAGGCCCAGATCTCAAAACTACATATTCTTTCACATAACACTGACATGGCTGTGTTCCTTGATCATTTCCCTTCACGCTGGTATGTAATATACGGAAAGATGGTCCAACTTTAATACTCTAAAACGGCCACTAATCTCTTTTGGGCCTCTCACCTCTCTGTCAGCACTGTTAATCAGGACAGTAGTTAGTAATGGGACCGTTGCCTAAAACAAGTGACATGAACTTAACAGAAGGTTTTAAAACTTAGGCACTGTACGTGCGATCCCCTCGGCTAATCATTGCCGACTGAGAAACATACAGGTATTAAAGGCTAGGCAGTATTTAAATACGGATAGGAAAATACCCTTGTTTTTTGTTGTTGTTTTTTTTTTTCCAAAATGCACCTCTGTTAGACGTTGTTACTCACCAGGCTAGGCATAACCCACTTCCCGAGTCTCGTTTACGTTGCATGCAAAGCCAAATGTGACGTGTCGGGTCAGTGGCATGAACTATTACTCGATGACATAAACACTGATCAGAGCCGTCAGTCATCTCGAGTATCTTGTGCATATTCCTACGAACCAGCGACCAATGGAGAAGAGAGGAAATGAAATTTTGCATGAAACTGATTTTATGAACATTAAGCCGAAGCAACTTGAATTTGTTCAATCGTGAAACAGTACGACTCCTTTTGTGTGGATACATCACCACCCACCCTCCATTTTCATTGGATTTATTAGTGGTATAGTTTTGATCCTGCGCGTCACGTTGGTTAGTTTCATGTCTTATACAAGAAAAAAAACACCTGAAAAGTGGGCCATACCTGATTACCCGTGTTGAGAAGAGAAAAGAGATATGTGGTGTTAAATGTAGATTGGCGTAAGATGTTCGCATTACACATCCAGATAAACTGGATTGAGCTACTTGTTCGTACAGACTGGGACAGGATAGCAGAAAAAGACCCATGCGTGAACCACGCGTTGAAATGAACTAGATTTGAAATTAGGTAGGTCATAAGTTATCTGATCGGTAGAGATACACGTAACACGAGGACCGAGTACTCAACAAGAGCTATAAGCGACGATCGACGACCAATTTTACACTCCCTCCGCCGCCCATTCTTAATGTGACGCAACTTGGTGTGACATCCAAACGTAGCAGTGAAGACATACGTCTCTATAATAAACGCTCTTCACACAGGCTTGGCCTTTGGGCAAATCATAATATCAAATTGTGTCTGTGTATATTGCATAAAATAAGAGATTCACTGAACCGAAATGACGTCCGCCAACAAGAGATGGCCGGCCGAGACGGACGAAGCCCATCCGGAGATTTTCACCGTGATGCCGCCACAGCCCAAGGAGAAAAAGCCCGGACAACTGCCAGAGAAGGATATCCGGCAGTTCTTTGAACTGGTGGGTATAATTTTGCATTGTATGAAAGTCATTCAGCGTAAGTATGTTGTGAGTTTTCATTGAAAAGTTCCCATTGAAATCGTTTCTGATAGAAGATCGGTTGATTCCCTTCATGGATTCAATTGAAAGATTGCCTTGATGGATTTTCTTGATGTATATCGTTATTATTGTCCTTTGGTGCATTTCCTTGAAGAATTCCCTTGAAGGATTCGTTTGGTGGATTCCCTTAATGGATTCAACTGATATATTCCCTTGATGGATTTTAGCAATATATTTCTTTGATGGTATTTCCATAGTAAATCGATGGATTCCTGTAATGGATACCCTCCAAGGTTTCCCGTGGTAGATTTCCTCCACAGATTCTCTTGCTTTGTCCGGTTAGCGCGCTAACGCAACGCAATGACCGAAGCATCCCACCAATGCGGTCGCTGTGAGTTCAAACCCACCTCATGCTGGCTTCATCTCCGGCCGTACGTGGGAAGGTCTGCCAGCAACCCGCGGATGGTCGTAGGTTTCCCCCGGGCTCTGCCCGGTTCCTCCCACAATAATGCTGGCCGCCGTCGTGTAAAAACTAATCAAATCAAATCTAAACTCGATGAAATCTGCCATGAACTGCCTTTATTTTTCAAGTGTTTCATTCATTACTAAAATTTATACTGCCAACTAATAACGTAAGCATGCGATGAGCATGTGTTGATGTGATACATGAAAACTTAAGTGAAACAACCCTGTGAAGGACTTTAAAAGAAAAGACAACAAAAAGTGTAACCAAAGTTATTTCAAAAGAGAGGTGCATTTAGACCTAAACGGGTGTAAATTATTTTATATGACGTGCTTGGTAACTCTATAAATCACCTTTTAAATCTCTTGCACGGTCCTGTCCGGTCGCTGCTCTCTCCCCATCACGGCCAGTGTTATGCAACTAACTGTGCTGTCCAACTCTGCACAACGTCACACATCCTCGTGGAGTCCGTGCCATGCGCGTTTTTGGATTTGCATATGTTATGCAAACGAGATGATGTCAAATCTTCGCACGAGACTCTGAGACTCATCTGAACATTGCCCATTCCATGCTCTAGTTCTCTCGTGTACACGTCTTGGTCGTGTTGTATTGACATTTTTCCTGACTTAAACTGTGTACCTATGTTTTCCTCTCTACTCGTTTGTGCTTCATAATTAGTTTTTACCTCGAATGTTTCCTTTGCTATTTTTAACGAGCCACAACATGATATCAGTGAATTGTAATCATGATTAGCAACACAAAGCTGACTTTACATACACAAAGAACTTAACTAAGCATCCCCCATGGTTTTCATTGTGGCGATTTTGTGCAGATGAGATTAATGTTCTTCTGTATCAAAAGAGTGGAAAATGTGATTGGTTGTGAACCCTATGGCCCTTTGGGTAATGAAAAACGACAAAATGATTGGAGTTCATGTGTTTTAATGAGAACACACGTGCATTTCTGTTGTAGTGGATTTTCTTTTTAACGATCTTACGTAACATAAAGAGATTAAGAATATAGGCTTTGCTCTGCTCTGAAAACCACCAGAATGTCTGTGAACTAAAAATATGTTATATATGGTATCGTATGAGCCCAGTCAGGTGGTTATGCTCCCTGATGGTGCGGTGGTATACTATAAGCCATGCCAGACTATTGACCTCAGAAATAACTGACCAGTAACATTCCCTGGTCACTTGCCTCTTGCAACTGTTTCACTCTTCACAACTGTTTTTGGCTGTCACATTGTGATCGCATTGGTTGTGGCTATCTCTGATTCAAATAAATGTTGTCAACCCCAAACGACGTTGTTGGCTCTTAAATGGTGTCAGAAGTGGGACCAGGGTAGCAACAGTGTACAGTGGCAGTGGCCAGAGAGGGAGGTCTTAGTGACCCGGAGAGTGAAATCAAGGACCATATCGCTGGAAGCCGACCAATCAGAGGATATTCCTCAAGGAGACCGGGTAGTGGAGGCGCAGAACGAGTTGGATCTTCGTCACGAGATGAGCGATCTTCGTCTGGCCCTGCAACAAGCGCGTAATGGACAGGGAGGTGCACCTGCACCTGTGTTTGTGCCTCCTACGCGCGTCATTTTCCCACCACCTGTATAATTTCCCAACTATGGTGGGAAGGAAGATCCGGCATCGTAGATTGGGCGCGCATCGCGTACCATCTCCACTCAGCAACTAGGAGGTGAAACCGCTGTGCTATTTCTTCGGGACTATTTAAAGAGGAGATCCGGCAGGAGTCTCGAAGGACACCCGATCATTTTTCAGACCTTGCGCGACGTGTTTGGCAGCCGCGCCACAGAAGGACAAATCATTAGGGACTACTTGAATCGGTTCCAGTTTCCATCTGAGAGTTTGACCGAGTATGCACATGCCCTCATGACCTTGATTGAGAAAACTGAACTCTCCAAAGCAGAGCGCGAGAAACGCCTCACATCGCAGTTTGCGGATGGTATTCGACAGCCTTCATTGCGACAGTTCCTGCAGCGTCGTGTTCGCGATCGCAGTGAATTTTCGTTTAGTAAAGTTCGGGAAATCGCCTTGAATGTCCCGTCACTGGTGTAACGGTTGCGAAGATGCGCGAACAGAAAGTAGATGAAGCTCCAGAATGGGCAAGAACTCAATTCAATTCAATTAACACAGCAACTGGTAGATAATTCCGAGGTACAACCTGTGTTAGTTTCACAGCAGCAGTCTGCTGCACGCGTTGTCAAGCCTCATAACGATGTTAAATGCTTTTATTGTTTATTGCTCAAGGGACACAACTGGTACTGTGTTTTGACTCCAGCTACTCGGCAACTCTTCAGAAGAGCAGGCAGAAATTACCGGCATCCCTATGGTGTGTTTACTGGACACATGTTCAAAAATGTCTACAATGAGAGAAGGCCACTTTCGGAGACATTTGGCTGGATTTGGATCCGGATCTTTGGTTGCACCTCACTGCTGCGAATGGACTGGAGTTAGCAAATTTGGGACACTTGAAGGTATAGCTATAAAGGTAATGTATACAGTGGTTTATGATATCGGTGTGCTGATATTGAAGGACAGGCCTGACTCTTCGGGTAAGCTAGACAGGAGACCAGGTATCCTTGGCATGAACGTTCTCAGTAGGATTCCAGAATTTAAGTTTTTGTCCAGTCAGTCATCCAGTGTTTTAGTTGAGAAGGTCAAGATCACATCAAAGTTTGCAGGTGTGGCTGGAAATCACCTTGTTCTGGTACCAGCAGTCTCACTCTCTAGGATTTCTTGCTCTGGCCTACCCGGAGGCAAGGGTGTAGTGGTTGAACCGCTTATGGAATCACCGCACACCAGATTACAGGTTGCTCTAACTGTTTCTACTGTATGTGTGGAGGTGGTTAACCTGACCCAGACTGATTTTTGGCTTTCACCTAGTATCAGAATTGGTGTCATTGGTGATTGTGAATCGGCAGCAGATATCGCGTTGGTTGTTGAATGCAACAACATTGTTGTGGACAGCTGCAATGTTAAGCCGCTAAGCGACATACCACTTCCATACCTCTCTACACTTGAGGAACTTAACCGTGCAAAATAGCTTCTTAGTGATTATGTGGAGGTATTCTCACCTGGGTTTTGGCGAACCCAAACTATAAGGCACCGTATCGGCACAACAAATAGTGTACCCGTCTCTCAACCACATCGCCGAATTCCTCCTCATCACGTTTCTGCTGTGAAAGAGGTCTTGCAAAGTAAAGTAATACGTCACAGTTCTTCAAGCTACGCAGCTCCACCGGTGTTAGTTACGAAAAAGTCAGGTGAATTAAGGATGTGCATCGATTATCGACGCCTTAACAGTAAGACTGCCCGAGATGTATATCCATTACCCCGCATCGAAGAGTCGCTTGATCTTATGGCTGGGGGCAAACAGTTTTCGACAATCGGTCTTAAATCTGCATACAACCAGATTGAGGTCGATGAACAGGATAAGCACAAGGCAGCGTTTACAACGAGTTTCGGTCTTTATGAGTACAAGGGTATGCCCTTTGGACATTTAAATGCACCTGAAACCTTCCAGAGATTGATAACACATATTTTTCGAGATGAATTGATGGAACGCGCCTTCGGGTGTTTGGACGACATCATGGTATGGGCGAGTAACACAAGTGAACATCTAGGTCCTCTAGAGGTTGTACTAAGGAACGTGGACTTAAAGTAGAACCTTCAAAGTGTAAACTTTTTCTGACAGAAGTTCCATTTCTTGGACATGTCACCTCAGCGGATGGAGTTAAAACCGATCCAGAAAATACTTAAGTTGTTTCCAGTTGGCCTGTTCCTCAGATACTTCATCAGCTTAGATCTTTTCGGGGCTTTGCCACGTACTACAGACGTTTTGTGCAGAACTTTGCTGGAATTGCCTCTTCATTGTTTAATCTCATCACGAGATGTGGAGACGCCATGAAAGGTCGACGGAAACAGCCAGCGAAAAGCTGTGATATCGCCAAGCTTTGGGATGTTAAATGCCAGATAGCATTGGAGTTGCTGAAAGTGAAGGTGACAAGTAGTCCTATCTTGGCATACCCCGACTTCACTAAACCGTTCATCTTGGAAACCGATGCGGTAATGTTGGTCTAGGAGCAGTATTAAGTCAGCTACAAGATGGACATGTGCGAGTGATATCTTATGCATCCCGTGGTTGGCGGAACCCGGAAAGACAGGCGGGTTATTCCAGGGAGAAAATTGAACTCCCAGCTTTAAAATGGATTGTTTGCGAAAAGTTTCGTGAATATCTTCTTGGAACTGTCTTCGAAGTCGTCACAGGTAATAATCCACTCACGTATCTCATGACCAAGAGAAAAGTTTCTGCCATGGGACAACGATGGGTGAATGACCTGGCAAGACTCAGCATGACATTCAAGTACAGGTTGGGGAAATCCAACGTAAACGCTGATGTCTTGTGTAGGCTGCCTGGGGATGCAGTTCGTAGTGGAATCAAACATCCACTAGAAGATATGGACTGAGCAAGTTTTCACCAGTGTTATAGAGGCCACCGATTTTTTAGAGGAAATTAAGTGCAGTGCTCTACAGAGTGCGTGTGCTTTGGCTATTATTGTCGCTGATCCACATTTAACAGACAAAACTTGTGCAAGTGGATTTCCATAGTGGGGCTGAGCAGATGGCTAAGTTTCAGCACGATGATCCAGACATTAGCCGGTTGATTCATTACCGTAAGCTGCTGCGGAGCCCAACAGGAGTAGAAGAAGCAAATTAACCAAAGAGAGTAGAGAGGCTACTGTAGCTATGGGACCGAATAGTCTCCAAGGATGGAGTGTTGTTCAGGGAGATGTGGACTAAGACAACATGGTGCAATGTCTAATCATTCCTATATTTCAACAAGGAGAAGTTTTTCATGCTCTACAAGATTGTTTGGGGCATCCAGCACTGTGGAGAGAAAGGTGTTGGTTCCCTGACATAAACCAGCAGGTGCAAGAGTACATCAAGAGTTGGGAACGTTGTGTTCGCGCTAAGGGCCCGTACCGTCCAGTCAAGTCCAGATTGGGTCGACTTGGTGCCAGCAAACCACCAGAGGTGGTTTCCATTGATTGAACCTTGCTTGACAAAGTCATTAATGGGATGGAGAATGTGTTAGTGATTACGGACTGGTTCTCAAAATTTTCTGTCGCTGTAGCGACTCGTGACCAGCGTGCGTCGACTGTTGCCAAGATGCTTGTTCACGAATGGTTCACTAGGTATGGAGTTCCTAGTCGTCTCCACAGTGATCAGGGCAGAAGCTTTGAATCTGAGGTAATCCACGAACTCTGCAAATTGTATGTCATTAAGAAAAGCCGCACACAGCATACCACCCTGGAGGGAATGGACAGACTGAGAAATTCAATCGATCGCTGCACAATTTGTTGTGTACTCTACCTGAATTGCAGAAGAAACGATGGCCGGACTACTTACCGGAACTGTGTTTTGCATATAATTCTACCCCACACTGCAGTACTATCTATGCTCCGTCATATCTGATGCTTGGAAGAAACCCTGTGCCCCTTGGCCTGGCGGAAGAAGAGCAAGACGAAAACACAGATGAGTACTCAGATTGGATAACCAGCTACCAAACTAGACTGTGGCATGCTAGACAACAGGTGCAACATCGACATGATGTAAAGTCGGCAGCCCGCAAGAGACGTCATGATGCCAATGTTAGGAACGCTCCACTCAGCGTTGGTACCCAAGTCTACACTAGTTCTCATCCTCAAGGCAGACACAAGATCACTGACAAGTTTGACTCAGAAGTGTTCAAGATCCTGGTGATGGAGTTTACACTGTGGAGCCAGCAACGGGCATTAGTCCTACTCGTCAAATTGTCAGAGCAGAGTTAACTCCAATGGAACTGCAGAAGTCTCCAACACAACCCAAAGCCACGGTGATGCATCCACAGGACACTGTCAACACATCAGATACAACCAGTGTGGTGCAACCAGAGTATTTTCGAACTTTTATCGTTCATCCCGGAATTCCCACTAGTGTGGAGCCCGCTCCTGTGGCAGACCCAGTCACTCTACAGCATGGTGACAAAGAGTTGACTTTAGCTGCTGTGTCTTCTTCAGACTTCCCAGATCTGCTCTTCAATAAATGACAACTAGGACATATACTTCTCAATATCTTATGGTAATCATAACGGTGTGATTATTATAAAAAAGGGGCGTATGTGACGAGTCAGTTAGAGTAACCTCCCCTTAGTGACGTTCTTTTGCCATGTTATGTAAGAAAGTTACTCTTCCCACAGATTACAGCGTGAGCAGATCGGATCTGAACAGGCAGCTGAAATAATCACAGGAAGATGTCAGAACATGTCACCTGTTCAAGCCCTCAGTGAGCAGTTGTGATGCTGATGTAAGTAAGGGTACAGGCTGATACCAGTCCAGTCAAGTGGTTGTGCTCCCTGATGGTGCGGTGGTATACTATAAGCCATGCCAGATTATCGATCTCACGAAGAAATAACGGAGCAGTAACATTCCCTGGTCACTTGCCTCTTGCCACTTTTTCACTCATCACGGCTATTTTGACGTTGTTGGCTCACATTGTATCAAAAGTTTGCTTTTTTTAGACGTGGTTAAGATAGATGAAATTAGTAAGGATTCAGTGCGCATGTGCGTATGTCACTTCGTATTGTCACGTGGACGACATTTGAAAAGGGGATCCTCTATGCTACAGTCATTGTTCATCAGGACTGATTCATGGAAGCATGAATGAACTGACGTCACATGCCACTTGGAAAACGACGCGCCCAGCAACCTCATCTTTGCTATAACCGTATCAGTCAATTTTCGTCACACTATCATGACTAGTTTTGATGTGAAACAATGACTTTACTAGTATGGTTCTGGAGTGAGCAATGTTGAAGCAGTCGTTGAAATTACTCAATGAAAACGTCATTTTTTACCTTGTAAAGCGTTTTACGTCAATATCGGGTGTATCTGCAGTGTGCCTGGATGACAACCTTGATCCTTCTCCGCATACCACCTGTCAGCCTCCTGATTCCTTGGCGTGCAATGAGCCCCGATCTCAATCCCAATGTATATATTATATATGGTGAAACTTGCCCTCCCACGATGACTCCGAAACGCTTGGACATCGTCACTGTACGTGATGCCTCATTTTTTAGACTTTGAAACAATTTAAGAATGAAGATTCTTAATCATCCAGGTAAGCAATAAATAAAATAAAATATGAGACCCGTCTACTGGAAAAACTGTATATCCGCACTGGGTCTACTTTACAGGTCGCCTTACCGCTTTGATAAATACAATGGTTTTTCATATAGGTGAGAACAATTCAGCGAAACAATACAGAGGCTTTACTCTGAAGGCTGGTAGAAAAACTTCGGGTTCAAGTTTTTTAAATACGCAAAGAAAAATAAATATATAAATAAGTAAATAATTAGATAAATAAATGAATAAATAAATAAATATATGAATAAATACTAATTAAATAGATAAATAAAGAAATATGCGTAACCACTGGAATCACTGGAAGATTCTTTTATACGAAACCGTATGCATATGGTATATATGTAGGGCAACCTGTTTAGGAAACACCTGACTTAAATAAAAAAAATTGTGATTTTTCTAAGGTCGCGTCCCAAGTGTGGGGATAAATTATATTGTAACCCCCTGTTACGATTGAGTGTAGGGTTATTAATATGAACCAAATGGCCTCTTTAATCTCTCGTTCAAACCACCTAAAGTCTCTGCAAAGGACTTTGACATTTTCATTTAGAAAAGCTATGGTCCGAATTACATATATGTGGGAATATCACGGAGTCATTGCCATTAGATGAAGGCTTCGTGTGCTGTTTCATTCTATTACGTAATGTCTGTTGAGTTTCTCATATATAGGACTCCTTGCGAAATGGACCATCGCATACAATTTCCTAAACTAAACCACTCTCTTTTTTGTCTGGCTTGTCTTTGGGATGCACAAGTGAGTTGTTAAGTTTGTGTGGGGGTCTGAAAGTTGTTCTGATAGAATGCTGGTTGAACATTCTCCATACTCTCTCGGATAAACCATGAATATATGGCAAAGTAACTGTTTTGCTATTGGGTAATTTTGGATTCGCAGGTTTGGGAAGAGATGTATTTGCTTCGAAGGCCTGG
Organism: Acanthopleura granulata; assembly: GCA_016165875.1. Lineage (NCBI taxonomy): Eukaryota > Metazoa > Mollusca > Polyplacophora > Chitonida > Chitonidae > Acanthopleura > Acanthopleura granulata. The sequence continues at coordinate 31,025,836 of JABBOT010000003.1, forward strand.
GGAATTGCCCAATTTTGATACCCTCTTTGATACAAGGTACTTTGTTCTAATCCTGGTCGTTGGTTACAATAGTTTTAGTTCGGTTATGTAAGGCTCTGACTATACCCTGTTTCTGATTAAATTTATAAATTATTTTGTCCAAAAATGGAAGCTGCTCGTTTTTTATCTCTTCCATGGTGAATTTTATATTACCATCCAAGCTGTTAATATGAGAGAAATAGACTGATAGGCTACGTTTGTTGATCTTAACCCAGGTCTCATCAACATATCTGAACCAGTGTGTTTGAGGGTTTGGGGGAGGGGGTGTCACAATACCCGAATAAAGCATGTTTTTCGAATGATTTGATATAAAGGTTTACCACAATTGGTTATATGGGAGATCCGATAGCACAATCATGTTTCTGTCGATACAGCTTTCCATTGTAAGAGAAATACGTCATGTTCAGACATGATGTAAGGAGTTCACAAATTTGGGAGGGAGGAAGTTTGTGGCGAGTAGCTAAGTTTTCGTTTTGACACAATGCAGTCTGCAGTTTTACTGACAGGAATGCTCGTAAACAAACTGGCCACATCAAAAGACAACAAATACCGAGCAGGGTATCTTATCTTTTTGTACATTTTAAGTTTGAAAAATAACTACACTGAAATTGTGTCTTTTGCAGAAACGTTGCATCTAAGTTTTTTAGTGATCGGAACATCAGAAAAGTGATTGGATCCAGCGACCGAGCATATACAATTCCCTGCTATACACCACTTATTCCTCTCGCTACAATAGAAAAGATGGAGGCTTAGTTCTTTACATAAGAGCGGAGGAAAAGCATTGCTAATGGGCAATATAAAAATATAGATTTCTGCACAGCTACTAAACACCGCCCTACTAAAGAATTTATTGATGTGATGAAATCACATAACTTCTTCCCAAAGATAACCCACCAGAGTGAAGTCCAACTCGGTTAATTTAATAGATGATGTATTCATGAATTTCCATGAACAGAGTCGCCTATCTGGAATTATTCTGTCTGATATTTGTGACCACGTCACGGTGTTTGACGTAAATACAGAATCACACAAATATAAGTGAGAACTTATATTCCAACTTTACATGTAGAAAAATATCGGCTTAAAATAAAATGAAACTTGATGCAAAAAATCCGTGATTGAAGCGATGTTGTAAATAAATCTGACCCAAGTGAGTCGAATCATTTATTCCCGTTTTTCTGAATAATGGGTGCTTTCCAATAGTTAGTGTTGAACCAGGTGGGTTAACAATACTAAAGCCGTGCCATGGATTACACGAAGCATTCTTAGTTCAATCAAAGAAAAAACAGGCTTTATGCATTACACGTTTACAGTAAAAATTTTGAAGTACAGCTAAACAACATAAACGCTTTCGAAACGAACTAAATCATACTATAAGACTGGCCAAAAAAAGGTATTAGGAAAAAAGTTATCGTCTGTTTTACAGATATCAAACAAATATGGAAAGTGATGAATGAATTTACCAGTCGAAAGCGACAGAGTAAGCTACCATTAACATCTATAATCAGCGGAGAAAAACTTACTGATAGTGTCAAAATACCAGTAAGTTTTAACGAGTATTTTAACTCACTTGGCAGCGATCTTGCTTCAAAAATATCGTCGCCTAGCAAGGACTTTAGTGATTATCTGCTCAAATCATGTCCAAATATATTTTTCTTTCTACTACTTCTTCAAATGAAACAACCAACATAATACATTGTTCGAAGAATTCGGGGCTGGACCTGACGACATTAAAATGTTGATTGTTAAATCCTTGGCTGAGTGCATAGCTCGACCTAGTTTTCACTTGGTTAACAGTCACTTGCTACCGGAGTTGTGCCCACTGAATTGAAATACCGACCGAATCATTCGGTCTTCATTAGCTAACTTCATTAGCTGTATTATCACCGGTAAACAAATTGATAAAAGCTAAAGAAGACAAACAATTAAGTATAGCGTGTTTTCTGTGGGATAGGCCATTTTAAAGAAACCGGAAACACTATGTCGCCTCATCTGTAGCCATACTCTCTTCAGCATAACACTCCTTTGTGTGCGAAGTACAGTCCCCTTTATTACTGCAATCGCTGGCCATCGACTGCGGCCTCCTGGCTCAGACCTTGGAGAATAACCTGGTATTCCAATGCCATTTTCTGTTTGAAAATGGCTTTCAAGTATATCTGAATTACCTCATAATCAGAAGGAAAATGGCTGATTTAACACTACTTCTACATGGCAATATGTTAAATTAGGAACGGGTGACGTCGCAGCGGAAACAGATACCTTTTCGGGTGTTAGAAATATCTCGCCCGTGATTGGCTAAAATTGGGAATTTCGGCCCTTTCGATTTTCCCTACGTGGGCGCTTTTACTTACTTTGAACTGCGATATCTCGGTCATAGTACATCATAGGATTAAGAAGTGACGTTTTTTGAACTATGAATGGAATTCTTTATCGATACATATACATTTGGTCCAGTGTTGTCTCTTCTTTTATAAAACTTTTTTCATGTATCTGTGTTCAAGAAATGAAGGTACATATGTACCGTCTGAAAAATTAACTGAAGAATGTCTTTTATCTGTTATTTATTCCCTTTACATAAGGGGTACGTTGTGGTGGAAGATTTCTTCTATAAGGAAGACTTGGAGGCTTGTCGAAAGGGGCTCGAGGAAAAGGTGGAAGAGCTGGCCCAGAGGCTTCTCAAGGGCGGGAAAATTAAAAGTGAGTAATGATATGTTTTCAACATTTACCTGTATGTCAACCAGAAGTGAGTATGAAAAGCTCACGCGTCCAGTGTATATGCTGGCCTCCGTGGCTCAGTTGGTTAGCGCGCTAACGCAACGCAGTGATCCAGTAGCGACCCACTCCCGGCCACTGTGAGTTCAAGTCCAGTTCATGGTGGCTTCCTCTCCGGCCATACGTGGGAAGGCCTGCCAGCAACGTGCGGATGGCCGTGGATTTCCACCGGACTCTACCCGGTTTCCTCCCACCATAATGCTGGCCGCCGTCATATAAGTGAAATATCCTTGAGTACAGCGTAAAACAGTTATCAAATAAATAAATAAATCAATGTATATGCTGAGAATGAGAATCTGAAATGATTAATCTGCTTATTTTTCAAGTTCTTGCTCGCTCCTTCATGGATGAGCTGCACCATTCCGCTGACAATGTCGGCTAAAACATAATGTCTTCGTATTTGCGAATATGTGGAAGAAAGAGACTTTAGGTCTCAAAGCAATTGAGGGTGCGAAAACTTCAGCGATAAGACGATATCCTGGTTCAACAGTGCACGAAAATCTAAGCTGACGGCGAAAGAGTTTTAAAACCCAAATGATTTTTTATTGATTAAAATTCAAATCGTTGTCTTTGCGATTTTTGATTACGATATTTTTCAAATACGCCCATAACTTTACTGGGACTAGATTGGATAATTAATAACAATTTATACATTTACGGTTCCGTTAATTCCTAATGTGCTCTTCCCCATTGTAAAAAGTGTCGGTGAAGGCGTACCAACGGTGTTGACATGATCCTTCTGATATGACCTAGATTGTGTAAAGATTAGTTTAATATATGATTGTAACGGTTTAAATTTTACAGACACTTACAGTGAATATGGATTTTTTGAGAGACTGACTAAGCTGGAAAATGACTTTCCTGGAACAACTGTTCTCTTGCACAAAATGGATGGCCCGCCAAAGGTTAGTTTTACGGCAAATCTATCTTGTTTTCAATTTTTGTTTTGGTCACATATATTTATGAATATAGTATATATCGTCTCTATATCAATGTGGAGTTCACAGGTTGCAGTTTCTACATGCAGCTTATGATGAGCTAATTTTTTTTAATTTGCTATGTATGTATAGAAGGGCAAAGGCGTAAATAAGAATCATAACTGTTACAAGAGGACATTCCCTGACTCTCACCATGTAACGAAATCGATTAATAATGTCATCATACAACGAAAGGTGGAAATTCGTTCAGTGATATGTGTGTATCGACATACTTTAGGCTATTGCTGATCTCTGGTCCAATGAACGCTTGCTGAACGTTGTCGAGCAGCTCATTGGTCCTGACATTATGGGACATCCGGTATGGAACCTTAGGCCCAAGACCCCACGGAATGAATCGGCCACAGTGCCATGGCATCAAGGTATGGGTCTTCAAAGTGATTCTTGTTCAAGTTGTATGGCATGTTATGTGAAATATGTAAAGTGTCTAGAAATGTAATTGCTGTAAGTAGGTCTAAGACAAAACGAAGTGTGATGTAAATGTATAATTGGTAAGACTACTTGTATATCGACACCTGCAGAAGAAAAATTGTCAGATCTACTCTGTGTTTTAGATGTTTCCTATCTTGACGATACTTCTTACAAAGTACTCCAACCCACAGCCTGGATCCCATTGCTGGACGCAAACGAAACCAATGGATGCTTGCAGGTTATTGCGGTTCTCATGTTAGTTTCAATATTTTCCGGCAGGTATTTACGATGCATCGATTTTGCCTCCGTTCGATTTAATGTAACCCTCAATAAGACTATACTAAACCAGTTTACATTTACTTTGCTTTTGTTGAACAACTATTTTATTCATTTGAGCGGCCTCGGTGGCCGAGATGTTTAGCGCGCTAGGGCAGTGTAATGACCCAGGAGCCTTATTCCAATTCGGTCGCTGTGACTTCATCCAGCTCATCCTGGTTTTCTCTCCGGCCGTACGAGTCTGCCAGCAACTTGCGGATGACCATGCTTGTCGCCGTCGAATAATATTTTTGAGTACGGCGTGAAACACTAAACAAACAAAAGTAAGTACAAATATTTATGATTTGATGTATTTTTCGAACTGTCTACCTCAAGATTGCCGAAGGGGGCCACCGGACAGGTAGAATCGCTAGACACACATGCTGCGCTGGAAATACCTGGTACACTGACTTGGCGGAAGAGGAGATGGTCAAGACTCTAGGTAAGATACCAGCATGTTCTATCGATTTATGCATGACAAATGATGCATTCATAGCTATTATAAATTCCTGATTAGGAGTCATTCGTGATTATGTTTGATTTGTGATGATATCATCCCTCGTGTCAGTCTTTAACCGAGATAATAAACCGGCAGTTTCCAGTGATTTTTGCTTTTGATTGATTTGTGGCTTTGGCAGGTTCGTGATTATTCATTCGTGGAAGCCCATTTGAGTGTAACAAATTAAACAAAAGCATACACCGCATGTGATGAAATTTTTGTCTAAAATAGTGAAAGAAAGTGTTTTGTTTTGAATTACTTTTCAGTTTTAATTTGCACTTTGTAGGCGTTGATTTGGAGAAGGACCTGAAGATACTTCCGGTCAAATATGGCGGAATGGTCCTGTTTAATAATATTATCCCCCACAGAAGGTAAAATTTTGTCATCGAAATGGCACCATATTTTCGTCCAAGCATAAGTCATGGCGTTAAACAACCGTCACATCAAATCCAAACAAGTGAAAAAGACCGAAATCTATAAGGTTATCGCAGGCCGAGTTGTCTGACAGGTTATCTCAGAAGATTAGCCCTTGACCAATGATGTGACCTGTTCGAATTCAGCCTAAATAAATTCGATTGCGGTTATAAGTCAGGATATTTGCCAGGTGGCTGGCGTATTTGTCGCTTACCCACCACCGTAACACCAGACCACCGTCATATAAGCGAAATTGTTTTCAGTATGGCGTAATCAAATTACTACATAAATACTGAAACAGAACCCTTAATTCTGTCTATAGCCTGTAAAGGTGATTTCTGCATGTGTATCTACAAAATCATAATGGATCAAGAATTCTTGGAAATCCCATATCAGCAGCATTTACTCGGAACATGCGCAGTGTGTAATGAGTTTGTCAGCTTACAATTTATGATTTAACAAGATGGGAAACGATAATATAGGTTTATTTGCTTAAACCTGAATACGCCACGAAGGTGGGGTGGAAATGGAAGGGAACGGAAGGTTGATGCTTAAATTTTCTTTCCTTTCAAATTTTGTGATTCTGCTCCGTCAGTCTGGAAAACTTCTCCGATAAGATCCGTTGGAGTCTAGACCTTCGCTGGCAAACCCCGTTCCACCCTGCTGGATTCCATGGCATCCAGGAAGGAGTTGTGTTCAGGTTATCACAAAATCCCAACCTGAAAATAGACTGGGACTCCTTTCATAAGGAGAACAGATACTCTGGTGACCAGACAAAGGAAGAGGTGAGAGTATTTTTAGTCACCACTTGATTGCACGGATGGGGAAACTTTCTAGCCCACTTTCCCACTCAGTGGTATAAAGTTCATTCCTGCCTTAAGAATGGCAGTTTGTGAGCATGCTTGTAAAGTGGTACTTCTTCAATGCCTGAGGACAATGTTCAACCCGCCTGTTGAGCCAAGCTGCCAATGAGCGACAAAAGCTGTCCCACTTCTTTACCGTAATTCTTATATATATATATATATATATATATATATATATATTGATATGTATTAGTTAGTAAGTATATATTTCTTGGGTTTCTAGATCGTACGCAACAATTTTTCAGGCATATGACGACGAAGAGTCCTTAGAATGCTTTTATATGCTGTGTCTCCTTGTAGCAGGGCGAGTCCATGCCGTCAAAATGCTACCGCCTCTGGAACATCATGCCGAAGACGCTAGACACGACCCCCTTACCCAGTCACATTATACTGACACCTGGCTTACTGTTTTCCTTGTTCTAACCTCGTAATGTCATTTCCATAAACTAGGCAGCAACAATTACCATTTTTAAAGTCTTTGGTATGACCCGAACCGAGATTGATCCTGGACCCGCCGACCTCGAGGCGGACGTTCTAACCACCACCGTAACACTATATACGGTCGATATTTATTGGTAGTGTTGAAGTCTTGTCGGAAAAATAAATATATGAATATGTTGTTCGTCATATGGTCCAACAATGTGAGAAGAGAGAATCTGTGCATGTATTCCTGTTACAAATTCCTGTATATTGGTCAACACGTGTAGAACAGATCCTTGATAAAAGAAGATAAGACTAGAGCATACACCTATCCAAGCCCATGTAAAATTCCATAAACTGGTCCGTCGATTTTTCTCCATTTTTTCTCAAACCGCTATGATCCTGCCGTACTAAGATTACTTGCCGGATTTTATGGGTAGTTATGGATGGATAATCAGTGCTGTTTTATTGTGTTCTTTCTCCTCTGGTTTTCAGAAAGATGAGTTCGACACGATCATGACAGGGCCCTTTATGCTGAGATGGGAAATAACTCATCCTAACCGCCATACTAACGCCTTGAACAGAGAGAAATCGTCGTGGACGAAGGCTTAGTATATGGGCTGTACATTTGCCCCACGATTGCTTTCGTCAGCTCACCTTTTCATTAAGTATTATTTTAATTCTTTTGGTCCTTCTTACTATTATTTGTTCCATGGAAAACATTAACATTTGGGATTTGGAGAAATTTTTTACTTGTAATTCTGTTGTCCCAGTATTGTATTTTTTCATTGCAGACAGTAATCTTAAGCATTTTTCTTACACTAAATATACCTTTAAGATTTTTTTTTTACTTTTATTTGTAACTTAAGAAAGATAACCTTTTCCAGAGTGTCTTAAATGAGTTAAAGAAATTGTAAGATTTAACGTAGATAATAGGTCAGGCTTATTGCTATTTGTTATTCAGTTTTTGGGTTATAGATCTAAAATCCAAACTTATCTAAGTGCCAGGCCTTTGTGTAGGCCTAAAACCAAGAAAATTTCCATGTAAAACAATGTTTAAATTGTTCTATTCGAAACGGGTGGTTGAAACTATTGTACTTCTCCATAATAAAAGGCTGGGTAAAACTAGAGTTCTTTCACTTCGGCAGCTGCGTATGTAAACTATTATGCTTCCTTCAAAACAGTTACTGTTTAAAACCAATATATCAGTAATCCTTGTTTCTTTATTTCCAGTTGAAAAAAATAGTAAATTTTTGTCCGAAAATGAAAGGTCTGAGAACAATTTCTCTAAGACAAATTAAACCAAGACCCCTTCGTGATCCTGGGGCAAATCTTCCCATACAGAGAGATTGCATCAAGATAGCATTCGAATATGTACAAGATTCCCTGGCGATAAACTGGTTTGTGCGTTCGAGAATACGTCAGGCGAGTGGTTACGCTACCTGTAGCGTTTTGAGAGATAACTCAGGGAGGTAACTTAGGCGAGTGGTTACAACGCTTGTAGCCTATAGGGAGATAACTCAAGCGAGTGGTTACGACATTTATAGCCCATAGGGAGATAACTCAGGCGAGCGGTTACGACACTTGTAACCTATAGAGAGATAACTCCAGCAAGTGATTGCGACACTTGTAGTCAGTAGGGAGGTGAGTCAGGCGAGTGGGGTAACTCAGGCGAGTGGTTACGCATCGAGACATGTTAGTAAAATTCCAGCTGAGAACTTCCCTCTCTCTTCGGCTCCCCTCGAGGCTCTTGTGAACATCAGGGCTCTCCAGCACTCGCGAAGCTGTTTGCGTTGGCTTACTTGAAGTTCGATGGGCGCTACGTACCTATATTACATAACATACTGTATCTCTGACAGTGGAAATTAGCAATACAGACCTCTCGGTATGCTAAAATCTTCACAAATGATATCTTTCGTGAATTGCCGCGGAAACGTCCTTACGCACTATTTCAGTCATGGGAATCCGCCCACACGTTGATCGTGTTGTGAAGCAAAATAGCTTAAAGTTTATTTAATGAAATTCTCTTGCTGTTAGGTAAAAGAGACAGGATAAGTTATTGGTATGCTGCTAAACTCTGCGTCACACCTAGTACGTACAAAGGGAAGACCCTGTGGGTACAACAATCCAGATGACAGTCGAGAACCGCGTCTAGAATTATTGCTGTGAAGCAACTGTAAGGCTTTAGAGCAAATACACAAGAAGGCGAAGTCCCGATGTTATATGTACCCCCAAAAAACGAAACCCCAGTAACGTTTTCTAATTAAAGGATGGCTTGCAATCGGGTCGGACCGTTTCCATTTATAATTTCATGAAGAACTGACTTAATGACTGACAGCAATAGTCACTACCGGTAATTATTCACTGGTTAAAAAGTGCCGGTTCCCCAGTTTATGTTTTCTCCCAATGGGTACCATATGAGTCCTGACAGAGATACTCGACACCCCCGAAGTTTCATTGAATTCACACATTGTTAACACGTATGATAATTCATTCTACTGGAACTGGTTTGCTTTTTTTCGCTTAAATCGTGAATGGTCACAATGGACCACCATAGACGTGAACCATGCTGTAGCTTATCACAATCTATACAGTTTACGATAAAATGTTTTTTTTTTTACATACAGGCATTCTAAAAGCACGAACTTTGAACAAGAATACAGCGCCGTTGTATTGGAATGCCTATGAATTTAATGCTATAATGACATACAATTTAGGACCAAAGTATGCGCACATTTATTTAAAAAAGAGTACAAATAGCAAACTAAACAAAAAAAATTCTAGTGGATTGCACAACCCTAAATATATAATCAGCCCTATCTGTAAAAACCAACGCCAGAAGTAAAAACTTTAAGGTTATATGTGAAATAAAATGATAAAACTAAAATGATTAACCCTGACATCTCCATAGTTTTTGTTTCCCGATGTCGTTGGGAGCTGATGGTTTCCCAAAGTCTTCATTCATTGGTAGCTCAGGTCTTTCCCCCGTTCTGACACGAGTTGGCCTGTACCTCTCCCCTATATATGACCTCTGCAGTCCACTTGATATTGTATGCTACTGGTGCAGTTTGAATTTGCTTCTTGTTCGGTTTCTTTTCATCCAGTCGCTGTCACTTTAAATTTTGTGTTTCGTGAATGAGGTGTTCACCCTTAGTAACATTTGTATAGAATTTATTACGTCTTCAGAACCGTTCGCTTTGTTGTTCTATTAACCACATATTGATGTATTTGGGTAGGTCAGCATGCCCGTTAGCTATGGGGCGGTCGGTAGGATTGGAGGCTTTCTTAATGTGTTCGCCTACTATAAGATTTCTTAGTATCCATTCTGTCTGGTGAAACCCGTTTTCGGGTCGCTTATCTTTGTCCACTTGTTCATTTGCTCGGCCTATGTCCGTGCATCACGCCAGGTTCCTTCACGCACCAGTAACCTGAGGGGAAATTAACGAAGCCATCAGATATAATCTTCTAATACGATCGGGTATCATGGAAGAGCCAGTGTCCGTTTTTCTGTGGAGGTTACAATGTATAATCTTGTTTGATGCTGACAGACAGAGCCTTCTTTAAGACGTTTTGCCAGCTAAAATTTTATCAATGCCCCTTTAATATCTTTCAATGTTGGGTGCGAATCGCTCCTACCTATATACATTGTACATCGAATTCACGCCATTGCATGGGCCCTTACAGCTGTTTTCACTAGGAAGTTAAAAGGCCGAACCTTTCTGTTGGGTTTGTTTATTAGAATTTAATATAAATTCCATTTCCATTTTTTCACACTGAACCGACCTGATAAATAACTTGTGATCTTGAATGAAAGCATCACGCAAAACACACGATCTAACAAATGCTGGCGAGTCATGTATACGCCGTACACAAACCGGTTTTAACTGTTATAGGTAGTAGGTATATATCGTTAACCTTGCTTATCTGCGTGACGCATATATGTAAGATGGCAATATAGAAAAATGGCGATAAACACAACGGTTTTATCCTTTTTTTTATTTACGGATACCTAAGCTATAAATTTTTTTTGCCTAATTCCTTCTTGGAGTCCTGCCGTTTTTTTTTTCTTGCCCTTTGAAATCCGGTAGGCACTATAGTGGTTTTCTTTGTCTAGCCCGAGGCTTGGGATGAGTCACATATGTTAGCGGGTTAAATGAGTTTTTAGCATGGGGCATTTCCCGCAGTTCTCAGTCCATCCCTATGTTTAGGTAAGCTGTGCGTAAATCCCCTTTGGACGAACAACCAGTGCGAATGTACCCATCTGGCGGCTAAACACTTGATGTACAACACTGTCACCTTATTGTTCCCACCGGAGGATAGAGAGCTGGTTTGACTATACTGATGGTTGGATTTGAAGAAAAAAGGTTCGCGTTCATCATTCTTATTGGAAACGCGTGTTTTCAACGTGATCTGCATGGCTGAAAAACTGCTGATGTGACGTTAAGCCCTGCAATCTTTCGCGTGTTTCTCCAGACGCCTAATTTCTCACCAAGCTTCTGTACATTTCAGGCTCAAATGTCATCAATTAGTCACGGTTTTATTTGAAGGGCGGTGAAGAACTGTTTGTTAAAGTTTTATGATTAATATACATAGATATATTCACTCATCTTCCGTAAATATCCCTGGTTTACTCCTACAAATAAATTCTTTCGTACAGCCTTTAGTGCAGCCGGTAACATCGTGCATGTGAACCTACCCCTCTTTTCACAAACAATGGAATATGGCGAAGAGTTAACAAATGCTTTCGTTATTGGATTAGGCCAAACTGTGAGGCAAAGTGTGCATGCATCTATCATGTGTAGGTCTATATGATACGGTGAATTTCTAATTTTAAACTTTTAAAAAGCGAAGACAGAACACCTTCTAAGTAAAGCAGGTGCTAACTTTCCGCACTGTATGTAAAAGCAAATTCTCCCACCGCGAATGATTACGAAAGCATGAATATCAAAGCATGGCTGACAGCAGAGGTGGGGTACCTAAGAATTCACTGCTTCAAGGACACTGTGATGGTGTATTGATGCCTTAGTCTGTTTATGTCGGAGCCTTGGCGAATACATGACGTATGTGTGAATGTGTCCGGTTCGCCTCTCAGCTTGATGATAGTTCCTTTTGTAGTTCCTTTTGTTATATTAGGTCGTCGACTGTGTTGAAGGAATAATTTCCTGTCAGTTCTTCGTGCTGACGCATTCGCTGCCTAAGGGAGTGGATGTTTCATTGCATGACCCATAGCGAGAGATGTCAGTATCGGGTTTCCATTGGCATCAACATCTTATTGTGAACTGCTCTAGCTGGCTTGAATGGTCTGTGTGTGGCAAAAATGAGGATATAGCATTGATATGGGAATGTGTTGCACAGATTCCCTACGTTAATCGAAAATTTTCCTTAATACTTTAAAAAAAGTGAATTGCGGTTCAAAACTAATTTATACGTGCAAGGCCCCAAACGTGAAAAACAATAACCACTGCTGCAAGTATCTTTATGTACGTCTTTTCTCTGAACCACCTTCAGGTATGGAAATAAAAGCTTTTGCAACAGGGGAGTTTCGAATTCGAACCCTTTTATCATATAAGGTAAAAAGAGTTCGACTGTGTCATGAGATTTATCAAAAATGTCAGGCAATTTTATTGATTTTAATTTACTGATTACCTATCTTGCCGTGTTACACACGGGAGGTACGCACGACCTCTCCATCAATCAGGAGCTTTTTAAATTAAAAAAACTGCCAGCTCCTCAATTTTCCCTATCGTGCGTCTAGTCTAAGTAACTTTTTTAAAACTTTTTTAGACAACTATGTTATGGTAAATGTAATCAGAAATAGTTGCCTGACATTTTTGACAGGTCACATGGTACAGTCTTACGGTTAGCGATAAAAGAGTTCGATCTCGAAACTCCGTTATTGTTTGCCCCGAACGAAAATTCCGAATGTAAGCATCAAGCCCGATATGCATATAGCGGTACCGCTTGTTCTTCAGCAAGTTATGTTTATTCACCATAAGAGAAGGAAGAAAAATATTATATTATATATTAAATATTATAAGTATTAGCCAGTGTGACATCAAAAACAGGCCAGGATATTCCACAAGATTTCCTACGTCCCATGAACAGAACATGGCCCCTGTTCTTAGATTACTAAATGCCAATTACTTTTTTGATCCTGTAGTCAGAAGATAATTCCTATCAGGACTAATTTGCTGGTTTTTCTTTGGGTGTCTCAATTCACAGAATTGCTGTAATCTTAGCACATCTTGCCTTGTTGATATATGTGCATAATTCGTGTGATGTTTTGTGACGTAATCAATGCGGATTTGAAATACCTCAAAATGTTTTGGATATGCGATTCAAAAGCACAGGTTAAAAGAACAATGCGACAAAGATAACTGATTGAAAAAATCCTTGTAAAACGAATATATAACTCCTAAAATTGAGGTAAGTTTGACAATTCCAATAACAAAGGTAGAGAGAGAGACCGATTGCAAAAGCAGAAAAAGAAACAACAACATCGTGTATTTCCGAAACGCACCAAAGTAATAAAACGTCTTGCACAAATCGGTCTCTCCATGCCCTTTACACGAGCCTCGGGAAGCTTTCAGTCCGGCAAACGTCATTAGAATCCAAGACATCAGTGTATTATGAGCCCAAAATATCACCATTAGGCGAAGAACTCGGGTGAAATTTCAGTCGCTTCATCGGTTCGATCTTAACACGTTTCAAGACCGTGCTGTAATGCTTTAAATCTGACTTGGCTGACAGTCGTTTATCAGACGTCAGCCATAATGATGGTTCCAGGTCTGTAATCGCTAACATCTTCTGACATCCCGTCCCATCGGCGGAAAGAGTAAAGGAATTTTTTAGACGTGTATCCAAATCGTTTACCATGCTACTTTAAAAATTGATTTAAAGCAGATATCTCAGTTGTGCTTTAATTACAACACCTCATGTATGTATATTGAACACGGCGATTTGAATGACCACGGTTATCTCAGTTATGTACAATACTGTGTAATAATTGGATGCCACTTGGGTTTCTGCTGACCAGTACCCAGGAAAACTAGCGCTATTCTGTGTCAACAGCAATAGCCGTATCCTATATATGCATGCACATACACATATAGGGTATGGTGTTGTGATTTATCGTTCGATTTAGGAGCTATCTTACCAACGAAATTCGACATTTTGCTATGTTTCTCTCTGTGTGGAATTCGGGGAAAAAGATTCAGACTTTTGATATCATTGTCAGTCACAGATATATACCTGAAGACACATTCATACTTGGTAGAACATTGTTAATTTAATAATCTGTAATAGCAGTATGGACACGTGTCGTCTTTTTTAAAAACAGAAACCCGTTTCTCTAGTCATACGAAAGTCGCAAAAAATGATCCACGAGGTTGCTTGCTAGTGATCCAAGCATGAAATTGGCCGCATTGGTATTTGTGAAACATTGTTGAATAGGGTGATTTAATCACTCACTCACTCACTCAATCAATCAGTCAGTGAACCACTAAATGAATCAGTGGATTCTAGTAGTGATAGGTCTGATGTCAACATGAAATTTGTGTATATTGCAGATTTGGTAATGGTGTCATATCTTGTTTCCAACAGGACATTGCAATGCGACTATTCTATAAATTCAACGAGGTTTAGACCGTTTGGGTTGCAAGGAGTTAGGCACCTTCGTTTAATTGTTCGAAATAATGGTAAAATTGCTGTTATGATTCAAGGGTAGGAAGTATGTTAACATCTATTCAGCTATAAATGGAAGAGGATTTGCAATGTGAAACTAATGACAAGTCAACCACGTAGTTTTACTCCTTCAGTTCCAGAGTCAAACATAAGGCGAGATAAGCATTGGTAGCTGCAATACCCTCGAATTGTGACACGAGAGACCGCGATTCAGGTTTTACTGGATAATGTCATCAAAACCGGAAACATAAAGCTTCACACAAGGCAGAAGAATAGAACAGTCGTATAAAGGAATTAAGTTGTTATCACCTCAAGCTGTGAGGAAAACATACCCCACTATCCCCTGAAATCGATCTTTCATCTTTTTACTTATTTACGTTTAGTGAGTAATCTAAAGAACACAGTTCTGTTATTGAAGGTTTTGAATTGGTCAATGTGGATTATGAAAGGCGGTTACAGTACAAGCATGCTAATATCTGCAATGTCTCCAAGCTTCCATTCAAACAGGAATACCCACGTTTATTAAACTTTAAGTTCTACCAAAAAATGCCAAAAGAGTAACCAACGTTTCTTCTATATTTATTGCCAGATGAGAGCATTTTGCTCTCTGGATTCACCAAAGATGCAGGTAAAACAAAACAGAAAGACACGAAAAGTTGATCGAAGCAGTAAAACAGTCAGCTGTTTTCTAAGCAACGTTCCACGTGGACAAAAAGCGATGTAACCAAGACAAAGCGTTTCATGCCTTTCTCAGTGGATGGCATAGTAATGAAAAAGTGACTAGCCCAAAGTAAGTATTCACTGGGTCTTTCGGGTACATTCAAAGTGCTATCCACCCTTTAATGAAGGAATACGTCCTAATTTCTTACTGTCTATAGTTTATTAGCTCTCTGCTTGTTTTGTGTTGAACGTTGTGAGGAAATTGGTCTTGTGATTGTTGACCCGGAATGTTTATTATTATCGTCAAGTTGACGATTGGTAGGCCTGCATGAAATTTCTGTTTCGACGCCTAGATTTTAGGTCACTGTTCTCTGGCGCGAAAGGTGTTCTCGTCACGATGCAGCTGTTAATATTCTTCTCTGGGAATCACCCTGCCTGTACCGTAGGTGGCGAGAAAATTGGTGCGTCATAGCTGTGAAGGTTCGTCACTTGCCCGACAGTTCACTCCGCGAGCACAGCTGTTCCCTTCACACATGACACTGGCCGTCGTCGTATAATTGAAATGTTCTTGATTGCGGCGTTAAACACTAGTCAAATAAATAAAATGAATCTTTGACAACATCTGAACTCATACAAATGATTTCGCCGTGATGTCTGTTTTTTATTTAACTCCATTTACCTCGCATAACCGTCCAAATTACATCCACAGATTCCGACTTGAAGTCTTAAAAGGTAGGACACAAAGTAATTTTATATCAAAGCAAAAAATGTACGGGAAGCGCAGTTAGAAGACTTCCCCCAAGAATGACGTCGATTGGTGTATCAAGAGACGAGTGTTCGTTTATATATCAAAAATTCCTCATGGCTCTTTAAATCTGTTCTTCAAATCTGATTTTCAGTAATGTTAGAAGTTTAAGAATAAAGCTCACGAAGCTATGAGGAATGTTTTGTGGCAAAAGCTATGGGATTTTGGACGCTTGTTTCCACTCGAAACATCTTTGTCTGTAAAAGCTTAATCTATTCAAGAAATTATGGTCTCACTTGAGATTTTAACCTGTTATTCGCTATATTAATACCAGGAGAGGTCATACACTTATAAAATAAGATAAGAAATATTTATCTCTGCTTGCAATGTTTTAGAAGATACAAACATTGGTCCACCAGGGATTGAAGTGGTTCCGTTATCCGGGTAAGAATCTTTGGCTGTTCGCTTGTTTTATTGTAACAAGCGTTAACGGCTGAACTATGGAAAGGAAATCCAATTGCCAGTGCCGTTTTTCCCATGGTCTTCGAGGTATAAAAACACTAATTCGATTTTGTATCAAAGATTCAGGCACACAGAAAACCGTGAGGACGGTTAGGGACTGGCTGTATGTGTGAAGTGTGTTGAATTATTGCCAGGTAATTTAGCTGGTAAAAACTATGAAAAATCGAAAACACGAAAAATGTTATTCAATGAGCAAGTGCCCCCTACACACAGTTTCTCTGGCGATGGGACGCTAGTACCTGCATTCCAGCTGATTTGTGTTAAGAAAATGGGGGTCAACTTACGATGATATGTGGATATGTTTAAGGTCAGGCTATTTGACAGGATGTGTCATTTGGGCCAACGAAAATTAGGGAATACAGTGTTAGGTTGGTGTTCTTTGATAAATTAATACATAAATAGTAAGGCTGTTGTTAGCGTTTTAATGTCTCAACCCAGTAGTACGCCAAACCCCTAGCGGTACGTCCTCTCATAGCGGAGCTTTCATAGCTGGCCAGGCCATAACAAGCCAAAGGTTACTAGATTCTGGGTAATCCGAACAGATTGGACATTGCCCTTTGTCTTGAAGTATTGGCAGCTTGGAATAAGGTTTAACAAGGTTTATACAGCAGGGTGCCTAATAGTGCAAGATGAGACCTCTCCTTGGAATTTGCAGTTATGTAAATTTAAAAAAGGCGTCATTGTCACTAATTATTTCAGCATCCCTGAATTTTGATTTTCCGCAATATAAATCAAGCCTGATTCGCACAAGGACAAATTCAGGCATTGCGACCTCTTTGAAAATTAATTAATCATACACACCATATTTATTAAATTTATTCAATTTTCTCTTGAGAGCTCACCTTATACGTTTGTTTATAGGGAAGGGAGACTATGGTCTTGTCCCTAAGTGCCAGTGAAAATGCTGGTGTCCCATTTCTTGTCCTTATCATTTCTTATATATTCCAATAAATCTTCCATGAAAATCAGGCCCTTTTTAAAAACATTTGCTGGCATGACAGGACTGTAATGTCACTACTTTTCAAGTGATGTAAAATTTTAGCTTCTTACAAAAGCATGCAATTTCTATATTCAGCCCTTCTGCCTTTTTTCAGAAGTAGACAGACACTTGTCAAAGTACTTGCATAGCTAAGTGTATTACTGTGCCATAAAGGGACTTCTGTCAATATCAAATGCTTAAAATGCTAAGCGTTTCACATATCGTTCTTCAAAAGCGCTCGGTTAAAAATTTCCGGCCTGTGGCCAAGGCGCCGTTCACCGCAGTCGTAAGACTAAGTAGATCGTAAGACCGCTTTACTGCATATGCCATATCCAGCAAAACCAATAACATTGCAGATCGAAGATAAAACTTGCGTTTGATTTTAAAGATTCGTGTACGAATGAAAACCTGTCTATCTTAGCTCTAGACTAAATTCCATCACCAAAGAACAGCGTGAGTCCAGATTGCTGGTTTACGGCTCGTTTGATGACACATAAAAGACAGCTAATGCTCTTCTGGTCTGTGATATTTTGCCGTGAATATGCGCGTTTATTGGTTTTTTGGCTGAACAAAAATCTCCTTTCCTTCAAGTTCGTCAGTAACTTGTCGAAGGTCCATGGTTTATGAGAGGTTTGCTCCATCCATGGCCCCTATTGTATATAAGTGAAATATTCATGAGTGTGAAGTTAAAAAGAACAAATAAATAAGTAAATACATATTTTAGGATTTCAAAGTCCATTATTAATCACGCAAAATTCTTGATCTCGTCCTCATCGTGAATATGCCCGTTTATTTCTCATAGAAATCCGCCTTCAGCCAAAATTAATGTCTTAGCTGAACAAAAATCTTCTTCTCTCGGGAATAATGCCAGTGGGTGAAGTTTAATCAGGATTGTTGTCTAGGGGTTACCTCCTAAAATGTCATGCGGTAAACATGTAAGTGTAAACATCTAGCATAGTCATTAATAGCAAACTTCTCTTCCATCTACGGTGTTATTTTCCGTGGAATCTGTCGGAACAGACCTATAACAGTGCTTGTACGGACTGTGCTAGATTAACCATAAACACATGATGATATTGATTTTTTTTTTAAAATAAATCCTCACCCCTTTCAACATTACAAGGCTACTTTAATGACCTCATCTATCCTGAATATACCATGAATCTGCTGTTTGCTAATCCGCGCATATCCGTCACACTACTTCATGGACACACAATAGTCAGTAATCCCTTTTTCAATATATACCTATATAAATGAAATTGTAGACTGGCTTTGGATGTTATGCCGTGGTATATATGATACGTCCTGGAGGTGCGTGGTATCCCACTGGAATCTGGTCACTGTGTCGATGATGACCAACTGAAACTACCGACTTTTCAACTATCAGGTTGTCGGCCATCTGAAGCGCGAGCAAGTGTGGTGTTGGCGACAAGCGGACAGAGCCCAAGGTAAACCATAGAAACTTAAAGCGAGACCGGAGGTATGGGGCTGTGGTTTCCAGCAGGCCTCCACCAATACACATTGGTCAACGTCTAGTCGTTGTCTGGGAAAACCCAATGAACACAGTGAAGACCAACAAAGGCCTTACGAAATATCTCCGGTTAAATCCGTTATTTGAGATATGTCGGATTGTTTTTCCGTCGATCCGACCGATTAATCCGTTCCTGAAGGCCTGAACGGATTAATTCGATACCAGAAGCGGATTGATTCGTTAAATCCGACGATACCATCTGTCATGCCTCAAATAATGGATTTAACGCAAGATTTTTACGGTACTGCCAGCAGTTTGTAAAGGGTGCTATACAAGCAAGCAGAAGTGTTTTCAATAATTGCAGTTCAGCCAGTTGCGTACATCAGTAGTTGTTATGAAATGGAGTTGTTGGCTGAAAGCTGCGCTGAGCAAATTAAAGTCAGGCCAATTCAAGTTCTTCTGTGGATGTCCGTGGGAAGACTTACGGAAAAAGAAAACAGGCAGAAGTTGTTGTGTGAAGCTGCACTTAACATTTACAGGCGTATTGGAGTCCAAAAGTTCTCCCGTGAATGGTGATGGAGGTCGTAAGAAAAAACGGAATAGAAAAGAACGAAAACAAAAATCGGCGCTAAATGGGCGACAGTAGCTACCTTCACATATCACCACGATATCATTACAAATAGCTGTGATAACAGCGTATAACGATTACGGAGACAAAGGGATTCTTAATTATCCCTTTCTGTCGGAGAGAGATTAATCAGGTGTAATATTATTTTCTTCATTATGGATTAGAAGGACGAACTGAATATTACATTGTTGCCCGAACATGTTTCTGAAAGACGATTCTGGAAGACGTTTCTGAAATACGTTTCTGGTGTCTGTAAAACCTCTGATGCATTCAGACTGCTGTTGCATTTCCTCATTATACAGGTGTATTGTTTTGTTGACAGGATCATGATACCAACATAGTGGAACGGCTCCACTTTTTAACTGAAATGTCGCTGTTCTTTATCTGCACTACACTAGATTGCCTTATATCATTTAGTACAGGATATAAATCAGAAACATTATGATGCCTGTGTTGTTCCGAAGATTTCAAAGGCTTAGGCCCCGGATGTACAACATCCTGAGATTTTATGCATGGCGCAGACCACTGACATACAAAGAGTTTCACCGTCAAAGAAGAATGGAATTAGGCCAAAGGATCAAACTCTTCTGTGGCCCTCATGGAAGGCGCCATCACAATCCTGTACTAGGTGACAATGATTGATAAAACTTTTAACATAGCCACAAATGGCACTTCATTCTAATTTCAATTGGTCAAGGGGTTAAAGACGCTGATCTTTCAATCACAAGGACAAACGAGATGCCAGGTCATACCCCACCATGGACAGGAAGTTGAACTCCCTCTGGCTCACTGTTTCTTATGGTCTTAGTGGCCATACGAAGTTAACGTACGTTGGTCGTTGGCACAGTCCAACATTCGTCGAAGACCGCTTGTCCTTTATGGTGTCCATATCTTTATCCTTTCACTTGTGGGAAAGTGCGTCAGTAACTTGTCGAAGGCCAATGGTTTCTGCCAGGTTTCCTGCCCCCATGAAACAGCCCACAGTCGTATAATACTTCATGAGTGTGGCGTTACACAACCATCAAATTAATAAGTAAATAGATGTATTGGGATTTCAAGATCCATTATTAACCACGCAGAATTCTTGTCCTCACAACGTTATTGCAGACAGACACCAGTCACATCATAAGTAATTGCTTGACCAAACCGGAATCGTTAGATCTGTCATTGTGCGGAATCTCGTTGCTATCAATCACGCTGTGAGTAACAGCAGAGGAATGTCGAAATGAAATATACATGATTGCTTCGTGGTTTCTTTGGACTGATTACTGGATGAAAGGACACTAAACACAGAGTCCTTAAATACCTGACACACTTCCCAATATCCAAAGTGCCGTTTGATTTGTCTATTCCGGTATGATCAACAGTTTGTGCACAGTTTGACAGGACAGTGTTGATAGCATCACTATAAAAACCGAATGTCTGTGACTAAAAACAGACCTAAACTTTCGACTCGACCCAAGATTTCTGTTGGTTTCTCTGATCTCTTTGATGCCCCGCAGGATTTGCTTTCGTAAGGTTTCTTCTCTTTTCTTCACCAGCTTCTGACTTGATCTCATCTATATTCCAGACCACGCTGTCCTTTCCGCTCTCTTGTATGCTTACCGTTGTTCTCGCGTGAAACCAGAACGTGTTAAGCCAGTTCCTTGCGGGTGAAATTTGCTCCCAGCACTCGGTACTGCATGACACTTTATTACCGATAGTGACAACTCAAAGCGCCATAGTACCGTTTGACCCTGCCATTAAGAAGTGTGCTTTCTTTTGCTGGTGGAGGCCGTCATTCTTTACACTGTAAAATGACCAACGCCCAACGCGTTCAATGAGTGATTAAACTTCGAACAAGCGTGTTTAATAAACATACACATATCTTTAAGTGTTAAACTTAAGTGTCTCAAACATATATATAGGCCCATACTATAATGCTATAATCTCCAAGTATTTAATATCTGATGCAGTGTTTAAAAGTGAAGCATGTAAATTTACAGTGTATGAAGGTTACTCTTAATCTAGGTGACCCTTAGTTTGTAATGAAATTACACAGCCTCAGAACTATTAGGAACTAAAACATTGAAGCCAGCAAAAGCAACACATGACTAAAACATATAGGTCTCACAAGTTGTTCACAATGCTATCAAAATCCCCGGAATCAGCATAAATACATGATTGTCTTCATCTACATTTTGAATTATTACTTTTTCGTACATGGCATGGATAAAATCTCGTTTATGAAAGCGAGTTACTATTATACTTGTTTGAAGACACAACAGAGCACACAACAAATGTTCTCAGTTACAGTTTGCGATTAAACCCAGTAACATTATGCAATCCCTACAGACGGCAATATCTTTGAATTTTGACTTACAAGTCAATTGAGGACAAGACTTTTTTGTCCACAGGGCGAATATAGACCTTAGTCAGAGATGTATGTCAGTATAAAATGTGGTAACAGTGGGAAATGGTTTCTTTCAGGAGCATTGACAGGAGCATTCGAATTTTGTTTCCATAACATAACACACTCAGGAAAGGAGGCTGTTCCTTCGCTGAAGGGAGAGCAGAGGGAGCGGCACATAGGCTGATAACTGCCTTTTATAAGAAAAACTAAAAAACAAGACTTTTCACAAGACTTTAGTGTGCATACGTGAAAAACCATGTCTTTTATTGAATTTCCTGATAAGAATTTTGTTTTCACTTAAAATTGTTGCTTAACGCCATTCTCAATACTTCTTTTCACTGATATTTTGAGATACGGATATATGTATGAGTAACCCATAGCAAGCTGTCAAACTAAACTATTAGGACTGTTTAAGGTCATTCCTAGAAATCTGACATCAGGTAGATCCTAAGGGAATATAATGACGAGACAGCAATAATTGCTTTCAGTCTTTTCTTTAAATCAAAAATTTGATTAATTATTTTTTCTTGTTATTTTTGGGAAAAATATTTATATTGGAAATTTCTGCACATCTATTTTTTAGGGAAATGGGAAAGTTGCTATAGGTTAAAGATAGGGCTTCATTCTCGCATTAGCTGTCTTTCTGGCGCGTCCTATACATTCGCATTGACTAGAAAACGTTTTGCATCCCAGACTAGCAAAACACAACTATCGTTTCTTAAGAAAGATTCAATGCCGAATCGAGTAATTTCCTAACACTTTAATAAAGGAAATCAAAGGCGCATCCGAAGAGGAGTAGGCGAAATAGTGGTCTGTTCGGTGCCCCTATAATGGGGCGGGGTGGGGCATCGTGTCTGGTTTCTTCGGCATGACGTTCCAGTGATGCAGTACTATGAAAAATGTCGGCATTGGGTCTGCCCTGCTACAAGGCGACAAATATGGCCGAAGTAATAATGAAAACGAGATTAAACCCCAGGAGAAAAAACAAAAAACAAACCAATGAATTCTTGGAACTTGGATTCGTACCAAGCTAATGGAAAAAGACTTCAGGGTACTTGTTGTGCTGTGGATTTTTAATAACATACAAAATCACAATGTTCGAATGTCAGAAATTTAATTTCTGTAATTGACATTTCATGTCCTGAAATCAGCCAACAAGTATTTCATAAATGTACTTGTATTTGTGAACTTCAGTTAATAAGTTAATAAACAGCTGACCAGCATTTAGCAGAGTGTTTACTTGTTTTGATGTTCAGATCTATGGTGTGAATATTTTTTCAATCGACTATCGAGCTTAAATGGTCAATTACAACGGTATTTTCGATAACGAAATGAACCACTGAACGTATACCACACAATATTTTTTGGCTTCATTTTGGTGCTTCACTTTGGCTCACGTTTCATTTCTGAGGCCGTCTGTCAGGAAGTGTTGATACCGGGCGTTTACCTTATGGCTATTTGGGATATCACCTACACGGATATGAACAACTGGATACATGCGTACATATGAAAACGTGTGTACAAGATATAAATAGCGGAAGACAATGGGATTGTACATGAAATATTCCACCCAAGGTAATATCGATCCAACACCAAATGAAACTTGTAAAAGTTCTCCAAATATGCTACCGGTACTTAATTTTTTCCCGAAAAGTGGAATACATACACCAAATACATGTAGTCGGCGGTGGGTGTGTGTAGGGGAGGGTGCAGAGAACAAGACGACTGTGCACAATGTCAACCTCTAGGGGATACAAGATGCGGATTCAAATTTTTCATAGTTCGATGTCGACGTCATGAGACTAAAAAGGAGAAAACAAAGTCATAATAAAACAGGAATTGGCTGGGTCTGAACACGAGACTGCTAAGTATAATATATAATTGGCGTACTACTGAAGACCAGCATGGACACAATATAGCTTTGCTCATAGCTGATAACAAAGAACAGAAGGAATATATTGTTGTAAGGTTTATTCCCGTTCCACAGCTTTTAAATATTTGACAAATTAGGTTGGCATAACTCCTAATGACATGTACAGGCATACATACTCTGACGTTACATAACCCTTTTCTCTTTATTTGCATCTACATCTAAGCAATATTTTTGCAAACACCATTTAAGTAATATTTTATTCGCGAGTATAATAAGCATTAGTAAGAATTTTTAAGCCTCGACAATTAAGTCAGATCATGACGGCTGAAAAGGGCTTTATCAAAGTTGATTACGGAACTGATATCAGTGTATAGTGTATCTCTCCAGTATATAAAGTGGAGAAATATATTGAGCAAAAGCGGTCCACAGGACTCGTATGGAGTATAATAATTACATAAACAACAACCAATCAAAGGAAAAAATTACAATCGCAATTATGTATCCAAGAATTTCCATGTAACCAAGACGGTTTCTTGCACTTAGGTCAGTATTTCAGGTAAGCCCTGATCTTGTCCTTAATCCTTACAGATATAGGACTGATATACCTTCTATTTTAGAACAAGTCTAAGCCTTTGTCCATAAAGGATGAAAATATAGTTTGTGCTAGATTGTAGCCATTGGTGTCTTACTCATGCTTTTTATTTTGTTTTCTATGGTCCGTCACTCGTTTCTTTTCTTCTGAGTTTGACCAAAATATTCTTTTGTGCATGAGAATTTGATTACAGTTCTTAGGTATACTTTTCGTATAATTACGTTGCCTTATGGCGTTCTTCATTTTGATTTGTAAACGAGGAATTCGTTAAAACAATGCATTAGAATGCTGTAAAACGAAAGAAATCCAAAAATAAAATTACGTTTGGATGTGACCCTTGAAATTCAACTAGAGCGTTTGTGTCTTTGGATAAAATATATAAGAAAGTCGAGTTTCCTTTGCAAGTTAAAACCAGACGTGGGCTTTTTACAAGTATTATTGTTAAGGACGTTGAAAACCCGAGTAAAAGCAAGAATCAAACCCAAGCAGACAGCTATGTAAATAAAGAAAAATATTTATTCTGCCAGTTAAACGTCTCTTCATTACCCTGATACTGGTTTTCTCAGATGTCGCGTATGCGTGGTAATTAAACCACTGAAATCATGTGACGTATTTGAGCCATTATTCATCTTTTACATTACTACGACATACAACTGTTGTCGTATAAGTCAAATACTCTTGAGCACGATGTACAACATCAATCAAATAAATAAATAAATAACTACGACATCATGGAGCATCCTAATTAGGATCGATCCTGTTGCCTTCCTTTTATATGACCATCTTTTTTCACATAAGGATTTGTATACAGTGAACAGGGGCACGATATATGCCCCTTAATTCCGTCTGCAAAGGCCGCTTTTCCAAATGAAAATGGACACTTGTTTCTCGCTAAAGTAAAGCTTTTAACCATTTTGGGCCAACAAATCACAAGGAAAATCTGGCCAACGTAGGTATCTAGATGCATGTAACCTGCCATATGTAATGATCATAATGCTAACGGATCAAGAGACGATGGAAGGAAACGTCTCCCACTTCCAGTGACTCAGGAATAACATCTGAGATCTAGTTTGTGTAGCAAAATATAATTCGCCTGAAATTCATACACCATATACAACAGAATTAATCACCTACACAAACGATTTAAATATGTATATGTATATTTTGTTGAAAATATAAAACATAAAAAGAATTCGTTTCTCCTGACATCTTCACAGTTTATATAACACGACCGAATGACCGAATGGATCAGCGCCTCTTACCAATGCGGTCGCTATGAGTTCCAGTCCGGCTTATGCTGGCTTCCTCTTAACCTGCAGATACTCGTGGCTTTCCCCAGGGCTGTGCCCGATTTCCTCCCACCACAATGCTGGCCGCCGTCGTACAAATGGAATATTTTTGAGTACAGCGAAAACCACCAATCAAATAAATCAAATACAAAAGCTGGTAAAGTATAAACTTTGACTCTAAGACGCGGACCGAGCTCTTGCGGTGTTTATGCCATTTTGATGCGAGGCTAATGGCCTCCAGCGAACTTCAGGTGAGACCACAATACTTCCAGTCCAGGCCTGGGCTGAACCAACTCCTCGTGTGTTCTATAG
Organism: Acanthopleura granulata; assembly: GCA_016165875.1. Classification (NCBI taxonomy): domain Eukaryota; kingdom Metazoa; phylum Mollusca; class Polyplacophora; order Chitonida; family Chitonidae; genus Acanthopleura; species Acanthopleura granulata. Next base: position 31,051,710 of record JABBOT010000003.1, read on the forward strand.
TGATTGGAAAACATATATTATAATTACTGCACTGTGACCCACCACGCCATAAAATAAAAGAAAACGAAACGAAATGATATGAAATAACATAACATGAAATGAAATGAAATAACGTAACATAACATAAAATAAAACATTTATTTATTGAGAAATATTGTTTGTAAATGGATCTTACTGAAAACACATTTATATAGTGAAATGTTTTAATTCAAGAAATACGGTCACAAGAGTGTAAAGCCACAGAGCTGAATCTCGAATCCGTTCGCCATCACATATCAGCTGTTCATAACCCTACTAATAGGATTTAGATTATTTTTCCACAACCTGACATGACGTTCCTTTCTTTCCAGTTATTTGCGAGAGGCAAGAACTCGGCTACGGTTGAAGTCATACCAGGCTAACACAGACTCATTTCCTGCGCCGTGACCAATGACGCTTGGTCAGGGGAGATGGGGAGTATAAACTAAGTATATGACGACAACCACAGGGGGCAGTTTTATTTGTGAGCGCAATAGAGGCCGTCATCATATCACCAAATTCACAAGGTAAAGGGACAATGGCATGGTACCTGGAATCTGACAGGTTTCGTTACGGAAATATTCGCGTGGGAGGCTGTTGCTGTTAGAACTGTTAAGCAGCATCAGGACCATTGGAACTGGTCTCCGCCAACAATCTGTTCCCCTAACTGGACAGACAGTGAACAAATCCTTCATACAATACAGTCCAGGTCCTACATGCCCCGAAAACATCCCTAATACAGTAATAAGGCAACACACCTGCTAAATGCCAGGGACAGATCTTTCATTCTGTAACACAATTCAGGGGTGTTCCCACCACCCACATACCCATACGTAAAAAATAAGAAATAAAAGTTAAAAAAATAAAAACATTGACATATTATCCAAGCAGTAATTTCATCATGAACGAGAATTTGCTCATGACAACTATTTATTTCTATTGGTATTACATGTGTGTTTAACTCCGCCCATTACTTTATTGCCTTATCATCTTAATATGCAAATACTCACAAACACTTTCATTACACCTGGCAGAGTGTGAGGAGTACATATTGTTCAGGCATAAGAGATTACCGACCTGTATTTTTAATGTTTTTTTTATTTTATATCAGAAATTGACACATAATCTAGCTATTTGTTCAGTAGTCGTGGCTCTACACTTTAGCTACCAAATTATTTTTCCCCGTTTAACGCCCTCAACTTTATGTCTATTATTCACTGTTAATAAGCCAGATAGCGGTTTCGAGTTGCACATAATTGCGCATGATCAGATCGCGTCATACGGTAGACAAACAAAAGCACACAGTCATTCATGTCGATCTTTTAATACTTCAGACTTCGGCGACAGCCCACTGTAGAGCTCAGCTCTAATTTTTTCAGTATTTTTCACTGAGTTTTCCACTTGAAACACTCCTAGAACTCACGTACAGCCTCACATATCACACAGACACATACAATGCATGGAAGTGGCTGAATTGTGTGTGTGACTACCTACGGTTACAATGCTATTAACACAGCCACGAGGGATTATTTATCCACCAACACAGGAATTCCGGTTATTCGCAGTCGAAACAGCTACCTGACGTATTCTGCGCAACATCTATGACGTTGCGAAATGAGGGGCTCATCACGTGCAAGTCTTAATTCACTGCGGTGACTTCTGATGGGAAAAGAAAATCTGTCCGTACCATATTCCTCACTTCATCTGGTTACCTATGCTCATTTATGTTATTATCCACAAAAGCATGCCGTCACCCACTCGTAATGCTTGCCGAACTCCCCATGCGTCTGGTTATCTTCCGATGTACGTGTATCGTCTCCGTTTGGCATCGGTTGTAGCCTTAAAGGCACCCGGGAACATCTGTTTCTACGACGATAACCCAGTCATGCCGTGAAATCTCCTATATGTCGATATGTCACTCCTGGATAACGATCACAGCAGCATGAATAAGTCGGACTGATACATGTACAGAGTAGATTTGTTACAAGGCACACAAAATATATAAACATATGAGTGTCTGCTCGTTTTCTTTTCTCTCAGATATGTACATGCCAACCGTGGCATATTTTGCGGTGAGGTATTTTTTGCTTTCAAGTAATATAAGGTTCATGGTTTTATTTATTTCATCTCGCCACGATATTGCTGAAATAATGCGGTCAGCGCGTTGAGCCATAATCATTAATTATTAATTCATTCTTTAATCATTATAGGTTATTGGCTTGCATGGCCCTGTATGGAGTCCTGGCGCTCGGACGAGTCTATTTATTATACACCCCACTCATATACTGTAATTAAAAATGAGTTAAATACTACATAAATAGCTGTCAGCTGTCAAGAAAAGTTTGTAAATTCTTCACTTTTGCGAAATCCCAGATGTCCGATGTCACACCACTCCGTCTCGTGAGATAGTTGCTTTTCATTCTATTCCCGTTGAAAGTAATGGTGACGTCATGACGTCACAGAGAAAACGAACCCAATAGTTCATTCGATCAGTTACGTCGTGACATTACAATGGTTCAACATGATGTGATATTGGACAGTTGTCATTTACTACATAATATCATTGGAGCTGAACAGTTACGTGTATTATAATCTTAAAGACATGAACCAAAGTTCTTAATACCTGCTTTTGGCCACTTTTGAAAACTGAGGACATTGGAAAACTGTCGAAAATATTCCCTGCCTGAGTCAGAAGAAATCACACCAGCGCCTCCCCCAGAACGCAAAATGGAATTTCCTTCTCGAGCAGATTCCCAGGAATCCACTGTGTTACAGCTGTCATAAACCAAGACAGCTGACGATTCACCAGAATGTCGTATCCATCATCAGGGGTGATTGGCCGAGGAATGTCACATGGAGCTGTTGTGGAGGGGAGGCTTGGGTCAATCAGCGGACAGAAAGCTGCGAGTCATTAATTAGGTGGCTTCCAAGGGGGGACAGAATACCGGTCTTGATACTGTGGCAGATCTCTGGCCCGCTGGAGTTGCTCTTCACCAGTCAAGCGAAAACTGAGGTATTGTAAATTTTCCTCTTTTGTATTTCACGCCCTGTAACTGTTATTATTGTTATTGGAAACATGTTTCAGATGCATTTAGGGACATTAAACGACTAATATATCGAATATCACATATTAGACATTTTGGTATCTTAACTCGAAATCAGGTGAAAATAGTGTTCAATGTCTTTGTAGGTTGCTGTTCTTGGATTTAACACCGCCTTTCTAAATATATGTATATTCCCTTGTTATTATCACGTTGCCACAGCTAAATATCTTTCTAACTCCATATAATTTGTAACTGTTTCTACATAATCATTAAACTAAATATATGCAGTTTATCGTCAATAATATTTAAAAACCACCCTTACCATTCAGTTGGCTGTGTATTTGATATGCAATATAACCAGTGTAGTTCCTTAGCTCAAGGTGCGTGATGCGCGAAAACCTCTGCCTGTTGACTCTGTCAACTTTTGTGCTTGTATCACTTGCTTGACTCTGGCAAAATGCCTTATTTCATTTCATTTATTTCACCAAAGTTTTGCAACAAGTCAAAGTGGGAAAAACGGGAATAAAATCTGTAGGGGTTTGTTTTATCCAAACTTATATTTTAATAAAACTTTTAGAAATTAAACTTTAGCTAGAGGTGGAATTTAACAATAATGCAATATTACAAATGCACCTCTCAGAGGAATACAATAGAAGTGACATTTATGAATCTCGCTAGATATATCCCGTTATTAATAAACTCAAGTCGATTTTGTTTTCATTATCAGCAACTTTTTGTGCATTTTACTGAAAAAAAAATTCATGTTGGCTTACTATTTAGGATTAGCACTAAGCAGACGGAATGTTATATATATTAGTGGATTTTCGTGTCTTCTTTTATCCAGAAACAGATAAGTTTTATATGGAGCAATTCTAAAATCTACCGCGTCACAGAGCGCGTCAATAACGGTGGTTTATTTCAGGCTTTCCATTTTCTACCACCAATAAAACTGAGCGCCATCGTATATGAAAGGGAACATTCTATAGTATAAAAAATCAGTTAATAAATAACCGTTTTCTATGTAATCTTTACCAAAACATATATAATCCGATCCACCTAATGTATAAATATTGACAGATAAAAATGTTATATTTCCCCCCTAAGGTGCTCTCTACCATGGCAAACGACACCGAGGTGGAGACAACCCCTGTCAATTATGTGACGGACCCACTTTCAAGGGAGGGCTACTTTGGCATGGCGGCGTATATTTCAGTACTAAGTAGGTACAATTCTCATACTGTGCTCTTCAAACTGTTATTTATACTAGAAATGAAGGGATATTAATTTTATGATAAAGAGTCAACAGATTATATAAACTAGGAAGTCAATGTAGACACATTTTAGACAGTTTGGTATAGGTAATGGTTAAGAAGAAATACAAGACTGGATTCCCTTTTAAATTTTCTTTATATTACACTTCTGTTTTCATAACTGCCATATGCGAAATATCTGATACCGCCGATTGAATGATGTTCTATTGACTCCTCCCCTCACCTCCGAAAAAAAGGCAATAGAGTACAGGAGATATAAAATATATTTTCGTTCGTATGATCCAAATATAATACAAGATGGCAAATCTAGGAAATGGCTTGGGCAATCCGACTCGGATCACAATGAATTTAATTTTACCCAACCAGATATGTGAAAGCTTGACTTGACTGCCTTTCTCGTCGCGTCAGCAATATCGATTTGCTCTTTTCACACGTTCATACGGATAGGGACTATGCTGTTTGAAGGAGGTCCCTCACTGGCCGATAGCTGATGACGGAAGTCACCAAGCTCTTCCCGTCGTGTGTTTGATTTCAATTCTTACCGATCCGGCTGCGGCTTTACATCAGTTTTCTCAGGAGGTTTCCTCTTTCCCTAAGCTTGGCCATGCAGTGAAAGCTACAGGAAACCTCTTGAATCCAGGCGTGAAAACAGACATTTGTACACCAATCGTCGACTAATGAACGTTCATGGCCAGTAATCGGAAGACCGATTTCCATCCAACATTCAGGGTAGACGATTAGGGTTGATTCACGCCTTTATACCAATTAAGTAAATAAAATAAATAATGTTCGAAGTGTTTAGTGATACTTCACGCCCTACTTTTACCCAAAGCCTTGTTCCTTCAGAACTAGCTGCTCACGAAATTCAACTCTCATTTTAGTTTCAAGTTGTGGAAAATGAAAAAGAAAAACAAAACTTAAATATATCTCATTCTCTCTTCAATGAAGTGAAGAAGATCTATTACCACGGTTTATTATTGGAAACTGATTGCATCTTCAGGGTAAATGTCCGTTCATTTTTTCCGAGTACAAGTGGTAAAACTGTCTTGCCAATTTTTTCTCTCTCTACCTTTTCCAGTTTGCGTCGCCATAACGGGAAATGTCTTGATCATCGTCGCGTTCTTCAAAAGCCCAAAGCTGCGAGTGAACGTCCATAACTGGCTCTTGATTAACGTCGCCTTCGCTGATCTCGCCATCGCCTTATTCGGTTACTCTTGTACCATGTCCTCTGGTTACGCCGGTGGATGGCTCTTCGGAGATGTCGGATGTACCATCTACGGGTTTCTGTGCTTTACCTTTTCGCAAACTGACATGAATACTTTGGCTATCTTAGCCTTCTACCGCTACGTCATCGTCTGCAAACCAAAGTGGAGTAAGTTAACATTGCATACATTCTTTTCTCAATGGTAATTCATTTATTTATAGATTTATTTATTTATTTATTTGATTGGTGTTTTACGGCCTGTTCAAGAATATTTCGCTTATATGACGGCGGGTAAAATTATGGTGGGAGGAAACCGGGCAGAGCCCAGGGGAAAGCAACGATCATAAGGTAATTTAAAACAACAATGTCTGCTTTGGTTCTTCTTACCTGCAAAATGTTGATGTACACTTGAAATTAATCCAAGCGACAGTTTTGTTCTATACATCGTCTAAACCATAGGTGACAGAATCGTCCGAACGCTATTCATACCTAATATATATATATATATATATATCAAGGTACATAACTTCAGTGCCTGGGACATAAGCCCTGACTTGCATAACTGAATATAGAATAAGGAAATGTATTTCAATTTCAACCAAGCGACGTTCGTTCCAAAGCCATCTATGGACTAAACTACGCAAATAGCTCTTTTTTTTTTATCTTGGTTCAGAACGTCGCACGCCATAATTCAATCCTGTCTGCTTCAGAATGACTGATTATCAACAATGCCTTAATTAGTTTTACCTGTCCCGTGAGACTGAGGATCCGTCGGTCAAGATTGTCCTTAAATATGTTTCTCAGAGAACGCCTATAAAATCAAAGATTTTTTTTTTTTAATCTTGTTCTTTTTACGATAGTTTACACTGTACTCCCTGGTCTTTTCGTTTAACGGTGTTAGCAACCATTAGCTAATCTAAGCTTTCTGAAATCTTGATCTCATATCCATGATGTACTTGTACGCGTGTATTCAATTTTCGCGGATTTATCTGTAGTGCTTGTAAAAAAGTCAAATAGCTTTTTCGAGTCGTTTAAATTTGCCCCAGAGGAGGACGCGTCACAAGTGGGGTAAATATAAGCACATGGTTATTCATGGGTATGCCTCAACAATATGGACTTAGGCGACAGCTCCATTCTAGTTTTTGTGAGTGGGTTTTACTACATTTTCGATTTGAAACTGCCCTAGAGCTCATGTATAAAGCCAGTGATTTCACCAAAACTCACATAAAATGCACGAACTGGGCTGAAGTTTGTGTAACTGCCTAAGATTACAATGCCATAACACAACAAGGAATGTTTGTTTATCACCACAGCGAAGAAAGGCCCGTCATGAGCACTAACAGTTGCTGTCTTACTTATGATCCATTTCTGTCAATTCACTCATTACGATAAAACCACTCAGATAATGCTTTAACCATAACATTTCTCAAGTCGACACGATTCTTTTCTCTTCTTCATTGTATGTTTATTATCCCGGCATGAGCAGATTTATCCTGAGAGTGTTGACGTAGTATTTCATATATATTTCACTGCCGTTTTCGTGTCTGTATATAGTTATAATTGCACAAACAAATCAAGTGACTGTGGCACCAGATATCAATAAGCAACCTGTCGTCCCTGCATCGGGCCCACATTAACACTCGCTGTATATTGGTTAGGCCAGGGCATAGCTGTAGGTCAAGTCTCGTCAACTCGAGATCTGCATCATTCCTTCCAGCTTAACGTTTAGAATACAGCTAGCGTAGAAGTGAACACGGTCAACCGATCACAGAAATAAGTGACAACCGTGACCGAAGTGGCTAGCGCGCAAGTCCTGAGGAATGATTCAGGTGCCTCCTACCAATGCGAGCGCTGTGAGCTCAAGCCCAACTCCTACTTGCTTACTCTCCGGCCGTACGAGGGAAGGTCTGCCAGCAACTTGCGGATGATCGTTGGTTTTCTCCAGGCTCTGCGCGGTTTCCACCCACCGTAATGGGGCTGCTGCCGTATGAGTGAAACAAAACACCAATCAAATAAATAAATAAAAAATTTTTTTTCTTTTACATCTACAGGGTACAAACTAAGTATTCGAAATACAGTATACGTCATTATTTTAACCTGGCTTTACTCGGTGCTGTGGTCTGCCCCGCCTTTAGTCGGCTGGAGTCGCTATGTCCAAGAACCATTCGGTACCACCTGCAGCATTGACTGGACGAGTGCCAAGCCCGCCGATGTCGCTTACACCATCGTTCTTTGCTTCACCTGCTACGGTTTTCACGTCGTCATCATGGGAATGTGTTACTTAAAAGTTTGGCAAGTTTGGGCGCATACCAAAAACAGCCTTTCTCAGAGCGCACAGAGGATTAACGCTAAATCCAATCATGCTACCAGGCTTGGCATTTTTTCTGCGATGAAACTCAACAAGGTAAGCATTTCTGATTCTTTAGACTTAACTGTTTATAACACATGTACATTTTTGGTCAGCCTTGAGATCTTGTGGGATGTCATAGAGTACAGTTCCGTGAGCACTTTCATGAAACTTCCTATGGGGATTTTCTCCTTAAATGCAGCCTAAAATAGCATATATCTTTCTCAGTTACCTAAATACAACCCAAAATAGGATAGACTCTTCTGCCTTACCTAAGTGCACCCTAAAATAAGATAGGCCCTGATGCCTTCCCTACATACACCATGGGGTAGTCCCTTATGCCTTCCCCATCATTTACCCTAAAACAGGACAGGCCCTCAATATGCCTTTCCTGAATACAACCTAAAATAGGATAGAGCCTTACGCCTTTCCTAAATTCAACCAAAATAGGACAGACCCTTATATCCTTCTCTAAATACACCCTAAAATAGGACAGGCCGTTTTTGCTTTACGTGAATACACCCTACATAGGATAGGCCCTTATGTCTTCTCTGAATACACCCTAAAATAAGACAGGCCCTTACACCTTCGTGCAGATTGTGACCTTAACATTTCGCATGACCATGTAGCATGCGCCATACGAAGAGCTCCCGTAAAGCTTGATAATTTCAAATTTGAATCGCACAATCTTGCATTCGATTTGTCAAAACCGCCTTAGCGACAGTTTATCAAATAATGTTTATATTACCGTTTGATTTCTCTCCTTATAGAGTACAGTACTCCCTCTTCGCTCTGATATTTAGATATTGCTGTCGCTCACTGGTGGGGACATACGTCTTTCTGTATATTTTCTTAGTACCAGAGTTCTGCCGTCTCACAACTGAACCACTTATCTTGTGTCGCCCACCAAAGTACAGGCCCACATAAATATGAACGTTACAATTTCGGCAACCTGGCCTTCATTCCTTAGCGGCATGTCGGCCTGAACTCTGGCGCTACTCCAAGAAAAGTCAATGGAAACATCTATAACTAACGGTAAATGATGTTTAAATCTCATGGTGACAGTGGCATGAGTTTTATCGGATCGAAGGTTTGAGTCTTGTAGACCACCTATTTCTTTTCTAATCAGCTTTTTCTAAAAAGCTACAGCTTTTGCATTGGTATTAAATGGCAAGGTAATCACAATTCATTATTCAAGCCATTTCAATCACTCTTCAAACATTCATGCTATGTTGATGATATATTTTTAACTACACATCAGTCCATCGGGAAGCAGATCTTGTAAATAATACATGCACTAAGAGTGCACTCTACCTACTCGAACAAGAATAATAACAATTTCAGTAGCAATGATGCAAGCAATATAAGCTACAAGATTTGCTTCCCTTTGCAGATTTCCAGTGAACACCATTACACACCCGTCACTTTTACTTTGAAATTCTGGTTAATTTGCCGTCGTTGACAAACAACTTTTAATTAGAATAATGGGATTCCTTGGATAATTTGGCTGAATTCCTTAAATCAATTAGGCTCTGTGGCATGCTGGTCGCACACACTGCGGGTGTCGAAAGTCTCATTTATAATAGCTCTATGCAATTAACACCAGTGTAAAGGTAAGTACAATTTACAATATGTGATGGGAAATCGCCATGGAACCCAGGTAACAAACCTGTTATGGCAGGTGATTACCTGTCACATGTCCCCGTGTTTCTTTCACACGATTTCTTGCACCTGCGAACCAGGCCCACTTGTACGTAGCTCTCTTAGCGTTAAGAGCACACTACTACCATGCCAACTAGCACCGTAAAAATTGGCACCTACGTGCTCGTAACGTTAACAGGGCTTCGTTTTCTTTGATAACCCAGTACGCTTTATTCACTTAAAACGTCAAAATTTCCTCAAATAATGCACAACATTAACATTTATCTCATCCTAATTATAGAAGGAAAAATTAATGGAGTCTGTGCGCATAAGAGTTAAAGTGAAAGCTGAGGTATATAACATGTTTTTTAAAGGTCTCTTTTTATTCATGCATGCGATTTCAAAATTTAGTAATAGATTAAATCTTGTTTAATTGTTAACCTTTTAATAATCCACTGATCGTGGTCAAGTGGCGTGCATTCCAGTGGCGCAGCACTGTATGAAATTATATGGGCGTCGTAGAACAACATACAAAGAGGTTCATCAGGGCGTGTGTGACTTAAACAATGTTGAGAGGGAAGTTAAACTTCAAGCAAACTTCAGTAAAATTTCATGGTAGTTTTAATACTTGACTGAATATCTGAACAATATGTTTGTTTACTGATATCAAACACCACTGTAGGCTTCAGTGGTTTCAATACCTATTCTAATAAGACTGGCAAGATCTTCTTGGGATCCCCAATGGCTCAGTGGTGGGCGTGCTATCCCCTCTCACCAATGCGTCCGCTGAAGACTCTTCGGCTCAGGCTGTCTTCCTCTTCGGCCGTAAGTGAAAGTGTCTGTCAGCAGGCTGCCTCCGTAATGCTGACCGCCGTCGTGTAAGCGAAATATTCAAACTTCAATGAAATAAATAAAAACCTTCATTGTTGGTAGAAATTTCGTAAACGTTAGTATAACGACTGTCACAGATATCTACGATTGAAGTTGCTCCTAGCACTATGTCCTTTTCAGCAATGTTGACTTTTAAATCGAACTGCATTCAAGAAAAACTGCCTAGTGAGTAACGGTGGTTTACGTATGTAGCTAATATTTTCCACCCACACAAGCCTGTTCCACTCTATTCAAAGGTGGAGAAAGAAGACCAGAATAACCAAAAACGTGTTAGCACGTTATTCGACATTCGAATAACGAATAACGAAAGTGGTGCTAACGTCAGTCTGTCAAAGTTTATTTATTTATTTATCTGATTGGTGTTTTACGCCGTACTCAAGAATATTTCACTTATACGACGGCGGTCAGCATTATGGTGGGAGGAAACCAGGCAGCGCCCGGGGTAAACCCACGACAGGTCACAGGTTGCTGGCAGACCTTCCCGCGTAGGCCTCCCAAAATGATATAAAGTTCAGACGAAAGAGGGCGAAAAGTTAGTTGCAGATGTGGTATTCGATATATTTTTCAATTTTTCTTTGAGGCGAAAAAGACACACGAAAATAATTTTTGTATGTTGGGTATTTGCGACCACCTTTTGATATATATAGTCTTTGTGTAATAATGTTATAAATGAGGATGTGACACATGTTTCATAAATATTTTTGCTCTTATTCCTTTTCAGCTAGTAAACCTGGATTTAGATCATATTTATGGTTTTAATATGTTCGTAAATATTATCATAATTCAGGTTAAATGCATATATTTGCATACAAACAGCAAATTTACATTCAAGTAAATTTATTAGACACACATCACATCCTTGTTTAGAATAGCATTATGCAAAGACGATAAATACCAAAAGTTGCTCCCATATACCACCATACAAAAATATTTTCCAATACCCTTTTCTTCTGAAAAAAAAAATATTAAAGACTATATTTGCAAATAAGTTTTCACGCTCTTTCATGTGATTTTGGTATGAATTTTATGTTTTCTTCTCCTTTCAAAACTGAACATTCTCTGCTGTATAACGCTTGTGAACTACCCCCTTGCATTACCAACATAACTGTACAGAACTAGTGACGTATTACACAAAAGTTTCAGACTTGGACCCACTTGCTACAGGCTACAAATGTGCAATTCGTGTAGTTGGGTTCAGCATTTACTTCGGAACTGAAGAGTGCTGGGGCACTGAATGGTTAATACCGCCGCACAGTCAGTCTAGGTTGTTGATACGCTATAAATTTCTGTACCGTTATTTTATACCTAGCTAAAATATATCAGAATTTTGTCTGCTAGATAGAACGGAAAACTGTTCCCGAGGGGTCAATACTTACACCCTTGAGGTTGCCAAGGTGACAGTAGGTTATGGCTTCAATTCCAGAGACAAAAGCTCAAAGAATAGTGATCATGATGGGTTGATTTTTCATATGCTGTAAAGTCCAAGGTGCTCGTGGTGATATGGCATGGCACCGCGAGAAAGTTTGTGGATACATAACTTTCGGGGTTGAAGTTGACAAATTTCCTGCATAAGTAGTAAAGGAAGTCAATGCTATCATGTAACCTTAAGGTGAACTATTGTTCCCCATTGTGCCTTTTCTCTATACACTAAATCGATCTTCATGTTTTTTCCTTCCAGCGCCTAGCTTTGTGTTCAGTGGTCTTCATCGTGATTTGGGCGCCCTATGTGTTCGTGTGCCTCTGGGCTGTGTACGATCCGAGAAGGCCCGGCTGGGTGACCACATTGCCGACCATGTTCGCGAAATCCACCTGCGCTCTCAACCCCATCATGTATGCGGGCTTGAACGATAATTTCAGGGAGGTCATTAAAGAGATGGTCACCGCACCGTGCACACGTGAAGACGACGAAATCACAGAGATTGTTCAAGATGTAAGATGTGAACCACAAAAAGTAACGGAGGACAGGCAGTCGGTGTGATACTTTATCGATCTGTGATTAAACGGTGGCTTCATAGAACAAGAAACACTGTCGTCATCGCAACTATCCCTTAATGACAATATTGCTTGCTTGCTTCATGTCGGAACTGCTCCACCAGTCAAATCCCTTTGGACATACAAATACAAAGAAATGCATGGTCTTACCCAACCCCAACAAGTGTTGGCAACACTGGGGCTTTTAGGAAAGACAATAGGCTTTTTTTTCTCTGTTGCTAGCATAAAGTAATAGACCAAACCTAACACATAAAATCAACAGAAGTTTCACGACGAAAGTACTCTGAGCTACCAGAGCAATCAGAGATTGAAACAAGCCAAGTCTGCTTTAAAAACCACAATTGAAGTTTGGAGAAAAAATATTGACGTACGGGTATCTAGAAGAAACTTGAACGATGGCCTGTGTGTGCGAGGAAAATATGAAGCCCTCTCAATCCTAAGGTCAGACCAGGGTTGATGCCTAAAACTGTTTGACATCTCTAATGAATATGGAACAAACGTGCCAGGCAGGGATGTGGGTGGTTTTGCTGAAATTCGATCCAATAGAGACGGCGCAGTTGGGAAGGCCATGACCTTGATTGCTTTATCGAAAGTTGTGAATTTAACAACTTTATCTGTAGTTGTATACAAACGTTACTGACGCGTCAGAAACATTTAATACTCGTGAGGTTCCTGGCTGCTTTGAGGTTTTGACTTTTTGAATTTCACCGTAGGGATTCCACGGTAAACAGAATATCAACAGTTGCAATGACGTCTGAGAACAATGTAATACGGTTAAGTGACCCTAAACTTCTTTGGAATAGGCGATGTTGATGTGAGATCGTACACCACTAGGCCAACCACACCGAAGAAGATTGTGTGACCATTACCTCAGGACATCCTTCTTTGTTGGAATGATGATGTACAAATAGTATCACTTAATTACATGTACACACATGTAATTACACACTCATCATAAATAGTGAGAGGAGGGACATAAGCTATTGACAAAGGCTAACTTCTGTATATCTATCAAGATTTAAATATAAAAGATTTTTTGTTAAAATTTGCTCATATATGAACTATGTAAGTCATACACTGTAGGTGTGTTCTTTTCATCTCTAACTTCCTAAAATAATAATAAAGGAAAAAAATTAACACACACAAAGTATATAAATGAAAGAATATTAGTGGTACCCTTAGAGAAACAAATGATCTAAATCTGAATCTTTGGGTACATCGTGTAATTTAGAGGTTATCTGTTTTGGGTTTTTGAATATGCTTAGTGTTTTTATCGGAGGGCTTTTACTATAAAAGACTTTCATACGCGTTAATCTTGAAAACGGCACTCGCCTCTTGGCGCAAAGGGTCAGTCGTGCTCTTGTATAAACACCGGGTGTAGAGAACGTGGCGTGAAGAAAAACTTAATTTTCTCAGCCGTGAGCGGCAGATTCATGAAGACAATGCGTGGTGAACTGCCCGACCTCTGCTCAGATGTTCGCACAACCAGATACTTGTGCTTGCTGTGAGGGTTATCTTGCAGGCTAGGTTTACAGTCCTGATACTGGCGGGTGGGTGAGGTTTAGCATGTTTATAGACAAGCTCAATGTCATTCCACCTTCTGATCTGTATTAAAATTGGTGTAGTTTAAAATTTCACTCATCATGTGTCATCAAGACATTATGTCGGATCTGCTACAGGAAATGGAGCATCGCTGGGCTAAATGTTGACCATTTGTCTACAGCACATGGAATTTCCCTGGACGATTCTTTGTTGGGAAATGTAAAATTAATTGGTCTAGTACTAGTGTGGTGTTCCATGATCTTGTAGCTGACATCAACAAAGTCAGGTAGAAGAGGTTGTGAACAATTGGAATACCACCGCAGAGATGTCATCTAACGCTACTTTGATGGGTGGGTGGGGTGGGGTGTTGATAAAGAAACATGTATGCTAAAAATGTGTTCATTTCGTGACATTGAAAGACTTTATGGCGACTTAAAATGCATTGGAATTGTTCAGGAGAGTATTCATATTTATAAAATATATGCATCCTACATTCCATTGGCATTGTTTAAAGTGTGGTTGTGAGAAATGGAGATGAAAAGAAAGACATCGATGATTTCAAGGCACACATGTTGCAATTTTGTTGCAAAACATGTTTTGCTAATGCAAAATTTACTTTTCATTAGCAGGAGAAAGGCCTACCTATACTTGGCAATCTTGAAAATACTTTTGCATGTGTCATCTCTACTGTTGGTTGCATTTGTATATATGTGTTTCACTGTGTATGGAGAAAAATAACTGTTGTCTTGCGCGTGTGTGTGTCGTCGACGTAAAGCACTGAATTTATTTATTTGTTTATCTGATTGGTGTTTTACGCCGTACTCAAGAATATTTCATTTTTACGACGGCGGCCAGCATTATGGTGGGAGGAAGCCGGGCAAAATCCGGGGGCAACCCTCGGTCATCCGCAAGTTGCTGGCAGACTTTCCTACGTACGATCGGAGAGGACGCCAGCAAGAGCTGGAACTCACAGCGAGCACCTCGATGGGGCGCACCTGGATCATTACGCTGTCGTCGTTTGGGCTGTCTAATATTAAATAAAGACCATTTGTTTTCCACCTGTACGGTCTGCCAATTTGTACGACACACGTGGGGAAGTTCGCAAGTAATTTGTCAGAGGTGGGTATTTCACCTCTGCCACAAATAAATAAATAAATAAATAAATTTTAAGGTTAATGGTTTCCTCGGTCTGTCTGGTGTTTCCTCTCCCCTAAATTTGAGCGTCTTCTTCATAATAGTCTCAAATGATGTGTTTAAAATCAAATAAAGTAATTAAGATATTGTTGTACTTAATCTACATGTGGTTAACCTATACATGGAATACGTAATTTATGTAAATAAAAAGATTTATTCACAAAATATTTTAGAAACAAAATGTTATAAAAGCATTGATTATGGAGAGACTGTGTTGTGTAAAACCCTTCCAACGAAAGCGTCTACAAACGATACAGGTATATCACAACGTTGTAAGTTTTCGTTTCTATATCGGAAGGTATTCCAGGCTTTACTATGGACCCGACAGGATTAGTTTTCATATTCGATCGCTTTGCAATATTAAATATGTCACACATCTAGACAACTTTGTAGTGAAATATTAAAATTGCCCAATACGGTTATCTTTTTGCGTCCAAGGAAAGTGCCTTTTGCTTTCTCTGAAAACAATGCTCAGTATAGGTAAGTGATAAATGTATTTCACACATAGTACATATATTGTGTATTGTTTATGGTGACATGGTCGTCTTCACAAAAACACTTCTATATATACAGGACTGTCTATATATTTTAGTATTTGGTATTTAATGTTTGTAATCACCAAGTGAAATAAAATATCTATATATTTCTGTCGTCTTTCGAAATTCGTTTTGTTCTTTGTCCGGTTGAATTACATAAGCGGGGTATATACCATTATGACTATGGAAACTACTTCAATGATGAACAAGGCGATATATGACACTGACAACGTTTCCTATTGGCTGCATTCTTAACAAGCTGTGAAAGGTAAACCACCGTTATCTCCAGGTGCTTTGGTCTGTGTATTTATTTGTTTGTCTGATCGGTGTTAAATAAAGTGCTCATGACCATTCGCCGGTAATCAGGTTTATGGGTTGAGGAAACCGGAGTGCCTGGATCAAAGCGCCGACCTTCGCCAGATACCTGACAAAACCCTCTGATTTAAAGCCGCAGTTGAAACAGCGAGAGCCGGAATCGACCACGCCACCTCTTTGGTCAAGGGTTTGATAATTTTAGCGAGACATTGTTTGAACCATCTGAACCCTAATCGCATTGAGACCCTTTAATTTTAATAATATATCAGAAATTGCATTCCTAGCATAGAAACTGGAGATGTTACGTTTACGTGATTAATTTCAACCCATTTCCATCATGTATACTCTTGAGCGTTTTCCCAACAAACCTGAAGTTTGGAAGATAATTTGTGAAGTGCATTTGATTTCTCAGTCACTATCAACCTCCCCCCCCCGAGAAAACTCATTAAAAAAGATCAGAATTTAGAGATAGGGAAAAATATGTCCCATATTCGGATGTACTTGAAAAAATTGGTTTCACAATACTGGCGTACAACATTATCAATGTGATCTAGAAAGCTAAATATTAACTGCAAGTATTTGACTGTATTAAATTCAGTGAAAAAATTCTAAAAAAGAAATTAAATGTACTTTCAGATACAGTTCGCAATGGTCTTTGGGCTGATTCTTGCTTATTTTTTTTTTCTTTCCTTGGCTTTCCTTGAGGAATAACTCTGACAATATATGTTAGTACTGTAGTCAGAAAAAGAATTTCTGGGGAAGTACAGAGTGGTTTTATCCCTGTGTATCCCCCGTTGTCTGCAGTTTCGACAAATACCTTTAATTTACCTCAACCAGTGGTCCAAAATAATTAACTTATGTCAAAGCGTACTTTCTTACAAGGGAATGGTTTTTGAATTGAAACTATTGGAATTCATATCTTTGAGAAATTGTAGACTTTTGTTCGATCTTAAACAACACGCCTCACTACGGCATTTAAATCTCCCTCGGGGCTCTTGTATATAGTTGAGCGATGTAAAGCATGACATCAAAGACATTCCGCTGAGACAAAGCACATTTATTGGCTAAATTATCCTCAGCTTTAACGGCATAAGCAATCTTTACTGCATGTAATAACTGTGCAATTGTTCATCGTTCACCATCAACAATTGATCGTGGCTAGTTATTGTGACAGATTCCACAAAGTACCACCTCAAGATCCAGCTCATCAAAATCTACATCGGCCAAGGTATTTATCACATGCAACAACCCCTTAGGGCGAAGGTACCTGTGTATTTTTGTCCAACTGGAAAGTCTTCAGGTTTGGAATCAGATCAGGGGCGCCGCCTTATCCATTTTTCATGTCTCATTGAACCCCAGTCTTCACAAGGCTCACACCTCACTTCTATTGTATCCGAGCATTTCGCGTAGACAGTCAGTCCATTAGTAGATATTAAATCTGGATTACAGTTGTCACTAGTAACGCGCTAGCTACTTGGCCAGCTTTTAATACCAATGTACAATTAAGTCGACAATCACGGTCTTTATCGGGATCACGAATCCTCATCTGAGTAGAATTCTAAGATAATTGACAAATCGGCCACATAGTAATCACCATCAAATGCAAGCAAGTCATAAATCACCTTCAGTTTTTCCCAAGATGAAATCTCAAGAGGATACCACAGAAATAGACAATGTCACACAATTACTGGTTCAGAATAAGTTTTAATTATTGTGTACGTTGTTGTGACATGAAGCTCGGGTGGTACATACATGTCTGTCCCACAAGTATATTTTTTGGAAATCGTAGCTGATTTCTTGGAACCAGTATTTGTTTCAATGCATGCAGTAAGCATGAAACGCTGTTCATGTCGAATTCAGATTAAGGCCTCAGTTAAACCTTTGATACCATTTAACAATTCACGCTACAATAATAAGATATGTTAATTTCCGGCAGCAGGAAACTATGCTCTGTACACAGTGCGCCAGAGAGCTGCGAGCCCTGGGAAGCGATCTTAATAAAATCTTATGTCTTTGGGATCGCCTTACACCTGAGGCAATGGACCGTGCTTTATCGGCGGCCGACCACATGTTCGTTAGCGCCGGTGTTAACTGGCCGAATACGTTAGTTACTCCCACACCTTTAACCGTCATGGCTAAAATCGAGGTGAACGTCCGGTCAATTTGGTATCATGTATTCAACAGGCAAGCCATTTTGTGTTAATCGAGCTGAAAGCATGACCATAGGGTGCACGAACGTATTGATTTTCCTTACTATTTATGTAGTAAATTTGTCGGCTTCAACTCCAAGAATACATATCCAAAACTTTCGCGTGATGGTATGCCATGCCTCCAAACATAGCTTTGACTTTTCTCTATATCATATCAAATAATCAGCCTAATATGACCCCCATTTTTTTGAGCTTTGAGCTGTTGCCCTGGAAGTCACGCAATAGCTTTTTGTCACCGTGGTAACCTCCGATGAGGTTGGGTAGTCCCCCTGGCAAATAGTTTCCAGTTGCATCCAAAGCAGATAAAATTCGGACATATTCCAGCTGAGTGTAAAATGACAGTATAGAAATTTATAGTGTATCAACAACCTAGACTGTGTGCGTGTCAGTATAATCCAATAAGTGCTCCAGCACTCTTCAGTTGGTAGTCTAGCACGATCTGAGTCTGCATATGTATTTAATATTCATAAGTATTGCACACAGACATCAGGCCGAAAAGGCCAACAGAAGTGGGCACTGGCCAGCGACCGCTTAGTCACTTGGGTACTTCATCCCTTCTATCTCTTACATCTCCAAAACCGCACTTCCATTTCACATAACAATGACATGGCTATGTTCCTTGATAATTTGCCTTCACACTGGTGTATCATGAACACATAGATGCCCAAACGTTGATATTCCAACACGGCAACAAATCTCTTTTCCACTTCTCAACACAGATAACGAGAATGACCCACTTGCGACGAAAACAAGACTTGAGAAGTGGATCATACCCTGGCTATCTGTTCTGAGAAAGGCTTGAGAAGTGAAAAAGAGATTTGTGGCCCATTGGGAGTATGAATGTTTGACTATCTATGCGTACATTATACACCAGAGTGAAGGCAAATTAACAAGGAACACAACCATATCAGTGTTATTTGAAAAGGATCTGGGGTTTTGGAGATCTAGGCTATGGAAGGGAGGGAATACCCCATCCGCCAGAGCCTTTGCGGTCTGACGTCTGTATCTAATACCTGTCAGTCCTCAGTATGTCAAATACGCATGCATACGCAGATCTTGTCGGACTATTCAATTGGGAGCCAAATCTTGCACACAATTGCTCCAGTTGCGCATGTGTAACCCATATCCTACATGTCGGCAAAGAGTGAAGAATGTACTAAATATTTAATGTTCGTGTATGTTTTTTTTTTAAAGTATACATGTTCCTGTATATAGCTGGAAATGAAAATTTACTAGTATCTGAATATGTGAATATAAGAAATGTGTATCGCTTCCACCCTCCATAATGCCGACCGCCGTCATATTAGTGAAATATTGTTAATTGACACTGGCGTACAACACCAGTAAAATAAATAAGTAAATAAATCAATAATAAATAAATGTGTATCATGTATAGTATATGATGATGGGTAGCAGATAAGAATGGCGTATGCAGTTATCTTATGTGATAGATATGTGAATATGATCAGCGTGGTATGATGCAGCAAGATGGCTGTATGTACACAATCTCACATCCTCCATTCAGCCCATTGTGAGAATTTGAGAATTGTGAAAAGATCCCTGTACACACTAACGTTAGTGGCAGCGGCGTAAATATCGAGTATGTTTCTTAAAATGAATACATCATCACGTAATTTACTCGAGACATCAGGTTTCAATCCCAAGTTCGGCCTTATCGGTATTACCGGAAGTGTCGCGAGTAAACGCAAGAAGAGCATTTAGTGAGGAAATCGAGCTCCACGCCAGAAAAACTCGATCATATTCTGCAACGATCAAGAGAGTTATTCCCTATTTCTCGCGAGACTTCCGCAAAGTTGTACATGGAAATGAGACAAAGTACCTGTAGCCTGCGTAAGAAAACAAACATCTTAGGCAAAAAATCCGAAACATATGGAAATTGTATCCATGTGTGAGACGTGTTTTATTTTCATTGTACACTAGTGTGATCTTCGTGTTCTAGCCTATTGGTATTCTAATCTAAATGATTACCCATCCCTCCACAAATCTCGGTTGCTCGTATGTATTGACAAAACGGAGACAGCGATGTCAGGTGAGCGAGTTCTCCGCCTACCGCTTGAACAGTTTCCAGAGAAGACAGATATGCTGATCATCATGCAGACGCCATTCTCACTAGAATCCCAGAGCCAATCATTCACTCAACAGCTAGTTTAGAGCTAGGCGACTTAACATTTCGGTGTTATAGATTTCAGCCTGAAAGCCAAGAAGTCTCCTGCAAACCCAGGCTTTCAGGATATCAGACCCTGCCATTTCGAACAAATACACCCAGCTGACGTGACTAAAACCGCATGTCCAAACATTCAGTATACAAAGATCAGAAGGCGAAGTATATAGCTTAATGGTAGTACACTATATTTAATCGTCGGTGAAGACAAAAATTTTTCATGACAGACCAAGCCGAGAATAAGCACTCCTTGCTAAAAATATCCTACAGAAATTCTGTACCACATTTCTGTAGAATACCTATAGGGATGTCTGTAGGATTTCTGAAGATCAATAGTCCCTAAGTTGTATAGAGCAATGCGTATTTGTTCCATAGGATGGTTACTAAAGAACTATTCCAATAAAAATAATCGTATAGAACTTGTTCTTTGGTACGTATGTATGCTTAGGTTTTACGTTGAATTTTATAACTACTCATTTGACCACTACTACTTAATGACGACGAGCAGTAGTTTAGTATGCATATACATTGTGCCTTCTTGAAGCAGAGCGAGTACCACTTTTAAAGTCTTTGGCATGGGCCACCCATTCCTTCCACATTTTATTTTAAATTTAAGGGATGTAAGATAATCTTGTGTTGATTTCTATACACCTGTGCAAATGCGCAGAAAGGTGATATGTAACTGTTCGTTTCTACGTCGTGGGAAGAAACCGCAAAGGGCTCGGGAGAAACCGACGACCATCCGTAGACTGCTTACCGCCTTTCCATGCTCAATCAAAGAGAGAGGAAGCCAGCATGAGCTCACAGTGTCCGCATTGGTGAGAGGCTCCCGAGTCAATATGGTGCGCTAATATAGGTTCCCTATAGGTCTCCAATAGGTCCCTAACCGATCAAATTTTATGTGATAATACGAGTTTCCTTGGTGTTTCTTGATTTTCTCCTGCATGGTAGAAACCACATAATGAGGCACCGGCATATTTATTTTCTTTGCAGCAAATGGCGCTCTAATGATGTAGGATTTTCATTTCATGAATCTTACGCGACGTCAAACTTGTTGCGAGCTGGGGATACATCTATGACGTACATGTATGTGATGTACTCGTTGTGCCGTGGTCCTGATCCTGGTGAGGCCGTAGTAGAATGTTTAGCGTCACTTAAATGACGTAATATGTCCCAGTTCAATGTCATATCGGCACCCCATAGTAACCACGACCCTCTTTATCAAGTCAGGCCAAACACGTGTATCGTCTACAATTTTGTAACACTCCGTTTACGTAAAAGTAGCTGTAAATGTGAACTGCTGTGACTTGATCAGATATAGAAGAATTTTGTCATGAGACCACACACCGCGAAATGATGACGTGACAATAGACTGCGCTTCGGCAACTTTACGTCATAGTGTATTTTGTGACGTAATGTTGCCTGGTGAACAGTAGACAAACAACAACACCTACACAGCATGATCTTCCGGGAGCGAATGCTCATCATTCGTGAAGGAAATAATTTTACCGATGCATTTTGGATTACTACAAGATATAGAGCATCACAGGATAAGGAAATATGGACTGAGCTGATTCAAGTGCTCATGGACATGTTCAGAAATGGAAGGACGTTATCCGGATAACTACTGGCAAAGGTTGAACGAAGCAACAGGTAACGCTCCAGCGAGTGATTTTCGGAACTCGGATTCTCAGGAATTTTTTTCCTTCCCGGACACAAATGACGATGTACCGGACGACGCCACGGGCGCAGACGAATACGCAGAAGCACCAATATATGAATCGTTTTACCCGTCTACCGAGACTATTCAGAGCACTGATTCCGATGACTCAGACATGGCCACATTGGTGATCGAATCTGTGCGAGTTACCCGCTTAAAGGCCCCTCGCTCTCTTCTGCCATTTCTGTTTGATTCCGAAACAGTTCGCTTCTCGTTTGACAGTAACAGACAGAGGAGGAATGATAATTTTTCGACATGCCAGGAAAGCGATGATTTCGAAAGCCATATGCAGAGATTTCAAAACTTTGAACAACACAACGACCCACTGAGAGGATATCCGCCCGTTGAGGTAGCGTGTTTGGACAGTGGGCCTCCCTCGTCTAGCACGGTCAAGGGTTACACACATCCTATAACGTCCTGCTCTGGAGGACAAATGCATGTAACTCCAGTGACTAAAGGACATCTTGTAGAAGATGGATCGTCAAGTCAGCAACATGATAAGACTTCTGACAAGGACTTTCCGTCAACTGAAGTTGGGCTAGGAGAGGAATGCTCAGCCCAAGCATCAGGTAATGATATGAAATCTACGAAGCCTCACCAGTCGCTATCATCATGTGAAGATAAATGTACCAAAACTGGTGACTCAGTGCCAATGCCCGCGAGTACATACCATCATCAGAC
Source organism: Acanthopleura granulata (assembly GCA_016165875.1). Lineage (NCBI taxonomy): Eukaryota > Metazoa > Mollusca > Polyplacophora > Chitonida > Chitonidae > Acanthopleura > Acanthopleura granulata. The sequence continues at coordinate 31,074,498 of JABBOT010000003.1, forward strand.
AGTTGCTACATGTAAAGCCATTGGGAGATCAGAATTTCTCCAGAACTCTCCCACCAGACATGCAGTTCCGGAGACAAGCGATAATCGGTCTTGTAGCCTGGGTAATTTAGAAGACAAAGTGTCTACAAATGACACAGAGGCACACCCGGCTTGTGTCATGGAGGTCTCGGCCTCTACGGAAGATTGTTCAGCCCCTCTCGAGGCATACTGGGCTTGTGTCATGACGGACCCGACCTCTACGGGAGACTGTTCAGCACCTCTCGAGGCATACCGGGCTTGTGTCATGGTAGACCAGACCTATACAGAAGATTTTTCAGGATCAGAGCAAATTAAAGTTTGCTGTCAACGTGAGCCAGTGGTTGTAGAATCGTCATCTCCGGAATCGCAAAGAATTTTCTTGAAGACCGTAAGCTTCGTAAATACTGGGAATGTTCGTGATACACTGTTGGAAGAAGATAGGCACGTGAGATATGTTCAGAATAGGTCACATTTAAAGCGCGCCACTGAAGCATCGTGTCCCTTGAAACAATTGGTTCTACCACAACAGAATGCGGATGAAGAATGTTGCTATTGCAGCGAAGAATTAAGTGGTGGCAGGAGAGCGAAAGGAGAATGTTTTGCCCAGTCCTACGATGTAAGGCTGTCTAACACAGAGAACGTTTTCACCGAAATCACAGAAACCCCGAATGAATTCAGTGATTCTGCCCCACAGATTACCGGATTAAGTGTGAACAAAACGTCCGAGCAAGAGACAAGGTGTGAAGCGTCAGTACACACAGTCACCACTGATACATCAACAGGTAAACATCTCGAGTGTGAGATGCAAGCTGTGGGAACAAGCAAAAACAATGGACACAACTCACAAATAGTTACACTCCCTGAACCGTACGAAACTGTTAAACCCACTGAACCGGGAAAAACTCTTACACCTGATGAAGAAGACAAAACGATAACATCTCCTGAACCGGACCAAAGTTATACACCTGCTGAAAACAATGATACACCTACTAAACTTGACAAAATTGTAAAACCTGATGAACGGAGCAAAGCTGTTGCACCTATTGTCTCGGACAAAAAGGATACACGTACTGAGCCGGACAAAAATGATAAAGCTGCTGAACCGGGCCAAAATGATAAAAATTCTGAATCGGCCACAAATGACACGTCTACTCAACCGGACAAAAATGATACACCCACTGATCTGGACAAATGTGTGATATCTACTGAACCGAACCAAAATTATACACCCAATGAACCGGACAAATATGATGCAAATACTGAACCAAACAAAAATGATATACGTGCTGAACAGGACCAAAATGATGCACATAGTGAACCTGGCAAAAATGACACACCTTGTAAACTGGGCCAATATGATAAACCTAATGAAGCGGGAAAAAAAGGTGCACCTACTGAGGTGAAAAAGAACGTTACACCTGTTGAAACGGACAAAAATGCTACACCTACTGTACAGGAAGAGATTTCTCTTCGACGAAGGGACGAAGAATTCTGGGAGCTGGAAAAATCATCACAGGTCGAAGCGGATGTGATTAAGGACGACAGTCCAAAAGAGGAGCAAGGACTTGAATTCCAATCTAGCTTTTATCTTGACTTAACTCAGTGCCCTGCCAAACAAGACTTTCTGGGAACACCTATTTTGTTACTTTCTTCAGAAGAATCACTCGATGATAGTCCAAGATTACCTGAAACAAAACGGGTACACCAAGAGAAAATGGCTCGCAGCAATTCCGTGAGCGCAAGGGACATACCTCTGGTGTCAGCAAATGGTAATGTCAAGCAACGTAAAACCCGTAATAACATTCCATCGAAAGATGTTAACCATAATTTAGTTCGTAAAACCCGTGGTAATGGCGAATCCCACTTCAGCTCCATCGTCTTGGATAACACACGATCTACCGTTGAACTCCAGAAGTGCTCTCCAAATGGACACTTTCAGCATCCCGAGAGACATTTGTCGCCGGCGTCGGAGAAATACTTGGACAAAAAAGGCACCAAAGACTCGGCCAGTTCTCAATTTTCTCACCCTGTACACACGGAGGCCAAATGGAGACATAATAATCGCAGTAACGGGCATATGAACTCCAAGAAGGGATCTCAAGAAACACGTTTTCTTCATGACCAAGACACAACAGTCAAAGCCTCTCATAAGGCAACATATACTAACACCAAAAAATCTTCAACACAGATTTCAGATTCGGCAAAAAGCTTACAAATACAAGGTGAAGGTGTGTCTTCAACACTTACAAGTGAAAGCGAGCTTCCAAGCCAAAGCAAAACCAGAGACATAAGAAAAGTAAAACGGAAGCGGAAGATATTACCAAATATCAACAGGCCTTCACAGACAAACGATAAAGTGTCGAAAACGACAAATGCAGAGAATGGAATAAAACACACAAACTCTACGCAGAAAGAATCTCCACGACCAAATATCTACAAATCGTCAAAGATGTACGATTGCGTGAAGGACTGCAGCCCGACAGACGTTAAATGTTACATTCTAACGTCAGAAGAGACAGAAGTGGAAAGTGGAGTACAGCATATGAATTCTTCCGGGGGAAAGGGGATTACATTACCAAATATCTTCAAGGCTTCAAAGACAAATGACAACTTGTTGGAAAAGACAGAAGCGGGAAGTGGAGTAAAACGTAAGAAGTCCTCTAGAAGAAAAAATACTCCACTACCAGATATCTTCACGACTTCAGGCGCAAAAGACCACGTGTCTGGAAAAGCAAAAGCAGATAATCAAGTAAAACAAAAGAAGTCCTCCAGAAGAAAAATGACCCCATTACCGAATATCTTGACGCCCCCGAAGACACAATATTACGCGAGAGACTGTTGGCCTACCGATGTGAAACTCAACACCCCCCCTGTGGAATCGTCAGAATACGAAGATGATTTTGAAGACGATGACTGTGATTCGTCTGCTGACGACCCGAGAACTTCAGCTTCAAGATGTTCCCAGCAGGTAGAAGCAGATCCATGCCCAGTCTCCGACTGGGAGGACAAGGATTACTCTGGTTGTGATAACTGGGAAGAGCTCAGTGAGGAGTCTCAAGGCAGCCAGCATACTATTCCCCGTAATCACAGCTTATCGTATATATCTCATCATATGGTGCCTTATTCAGATAAGGATATTTCGTCCCAAGGTTCGGTGTCCTCTCGCTCAAATTCCAACGCTAAAAAAATCTTATTACCGCCTATCAACGCAGCAAAACCGTGTATAGCCAAGATAGCATCTGCAGGTCAACAGAAACCGAGAAAACCACTTAAATTGCCCAAACTAAGCTCTGCCCCTTTAAAGGGTGTAAAATCCGCGAATCGACATAAATCAACAGTACGGTGGCTGGACGAAACGGCAGAGTTCATACCCCAGTATGGGCAAGTGAACACGGTCATTTCGAGAGAGTGGCACGAACAAGGTGGCTCTGAGATTAAAGAAAAGACGACACCTAAAGCAACGAATGTAGGCAGGGTGCTGTCGGCTAAATCTCTGAAAAAAACCATCGCCATGACAAACCGCAAAAAGTCAAAGTGCACCAGTGGAAAGAAGAAAAAGCATGCAAAACGGGTGGTAAGTCACATCGTGGACAGAAACGTGATTGAGAATAGGGCAACCTGGCCACCATTCAACACCCAGGTGCAACAGGAAGCGCGCCTGAGGGCTGTCAACCAGGCGGCCGACAGGACTAGAGACGATTATATGGAGAGGTTGTTTATTTAAGGTAATCCTTACACCACAATTTCTGGCCAAGCTAGTTTCTTGCGTCAAAAATCAAAATGGAAACGTGAGATGCTTATTTTACAGCTCAAAGAAACATTCTGGAAAAAATATCTGGGTGTGATTTAGTATCTTGTTCACATTTAATGTAAAAACTCCTTTTTACACGAGGCGAGCACTCATGGCAGTACTTACATTGTTTCCGTATAATTATTTCTCTCGTGTGGTTACATGTCATTCTATACATTTACTCCCATCAGCAATACACGCCTGATTGATATCACTACAACTATATGGTCTTTCTTGTAATTAACTTCGTAACCTTAGAACCTTAGTTACAATGCCGGTCCATGTCGAGTTAACTGCAGGAGGTGGGTATCGGCTGTCACCATGCCGTTTCCCGTCATTAGCAGATACGTGTGATATACACGGAGATTAAAGGTATTACCTTTACATCCCGGCTTTAATGATGGGTAAGTGTCGTAGCTAAAGGCGAACATTGCCATGATTAGAAATCGACAAGGTTTCTCGATATTCCCCTTGGTACCATCTTTACTTGGAACATGAAACCTGTAACTAAATAGCAACCCACCCCCCTGTTTGATCCAAGCAGACAAGTGGACGATGACAGTTTCCATTTCCGGTCAGTCTATGTAATGCACATTCTTGCCTTTTCATTTGAGTCACTTTTGCTCGCCCATAGTCCACATGTAACTTAGAGCGGCCATTTTATGTAGGGGTTCAGTATGAACGCGCATTTTCAGGATATCTGTTTTGAAGCTAAATAATACCCCATTTTCATCGACGTTATGTGTTTTCTGAAATTTCTTGGGTGCATGTGTGCACTGGTCGTCACCGGAATTCCTCAGTGATAATCTCTCATGAAGTCCCTCGTGATACCTGTTGATGCCTGTCTCTCCGGGGGACCATTTGTTTTAAAGACCGAAACGTACAGAATCACTGAAATTTGCCTTTTACCCCAAATAGACTGACGTGTGTGTTGTTTCATTTATTCATTCATTTAATGGTCTCTGACGCCATACATACATGAGGACTTTTCACTCGTATACCATGGCGGACAGTTTGATATGAGGCGGAAGCGGGAGTGGTTTAGGCAAATCAATAACTTCACCACGGGTAGATATTCACGAAATAAATGGACAAGTGGTACCGATGGTGAAGGGTCGTAATGTCCACCAAAAACCACCCCTCCTGTATGAGCTAACAGATGTCTACAAGTCCCCAGTATAGTAACCAATATTGCTGTGACGCTGCAGAGCTTGTGTACTTCCTAAGTGCTTTCTGAGCACACATGCACCTAGAAGTGTGACGTAATCCAAGAAAGTAACAAAGGAGCACACGGCTTTGAACCTCTTTGTTAAAGGCGGGAAGGAGTTTTTTGGCGTTTCCCATTGGCGTTCATTACTTACCAAGCTAACGGAGAATATTTGTAAGAGTGGCATCAGTTCCGGTATAGGAATGGTTCAGTAGCGAATTGACACGACAGGTTAACCTGAATACGATTATGTATAAAGTTGAAGATATTTAAAACCAGCATTTCTCGTTCGTCGTTGTTTCCAAGCACAGGATAGATCCGTGGAGATAAATGATAAAAATTCTGGTCTAGCGCCAGGGAAAAATGGGGCTGTTATATATTTTGGGATCAAATGTTCCACAGATGTGTTACAGTGCATTTTAGGAAATACTGTTCCTTTCTTCCCTGAGGTCAATTCACAGTTCTGTTGATCCAGTATTACAAACGTTCTGATGTGACAACGTCTGTGTGTGAAGGACTGCTGGATTGATATCCCCGGGGGAACGTGTGACCTGCCCATCATCCGCCATGGTTGAACTATAATGGTCAAGCTATAACTCTTACACGTTTCACACTTGTACTATTCATACGAAACACACTCTAAAGTAAAGGACAGCTCATGGCTGAGGCATTGTTCATTAAAAAGATTAAAAAATTCTATATTGAATGCAAAAACCTGTTTGATTTTTTATGAATCACTTGCTGAATTATATTCGTTTCAAATATGGAGTATTTTGCTGCCGACTGGTGATCTGGCGGCGCCCGTGCTTTTAAGCTTATGAAAGATTGACCAATCAGGGAGCTAGGAGATATCAGCTCTGACGTAAATCTTCCGACTTGATTGTCAGTGTAACATGTAATAACATTGGAACAGGACACTGTTCTAATGTTATATATTTTAATTATAACAAGTACATGTGCGAACAAGGCTGCAAAGTATTTCCAGACCATTGTGTTTTGTGTTTTGATCATTTCAAGTTACAAATTTACACACATACTTAAGTTTCAACCATAACCTTAGCAGTTTACTACAGTCTCAGGTGACAAGAGTATTCCGTGCTTGCAACAGTTATGTCAGAGGTCACGCAGAATGGTTGCGTTTCATGTTAACCGACGGAGCACGATTAAATGTGAATTTTCACTGTCGTAGTAGCTGTTAGAAAAAATACTTTAACGAAATAAACATAATACTGTCCAACCTTTTTGACAAACTTAACTTTGAACATGCGCAGTCTTTCAATTTAAAGAACACAGGTTTCCACAATGCCAACCTTCAGTTCGCATTAAATAACACGGGATTTCACAAAGCAATTCCATAATAAACCGCTTATTGATTAAATTACCTGTCTTTACTCGGTGTTTCAAACACGAAAATAGCATAAACTTTACTAAACACTCATATAAAAGTATTTCACACTATTTTCGCTAATATTACAGTTATGACTTGAAAAATGAAAAATCGCCGACTTCTTTATGCACAGACGAAAGTAAAATTATGGAAGCAATACTGATCATGTAAAATGCACCGAACATAACTTACAAATGACAGCCACATACGAATAAAAGGAACTGGTTTAGATGCTCCCCATAGGTCCACATCAAGGACGTCAAATTGGTGGTACACTTCCTAAATAACATTCGTCTGTCTGATATGCTCAGTTGTTTCGGAGACATGCGGGCACGCTGCAAAGTCTACCAATAACGTGCTAATTTGGGGGGCGGCCTATTTACTGAATCGTCTGTACATAGAGCCAAAGACATGAAAGAGTCTACGACTGTGTTTTTATTTCAAAGGAGGGCAAGGGATTGAACACCTTTCCTTCAGAATGACGTATTAGTCCATACATATGACGTCACAAGGGCTATAGGCCTTTGCCTTTGCCTTTTCTTCAGGAAGCAGCTAAAGAGGCATTTCGTGACGCAATAAACCCGTTTAAAGAGGCTTATTTAAAGCAGAAACGATATACATGCATTTGGCAACTTTTAATTTCCATCGCATAAAGCTCTTTTAATATACTATAAACCGTGCCATTAACACTTTTAACATACGCTACCCGCGATTGGGCGCCTGATTGCGAAGACATAACAAAGAGTGATCGCACTGAGTTTTCTGTTTCATTGTCATATCTTGTCCGAAACGACAGCGTTCACATTTTTACATTGGATAAGAAATAGACACTGTTATGGATTTCGAACAGCTGAAATTCACACCAATCCACTGAGGCAAGATTCAGAGCGGTTGACGTCATTAGTGATTAAGATATCTCCTTGAACTGTCATCTTCACCGGCTCACATGGGATATAAATCTAGCGGTTTTGTCTGATATATCGATCATATATCCTGTACCCAGTACGAAACGACACCGAGGAAGTACACATGGTGACACATACACGGCATCACAAATCGTCGTTGTACTCTCTCAATGGTGAATGTAATGCAAGATGACAAAAGATACCATACATGCGTGTAAAGCCTACTCAAAGGAATCCACCACCAAGAAATGACAGATATCTTATTTGAAAAAAAAAGTATACATGAAACATTTGCTGGCCAAATCGTAATCTTAAATACATGAAGAGATTAACCGTTATATAATTGGTATAATGTAGCCCCAGGTGGCTATTTCACTCCTGTACTGGGCTGGTCGTATCATAGCCAGAGAAGCACGCAATGGTAGAGCTTACGCACTTTTATGGCAAGTCAGATAAATCCTTTCTGAGCGATTTTTGAAGTCCAAAATAGGTGTCTACTGTGGCTGTTACCTCTCAGCTCGGCAACACATACAACAGCCCACGTACATTCCACTCGGTAATTACACGCCGGTCAAAACATCATTTCTGATAGGTAATTGCATCGTTTTCCCGTAGGGGAAGAAGAAAGGACTTGTTACAATTAATATGTCATACCCATGGACTTGAACAAGCACTGTTTCAGAAAAATGGGAAGGAAAACCTCTCCAACTGATACAAATAGCCTTCTGCAGCCACCTTTAAGTACGTGCAAACCTCAGAGAGAGTCGTGGCTAAACCATTTTCATCAGAGTAAAAACTTGGGTCACTGTAATATCATTTGTGACTAAAAAGGTGAAAATCAGACACCTGTCTTAAATAATTTGATTTTTATGGGGTTGTAGCGCCACTAAGAAGAATGTCTCACCACTGACACAATGTAACACCACTGAGTTATACTGAGAAAACTGTTCATAAGGTGGACACATCAAAATACTGATTGCTTCAGTTTTTATACTTTTGCGGTAAGAGATGCAATTAGGAGGAACCATATCATGTTTCTTGGACATTTTTCTGAATTTTTGTAAATTTTCTAAATTGAGGAAAGTTTCCATCTGTCATTTTTGCAGATCCCAAAATGCTAAATTGTTTGGCAAAAGTATAACTAGGGAAAAGACTATAGTTTGCAAATTACTTCGCATCGAACAAAATATTTTGCTGAGATGCTGTGGAGATTGAAAAAATGTAAATTTTGTCTTATTTAAACTGAAGTAAGAATAAGAAAACATGCATTTACCCCATGAAGTTTAGCTCATCGGGTAAATCTACATGTAACCCTGAACTTTGACTTTTCAATGATTGTGCAATACCTCTCCAATATCGTTTTTCTTTCTCTGTTCTTGAGAATGGAAGATGTTTTCATTGAAAAAAAAAAATTAAAGGAAATGTCCAAAACAATATTATTTGCATTAGCCTACATTAATTAGCATGTGTCTATCACAAGTTCATTTACCAATGAAAATCAATGAACACGTATCGTACACAATTTTCATATAGCCCAGCCTCAGAACTAGCTATGAAGCAAGCATGTTCGGAATGAGTTGCCAAATATTTTTCTCCAATACATGGGGGCTATGCCTTGTGTTTATCCGGCATCACTGAAAATTATTGACTGCTTCTCTTGCATGAATCCATCCTATTATTTAATATTATTATTATTTAGCTTTTTAGTGCCAGATTTTTGAGCCAGAAAGGTCCATTCTAGTGTATGAATGTTTGTTCCGATGCCTATATTCTACCGGTCAGTGAATTCCATTGTACCCCATTTATAGTACATAGTCGTAGTCTCCTGTTATTTTTACAATTGTTTTAACCTCCAGTTAAAACATGCCAGTAAATACAAATATTATCAAATTTGAGGAACAATACTTAATGTAATGCCACAATGTCAGTGGTGTTACAGTTATGTCAGTGGTGTAACGACCTTTTCTATGTCGTTTATGTAACACCACTGACATTCTCTCATTAAATTGAGAGGGGTAGCCCTTTTCCTGTACTTCCTCGTCATACTCTTCCTGAAGCTGTAAAGACGTGACACTACTGATAGGCAATAAAATGTCTTGCGACTCTTTGAAGAGATTATTTAACTAAAAACATAAAATAATGACCAAAAACACACTCAGCTTTTCCGAGGGTTCACTATCCATGTATATGCAGCCGTCTAGCAGCACAAATTTGGCAACAATTTGGAAAGAGTCATTATGTTTTTTGTGTTTCTCTATTTTGTAACACCACTGACGTCAGTTTTAGTAACAAGGATAAATATCTAACTTATTGCGTAAAAATTATTGTTACATCGCATTTTGTAGAATTAAAGATATTTTTGTATAAGTCTTCATGTTTTGTTAAAATTCCAAGTTGCATGCATGTTATGCCAATGGTTATTTCTTCAACTTAATGCCCAAGTTTGGAACAGCCTCAAAATGGCACTATAAATACCGTCCACCAAACTCTTCTTGCTGTACTCGAGAATAAAAGAACATAATGGATGTTTTCTACACAAACCTTTAATGAGCACTCACAAGATTATATGTGAGAAAGACGATAGATTTCACTAGAATAACAAATGATACAATTCCTTGTCCTTAAAAATATCTCCAATATTTAAAGCCATACTGTACAAGTTTCTCCTAAAGCATGCTGTACTTTCCTCAACGAACTGGTGACATTGTTTGTTTGGGAACAAATCTTCCCGAGGTCACAGCCTCCTCATAATTTCTCAGTATTCTCTGATAGTTTTTATTCACTGGGATGCGCTTTGGAGGTTCAAGGCTCTTCTGAAAGTCTCTGAACACTTTATTTTCATCGATGTTTAATTCTTGCATGTCCTTACGCATCTCTTCTAGCATCTTCTCTTTCTTCTTGTAAAACTCTGCTTTCTCTGCCTCCACAGATTTCTTGAATGCTTCCATTTTTCTGTTCCATAATTCTCGGGCCTGTTTTCGAACTTCTTGTTTCCGTCTGTAACGTTTTGTGATGCGCACGTAGTAAAGTGGGAACGGAGTATACCGCATCTTCAGCTCATGCAGTAACCAGAGGAAACGCTCGAAGTCTAATCTCCGCAGAAACTTCAGTTGCTTTTTCCGTGCTGCTATTTTCTCGATCAAATTCACTTTGCCTTTTTTATCCTAAAATAAATGCAATGAAAATAACTAGGTGTTAACAAGAAATAACATTAAACGAAGCAGGAAAGTGTTAGTTAATTCAATGAACATTTCCGCATGTGTATACTAGCAGTAATTTGGGATTTTTATTCATAATTCATGTTGTCCTCAAGAATATTTTACATTTAATATTCACAGGAAGTAACAGAGTAAAACTGGATTAAAACATGTCAGCATGTTGGTCTGGTGTGGAGGGTTTATAGCGTGCCAGGGGGCCATAATGACCAATTCTACACCACACAAGCATTAGTTGGACCAACTAATACAACAGCTGGGAGGGTTTATAGCATGCCAGTGTGGCATAATGACCCAGGTGCCTCCCACCAAAGCAATTGCTGTGAGTTCAAGTCTAGCATATGCTGGCTTCCACTCTGGCCAGCAACCTGCGAATGGCCCTGGCTTTCCCACTATAATGCTGGACGCCGTCATATAAGTAAAACATTCTTGAGTATGGCGTAAAACACCAATCAAATCAATAAATAAATAATACATCAACTGACAGATCAGATGACTTACCCCACGATACACCAGACAGTGACTGATCTGGTTACGGATTTCCATCGTCCACCTGGCAACTGAGGAAAACAACTGGACAGTGAGGCGAGTATAACATGCACATAAACAATGAGGGAACACAACAAATGAATAGGTGTTGAGACGCAAGCACTGAACCATTTGGTTACAACACAATGAAAATTTAGCTGGATATGCTCAAACAATGCCAGAGCTGGAATTACTGTTACATACATTCAACTAACCGAACGCTCTTGTTTTTTTTTTTTCTACATCTCCCTGATGTTTTTCAAATGAAAGTTTTAAAAATAGGGACAAGAATTTATACACAGCAGTTAAGAGTATCCAATGAAGTACATAAGGAAAACGTTTCACAGCAGAAATTATCTAACTCTGACTCAAAGGGAGGTAATCAGTACAAGTGAAATATTTTGTGTGTCTGTATGATTTAACTCCCTTTGATCCCGAGACCAGAATTTTGAATGAAAACATCGTTGGCACTATGATGGAAATATTCTATATTATATCATCCACCAGCATGAACGTAATTTTTCAACAATGGGGTTCTCCTGCCCTGTACAATAGAAGCAAATCTTGACACTCACAACAAAAGCACTGCCCTCTATCTGCTTGAATAACACCACCCCATTCTACCACTTACCTAAATATGTTCAACATAGTTGAATTATTCCACTTTCGAAAACTTGGAAAAACAATTAAAAAAACTCACTTATCTTTTCTTTGTCAACGTCTCCATCCAGGTGTGTATCAATATGTTTGATAATATCGTACTTCCTGTGTTTCTTCCTTGAATCCTGTGGAAAAACAAAAATGCCTTGACAAATATTATGAAGAATCTCATTTAATGAGACATTAGTTTGCTAAGTGTTTAAAAAATGGGCTCACATTAACACTTGATAAACAAACTTAACGTTCTGGTCACAAGGTTTTGCTGGCAATCAAACACCCACAGAAATACTTTAAGATTTGAAGACTTGGAACTTCAAGACACATTTGTCATGGCTGAGTGAATAGCTGACACCATGAGGCTTGGTGTTCATCAAAATATACAGCATTGTCATATTTCACACTTTTTTTTTAGGTGAAGCAATTCTTTAAACACTCCTCGTGAACACGAAAATCAATATCCCTCAAAAAGGGGCATGACTCTGTAAATGTTAAAGTGATGTCCCTGTTATTCAATAGACTTCTATGCTGCTGATAGAGACGAGGCTAAGAAATGTGATAACTCTAAGACAAATGTTTCTGTTGATACAGTGCTAATATCAACCAGTTTATGTATGGTCAGACATGGTGTGTGTCAATAATGGTAGGTGTACAAGACATATTTCGTGAAATGGACAGCCACTTACCCTGTCAGCAAACTCCAAAGTGAGCAGCTTCTTCACTGCCTCAGGTGCACTGAAATCAAAATTTAATAGTTACTTATTTATTTCTTTATTTGATTGGTGTTTAACGACACACTTAAGAATATTTCACTTATACGATGGCAACGAGCACTGGGGTGGGAGGAAACCAGGCAAAACCAGGAAACTCACAACCATCCCAACGAGCACTGGGGTGGGAGGAAACCAGGCAAAACCAGGAAACTCACAACCATCCTGACACTGCTGGTAGACCTACCCTCGTACATGGCAACGAGCACTGGGGTGGGAGGAAACCAGGCAAAACCAGGAAACCCACAACCATCCTGACACTGCTGGCAGACCTACCCACGTACGAAATGAGAGGAGGCGGGCAAGATTTGGGGTTAACTCACAGCGTTCGCATTGGGTCATTACGCTGCACTAGCATGCTAATCCCCTCAGCCACAATCTGAACCTAAGTCATTTCAGAAAACAGTCAAGTAAAAGTACAAAACATCAGCTGGCATCTTATTATACTCACTGAATCAATAAGGCAGTTAAAAACCAAAACAAATGTAAACAGGCTTACCACCTTTGTTTTTAAAATTGTTCCCAGTGTAGGTCATTAATGTGAAAGAATTAGATTAAAATAACACTAGACTAAGTTAACCATTCTAGCAGATTCTAAGAGTGCACTTAGTCTTAGAAAGGTGTTCTGAGGTTAACTGGGAGGGTACGATGATATCCTGCTCAAAAGAGTTTCAGAACAAAAAGTAGTCCTTCATAACTTTTATTTGCCAGTAAAAATGAAGTTTTAATAAGAATGGAATGGGAGAGGAATTTTAGGTTAAAACCTGTTTGTCATTAATTTATAACGAATGTCCTGAAAATGTCATGCTGAAGGGCTTCATCAATCATTTCAGAATCATCTACTCAATAAATGTAACAAATGTCGGTCTTACTTTTCCACTTCTGGAAGATTTCTGTATTTGTACAGATATTCGTTAGGATCCACTTTATCCACCTTCTTCAGGTCACCTTGAAGACAAAGAAAATCTTGATTAATTGATTGACTGCTGGAGCTGTTCTGATAAGTCCTGAAATGCTTTTCTTCCTCCAACCCTTCAGCACCCTCATTTCCATACCTATTTTCTAATGTATACATTTTCTCAAACAAATGGTACCATAGATATGAGTTGACACAGACATCATGATAAACACAAATTTAACACATGAACAATCCACAACTACAAACACGCGACTAATTTCATTACTGTCCAAAGATGTTCAAATGAAACCGTTCGATACATATGAACAATTTCTGTAGTGCTGGGCTCCTAGTGAGCGAAAAGGAAAAGACTGGCTTTGAACTGAGGACATTATTTGTCCAGAGCTTATGGTCACAACTGAGGGTGACTAGACTGGCCTCTGCCAGGACTGCATACACATGCTTTTGGTCAACTTTGACGAACTCTTTCAAATGTCCAGACCCTTAAAACAAAAAAGAAAAGAAAAAAAATATGATGCAATTATCATTCACACAACTATATTTTTAAAAATCAGCTTAAGCGTAAAACTACTCGCACAGCAGCTTCTGGTCATCAACCATTTATACTTAAACTAACGCAAGCAGCACAATACCACTAAAGTGTCCAGGTAATCGACTTGTGAACTGCAGAAATATGATTCAAAAATTACAGCTAAAATCTGGCCCTGGTTTCAGGAAGCGAACTTAGCCAAGTATTCCCTGAACTGCCATGACAACGTATGTTGTAGAGATAGAAAGTGCACTTAGCTATGGGCTGCTTAGCACTAAGTACGCTTCATGAAACCGGGTCCTGGGCACTCAAACTTGTCAATGCTATAATGTGCAGATGAGCATTATCATGAAATAGCAATAGCAAAACTACAAAACTTACCTGAATAATCAAAATTAAGTTCTTTTGTGTAAACGATTGGCTGTCTTTTGTAGCGTCTCTGTTCCACATATCCATTGGAAATTGATGGCCCTTGAATGAAAAGATTGATCAACTCATTAATGTTGAATGCTGATCTCAAAAATTTTTCAATTATGTTGCAGGAAAAGACAAAAAGCAGCAGAATATATACACATAAAGTGTGAAGGTTTTGCTGCTGGCTCCAAGCTATGAAGAGAACTGTATTAAAGTTTTTTTGTAAAGCTACCTTCCAAATGTTTTTGCAATTGGTGTCAGACAACTTTCTCCATATAGTTAGCGTTAAAAGGGTATCTGTTTACATTTACTGTGCAATGTCATTCCCAAACAGATTATAGCCTACGACATGGGCTATATCCAATGACAATTCTGTCAAAGCAATGGCATGGAAACTTTTACGCGATCACTACAAAATTATCTGCACGAAGAATACCTTTATAAAATTACGAGCGAAAGAATTTATTTCCTTCCAAAGTTTGATTAAAAATACTGCATTCAAGCACCTTTGTCAGGTGTAAAGTGCTGATTCACATATTTATTTATGTATTTACTGATTGGTGTTTTACGCCGTACTCAAGAATATTTCACTTATACGACGGCAGCCAGCATCATGGTGGGAAGAAACCGGGCAGAGCCCGGGGGGAAAGCCACGACCATCTGTAGGTTGCTGGCAGACCTTCCCACATACGGCCGGAGAAGAAGCCAGCATGAGCTGGTCTTGAACTCACAGCAACCGCATTGGTGGGAGGCTTCGGGTCTGACTCACACAATACTTAACACATCATGTACACAAGTTCATGGTAAGAGGACTACTGAGTGACATTCAAATATATGCTAAACGATATTTTGATAAAGTATATGTGTATTATGCGTATTTGATGTGTTATAACTATCTAATCTGCAACAATGTGAGTACAGGGCCACCCCAAACCAGAAAATAACTTGGAAGCTGGTGTGGAGCAATACAGCAAATCTTCCAGCTATTCAAATTATTAAACAAGTTACAATGGTGTTTTCATGGCAGTTTTGACAGTTGACTCATCAAAATACTACTGGGCCCTTGTTCTATTGCTTACTGCCAGACCTGCACCCCTGTTGTACAGTAATATGAAAAAACAAAGAAGGACAGGTGGAATTATCCTACTGTGCATAACTTGCCATATACAATAATGTGCTGGTAATACATAGCGTATATACATGTCAACAAGTAATACATGTATATGATAATGTGTCTGCTGACAAGCAAATCAGCAAATTTACATTTGCTTAATATCCCATCTCCATATTAAGGACACAGATCAATATATTTGGGGGTTAATTAGTTTGAATGATACATCCTATCAATAACATATATTGCAACTATATAATAACATAAATCTAGACAAGTACTTTCCTGCATAATCCAGATTATCAACATCATTAAGTGACAGGGTGGGTTAGAATTACTCAACCAAAATGTAGTTTTAAGAGGATTGCGATTCATGAACTATTGACTTTTTAATAGGATTAATGTTAATTAGTTCAGCTGCTCAGCGGGACACTCAGGAATTTTTGGTGTCTGTTTTGTCGTTACTGTACTGGAATCTGTAAGCCAAAGGAAAAAGGAGAAAAAAAAAAAATGACATGTCATCAACACCACATGTGGGACAATCAACTTACAGGGTTCACATGGAGACTGTATGGTTCAATTATTACATAATTAGAATACAATATGCACCTGGACTGGTAGTATGAGATTATGGGTAGTTGAGTCAACTGTGCCATGCAAGAGAATCACAGACCTACAATAAGTGGAAACACACAAATAACAGTGTGACAGATAAAGTGAAATATGACAAAATTGCCCACACACTTGGTTGTGACGACATGTATATAAATGTGTGGTGCTGTTAGAAAGGAGAGAAGTGCAGTTATAATACTGTCTTCAGCTGTGAGATCCTAGTCTTACTCCCTCAGAGGGATGAAATGTTACATGGTGCATTTTTAGTGCAACCAATATTCTAGCTGTAGCCAAGAACGGTAGATTTATGAATCAATAAATATGTGTAAACACCCCACATCACAATTATAAAACAGCAGCCAACGGAAAAGAGTAAGACAGAATAACAGCAAAAAGTGAAGATAAATGCTTCGATTTGGAACCGTCTTATTATATTACAATTATTACTGTATGGAATATTAGATCATGTATATGGGCCCAGATAGATTAATGACAGAAGTTATGAATACCAATACAATGTGAATCCATTATCATTCATGTACAAAAACTGTCGTATTTTGATGTTATTAGGTCTATTTAGTTTGAATCGTTGACTGTTTTATTTCTCTGCAAATGAATATGTCCCTGTGGGGCGTAGTAAACTTTAGGGCACAGCAACTGTTTGCTTTGTACCTGCTTTTCAACATGATGATCACTAACAGATTCTTCTGGCAATCTTATTAAACTGAGATCAAATACATTCACTGATGATGTGGACAACAACGAAAATACGCTGGTTCCACTCAGCCCTTTCAGTGACCTTTGGCATATGAAATGACATAATCCCATGGAAGTTAGTTAAGTCAAAACCAACAAATCAATATTTTATGAGAATTTCTTACAAAATTGCTGATGTCAAGAACTAATGACCTGTGTCACTAGGGGGGAAAGGGAAATTCCTATTTTCCTGAGTGAATGTAGCATACTGCATGACACCAAAACATGGTCGACACCACAAGAAAAACTTACAATCAGTTTTCTTCTCACAAATGTTTATTCTGTGACAAATTTATCCAAGAGTTAAAGTGTGCTGCCAGATGATTTTGACACTGATCACTTTTGCCTACTGATTTCAATGCCATATTTCTGTTGCTTGGCTGTAGCTTCTTCATTTCTGAGTTTCTGTACGGTTTTCTGTCTAGTTACTGAGTTTGCTGAGTGATAGCTTCCTTTTCTCAAGCAGTGCACCTGTGATTAGTTGCAAGAGCAATACCCATGAATAAATCAGTGTATAAATGCTGAATGGTCTCGGCATAGCTGGTGGGATACTCATGTACAACTATATCTACATATATATATATATATACATACTATATAATTTTCACTTGACTGTGGGGATGTTGTTGTACACTTCTTGTTGTTGGCCCTTAAGGCCTTTCTAAGATGTGCATAGTGAGCTGTAGATCCCTCAATAACCTGACATCATAACCTCTGCAACTTTACTGAACAAGCAACCTCAGCTTTACTTCTTCCAACTGTGGACTGCGGTATATTGTATTCGCGGAACAAGCCTTTTAAACGTGGCTGTCACATGAAGTAGAAAATTTTCCAAAGCACTGATAAGCTTTACGGCAGTAGTAAGGTTGAGGGTGATATCACGTGTTAGGGTGACGTCAATTCATTGAAAGATATCCTTTTCTCCATGAACATCGGCAAAGTGGGTCAGAGACGAACAATAGCTCAACCTATTCTTTACAAAGCTTTAGCTTTAGTCCCCAAAACTTGTACATGTTTCACCTAAATTTCTAAATATCAAGCGAACAGTAAACTCAAACACAACACATGGATACACATGTAGACGGACAAACAGACGGACCTGTGGATGATTTACACAGCACTGTCCTCCCGCAGAAACACTGATTTCTCGTAACACACGCTGATATGGTCACAAAATTGCATTGGTGGTATACTGGTGGTATACTGCATCTGGAAGCTGAAATTCCTGCGAAACAACCCTGCTGATTTCGCCTGAACACGCTTATTTTGTGCAGCAAACCGCGTGAGCGGTTAGCACAATTTGCCGACATTTTAGCGGAAGCAGAATGTCGACGCGTTCGGCAATTTTCGCCCTCTTCCGGAGTTGGCTGAACGTTGTTTCATGGCAACTTACGTCATCAACCAACAACATCCGGGCTATTGTTGCCAGGAGACTGACAGTTATTTTGGAAGCCATCTTGGGCCCTATAATAAGCCACATCGACTTTGTACAGCAGAAAACTCCAAAAACATCTCTCCGTGTAAACGACTCGGTGGTTTGTTCGCGTCCACAATGCAGTCTACAAAAACATACAGGTGCGAAAGCATTGCTTTCACCCCAAAATCACTACAGCCGAACGCAGTTGTGAGTACATTTTAAAATTCTGGTAATTTAGCAAAGTTAGTTCATTCACGCCGTTGCCCAGGTACGTTTACATTCTGCGCTGAGTGTCGTTATTAATTTATGATTATAGCTTACAACGACCTAAGTTATCGGTTGGTACATTTTTTTGACATTGTTATTTCGCTTTTTATTATTATGGTTATTGTCTTGTTGAGAGTGTTCTGTGTTAATGAGTTTTGATCTGCCGTTTTTATTTGCAAGCTGGAGTAGTTTTACTACTGGAGATCGTGAGTTTGATACAGTAACGGCCAGGATTTAGAAAAAGGAAAGCAAAACATGTCAACCGTTATACAAAGATAACTTATTTAGATTACTATGTAAGAATTTAATACAACACGATGTATAATAATGGAAACAGCAGCTTCATTCTCAGGCTTAATAACTCTGCTTCTCGTGTGCCTGGCGTTTTCTGTCTCTCGGTTTTTTTGATTAACATTCTATTTCCACAGGAACCTTGGTTTTTAGATGTGATCATTAATAATCTGGTTTATATTTTTGCTAGGTTGGACCACCTCCTTCAGCTGGAGCTTTCAAAGTCAAGCCATCCAGACCCACAGCCTTCAGGAAGTTCTACGAGAGAGGAGATTTCCCAATTGCACTAGAACATGACACAAAGGGAAACAAAATTGCTTGGAAGGTAAGAAGAACTGGCAAAACCATTCAGTTTTAGAATGATCACAGTATGACTTGCAATCTTCAAAACCCTGAAAGCATCTGACTGGGACTTACAATTAAGTATTAAGAAGTTAGTGTTGTCTTCAATTTCCCCATGCCAACATGAATATTAAGGTTGTCCATAGTTGCTGAGATTGTTCCTAGCTCCATGACATTATAGTAATAAAATGTTTGCTTTTGATATACTCCAGGTTGAAATTGAGAAGCTTGATTACCACCACTACCTCCCGTTGTTGTTTGATGGACTGCGAGAAACCGAACATCCGTATGAATTCTTTGCAAGACAAGGTGTCCATGACATGCTGGAACACGGGGGCTCTAAAATCATTCCTGTCATCCCACAACTGATCATTCCAATTAAAAGTAAGATTCATGATGGAAATCAGACAGCTTAGTAATATATATGTGTGAACACATCATTAAAGAAA
The DNA here is from genome assembly GCA_016165875.1 of Acanthopleura granulata. Taxonomy (NCBI): domain Eukaryota; kingdom Metazoa; phylum Mollusca; class Polyplacophora; order Chitonida; family Chitonidae; genus Acanthopleura; species Acanthopleura granulata. The sequence goes on from JABBOT010000003.1 coordinate 31,094,082, forward strand.
ATTTATTGTTTAGGCTACTAATTTATTAATTGACATCTTGAAACAGTGTAATGCTGATATCTATCATTGGGGTATATTACCCTTGTCCTTCATGACTAATTCAGAATGTAATCATATGAAATTACACCACAAAAAATCTGGCCTATATAGTGTGCAAAAAGCTGTGTTTATTTATGCGTATAATGCTTGTTTTTTCAGATGCACTCAATACAAAAGACCTGCGGGTTGTGTGTACCACACTGAAAGTTTTACAACATTTAGTGGTGTCTGGTGAACTGGTAGGAGAAGCTCTAGTACCATATTACAGGCAAATTTTGCCAATATTGAACTTATTCAAAAGCAAAAATGGTAAGAAATAGTCTTCTTGATTACTTGTAAATTGTTCAGTGGTTTTGTCCATCAAATAATGACCTTGTAAAATGATCTATCTGTATTTCCTTGGAGCTGGTGAACAAGTGATTTTAGTACAGTATAATAAAATGGGTGAAATGAATGGATAGACTTTCAAAACCATTGACACACCTCATGCATTATAATTCATTTGGAGTATCCCATTGATCTTTTACGTCTTTGGCGATGCTGATTTGATAATTTGTGATAACTAAATTCTGAATGTCTTTCGGGCTCATCTGATTTTTCATGCTGGTATTGTCTTTTATTTGAGCACATTTGTCTAACTGAAGCTATAGCATTGCCCAAATGCAGGTGGAAAATATTTGTTTGTGGATGCAAGTCATTGGCCTAGTCAACTATTCAGGGAATGCGTGTGCTTGTACAAATTATCCCTTTGATAGAGTTTCCAAAGCACTATTTCACTTCTGAACAGTGGTGATCCATTATTTCCATTTTGTACAGGGAAATTAACTGGTTATGTGATGATTTTGTTGAAAACATCTTTGCTATGAGTAATCCACCTAGAATTTCAGTGATGAGTTGTCTCTAATTACGTTTCAGTGAATTCTGGAGATGGCATTGACTACAGTCAACAGAAACGAGAAAATGTTGGAGATTTGATTCAGGAAACATTGGAGACATTTGAGAAGCGAGGTGGAGAAGATGCCTTTATCAACATCAAATACATGATTCCCACATACGAGTCCTGTATGCTCAACTAACTTCCTGTCCAACAATCAGAATGACAAATTTCACTTGTTACCTAAGCAGTATGTAATGACCTTTATTAACTGGTTTTTAAAAATGTACATATTCATATTAAATATGAAGGTCATTTAAAACTATATATGTCAATGTGATGCAATCCTCTTAACGTATCGTTTGTAATGGTAAATTGAAAATAGAAGACTGGTACTTTTATAACAGCTCTTAATTTTTTTTTCTTTTTCATTTTTTACGGCTGTTTTTTTTTGTCAAGACCATAAGAGGACATGGAGAGTAAAGGGATAGTTTTTGTTTTTTTAATTTTTTAAAGATTTTACTCTCAGTGACCAGCATTAATTTCTATTTTCGCAGTGCTGCAGGACAACTTCTTTCTATAACAGTATTTTCCCTTTTATATTCCATGTACTGTGATATGTAACAAGGTCATGTACTGTGATGTGTAACCAGGGCCAGCTATTGACATTCCTTCATTCCATGGGGCTGTAATTGAGAAACACACCAACCATTCAATTTTATATCTCATTGATCTGTCTTGATGTAAATTATTTATGATGTAGATACGTATGTGATATTTTGGATTGCCAAATAAATACATATAAACCCGGAAACTGGTGTTTACATTTACCTGTCTTTTTGAAGCAGTACCTGGGACAGTTTCTCATTTTGGAAACTGTCCGACTACAGCGCCGTCAAAACACTGCACGGTTTGTTGTCCTCTAGACTTGGACCGGTGGCGAATCGTGTTTTGTCCCCTGCATGTTTTCACGGCTCTGGGTTCTAGAGATAGTTGTCCATATTCTGCTCCGGCTACTTGTACACGTGCCGTGTGGTTGCATGCTCGAAAGACAACGTTCAAAACAAATAGACCCTTGGGCAAAAATTCCGGCGAACATGATACCCAGTTTGGGTGTTATATCGGTTATGAAATGTAAAACCCATACTCGAATATGTCATTAACTTCTTTTATTTTCTTGGAGGGGGTGATACTGGTACTAATATGCACTCGATCGAATCTTCCAGTATTGGAAGTAACGTAGAAATGTAGGCATGATGAGTCCCGCTTCTCTCGGGATTTCTCAAGATTCCTACAGCCCCGGCTTGTAAATCTAAGCGATGGCATGTTTATCAACCACAGCAAAAAGCCTTCAGTTTCACATCACACACGCTTACGACATGCCTTGTATTTGATCCATTTACCGAGTGCAATTAAAAGAAAATAAGGTAAGTTACGTTTTGTCCTTACATAATAAAAGGCTGTACATAAGCATTGAGGGATTTACAGGCTACTGCTATTGTGGGTGAAACCGTAACCATCCGCGTTACGTCAATAATTAAGGAGGAAAAGTCAAGTGACAGTCTCAACCACTTAAACAACGTCTTAATGTGGCCCCACGTGGCCCAGGAACGACTCTGTAGACCATGAAAACCTTTCTGAATGACATAACATGAAGCAAAAAGAGACTGTCCCAGGCTCGCAGATGAGCATTTCGAGCGTGCAACTAGCCTAGAGAGTGTGATTTACCATATACCGTACATATTGTGTCTTGGACTTAGATACTGATTGTTGTACGGTTTACGCATCAGTATTTCATGGAGCAGAGTAGGCCTATTGCTCAAGAATTTGCTTCAGTACAGTGAGGGAATTGTTTTCATGAAAGGTGAATAGAATATACGTGTGAATAGAATATACATGTAGTGTATGGATGAGAAACATATCATGGACGCCGCACGTGCTATGTATATAGCTGTCCAGTGCAGCCTATTCTTATTTCAGCTGACGAGTTACCCCATGCAGGATCAGAGGCTGTAGGTGCATAATGAAAGGTGAACTAATGTTTTTTGGAGGCATATAAAAAGTCATAAACATAGCATATACTTACAAGTTTATTTTGTTCAGAAAGCCAAACCATAAAATTCAAACTGTACACTAGATGCCTATAGACATCTTGGTTATATACGGTGTACATCTGTATCTGCCATCCAGTATAGGCCCATCCACAGATGATATCACACTACAAAATATGCTGGCGGCTGTCATATGAAAGAAATATTCTTGAGTACGGCGTAAAACCCCAATCAAGAAAATAAATAAATCGATTTGTGTTTGTAAAATATTTGCAGGAAAGCCTGCCTCACAGGTCATACTGAATAGAACAAAAAAATACCATATGTGCAGAGTTGTGCTTAGAGACTGTGTATGCCTGCACTCTAGAAATAAAAAGAGTGTTTCTTAAGTGTGTTAGGCCGACCAGCACGTGTTAGTTTTTGCTGTAATGACTGAAACTTAAGTTCTGAAAATCGGGCTATTTTGGAAGGAGACGAATAATATTTCTTTGGTGTTCTGGTGCGCTATAATCAATGAGGTATCTGTATTAAAGATTAAAGCCCTTTAATTGCTTTTCTTTTCAATTAAATGTGTCTCTTTGTTCTCCTAACCAACATTTATATAGCTAATATATGTATACTGTGCTGGGTGGACGAAGTCGACCACATATATAACATTATTGGAAAAGATATATACACGTATATATTTATGTGTTGCTGATACATAACCCATAGACATAGGTCGAGTTCTAAAACAATGGGAAGGAAAGGATCGAAGCATAGTAAGTCTCTGTATATTAAATGGGGTGAAATCCGATGCCGTATTGCATATGTTTGTCTGCTGGATAACCACATATAGGCGGCTATAATCAGAAAACCATTCCCTTGTTCGCCGAGGCCCTCGGTAGTATACAACAAACAAGGGCTTTTTGACTGGGTTACCAACCGAGCTCAGGTGTCCAGTTGCTATTGTATGAGCAGAAACCCTACATCTGACACTGATTGGCCCTATCATATACATATAAGTTACAGGCACCCCATCGTGACATTATCGAAGTAGTGAAATGAACATCTTGTATGACAGCATGAGGGCATGTCTGAAATTGTAATGGGAGTTAAAAATGGACTTTTAATCCATTTCCATATTGGGGGACATGTTCGATGGGATTGACAGGTATGAACATGTTATCAGCGGGGTTCTTTCTCATACTGATGCTTTCCGGTTAATTTTTAAGACATGAAATTATATTTTGATATACCTCGCATATATAGCACCTAGATATGTATAACTCCAGAAAGGTACCATGTCATGAATTAAAAAAGACAAGCAAAGCATGCCGATAATTAACTATAGTGACTTTTTTTTTTTTTTTTTTTTTTTTGTTCAGCTGCCTTTTATCAATACCTGTGCATCATATGTCGATCTCGTTTTATTTGTAAAATTATATAGTATAGTGTAGGCTACGTATGTGCATTTTTTGTTTTTCTCTACAGGGCCATGCATGACAAATGCATTCTTTCGCATTTTTTGAAATTTGAGCTCATAAATATTGTTCTTACAAAGTGCTAAGGCCACCGTCTCTGACTGAAACGTATTATGGTACCAATTTTCAAAATGAGCTTTTAAATTTACAGTATTTATCTTTATATTGTATTGAGATAATTATGGAACAAACAATATATTTGGTTTCTATCTTTGAAATTTTTCGATAATGTTTGAAGATACATATATCATATGTCAATATAATGGATTTTCCTCACGTATAGCAGTTATCACGGGTTCAACCGGTGACAATTTAAACCACATGTGGGAAGGTCCGACCACACGAAGCACGTGGTGTTCACTGGTAGTTCAGAGTTATCGTTCTTGGCTTTTCGCTGACGTAACCAGGAAACACAGTCATATGACTTAGGGTCACATGAGCCAGTATCGGGTGTGAGTTGTTACTTCGAACGAAGATTTTTGGAAGAGAAGACGTATTTGTAAGCTTCCCATTCGGTAAGTTTTATGCGAGCACGTAAGTTATGCAAATGTCTGTCTGTTCTCTCAGTTAAGTGAGTTGATAAATGCTCGTTTAAACATGGCGACAGGGCTTTTTCTGTCGATTTGTTGCGTGTACCAGTAATGATTACACTGTAATTCTGGGAACACACTGTTGGAGCACAGCGACCAAAGTCGCAAATTCAGTACTCATTCAAAACTTCTTTTTAAAAATCATTTGATAATGCTCACCTAGATCTTTTCTTCTGCATTGATATACATTGCCTGTTGACTAAACGTGATGAAGCTGGGAGGGCGCTCAAATCAGAACTTAAAACGTTCAACGGTGTAACCATGAAGGTGTTTTAAATCCGTGGTGTAACAAAGGATTGATTACATGGGTTTTGTGATCTTTCTTTCTTTGTTTCTTCAAAGTTTCCGTATGGTAGTGATAATTAGGAATATTGTGTTCCACATTGTTTTCTCCTAGTCTTGCTCCCTTATTGTTCTGAATTTTATAATGTACAGATTTTCAGTGGGCAGTATAAGTTGCGATTTCCTTTAGTACATGCAGGCAACACAAATTAACCCTATTGACAAACCTCTTGTTTCATACCGTTAATTGGGTTTCACATTATCACGGAGTCTGAAGATATGTGTGTGGAAATATTTACATTAATCATATGTCTTCAAACATAGGCATTTAGGTAAGTAGAACATATACATTAATAAATGCAATCAAATCCAATGGAACTACCACCTACAGTTGAACCGCTGTTTCATTTAAAATTGAAGCCACAGATACTGTTGACATTGTGGAGATAAATATGATTGACAGAAGTAAGTGCCGCAGTTGTTGTGAAAAATGAAAAATTGATATGATAAATGAACAAGAACTTCAATAAATAATGTTTATTTTGGGTTAACAATTTTTATTTTATGATATTTCAACCATTGAAACAGACAATTGCTGGAATATAAGTGGAAAGTGAATCTTATTATTGGCAGAATCAGGTGACATGCTAATCACATAAGGAAATAACTGATGACCTAAAATTATACGTATTATTAAATTGCACATTTGTCCAGATTCCAAGAGTTCTGATGATCTCAGACAGGTGTTGTGAGGTTGGTTTTGGAAGGTAGGATGATATTCTGCTGGAAAATTTGATGTTTCAGCACCAGAAGTAATATTTCATGATATTGCTTCTCTGCTAAAAATAAAATTTATGGTCAAAGTTTTAGACAATTTATTATATCTACTAAAAGCTAGAACAACTTCAGGACTGAGGATCTACTTAATGTACTATCTCTTAAATTTTAACCTTTAAAAAGTTTAATATGTAGCAAAAGCAAAGGTAGGGGTTACCTTTATTTTTAACAGTTCAACATGTGCTAGAACTTAAATGGCATTGCCAGCATGTTAAACCTAAATCCAACAAGCGGTTGCTTGTTACATGTATGCAGTTGCACAAAAATATAACACCCCCCCCCCCCACCGCCCAAAGGGAAACTGAAAGCATTCAGAAGAACAGCTTTGGAATTTACACCCACAGATTTATGAGTTGTGTTACCTGAAAGCCTGTCACCAACGATCTGTGTGACTCATTATGTGGAAGCCCACTCTCTCGGCACTGACCTGTTTAACACTGTGGTGAAACCAGGACAAAGGATAGCCCATTTAAGATAGTATTATTTTTACATGAGTGATGTGAAAGAACATCTGTTGCCACGGTACATTAGTAATATGGTTTAGATGATAACTGATGTCATGCTGGGCATCTCCTGTCTTTAGTTTAGGATCCTGTTACATTATTGAAATCTTGTCACATGTCTCCCCGTGGTATCTGGGTCAGTCACATGACTTTGTGCATTTATGTCCCCTCCCAATTCAGGGCTTATATAAACTGTGTATCTGAACTGCTGTATAGTTTGGTATAGTGTAACCTGGTTCAAGTTTGACTGGTAAGCAACGTATGGCATCTTGATAGACTTGTTGTCATTTACTGCCTCTCTTAGAATTTCAAAGTACTTGCGTCCTGGGTTTTTGTGTGCTGTAGTTGTTTAAGATAAGAATCAGTGGCAAGATATGACTATGTTCTGTCACTGCACCTATGTACATGTACCAAAATTGCTTGCACAAAGGGCCTTCTTCATGGTTAACATAAAAGCAAAAAAGTGTGTTCAAGGATATCAGGTTTGTCAGAGGATTTGTAAATCCACTTGTAACAGCAGACTTACATGTATATTACTGAATATATAAAAGTAGTACTGCTCACCAGTAGGAAATTCATGATTTTTGCTGTGTGCAATTACAGGCATGTATAAGTGTATAAGCCGTGTTGTTTGCTATTATATCAATATTTTAAGCTTATTTGAAGAAATAATTAAACTCAAGGAGTGTCCTTAAATTGGTTTATTCATAGGTGTACTGTAAATATGCCTGTAATTTGTCAACATTGGTATTCAGAAATGAAAGATGCCCTTTAGTCATTCTTTAACCTTTTTGTTTTAATGTTTAGAACAGGAACTTAGGCATGACTCATAACAATCAATTAAAGCCTCTGTTTTTTGGGTTTACAGCCATTAGAATTTCTGCACAGCTGTCTCTAAGACTTCCTGTGGATCGAGACTTGGTCATAGGTGCAAAATTAACACAAGAGAAAGAGAAAGAATGCTCAGACCTCTACAATCTTACATCAGTGTTAAGTGAAATGACCTAGTCACTGGCTGAGATTTCGCCGTCTGTGTGTGTCTGTCACTGACTGGCTGCTCAAGTTTCCAAAAAAGACATTACAGCTGGTCAGTGAGGTGTGACAGCTGTGTTAACAAAGAAGTTAGGAGTATGTAGATGTAGGCCCCTCACCACAGCCAGACTTGTGCCCTCTGGTCAGTAGCAGGAAGTACATCTGTACCTAGTGAAGTACAGTTATTTAGTATTCCTGGGATTTTATTGCAGCATGTACATGTACATATCATTTGAAGTCAAGTTTTAACGCGAGACTCCAACTCACGAGTTACAGTATGTGAATTCTATTGATTCAATAAAATTCCAGGCTGCACATAAGTGAGGAAATCCCATATACTTTCAGCAGTATGTTACATTTTATACATATTTGTAATGGAACATTCAACAGATGAAAGCAGAGAAGTGTTGAAAAAAAAAGGTCAAAAAATTGCCAAATTATGGGAAAAATTGATCAAACTTTTTACAGTTTTCAGGAGATTACTGATATATCATGGAGATTACCAACATATTTTTCATCTTATCATTTTGCAGTGTGGAGTAGCAGACACACAGAAACCTCTGTCTCTTTTCTTAGTAGTTTAAGTTCTGTTTTTGTTTCACTCTCAGATTTCGTCATGATTAAACTGACATTGCTGGCTGCGCTGGTCGCCTGCGCCTGGGCTTACCCTCAGAAAACCGTGGAGTGGTTTGAGCTTTCCGTCGCCCAAAAACTTGTAACTGCTAACAAAACTGTTCAGCTGTCGTATCAACCATACAAAGAGCAGTGGCAGAAGTTCAAGCTTCAGCATGGTAAGCAGGAAGATTCCGCACAGGAAACTCACTCTGGTACAGGAAACCCAAATATTACACAGATGTAATTAAATACCTGAATACAATTATGCATTGACAAATGTGGTTTTTGTATACAAGCATATCAAGGAAGATAAAATAAATGCCAGTACACCACATACATGTAAATTACATGTAATTATTATATAATTGTGCAGTTATACATGTACATGTATATTTATGCAGTAATTGATATAGATATTGAGATTTTGTCAATACAGACAGCAGGTTACTTAAGGTGGTAATTGTGGTTTTGTGTTAAGTAGTCCAGGTACAGGTGTTCCAATCTCTTAGATGGTGTAATGGATATAAAACCAATGGGCAAGTCCTTAAAAGTTGTGTAGCAATGTGCCTCACTTTATGCAGCTATATATAAGTAATTGATGATTATTTGCAGGAAAATCATATGATAACGATGAGGAAGACCGCAGATTTGGAATCTTCGTAGAAAACGTGAAGAAGATTGAATCTCACAATGCTCTTTTCTTGGCTGGCAAAACATCTTTCTTCCTGGGGTTAAACCAGTTCACTGACTGGGTAAGCCTTCAACAAAGCTTGTGTGATTGAAGCTATATATCTACCTAAACCACTGGAAATGTAACTCTAAATGTGATGTGCCTGGTATTATATATATATATATATTTATATTTTGGTGAGATTTTGCCATCATCACGAAATATACATGTTCAAGGAGTTTACAGGCTTGACATGGTTATGTACTGTAAATGACCTCATAGGTGGACCAACAATGCATATTTTTAGAGACAAATAAATGCCATAAAATACTACTTTTGGAGTTGAAACTTGGCTCTGCCCAGTAGAATATCATCCTATATTCCAAACAAACCTCAAAACACTGTTGTAGAGTCCGTAGAACTCCCAGAGTGAGGAAATATAAGTAGTTATGTCATGGACGAAATTTTACGTCATATAGGGTAATTTGGGTATTCTATATTAGGGGATCGGCTCCGACCACAACAACAAGCTATGATGTCCTAATTGAACTTTGGGTCTTGCGATTTTATGGTGAACCTTTATTTATGCATTGTTTGAATGATGATCGGTCAAGTTGACAATGATGCCGTGAATGGTAGAGATCTAATGTGCTACTTTTGTCTTAACAGGAGTTTGGAGAATTCAGCCAGTACAATGGCTACCAGCCAAAATTTAACCTAACCAAACCTTTGGACAGAGTCTCTTACTTGTCTCCCAGCTTTGTCAATCTGCCAGATTCTGTAGACTGGAGAGAGAAGGGCTACGTCACACCGGTGAAAAACCAAGTAAGAAATAAAACCCAACAGAATGTGGTGTTAGTTTGCAACTTAAAAAAAGTGAGAACACATGAAGCCCATGTGAAGCTAATAAAATGCAAGCAGTATTTACCTATTAAGGGTATTGGTAGAAATTTTCAAATGAAATTAAAAAAACAAGTGGTTGAAGCAGACAAAATTTGTCTTAAGTTTTATTCAGTGTAATATTGTTCAGTAGATAAAAAGTCTCTGCTACATGTGGACGGTGGGCTGATAAATCTTGTTTTGTTCTTATGGTCACAGTGTTCCATTTCTCTTCGGTAGGATATTAGCCTAAATTTCCAATTTATTTGCCTTACAGGGTCAGTGTGGATCTTGTTGGGCCTTCAGCACTGTAAGTATTCCCCCTGTTACGATTCCACTCTCTCAGACTCAGTTGAATAGGGTTCACTATACTGTCTGTGTAGAAGGCTTTGCTTGCTGCTTCAGTAATCCAGTACTCAACACCCCTCTCAGCCATCAAGTCTCAATCATTGAAGTTGCATTTTCATACTTAGCTGCAGTTATATCTGCTGATTTCTCTGGTGCCTGCCTGACAAGTTACAAGGTGGAGTGGTTTCGGACGTATTCCGAAGGGCATTGCCATGCTTTCCTCACCCATCGCCCAACAGCACCATGAAAAACAAGCCACACACTCGTTAACTGTTTAATTGCACGAGAGATATGTTTCTAAACGCATGTAAACTGTAAAACAACAATAAAATCGATGTAAGCCAGACTGTGAGTTAATAATATTTGTACATTGAAATTAGTGACATAGATCAGTGGTTCTGGCATGCCTCATAACTGTTTTTCGCTCAGCGATCTACAGCATGCAATTAAAATGTCCTTAATAACTTCAGCCTTTGTATATATTATATATTATGTTGTGTGTATATGTATATATAAAACGTAAATTTTTTTCTTCTGTTTTTACATGAGCTGGCTTTTATCTGATTTCAGACTGGATCTTTGGAAGGTCAGCATTTCAAAAAGACAGGTAACCTGGTCTCCCTCAGTGAGCAGCAGCTTGTGGACTGTTCCAAGTCATTTGGTAACCAGGGTTGTAATGGTGGATTGATGGACCAAGCTTTCCAGTACATCAAGGCTAACAAGGGTCTGGACACAGAGGAGACCTACCCATATGATGCCAAGGTGAGACGACCCATCTTATTACCATCTGTCATAAACTGATGTTTTGTACCTCATGACCACATGCTTCCTGTCAGTGTCGTGAGTAAGTAGTGATTAGGATGATATTAATTATTAGATATTTTCTGTTCATATCTGGACAGTTAATACTTTAGTCTTTCCGTGATCTATTAATTCCTTGCAATTTGTTCAATTTTTGTGGTATACATGTTTATGAGGAGCTAACATTTTTCCACACTCATAAATCTGACCGCTGTCAGACAGAGCAAATATTTTTGAAGGCGGCCGGAAAAAAATAAAATCCCAGGGAAATAAATATTATAATGAAACTTTTGTGTGATTTGCATGTAATGTAACTTATTTATTTATTTGATTGGTGTTTTACGCCGTACTCAAGAATATTTCACTTATACGATGGCGGCCAGCATTATGGTGGGAGGAGATAGGGCAGATCACAGGGGAAACCCACGACGATCCGAAGTTGCTGACAGACCTTCCCACGTGTGCCCAGAGAGGAAGTCAGCATGAGCTGGACTTGAACTGAAAACAACCGCATTGATGGGAGGCTTCTGAGTCATTACGCTACGCTAGCGCGCTGACCGACTGAGCCACACAGGCCCCTGCATGTAATTTAAAAAGTGGTCTGTCACAATTTTAGTCATTTTTGAAACTGGCTCTCAGCACGAAAGGAAGAGTGGTGAAAAACATTGGTACCATAACTGGTAGCCAACGGTAGTTTGAAAACAAAGTAGTTGTCAACCGTTTTTGTTGTTGTTATCTCAGGAGGAGAAGTGCCACTTTCACAGATCTGATGTTGGAGCCACTGACACTGGGTTTGTTGATGTGACCAAGGAGGATGAGGACAAACTGAAGGAAGCTGTTGCCACAGTGGGCCCCGTATCTGTAGCTATTGATGCCAGTCACCGGTCCTTCCAGATGTACCGTGGAGGTAAGCTAGCAGGACAACACTGTACTTGATCACTTGTTTGTTTGGACAAGGCCAACTCATGCTGATATCTCTCCAGCTGTACATGGGAAGGTGTGCCAACAACCTGCGGACGGTGGAGGGTTTCCACCCACCACAGTACTGCTTGCCGTTGTTGAAACGAAATATTCTTGAGTACAGTGTAAAACACCAGTTAAACAAATAAATAAATTTATTCGGAATACAGACTTTAGTATTTTCAACTTATCTGTCTTGGAAAGATTCAATTTGCAATATCCCCTGAAAAAAAAAAAGAAAATCACCTATAACTTCACTGAAGGTTAAATGTATGTGGAGTATTGGTTTTAGCATTGTTGACTTTAAAGGTCTCTGTAAGACTTTAGAAGTTTAAAAACTTCAGAAACCAAAGAATATGCTGTCATTTTAAGACATGCACTACATTTCTGGTGGTCTGGGCAGTCCAGACTCTATTACTTGATACCACTAGCTGTTGATAATTCAGCAGAAGGTTTCCTATGTCAAATTTGTCCATCTTTCATTGCTGATCTTCAGCCCTCTGTATTATCCACCAGTCGCCATTGTGTCCTAGTGTATATATCTGACCGTTCATCATTGATGATAGACAAATAAAGTACACCCCTCAAGCAAAAACCAAAAAAGGTAAATAAATAAAATTGTGGTCTTGCAAGCTTGCAAATAGGTGCCTGACATTTTCGAAAACACCTGAGTAATATACAACATTGACAATATGGTCATACCATTTCATCCAAAGGGCTCCTATTAGCAGCTTATCTTGTTATATTAATGTCAGACTGGTTTCAAGGTAAATGTAGCTTAAACTTGTGTAGTCTGCAGTTGCCAGAGAACTTACTTCCTGGTTTTAGCCCACATTTGTAAGACGCTGTCATGTTTGTATTGGTTGTAGGTGTGTACGATGAACCTGAGTGCTCTCAGACTGCCCTGGATCACGGAGTTCTGGTCGTCGGATATGGCACTGAGGATGACCAGGACTACTGGATTGTCAAGAACAGGTTGGTGTTGGGGTGACACAGACCTTCCGTTTTCCTCACTCATTCTTGTTTCAAGCTATGTGGGATAAATATAAATAAGTTTGCTTTTAAAGATTCCAAATCCATGAAATTTGGACCTTGACTTAATGAAGTTCTTGCCTGTATCCTTTAACACTTCATAGATACAGTGTTTGGGTTCAGATTTCATCCGTTATTGTGTACTAGAAGAGATGAAGTATTGCATACATTCTACATTGTATGTTTTAAGGATGTGTTATACATGTCAACCAATCACTGATAAAGGTTTTAAGGCAGTGCCAAATGAAATTTATCACGTTCCCAGTTCATTAACAGAGAATCTTTGGTGCCAACAACCAGAAGTTGAGAAGTGAGTTGTGTTGGAAAAAAGGCTCTTTGTAATTTCTTTGAATTTAATTTGGCATGTTTCATGTTCGTCCACTTGGGTGTGACTAGGCCATAATAAAAGTTGAAAGTGTACTTGCTCTAGCCTACATGTAGTTGTGTAAGAAGAAACATGGGGCATCCTAATTTTTCTCAGTTTTGCTCGTCTTCAGATGATTTACTGATGTCATTTGTCTTCACAGCTGGGGATCAACTTGGGGAGAGGACGGTTATGTGAGGATGTCTCGTAACAAAGATAACCAGTGCGGCATCGCTTCTCAGGCCAGCTACCCTCTTGTCTAAATGAAAATTGCATATGTGGTAAGGACATGCGGTGCACAATTTTTCTCTAAAACCATAGATGGATGCATTTTGTATTTGTATGCAGCCTTAGTGTTGTGGTGAGACTGGTATACGTTGGCATTTATTGTCCTGAGCATCTGCAAGGCCAAGAGGGGTGGCAAGCAAGTGCAGCATAACGATCTAGGAGCCCTTCACCAGTGTAAGTTCAAGACCAGCTCACACTGGCCTCCTCTCCAGTCGTATTTGGGAAGGTCCCCCAGCAACCTGCGAAGAGTCATGGGTTTCCCCTGGGACTTGCCAATTCTTCTCCCATCGTTATGTTGCCATCGCATCGCCACGTGAAATATTCTTAAAACTGGCATAAAACACCAATCAAATAAATGAAGAAATAAATTTCTTGGCCTGTTTAGATCTAGCTCAGCTGCTGTCTCCCCTACCTCAGGAACTTTATCAGGTACCTCGTGATGGTTTCCTTTAGAAAACTTCTCGGTTTCCTCCACCCATAAATATGACTACCATCATACAAGTGAAATATTCTCGAGTTGAATGTGTATATACATTTTCTCTTTCTCTTTGGCATTACCCCCATTCTTCCAAGGGACTGTGGAATGAATGAATGAATGATTATGGCTTAACGCCACATCGGCAATATCTTAGCCATATCGTGGCGAGGGACTTCGGATGTTCCAGTTTCCAAAATGTACAATGTTTAGTTACATGTCTATATTTTGTCTTGTGTTATCTTCAGACCATAAAAACCATGTGATTGATTTTTACTGTTTCTTTGTTTTCTATCTCCCAGATCTGTACTCCGGCAAGGAGAGATGTGTTGTGAAAGTCTTCTGCTTAGCAACGATCTGATTACAAATATCTCACTTCTGAACAACGTCTCTCTTGGACTTTGCAAAGCCTCAAAACCTGTTTTTTATCCAGCCTTCCATTGTAAATAGAACTCCTCTCAAAAAATATGATGGGACTCGTACATGCGTACACCAAAAACATTTGTTGTTTTAAAACTAACTGTTGGTTTGTTCTGTCCATGTTTTTTTTAGTACCTGTATGATATATTTACAATGCCATAATCCGTCAACAAATGAGAGTGGTTTGATTGTTATTTGTGCTGACATGAATGACTGCCTATGGCATGTCCTGTAAGTTTGAATACATGGATTTATAAGTAAAAAGAAAAAAAAATACCAACAAAAAAAATCCAAGAAAAACCCAAACAAGCCTTTCATCCAGTATTGCTACTAACTGAAAATCCAGATGATTTCTCCTTTGTAGATATTTGTTGAACAGGTAAGATAGTTATTAAAGGTGATATGTAGTGATTTTGGTGATTTGTGACTGCACAGTTTTCCATAAGATTTACCAGTGTTGAAAACATTCCCTAACACACAATATGCTTAACTGTATGTACATGTAAGTAAAGATTTGGGCTTGGTGCGTTCGGCATCAGTGTTGCCTTTTTTTTTTGCAGATGTAGAAAATCTAAGTTGTTTTTCAGAGCATAGCTTCAGAGACTGCTTGCAATCATTTTCATGACCTTATTCACGTGGGTTTTTTTATATATCCAGTTTATCTTGGTTAAAATGTCAACCTTGTCAACAGTTTACGAAGTCTGTTCTGTCTGAGTTGGGATTTTCCCCACACCCAGTTATTTTATGGTGTATGATGAGAATTGTAAAAGGATGTTTTTATTTGTACTGATGTATGTATTTCATGTGACCATTTTGACAGGACAATCTTACAAAGATTTGTGCAAGACAAACAGGCTCATTTTATCACATTGTTAACCATTTTGTCGCCTGATCTGATACATCTGGTGGTATTTTATATTTTAAAAAAGTGGTCTTAAAAATTGTCATGTTTCTTACGGACAATTCTTAAAATAAAATATTTTTTTATACACCCAGTTGATAAGAGTTTGTTACCTATTTTTGTGAAATGTTGTAATGGTTCCTGGCGGATGACCGAGTCGTTAAGATAATTACCTTTTAATCACACGAGCCTGCGGTGCTCTGTCATGTAGTGTTATATGAAGTTCGCTGGACGTGTCTTACCTTCCACAAA
Organism: Acanthopleura granulata; assembly: GCA_016165875.1. NCBI lineage: Eukaryota > Metazoa > Mollusca > Polyplacophora > Chitonida > Chitonidae > Acanthopleura > Acanthopleura granulata. The sequence goes on from JABBOT010000003.1 coordinate 31,109,758, forward strand.
TTGACACTGAAAAGTCTGCCAGGACAGTGTTCCACGCCGGACCCTCTTTACCCATGGTGCTCTAGCGGTCATTTTATGCATTTATAAATCTCGGGTAGAATGATCTTGAAGAAAGGAACAACAAAAACTTGAGGAAAGACGTTACGAGTGACCTCTGGCTGAGCTACAGTTTCCTACAATCGGGCCTTGGCTTAGTGGAGTCCAGCTTTGGGCGCATTGCCTTAGCCTAACGTGTGTGGCTATGTTGGGTAAGTGGTAAAAGGTGGGTTTCCTCCACCCAAAAACCTGACCGCTGTCGTGTTAAGTGAAACATGCTTGGTCGAGAGAGAGAAGTTTGACTAATGCCGAGAACTTTCAGGAACAGTCTTTATTCACTGCATTCATTTCGCAAGTGAGCAAACAGTACAGATGGTACAGTGGATATCTGACAGACAAACAGACAGACGAACAGACAGTTCTGTAACACACAAAGAAAGAAATGAATTAATACCATAAATTACACTGATTATAGTGTTCACACAAAATGCAATCAATAAGTATATACCGTCATGGAAGAATTACTGAATGCCTAAATGTATTACTCAATTCAAATGGAAATAAATGAACTATATTGTATATACCATACAGCTGAAAACAACACTGCCATTAACGCTAACGCTATATAAGCCCTGTAACCAGTAAATAGTCTCAAAAAATACTTTCAAATAAAATCTGAGACCGCTAAATATTCATTATTTTCCACACACAAAATCTTCAATGATGCACCCGAACAAAAATTAGTTCATCATCACAAAAATTAATTAACTGCTTTGGTATTCATTTTAGAATTAAACTGAACTTTCAAAAGAAAAACACTCTACATGGGTATTCATTATACACGTACAATACTAATCTAAAACAGTAAATGGGAGATGACTCCGAAACTACACCTAACATTAATGGCTGGTAACTCTGTATTAAATCGTAACCATAACTGGTCAAGACAATTACGACAAGTTAATTACTTAAGCGCTCTTACAATGCAATGAATTGTAAATAATGCCCTTACACTATGGAATATGCTTCATTGCTCTGCAATGTATTAACAAAGTATTAAAGCTAGAAAGAAAAAAAAGCGTCTCGGAAATTGGACCCTTATCGACACAAATAAAACTGAATTGTACCACACGTTGCAGTATAAAATTCTCCGAAGAAGAGAAGAAGAATGTCTAACACAAACACAAAGACCTTATATAACCTTTTGAAATGTGTATACATGTACCTGAAGAGTGAATCTCCGAGGCAAAAACACGCAACACAACAGGATAAATGACTTGGAACAGCGCAACAGACAGGAACTCATCTCTCTTGCAACAAGTGATTCTGCTCGCGACCGCAGCGCCCCCTCGCAAGGCCGGTAATCGCGCAGACACAGATAATCTCAACCTATGCTAATAGTTCAGGTGGCCACCATGTAATATTGTTTACGGTGATAAAATGCATAATATTGAGACGTTAATCAACAGTCGAATGAACGGTCTTTCTACTGTCTCTCCTCAGAGAATACCAGTCAGATAACCCAACACTTCATAAACTATATAGAGATTTCAATGTTGTTTACTCCATATATGGTGTTCAAGGGTAAAAAGCCACAAAGAAAACAAAGTAGCGACGTGAGCGACAACCTCAAAACAGTGTATTCATCTCGGCAACAATTAACCGATCTACTTACAGAAAGAGCTGTGAAACAGGCGATAAGCTCTCAGATGGGAAGGGAATTACTGCGCCAAAAACAATGGCGAAAATTACGAGTTTACTCTTATAATTAAAACTAAACTCACACAGTTTGAATTTATAATGTCAGCGAACTTACAAACACAGTATACTTGGGTATGGGGAATAAACATTCAAAATCATAAATAAGCATCTCGCTTCTGTGTCATACTCGTTAAATGAAACATTTCAATGTGAATACAAGAAAGAAAATGATGACTAGCACAAGTTTGGAGACTGTTCGTATGGTTTCGGCGATCAAAGTCCACATGTGAGAGAGAACGCGTATAGTCTCTCAATAAGCATGCGCGTTATCACTCAAAAACTTACTTCACCATAAGCAACCTGGTGGAACATTACACAAAGACAGAATATATTACTTACACCGTATATAGCTGCACATAAACGGAAAGTAAGACGGCAGGTGATGATAGCGAATAAGGAACACGCGGATGCGCGAGCTGCACTCATCGACTACCTTAAATTTCCTCAAAAACAGAAGAGTTCTAAAACAGGGACGGCATAGTCTTTGATTAGTAAAGAATATACATGGCGCTTACCTGTAGTGTGAACGTCTCATCTTCCTCTCTTGTCTTACGTCGGTAAGTCCGCCAGTAACCTGCGGATGGTCATGGCTTTCTCCTGGGCTCTGTCTGGTTTACTCCCACTATTATGATGGCAGCCGTAGTATAAGGAAAATATTTTTGAGTGCGGCGTAAAACAACAATCAAATATTAAATAAATAAATATATATACTTGTCTGTCTTTGATTGTTTCGTTGCCATTTGAATATTGTCCGAGCGCTACTGTTTCGTAGATGTAGGCCTTCAAATGTAGGCCTACCGGTACCAATTCATATACCGTATTAGCTTAAGGTAAAGCTAAATTCTAACCCACCTCTTCATTATTAAGCCTAGAAAGCTTTGAGCAGACAGGGGCAACACAACACGTCAGTTTATGTATGCTGACATACCGCTCTTTGCGAGTTGCACAGGTTTGTGATGGCCTAGCCAAGTTGGACTAAAAAAATGGGTGGGATATAGGTCTATATTGGACTTAGTCATTTTAAGTAAAATTGGAAAGTAGGCCTACAGATATACGGACATCGCCATGCACCCCGTGGCTGAAATATTGCCGACGTGGCTTTAACACATTTATCATTCTTACATTTCAGCTAAACAAAATGTTGTCATTAGTCGAAATCTTGCCTTCCCTGACGTCTTTATATTGGAATCGCCTGCTAATATATAGGTCCACGTGCGGAGTGATGATGACAACTTGGTTGTTTGGATATAGGTGTTAAATAAAAATGCATCAAATTAATGCCATGTTGATCGATGAAATGGGGGTTTGTTAGAATGGAACTGAAACTTTGCTACATGCAGTACCGATAGGCATGAAAGCCCGTAGACATGTTCTAAAAAAATGGACGAGCTCACAGGTCGAGAAGTAGGCCTGCAAGAAACAAACCTTTATTGCTTAAACATGTGTATTTTATTTAAAGACAAAAGTCAACAGCTATACCCGAGCACAAGTGTTTCGTATATGCTAGCACGCTAGAATTTAGCTTTCTGTTCAGTATAACGTTCACAAAAGATTTAACTACTAGTAGTACTAGTCTAAATGTTGAATGCACAGAAAGGAATCACAAGTTAAAAACCCAATGCACATGTATACCTGTGTTTTTGAGTAAGTATATCAACTCCATGAAACTATTTCTGTATGACTATATTTGAGTGTTTTTCATCTATGCAATCGATCAAAGTGATGACTGGGAGAAACAACATTGCACCAATCTATCCGTGCAAGGATTCGGTTATGTGTTACTGATCTATGGGAGGTAAGTTCGCGAAACTTGACATCGTCAATGCATATGGGAGTTATGCCCCTTATACTACAACGTACCGATCAAATGTTTCATGTGGCGCAATATTGTTTTTCACAGGTAACTAAACCATGAGGCAAAATATACACAAGTTGCATCAAGTTTCGAAGGTGATCATACACCTGTTTTATTGATAGTATTATTATTTCAGTTCCAGAGTTATTTGTCGTGGTTTTGGTGTTTTTAGTCATTTTTGTCCAGAGAGGAACTACAAACTTTCTCTATGAATATGCCTTCACAGGACCTGGTAGATACCAACATTCTCCATGAACAAAACCTGTTGGAACCAACCTTCTCCATGAACACGGTCCGACAGAACCATTTGGAAACCCTCTTCATGAAAATGGTTGGACAATCAAGCTAATCTGTTCCTGTGCCCCGACTGAACCTCGCAGAAATTAACAAGCCTTATTCAAGTCGATACGTTCGCACTGAATGTGAGAGAAATCAGTCATCTTAATTTATACGTTCAAACAGAACCTTGTGGTTCTAGACGTCGAAACAGACATTCATACACCGGCCATCAACGAAAAGGACGACTTTCCGAAAAAACGTACGCACGGCTGTCAATTCAAATAAGTGAGAAGTCCAAAAAAGACCTAGTTGGGGTTTTAGGACAAATGTTTTTGGTATTTCAAATGTGTTTTAGAAGCTTTTGCTGACAAGTTTACACATTTTTCTTCATTACTTGAGGTGGGAAGAATAATGTCATGAAACATTTTTGCGAAAAAAAACGTGAGATTTAATACACTAGAACCGCGAGAACGTTATTTTTAATGAAAAAATAATATGAGACTCACGATGAATACGTGAGAGTTGACAAGTATGCAAAACAACGTAAAGCAATTGTGCCTGTCTACTCACGGACAGACAAAACCAACCCATTCTCAAGGTCAGATAAAACCAACCTATTTACATGGCCTAACAAATGCAGCTTATTCACATGACCTAACAAAACCGGTCTAGCTTTTCACATGCACAGAGAAACCAGTCCATTCTCATAGTCAGATAAAACCAGCCTATTCACATGGCCTAACAAAATCGGTTTAGCTATTCACGTGGACAAATAAAACCAGCTTCCTTTACACACCTGAACTAAACGTGATAAAAACCACCCGAGATCACTTCACATTCTCGCTCAGAATCTGATGAAGACCAACCAACGTGTAGTTAACGGTACCAGATAAATCTGACCGAGACCATACAGCCCACTTGGCACCCATGGACATAACCTTAATGAAGCCGGCCAATTTCATACAACACTGCACAGAATCTGGTGGACCCTTAAGATTACTTTATAGCACTACATCTCGGAAGCTCCTGGAGTCCAGGGACCTGTTGTGAAGCGTACTTTAGTTAAGCAAATTTTAACCGTGCGCCATGGCAACGTTTATGTACTGCACGTATAGAAGACGTCACTTTGTTTTCACTTTGTTGTGTACTGGTACATGAATTAATGTGATTTTGAGCAATTCTAGCCCAGTGACGTCAATAGTATATTGCATTTCACACCACTGCATTTTTTTTACTTACTTCTGCTTGAGCTATGGTGCTAGTGGACGAGTAAGTGGTTACTTCTTAAGCGCTTACATGAACAGTTTGAACAAAACCATAACCGAGATATACTGACAAGAGGCCGAATTTCATCGGTCAAGTGTGATCATTTGTTTTATTCTCTATTCTGTATTTTTTTACAATTTATGTACGTGGATGGGACGATGCAAATGCGCCCGTGTGACCATCTGCTCCTATCAAATACATTTATATGTATTGTCACCACAGAAACCAATCTCCTTGAGGATCTACCCGAACGCCATTTTCCGCACCGCCAGTATCCAACATAAGGTACATCTATGTAGACCCCATATGCGTATGAAATGTTACACTGGTGCTCTCTTTACTTCTCACGCAGTGTCCATCCCCTACCATCGTGTGGAAGAATTTTCCTGCACTATGGCTCAGTTTTCATGGTGTGCCACCCTGTGAAGACGCCACTCAGGACTCCCTGTCTTGCTATCTGCATGGTCTCCACAGATGGCTCCCATTAACTGTCATGACGGACGGTGCAGTCATGGGAAATTAACTACTTTCGGAACTCATTAAGGCCTACTGTGGAAACGAGACCCACTTCTATGGTGTCCTGTTTTCGTGTTTTGTTGGTTTTCTTTTTTTTTTCTCGTTCAAGGAGATTTGAGAAACTCTTTTACTCGCACATCTGTCTGGATCAGTTTTCCACACATCGGGGGAAGTGATGGCAGAGACTGGACAATTGAGGGCATAAAATCCATCTCAGCTGGGTGTGAAGTACTCTTCTTGAGTACATAGGGTCTGTCGTAGGTCCTATTGCAAACTGTACTCTGTGCGCGCTTCTAATACTATATATTGGTCAAACGCGAGGCCATGTTACATGTCTAACGAATTATAAGTACTGCAATCTATATCTATGTATGCTTGGGGTTTACGTCGTAGTCAACAATTTTGCAGCTGTATGTATACGACGAGTAGTCCTTAGAATGTACATGTGTATTCCTTTGGCAGAGCGAATTCATGCTTGACGGCAAAGTGCTGTCTCCATTCCAGCAATATACCGAAGACGTCAGCAATGACACCCAATCCAGTTACGTTATGGATACAGCGCCGACCAGTCCCGTTTCCGTGATCTAACCCCTCTGCCAAGCGAGGTAGCATCAAGTATGCCTGTCTTGTACCAAGTCTTTATGACCTGACCCGGGATTGACTCCGTATATCCCGACCCCGAGGCGAGTCCGAGCTGAAGACTCAGCCATCAAGGCGGCCAAACTGTAAGTATTTAGGTCTTTCCTGTGTGAGAGTGCATTTTACTAAGTACACTTAACTTGGAAATCATTTTCTTAGAAATCGAATTCTGCCGCAAAAGAGCAAATACCGGTAATCTTAGATCTGTTACCCATTTAATTCTTCCCTGCAGGACTTTCAGAAGTACAGTGAATGTAAACGCTGCGCTGGGAACATGGCCCACCACTTTCAGAGATTTTTTCTTTTCAAAAAGTTTTCTGAAAATTCATCTAGACCTTTAGGACTAAGCCTACATGCACAGGGCAGTTTCTAACGAGACCAACATACTAGGTTGTTGAAACTATATGTATATGTAAGCGAGCCTATCGTGTTATCGTAGTACACTGTTTCGTCAGAGAAAATATGTTGCAACTGTGGCTTTATTACAGAAGCAGACGATTCCAAACATCTCTGCTATTCGGTCACGAAGCCTGTCCTAGCCGTAGCACCTGATCAGGACACCAGCACCATATCATCAACATTTGCCAATGAAACACTGCATGTCATCAGGGGAATGGATGTTTTGCTGCTGAATTCCAGTGATTTCGTAATACGTTTGTATCTTTATATAGTAAGTATTGACAGCTCTTACCTTTTTAATTTATACATGTAACTTTTTTTTTTTTTTTCTTCAGAGAGTTCCACGGATCTGGGCAGGTGGGGAATATTCATGAAGTAGTGTTTCTAGATACGCGAGCCTTCTGTATTTCCTGCTATGCATTAAAAAGCAAATATTTTCCGGAGAACTGGGCATTATTTTAAGCACTCTATTCCATATTATATCGAAGACCAGTGGAAATACGTACTGGTCTCAGACACATATTCTTCACAGAACTAATGTGTACAGCGAGTTGTTTGATAACTGTAAATGGTCGCCAGTTGCTTGCATGCAGAAATCAGTTTACTACTTCATGTTTTGTAGATGGGGGCATAATCAACCGGACTATCCTCTAATACAAGCTGGAGCTCCGAATAATTTATAAAGGCATGATTCTCTAATACTTCCAGAAGCAATTCCGTTGACACCGCCACCAGCCAACATGAATCCAACAGTTAAGATTTCATTTCTTAGAACTCTGAATTTGCATGCGTTCTATAGTGATATACGATGTCAAATGTTGAGGGCGACGCTACGTGGACCATCTGCAGATTGAGTAGCCGATGGCGAACATCGCTCACCTAAAGTAAATCGGGGCAAGCTGGGCCCTCTCCAGTACTTTTCTGTAATATGGCCAATATATCTGTACATAGTTGTGCGCGTAAAGCAAATACTAGTATCAGTATTGCGCCTTTTCAAACAGCTTGGGAGCGACTTTAGAAAGGACACCTTTCACATACATATGCGGATATACCACACTCAGTGACGAGAAATCTCAAGGTGGCTTTGTGCAAGGCATCACTCTATCCCCAATTCCGCAGTATCTTTTGTATAGGTTTCATCTTGAAATGGAAACCAACACCTCACTTACAACGTATGTATTTGCAAGCTAACACTTACATGATGGTATTTTTGTTTCCCCATCACAAGTCGATCAATTTACTACGATTAGGTGGCCTCCTTTTTGATGGTACCATTTACTCCACGCCGAGCATTCACAATATAAAAGTAAATAATATTTGTTTTCCTGTAAATGCCATCAAAGTGACTACGAAAGAAAACCACGGTTGCACGAGGCAGTTCCCTAGTTCTGTCGAATTCCTCTGGACATCGTTACACCACCCTGTTATTAGCAGTCAGGGTTGTTTTCAACCTCGCACAGAATAAAAGAACAAATTCTTATTGAATTTTGAAATTCATCGAGCATAGATGTGAAAATATGTCAACAAATAGCCGATCAAGTCTTCTGAACAGATGTTCCTCTAGTAATTTTTTTCAATACATATTTTATTAAAAAAAAAATAAGAAGGTGATAGCAAAAAGCTGCCCACATCTTAAAAAAGTACCCATACATCTACGCGTGGCGTGATGATTTTTATGTCTGGTTACTCAACAAACGGTAACCATCTAAAATACCTGCTCGGGTAGCCTATATAAGTGGAGCCTTCTTTGTGTTTAGCCTCCACTGAAATCTTAACCCCCACAATCACACAGTGGAAAGGAAAAAAAAAAAAAAAAAATCCTCTGAGCAAATCCTCACAAGCACCGCCAAACCGTTAATGGCTTTTGTATAATCTGTCATGGATTTAATATAAATACTGGGAGAAACTTCCCCTTGAGTTATAATATACCTCGTATACAAAAACCGCATCATATTTGACAAACCATACAATATTGAGCAATACAAAGATCACGAGTATAAAAAACATTTTAAATGAACAACTTTGTTTTGGCAAGAAAGGGATGTTTTTTTTTTTTGAATCGGGGTGATATTTGGACAAGTTTATCCGGGTTAATGAGATTTTCAACAAGGCGCCGATGGAGGCATTAACACAAAAAAAGCACGTTATGTTTCAACCAAGCTATAACAAGAAAAAGGAGAATTAGTATTGGGTGAGGCAGTTGTTGTCAATTGTAGTTAATATGGGGGAAAAGGCTGTTGATGCAAACTGATCGTCAGATGCGCATCGCCTGCTTCACTCCAGTACATACCGTCACACCCGTGTATCCAAGCCCAAGCAGAATATAGAAGTGAGCGTGTCATAGAGAAGGGTTAGTAGTAACGGATAGAAAAGGATAGACAATCCAAAATAGTCGACAAACACCATCAGTTTATTTCACTCTGCTTTGTATATCATCAGTTACACACAGACCCCTGGAGGTTATTAAGTTATTGTCAGGATGCAGTTGGTGCCCAAGGCGAGAGGGGACCTTCTGGGGCGAGTGAGGGATTGGATTCCCCCGTCCCCTCCATCCAGACCCACTCCCGTTGTACTACAAGTACAGTTCATGTAGTATGACGACAAACCACAGAGTATCAGTATAACGAAGATACAAGAGATCTTTACTTACAAGTTTATGTATTGACCCGTCACTCGAAACCCGTCACAGTTACCAAACTGGTGAATGGATATGCATGGTTCTACATGAACAATGGTTTAATGGGTTCCAAACATTTGCCAACTTAAACTATGCAAGCGCCTCCCTTCAAGACACCCAAGTGTTCATTCAGAACCATGCTACCCTGTGCAGACAACTGCCACCAAGGAGCACCCCAATTATATAAAGTAAACTTGTAAGTAACGGTCTCCATTAGTACAAACACTTCAACGAGATTCTCAACAGGCATAAATACTCCAACAGTGTCCGGCGGGTCGTATTATGTGTATATAATGTATATGTATATATAATATAGAACGTTAGTTCTGTTAGGTTATTATGCATGTGTTAACTAGTGATATGCCAAAAAAAAAAAAAAAACAAAGAAAAAAAAAACACAGAAAAAAAACCCTCTGATTAATCTAAATAGGTCAGTACCAAAATAATGCTCTGTGTATTCAAACGTACAAAAATACGCCAACGCGCTGCGGCCAATCAGCATTATGTATTAATGGGGGAAGATCATGCAGTTGTTAAGGCACTGTAAGGTCACCTCATTATCACCTCTACTGTGGAAAAAAAAGCAATGCATATCAAGGTCTGACCTTCACCCAGACAAGGTTAGGAGTGGCCAAGACCCACAAATATCCGTAAACTTGTCCAAAAATTATCAAGTTTTACACAAAATAAAAAAGGCAAAAATTCGACAGCTTTCGCTGATATGCATATAGCTATGAGCATTGATATCTGGGTTCATCTTCCATTCAACTCTTGGAAGACGGATATGGTAATTTGTTTCATGAATTCTAACATGAATATATCTCTGACTATACATATGTATTTACAGTACAAACAGGACGAGTAGGTTGTGACAGAAGTTAGCCAGAAAATGGATGTGTACTCGGTTGAGATTTTGCAGTACTAAACAGAAGATCACATTCATATATATTAAGGAGACAGACCTTTTAATGAACTTGAAAAATGAACCCGAGAATCATGGTGTCACAATTCAAACAGTGTGTCCGAGTACACATACATTTTCGCGACAGGCAATGCCACTGGGTGAGAATTCCAAGCAAACTTTTCACGCAGATCAATAAGCAAAATTCAGAGAATGTTTAGCTAACTTTTAAACCTGGCCATTCACATCACCAATTTATCCACTGGAATAAAGGTGGGGCTACCAATGTCACTGCAGTTCTGCTACCATCAGTACACACCGAATGTCAGTGGTAAAACAATGGAACTCCTAATGGTAGAACTGCCAACACTCGCTTACTTGAAACCCAACCAAGCGCGAGCACAGAGCGGCATTAGCACCCCTTATCACTGTACACTGACCTATCAACAGTAGCACTATGGTAGTGCAATTAACTACAAAGGAACAACTGTAAAAGTGCCAGGAGCAATATCATGCCCATGGAATAAGTACTATTGCCTCACCACAAGGCATTGCCCATGGACTGGTCTGTAGGTAATTGTACTTGGTCTACTTGTATATACACCCTATGTTTGCATGTATTCCTAAATCAACTGTATTTTACACAAATTACGCTAAATAAAAATCGATACAAACATGATTGTGATATGCAACAACTACAAACTATACAAATAATGAATTATGTCTCTGGTTTCCAATGCTGGCCATCTGGGGAACAGCTTTGGTCTCTGGTGGGACAAACGTGGTACCCTTACTAAAATGGCTAGGGCAAACTGATCAGTACAAAGATACCCTTGCGAGTATTATTTGCGAAGAATGCACCAATGAATAGAAAACTTTACATGATAAACACAAACAATAATTGAGCATTATGCTTTGGAAAACTTAGGAAAATAAAAACCTTAGGAAGTGGGGATATGTATAGGAACAAAAAAAAAAGTATTCAATATTCCTTGGTTGGCTTTAGCTGGCTATGGGGCAGACAAGACAAAACAAAAACCTCCTTTAAAAACAAAGTCTCCCTCATCACATATGTGTCCTGCAGGTCAGTATGCTAGTACCACTCAGTCCAGTATTACTAATTTTGTTCCAGGTTATAGGCCACTCAATACAGGCTATTCGAACAAGGCAACATCCTCACCCAAACATTCAGCCAAGGGCTCTCCCTGTACAACTCAGGGGAGACAACCAATTTTGTAACCTCATTATGACAAAGCTGATGCTGCCTAATTTTGGCGAATGACTACAATTACCAATCTCGTCGTCATGACAAAGTTATTTTCAAGTTTAGCCGAAAACATCCACACTGCTTGTAGGTAAGTTATTAGTCAAAACAATAACAGTTTATGTCATAAGTTTTAAAGGAAAAAGAAACCTATAGAGCCAGCCACAAAGAAATCAAACAATACAATACGTGGTCTGTAATTACATAGCCCAGTTAATAATGTGATAATACATGGAGACTATACATCATAACATGAATTAGTACAACATGTTAATTCTCTGCCTCATATATATATACATAAGTGTATATAATAAAACAAATACCGTGAGAGACGGAAAAAAAAAAGAGAGAAAAAAATTAAACCAATAACAGGCACTTTGTTGTGGACATGACCGACCCCTGCCACAATACCTAGAGACCACAGTGGAGTTAGTTGGAGCCAGCTACTGATGAAGGCATTTCCCGGACAAAGGCAGGGTTATGGGGACAACGTTCCATCAAGACTGGACATTCATTAGTGGCAGCGGTGCAGCAGCAGCAGTAGTCATCGGGCCATCCACAGGTTGTAATACTGAGGTACACGGTGACGAGCAGGACAGGGTTACGCAGACGTTGTAGTAGGTGTGCACAGCGGAGCCTCAAACCCACGGTTTTTGCTCCCATTGCCCGGCCGAAGTGACTGGGGAGATCTGAGTATTCGGGAGTATGTTAGTGGCCAGCTGATGTTAGGAGACGAAAAAAAAAAAAAGAAAAGAAAGGAAAGAAAAAAAAACAGAGGTTAGTTTAATAATAAAATAATGCTACATACATGAAAAAGGCATACCATTATTATTAATTATTATTATTAAAACCAAAAAAAAAAATCTTGTTTTAGCCGTAATGAAAAATTAATACCATTATTATTAAGACATTACTAAGTTTTCTTATTATGATTAAAGAGTGCACGTTAAACCAAGTCATGCAATGTAAGCCCATGCTACAAATATATGGGACAAATAGACAAGGGTTCAGGCCCCTGGTTAAAGTGGCTCAAAAAGCTGCCTTGCTGTGAGTTACAATGTCTAAAAATTTCCTCACAAACACCTATAGATAAAACGGATATTAAGGTTGGAATCAGCAGAGAGTGTCAACTTTGGCTGCACGTCTTTAATCACAACAATTGATTAGTAATGCCTATTAGTAACACATATATAATATCACACCATATACTAATATGAAGACCACCTAAACAGTTTTCGTCATTACACCTAATGAAGCAGCAATATTTAGGTTAGGTTAATGCTATTTCTGTTGATGTTTTCTTGCAAAAGAAATGAAAGGCTTTGGTGTCAAAAGTGATCACATTTTGATGGCCTCCAAAAACCAACCCAAAAAATTCTGCAGCATTTAAAGTTTTCCCTTAAAATGATAAAAAAAAAAAAAGAAAAAAAACAAAAGAAAAAGAAAAATTTTTGCCTGATCCATCAGCTTTTTCTTATTTTCTATAACCCAGCCTTCTCATAAAAGCTTTCAGCGGTATTTCCTGCATGATAAACGAAGCTCCCACCAAGATAAGAATGATCATGCAAATGAAACCAGACAACTGTTTGGCATTTTTTTTTTTTTTTTTTAAATTTTTATTCCTAAACAAATCAAATTTGTTGACAATTGCACATAACATTTTCAGATTTCCACAAAATACAGCTGCAAATCATTCTCAACATAAACGGCTCACTCCATTTCTACATTCAGTGTCTTTTTTTTTTAAATAGAACAAAGCCTTATCACTACAATCAAGAATATTTCATTCATATAAATCTATAGTTTCCACATATATAATATATTTCATCTTAAATTTCAACATCTCACACAACCAATATCGATAAAATAAAATGGGTCTGTAAAAATAGGTTCAACAGTGTAAATGTAAATCGACTAAAAAGCGTAATGGAAGCTTGTAGTGAAGCTTTGAGCTTTTCTTGCAGTAGCTCTTTTCTTGCGTCACACTCCCATTACCAATGCACTCGGGAAATATTCCAATTCTCGACAAAAACAAGGCATTCGCTATGCGTAGAAAATTGTCTCTAAGAAACCTTTCAAATAAAAGAGGCATTCATCTAAAACAAATACTGATTCAATTAACAACAATGAAATAACAAAAAAAAAAAAAAAATTAAGGCAACACCATACACCAACTGTATAAAATCTTACGCAAGACGCGCATAATTGTAAAATATATAAATGATTGCCCTTAAAGCTCACCTATATGTACACATAACCATCAATTTAAATGGGACTCTGCTTATGTGATGTGCTATTTGGTACATACGTATTCCTACTCTAAGCTAATTCCACTACAAAATTCCAATGTCATCACAAAATATATTTGCAAATTCACTTGCAAAAATTGAGCGAAGTTTCTGTCTGCTTACGTCAATCACCCAAGGAAGCTAACAGTCAATCTACTCATTATCTTTTACATCTTTGTGGATTCAATTGTTTACATCTTGATGTATTAAATGTTTTTGTTGCCCGCTGCACCCCAAGTAAGCTCCACAATACACATTAACTATCCTTAAATAGTTGACTAATATATACATATATATATATATATATATATATATCCAACATTTCATCACATTTATACATTTCTGAATGAAACTGAAAAAGAAAACAATACTTCAGTCAAGATACTGAAAATCAGAAGAAGTAACCTAGGAAAAATGTGCACGTAGCACATGCTAAAATTGCCGAGCTAAATTCCCCGTGGTTTTCTTCTTTTAATCTTCTAGGTATAACATGTATATAGCAGGCTTTCCATTGTTGATTACTTTTTGACAGGTTTTGGGAATCAGATTTTTGCCACAGCTTGGAAATCTTGACATCGCAGAGGAAATACATTTTTGACAGATTGGTTAATTACTGACTGCAAGTTTTTGAAGTCCACCAAACATTTCTGTTGAAAAAACCAAAAAATGCTTCTGAATGGATGCTGCAAAGGAATGCCTGCCATCATAGGAAACATGTCAAAATATTGGAAATGAAAGTAAAGATGTAGAGATAGGCCAGAAAATATCTTTGAAAACTGAAAATCTGATCATTACTCTACTGAAAGTTCCAATACTTATGGGACTGAAGGCGTCTACATGCCACATATACAGAAGCCAACACTGGAACAGTGTTCATAAACATTTCCAGGTCAAATGCAAAGGTATTTTCCAGCCGAGAAAAACAGCTGAAAAGCCACAGCTGCTAGCTTTAATGATTAATGAAATGATAAAACTTAACGGATATGGATTAGGACAGATTAGAAGACTAACCTCCCATAATAAAAGGTTATGGAAGAGTGGTTACCCTGGTGTAAGGGTGCTCTCGGACTCCAGCTAATGACCGCCGTAACTTAGGCACTCCACCTGCAACAGCCAAGGACTATGAGAACAAGGTCTAATACAACAGTGGAGGACCATGAGAACAAGGTCTTTCACAGCAAGCAAATGAGTACACATGTGCATATATACAGTACAACTACAACGCAGCATTACAGCCTGAAACCGGATGTAGTTCTGTTCGCACACCACATACCGACTACTGTACCCAGCCGAAACATAAATCAGGAAAACTTTTTCTTTTACTCAACGTTTTATGTCGTATTTCAGAATATTTCACTTAAATAACAAATTTGTCAATGAAGAAATATGCACAGTAACAGATTTTTTGCACAAAATAATAACCAATGTCATTTGTGAATAAGCAATCTTTTGCTCCAAGTGAAAAGAATCTTGATGCTGTGAATTAGGGTACTAGCTCACCAGTTAAATCACGAACATGTCATACGGAAGTCAAAGAAAACCCGAAGTCAGTTTCAAACAAGTTATCTTTTGTAAACATCCTAGTCACTCAATTGCACACACAGTTTTTGATTGTTTGCATACATGTACAGATATGTAAATAATTAACTACTGAAACCTACATGTATATCAAAGTTTTAAAGCAACATTTAGATTCAGGTATTCCTGCTTCATTCCCCCCCCCCAACCTAGAAATAGAATACCAGTGCCTACTGGTAAATCTGTCATGAATAATGATTGCACAATATGTATCATTTGTACTTTCACTCACTAGAAGCACTAAATCTCATTGCCAACTCCCCATAAATCCAGACTACACATACAGAGTCTCCTCTAAGCTTTGATGCAGTTCTACATTATTTGTAACTAGACTTTGCCACAATCTGTCAATTCAAATTGTATATAATAATTTGGCACTATTTATTGCCTAGTATCCGTTACCTTGATAAGGAAGCAATGTTGGAATGGCACTCCTAGGCACTACAAAAGTGGAATGTCTCTCCAAATTAATTAGTGGTTAATGGTTACTTCACTGTGCTTAGCACAGTTTCAATCAACTTCAGATTTACAGCAAAATTTCATCAGATATTAGTATACATGTACCACAAATTTGAAAGTACATCTTGGATGGCTCTTTCGGCATTCTAAATAAATGCAAAAATGGCATTTTTTTTGCTTAACCTGCATTCTCAGGTCTGATTAGATAGGTTACATTTTTTTTTCCTGTGGCAACAGTTGAAGTTACATTTGCAACAAAGTAACAGTCTGAACTGCTTGGTTACATGTGTTAACAGGTGTTTAAGGATTCTTGGTTACTTTATCGCAACTTTAGAGGTTTATAACCAATAGTTAGTGACAAACCCTAGGCTTTATGCATGCGTAGAAACAGTGCTGACACTTTTAAAATAATGAGATGTGTAGTGTCATATACGCAGGGGGTGGGTCATGGAACATACATGTACGCAAAAGAAACAAGCAAGCAACGTAGTTACATATAATAGTCATTAATAAAACATCGACTTTCAAGTCTAAGTTTAAGCCTTAGGTTACTATAACTGTGTCAAATAATACTGCCGGTGACAATGATGAAATGAGTTAACAGTAGTTCAGTCAACAGATGACCTTCACCAAGCCAGTGTCATTTTTCCGTTTAAAACACCCAAGGTGATCGGATATTAGACAAATGCAAATGAACAAGTCCACAGTGAACAGAGCGAGGAAAAGAACCGGCCACTCGTCTGGTTAAGGTGAGTTCAGCCAGGTGAGACTACACCGAGATAATCACCTTTCTTGTCTTAATTAAAAATCACCTGTGGAGACTTGTGCTATCTCACTCCTGTGACAAACAGAAAGTACCAATGAGAGTGCTGACGATCTACACTCCTAGCATTACCACAACAACACATCCGCTTTAACTTACTACCGATCTGGTCATAGAAGGGTTACACTTTATATGTATCCATATTTTCTGTTCATAAATACTTCCCTAACACAAATGATCTGGGTCTGGCCTATTGACAAATCTACATCACCTCTAGTCTTCTTGAGCAAAAATAATGAGTGTAAATTGTGGCATATTAAGTCCTGTTCAATATCTCAGATTCTGACCAGCATGTGGAGCTGTTTCTTAAAATTATTTCAAAGCTTGCTGGCTCTGTGACTCTGTTCAAATTTTGTTTTCATGCTAAAAAAAAATGTTAAACTGTAATAGTGCACGTTTTTCTCACTACTGTTTTGATAGTCATGGCTGGCAAGAGTAATGGCTAATATTCCAAACTGACCAACATAATGTGCTCTTTTTTCACATCAATGTTTAACACAGAGGGAAACTTAATAAACTGAAAAAAAAAAAGTAATATCCACACATGTATACCATGTACAATTCTAAGAACTCAAGTTTCACATCACAGCCAGTATATGCCCCATAGGCACAGTTTTAAGCTTGTACTAGAGCCTGGGCCAGTGTGACTTAGGCAGAGAGCCAGACCCCTTCTTTGTGGCTATGTAAATGGTTATGTATTGTGGGGTCCATGTGACCCCCGTGTCCGTTGTGCTGTTGGTCTAGGTTGTGGGGGTCAGTGGCGGTGCCGTTTTGGGCCATATGGTGGTGGTGATGCACCATGAAAACAGACATACCAGCAGCGGCTTGATCGAGGGTAGGGTACTCAAGGAGCGTGGTGGCTGCAGGCGAGGTGAAGGCCGCGTACGGGTACTCAAATGGATTGGTATATATCAACCCAGCAGCGGCTTCCGAAGGGGAGACAAGCGGTGGTGGACCTCCACTCAGAATCCCCCCAGGTTGTGGCGTGGCTGTGGGTATTCGTGGGGTCAGGATGATCGGGTGCCCCGCCGGTGTTGGTGAGCGCATCTGTGGAATGGTCATTGCATGAGCAGGCATCAATCGAGGTGATTCTGTGGAAGAGACAAGTAGTAGATCATCAGTACCCTGCCTAATTGAGGACGCTTTTTCACTCCAAAATGGTGAGCACATTATTATGTATGTATTTTTTATGTTTCATTCCCTTTGCAAATGTGCTTATTTGGTTTTTTTAATGCATATATTTTACCGACTGGCTTGCCTTTTAATTCAACATGAATATGCTTAACATATCAAATCTTTCCAAAGATTATCAGAATTAAGAACGGATTACTGTTATGTTTAGCAAACCACGTTAGTGTTGTGTCAGTAACTGCATTTACAGGTGTTCCGATACATGAATAAAGAAATGAACAAGAAATGGTTAACAACAAAATGAAATGTTCAGCCAGCTGACCTCACCTTTCAAAATTATAACTTCCAGTACAATTTCTACCTTGAGCGTGACTTGCAATGTTTAGTTTTTGTTAGCTCCAAAACAGACCATTATGCTTGATGTACTTTACTTGTTTTGGTCAAGTGCATGATGTGTAATGAAATGAAATTTTGATTCACTTCAAAAGGCCGAACATGATTTCAGCTTGAAACTACAAGGCTTGGTCGACTCACACAGAACTTTGCACTTGGATTTTTTTTTTCTTTAACCCTCATTTCTACTTGTCATGACTGACTGATTCGAACACTGGCAGAATTCTGTGAAAGTGTTCCTATTGCATGTACTGTACAGATGTGCAAGCAACCCGGCTTACCTGGTGAAATGTCACAGCTCGAACTGCTGACCGAGTCAGTCAGCACACAATCCGAGTATGTGAGCATGGCAACAATTAGAAAGTAGTAAACCACATACAGTTTGGGTTATCATATCCAATTAACAAACCATCAGCATAATAATGTACAAGGAGCATAAATCAACAGCATCCTCCAGTATTGTAAGTCTCCTGGTCAATTCGCAGCAAAAAAATCCAATGATATTTCTATCATGTATTCACTTAATATAACAGAAATTCAAAAGATTTTGAAACTTTCATTAAGTAAATATACAACTGGAAAACATATGAAATCTTGCAACCCGTCACTCTGAAAAATTGATTTGCTTTAAATACTGATCCTTGGGAATTTATTATTAGAAAAAAAAATGAAGAAATATCTTTTAGATCATATTACTGCAAATGCCATAGAGTAAGAAAAACACAGAAAAACCATCAACAAATTACAGGTACAAAATGTCTTCATTAATATCAAAGAAAGAAAAGATTTTGAGCTTGAAATGGTTTCATTTTTCAGTAAGTTGATGGTTATGCTGTGTAAGAGGATTCAAATCATGAAAACTTTGCATAAATTAACTGTGTTAGTATGAATATACAAATATATTATTATTAATATAAAGTAGAATAATACCTGCAAAAAGTTTATTATACTTGGTGAATAGTTAGGACTAATAATGAAAAATAAGACATCTGTAGATGAGTATCCAGCGTGTGAATTGGTGACCGAAGATCAGTCACCGTGAAGATTATACAACCAGCTGCCATGATCACACTGCGGCCATGCGAGGGGAGGACAAACTGAAATGCTAAGGTTACAGATACGTACACATACATGGGGAAGGCACCTACAAACCCAAATAAACACAGCCAACAATATGACGAGAGGTTGCAGAGTGTAGGCATATAAACCTGTGTGACAGAGAGAAGGGCTAGACAAATGAGCACAGGAAGCTCAGTCAGGGGAGGGGAATGGTAGTGTACACCACCCCACAAACGGGCATAAACAGGGTGGATATAAACCAGGTCCGTGATAAGATGGTACTGCACAAAACAGTAGCACACAAATGTATCCTTGGGGATAGCGTCCTAAAACAGATAACTGTGTACAAATCCTAGCTGAACAGACAAAATAGGAGAGAGAGAGACTTTAAGTAATGGCTGTCCATCTACAAGCTTTGTAAATCTGTGTTCTAGTATTACATGTCTAATGAAACAGAAGTGTGAAACAGAAACCACCAAAGCCACTAACTTCAATGCTAGTGATGTTTAACAGCGTGTGCTTGTGAATTATGTCAGACGAACAAAGCCAATGAAAAACTGAAGAAAGGTAAACTATGGCAAAGTACCTTTGAAAAATAGAACTGGACGGATGAATAAACAAGAACGGAAATGTGTCAGAAAAAAACAGCATGCAACATGCAAGTCTCTGGCTAACATCAATAGCACTGGCTACAGCTCAAACTCCAGTCCAGTCAGCAGACCCACAGGCCACAGCACAACCTATCAGACCCCAGGGGCAGGCTAACTGAACGCAGCAACTTACGATTCGTTGTGGTGGGGGGTGTCGAAGTGGTGGAGGCTTTTGTGTCACGGTATGTACCGTTTATGATAGCTAGCTCCATAAGTTGGCGCTTCTTTAAATCGTCCTCCCCTTCGGGCTGGAAAAAAAACATTACACACAAAAAGGTTAGTACATTTCAAGGTAGAGGAATGGAGGAGAGAAAACCTTCCCAGGTTGGGAACACTTACGAAAAGCCTGAAACGCTGCTGGCTGAAGCATTGGCTGAACTTTGCCATCCCTGTATGTTCCATTAAGAATTGCTAACTCCATCAACTGTTGCTTCTTCAAATTATCTTCCCCTTCAGCCTGTAATGAACATATTCATTCAAATCAAAAAAAGAGGTTTCACTTGTCTCAAATCTGGCCAACAGGGGCTCACTGACTGCTTGTGGGGTTCATCATTAACAGTGGCATTGTACGTTCCTTTGATGACTACAAACATCTGTAACACTGTCTCGTTTGGGGGGAGGGGGCAATGGAAGATATCCTAACCAGTGGAAAAATGTGTTTCACATTTTATCAAAACAAAACATTTAATTTCAAGCTGGAGAATGAACCAGGGCAATTCCATTCTTCATTTCGTAACAAAAGAGGCTTTTCTGGCAGCAAATAACCCTGCATATCTCTTTGCCCAAACTTCTGTAGTACTGAATGCAAGGTAATTTGAAACCCAGGAATGTAATGTTCCACCAAAGTGTTCCTGGTCGCTACGAAAGCAACGAAAATAGTATCACCATGTGACTGTGTACCCAATGCAGGGATCAAAAGGTTCGTTAGTTGGGAATCCTACGAGCATATGTACAGCTAGAGCCAGGAGTTCACCATTGGCTGACAGAGGGACATAAAAACCAGGAAGAGCACTGAAACCAGAGGACAAGATTACACCTGGCAAGGGCAGGCTATCTGACTAGAACGACCTGGGAACAATGGCACTGAGTATTTCCAGATCTAAACAGTGTAAACCAATATGGGACTACGAGTACATTTCTACACTGGAACTCCGGCATATCAAATGACTTGTGAAGTCTTATGCAAGTCAGTTCCTGATTTACGTTTCTTGAACACTTCAGACATTTTCACCTCAATACTCGGGACAAGTTACCTCCATATTCAGGGCAATTTATCTCCACACTCAGGACAATTTATCCCTATCCTTGGGATATTATTTCAATCCTATCCGAGACAGCTGCCAGCATTTGGTGCAGTTCATAGCTTTACCCCAATACTTACAGCTGGTACCAGTAACTTTTTGATTTCTTCCAGGGCCTTCTGTAATTTCACCTCAGCCCTATTGCGTGTGTCCTCCACTGTGATCAGTACATGGAGTTCTTCATTCAAATGCCCCCAGTTTGGTTTATCACGATTTAGTTCCTCCTGTAAACAGACCAAGGAAAGGTTTAACACTGACAACAATTCAACTGACGTACTCATCATGTGCTCTCAGTGAATTATTTTGTTACTTACTTGACGGCTACTTTATGGCCTCACTGTATGTGTACAGAATCATGCTGACTGTTCTAGTCCGACACTGTGCCATCAAGGACTTAACACTGCATGCATTTTTTTGTTGATTAATATAAAATATTACACACCCTACATCTTGAAAAGAAATAGTTCAGGATAATGGAATCAAAATGGAGCTTCCTAAATACCAAAAAAAAAAAAAAAACATACGGCAAAATAGTAAAAACAGATGACCAGAAATGAAGAATAAAAGTAGATGTTACTCCAGTCATTGAAACTCAGTTTACCATACACATTGTAATCAGCACTTTAGCATGTGGGATTACTTAAAACAAAGACATTATGTTCCAATCAAGGTAGACAACTCTTACCTTCTTCTTATCCCTCATTGAGCCTTTTCCTCGAACCATAACTTTACAACCAGTGTAGTGTTCCAAGTCTTTAGCTGTCATGCCACGGGGACCCAATATTCGTCCAACAAAATTAAACTGCAAAGGAATTAAAAAAAAATCAAGATGCTTTTAAGTATACATACCATTTAAAACCGTGGACACCCTATTACTCTTCCATACACTAACGTGTTAAAATTAAACTTGTATTACAAGACACTTTACATAAAGATACTAGGATACATACACATACATGTAAGCGTAGCCACCTGGGCTATGATATGGAACAGAATACAATAATAGAGCAACAGTACCACTTGTCTCCTGTTAGAATACCCCAAATGGGAGGCTATTTCTGTAGAGTAACAGCTAACGGGTTGAGAACTGATGGCAGCAATACATGTGCAAAACACTATAGTGCTAAGTGAAGCAAGTAGAACAAAATGTCTGAACTCCGTATATTTGTGAAATTGATGTCACAGAGCAAGACACATGTAACCGTATTACATCAATGGCAAGACCACCTCTCATCTTTGTCCTTGGGCATCATTGTGATGAAAGATGTAGGAAACGTGAATTCTCATCTATACATCAGTTTGTTTTTATTTATCTGCAGACTATCTTTAAAACAAGTCATGCATACTGTAGACACCTCAGAAACAGTTGTCATCGAGAGTCAACAGAAGCATTCACATAACAAATTCCACTAGGAGAATATGTATTGCAGATCAATTTAGTCACAAATAATGCTCACATACAGGTACAACATTTACCCTACTATTATACATCATTATACATACAACTTTGCAGATGTCTTCCATGCTCTGTGTACATAGCACATCTCCCACTATACATCTTACATGGTAGTAGACAGGCTCAGTGTTATTTGAGGCAAGCACAATGTGGCTTCAAAGCCAAAAAAAAAAAAAAAAAAAGATACAATTTCCCTCAAAATTGGCACAACGCCAGACATGGATAGTATGGAAGTCTGTTGGATCCGTCACTGTCATTGCTGAATACCAGGAACAAAGTCAAAACCTGAACCCAACAGAATAGCATCTCGCAGGTCTAAGATCCCTTATTTTTGTTCTAATTATTTCAAAATGAAGAGTAAGCAGGGCTGGCCAGCTGACAGCCCTTACACTAATCAGGGTAGACGGCTCAGAGATTCTGGCTAAGATTACTGCTCAGAGTGGGAAGCCTCCAGTCCAATACCCATCCCACAAATACCAGCACTGCTTGATGAGTAAAGTAACCCTCTGCCAGAGAAAGATTCCTGGGTTATGTGGCCTATACACCATCCATAGGTAAAACAACTCCTGGCAGAGCTAAAACTGCACAGCTGGCCTGGCGGTTGGAAATCGTAACAAATTGGTTTGTAGGTGACTACACAGATTTCCAGATACCTGTACGTCCAATCCAAGAGACAGAGAACCTTGGGCATACATCACCAGACTGCATGGGTAATCCAGATGGTGGCAGCATCCGAGCCCAACCTCTTTTAAACAAGTTTCACAATTGCATAATGAAAATTGCACATGGTACAACATTCCAGCCTCAATGGTTATGGCCATATCCGTTTCTGGTTAACTTTTACCCTTGAGCTGTGCTCTAGGGGCACAAACTGTTTCCTGAAGACAGACAAGGGCTTCCTGACAACACAGTTCGCAGACTTCACCGATTGCCAACAGCTCCTTTGTCTGCTGGAACTTTCATCGAGTGGATGGGTGGTTGTTTACAAAGACATTAATATCCTTGTAATCACTCTTCAGAGGGGCCCTTTTGACAATCTGTTGATACCACACACTGCCTTGGCACCACCGAACAGTTCAACATCAAAGGTCAGATGGTCATAGCACTCTTTTCTCAGACAACTAGACTTGCTCCTCAGCATTAGGTCTTCTCCTTAATCCCACATCAAATCTTCACATTCCAATAACAGTTACATAATTCACTACCCCAACTACCGATAACAATAGTGCCAAGGCTTCTTTTTGAATAAATAAAGATTCCTTATGCATTTGCAGGTATTCACATTAACAACTGATATGATAAATTATTTAAATCTCCACTGCATGAAAATTCAACTTGGTTGTTTACAAATTTTACGCCCAAGAACTTCTCCTGCTCCTTCATAAATCTTGCATCTCATATATTCTGAAATCTCCCATGTAATGTTCTTTCCATTAACCCTCATGATTTCACCTGCCTCAAAAGCTAAGCTAGTATATAAACAGAGTCCTGCGGCAATGGTGACTCATTTTCCAAATGCTGATCTCCACGATTCCACACTGATATTAAGAAAGGAAAGTGTGTCAGAGTACAAAGCAGGTGTTCAGAGCTCCATTTACCAGCCAAATGCCAACACATCCTAGTGTATCAATGTCAAGACAGTAACATATCAGATACAGGTCTGCACGTCCAGAAAAAAACAACAACCCCCTCCCCAAAATCAAGCACAGAAACAGGAAAAATGAGAGAGAGAGACAGTAAACAAAAAGGCCTGCAAAGTTTCTTCAACAGATTAATTCAGATATCAAGCCTCAAACATTCAAGAAATTCTTTTTCATATCTAAAATCTGGTTAAGACGTGTTAGTTTTAAAGGTAGTTGTACTTACATCAGGAAATTCTTTCACAGGAACAAAGACTTTTTCTGATAGTGTTATCGTGGGTCCTACAGGGTCTGGTAAACTTAACAAGGGTCTGTCTGAGCCTTTGTTGTGAAATAATGTGATTCGTACTCTGTTGATTTCTGAAAGAAAACAGAAAAGCTCAAACAATTAAAATCCATGATCTGAATCCTGGAATCCACTTCTGTAGCAGCGAGCATGTTACACCTTGTTTAAGTACAATATACAGAACAAATCCTGAGCAAGTTCTCAAACAGTACAGGGTTTGTTTATGTTAATGTTGTAATGACATACTCAAAAATTTCCCACATCAATATGATGCCAGTTTTCCATGTAACCAGAGTAAACCTTGACCCTTGAAATGTATCCCTGCCCAAGGCTGGGATTGAACCAGCAGCTTATTTGTCCAAGCGACTGGAAGACTATCACTCCACCAGGACCCACGTATGTATTCAGAAATAAAATACATGTATTAAAAGTGGTCCTCATCCTCCCACCCCCACCCCCACCTCTATAGCACGATCTCTAGTACCCTAAACAGGGAAATAATTCATCAATCAAATATAGGTACAGTTTTCCTGGCAAGATTCATCAATCAAATCAAATTTGTTCTGAATGAAGAATAAACCTGATGCCTACTGTATTCCATGTTATCATAATACAACATTCACAGCTTGTGCTGGGCAAAGAAGTAATCAGCACTCTCCTGGACCACATATAAATGAAACTTCCATACTTTTGCAGTGGAAAAAAAAAATCACCAGGTTGCACATGCAAATGCAAGTACAGGAACCAATGCTCATGCCACATGTGAAAACCATAAACCAAAAGCCAACTGCTCCAGGCAGAGGCACACTGATGTACAGTGTAGGGTAAAATCCATGTACACAATGTCCTATTAGACAGGTATGGTACTGCCAGACTGCTGAATTCCAGCACATGGCCAGAGGACCAGCTTCCCTACCCTGGCCCTGACCCCTACCTTAACCCCCTCTGGTCCAGGCAATTACCAGTCAGGGAGCAGCTATCTCTCCCCTCCCCCTGGGAACCTCTACCAGGACAGGGTAGTGAGCCTGTATCTAGTTTCCTCAGATCAAGATTAAGCATATGTAACTTCCTGAGCTCTGGGGCACTTCTCTTTACTCAGCATCAACACTGATTAGCACCCAGTGACCTTGGGGTCTATGTGTACATGGGTACATTCATGACCACCTGGTATGATTTCTGGCAGCTACAGGTACCCATCTGGAGAAAGATGTCTATTGCCGTACTGAAGTCACCTACATCTACTGTGTATGCTGCTAATTCACAAAGAACTCCCCTTGATAGAATTGATATATTATAGTATAATAGCTCCTCAATTCTTACAGAAAACTCAGTATAACTAACCATAAATGCGCATGTAGCAAGCACATGTAATTACCAATTTCCTCACAAAGTTGAAGAAGTTTATTACTGTTACTGACAAAATTAAGATAACATTTGATTACATTGAGACCTCTGAATATTGGGCACTATTTTTCTTAAAACCAGATATGAAATTATTCAAATGGATTGATTATACATGTTATTGAGTGAAATTTCAACACAATTTGTTTCTTTGCTTGTTGTCCAACTAAAAATGGGCCAGGCTGACATTATAAAATTCTTTGTCCGTGGCAAAAATTTATTTCAGTTATATAACTAAAGCCTGTATAATGTCTGTTGCTTAACAGCCCAATCAAGGATCAAAAGCAGGACATCACATGTGATTATACATTAAAACATATGTGTACATGTATGTAGATCAAATGGCTAAAGTATTGATTACACAACAGAACAATTATGTTCCAGATATGTTTTGATTTACTCTTAACCGTTAAGAAAAATGTGCAATGTCAGTGGTCTTGGTAACAGGTCAACATCTAGATTAAGCTTGAAGAGTAAAAACAGAAAAGCTTTTGTATCGCCATTCTGGATGTACGCATGTACTGTATATATGTACCAAGCATTAAATTTAGTAGAATACCTACCTTCTTCATGTCCACTTCAGAGATTGAACGTCTCTTCCCAAATATCTGCATCTTTAGCAGTTTCTAACAATATATTAATTTGTTCTGCATATTCACACTGAGCCTACAGTATCCTCTCAATTAATGAACTTCTTCCAGTGGTACAAAACCTGGTCACCCTTTCTCAAAATCAAACCCATAGGCATCACCCCCACCACTTAATTCTGTCAAACATAACCAGGAAGTGTTTGTAGGGAGGGGGAGAACAATGTTAACACAACTCGTGGGATCATAAGCAAATACAAGGAAAATGTGCAAATAAGATGCTAAACGTACAACATACTGTTAATGAATGGGACTAATTGGAGATAAAACATGCTAATGACACTACTGAGTGATGCAGGCAATACCAACATTTAGACATCCTTAACAGGTTAGACAACAGGCTTCTCAGAAGAACTGACTGTCGCACACTTTTGAAGTTCAGGGCCCTGTTTTAAGAAGCAATCGTGACTTGTGACTTTTCAAAAGAGAGGTCACAAGTTCACACACAAGAGACCTACATGTATATACATATGCATCATCATGTTAAATGCATTTGGTGCAAAGTTGCCACTACTTTGTAAACTGGACCTCTCATGGCTGTTTCATTTGCCGAACGTTTTTGCATAATACATGTAAGTTCTTACTGTGCAAGAGTCTCTTCCTGTGCCCAAACAATAAGTTACCAACACTGAATGTACACTTGTAGCACAAATAAAACGGCAACACCGAGCACACATCCACAGAGAGGTGCAAATAGCATAATTTATGGTAGGTATTTAAAATACAGCGCTGCTTTTAATAGGCTTCAAACTCAAGTCATGGAATTTGCAGATATACCATGTATGAATATGTAGTGATCTGATTACAGCAGGATTAGATGAACATGACCGCTGTTACCATTACGAAACATGCACCAATGTATGTGTATCAGATTCACACAATCTTAACAGTCTCAGTCTCTTTTTCTTTTCTTTGCTTTCAAAAATGATCTTAGTGATAAAACCTTAACATCTTGACTATCTTGATCCGCAAGTGTATTTACTACTAATTCAAACTTCTGACAGCAGCCCTGCAGGTACAGGCAACTTTTTTTTCATCTTAATTTTACATGTTTTTACAGTTGTTTCAAATGCTGTAATATTTTTATTTTATTGAACCTGGCAGCAGATGAAGCCATAGCCCATCTCCCTGCCATCATACTCAATCAGTATGCACAAATATGCAAAGCAATTTTTACTGAAATTTTCATCATGGTATGCTATCTTAATTCACAGCCTTTAATACACATGATGGTTTTGAACTTTGACAAAGTCTGTTTCCTCTCCATTATACATAGTTAATTTGTGTACATATACTGCAACTGAATTAACAATTTAACGATTCTAACACACGTGGCAGAAATCCTGTAATGTAAGTGTGTACATGTACATCTGGTGTTTGAGGATAACTGAACCAGAGTTTGTCATTTCCTTCTGTACTGTTACAGGAATTTCCGGTTTACTCAAGTGTTGCTGTAAGTTCCTACCCCACTGTTCATTCTTTACGCACAAGATTAGCTTCAACATACGTGTAACTCTAAATGAACTATCCAGATTTAATTTTGATTAAAAGCTTGTGTGCACGTATGTTTCTTGTGTTTGATACTCTCTTTATTCTGTAATGTAGATACAAAGTATATGAGGCTGAAGGTCAACTTTGTATATTGTGCAATGAAGTAAATTCCATCAACCAAGAAAGCTATGATTGCCTCCCTTTAACCATGGAAATATATCCTATGATATCTAAAACAGGACCAAAAGATAAACCAGCAACCATGTACAATATTACATGTATTTCTTTCCAAGATACCATAAAGTAACCAGGTGTCCTGTATGAAAGCTACTTTTCGTCAGATTTTTTGCTTGTGTTCATACCTTCTTGACTTGTAAATTGTCAAACCAGTATTTGGGAATGCAATGGTACAACAAGTATACTAAGATACACATAAGAGTAAAGGAACTCAGAAGCTATCAACTCCACAGTTACAAAGCCCAGGGAGTCCTGCTCCTCCTTCCCTGGGTAACTGCAGGCCTGGGCTGTCAATTTCGTGTGTGCAGAATATGTTAACAAAATCAGGTCTGGGTATAGAGTGTCCAACCAGCACTGGGATGGAGATAAGAGGGCCTTGGTTCGCACATCTGTTTCCTATGAGCTCTAATTGCAACTGTAAACTGTGGGTAGGTAATCCATACCAGTCTCAGCTGACAAAACACTCCTTTTCACCATTTATCTAATTTTGCTGAGCTGATAAAGCAGAAGCAGCAGAAACAAAGAGGCTCCTGATTCCAGTCTATTGACAAGAAGCATCTTCCAAGTAGGTAGAAAATAAATCAGAACTGATCAATGATTTAAATCAGGATTAGCAGTGGAGCATATGTGTGTGTGCAGTTTCCAATCCACCCCATTACACTTTTTTGACAATACTTTCACATTTAGCTATTTGATTCAACAGTGATTGTTTTAACTGATAAAGTAGACATGCAAACATTCCAGTAAGATAACATGCACTGCAAAAGATACAACATTGCACTGCAAAAGATACAACATTACAAATACAGCTAACGAGATTTTATGGATAGGATGTCACTGAACAAAGAAGCAAACGCTTTTAATGTGCTAGTACAAGTACACCTGACGCTCTCCATTGAAATGGACTGGGCCATAAAATTTGGGAGGTTAAGATACTCCCGGTGAGACGATAGCGGTTTATACTGAAATAGGTGGAGCAAATCCTCCCTGGCATTCATAAAGGCCTCTTACAGGTAGCCAAACATCCAACTGGCTCCAGTTGGCTGCACAAGGCAGGCAACACAAACCCTGGGCCCTTTCTTGACCCTATGGTCACCACATCCCCCCTGGGGTACAGGTTTTTCATGCCCCTGTGCTGGGAAAGCTTAGTGCCTCAAGGTTATGTTACAGCCATACAAAGACAACAAGGCTGAAATCCAGAAAAACTTTTTGACAAGGCTCTATTCAACTGGTGTATATGCAAAGCTTGGCTGGCTCCTGTAATTGCTGGGAGCATACCCCCATTTTGCATTTTGTAATCCTCAAGCTGGAACAGGTTTGTACAGTAAAGAGGCTTATGTCAAACGGCTTGTAATTCCACAGTGGGAGGGGGATTAAAGTATTAAACCACAGACCTGCAACACCAGTCACTATGCTTAATATAGTTTAGGCCACAAATTGTTCCTGAAGTCTTTATTACATTGTAGGTTTAGTCACTTAGCCCTCTGGTATGTATTTCATAATAGCTATTTTAAGTAAAAACACGTGTAGTAGGGATATGCATAATGGCAAAGGCATTGTGACATGTATGGTTTGTGTATCAAGGCTGCAATTTTATCAGCTACAATATTAACAACAACTGCACGTTTTGTGTGTAATGTACTAGTTACGTGGTGCCATCATCAAATACTCCCATAATAATTAACTTTCCAACTTTTTTCAACTTTGCTGCACTTAAATACAGATCAGCTTAAATATGCAAAATATTGCAAAGTTAGGGTGAAAAGTACACCACTTTCTAAACCATAAATTTGTAAGGCTATGGTGTTAAATTGTGTGCCTATGCAATGATTGATCCATTCTACATGCAAATGACTATGACAAAAGATGTTGCCAATAGGTGTAAACAATGCAAATTGTTTCAAAACAATTAATGGGCACTCTGCAAATAACTGACAAATGACAGTTTCGCTGTGCACAAGTTATCAGTAAATCAGGCTTATCGGAGAAGTGATTTTGACACCTAGTCCATGGACAGCCTATTCCACTGAATGTTATCAGCTAACAACGAGATAACACTTGAGTTTATTTCAATCTGTAGAGCAAGCACTCCTGAGACACATGCCATCAGGTAAAACACTGATTACACAGGTTCGTGTTACACTCAAAACACATGTCAAAATGACAACTGCTTCATGTGGGCATTCTTTTCAAAACATAAAGGAAACTTCTGACAGACCTGAGTCAAACTAAACAATCTTAACGCCTAGCTTTAACAGTTACACTTACACTGTATAAGTCAGCAGTTCATTTTTCTGGGCAAAATGTAACTTCATTTCTCGCTACACTGATTCATGATGGATATGAACGGACATGAACAATTACAAACAAGGAAGCCTAACTAAATGTTCAGCCAATGCCCTATGATCTTTTTTGTGAGAAATTAGTTCTTCCCATACAAGCACATGAAAAACAAAAAATATTACATTTAAATGTCACCATCCATTTGTACATAATATGTAAAATAGCGCTACCTCAAAAGCTAAATGTACATGAAGGAAGCTGCACATAGCCAACCTTAACACACCTTGAGTGTACATTGCACTAACCCACTTAGTTCAGGTGAAGTATCAACTAAGAGTGTAACTAATGCATTTTCAATAGTAATTTTGTATTCACTTTTTATTATTGCTGACAATGTTTCTGACTGACTTATTATGTCTGGATTGTATCACATTACTAATGGGCAGCAGATTTCATAACTACCTTTCCCTCTCATCAACCCTAATATGTCAAAAAGACTGGACATGTAAAAGAATTCTGTGTAATACTTGATGCAAAGCCAAGAGAAGGGTTCAGTGTGTGGTAGGAGTGTTTTCAAAGTTTCATTTCTTTGTTACGCTACAATGCACTATGATTGCTCCAGGGGTAATACAGTTCACTGATGATGTCAGCATACAGTCACACAAGGTGGAGTTATAACCTGATTTGGAGTATCACTTAGTACACAGGTAAATACGACATACTATGAAAAATGAAATCAAATAATCCGAGTACCAAAAAAAAACAAAAACAACTGACACATGAAGTCCCGTGGGCTTGTCAGAAATCTGTTCAATAAGCCGAATCAGTCTTGCAGAAGTCTCTTGAGATCAAGTTGGTTTGGAACAAGAACAGGGAGAGGGCTCTCATGCCCAACAACATTAATTTTTAACCTCCACGAAATCGCAGTAGTTCACGAGAGCCCAGACCCTGTCTCGTCCAAAACCAGCACGATCTTGAGAGACTTCTGCAATGTCAATTCGCCTTATTATTAACCTCGTCACATTAATTTACTTTTCCATTCACAGACTACAAGATGATCTATACCAGCCATCTCAACTTTTTAAAATTTTCTTGCTAAATTTTACATACATGTAACTGAAGTTATTTGGATATGTGTAAACAAAAAAAAAAGTACACTGCATCAGTGAAGAAATGAATAGTTCACGAAAAAGTATCTAATTATTGTTACATGAGATATTCTTGATAAATGTCTGGTCACAAACCATACTGTAGTATGTGTAAAAGTAAGTACATGATAGAAGTAAAGAAAGATAGTCTGTTACTGGGGGTCTAAGTACTAAGTTTTCAACCAGCTGTCGTGTCAAACTTCTGTCTTCACACAGACACTAGACATAAGGAGGCTGGCAAATTATCTACCAGCCAGACTTGGGAAAAGCTGGTCTACTTGACTTGCCATGTACATCGGTTGGCGTGCTGTGGCAACAGACCCTGCGAGCAGGTTACAGCCTGAAGTATATAACTGGTTTGCTATGTTTAGCTGCGACTCCGTGCTCACTCAAGGGTGTAAGTTTTCAAAATGGCTGACCCGCTGAGGAATGTACAAACTCGAGTCCCATGAATAGGTAGCACGTCACGCATTCCTCCACACAAACTAACGCACCGAGAAATCAAACTTGTTGCACAGAGACTAATCAGTGAAACGTGGATTAAATCAGGCCGTTTCCTCGAACAGCTGACTCTAAAATCGATTGATAGCAAACAGGGAAGTGCCCAAACTTATACCCCAAAAACGACAACCCGACCCTTCGCCATAGCGTTACTCGGGTTAACTTCACGGCGTCAAACCCGTAGTTTTATCAACACATACACAGCACACAGGCACCCCACTATCCACCAGAATGTCAGCTTTAGAAGGAAGCAGGCACACAAGGTTACAAGAGCTAAAATCGTGCTTTAGACACAACTTTTTTCAAGCATGCGGTGCGATAAACTTACCATCGTCCAACAGTCGTTCCAAGTGCACAAACACATTTGGAAATGCTTGGATTTGCTTCTTGTCTTTTAGTAGCTGTTGTAAATACTCGGGTGAGTTACGATCATCTTTGTTAGTTTCAGTTCCCATGTTAAAAAGCGTTTTGAGCTCAGCAGTATGACTACTGGAGTTAAGAAGAGTTAGATCCAACTACAACCCCCGACTAAGTTTGCCCCTCCACTCTCATGAAAATTTGTTTATGAACACGTGCGACGCTCTGCGCATGTCACTGGGGGCACCTCGGGAGACGTTCCGACTTGCAGGGGGGATAGCCTGTTCTAGATAAGCCTCATGTCCGAACAAGTGCCGAATACGTGATTGCACATAATATTGACCGTCTAGTTCAGATAGTTCGATATGCCAGTATAACAGAGAGCAAATTCTCCAACCAACGTTATCCGTCAAGAGTTTGCCTGGCGAGCTCGTATGAGCTCACACCCCCACAGAAAGGCATAGTCTTGTGCGCCTCGGGTAACAGGAGAAGCCTAGAGACGGGAGCAGTGACAGGCAAGAAGTTGACGAATAGCCTTGCTGTCTGTACCCCCCTGTGGGCCCGTAATAAATGGGGGAACCTAGCCGCGCATCAGTGCATGCCAAATCTCATTTACAGAAAACTCAAAATTCCTTCACTCTCTACGGGAAAGTTGCTGTTTCCTAGTGTGAGGAAAACTGGGTGTGAAAGATGGGCAGGCTTACAGTACCTGTCAAAGCTGTACCGGTACCGGTTTCGTTGCTTGCTATATTGCAGGCCGAATTCATTCAGCTGATCTTGCATGTACCAGTAACCTAAGTACTTGGGTCAAGATCAGCTGGCAGTATAAGTTGTTCAAGAAGGCGGGTGAATATAATTTTGCCCATATAGTTAACATAGTATTCATTCAGGCTATATTGTGACGTGCATTTTTCTGCATATAATATAATATATGTAATGCGTGTACTATGCCTTGACATCAAAATAAAATACTTAATGCCAGAAATTTTGTATTACGAAATGGAATAAATACAAAGTGTGCAAGTTTGCGACTATTTTTTTTTCCTTCGGATAAAAAACCCCTCTTTTTAACAAAGAGATTCTTTCTTTTTCACACTGAGCGATGTTATATCATATATGAGCACACGCCTATGTTTGTTTGTTTGTTTGTTTGCGGGTTTTTCAACATGGATACTGTCATAAAACGACATGCATGCCTAC
Organism: Acanthopleura granulata; assembly: GCA_016165875.1. Classification (NCBI taxonomy): domain Eukaryota; kingdom Metazoa; phylum Mollusca; class Polyplacophora; order Chitonida; family Chitonidae; genus Acanthopleura; species Acanthopleura granulata. The sequence goes on from JABBOT010000003.1 coordinate 31,143,680, forward strand.
TTGGAGCAGACATAGGCTATACTTGGCATACATATATCTTCTTTAATATGCAAGCTCCACAACCTCATGTGACCCGCCCATCAGTCCAACGCACACTAAGTTGCACCCGCTTCACTCGTTGAATTTCGGTTTACTTTCTAAATCACGTAAGTTCAAATCCAACCCAGACCTAGAGATTTGTCTTCAATGTCTGACATTTATAATGTAATAAAATGCGGTGAATACCTGAACATGAAAGGGGTTCCGTTCGAGTCGTTCGCTTTCCACGACCCGACAGCATCCAGTCATTATACCAGAATGAATGAATGATTTTGGCTTAACGCCACATTGGCAATATCTCAGCCATATCGTGGCGAGAATATGTTCAAATCAGGAAGCCTTGAATAGTATTCAACATGATGGATAAACATTCAAAATTTAAAGAAAACGCAGACGAACGTTTTTTTTTGTTTTTTTTTAAACCAGTTAAAAAAGTAATTGTCAGTTAAAAGTGGAAAACCACAATTGTTTTGTATTTTATACAACTAAAAATATATACATATATATATATAAACTATTTTCTATTATACAGGCCAACAGCCTTCAAAAAATTAATCACAGCATCGCCAGCGACGCTGTTAAATAAGTCAAACATAGATTTGAGTGTGTAGAATCTTTGCCGAATATGAGCAAAGTCCACACAGTCAACAAGGATATGCTTGATGCCGTATTGCGCATCACATCCAACACAATCAGGAGCACTGCTCCCATCCAGGATAAAATTGTGTGTTAGACGAGAATGCCCAACATGTATTTTCTGTATATATAGACTACACTAGACCTATCTGCATTCAAGATATCAGGAGAAATTAGACTTATAAATTCAAATCGTGTGGAAAAGTGACTTCAGGAATACACTCGAAAATATTGAAATCTGTATCGCGCACGACTGTTACCAAACGCAGCTTTTTGCACGGGAAGAGGCGTTGGTGGGGGAGGGGGATTTTAGTCCTTCTTTCTTATCTCCTTTGAATTCACTGATGATACATTTCCGTCAAAGCGTTAGTATATATATAGCCATACCCATAGCTACAGGAGCCTTTGAGAAGATGCACACTGGAATGTTAAAAAGATAATTCATATTTTTTATTCGCAAGTATTCCAAAATGTTCATTAATCTAAATTATAAACCCGGCTAATATAGAATTCTTGGAACAGACTCACGAGGGACATGCACATGTATAAATAATGATGTTGGGAAGTCGTCCGGAGTCACTCGTCTAATCAAAGCGATCAAAGGTTCACTTCATTGAACCGGCCTGTTTCACGCATCTGTTACTTTGTGTAAAAACTTACATCTAGTCAAAGCAATGCTCGATGAAATGTGGCAATTTCTCGATAATACCGCTCTTGAATGGAGATTAAAGGCATGGGATGTTCAGAAGCGTTCTGCAGTTATTAGGGAGCACGAGGTCTGCGGTATAACTATGTTCGCACTAGCGCACTATACGGTGTATTGCGCCTCACATTGCAAGTGCACATTGCGTTTGACGGATACATTGGATGTACTCGTGACGGGTACCTAAAGAGTCCTATGACGTAGCAGTTTAAGTGACGTTTTTCAACAGTGTCAAACTCACAAGCATGCAAAGCAATGTATTATGTGAGGACATTTTGTCATCATTCAAACTTAATAAAGCTTAAACCGATGAACTAAATACGAAGTAGAATCAACAAGACATTAAACCCTTGCACGTGGATCTATTTTAGTCATTCAGTATGTCACTATAACCAAATACGTCTGTCTAACATTACACACAGGTAATAGTACTATCGTTATGTGCATGAGGTTTGCACTTTCTATGAATATAGCATAGATTCTAGCGCTGAATATTGGCTGAGGCCATCCCGGATTTTGAACCAGTGATCTCATAATCCAGCACCTTTAATTGCCAACAATCCATGTCACCTGTCTTGGTCATTCGGCTAACAGTCCTTCCACAAATATAGGATCCTCCATATGCTGCAGATGCCATTAAACTGTTCACGCTCGGAGTAAATCGGCTAGTGATGAAACTTTACTCATGAAATGAGTGCCCAAGTATTATCAGATGAATGACGCATGTTACTGTAGTTTACAAGTGCACGTTCATTCGTTGTTCTTAAACCATAAAGGTACGTGGGAAGGTCCGCAATCAACCTGCGAATGGTCGTGAGTTTCCCCCGGGCGTCTGCCCGGTTTCCTCCCACCATAATGATGGCCTCCGTCGAATAAGTGAAATATTTTTGAATACGTTGTGAAACACCAATCAAATAAATAAATAAATTAAACCGTACAGCATCCTTGTCAGTATGTGGTATACAATACACACAGTGTGATCAAGACTTTTTTCAATTTATTTCTTTAGTTATATATATTATATCACTGCTGTTGAACGTTTCCTTATATGCTGACAATCAGGTTTATGGGTGGGGGAACCGGTATGGCCGGAGTAAACCACCGACCATCGCCAGGTATCTGACAAACCTCCTTACTTAATGCTGCTTCCGAGCCAGCAACATCTGTGTTCGAACACTCGATTTCATTGTCGGATCAAGATCACAGCGAGCCAGCGTTTTAACCATCTGAGTAGTCTATCTGACATGTTTTGAGCAAACCTTAAAAAACAGACAGACTTGAACCAGCTCACAGCCGCTATCCGCAGTAGATACAATTTTACGGATATTGTAAATAACACAGACGGCACTCAAGGTGAATAATTTATTTATGATACCTATTTCTTTGCAACTTGTTCCTTGTACCATTCCAAGTGCTCTATTCGAGACATCATTGTATAATGCATATTTCCACAATTCTTACAGCGAACAAATAATGCATTTGAAAACAATTTGCCACACTAATAGACAGCCTTAATTAATTAACTTTTTATTTTGTTAATTAGTCTTTTACGTGAAAAGTCTCTGGTGCATCAGTGGTGCTTGCATGGGTAAATGGTTGTTCAGGTTGTACCAAAACACCGAGTCATGCATGCAGTAATCTGGACAGGAATACCTATAGGCTATGTACATATTCACACCACTTCCTATTCACAGTTGCTTCTACATGCGCGAACACAATACAGGCGGGATGTGATGATTTGCATATCCAGTTCATGTGCCCAATGGGTATATCACAAGGGGTCGGTTTTTAAATCCTGAGATTTGGCCCATTATCAGATAGACTTTCTCAAAGCCTCTTCAGCTATATACAGCAGATTCACGGTTCACACCAAGAAGGTTTTGGGGGCCTCCGTGGCTCAGTCGGTTAGCGCTCTAGCGCAGCGGAATGATCCAGAAACTTACCACCAATGCGGTCGCTGTGAGCTCAAGTCTAGCTCATGCTGGCTTTATCTCCGGCCGTACGTGGTAATCTCTGCCAGTAACCTGCTGATTGTCGTGGATTTCCCCCGGGCTCTGCCCGGTTTCCTCCGACCATTATGCTGGCCGCCGTATGAGTGAAATATTCTAGAGTACGGCGTAAAACATCAATCAGAAAAAGAAAGTTATGTCATATAATAATACAAAAATAAGCAATTACCAGGCGTGACTATTTTTCTCTCGTGGCCTTATTATGTTGCACCTTGTTCTGTATATACATTCAGGGGAATATTGATGAACATGATAGAGTATGTGTATATCGTGTCCATGTAAAGGCGTTGCCAGTCCGAAGTCCTAGGTACAAATACAAGTGCAACGTAGCATACACAATGTCATGTTCTGTCTTGATTAATCGAGTAGCATCTGGAATATTTGAGAGGTACCGGTATATAATTAGCACCTTGCTAAACTGCCCAAATTGGAAGGTGAGTCAAAGCCCTTAATACACTCTGAGTGGCCGCCTGTCGTGTCACATATTAGGGTTGTGCTGGATACCTTAATAAAGCGAGCTGCATGGCGTGGCAGCAGGATTGCAGCTAAGTTAAGCAGCGTTCCAGAGGATGCACAATCCTTGCCCAGGTTCAACAGGGCTGGGCACTTCATGGTTTATTAACAGGGTCTCCTCCCTGGTCCGACGGAAAAGCGAAAACTCCCTATTGTTATGGGAGCGTTTAGGCGGACATAGCGACATGCCTTGACACTACGTCTTTGTCCGGAGCGTTTGGCAAGGCCGGGGCATGCCAGTGTTACGAACCTGTTGGCCTTTGTCCCACACAGCCGTACGCCTTGTCACTCCAATGTCTGGAGAGCCCTTTTCACAGCTCTTCTCTTCTGTGTACCCATTTCAAATTAATTTGAATAAAAGGTCGTTTTGTTTTGTGTTCATCTGCCTGTACTCTTATGAGAATTACAGTGAGTTATTATAAGAAGACATATATAGGCCTACCTGAAGAAATCAGCAAGTGTTGTTCTGCGTGACAACAGGGAATACTGTTGTACCACATACCATTTAACCACACTGCATGTTTTTAATAAAGTTTTGGCAGTTCGAGTGTGAATTCTTTTTCACATCTGTATACATCATTATATTTGTTACAAACAATAAGCTACTGTAAACGATATATCTACGTATTTCGCAACAGATTCATATACATGTAGCTTTTTCCCCGCTTAACGCTGTGTAGCCCATATGGGCACGCATCACTCCGTGTTCATGAAATATAAAGAAATTATCATATATTAAAACAGACAGAGTAGTTCTTAGATATCATTTATCGGGTGATACATATAGCTATAATTTTATATCCTTATGAAACATCCACAGCTACATGATAACAAAGAGGCAGAAGAAGCAGTCTACTTGGTACACATACATGTAAGTTTGAATTAGACATCCAAGCGTACTCATTGTATACACATGAATATAACTCTCAGGGTACTCCAGCGAAATTCTTTGTGTGCAAACATTCAAAATTGTTAAAACGGCAATTATGTTATACAGTTTAGATTTTGGAGGGTTGCCAGGAATAACTGGAATACGTGTAATCGTATGTCCAGGTAATTTCAGGAGAGAAATATTTTCGTCGTGGTGAAAATATACAACGACGTGCTTCTTAACCTCATTATAGGCATAAGTCATGTTTATAATCATAACTGGACTGCAGCATCTGCAGAACTCAAGAAAGCCAAATTTTGAAATATAGTTTTAGAGCTTGTTTTTGGGCATGGAACTTATATCAACACTTCACTTAAAAGAACAGGTCACATTTAAACAAAGTACCCATGATCGTGACGATACCAAATATGGTCTATACATAATTTTTGGGATATATTTTACAGTGATTACACTGGACATGAACATTAAGGTGTTACGGTGGGCTTTATGGCCATATTGAACAGATCGAAGAACAGTGACATGATAGATTCTTGCTCGTAACTGTTATGTTTCCACATTATGTACAGATACAAATGTTGTACTACTTATATATTCACGTAGCATGTAGACATATAGCAATCAGAGGATGTTTACCAGCTTAAAAGAATCTGTGACGTCACTGTATGCTTCAGCCTGTTCAATATGGTCCAAAAGGTAACACCTCACAATTTATTTCCATTTTAATAGTTGCAAAAAATGCCCAAGTATGTTGAAAACTAAATCTGGAATCAGCACAAAATGGCCTGTTATAGACGATGCGTACTTTGTTGAATTGTGGTCTGTTCCTTTAAAGTGAGCCAAGCATGGCTATAACGATGCTGATGTTAAATAAAGTACAGAAAAATAGATCTGAATGAATTTATCAGCGAGTTCTCAATTGAGAAATGTATATATGGAACGCGAGCTTCTGTAAACCACAACTAATGCTTGAAAGATCATACATGTATCTTTTCTTGAAGACTGAAAAAAAAACCCAACAGTTTTCAAGCCTCTTCAAGTGGCCCAGTTCAACTGCAGCAAAGATAACAATAGTACAGACGTATCCAATTTTCACCAACTGATATCATTTTCGTGCGAAAGACACGTGAAAACTGGATTACGCGGATATAACTTTAGATGTGTAGATGTTCATATAAATATTGCATACATGTAGATATTTATACTGGGTCGCTTGTTTCTTATGATAAACATGTAACGGTTGGTAATCATATAAAGCAGTCATTACACATTGCTAATTTAATCAAATTGATAAACAATTACGAATAAATTAACATAGTATAAAGACAACCGCCATTACGTAGATCTATATGCAGAAACTATGACAAAAAGAAAATAAGATTAATTTCTCAGCGGGCAATTGTTGCGAGTCCATGATCCATTCCCAATCGTGTCCTGATTACTGATGAATGGATCTGGTTATCTAATGCAGTTGATTTGTCTCATGTTTTACTTGTATATACATGTATAAATTGTTTGTTACAAAGCTCTCTCCCAAATAGCTTCACGCATGGATTACCCTCAGCTTATCTGGGTTAATGGTTTACTTGTACAAACCAGTTTAAACGCAGGGTGCCTTTGTTTTTTCTAATTTATACTAACTTTTGATAGTGTATTTTCATTTAGTCACCAACAGGACTAAACACTAACATGCGGGATATACAATCGTTATGAGCACAAGTCACATGTTCATATATCTTTGTGTGCAAACTGGTCAAATGAGCATGATATCAGATATAACCAATAAAAACTATAATTATTTTATGGCAAAATGAAAAACAAATTACCCACAAAAGTCACCCATTCAGGGAAAGATCACCTCGCAATATCCCCATGTTTTTTTTTTTGTTTTTTTTTGTACACTGCAAACACTCGGACACATTCCTGACGTTGTACATGAGCCGAAACACCCATATATGGAGCTGCAAACATTGTATCTGTTGATTTTGAGCAGTTCACTATAATGTTCATACATGTAATTAGAACACAAGATATTTAAATCGTTTTTACAGTGTGCTGCGAAATCAACGTTTCGGGACAATTATATCTCTTAGTTATTTTGACATAACATAATGTGTATGAATATTTCATGATGATATCGTTTTTCTTTTCTTTTTTCTTTTAAATTACTTTTAATAATTGGCATCTTCTTGTCATATGAATACAAATGTATAATTATATGACTTACTTAAAAGTAAACCTAGGAGGAAGTATTCATCTCTCTTGCGCAGCGGTGAAAGAAAAACAACAAAAAAAAAACAGAGAACCCTTAGGGATAGACTTTTATTGTGAAAAGAAAAGCAGAAAAAGAAAAAAGACAAAAAAAAAAAGGGAAACGCGCACACATCGTTGATGTGCCTGGCTGGTTATTTGAAATGTTGAAAAAGAAGCTTCAAACAGCTTTAAGTCGAGGACAAGGATGTATATACAGTACATGTGTACGTTATAGAAACATACAGGCCTACAACGCCTTTTACGTGTACGACTTCTTAATGCATCAGCAGGCCCCGAGCTTTGCTACGTGAGACGTCTACAGTATAGATAATAGCTTTACTGGCATATAAAGCGTCGCCCGTAACCGTGTAGGTATAAAGGGATATATGTATGTAAATGTATGTAGGGCTATGACCGGGCTTATACTCGCTGACCACACGGATGTTTGTGATGCACGGCTTGAGGGTGAAGTGGGATTATCGAAATCCGTGTTCCGGACATGACAGGAAGCGATGTGGCTAACATGCACTATCATAAACCAACATATTTGACAGTACAGGAAAAAACAAACCACAGCAGAAATTTTATAATATATTGCAACTCAAGGATTAAGTTATGCCCGGCTGTTTGAACGAGTCTAATTTTGTTACTAAAATATAATACGTGTAAGCAGTTTATATTTATTCACTGCCAATAGTAATAGAGGCAAATTATTTTTTTAAATTTTTTTTCGATTATTATTTTACGCCATACTCTAGGGCTTTTCATTTATACCACGGCGGCCATTTTGTTAGTTGAGGAAACCAGAGTATCGAGGGTATAAACCATCTACTCTCCCACGTGACGCATATCTGTGTCATTTTGGTGGAAGACATGAGAGCCCCTTTTCGACTACTTTTCTTTTAGTACCGACCAAGGCCGCGGTGACAGTGAAACTAGGGAATCATGACAATTCCATGTCAGAAAATGGAATTGAACTCTTTCGAAGTGACCTTACCATTGCAAGGGCAAGCACCTCGACGGCAACCATACTACTGTTATGTATCATAATTTCACAGTTTCTGTAGCAAACTGATGAATTATATAAATTCTATATGTAGGTGCATATGCTCGAGTATTCTCGTCTTCGTCTACCTAAAGCACGCAAGCACCGTCGATTTTGCCGTTTTGATATCTGTCCACCAATACAGTTTCACCACACGCGTGCGTAACCCCTCACAGCTTAATACAGCAAGACGGACTAAGTGTGCCCGTTCGTTTTAGTCAGGTTAATCATCTTGCCCATCCTATGGCTATACATCATATATCATGAAGACTCTAATGTCGCTTTATTCTCGTCACGTTTTTTTTTAAACATATTTTTCTCTCCCCCCCCCCCCCCGCGCCTCTTCAATTCAGATGTGATAACACGATTAAGGTCCGGCTGTGTGAATATTAACACATACAAATACCTGGCGATTAAGTCCGGTACGTATAAGATCGGTACACTTGGCGAGACCAGTTAAGAAAAGGTCTCATTGTTTTATTATTCACAAGGAGTAGCTTACTACTAACCCGATTTACGTGAGCTGTATCTACTTCTTTCCCAACTGACCACTGCCTGACAGTGTTGATTCACAAGGAAAGATTTAAATATTCATTGTTAACTTCGCCATTTATACGATAGATCGATGAGACTGAGTTCAAATCCCAGTGTTACCAGACTTTTTTTTTTTTGTTTTTTTTTAATTTTGGCCACCTCGAACGTTCCACATTTTAAATGCAAATGAGTTCCAAAGCGTCACCGGAAACCAACGACTCTGTGGCCATAACATACGATTCTAAAATCCTATTAATTCTATATCACAATTTACGCATACACTGTTATAAAAATAATACTCAGTTTTCTTTAACTTCTACGATGGCAACCAGTATCACGGGTTGAGGAACTGACACTGAGTTGCTGTTCAGCGGATAGGTCTGGCGATTTTCTTTTCCTGTTACAATTTCGTTAAAACACAACTAAAACCAATGGAAATTACCATACACTGGCCTATGCTCATTGAAGAGGATGAGAATTACATGTATATGTGTATATAGACAAGGGTGATACACTGATAACTTACATCGATTCGCAAATAATGGAAAATGGCCAGCACTCATGCATAAACAGCAATGCGCATTGTCAACACAATGGCATACGCGCGTGAGGCAATTACATTTGCAGGTGTAGTCAAATGTCAGTTTTTCTGGATAATTTGTAGACACATGTTTATAAACTACCGATGAACGACTAGCTGAGTACTAAGTACGGTGTGGAAGCAGGATCACATGCGTGTTTTTCGTGACGTTGCCTTGGAGTGCGGAAGTCTTGACTTCGTATATACAGCTACGCCATCGACTTAACAACTCTGATGGTAAATGTAAAGCAATGGAATGGATTCTCTGATGGTGAAACAATGGGTATGCTTGGGTTCCACGTCGTACTCAACATTGTGCAATTATATATGACGACAATGAGCCATTGGGATCTATATACACTGTGCCTTCCTTTTATAGGGCGAGTTCGTGTCGCCAATGTGCTGCCGCCACTGGAACCTTATGCCGAAGACACCAGACATGGCACCCCATTCAGTCACATTGCACTAACACCGGTCCATCAGTCATGGTGAGCGCTGCAAGAAGTTCCAATTTTAAAGTCTTTGGTATAGTCCACCCGGGGCTGATCCCAGATCTCTAGACCGAACGCTCTAACCGCTAGGCCACCGACTCGGTATGCTCACCAAGAGGCATGTAGACATGTAATATACATGTAGTGTATATATAAATGCACACGTCCATTAAACTCAATGGCTTGTTGGACGCATATAAGCATTAAGAGAAGCCGTATCAATCTTCTATTTTATATTTTCGTTGTTGCAAATGAAAAAAAGAAAAAAGAATTTATATCGGAAAAAACTGAAAAGCAAGCCATTTAAACGAAAAGCGCATATTTGGTTAAAAGTACACGAATATCGATTTTCACAGAAACTGTGTAAAATGGTGATGTTAATAAAGACTGTAAACAACAACAAAAAATATATCTTAAAGCTCTTGGGGGCTTTAAGAAACAATCCTGAATGGGTGACCGATAGAAGCAGATGTTTTGAAGCTATTGGATTTCTGTGGCCTCATAGGACTTGTCACGCAGACCGCAGTAATCTGTGGTTTACATTGTCCTTCGCCCGAAGGGCGACGTGTTTTATTTCTGTTTCCCATTATGGCGTATTGAAAATGCCTTCTGGTACCATCTTCGACAGTGAGAAAGTCTTGTGTGACGGAAAGACATTCTTATTATGACTCCGAAATTGTCACGTAAAATATATTCCAAACTAAACTGATGGTACATGTACATAGTTTCTATTGCAAAAGTCAAACCAATTCACGGTGTTTATGTCCTGTCCGTATTATTCCAATTGTGTAAAAATTCTGTATACATAGATGTTTCAATACATTTTCTAGAGAATGTGTCTTATATGCAGCCTAGGAATTTATGCGCACTATCTTAATCATATACATGTAGTCGCTGCGACATAATGAATTGACTCAGAAATCCATCAATATATCTTTCACATATATGTATGGTATATACACGTAGTAGAGAATATTGCCATGCAGAGACCACATTGTTGATCGCCAGAGATACGGTGTATGGATAATATCTGTTTTAACCCACGGGATATCCGATACAGAGGGTTTTGAGAACATTCGATGCGTTACATGACATCGGCTGGCTTCCAGAAGTGCTTAGTCGTGAGATCAGTACCAAGTTATATAATGTGTAAATAAGTCTATGTTCGATGCATATCCTATCTCGCCCGAATTCACGACACCACTTGATCACATCACTCTATGTATCCCTTGAGATAAGAGAAAACCTACAATAAAACGTTAAAAGTGCTGTATTATATAGCCATAACAGAATGCATCCCTATCATGTATGTATATATGCATATATGTGTGTTTGTGCGTGTGTGTATGTCCGTATTCCCGTCTGTCTGACCGTCGATTTTCTCCGTAAGTGTTCATGCGATAGACCTTACTCTTGAGAGGTTTATTGCCGAGGACCCAAGGCAGTGCACTGTCCAGTATTCGAATACTCAATATGTAAATTTCGCAATTCATGTGAGGAATGGACACTATACGAAGTAGAGGTATGCCTTTTACACCGTCTGTTAGACATGCATTTTTTTCAACGAATAATGCTCTTTTATAGATTGAGGATTCAATGACTTCCTATGTGTAAATATTTATATGTAGTGTTGGGAGAACGCCAGGGGTGTCTTTCAAGAATATTTCACTTATACGACAGCGGCCAGCATTATGGTGGGAGGATCTTCCCACGTGCAACTGGAGAGGAAGCCAGCATGAGCTGGGCATGAACTCACAGCGATAGTGTTGGTGAAAGGCTCCTGAATCAAGTTTATTGCACCAACATGGTAACCACTCGGCCACGGAGGCTTGGGCAAGCAAGTCGGATGGGACTATGCATCCAACTGTTCCACAAAGCAGCAGCAAGCTAAGTTTATTGCAACAACTGAGCCATTGACGTATATTGTCCTACTAGTTACAACCAATCTACCCTACAGTTCCTTTATGGAACAGCACTTAGATCTGTTTAGCACAAAGGAGTATCCCTCAAAACAATTGCCAATTGTCAACAACTTACTAAAGAGGGTGCGCCTTGTCCCCTAAGTAGATTTTGCATCCAGAATGGTGTGACATGCAATCTGTGAGTGTCAAATGAGAAATTCACACACCTGCTAAAACGTCCACAAAAAAAGAAAATAAATAAAAAGCAAAAATAAAAATAAAGTGAAATAAAATAATATAAAATAAAATAAAATAAACGTCTAAACAAAAATCGAAAGTTTGGTTTTCTACAAAACCGTTACTTTAAAAAACTATATCAATTCTCTGAGTTAGGCTTAATTTCACAGCGGCATGTGGTACTGTGTGATGTTGGCAAGTGGTCGGTTTGGGGGTTTCCGTGACTTACTCCGGCTTATCTTCGTCAACCAGGCACTCCTATTATATAATGATTTATAAATCGAGTATTTCAATAACAGTTTATGGTTCGATAACGCAAGCACACCGTACATTTGTTAGGTTTTGTTACTCAGAATTAAACTGAAATACCAAACTTTGTGTATATGAAAAGGACATGGTCTGATTAGAGCGTGAAATGCATCAGTTGGTATTGTTTGATTTACGATCAGGCGTTGTTTGTGGGAAACTAACCTTTATATTCGTTTGGCGAACACGAAACCATTGTTATTCGTTAGGAGATTCTGGGTGGTTGCCTCCTGCAAGGCTTAAGCTGCAGTGCGGAGGGGTTAATATGTGCACGCAAGATGTAATTCTATATCATCCGTCCTTAATAAATGTCAACAGAGCCCAGACTGCACTTAAGGATATTAATATCTGTTTCATGGTGTTTATCGGCATTGTGTATATGTTATGTTGATCGACACCACCCATTGCAAGTTACAACGCATATTGTCTGATAAATGCAACCACTGTATGCTAATCAAGGGCTTCAGATGTATACGATTTCGGCAAGTCGAAGGCATTTTTATGAAGAAGTTTAATTTCAAGTCTATAAATATGACAATCCATTCTACTTTTTCGACAAGTTGTTGTTCGTAACAACGCCATGATTGTCTAATTGTTTTATTTTATCTGGTAACTGACATATAAGCATGCGCTCGTTGTTTTAAGGGGACACAAAACTTTACATCCAACTGACTACGCAGTGAGTTACACTGACACGTTTTGTATTAAAAGAATATATACCATTTCATGCTGAAACTCGGTTTTCCTGAAGTTTTTCAGTTTATCATGTGTATACATTGTACAACAGACTACAGCATATAAAACCAGAGCAATGGCGACACCATGGCAATTTGTCGCTAGTCGGTTAACCTCATTAAGGGTTCTACAACTGTTGATGTAAATGCATAATAAGTAGCAATTTCCACGCTCAATAGTATCATGACTTAAGCAGGATTGGGTAAAAAAAAATGCAGGGTTGCTAATTGCAATTAATCAGACGTCACTGGTCTAAAATGACTCAAAATGATGTGTTGTCATCGCATTTAACAAACAGAAACATGGAAACAATGTTTCGCACGTCGATCTGTTCATTAAATGAGGATGTAGTACACGTAAATATTGTCGTCATCCAACAGGGCAGAGCACTTCCTAGCTTGAAATTGAAATCTCGCGAGACGAAAATAGGTACATGTAGCCAGGATATTACCGGATTCCATTGTGAAAGATTGCACTGAAGGGTATATGGCAACTTTATTGCCTGTTAACAACAGAGTCACATAAGCCAAAATGTGGCCGAAAGGTGGGTGTAAACGGAATTATATATTCACTGGACAACCACACAGAGGCAATAGAATGTGGCTGTAGTTGCGCTTAGGAAGACATATATATTCACTGGACAACCACACAGAGGCAATAGAATGTGGCTGTAGTTGCGCTTAGGAAGACATAAGTACAGAATACTCTGTGTTAAACAAGTAACTAATTGATGTAAGTAAACATCAATGCAACCGCTTACTGGTACAGTGTTCTTCTGATGAGCTGTGAGTGAACAGATTACCGTTTGTATATGTTAGAGACAGAAACAATTGCCCAGGGTTTATGAACTTTGAAATCGATTCATAAATGCTGTCATTTATTAAAAAATTAGTTCATACATTTTACAAGAAATATAAGGATTTTCTTCATCGATTCAATACCATTCTGTGGAAACTGTAACCATAAATATTAAGTGCTGAGTACCGTTAAAAATTTTTCTTTTGAAAGGCAAATAGGGTGACGGTTCGGGTCTCATGGGCTATTCTTCATCTCTCTCGCTAGAACAATATTTGAAGTATTGCATGCAAAACATAGCAGTGCCACGTCCTCTATTTCGTTGTCAAATGGTATACGTCTGAGAAAAAACGTTAAATACTTTAGGTTTTTTCAGCGTGCTTTGACAGTGAAAAGTAGGTTAAACAGCCTCTTAACACAAGGCGATGGGAGGATGGGGACAAATAGCCGACCTGGTTACTCTGTCGTGACGGTTCAAACTGTAACCACGCACTATAAGCTATCGACACTTAAACCAGGCTGTTTTTTGAGCCATTATGAATCTTGGTTGTCCTCTTGGTTTTATGCCCGTCATATATCATATTGCCCTTTGACTGAACCTACATTTCTCCTTCGACCATTGCTTTATGATATTTATTTATTTCAATACAGTTTCAATACGCCGAACATTTCACTTATACCAAGACATCCAGCATTATGGTGAGGAGTTACCGATTTTCCCACGTACGACCAGAGAGGCAATCTGACGTTACCACAGATAACCGAATAGAGTGCTGTAACAGATAGGGATGAATATCAAATTTCATACTTTCCTGCAGACACAATTGTCTACATTGCCTCAGCTTTAGGAAACCAGGATAATATAAATCTGAGTGAAATGAAAAATAGAAATTTTCCACTCAATAATGTATGGAGTGACGGGAAATGGTGGGGAATGATTAGGGTAGCCGGGTTTATATTGGAGCATGCCCATCCGCAAAAAGCTACGGTGACAGAAATATTACCGTATAAAGCCAATGCATAAATCTGATGCCCATATTGAGCGTTCTTCATGCCTAACATGGAAGCAGGCATTTCAAGGAGGAAACGCCTAAATGTGTGAAGTGATGTGCAAAAGATGGATTGTTTGATTGCTATGTCTGCCCACAGACCGTTATTAGAGCCGTCTTTTACCCAGGGCGAGGAATTCTGTTTATCATTTCCTTCGTCATAAAGTGACAAATTCCATGTGTTCATTACTTTGACTAGGCAGCCTTTGGCTACAGCAGACTTGTGCAATTTTGAAACTTCTCCTCAATTTTGTGCCGGGGGTTGCTTCTTATTACTTTCCACTTAAGTTGCAGTTATTTCTTATGAAGTGAGTTGCATAACGCCCCGTTGGCGCTTGTCACTTATGGGCAAGGAGCGCCTGCTTCATCTACGGCGACGCCAGCAGGCTTCATTATATAAAACTGATTACAATCTCCAGGGACATCGGGCGCTATAACACTCGGCTTAAGACAAGGAAATCTTCATTAGCGTGGCCACGATATCCGCACATTATCACCCAACGTATAGGTTTTACTTACAGCCGGTTGCCGAATGTCTTCAACGGTATATTTCCCGTTCCCTCAAAGCATTCGTCCAACGAGTATCGCCCTGAATACGTTCAGGAATAACTCTTTATTACTGTATTCATCGATGCTGTTTGCTACAGTACTAAGTTTGAAATATCTCAGATATGTTAAACCGAAGTGCCAGGAGTAAACCACCGACCTATGCTGGTTAAATTTTCTACGCGAGACACGTCGTATATGATCTCCACATACTTCATGCAAGACCACATATTCACTAGTGCTCTCTGAACGACATCAGCAGACTGTTATCAAACACGTCACGTCTGTCCTAGCCATTGAAAGACAAGCGCCTTAACAAATCGGCCATTATGAGCTCCATGTTCAAAACTGTTGATCCACGTCAAGCGTAAGAGGGTATGCCAACAACAATAGCAAAATAGGGCTTGGTTGAGTATTTATAGAAATGGTAACCAGGACGGTGTTCAGTATTGGTATACTTTCCCACAGAGATGCCCAGGGGATAAACATTAATTTCAAAACGTCCAGTCCCAAAGTAGATTTTATTTTTCAGAGCATATCCAAGGATGCAACAGGAACAGTTCAATTCACGAGTCATTGAAATAAAAATCATTTTTAATTTTAATATTTCTCTTATTAGTATCCCCAAAGATCGTATACACGTGGGTCTTGTTTCTTTCAAACGACAGGGGCACTTCAGCCAAGTAACTTTTTACTCAAATGTTGGCAATGTTTAAATGCATTTTTTTCGTGTCAGAAATTGTAGACTTCTCTTGCTGTGGACACGTACACCTTTCAGGCGCACGGTTTGATGTAATTTCTGCACGGCATATGTAAACTCTCCAGCAGGTTACGGCTTCACAGGCTCCGCCAGATGCATTTTGGTTTACGGCTTAACACATGCAAACGGGTATGTCTGGTGAAATAAAAGGATAATAAACCTATTAGGTGTTTGGTGGGTCAGACTGCAGGCTTTAATTATAGAGGGTAGCACATCAGTGCGCCGCGTCTCCATATCACCCTGTGCGCTATTGTAAGTTAACTCACGTCGACGTACCCTTTCTTCAGTACCACTCTTCCTACAGCATTGGATTTATTCATTCAGAATATACATGTGATGCTTTAAGAAGACGTACACATGCTCTGTAGCATGTTTTCTACATCATCTGCCTGTCTCATACTGACAATACACGGAACATCTTCTTTGACTCATCGTTTCCAATAACACCACAAAACATTGGACGGGTCGGTCGTACACATCCAAGCGTAGAAATCGGCAATTTTGTTAATTCATCGAAAAGGGTTCCACCAATTACCGTTTGTCCTGGTGTCAGTGCAGCGCCTCACATAGGGCCTCAGTGGTTGGTGAAAGGGTATGGCCGGATGGGGTACCATTGTCAGATCTCTTTGGCATCGTGTTCCAGAAAAACCTTCATTGCCAAATAAACCATTTTTGCTCCCCCCCCCCCCTCAATAGAAAATGTTTCTGTTATATTTATTCATTTGCAAAGTTACTCATTTAAAACTTTGCCATATATTTCGTGCATCGTTTACCAACTATCAACTTTAAAAACAGGCTGCGATATGTAGTAAAAGTCGATGTCGTGTTATGTACAGCTCATACTAAAAGTAGTATGACCAAGGCGCGGGCCGACAGGCAGGCAGGTAGGCAGACCGAGAGACGTACAATGCTGATTGTTGCATCTATAAAAGAAAAAAGACGTTCCAGTGCACGTCTAGAATCGCCAAACGCCACGTACTGTTCCCCTCGCTTCCCCTACATTGCCCACACATATCGAACACGATACGCTCATCTGTTCTTTCTACGCCAAGCACGTGTTGGGTTCATATACCCAGCTGACAAGGTTGGACGTCCCTGAAAACCATAGTTAAAATGTGGATGTGTTTTCTCAGATGTTTGTAATTGACCAACACCAATCCGCGCTTATGAGGTTTAGATTTAAAGTTCCCAGAAGTATCCCATTGCCCTACTGACCCTCTTCCCGAGCACACCCACTCCTGTAGATTAAGAAAGCCCGTTCATTTTTAAACTTCAGTCATTTAAGTAACAATTAATAATATCATACGCTATTAAAAACAAACACAAAACAAGAACCTTCAAAAAGGAAATGCAAAAATTGGTATACATACGATCTGTCGACGAGTGGTTTTTATATCAAACAGTGAACTGTCTCTCCAGGGCCTCTGTTTGCCGAAGCTTTCTTAATTTACGTTGCGTGTACTTAAATGCCATGGCGAATTTGTCGCTGCCCTGGAAGTTACGTGCACGTATCGTAACGCTAAGAAAGCTTCGAAAAACCGGTTACAGGTCGACGTGCAAAATGATAGTGGGAGCCGCATTTGTCATATAGTTTCCGGGTCATTACGCTTAATTTTTATCGAATATTAAATCTTATAGAAATTGTGTAGCACCGAGCTAAGGGTTACGGTACACGTAAATCTCAGGCGCATAAAATACAGTTAAGCAATCGCTTTCAACAGACCGCTACTACAGTCTACTGAACGGCTATTCGCTCATGAAATAGAATCAAGGTCTATGTGAATTCTGCATTGTAAAAGGCTATTGGAGAATGCTTTTGAGCCGTTCACAGTTAAGCCTTAACGCCACTAAAGGCGACTAAGCCTTTATATGTGAACAGAAAACGGATGACACGTTAGCAAAGGAATTGCGAAAGCGTTCAAAATTCGTTTGGAACTGGATGCAAATTCTTCCACGCTTCGTTTAACAATTCTATCACGACATGTCTCGCTTAATAATTATTCGACATTGTCATTGAGGTTTTGGTCCCGCGCATCGCGTCTCTCCTTGCACCACGACTAACCGTGAACCAAATGCAAACAATTTTCTTGGTTGTAGTCTGTGAAAGGCATTGTGTGAGGGTCAGCCGGCCTGACGGTTCAGGAGATTGTTAACGCCACCGTGCAAGAGAGCCACCAAGAGCTTTTCATGTTATCTTCACCCATTTGAGGGTGTTAACAAAGTAAACAAGGCAACGCGTTAATTTGGACAGCATAAAGCATGACCCCTGCACATGTATACGCATTTGTTGGCTACTCTCTGATGTTATCTTATATTTTGAACTTTTCCAAAAACCTTTATCTCATAATAAACCGTGGCCTAGGAAAAAGGCCTGGTTTGATAACTTCCCCTTTAACGTAAACAATGCTGCCTGTCTCATTACCCTCGTTCATTTTTCTAAATCATCCGTCATTCAGCAGTGTTGTGGGGCTGTTAATTTATCTCAAGGTTACCACCATCGCACATGTAGGGCCTATGTAAATGACCTGTGGGTAATAGAGATCTATTATACAGTGTGCAAGCAAAGAGGGAATAATGGCTCACAGGGCAACGTTCATGAATATGCATGCAGTTTATCTCTGAATATAGTTTCTCTCGACCCGTTTAGAGGGATTTATTTGGTGACTACAAATTATGCTAATAATTGTTCACTCTCATTGTGAATCTCTCATTAACATTAATCCAATTACGGTAATATAATCTTTCTTAATACACTGGTCGAAAATTGAGAAATATGATGTGGTTTTTACTCAGTTGGTCGTGACTTTGGCACATATTTGAGCTCAAAGTAGGAAAGGAGTCAGCTGCCACGCTCGTGATTAACGAACATTTGTACATGTCGGCCTATTGTTTGAGAGGAAAGATGCTCAGTCAATAATCTCAATTTGTCTCAGCAATCAACATTGCGAAAGCTGCATTCGACCGTGTGACGTCAGTAGTTATGGACCAATCCAAAAAATATGTGGAAATAAATGTATGTACCGGTATCTCAGTATATTTGTTGACATATATACCTGCTGGAATGAATGAATGAATTATCCTGACTTAACGCCGCTTCTGGGATATCGCAGCCACTTCGTAAAAAGAACATGAAGAGATAGAAAACGGTCTTCCATTTCATAATCATGAGAACATCCAAAATAAAACAATAATAGTCGGACATCTTTAAAACAAGCTAAAATAAGCAACTGCTGCTTGACCTGATGCCTTGTCCAACACGTAAATCGGACCGAAGATAATTAGCCCGTTGCTCCTTCCTCAGTTTGTGGTGGCGTTTTGTGGGGAAAGATGGTATAACGTATTACCCATGTGTTGCAAAAGAGCAATGGTCAATTCAGCTTGTACCCGAGCGTCCACTGCGCGGTAAAAGTTATCTTTGACGTTATTCACTTTGGGATGTTAAAACTTTAAATGTAAGAAAGCATGGTGGCAGTATATCAACTTCCATGTGAGTTGGTATATTTTAATGTCTTACGTTGTGCCTCTTACTTACCACAATTTAACGTGAAGACATGGCGTGACTGTGGGGAAGTAAATTTCGGCGACAGTGTGTAGTCCACATACTAACAGGTATACGTTTCCATTGCCATTAACGTCGAATATCAACACTAGTCCTTGGGACAGACTGAAATGTTCCGGTCAACATGACATATCCCGGGATTCAAGACATATAACATTTCCAAGTAACTCACGTAACAATTGCGAAAGTGAATACACCGAATCACATTCGCCAAACTGATTTATTTATTTATTTGATTGGTGTTTTACGCCGTACTCAAAAATATTTCACTTATACGACGGCGGCCAGCATTATGAAGGGAGGAAATCCACGGCCTTCCGCAGGTTGCTGGCAGACCTTGCCAATTTGAGCCCATAACCACAATGCTTGTGGCGTGATTTTCAAGTTTAAGTTTAATCGTCATTCTCAGTTGTCGCAGTGTGAATGTGATAGATAGAAGTCCAGTGATCGTTTGTTCTCGACGTGCATATTAAGCAAGTGATGGATGCATTTTGTCTGTGTGCACGAGTGACTGGTGGATGCAAGTCGCGCACAATTAACTGGTGTGTGCCTACACAGATTGCGCAAGTAGCTGATGGATGTATATGTATGTGCATAAGTTACTGGTGGATGTATATTGTCAGTGTGCATAAGTTAGTGTACAGACGTAACTGGTGGGTGTCTCTATACAGTTAGCGTGTATAAATTAAATTAAATAAAATCCACTTTCCAAATGACATCTGCCAATCTTGTAGATATTTCACTCATTCGAAGGCGCCCAGCATTATGGTGGGAGGAACCGGGCAGAGCCCGACGGAAACTCACGACCGTCCGGAGAATGCTGGTAGACCATACGGTAGGCGAGGAAGTCAGCATAAGCTGGATTTGAACTCTCAGCGGTCGCACTGCTGGGAGGCTTCTGGGTCAGTGCGCTGGGCTAGCGCGCTAACCGACTGAGCCACGGTGCCCCCCAGAAAACCGTACAGATCAATACAAAACACTTCGTGATTAATGAAACGTTTAGATTTCTTACACCATACAGTATTTTGTGATTAAATTTACATGTGTTCGTTAATTCAAAACCACCTGGTACTGGTAAATATTTATTTATTTATTTATTTATTTATTTTGATGGTATTTTGAAGAATATTTCACTTATATGCTCAAATGTAAGTGTACACCACTGATATCGATATATTGGACCGTATATGTGGATTATATAGAGATCGCCACACACATATTAACGATCCACGGTGCACTTGGTGGCACCCACGGCCTATACTCTACTGCCGGCTAAAGAAAAAAATAACTGGGGAACTACCGTAGTGCCGATTTTAAAGCGATAATTCATCTAACACATGTGCAAACACATGCAAACGATAGAGCCCATTTCGCCCTGTTTCACAAGTCACTGGGTGAAATTCCGGTAAAACTTAAGACAACCCAGATCGTATTTTCCTTTGCTTCATTCCCGGAGATTTAACTATGCAGCTGCTTTTCTTCGGTGGCAGGAACCTATATTGTGTGTTTCCGGTGGGCTAAAAGACCAACCGACTCTGACGCATTAGCTTTTCTCCAGAGCCGCGGCACTCATCCGCATTACCATTGTACCATGGAGACGGTAATTGCCTCGAGCTATGGAACTGGACTGCGCAAAAAACAGCGTGTCTTGAGCAGCCATGGAAACAGCCTGGGCCGAGGAGATTACAGTAACAAACCCGATCAGGAAGAAGCACAAAGACAGCAAACCGCTGCCATTAAAGTTGAAACCAACTTTCCAATAAAATTTGATGGGCATATATTGATTTGGCGCCGACTTTTTTCTGTCACGGTTTAACCTCTTTTGTCGGTATTTCCGAACGTAGGTTTAAATAAGATTTTGTTTGCTCGCGCATTCAGACAAGAGCTACAAATGTCTACATTATCGCCAGGACGGATTTGGTTTATAAAGAGGCATCGAAGGTCTTTGGCCCTTTGAGCGTAAACGCATAGTATAGCTTTGCATTACAGTTACACATGTACTTCTTACCAAAATCGGACGAGATCTTCGTGATTAAGATAAACAGTGATTATTACAGTTGCCTTAATAATAATGGCAGTACTATTTGTTCATTTTTCTT
Organism: Acanthopleura granulata; assembly: GCA_016165875.1. NCBI lineage: Eukaryota > Metazoa > Mollusca > Polyplacophora > Chitonida > Chitonidae > Acanthopleura > Acanthopleura granulata. Next base: position 31,165,359 of record JABBOT010000003.1, read on the forward strand.
GAATTAAAGTTGGCTGAAAACAGAATTAGATGAAAATAGTAGAAGACAGGAATTGACAATGTTTGAAGAAATGTGTGGTATAAACTGTATAACGATCGAGGCTGGTATTTATGCTTTTCGACATTTGCTTTCTTTTTGATAAATGTTGTCTCACTCAAGCAATATGCTACAGACATTCGAAACAGCGCAATCTAAGTTTACTGAAACCAGCTCAACCAGTCACCAGCCTAATGTTTCTAATAACCAAGGAAAAGAACTTCGGATTTTTAAACTTATGATAAACGGCTGTTTAAATCGCTTTGTCTGTGTGTCTGTCAATCGGTCGGTCTGCCAACCTTAAATTATGACAACTTATTTATTTATTTACCAGACTGCTGTTTTACGCCGCACTCCAGAATACTACAGTTATACCACTGCGACCAGTGCTACGATGGAAGGCAACTGGAAGGCGGGAAACGCACGACGATGCGCAGGTTTATCTTTAGCATCTTTTAGTCAGTCACATTTTTGACAGAGTACCAGGCAACGCAGACTTCATGCGGGATGTTGCAACTAGCAATAGCCAATTTGCTCTTGCAATTTGCCTTTGTTATTTTTTTAGTAGTGAGACTGAGTTAAGGGTTGATCTCAGACTTATCGTAAGCGAGCGATGTAACGCCCTACACGATCAAAGCGGGATGTAAACCTCTGGTTGAACATTGGCTTTGATAATTGCTGATGAATGAGACATCAAGCACAGCCAGCACTTGGAGAGAAAATGAAACATGTGTCAAAACTGGACATTGAACTATTGCAACGATATTGGTCTCGCCACCGACGATGGCAAAGGGAATTTCTCCGCAGACGACACAGAATATGAAATTATTCCGCTTCATGCCACGTTGGTCAAAGCCATGATCTGTCAATGGAGGCCTTGATCTGTTTACGCTGTGCAGGATAATACTGACAACGTGGTATTTATCAAAGATCGGGAAATAGGTTTAGCAGCGATTTTGAAACACGACTGAGCCACCTCATCGTGGACGAAATCAGGCCTCCCCGTCTCAGGCAGTTATGGGCGAACTGATTGGCAATGTCTTTGCTATTCTGACGGCAGATCAATATAATTATCTGATTCCCTTTTGATCACTCTCCAATTGAGTCGTTCATCATAGAGACGTCGCACCTAACGGTTCATATAGCTGTCACGGTGACCCGTGTCTTGTGGGTCAGCCGACCTCGAGGCTGACACTTTGAGGCGTGACGCTTCAAATGGATGGTCGATCTTGTGCTAAGGAAAAACACAGTGAATGTCATCTTGAAAGGTATCATATGTCACATTATAGAAACCTGACCAAAAAAAGCCTGATTATGGAATGTAACAATGTTTGACTTTTTACTACTATGTTTCATTTCAGGTCCTCGTTAGTGTGCATGTATTGAACGCGTTATAAAAACATATCGAGGTTACTCCATCATTATTCCGGAAATGATTGTCTCGAGGATGTCGCGCCTGCCTGTATAATTTAGATTTTCCTCGCTTCGTTCTGTCTGCATTTTTGCCCCCCAAAAAAACAAACAAAAAAAACCTACATGGTTTGTATTGATATTATATAATGAAAAGATTTGCCTTGGTGTGAGCAAATAGTTAGTTTCTCTGAGCTTTTCATTTGAATCATTGCTACTGTACAATTAATTATGTGTTAAAAATGACACAAATGGCTATAGAAATAATACCAGCGCAAACCCTCCAATTGAGAACACATTGCTTGTTGAACGTCTCCTGCAAGGAAAAATAAAAAAAAAGATATTATTTCAGATTTATTTTCAGCATTTACTTTTGATGTTTAAGTACATTTAATATTCTCTTGCTCTTGGGAAGCTTAAAGAGCCCCATTAGGACATGTCTTTTGAAGATGAAACTTGACATAGGAAGAAGAATGTATCTTATCTGTATCAAGTCACTTAGTTGATTCTTTCATCTTATTTTAATTGGTTTCATTTACAATTTTGGTGATGCCAGGAGTTGGTCTGAACAAGAAATGCACGAAATTCCTTGGGGAGAAAAGTGTGACTGGCGGAAATTGGCGCTTCCTCAGATCTGTTAGTTACTGGAGTCTCACGAAATGTATCAACGCCTCTTCCAGGAGACGGGCTCTTCAGCGATAGCGGGCTTCCCTCAGGCGCACCGAGTCTACATTGAAATAAAGCCAAGGAAAATCAATTTTGGCTTGGAAAGAACATCACTGTGTTCCTTGGATCGACCTCTCGGGTAACATTTCAGCACGGAGGTTAGTTGGTATCTGGGGCGATGGTCAATGCTATTAACAATCCGGCAGATGCTAGACCCCTCCGTTAACGATCTGGGTGGACAATCACTCAACACGCTGACCAATTTGATGTTCATGAGTCACGACAACTGCTGAACATACCCTAATGATTATAGTTACGGGGACATAACTCAATAACTCTTCCATTCATACAAAACACGCTGTTCAAACAGAGCAAGTGGCCATCTACAACGGCCGTTCCTTTAGGCTATTTTCTTAAGTTAACGTCAACACACGTAAGAGACCCGTACAATTCAGTTTGTGAAGATACTTCCTGTAGTCAAGACACGGGGATAGGCCTTGTAGCTTATATCCCCCGGGGCTAATTTTGGAGCTGGAGCAATATTCTTAGAAACTGTGCCTTGGGTGACACCTTGCATAACCTGACTGACTTCCAGGACCGCAACAAGACTGGCGAAGCTTCGTGTAGTCATTGATGTTTATAGCCTTCCCTATAGAAGAACTCAATAGGAAGAAACCCTTAAACTGCCAACGCTTTTCAGACAGTTCTGGCTGCTGGAGAATCTGGTATTAATAGTCTATTTTCTCCACAGTGCAACTGGTAATATTCTTACTAAGGGTGACATTGAATCTGAAGCCTCGTGTAATGGCTGACTGCCGTTATAGCACATTGGCGGCATGTCTAATATCAGCTCCCTGTGGTAACAGCGTTAAAGATTTTCGATAAACAGCATAACTTTAACATAGCAAGACCTTAGCATATACCCTCCAAGAAAAATTGCTTGGGGAATCACTTGTATCGCTTGGGCTCTGTCATCTCGACCAAGTTATCGGTTGGATCATGGAAGATGATATTGTACCTATGTGCGACATTTTTCATATTTTCCAAATTGCTGGACTTGGGAAGGGCATGCATTACGGAATTCTCTGTCGAAAGTATGCACATTAACGCAGCTAGAAACTCCCTACTGGGGTATTAATGAATTTAGTTCCTTTTGACGGCATTCTCGCCGGTAGCATATGAAAAAGTCCTCCTATCGTCCCGACACATTTACTAGCATCATTAATGTCCGCTATGTGTTTAAGGCACAAAGGCACACTTATTCGGCCAAAGACAGTTCATTGAAGGTGGGATTTAGTACGCGGGGAGCTGGCAGAGACGCTTAAGTCTGCCGAAGTACATATAATGGTTCACCTTTCATGTAGACGTCTCCCTTTGGCACTGTCAACCGTAGTATATAGTTCTGATGTCTGTGTTCTGCGAAGTCCACTCTTATTATCCAAGACTGATACACATCCTCTGTAATTATAATGTTCTATTGATGTTCTGTGTTGTTAGAATGTTCGCTGATGAATAAACACATTACTGAGACCCAGACGAAGCCTTAGATATATCCGCGACTCACGAAAGGCCTTTGGGAGCATTTGCACTAGTTCTCCCTGAACTATATTCCTATCACATTGCTTTTTTTCGCGTACAAAGTTCAGTATCGGCTTTACGGTTCGTTGAGATGAGACATATCCCCCATTTACTGAAGATCTTTTCGAGTGAGTCCTTGAGGTTTAATAATGTCGTACTTAACAATTTAGTAGTCATATGACGACAACGAGTCCTTCTGGTGCTTGCATATAGTGTGTCTTCTTGTGGCAGGGCGACTCCATGCCACCAAAGTGCTGCCTCCACTGTAACATCATTCCGAAGACACTAGACATGAAAGCCCACCCATGACAGCACTATGAGGGCATTTTTGAGGTGGTCCAAATTGTCACCGATTTATTGAGGTAGTTCAAGTTTTAGTGTGTACTGCCGCAGATTGTTTCAGCGCCCCAGAAAGGTTTTCTTCTATTTGGACAAGTAAACCCCATTGCAGCATTCCCATTATATAGCACAACGTATCTAAGTCATGGAATACCCTTCAGATCAAAACCATTCGTGTATTGTTTGCAGGCACTCTTTTGCTCCATGATACAATACGTCAGAAATTTCAGTGATTCCGCCAGGCAAATATTAGACAGAATACACGACCCACTCGCTAAATTCGGGCCGACTCAAACTTTTCCTTTCACGAACTCTGAGGACCTTTTTTAACAAAAATGAAACCTCCAGGAAACTAGTCGAAACTGGTGGAACCAGAAAATTTTTTAGGGTTATTCAGCCGATTGACCGTTGTTTTTGTCGCAAGAATACAAGGCCCATTTGCGGTACCCAGCTACATCACCCATACTCATGTTAGTTTGGCTTTAACAACAAACTAGGTCATTACATATCGCACTATCACAAATCACTGAGCGGCTACAGAGTGGTACGGCTTTTCAGTGAGAAGAAAATTTATAGGTAGAGTTTATTTAGCTGGGAAAAAGCAAGACAAGAAATTTGTCCAAATTTACTGTTTGACTGGGGTATAAAGAGGATAACCTTCAGTGTTCATGGTTTACGCAAAGTACATTACATGCTGTTTTTTTTTTTCGGATAAACATTTTGATGACAGTTTTAAAATATAACATGACGCAGGACATGAATAGGACAAAAAGTTGATATAAAACTAAGGCGGTTAATATGAAAAACTTTCTTACAGGAGGTAAAACGAAGTAGAAAATGAATCTTTAATTAAAGGTGTTATGATTTAATAAGAAAACATCTAAGAGAAAATATTTATCATTTGAAATATTATACAGCGTACTCAGGAATATTTCACTTACAGACGAAGGCCAACATTAAGTAATTGTGGAAAGAAACCGGATATTTTCCAGAGGAAAGCCAGAGCCATTCGGAGGTTGTAGGCAAACTTTATTGCCACTGATAGAAGAGGAAGTAGGCCTGCGTCGACCAGAGCTGGACGTGAACTCTCAGCATTCACGCTGTTGAGAGGCTCTTGGGTCATTGTGAAATATTGATATTTATCATGACTTAAATATTTGATACTTTTAACAGTAAATGCAAGATAATTTCATACTACAAACTTAGAAGATTTGGCCATTAAAAACTCCTGGAATTTCATATTATTATCTTCCTATGGCTTACTATTATTACGGTTTTTTTGAGGGGGGGGGGGGCAAATACACAGATGCTGCATTCATTATTTGACTTGTTCATAAAGCCTGGCCCACCTAAGGAGCGGTTTGGTAAAAATAAATTCACATAATTTGTGAGTCCTTAATTCCTTTGAATTGTCAGATCCCTACATGATACCGAAGAATTTTCTAGCTGTTTCATCCATTTCCAAGATTTTGGTCCTGTTGTGAACATTGGCAGGCTACCTGACTTTACAGAATCATATGCATGTTTAGTATACTGTAAACTGAAACTTAGCATGTAGTAATTAACTTTTCTTGGGGAAATCAAATTTTGATTTGTTCCGCCCAATTTAAAAAAAAATGTCTTCTTTATTCTGCTATAGATTTAACCCAGCTATTCTGTCGGCTCAGTGAAACGTGCCTTGCTTTCAAAATCTAGTGCTTGTAGAATGCTTATTTCCAGATGTAGTTTAAGAAAATCCAATGTTGAAGTCGGCTCAAACATTCCCTTAAGCATCCGAATCCACGATATGACCACATGAAAGAGAGTTTCTAACAAAACTTCCCTTTAAAGACCATCCTCAGCTTTATGATCCTGTAATTGCACTACGCAATAACCAGACCCTTTTAAAGCCATCAGGTTCTAGTTAAAGTCTTTGGTATGACCAGACCCGACCTTGAACCTGGATCTCCCAATCTTGAGGAGGACGCTCTAAACACTAGACCACGGATGAGGTAAAATCTTTTCGAGGATTTGTACTAGTTCTCTCTCCGAACCAATACTATCAACAATTTTTGGCCTTTCATGTTGGTTTCTTGGACTTTTACTAACTGATATACCTAGTTTTGCTTTGGGAACATCAACAGAGCCTACTATAACCGCATATTTTAAGTAGAACTATTGATGTTACTCCATGGAATATTTAATGGCAACAAATAATAAATGTTTAGATCACCCAAACTGATACCGCCAAATAAATACATTAAGAAAGTTTATACATTTCAGTGTATATGTTCACAAGAAACATTTCTTTTATCTGGTAGGTGAGTCGGCGTGGGTGGGTGGAACTATAATCCGTAACATTTTCTTCCATCCAAATTTGTAACTCTTCAGATTGTATGTTTTAAGTCCCCACACCCATCTGCCCTTACATTTCAAGCAATGCAATTGTACCGGTCTCTGCTTTTGCTGGCCGATTATAGACCTCTGTCGCCAGACAGATTTAATGCCGCATTGACCGAATACATCACTTGTTCATTTCCAGAGCTCCATTCTTTCATCCATCGCGGTAAATGTGGCACTGATTGTTCTCTTCTCTAACGAACCTCCAATGTGGTACATTTCCATATCATTAAACGCCATTGGCTCAATCAGCCCATTCTATTAACTCCACTCAAGCAATGTGGAGCAAAAGAACTACACTGGCAACGCCGCATTTTCAATGCAGATGGCCCATAACTAAGTTTTGCATGAACGTATATTTGAAGAATTCTATACTGGATAGATAACAATATACCCGTCAGCTGATACATGCGAGATCACTGCACAAAGAACGTTACTTTATTATGACAGTTCGGTCTTGGAGCGGAACATTAAATTTTCCCACATTTACAGCCTCTTTTAATATGGTGGTGATTTTCCGTGTTGTTGATTGGTACGAAGCAATGTCGCAGAATTCATCCTGTTTTGGAGCAGTCCTAACTAAGCATATCACGATGCCTGCGCTGCATACACACCATGCCATAGCCAAAACAAACGTCCTCCTTCTTGAAAGCCGAATTCGTACAGCTTATGTAAATATTCATCGATTGGCCTCTAATGAACCGAGGGGGCTAACGCCTTCACGGTCACTTCTACACTCATAGTCTGACGTCATGTGGCGCAGTGCGGATCCACTAACATGACCTAGACATCGATGAGTTTTTTTAGAATCCAGTCTATAAGTATGTCAAGTTATATTCGTCGTTTTGGAGAACTGAAATGTCAAAAGGTGCATGATAACTTACTTAATTTAAACGCTTTACATTCTTCAGTGCCCTGACATTTTCTCTTTATAGAACAAGTTAGATTGCCTGGCTATAGTTACTTAGATTTCGAATATATCACAAACAGACCTTGGACCTTTTTATTGATAACATGTAGTGCCAAGTTACGAAAAATGTCCTACAAGAAGTTTGGAAAGTATTTCGCGTAAAAATAGATAACCCTTCTCCGAAAGAGGCTATTCTGGATATGTTTGAAAGTTTTTGAATCATGTACATATAGATAGGTGAGGCTGAAGCCACACTGCTCTCCATCGCCAGTCTAAAAATAAGACATACTTTAATGACAAAATAAATTTCAGCAGTGTCTTGATTATAGATATAAGATGGATATCAGAAGGATCTGAATTGCTTCACCCGAAACAGAGACACTATGCTTATATGCTTAGCCAACAGCAAAATGCTTTAATAGAAGAGATACCAGCGAATATATAAAGAGCATCATGGGATACTTTCCCAGAGTGATCACTGCCAAGGCGTGACTTGTGATATGTCTACCTTTTGGCTTTTGCTTGTGAAAAAGCAAGCCGAACACCTGGTCTAAGCCAAATGAGTTAAATTGCACCTAGAATGTCTCACGTTCCTTTCTTCGCAAAGTGATGTATCGATGACTGACTGTTCAAGGCTTTTTCGTACAATTTCTGACTCTTTCACTGCCGTATGCCTCTTTTCTAGAGAACATGAAATGATACATAATGGTGAATAACTCAAATGATATAATACTTCTTTGAAACATACTGTGAATATGCGAACCTAGATCCTAGGATGTAAGCTACAAGAACAAGACTACAGATATCTACCATCAATCCATAGAAATGTATTGTGAAACTCACCCATATCACCTCCACTAAAGGCTCAAATTTCTCTATTTCAGAAGAGATAAGTCCCTCTTTTGAAATCTTGACGTGGTGTCGTGTGGCCTTTATGTCAGACAAGTTTTAAGGTTTTAGTACGAGATTCGCAGTAATTTAACATTTACGCCTTTCTCCTCTCACCCTGAACGCAACCTGTCCTAAACAGATTAAGTACTTCAAGGAATCTGTGTGTATCAACTGTACACACACCTCTGCACACTTGACCCTGGTATATCAATGCTTTGGAATACAATACATGTACTTCAAGTCGCCTGAATCACTCCGAGCTTAGATTTCATCTGGTTACTGATGTATAACGACAGTATTTATACGTGGTAGGAAGGAGTAAATTGCTTCAATGACTGATACAAGCCCAACATGGAAAAAAAGACCCCAAAATACACAACGAGTGCTCTGTGTAGTGAAATCTAATATAACTATCAATTGCTACTGAATTGGCCTCTGTGGGTTGATTTGAGATAAAACGTATATAGGTACAAAGCTTTACAAATATCCTAGCATTGAAAATTTATTTATTTATTTGATTGGTGTTTTTACGCCGTACTCAAGAATATTTCACTTATTCTACGACGGCCAGAATTATCGTGGGAGGATACCAGACAGATCCCGGGGGAAACCCACGACCATCCGCAGGTTGGTTGTGGACCTTCCCACGCACTAGTACTGCAGAGTGTACTGACTTGTGCTAATGTTGCTGTACAAAGCTTTTAAAATGAAGAAACTTTCACATGATCGTCCCCTACCTTCCAACTGCTGTTCACCATGCAACTGTCTGATACCTAATTATTCTATGTATATGTATATGGTCAAAGGTCAACTTGCCCGAAGAAATACAGATGTATATCTAACAGCGACAATAAGAATGTCTCACAGAAGTTAAAGGAAGGGAAAAAACAAATGTACTTGTATGAGAAGATTGAAATAAAAACATTTCCTTAAAATGCCATCCATGTATACTTCATAAACATGATTTATGTGAGCACACCTCAGGTGTTATAGAAGTGATTGAGTCATTTTATCCCGTAGCAAATCGGCCAAGGAATGCAGTATGATCAATATTAATCTACCCACATGCTCACAATTGAAGACTCCATATTTCGACTCCATACTCCATAGCAATAAACCCGAGAGTTTAAAATTGATTTAAACTGACGTTCTGCCTCGTTGTCCATGAACAATGTCCCAAATTTTCGGTCATTGCCTAATTACTCGACACTGCACTGATACACAACCCCAATGTCCCAGCCTAATCTTGTCAAAACAAATGGGTCTAGTACTGTCGAGAGAAACGATGCAAGGGCACAATCAGTGAAACTGACATGTTGCAATGGGTAGTCATTGCATATGTCCATAGAAATTTAACAGGTTCTTCTACGTCATAGTTGTGATCTTTCTCATGGGTAAAACCATAATTAGTTATTCATTCATTTATGGGTTCATTAATTCAGTTCCGAAAGTTTTCTTGCCGAAGTTTACTTTAAATACGCTTTCTTGTTTTCCTTGACTTATTCAATTATATTTATTCATTGGATTGCGGCTTAACGCAGCATTAATGATATTCTCACTTCAGGGAGATAGCAAGATGGCTTTAAAGTATCCGGGATAGGGGGCTCCTTGGCTCAGTTGGTTAGCACGCTAGTGCAGCGTAATGATCCAGAAGCCTCCCACCAATGCGGTCGCCGTGAGTTCAACTTCAGCTCATGCTAGCTTCCTCTCCGGCCGTACGTGGGAAGGTCTGCCAGCAACCTGTGGATGGTCGTGGGTTTCCCCCTGGCTCTGTCCGGTTTCCTCCCACCATAGTGCTGGCCTCCGTTGTATAAGTGAAATATTCTTGAGTACGGCGTAAAACACAAATCAAATAAATAAATAAACTGAAGTATCGGGAGGGTTCAAAGCATGGTATCCCAACTATGTAATAGTTACAGTGCAGTGCTCGGCCCAGTCTCGCCTCAGACCGTTGGAATGTGTCAGGAAATTTAGTAGACAATCAAATAACTCGTGATAAATTCCAGTATCCATGTACCTTATAGTTGAGAGTTTTTTCTTTGAAAAAGGCAAATATTTTCCCATTTTTCATTGTATAGATATAACCCAACGGTCGTTGTGGAAGCAAGTCCAGAGATATCCGGCTAGCAATTAACCTCTTTACCGGTACCGAGCGATATGGAAATATCGGATTTGCTGAACTAATAGAATTTATAAACAGCCTTGAAAAACAACGAACATCAAAAATATTCCTCCTGCATCTCTTGAATGAAATCCTAGCAATCCACCTTATCACGTCTTGCGTGATGTGCATTCCCCAGCAAAACACGTATGTACTGCTTTTTAACCAAAGTGTGCTTAAAAACGGTAAAAAAACCTCCTCTGATATGCGTCCCGTGGGCAGTGTGAATCAAAGCCAAGTGGACTATTTATATTCCTTAGAGGTGATCGGCCAAAAGATAGCCCTGGAAGTGGATGATAGCACAACGCTCCAGTTTACAGACATTTCACCGTAACTGTTTCATAAATTTCACCGCCGGAAATGTATAAACTTAAATATAGAATTTCCTTGGTGGAGTTATCGGATGTTGGAAGAATGTTTTAAGGCCTGACTTTCTATTTATGACTTCAGACGCTTGCCACTGAGGAGATAGCCGTGCTTTATGCACATCTAAGCTGACTCCGGGATGAAGACTTACGGTATCTTTATTGCTACCCTTTGGTAGCATGCCATGAAAATGTATCTGAAGCAAATTGAAAAAAAATTTCCTGACTAAACTTTTGACACGGAGGATGTTTTAGTACCGGACTTGGAGGAGACACCAATGGTCGTACTAAGACTGATATCCCAATATTCTAACACCGATATATATGTGTCCCAGACAACTTGCTGTCCTCGGCCGTATACTCTTTCCAATTTTTTGTTAGTTGGATGAATATCACTTACTCAGACTTTGCTTGTTTGTAATAAATTATGGAAGGAAACAAAATGTGTGGTTCTTTCTTTCACATAAAAATTGGGATCGGGAGGGAAAACCTCCCCTTTGTTGGTGAATAAAGAAGTTGCAAAAGAACTAAAGCACATTTTCGGGAAAAGGCTCAGTGGAAACCAGATTAATTGAATTCACCCCCCCCCCCCCATACTTGTCTTGTCAAGCGTGGATGTAAAAGACGTTACGTAGCGCACGTCAAATTTTTCCCAATTTTATATCGGAATTGTTATTTATCTTAGATGAAGATCTAGTAAAGTCTCCAGGCCATTGTAAGAATGGGCTCACCGTTCAGAGCGCTCATGCCTCAGCACTTAGACAACAATTTGAAGGATGAGGGTATTGATTTAAATGATACTCCAGGAATTCCATGAAGAACATACGTGAAGGAACAGGAGCGGGAAACCTCTTATCAAATCATTTTAACGAATGCCCTCAGACATTTTATGTAAATTCAGTGGAAGTTACAAGAAAAGAAACAAGATCTAGGACACAGGATGTGTCCTAAACTGGCTTCGTGTAATATCATACAGTTAATACTGGGATTTCTTATCTATTTTTCACTACAACGCTTGTTTTTACATCCTGGCTTATGGATCAATGCCATGCTGGCTTCCTGTCCGGCCGTACGCGGGACGGTCCACCATCAACCTGGGGATGCTCTTGTGTTTACCCCGGGCTCTGCATGGTTTCCTCCCTCCATAATGCTGGCGGCTCTCGTATAAGTGAAATATTCCTGAGTGCAGCCTAAAACACCAATCAAATAAATAAACAGTGGCAAGTTGGTCTGATTTGTACAAGCCTATTTGATCAAGACTATTATTGGGGTTTAATTTTGACAGACCTTTTAACATAACTAACTTCTGGCCTACATGTTCCATAACACCAGTAATCTGTTTTGAACCCCTGAAGGCAGTCTGTTTCTGTCCTCTTACAAAACCCACGTACTTGTGCTTTCTTCACCCGGACTAATATGGTCGACCTTTATACATATAGGTCTAAATTTCATTTGTTAGTAGTACATATTTCTTCGTGTTTTCAATAAACTTAGGCTGGAGCAGGCCTTTTATTTGCAACGTAAAATATTAAGTTTATGAAAGTAAATACTCAACAAGCATACCGAGGGGAAAAGCTCAACCTTGTTTTCTTTTCAGGAAAAGTGCTGAAATACGCGTAGACCTATATACAAAGTAGATATTATGTTTGTAATGGTCTAGGTAACTGTTTATGTTAAGCCGATAGTATTTTATGTTAAATCCTGTTATACCATTTTGTAATCTCACGGTTGACGGCTTAAGAGTACTTCTGTTGAATGAGTGTTGGAGTGTTCCGGTCCATCGACCATTTCTCCTGACAAATGTCACTTTGACATTTAAGATTTTTTTCACGTTTTGTACTATCTTTTGTTTGGATCATAAAACAGCCTATAGGTTGTAAACTCAAGTGTTTTCTAGGCACTGATTTAGTCAAAATGTTTGCCTAATTTTTCTGTGTTTGGTTTTTCTTTTGTTCAGGAAACAAACGCTGTAAGAGTCATCAGATTACTGCTAAGGTTACGACCGTTTCAAGCTCCTGCCCAGTTCATTGCTCAGGTTGTGCCTCCAGTTAATGGTGTGAGTTTGACTTCATTTCCGGCACAGCTCCAATTCAAGGAGAAACTGGTCTTGCTTGACGAAACTGCCCGAGTACTTTTGCCTAGCCGGTTTGCTGGACTATCTGCTAATGTCTCGTAGGCATGATATACATTCGTTTCAGCGAGGACTTATGGTGCAATGGCCACTGCCATGTGTTCCTTGCCGAAAGTTCCGTTAATACATAGCGTCTGTAGCTAGACGGTCCCTGGCTCTATTCCACGTCCCAAATCTACTTCTACGCGGCCTGAACTCCGTGTGGATTTCCATGTCGTATCAGTAACAGTTGGTGAGCTCTGCTGTACCATGGCTACAAACTCCTGCACGGGAAGCTTAATGACTGATGGGCATTTGATTCATGGCAGCAAGAAATTATGTCCATGTTTTTTTGCCAGCTCCCGATGCTATCTTCTAAAGATAGGATACACACGTGTGCCCCCATGTTGAATCCATGTCTGTATCTTGCTTTGTGCATCTACAGCACGCGGAATACTATCTTAACTGCTCTAACCTCGAGGAGCCTCTCGGCTTTATATGTCGTTGAACCCAGTAAGCCACACCGAGTCCATCCTCAACGGCATATCTTCCATCTCAGCTGTGTAACGCATCATCTCCGCCTTCCTTTTTTTATTTTACGGCTTTCCGCGGCGCCACACCAGTGCAGCTTTTGAAGACACTCATCGGCTGTATCATACTGCAGATCGAAATGTAGGCTCACGTTTTTCGCAACATTAACTTTTCAAAGTATCCGGACTAAAATTCTTGCTCAAAGGGATACAAAATCGACACCGTCTAGATGACAGATGAGGCAGGAATACCTGGGTTAAATGCAGCCATGGTCACGCTTGAAGAAATGAGCCATACCCATTAGTCTGCTTAAGCCGGTATAGGTTATGCCGAGATTATCTCCTTTACCTATTTTCTTGTTTCCATTTTTTAAAAATATTATGACACTATAAGAATGGAAGAAAATGTCATTGATACCGAATGAATGGACTGATTAATTAAATGCTTAGCGTCATACTCAAGATTGTTTCGCTTACTTACGCTGGCGGCTAGTTGTTTAGGATGGGTGAAATCTGACTAATCGGGAGGAAACAACGTGCCTTTGGCAAGTTATTAATGAACGTACACAAGTAAGACGTATAGACTTGCACGCCATATTGGTTAACAAGTGATCTGCAAAGCACACGAGACTGGCGCGAACGGCCTCAGCAGAGAAGCCCACTGCTGACTGTCATCAGTGTTTTACGCGATCCTCATAGTGAATGTGGGGAAATCTGCAACTGCACTATCCCTGGTCATGATTGCCAGAAATTGGGGTGTTTTGCGACGCTTTTATACACATAAAGTACGAGCAAATTTTTAATGATTAAAACGCGTGGAATGTTTCACAGTATGAGGTACACTGCAACAAAAAAGCTTGTGAAATGTTTCACAGCACTGAATAAAAACTGTCGTAAAACTTCAAAGAAACATAAAAAGGGTGTCAGTAAATAATGGTTATGAAAGCTTATGTAGCCTGGAAGTGTGGGACACGGTCAATTTAATATCATTCCAAGTGGAATGTCAAAATGAGAAAGACTGTTGAAGAAAAGCAGCGCATTTTTCATATTTAAACTATGATATAATCACCGTTAATCTGGAATGAGAAAAAAAGGCATGAAATGAGATGTTGTATATCCTGAAAACAGCTTAAGCGCAAACAATTTGATTACGGAACGACTTACAGCTCCTTTGAAAATTGCTGGGTCTTTGTATATGTTTACTTACATCTTATTCATAGGTCAGATGCATCTAAACCTCATTAAAACGAGTCGCCTCAACACATGTAGCCTGAGTGCAACCCGCACATGGCTTCTATTTAACACCTTAATTGAATTCTGAGTTAGAAAGAGGATATGAAGCCAGACAGTTTAAGTTAATCAAATGTCTGATTTCAGGAAGTAACTCATGATTTTTTCATGCCGCGTATATGTGGTGATATTTAGTTTATTATTTTTGGCACGAAATCTAGAAATGTCACCCTTGTTTGGCGGAGTTTCTGTGCTTGGATAGGTTTAATTAGTGAGGTTTGTCTGGGTGAGGACGTTGATTCCACCTCACACAGGCATGCATCATATGGGAAGAGTTTGTGATTATGTAACACTTCATTCAAGGTTTTTACTAATACCGCTAGTTATAGGTGAAACGGTGAGAAAATTATGAACAATTTACTTCCATTCACAAGAGCATGTTAAATCTTACTGTTTTTTTAGGGAGGGAGGTGGGAGTGAGGGAGAGGGGTGTAGGTTGGGTGCATTTTTACATTACACAGAGTAACATATGCATGCAAATACTTTCAATGATATGT
Organism: Acanthopleura granulata; assembly: GCA_016165875.1. Lineage (NCBI taxonomy): Eukaryota > Metazoa > Mollusca > Polyplacophora > Chitonida > Chitonidae > Acanthopleura > Acanthopleura granulata. The sequence goes on from JABBOT010000003.1 coordinate 31,180,521, forward strand.
CTATGACTGATTTTCGTTGGAAATTACCAGACATAAAGATACCGTGTATAGAATGACTGTTGTATTTCACCACAAAGTATCCTTATATCCACAATGGAGAAGCTGCCTCATTTACAATTTATACCTCTGCCTTTATGCCCACTTTGCCAATCAATACTTTTGTTTATAAGTTGTCTACAAATTTTTATAAAATAACATATCAACTACTACGGCTTTGTCAATCACATATCAACCACTATGGCTTTATCAATAACATATCAACCACTATGGCTTTATCAATCACTATGGCTTTGTCAATGGCATTATTGGTAAAACAATTTCTTTTACTGAAATTAATTATAGGCTTGGCGGATTATCGCTAAAATACGGGTACAAGTAATTCTTTCGCAGTGTGATTACGGGAATTGATGATAGGACATAGGTATATAGCTATTAAGGTTTGATAATGTGATTACAAGTGATACATGTGATTCTGCTGTGTTAACCGCATCGGTGACTACTAAGGTATGAGAAGGCTGCTAACAGGCCTGTGAAATGGACACAGCCTAGCCTGCGTATCAAGCAGTTGCTCAGCCGACCAGAGACGAACACACAGGCTGTCTATCATTGTCCACACGCTTTTATCAACCAGTCAGTCGGCAGCAAGTTTTCGTCACGCCGTTTCACGCTTTCACACGTAGCAAACCAGGCTGCCTGGTTTAAGAATACGCCATAAAAAGGGGCAGTAAATCAGAGGGTTTTAGATGTATAGTTGGTTTAGACAACTTTTTGGTGCATGTCTTGCTTACGACAAAAGCGCCATATAATTACATCCATGTGCATGGCCCTCACCCGCTTCCTGAGAAACCCAAGACGTCTCATTCATAACCATTAAACCTTGACCAATTTTACCACGTGTTAAAGCCCTGTTCTGTTTTGGTTGGGCTACCGCTAAACACCATACACTTTATAAGATATACTGGATCGACTTCACCTTTGACGTGTTAAGATGTGAAATTTGATTTGAACGCTTATATTTGGATTCCAGGAGTTAACACAAGGGATACCCATATCAAGTGCTGAATTAAGAAAAATGCATCATATGTAACTTTAATGTTCTCCCGGTACCTGAGTATCCGCTGAGACAGTGGGTTTTCTTCAACCGTTTACAGCTGACCACCTTTTAGTACGGGAGCAAATAATTGAAAACGTCGCTAAATGTCAGCAAAATACAGGAAATAAAGTAGTAAATTTATACATACTTAGCGCTACGCATAGAAGGCACTTGTCACAATTGCTTTTTTTTCTTGTTACGATCTTCTGCCTGTATGATCAAGATTTGATCATAGCTTGAACCTGAATGATAATTTCCTGAAGGCACATCTGTGATCACTTTTATAATGAAGGCTTAGTTGGCTTAAACTAAACTTTGTCTGAATACAAGAATGTCCAGTCACGACTTTGACCTTGAGCACTCGATTTCATACTTTCTTCTGGGAAAGAACAATTCTTATCGTTAAACAACAATCATCGTACTAAATCAATAAATCACACTTCTAGCCGGCATGTCGAGATCAAACTTCAAATTTAAGATTCGCAAAAACACACATCTATCAACAATATGTCATGATGTAAAGAGTAGTAATAAAATAGATAAAGAAAAACAAATGATGTGACAAATACATACCTGCCATGTTAATAAACCTTAATTGATAGTTAAATGTAGCTTATAATAAAAGGAAAGAGACGCTATGTTTTGCTCATTAGCAGTTGTTGTAGCCGTAAGGGATTGTATTACGATTCCGTCGCCATGCCTCCCTTGGTCGGCCACTGTCTGGCGCCTTATGGTGCACACAAGTATAGGCCCCTGTGGCAAAATACGTTTAACCCTTCACTAATTACTTTCTTCTGGTTTACTTGTTTCTTTGCTTGCTGTTTAGTGCTGTGTTCAACATTATTTCGGGTTGTTTACATTGCTTTCATCATTCAACTTTCTGCTAAATGTGATAACACAGCATTTTAAGTAATTCTGTCGGCTAGTGATATGTATCAGTTAACACCAATGGGTGTTTTTACCTAATTCTGCTTAATCCATGGTGTTGGGGAAGTATAAGGTACTTCTATTTTAGAATAAAATCTTAACTGATGTAAACTGACGAGAGACCAGACCACTGGGTATGTGTGACTATATTTGTCAACCATCACATTGTTGTCGCGGCTCTGGTTTTACTCCCCATGCAATACACTACTTTTCTTTAGAGCACCACACCAAAGACAAAAGGCAGCATTATTCACAGTCTTAATATAATTATGCTATACTTAATTTATGATGTATGATCATGCTGGCTTTCCGGCCATACGTGGGAAGGTTCGCCAGCAACCTGAGGATGGTCGGATGTTTCCCCCTGGCTCCGCCTGGTTTCCTCTCACGCGGTGCGCCGTCGTATAATTGAAATATTCTTGAGTTCGACGTAAAACTCCAGTCATATAAATAAATAAATATAATGGATGGTTTTAGAAATCATTGGATATGGAGCTTCTTTTCCTTTTCTCCCAGTTCCATTCTTAGACCATAGTATATGGTATAACATAGTATAGTATGTAAAAGTCAAGCTAGGCCGCGGTAGCATGGAATGAAGAAATGACCGAGTCCAGTAGACAACATGTTACTGCCCGCTTTACCCAAAGTAGTGGCACTGTGTAAACCACAGCTAAATTCGGCCAAATGTGAGTATATGTCGGTATTTTCGCGTTTGGATTACCTACATTTTTTCACATCGGCTTTGTCAACAATTTTTTGTTTTCGTTTTCCTTTTTTGTACTTAAACTCACGATTAAATGCAAATGGCGAAGTGACCTGACGGTAAGAGAAATGATGGGGGAAAGTTAACACGGATGTGGGTATAGGCTTTTGTTGTGTAGGCTAGTTTACATGTATGACTTATTCTTTACAGACTGAGGCATGGTACAAGTTGAGAAAATTGGACATACTGTTTGTGTTCCCAACAAAAAGCACCGTCTGCTTCATGGGATTGCCACCGACAACTATGGAATGTGTCTGTGGTGGTCTTATTTAAGCAAATAAACATTAATCCATCAGGAGCGACACTTTAATTTCAATGTTCAGCAACATTGTGACTTGCACTACCTCTACGTTACATCTACGCACTAATGACCGACTTTCAAGACACTGTCAACTAACAACAGCAGCTCAACTCTCTCGAGAGCCTCAAGAATAGACGCGAGAACAGAAAATAACGAACTTTTAAATTAACTTTAGTGCAAGCTCAACATGATTTGTTCTCCCGCCATCCACCTAAAGTCTGGGAAAGTATGGGAGCCTCGGGTATAGCTGCATCAGACTTTTGATTTATTCATTCATTTATTTATTTGACTGGTATTCAAGAATATTATCAGACTTTTGTCGTGGAGTGATGGTACACGCTGACCAATCAGTGGTAAGAAGTTATTACGCCGAGAGGTAACCAATCAAATACAGGACTGCGCGATTAAAATTTGTAGGGCTTAGCACGTGACTTCTCGTGACGTTTGTTTTTTACATGGGAAGAAACTGAAGAAGGAAGTCTGAAATATTAGAGTGGCATTTAGAGTGAAAGCAATATCTCGGGCAGATCGTAACTGAGGATGTACCTAAGGCCTTATCACTTCAATCAGATTCTTATGTCAGCTAATAAATGTGTTGACAGGAACAAGATCTGTTATGGCATACATATGGCAGGCTTATCTGCAATAGATAGAAAGCGAGAAGATTAAGTATAGTGCAGTCAGTATTATCATGCAGGTTGAGTGGCACTTTTTATACTATTCCATTAACATTAAAGGAGGTCCTCATCAGTTCAGTTCGTTGGAATCGTTGTCCTTGGCCGCAGCACTTCGTCCTCGGCCCATCAGTTCGTCTGAATCGTTGTCCTCGGCCTCAGGAGTTCATCTGAATCGTTGTCCTTGGACTCACCAGTTCGTTTGAATCGTTGTCCTTAGCCTACCCAGTTCGTCTGAATCGTTGTCCTCGACCTTGCCCTATGAGGTAACAGACTCGAATCCAGCTGTCGTTTTTTCAGTTGTGGCTCTAAGTCAGGTGACTTTCCAGGTACCGGGTAAAGGGTGGCAATTTGCTCTAGACACTTATTTCATTTATCTGAAAACACTTTACTGAGGGTAGAAAACTGGAGAGTCAAGTTTCAATATTCCATGGATTTGCACACCGGTATATTGGTAGGTCAAGTTGCCTTCAGCGAAAGTTACACTGTGCAAATCACCACACGGGCGTCGCCGTGCGCATATGCATGATTACTAGGACTCTGCTAGCAGTGAAATGCGAAATCAACAAATTCGCTGCATGAATATTTATTTGATTGGTGTTTTACGTCGTATTCAAGAATATTTCACTTCTACAGCATTATTATGAGAGGAAACCCACGACCATCCTAAGGTTTGCTGACAGATGCTGCTTCCCACGTATGGCCGGAGAGTAAGACAGCCTTTAACTCAGAGAGAATACGCTGCACGAATAAATAGGAATAATAAATACATGTACATATTAGAATTAGTGTCGTGTGAATGGTTGTCAGCGCATATCGAGTGATGTCATGTGTGGTGAGATGATTTAAGCATAACCCCGCATAATTTGTTCAAGAATTTTGACTGTTTAAAATATGTCTTGTCTTGCTATATTCATATGGCGTTCAACGGCATTGTCACAAAAGGCTCACAAAAATGATCATCCACGAAGACATTACCGTGATGTCCATGAGAGTCGTAATGCAGCAGTATGTATATGTCGCATCCACTGAATGTTATTTGGGATACGCCATTCCTAAAATGAAAATAGCAGGCAACAACCCAGCCCACCATATGGAGATATCAGTTCTACGAACAACCAGCGGGTCGTCAGGAAAAACCGAGCTGTAACGACACAAGATGGCTTATGTGGATTAGGAAGCCGAACAAAAAATACTAACGAATCTCTTTACAATTACAGACACTAATGAGCATCCGTGAAAGAAACTTCAGTCGAGGAAGGGCTGTTACTGTGACCTAATACATATACACACAAATTCTTCACGGAGTCTAAATTAACGAAACGTAAATCCCTGCTTTCTTTCCGTCTGTTATGTAGTCGACTGCGTTTCGACTGCTGCGTTTTCAAGCAGTTCTATTTCAGGCATGCTTGTTTTTTCTGAACACTTTCCCCCTTTAGTTGTGATGGAAACGTTTTCGACAAGAAGTATCTTTGACCTAATTTATCAGACCCCGTAACATTTGAGCTGTGTTAGCTTTTCGATTTGGTTACAGGCCACGATATGGCTGAAGTATTGCGGCTTACTTATGCAATCAAGGATTTCTAGCTAATTCTAGCTGAATAGCTTGGCATAATATATCAACCTGAAAGAAATATACTTTGATGATCCAATTACTAAGTTAATCGAAATGTTGATGTGGTAAAATTTGAATGGCATTTCTTCAGAGTTACTTTGTTTATCTGTTAGCAACTACACGACCTGCTATATGGTTAAATATAAAAATTACGAATAGTTATTTCATGAACGCATATAACACACCAACTACTGAGTGCCGTTTGGCGTTTGGGCTGATGTAGCTGAAAGATAATACATGTCATAACCAAAGAAACGTTTATTTATTTATTTATTTATTTATTTATTACACTGGTTTATAACGCTGTACAAAGTCAACGAAAGTTTTCACTTACATGCGACTTCAGAAGGCAAGGATCTACCAACTGCAGCAAGCAAGCCATTTAACCGTTTCTAGAAACGTATTGGGTTAGGAAATCAGATTACTTAGAGTGAATTATGTGAAAGAAAGAGTTACGCGTTTACAAATAAAACGGCGTTTAAGGACGAAAGGAAAATATAAAACAGAGTTAGCAGAGCTTGAATCTATAGGATGACTACGCCATAAGTTAGAGGCTGCTACAAGAAAATCAGAGCAAGGAACTACATTCAACAAACCCTGAAGAACCTTAGGTCTCTGGAGACAAGCGCCTTTAATGTAAGTCATCCGTGCATGTCTCCTATCTGAGACGTCGATAAACAGAGGAAGTGAATGAACACTGGCCAAGCTTGAGGAACAGAAAAGACAAAAAACAATATCCTTTTAACTCAGAAATCGTGTCTGCAGAACAAAGTGAGAGATTGAAAACGCGCATGCGTTGATAAGGAGATGCTAATGCCTCATTAAGCTGAGGCAGTCCTTTTGGTGAGGGTAGCTCCAGTCCGGGGTACGTAAGGGCATGTTTGCCATTTTCTCTTTGAGATCCGCTTCATACCGCTAAGGAACCCAATGAGACGCTTAGAAGTTGGCCTGACGGCATACATCCGCCTTCAAGGCTTCAAAGATTTTTCTTCTTTACAGCTCCTTACCGTTACTGGAGTGTACTCCAAGTACTGGCGCATTTTGTCTGCGATCGATTATCACTCATGCTATTTTACATTCAACACCACAGATTTAATTATGTGTTATTTCATTCATGCAATGGCATTATTAAGCCTCATTAACGCTGGTTAATGCATTTATCCATTTCCTTTTCGCCGCTGAATTTACAGGCTTTTAGCGTGCTAATCCGATTTATTTGATCTTGTTAAGCTCAAACATGCTCCGCTCAGCAAAGAGGGATATTTGCAAGAGGAAAAAAAAGCACAGTTTATTTTCCTTTGACAGAAGCAAAGAAATCTGCTTACGGACGTCTTACAAAGTCGGCTTTGGATTTAGATAAGCAGTCTTCTATGAAACCTCACTGGTACGCACGCATGGATTTGAATCTCTAAAACTATTCATGCTTTGCTTTGTTACTCGCACATTTGATGTTCTTTCATTTCGTTGCGTCTGTTTTCCTTCTGGAGATACAGTTACCCGTATATAATAAGCTTACTAAAAGTCTGTAAACATAGAGTCCTAATTCACAAACATAAGAGCCAAGTTAAATTGTGCACACTGTTAATTTGTTAGAAAAAAGATAGCATGTTTGAACACTGAATAAGACTACACCTCTCTTGTAAGTAATTATGGAGGGAGTGTCCAGAATCTCTGGGACTCACAACTGTGCCTACGTTGGCTTACCTTGGGGCCACATGCCGTTGAATATGGCCGCCATGTTGGAATAATGAACAGTGTATACAATCAGAACGAAAATGAGGTACATCTTTTCAGTTACGACTGAAAAAAGTTATACTGATTTAATTCATCCGCTCGGAAGATTTCTTGCGTGTCGAGAAGCCTCTAGATTTTATACATAGCAAAACCTCACTTAAATTGCTCTTAGCTTTTTAGATACAAAACAACTACTCATGATCATTTGGCTCGTATATTTGAAATTCTAAGTTTGAAAGAACACATACTGAAAATTACAAATGACTAACAAACCCACTATGTACCCGATTGACTTAAACATTTCCATGAAGGCTTAGTAACCAATCTTCCTGAAATATTGAAAACACTAATGTCACTTGGACGTATGGCGAACTGCATTTATCAAAGAAATTGTACTTGTACACATTAACATTAGGCATTTAGAGACAAATGAAGGTTCTTGCTCAAACGATTATGTTTTGAACCAGATAAAGACAATTGTGTGGTTAACTGGGTCTCCAGTTGCAATTGCTCGCTAACTGCCTGGCGTCTGGACACTCCCTCCATAACACAGATCTTACTGAGGAAAACAGCGAAGCCAAGACCGATGGCGGAATCTCAGCTTTTGTCCCTTGCAGTTTTCTACACAAAGCATTGTCTACATGTTATTTAAATGCCTTGGGTAAGTCTATGGTAAACAGCACTGGGATAAGCCCTCGATTATTCGCCAATGTTCCGTCCTCTGTATCCTAATGGCCTGCCCATCGATTGCCACTAAATTGTGAGAGCCACGGAGGCGGTCTGACCTGGCATGGGATGACGAGTATTGAGCGAAAGGATTTGTTTCTCCATAGCTTCAGCATGGTTCCATTAACTACAAAATTATCTCCCTGTGGTGGTAAATTAAAAAGGATCTAGTACGCAGCTCTGTATCGAAGTTTTCTGAGGAAAGACACGTTTGGGGGCTTTGTTTAGGTCCTCGGGCTGTAGACGCAGTGGCGAGCGGAAGCGAGCTCGTGTAAATATGGGGCATGAATGAGTTTGGTATGTCGAAAGAATCAGTGCAACAGTAAGCGAAAGTCACGTCAACACAACATGGACAACCGCGAGAATCCCAAACAGCTGCCAACGACTTAAGTCGAAGTAAAACATAATGTACAATTGCGACTAAGCATTTACGACATTAAAGGGATCGCCAATAGTGGCACTTCCAATAGAATAAAACTTTATACTTCCTGTACGCGGTTGTTCTCACTTTTACAAAAGACCTTTTAAAAAGCTTGCAGATGAGAGATATGTTGGATATCACCTCCCCTGTCAAAGGGATGCTAGGGTCATGCATCTTCAGTTCACCAGAGATTTGGCTTCAGACTACACGTAGCTAATTTTGGTCAGTGAATGGTCAATTACAGAATGCCAATAAAGCAACCAGGCAACAGAAGCATCCAATGTAATGTAGTCACCAACAGGGAGATTGTTTTCCTACTGTCAGAAGATGGAAACCATCAAATTACATGTGGACTATATTCGATTTTGTTTATCCTGATGTCGAGTGCTTTCCGTTTATACATCGGCTATACTGTCACACAAAACATCATGGCAGTAACGTAATGATATAGGTGTACAGCTAATATATCTACAATTGGTACAAAACAGGAGATGGGGACACTCGCAGTAGAGGCATGGAGGCATCATGTGAGTCACCCTCCGTTCGTTACATTTTACCATGCCGATGTCACGTTGGTCAAGTAAATTCCGGACATTTTTGAAAACGTCACCTTTACTGAAAGATACTTAACCCAAGAATATTCTACAACTTGGAAAATATAGGTCTTAAGACTTTCTTCAAAATGCTCTCAAAAGTGTGAGGCACATATTTTGAGGCTAGATAGTGGGTCGTATAATAGTGGTTAAACAGGCTGGCCGCTGGGCTACACCTGTTACTGTTAAACTGATCATGGACAGGAGAATTTGTAAATCCGTCGGCGTTCTGTTTGACAATAAAGCCGTTGAAGAGCACAGGTGCTGTACTCTTTGGTATGCATAACTAAAGGCCACCCGTGGGAAAGTTACTTGACAAAGGTTCGTGGTTTACCTAGGTCATCCTGGTTTCCTGCACCCATAACACTGACTGACATAATATAAGTGAAAAATCTTGAGCATGACGTGAAACAACAATGAAATAAATAAGTAATTAAGCATCAAACCTCAAAATGTATACGCGGTACGTGGGAAGGTTAGCCAGTAACCTGCGGATGGTCGTGCCTTTCCCCCGGGCTCTGCCCGGTTTCCTCCCACTATAATGCTGGCTTCTGTCGTATATGTGAAATATTCTTGAGTACGGCGTAAAACACCAATGAAATAAATAATTAAATCATGTACATCCATTTATTGTCCACTGTTTTGGGATCAAAGTGGATATTTAACGCTCCTGTTTGGGTACGTTTTCACCTGGACGCTGCCAATTTGGCGTATATGACTTATGAATAGAGATTATACATGTCTATTACCAGGAGAGAGATTAGCAGGAGAGACATTTATGAAACGACTAGCTGTCATTCACACGTTTGGCCTGCATCCATTGCCTGTGTCTTCGTATATCTGAGTTAACTAACAGAAAAGCATATCCCCGGTGGTACATGCACGAAGCCAAATGTATTGTATCCCTTTAAACTAATTTCCGGAATTGTACTTCTATTTAGACATCGTTATAATTCTATTCCATTTTATTGATCAACCTTCGCATACCACTCGGAAGTGACTTTTGCTTAGACATATAAAGGAATGTTCTTCGGGAACTGACGTTTAAAATGGAGGGTTAATGGAAAAAGAATGTTAAGTGACGATATACTTTACGGTTGCGTGAAAACTTCAGCACATGTTGCACTGAATACTGCTATTTCAGCTGTATCTAATTTGACCATTGTATTTTCTTTCTAGCATTCTTCGCTTGGCATTGGTGAAAATAAGACTCAACCGGTGTTCTTTGCATAGTCTTAGGTTCGTTGAAGATCGCTTGTATTTCACCATACAATGTGGCGAGCAAATCTGTACCTAGAGTATAAAACTATTCATGAGTAACTTACCATAGGTCGGTGGTTTACCTTTTCCACTCTTCCACCAATAAAATTTACCGCCATGACACAATTTTTTAAAATAAGTCGTTACATTACAATCGAGTAAACGACAAGGGCAATTATTTCGGAAGTTATTATTGTAATCTATTCAGAATTTGTCATTTTTCTGTCACCAGATTGCCCACACGTAACCATCAGGGCACATTAAGTAGTTCTCTTCCACAAGACACACGTTTGATAAATTTTCCGCTGTTCCGCTGAGAGGAACAGTAAAAATCGAACAGAGGGAATCTGTAGTAGACCGAAGTGTCTGCCTTGTGAGTTCCCGATTTTCAGCTCTCTGCTCAGATAATCGTCATTCCACGTAGTTAGCTGTGCGGACTGTTGTGTTTTATCCAGAGAGACATGTGGCTTTACCGCATTTGTTAACGGTCTCTTGTCTCAGACTTGAACATTTCAAAAATGCTAGCAGGAAACAAAGCGAATATCCCTGGTCTTAAATGTGATTCGGCTGTGTAGGTGCGAAGGCGTCTGTATGCCGTCTTGAGGATTTGCACGTTTGTACCCAACTACTTGTAGAGACATCCTTCAAAGTCACCCACAATGGAAGAATACTTTTAACCCAAAATCAGCGGAATACGATTTTCCAACATCGGATGTCAGCCAGACATATGTGGACGGCAATGCTTTCATTCTTGTTTTCTAATTTCCTCACATTCAGGATAAGCACGCGCCAAATGCAGCATTATATAAAGTATATGTAAAATTAATATGCATGTATTTACCTATTAATAATAAGGAATATTGTTATTTTATGTCAGGAGATTAATACCGTCCAGCCGACCTCTTTATAGGCACATTGAAGAATTTAGACCATGATAAAGTCGTTCGCACTCTGTTGTCCGTGCTAAGCTACTTTTTTCAAACACGCTGCTCGACTTCCATTTATTCGACAGTCTTGGTGTTAACAGCAATTTGCGCAGAAATCAATTTCTGTTAAAGTTGCCAAACGGTCTGTTCTTTCCCCTGTGCTTCAAACGTTCAAATCCCAAATGCCAATTTCTATTTCTTCTGTGCTGCTTCTATTTGCAGGCCTGTAAAACTGCAGTAGACGCTTTGTTCGTTTGTCTTTCAGAAGTCCCACGACAGCTAAGATTTGACTGGAATTTAAATTGCAATCTTTGAAGTACTTCTGCTTTTGCACAGAGTAAATATTTCTGGAATCTCGAGGGAATCAGTCGTAAACATTTTTCTGATGGTATTTACTTTAAACCCGATCAATCTTGGCATACGCAGGAAATTCTCTTTTTGTTAGCGGGTTTTCTACATTCTAAATGTCGCTCCGCATGCGCTGTGTTTTATAGGAAGATTGAATGCACACACCTCGGATCATTTGCTTTAATAAATCCATTTGAAAATGGACTTCCTGTGCGCAAAACTTGAAATATGAATCTGGACAAACTGCAATGCAGTTACACGGAGCTGGCGAAGAACATATTGCAGTATTCGAAGAATTTGTATTCAGGTACTGCAAATAAAAAGTCTAGCACAGACAGATCCAACTGTTATGACAAGGCCTCTGCAAGGCAGGAAGAAACCAACGTGGAATCAGTTTCAGATATCGATGATAGGATTTGTTTTTTCGTTGTTTCAGCCTAGTTATTTTAACCAGAATGCTGTTCTTTCTTCAAAATATTTTAAAGTGGTTCATTTGAATATCGCAGATGGGAAAAGCTCCAATAGTTCAAAGATATCCATCCTCACACACATTGTCTCTTTAGGGCCTCGATCGTTATGATGAATCAAGTCGAGTGAAAAAGTGCTTGAGTCAAAGTTGACGTAACTAAGTGACGAGATCGCTCATTGAATGACAGGAGAGAGAAACTCTACCGGTCAGAAACTGACAAACATTCATTTATCAGAGTGTTACCTTCAAGGAGCAGCTTAAAATATCGACTGAAGGTCTGAATTAGGTGATCTAATTTCCCACTCGAAGTGATCAATAGACAGCGCGGTAAAAAAACCCGTCCATGATTTCCAAGAGAACGTAAATATGCTGCTTTCGACTCACATGAGTAAATTCCGTCAGAATTAAATAACATGTATTTACATACATTGGGCCATGGAACATTCTTCAGCCGTTCGCCAGGTACCTGACAGACCGACTGACTTAAACCTCAGCTGAAACATTAGGTGAGGGATAGATTTGAACTGACGACCCGCCAAGAACAGAGTTTTACCAGAATAGGAAGTAAGACTTGAGCTGAAGATTAAAAATAATGGCAATACATTATTAATGGCAGTCTCTGTGTAAAACAAATTTATGTAACGGTTCTCGTTGTAACAGGTCATGTTAATCTCAATAACAAGTTAAACTGTATCTTTCCCATCTAAATATGAGAGGTTTTTACCATCACAAATTGCTTCGGCAAGCTGTTGTCATTCCAAGTCAAATGTTATCGATCACAGAAATGTATTCGCCTTGTTTACAGTCAGATGATGCTAAGGTGAATTGCGGTCGCAATGTTAAGGAATCCAAGAAATAACGTCCTATAAAAAGCCCTTCAAATCGATGAAAAGGTCATCTGGTTATGATTGTCACCGGAATCTTCGGTTTATGAGATGGACTTTTTGCCAATGACATTTACTAGGTTTTCTATACTAAAAATAAGACGGTTCCTCATCTAGTAGGAGAATTGCAACCTATGCCTCAAAAATTTCCACTGACTTCATGAACTAGATGATAGGAAAGGTCAAAGAAAGTTCCCGTTTTCTTTGGTCGTTAAGTTGATAGGCAGCTTTCTCAATTTCTATGAAGCGAATTCATTCTGTTGGCAACGATGCATGTATGTACATCCAATTATGAGGGAATCGCATTGGGAATCGAAGTTTATCTGTTTCTGGTTTGCCTGTGGATCGTATCTGTCAATATAAACGTAGACGGCAACATACCAATGACAAATGTATATGGATGTGTGAGGCCAGAATGACACTGGACATTACATGTACGGACGGAATTCTTAGCTGTCCTATGATGTAAACCTTTCGAATAGCGCTCAAACTGATTCAGAGCATCAACTCAACAGTGAAATGCGAGCGCTTTGTCTCCCTTAATTACTAAACACGTTATCTTTTCAAATCTGTTGTATATAACAAGGATCCAGTTATTCCGTATCAAACAGCCAACACATTGCAACGTGAAACTTGTCTTCTGCTTTTCTTTGCGGATGCCACAAAATTGGTATTCCATGCTGCCTTGTCTGCTCGGCATTTATCGTTTCTTTCAATATTTGATCATATTACAACCTAGTCTCCTTGTGGCAAGTCTGTCCCAGCAGGATACCTGCGATGAGCCCTCATTTTAATCTCATAGGTAAGAGACCAAAATATGACGCCTCATCCTTTCACAGTATTTTGACGCTTATTCTACGAGTGGCAGATTTCATAATGTGGGATTTGACTGAGGTTAGAATTTCCCCAAAATGTGAATTATATAATAATTTTTGCGGCCCAAGAATGTCAAATTAATAGGTACACAGTTGCCTTAACATGACCTATGTCATGTAACATGTATTCCCAGTTTTAACGCTATAAGGATCCAAACATCCAAAAACATGAAAACTGGTGGGTGGAATTGTACGCCAGAACTTGATATGTTCACTTACTCTGAGCTCTAATAGAATAATAAATTACTTTAAATGGACTTTAAACATCACCGTCCATTTAAAGTAATTTAGAAAGGTTTTCAATGATAAAATCTGCAGAAAACATAAAAAAGCGTGCTTTTTCTTAATATCCTGACTATGATAACGTGACCAATACCAGTACGTTAATTTTACTTTTATGAATGTTGTACCTTCGTTTATATAGTAACTTTAGCGGGCCTTGTATAAAACAAATATCTTAACAAAACGTCTTCAAATGTATTCGTTGAACATTGCAATCTGGGTTCCACTTCCATTCCAGGAGCGTGCTCAATTTCTGCGTCGGACATTTTATTCCACGAACAATTCGTTGATTTATCCATTTGATGCTTAACACCGTACTCAACAATTTTTCACTTATATGGTCAGTTCGATGGGTTCGGGGTTCCCACGGGTCAGAAATCCAGAAGTTATTCATGTGGTTATTGAAGTGCGGTCCACTATTTTATCACCGTCTGGGATCAGAGCTTATATTTACCGACACTGTCTGGATATGTTCCCACCTGGACGCTTCCCATTTACACAGTTGTTTGAAATGGTGGCGATTATACATTTCTATTAGCAGAAATGTCATACATACGAATCAGTTTTTCATATGCATACATCAGAGAGATGAGGAATTATACACGATGTCAAAATTTATCCGCGTTGTACTGATAGATGTAAATCGTGTAATGGAAACACGCAAAGCTTTTCGTACATGAAGACAGGTAACGTTTCAGAGTCTACACGTTCCATTACATACTATTGCGCCATGCATTATTAAGTCTTCAGCAAGTGATAAATTGATGTTATCGCACTAGACGGATATTTTCACGATTTTCCACTTTACAAGTGAACTGAACCAACAAAGTGACACGATTTTCTCTTGTTTATGTCGTATATCAATGTTATCGGGAACTTTCTTTGATGATTAAAGTCTTTCTTTTCATATTATAATTGTAAGTTTAGAACTCTCCCCGGTCACTTTTCCATGATTGTAACACATGTTCATCCTTTCAATCGGTAGTCGTCAATAGTTTGTTCATATTGGCTTTTCAGCAACATTCTGTCTTATTTTACAAACGGGAAGCCTATTTGTCACCAGATGGATACATAAAAGTATATAAATGGTTTGTGATGAATGACTTTTTGTTTCCTGTGCACTGTTGTATTTGAATACTGGGGAAGACTCTTTCGCTGGACATGCCAACATTGATTAAACTTGGAGTAAACATCATTAGAAAAACTTTGAAGGCTAATTTATTCATGATTTGAGAAATATTAACTCTTCTTTGCAAAGGCAGAAATACTTTCAAAATTGCAAACCATAGAATAAATTTTAGTTCCAGTCAGACTTGAGCTGCCATACAAAATGTAAAAGACGAAAGCAAAAAGTACCCAGTGCAAACAAAAGTAGGCAAACATAAACGGAAATTTGCAATCGAAAATTGAACGTTTGCTACCAATGGAAATGAACAGTGTTTGGAGCCTTTAATACGCATTGATTTCTGTGCGAACTAATGTTATGCTCACTGTCAAAAAATGTAGGTCGACCAGTATTCCAAAAATAATATGCACAAAGTATATTAAAGTTTCGTCAGCTCTCAGCGTTTGATAATCTTTCTTTATGAACAGAAATGTCCTCCAGTCATCTTATATATGTTCGTTTTGTTAAAATGACGCTTTCAGCATTAATCATCGTAATGCTTGACCAGTAACCCTGCGCCGAGTGTAAAGCCAAGGAGAGTTCCAATTTTACGTGTGCAACATTTATGTATGATTCGACTGCAGGACATCTCTTTGGTCCCTGAAACCACAGCCGCCTTGCTACATTTATATATGCAGGTTAATGCTAAGGCCTTGTCTATTTTTAAGGCCAAGTAATAATTATTGTAAAATTTCAATCTGATGATCGATTTCCAAGTAATAGGCCAAGTAATAATTATTGTAAAATATCAATCTGATGATCGATTTCCTTTCAAATCACAATAGAATTTCGCGAAAAATACTGATAAACAACATGTTGTCGTACATAGTTTCTCATGAAAGGGTTCTTAACAACTTAACAACCCAACCACTGGCTGTAACAGCGATTCTGTTAATGTTAAACAAGCTAATTCCTTAAAGAATAACTAACAAGGGAGTATTATGGCATTGTAAACAGTGTCCAGCTTTCCAATTAAATGCTTCTGGCGTGTGGATAATGTATTAATGAATAAAATAATAGGCGTATAGCCACCTTTCACCACAAATAGCTGAATCTTTACAGATTTAATGGTTTACTTCCGCTGATCTTTCCCTTGGATCGTGACAGTCTGCGTGACTTTTATTGACTGATAATCTACTGTGACTGGGACAGGAAAGCCGTTTAAGAAGACTGGAGGTTATCAAAGTAAAGCCGCGAGTCCCTGCACAAGCCGCAGAGGTCAGTACAGTTAAAGGTGTGAAGTTACCATGACAAATGCAAACAGCTGAGGAACTGCATGGAATTGGGGTGGGGGGGTGGGGGTGGAAAATATGGAAATGAGAAATCAAGTTTGTCCTCATTCGTCAAAAAGTCGATTCTCCATGATCATCTCGATGCGAAATTTGTGGAATCTAGGTCTTGGGTGAAATGTCCATCAAAAAGTCACTTCAATTTGTCATGATGGACATGTCTAGACTTGAATAAAAGTGAAATATTCTTATGTTAAAATGAGATGTACTATAAGGAAGAACAGGCAAATGGAAATGTTCTGCCCTAAAAACCATGTGATATTTGCTCGATGTGTTCTTGTATTTTAAATTAACATGGGAAGAAACAATTGCACGATAAAGCAGTAAAGAGGGCTCAGTTATGATGATATAAAAAAACCACGTGGTTCTATCCTGAGCTCTAGGTGCTATCCATTGTAAATTTGCTTTTTCCTGACTGTGAAGGTCCAGTGATCGAGGATGTTGTTCAACCGTCGAAGCCTTACCCTTCAAAAAATGATAAATTCAAGATTGTGGACATGAGGGAAGAAAAATAAATTGTCCACACTAGAACTCCAAAACCAGTATGAAGATGATTTCATTGGCAATGAATATTTAAAGTAGAAAGATAACATCATCGCGTGATCTCGTTGTCAGCGCCCTGGAAAAGGCAGCGGTCGTGAATTCCATTTCAGCCTGATAACATCCCGGTGCAACCTGGAACCTTTTATATGGGGTGTTAATCTGAAGCCTACTAATAAGGGTATATGTGGAGCTTTACAGAGGCAAGACATTTAATTCCAAAGGTTCAGTGGCCGTACCTTTCTTTTCTAAGTGTGTACAGCTTGATGTGATTTCAGTGACATAACACCAATCTTGAGTTTATTCCGGCTATTCTTAACCAATTCCAGTCTAAGGTATTTTATTCAAAATAAACATTGATGTGGTGCTTGTGTAAATTTGTGCATGCTTTATCGTCGATTTTAAGTTTATTTTCCTCATATAACCGCGTTTTATAGCCTGTTACATGTCGTGGATATTTTATTTTGGTGTTACCACGAAACACAAGAACTCCCCATTAATCAAGCTGATAGTAAAGTAATTCAGGCGAAAATTTACTAGTTACTTTGCTAGGTGCGAGGTCTCCTCCCGTCCTGACCCAGTTTTCTCCACCATTAATCTTCACCGCTGGAGTTAAGTGAAATATTCCTGGGAGCGCCGAAAACACCAATGAAATAAATGGTTTAGCATCACGCGATACTGGTCATATAGGTGGCAAGTACTCGGGTAATGAGACACTTGAGCGGTCATTCTGTTGAATAACGAATAAGGTAACACATATGTTTTTCATCTCCTATAAATGGACTATTGTCGTACAACCTGGCTGATTAATGTCATTAGAAAAGATGGCTCTATGGACTTCACTATTTATGACGTCAGATTTGAAGTGAGTTGAGAAGCACACAAATATTTTGGCAGATTGTAGCATAACCCTTATGCACAAAATAAAATTTTGAAGGGTGTATTGAGTGTTAATTGTTCGCATGTCTAGCTTCAAATCCCAAAAGTTGTTCATTCTTGCAAGCTTTCTATAGCGGTAGAATCCGACATGGGTTTATATTGCTGTAGTCAGGGACCTCTTTCTACTGGTCCCTGTAGCATTATATGTACTATTTGTTCAGGTTCATGTATCTTGTTAATGGGAATTAGCCAATCTATATAATGTCATCTTTTACCAAAGCATCTTGCATTATTTGATATATCATGCTGAATATCTCTTTTGTGTTTGTTTAGGAGTGTTTGGTCATTTAGATACTCATTTAGTCATCATATGACTGAAAAATTGTTGAGTAGGACGTGAAACCCAAGCATATATACATGCATTTAGAGACGTAAATCTAGGAAACAAAATCTCGATTCAGAAAACACAGAGGGCTTCGGAAGAGGTATCATAGTCATGCAGGTGGAGGCACGGTTTGTATAGTGAGAGAATGGCGTCATTCGGTCTATAGGGCAAAATATGGTCAGCTGCAGCCAAATTATGTAAAAAAAGAGAATATAAATATAAACTAAAATGTTGTTTTTTCTGTACTCACGATGAATTAAAATGGATTTTTCAGGAAGATTTACATGAACATCCTTGATTGCAAATGTCTCTATTGGGCCAGTTGTCCCCATATTATGTCATCAGGGGTTTGATTATCATAGAAGATATAATAGAGTGCATGTTAAGTGCTTAACCAAGGTTGATTTAACTAAGTGACGGAATTGCCCACTGACAGACAAAAGGGTGAAGCGCCGCCGCCGCCTCCCAGGAATTGATCAAAACCTCATTAATTAGATTGTTACCGTCACTGGGCAACTTGGAAATCTCAATGGACGTCCGAAATAGGTGGTCCAATTTCTCCTTAAAATGATGCATGGAACGTTGTAAAAACAACGCCATTGATTTCTAAACAGGCGTGGGAATTCTTTTTCTCGCTTGATTAATGGAAAGTCCTCAACATTGATTGATTTATATTGTTTTTTCATTTTATATCCGTTTTAACTGTTTTTAAAACAATAGTCTTTGTCAGTGACTACATTTTCAACCCATTAGTCAGTTTGTTTCATTGTTTCGGTTTGTGTTTGTTCTGTGCATATAACACGGAAGTAAAATTTATGACAATTTGGTCACGCTCTCCAAATAGGTTCTGATTATTCTGTCATGGCTTATAGGTTACACATGCGCATTTCGAGCAATGGGAAACTCGTTTAACTCCTTCCCGCCATTAACAAAGGGGCCCAAAGCCGTGTGCTCCTTTGTTCTTTCTTGGATTAAGTCACAAGTATAGGTGAATGTGTGCTCAAAAACCAATAGGTAGTACAGAAACACTGCAACGTCACAGCACAAAATGATGTGTTTCTCCGCTATTTGGACCCTCAGAATTTCCCATCAGGTCCAAGATTTGGTGCCGAATTAAACAGTGCTGAAGCACTGATTAGATAATACTGCCACACAGACAATCTAGGTTGCTGACACACCATAAATTTAATACCGTCATTTTAGTATACAACTGGTTGAAATATTTCACAATTTTGTCTGCTTTGGATACAACTGAAAACTTTATTTAGCCACGGTTAGTACCCACCCCACACCCCTACCCCTTGGAGGTTACCAAGGAGACAAAATGCTATTATGTCACTTCCAGAAGCCACAGCTAAAAAATGGTGATCATGCTAGGTTGGTCCAAGAAAGGTGAAAGCTGTGTGTTTTGGTAGGAAAACCGCCAAGCGCAAGTTTGGGAAATATATGTTGGGGATTGAATTTAAGGAATATAATGCACTGGTGTAATCTTAAGTATAAAGAAGTTTGTCAGGTTGGTTTGGCCTTTTCGGTTATCACCACCCACAAACTTGGACACATAAACAAACGTTAAATGGTTTTCAGCTTGACATGAAAGACCAGTCTGATAAATAAAGAGGTAAAACTTAATAATAATATAATTAGCGAGCCTTTTCATGATCTGGACATCTGTAAGGAAACATATTAAGGATTGATAAGCATAAATGTTGTAATAGATGTTCAATAGATGATTGCATCCAGTTGTCAAGTCCCATTAAATTTCTTATGAGGAAGTAGCGGGCTTTTCACTTTCCTCGAAAAAAAATGGCAATTCTATATTCCCATATTGCCATCCAATGACTTTATCATCACAAATATTCAGATTCTTTTCTTTTCCTTTTTTCATTTTATGGTTAAAGTTATAATCACAAATGTGTTTACACACGAAAATTACCAGTGTAAATACCAGTGAGAATGCTAAAGAATTACACACACAAGGCCTCACGAAACTGACTGAAATCAAAAGTGTCAACAGCAGTTTGAGCCGAGGTAGGGTATTCTTTGGACTGAAGTTGTGTACTTACTTGTATTTATATGAATCTTCTGGCACACAATAAAACAGCTCATGGCTCTGATATGCCAATGTAACCAGTAGAGAACGAATTACAGAGAGACGGACGTATATAACCAAGCATATCCATCTGTAGTAACATGTTAAGCTATCTGGCTGAGCAGCGGGGATTTTTGGCAGATACATCCATTGACAAGACCAGACAAATTTCCTCTGGTTGAGTGCTAAGGTTATGTTGACATAGAAACAGAACGGCGGATATTATTCTCAGTTGTCTGGCTATATAGGCGGGAGCAATCTGTTCAGTGAACATTGAAGAAACGCAAAGATAGGCATGAAGTTTGGACGGTCAAGAAAGATAGGGATACAAAAAGAGCACAAGTCCATTTTTAAGTGTTGGAAGGTTTTTTCTAAAGTCAGACGGGTATAAAATGTGGAATCATAAACTTGTTGTCCTTCGTTCATTTTATTGCTACTTCTACCAACATCAACCGATAATACAATTTAACTCTAACCATCCATAAGATTATAAAAGAGGAATAATCGATGAACTGTTCCAACCAATGGGACAGGCTTTGTGTCTTTTTAATTCCAGGTCACGAATGAAGTGAGTCGCCTTTAAGATGGCGCCTCTCGATTGCAAATAGCACACTACATCATTTACTTGAGACCTGCTTAACGGAAACAGTTGAGGAGCAATCCATTTTCAGTTATCGGAATCTCTGTAGCGCTAACAAGTCTAGGGTATGGTTAAATTATTTGCTTTCCTTGTCTTGCAGTCTTGTTTTGTGATGATAACGACAGGCTAGGGTATAATTTCTCCGACGTAACTAAAGTTGCAGAGGAAACAAGTTGTAGGAATCTTTCAAGCTTTGGCACCTGAATGAATGCCATTGTATTGCGAGATAGGTACCAAAGTGGGTTATAAATTGAGATCCATACACACTGTCAGATCCGAAATCACATAAATCCCAAAGTCGTAAAGATCGTTAATGTCTGTACAACTATAGAAAAATGGTATACATTACAAATTCTGCATAAATACCCACCCACCCACACCCCCTCTCGTACACTGTCCTAATATTATCAAAAATTTTCTTACAAAATAATCAATTACTGTGATAAATTAGTATTAATAATTATTTAAAATCTATGCTGTCATATTCCTTCTGAAAATGCCGAAATTTTCTAAAATGTGTACAAAAATATTGGTGCAACTCTATCAAAGGCGCTATTTAAACCAATTAAGTCCTTGGCTCAGTGTTGTGAAGTGTCAGTCTGCAGGCAACAGGTCATGTGGTCATCGAGTTGACTTCTTCGAATACATCTCTTTCCTCATCGGTTGCGTTTTCACATCAGAAACGTTGCCTTGCAAGGTGAGGTATTTACCACCATGCTCTGTACGTTATGTTCCTTCCCTAAAAACCCGACAGTCGTTGTTAAATATTGTTCAGCATGATGAAAACATCCCACTCAAATTACGGAATAAAATGAAATCAAACCATTGTTCTGTGATATTTATGTAATGCGTTTCTGCTTATGGTTGCCTGCAGTTCGTATAAGACCGGGTTTGAAATTAAAGATTCGCTTGACTCTGTAAGGCGAAAACGCTCCCATCTCTGGACAAAGGGCTGGAAACTTGAATGTTCAAATCCTTTCGTATGTGGACACTGGACTGTGTTTGTAATGAAGTTGCGATTCCTGTCATTTATTAGGGAATTCAAGTTGTCGACTCATGGGTTTCGTGTGCCGCCAGAATGATCCGACACTGTCCTATATGTCGATATATTTCCAGGGAAAAAAGACTTCCAGCCACTAATGACTACAGCGAGGAAATCTTGGACGGAGTCAGTGAGCGATGTGAGTTACATCGAGGCCGAGTGTGGATATATGGCGGCTGGCCTTCCCTCTGTCACATTGAACACATTTATCTGGGTCATCTGTCTGGTATAGTTCGCTGCCACTGGAGAGGGTCAATCCTCCAACCCATTGCTCAACGTCATGGTAATCCGGCTCCGGTGCCTGCGCAATCAGACTATGGGCCATATGTCATATGTGGCCAAATCGCGCAAAAACTTTACGCTGTGAAAAACGGATTGGTGTATCACATTACGAGCAGCAGGAAGAATAAAATTATTATTAATACATTTTCAAATAAAACGATATCTGTCTGGCTTCCCCACTTATTTATACAAGCAATTCACATATTCTTCGGTTTTTTGACCAAAGTAAGTGTATATCACGTATGTGATCAATACGTATTTTTACCTCAGATGAGGGGGCATTCGTCAGTAAAGGTGGCTTACCCAATTATATCCAGTTTTCTCCATAGATAAAACTGGTCTTCATTGTATTTTTGTAAAATTCTCGAGTCAAAGCATGTATCAAAACAATATGGAACAAAATCGTGCAAGGTATGCCTGGTCGGTTTCCCAAAGAAGCATAGAGTTTCTAGACTTTTGAATATCTTTACATCCACTTTATGCCAACATTTCGTAAGTTATCTTGTAGTTTACAGACAAAGGGCGACCAGGCGTCTGAATGTGTAAGTCAAAATGGCTACAAGACTAGTCCGATATCGGATATCTGGGTAGTACTTGAAATGACTTGCACAATGACAGATAAAAAAGCAAGCAAAACATAAACAAACAAACAAACAGATAAACGAGCAAACAAACAAGGAAATCAAAGAAAGGAACAGGCAAACAAAGAAACAAGCACGCAAGCAAGCAAACAAGGAGAGAAAGAAAAACCTTTAAAGAAGGATGTAAGCAAAATCACAAACATGCCAAGAAGTAAGCAAATAAACCAACAAACAGTTTTGTTGACACTCTTGTGATGCATGTTACGAATAGTTTTTGAGAGTTTTAATGGGAGTCTTTCGAATTAATAAAGATACGCAGAATTATCTGTTTCCAATCAGTGGTCTGGGCAGATCAGCGACGATACCTCGTTGGACCGAATTTGGCACCAGACTAAACCCTTTTCTCCTGGGGGCGGTTGGTGTTACGTACAGATAGCTTAACTTCATGCATTTCCATGAGAAATCATGGGTTAATCGGTAACGTTGTCTCTGAACTGTGTAAATGGAGGAAGAATTAATTCACCAGAAGCCGTAGGGTACTATTGTGTCTGATAAGTCGAAAAAGGCCAGCCATGTTAAAGTAGCTATTTAGATTGCTAGGGTTTGCGAGCTGTACATCTTGAACGTTAATCTATTAACGAGGATCATTTTCTTTCTCCGTAGAACACAATTAAAGTGGATCTTGGAAAATTCGAATATTCCTGATGGTTAAACTAAACCGGGGCACATTTTGTCAAGATACATATCGCATGAATCACGGTCGTTGTGTTAGATGTCCTCTTAGCCAACGTAGACGTAACTAACCGACTATAACATCGATAGACAACCAGGCAGGAATGGACATGCTCCTCATTTATCAAGCTCTTAAGGCCGCTGGGCAACTTAAGAATCTGAACAGACGTCTGAATTTGTTCGTCCTATTCCTGCTTAAACTGATTAATGGACAGACGGAAAAAAAAGAAAAAAAATCATCGCCGCTGATTTCGAAGCGATCGTGAGAATTCTGTATGCCTCTTGTGGCAGGGGATATGGCAATTTCGCCAGAACAGGGAAACTGCAATTTATATCCCTGAAAGAAATGATCCTTTACACTGTGTTAAACGATCGAACAATAAAGAGAAAAAAGATGTAGCCCTTCACCAATATACTATGCACCGTAGCATAGAATTCTGGCATGAATGCTTACTATTGCTATTCTTTGAATATGTCGTATGTTTTCTCTAATTATACTAAATTGGTTAATTTATAATTTATAATTTTTATTTTTTTTCAACACTTCACAAGTTTGACTGTATTAGGCTGGAAATCTATTTAAGTGATTTCAGCAGATTTGTCTTCAGGCATATTTACGGTAATATGTCAATTGTTCACGAACTGCTGCCCAAACGATAATGATAACACTGTATCCTGAGAAGCTATACCCGAGCTCCCACCGCTTAGGCACATGACTGTGTTTGGAACGCTGAACCAGTCGTGCCAATTCAACCACACAAATATGAGGATACGAGAACAAGTATTTATCAGAGCAAACTGCTGATATGCAGGATTCTACATGATTGTTGTTACACCCTGTCAGTCATGTTATTATGGTTGGCGTACTCACAGTCAGACTTCGCTTGTATGGAAATTTCAGTCATGGGCCACTATCCGTTATCCCCAATCGATCCGGGGTTAGTTAGTGATGAGCTTCAAGGAAAACTAGTTCTGAGGAGGTAAACTTTATTCCAATGTTATATTATTATTATTATTATTATTTCTGTCAGGGCAGTGTTAACTGTAATACAGAAACCGCAATTAGAGTTGTGAACTTTATAATGCGAATAGAAAAAAAGTCCTAAACTTATGGCTTCTATTGCTTTTTGTTTTGGCCATTGCTTGCAAGTTTAAGTTCCGCTGGGTGTTGATCTGGTAAACTGAATCTATGCATCTATAACTTCATTTTATACAAACACTGGGGATAGCAGACAAATTACCCGTGTATGATAAAAGTGGTACCCAGAATATTCAAAGACTGGAATATATACATCGATATTACCGTTCACTGTCAAAAAGTATTAGTGTCCAGTCTAGGGCTCAGTCCAACAGTATTAACAAATGACCGCAAACTAGGCTGCCCCATAGCTCTACAACGTGCCTTGAATTAATAGCCAAGTTATTCGTCGATATTTGGGAAAGAAGGGGGTGGCGGTGAACGACCGACATGCCAGTGATATGGTAGTAGAATACTGTGAGGTTGGCCTAGTGGCTCATGTATGCCTCCCGTTGTGTGAAAACGGGGAACGTTGTAAATTATTGTGCATCATGTTGTGCACTAAAATTTACGACAAAACACATCGTACGATCTTTAGTGAAAGTGGTCCCTGACGTGCTAGTGGTGTGGTGGTAGAATACTGGATGGTTGCTCATATTGGATTAGTGGTGGTCTACGAACCTGTCAGTGGTGTGGTGGTAGAAAACTGGATGGTTGCTCTTAGTGGCGTAGTGGTGGTCTACAGATCTGTCGGTGGTATGGTGGTGGAATACTGGGTGGTTGCTCATTGTGCTGTAGAGGTGGTCTACGAACCTGTCAGTGATATGGTGGTAGAAAACTGGATGGTTGCTCATAGTGGCGTAGTGGTGGTCTACGAACCTGTCAGTGATATGGTGGTAGAATACTGGATGGTTGCTCATATTGGTGTTGTGGTGGTCTACGAACCTGTCAGTGATATGGTGGTAGAATACTGGATGGTTGCTCATATTGGTGTTGTGGTGGTCTACGGAGCTGTCAGTGGTATGGTGGTAGAAAACTGGATGGTTGCTCATAGTGCTGTAGTGGTGGTCTACGAACCTGTCAGTGGTGTGGTGGTAGAATACTGGATGGTTGCTCATAGTGGTGTTGTGGTGGTCTACGAACCTGTCAGTGGTGTGGTGGTAGAATACTGGATGGTTGCTCATAGTGGTGTTGTGGTGGTCTACGAACCTGTCAGTGGTATGGTGGTAGAAAACTGGATGGTTGCTCATAGTGCTGTAGTGGTGGTCTACGAACCTGTCAGTGGTATGGTGGTAGAATACTGGATGGTTGCTCATAGTGCTGTAGTGGTGGTCTACGAACCTGTCAGTGGTGTGGTGGTAGAATACTGGATGGTTGCTCATAGTGGTGTTGTGGTGGTCTACGGACCTGTCAGTGGTATGGTGGTAGAAAACTGGATGGTTGCTCATAGTGCTGTAGTGGTGGTCTACGAACCTGTCAGTGGTATGGTGGTAGAATACTGGATGGCTGCTATGGGCATATCACATTTTTTAGATGTCGTAGTGGGTGGTGGTGTTACTGTTTCAGTATCCTAATAATGCCATTTCCAAACATGAATTATTTTCAAGTTACCCAAAAGCAAGCAGATAAGAACTCACAATGTAACACAATGTAAGGTTTGCTTACCGAATTCTGCAGACTGTTGTTTCAATGACCTCTATAAAAATGAAACAGGCAATCATGCCACACTCTTGGGTTAGTCGATATGGCTTTTTCTTTCATAAACTCACGCCACTAGGGATAACGTTCAAGAATCATTGATTTTTAATTAGTGGAATATATGTATCGCTTAATTACCATAAATATCTGGGATCTGGGTAATTAACTTGCTATATTCCTCTTGAGGCATTGCTTTATTATGATAATAAATATGTTAAGTGATATTTCGCGTTCTCTAACCAATAATTACAACAGTGTAATGTTAAATATATTAAAACAAGTTTCCTCTCGATGGGAATCGACAAGGAATGGTGTGTTTACAGTAAGTTGAAATCCAGATAAGTGTTTGACTTGTAATGTCCGCAGAATGTAAACAATAAAACTTGCTTTCGAATATATATCGGGTGCATGGGCCACACCCAAATGTCAAGCATAAAGAAACAGTGTCTGCATATGTAACTGGGACAATTAAATTGTGTCAATCTTTGATTGATGAGTAGCTCTATGGACGGCGTTGTTCATGTTAAGAGTACTGTACTTCTCGCTCTTGACCGTGGGGTTCACGTATAAAATGGGCAAATATGCCATTTTAGCGATTTGTGGGCCAGTGTATACCATTTCATCCATACGGTTTGTAGTGACCAAGTTTTAGAATAGTTTTGTTACACAAATTTCGTTTACAAAGAGCCCGTTTGACGTATCTTTTATAGGTTTGATTACCAAACGCTGACAATTCTTTAGCATTATTATATAGAACATCTTCCGTTTTCTTTTGAGATGTTGTGTCCTTTCTTAAATCATCAAGCGTGTCCACAGATTTGAAATGTTACCGCACATCCATACTGACGTATGCTATTGAAAACGATATTTTTATATTTATCTGTTGCAGGTATTAGGGTAAGATATGGTATTCAACACAAATTTGCGCATACAGTGCATTTTCTCCAGACGTTCAACTCTTTAAGGTGTGGTATATACATGTATCTCTTTCTTTGCTCTATCCTTTCAAGAATGTACGTACACATGTGTATAATACAGACAATCTCACCCGCTGATAAGTGTTAAATTTGCTTTCTGGTTGGACGATTTTTACGAACAATCAACCTGCCGTGGGTATGAGACACAACTATCGTCTTTAAAAATCAGTGAGAAAAGAAACACGCAGGAAAATGTCAGCTTGAAATCTTGCTTTTCACGAGAAAGCATCGAAGCGATGAAAATGTGACACTTTATACTTTGCCAGAAGCCGTGACCAAAAGTTTCAAAACATTGTCAATTCGACACTATAAAATGGTGTATAGAATGCATGAGGTTGTCGGAGTCAGACTTGCCATTCATCTCTGTCGTCTACGTGGTAGCCCAGACGGCACATGGACAGGTCCAGGGCCATCAGGGCCACTGGCGCCAGTCCTCCATCTTCATTAATATGTACTATAATTGCCCGCCTGACATTTCGCCACGGCCATAACCATGTGACAATGGCATCCGTATACATCATATATATTCATAGAGAATCAATCCTAGCTCGGCGCGCGCTGGAATTGCGAGAGCATGGACCATCATAATATCCGCGACAAAGTCCATCACTGACGATCGGACGTCTGCAGTTTCTATAAAATTGTTTCGAACTGACGCCAAATCCGAGCATAACGAATAGCTTATCGATGAGTTTGAAGACTGTCATATCGGTGCCAGATGATAAACGGAGAGTGTTGTCAGATTTATAGGCCTATAACAAGAGTACTTGTTCCGTCCAGTCTGTTTACAACACTACAGCTGTATTCATGAAGCAAACGTTTGGTGATATAAATTAGGCCAGGCATACCCGTATTCACTTTCATATCTGGTCATGGCTAAGGTTGTAAAAGTACTGGCACCGCACCAGTTTGACAAGTTTTGCGCATATACTGTGACCTGTTGAAGCCTCATCATGGTACTGTCTCGCGGTTTAACAGGGAGGTACGGCTGTGCTACAACAACAACACTGCCATGCTATCACAGAATTATACTTGAACAATCACTCACAAGCAAATTACCAGATTATACGTTTTCCAACTTTTAATCATAGTGCATCACGATGGAGCTGTCGCCATGAAAGGTTTGGCTTCCAATTATGTGACAAATTGCGTTCAAAACTACGGCTTTTAAAAGCATTTTATGGAACTCCTACATTGGATATATTTCAAACTGCATGATGTGTTTCCATCAAACACTGCGTAATATGGCACACAGAAATAACATTACAGATATGGTGCCCAACTGTTACACTCACCAATGCTTTTTGCAGACAACCGAATGGGCAACATTAAATTTTTAGTCTTATGGATAATACGACTATATCATAAACTTTTCAAGTATTTGTTAATAAATTGTTGTTTTTAAGAATATGAAACACTCGCTATCATCACGCAGATACCAGGAGAAATGCTTCCTTTAAAAAAGTCATTTGTGAAACGAAAATGTCATACTCCTATGACGAACTAACAGAACAATGTATCAAATGGTTGATTGAAATTGTATATTTCTAATTGAAGAGTTTAATCGGAAGCTTAAACACACAGCGTCTGTTCAGTCAAATACACTGTTATTAGAGATGTGGCAGCTCGTTGGAAGAAAGAAAAACATTTTATAGCAAAGAAAGAAAACACTTTCAGTACAACAAATGGATGAGGATGGCCAAAACACTTAAGGGAGTCGAACATTTGCAAAGAGAAAATGATCATTATAAACTGGTATTTGTTGTCGTTGGTTAACCTTTCGATCATTAATGTGCCGTCACATACATGCTGTTTTATCTCCGGCCTGGACGGTTTGCACAGATCCAGATATTGTGATCTGTTGGGCAAATATTAAACATGCACCAACTACACATCTTTATCGATGACAATATGATTTTCCCAGGCGGGTTAAATCTTGGAGTATATATATTGGGGTTGGACGATAACCTAGGACCCATTAAGGGCCAGTAAGATGCAATGAAATTTGAATCAAATGTTGCACGGCCAGCTTGTAAAATAATAATGCAGTGCTCCCATTTATAAAATTGTTATTTTATGTTAATCGTACTAGAACGTAATCGTCAGAGCGAATTACCCACAGTCCTGATCGTTTATACCATCTAATAAATTCTAGATTCTGGAAAAATACCGCAATAAAGCCCATAAGCACACTTAATATGGCGCAGGGGCCTCCGTGGCTCAGTTATTTAGTGCCCTGGCGAAGCCTAATGACCGAGAAGCCTCTCACCACTGCGGTCACTGTGAGTTCATGTCCGGCTCATGCTGGTTTCCTCTCCGGTCGTACGTGGGAAGGTCTGTCAGCAACCTGTGGATGGTCGTGGTTTTCCCCTGGGCTCTACTCGGTTTTCTCCCACCATAACGATGGCTTCCGTCGTGTAAGTGAAATGTTCTTTAGTACGGCGTAAAACACCAATCAAATAAATATAAATGAAAAATATGGCCCCTACAGACATAGTCAGTCTGGGCACCATTTTCACCGTTTCTAAACAAAACGCTTTATTTATTTGTTGAAATGAAAGTAAATAAGAAGAAAATGATCATTATATTTCTGCTTAATTGTATGCTAGCAATTTTATTTGCGAAACTATAGATGTTCGAATACACTTAAGGATTTAAGCTGGATTCTGACTCTAGTCTGCAATATAGTTCAATCTATTAACTGTATCTAAAACTACTGCTTAGAAAGTTTGTTAAGTTTGTATTAGTCTTAAATACAGGTGGTGGTCACGTTGGATATACAAAGAGTTGTCACCACGGCACAGCTGATAAATATGTTTTTTGGTTAATGGCAGCTTATAAACTAGCATGGTAAGCGATTTGGATAGTGATCAAATCTGCGCGACTGTGAAACAAGATCATTATATGCATATATTGTAATGAAGTTTATGCGGGTGGTAACAAACCAAGTTCTTTTATTATTTTACACACACATAATTTTGTGTTGTTTTATCTGTATTTATGGCATTGATTAGGGTAAATCAAGTCAGGGCCTTATATTTATTTACATATCTGCTCTTCCCTCATTTGACACATGTGACGAGTTTCAGTGACGCGATTCAGTGACGACACACAAGTGACGTTTCAGTGTCTTGTCGTGCGGTACAATGCATGAGTCGGGTTTTTTTCCATTGCTCTTCATTGCACCAAAACGCATCAAGATCAAGATTACTTGCCTATAATTTTCGATCCCTCCCACCTCTCCCTTTGTTAAAATACCTTTGTTATTCTTACACCCCTTTTTTGCCCTCACCTTTGCACAATTAAATTTTTTTGCGTATTTGGGGACATGGGTAATCCATTCTTTTTGTAATATCGCATCTAGCTCTGAAATACTGTCGGTGTGGTGTTTACCCTCAATCTGTTCTTTTGAAAAATATCCCAATATCCAATTTTTACTTCTCCTTTGTCATGAAGAGCATTTGTCATTTTAAAAAAAATGACTTCTGTTTCCTTATCAAACATATCTCGTTTCAGAACAGTTTTTGATTGGTGGTAATTTGTTTCACGGCATAAAAAGATATCTTGTCTCTTTCTTGAATAATTGTTACCTGTTGGTCGCTAATATGTATGGACGTTCGTCCCAATTTCTTACTTTATAGACTGTTTGTGGCCCTGTGGTGGTTTCGGTTGAGCTCTCATGTTTATTATTGTTAAGAACTAATTGTAATCAATTTATCCACCTTATTTCGTTGTTCTTGTATTGGTAACGCCGGAAATAACGCAATGATATCACTTCAGTCTTATCATTACTCTTGCCACCGTTATTTGACATAGCTTTCAAAAGTAGAATATTGCATCTTTTGTGGAAATACTCTGAGACATAAGTAAATATAGATGTATAACAATCGATTTATCTCCAGAGTTTGTACTGGTTTCAGTCGACACTAAATAGCAGACGGAGCATGAACTTCGTTCGTGCTCACATCTGGTTAGATCAGTAACAACGAATGCTATTTGCTTTTAATATCACGCCGTATTGACTCAATCACGTATAACATTGGTTCGATCACTGGACGGATCACGAGCAATTAACTGAAGGAGCCTAGAGATTCACTGAATTCCCTTGATGAATCCAGGGTGATACATGAAAAGCATGAATAGTCAACCAGAGCATCTAATTCAATACCACAGCCTAGCTGAGCCCTTCGTATGATGCTGCTCTCCACATTCTAATAATTGTTTGTGTGACAAATTCACTGAGATTAAGCCACAGACCTTAAATATTAACATATTAATGTTTGCCAAATATTACTTAGAATACTGCAAAGTTTCAGAGCCAAAAGTCTTTATTGAAAAAATACTAAAAATTCTGTTGAAACTTTCTGTCGGATGAGGCATGGAGACGTCTACTGAGATGTCATGTTACATGAATCAATGGTACCAGGCGTTTTTCAACAAGCTTGATAGATGGACACGCTGTTTTGTACTTGACATACACGTTTATAATGTTAAGACTTTAGCTTAGAGGGTGAAACCAGGGCAGACACTGCGTGTGATAGTTTGCAACTGGTCACACATAACCAGTTACTTTCACACTTACCTGTAGGTGTGTGAGTCAAATTCTATTGCGTGGACACAAGGTTTTAAGGGAAAGGTTATTAGTTCAATAAACTAAAAGTTCTTCCACCTCAACGAAATTCATTTCAACCAAACTGCAGCAGTGGACAGTTTTGGGACATAGCTGACTTTCACAATAAGCTATATCGGTGAAAGAGCCTTACCATTTGTGAATGTGAGTTAGTGACCAGCCTACGCTCTGCTCTTTCTCTCTCCCAAAGGAACGTTTTACAAATATTCGACCACGTATGACATATGGCCCAAAGTCTGATTGCACAGTCACCGGGGTCGGATTACCATGACGTTGAGCAATGGGTTGTAGGATTGACCCTCTCCAGTAGCAGCGAACTATACCAGACAGATGATACAGATAAATGTGTATAGTGTGACAGAGCTAAGACCAGCCACCATATATCCATATCCACTTCTTTCGTTGAAACTACATCGCTCAATGATTCCGTCCAAGACATCCTTGGAGTGGTCATTAGTTCCGGGCAGCTTTTCCCTGTAAATACATCGACATGTACCACCGCGTCAGATCATTTTGGCGCCAAAGGATGCCCGAGAGTTTACAAAGTGAATCCATTGTAAATGACCAGAAACATGACTTCATTACAAACACAGCCAAGTATCCAGAAACAACAGAATTTGGATGGGCGTCATGACAGCATGAGATGATGGCCTTTTCAGAGAGCATCATATATAACTTTGTTTCATACACAGTTTTTCATATACAATTTGCAGAAGCCATTTAATTAGGAACCACGTCTGGAGTCTTTCTTGACTTGTGACCAGCGATTGTTTCGGTCATATCGTGCCGACCGCATGTAAAACAGCCTCTCTAGAACCAAACATCGGAGACACCAAGCAAAATGCAAGCGTTATGAAACGAAGAATACCAAGCGTGAAAGTTTCTCAGCCTTAGCCCTTCATATTACATGATGTATGATTTAAGTCGGGTCGAACATAATTCACTCACTTCAAAAAAATGACACTTTTCATCAGTATATCAAGAATTACAGACAAACAGAAGACAAATCTGCTTTGTATAGGACGTGGCGGAGGGATATGCATTGATCCGACAGAGTACAAGCGTCCCAGTCGTCAGTGTTTGAATGTACTTCCCGAGAGAAATTCCCACGTTGTGATACTTAAGGATGTCTCTAAGTTGATTTTTGTAATGTCGCAAATTTTTGTATTTTGTGGATGTCTCTGTGAGACTTATTGAATTAATATTGTTATCGGGTGATAAAGGAATAGATATATATCTGCAATCAATTGTCGCCAACTAGCTGGTGTTTTAGATATAAGTTTTGTGAAGAAGAAGGTCAAGGTCAGAGACAACTTACGTTTGTCTATCAACTGTCCTTCGGGCTTGGATGCTGGATCTGCACACGTGAACCACGGTCACTGACATTTCCAGGACACGCACAAGCGATGTGACGTGTTATGTGACGTCGTCAGTCAATCATACCCATTGACTATTTGACTCCGCCAATGCATATTTGTTTCTTCATAAACCCCTATGTTGCCGCACTGCAATTACCTCTGCATGGCTCTGTTTGAATTTCCCCACCTGAAGCGTTTTTGAGGCTGGAAATAAAAACAATCAGATAAATAAATAAAACTTCGGTGACATGCTATTGGCAAATGGTCACACGCAACCTACAAGCCCAGAGTTTAAGATTGGTGAACAAGGATGAAAAATATCTCCTTATGTCTTTAGTTATCACAATAAAACACCTCCACCAGACGAATAAAGCGCATTGATTCCTTCCATTAACGAGGTGATTGAAAGTCAATTATCTTAAATTAACCGTTAAATCCTTGTAACCACACTTCAGCTAAATGATTGATTACTTCAACATAAAAACTAGGAGAGGTGGATGGTGGTGTAGTGTGTGTGTGTGTTGTTGGAGGGGGAGCTGGTCGTGACCTAGTGATGTATGCCTTCCTTTCTTTTTCCACGTTTGTCAAGTATCTGACCACGGTGATTTATTCAGAGCATTCTGGTTTCCTGCACCTGTACACGTACATTCTCCTTTCCTGCACATATACACTCGCATTCTGGTTTTCTATGCCACTACACTTGAACGTGGTTAAGTGACAGAAAACTGTACGGCGTTTAGAATCAATCGAGTAACTAGAATGGCATAAAAGCTTGGGTTTATACTCCCAAGTTTTTCTGACGGATATAAAGTGTAAGCTTTGGATTTCACGATACCACTTACATACACTGTCAAATGTCCATTGTAACAAAGACCAACAGAACTTTTGTGTGTATTGCGTGACGACATGGCTGAAATACTGACAATATAGCGTTCATCTTTCATTGAGCTTTTGTTAATGGTGTAAGTACTAGTATGAAATTATAGAGGTCATCGTATCACAGAATTGTGAATTTAAATCGTGTGTTTAAATATATTTACATGAGTATACTAACGAAAAGGGCATCACGGATATCCTCTGCAATAAAATATATATCCTCCAATGTTCACACGCCTGGCTCTTATTGGTCCTGGCGCTTTGGTGACAGTGAACAGCCAACGGGGCTCGTATGAACGCTTCCTCAGCCTAACGTTCCTCGAAGACCACTTGTCTTCCGCCAATATGGTGCGCGTGCCTGTGCGTCACACATGAAAATGTTCAACTGTAATCTGCCACTCCGTTTCCCCCCACCCTCATAAACGACAGCGGTTGTATGGATAAAAAATCCTGAGTTTGACGTTAAACAACAAGCAAACAAATAAGGACAAGTATAATTTCACGTGTGTCGCTTGGTGATATTTTGTCGCAGTTTTATTTTTCAGACAAGAAGGAGTACTTGTGAGTCAATAAATGGCAACCAGTCTTCTCCAGTCCTCAACTAACCAGTATTTTGTAAGGTACCACCACTACCTGTATTTGCAGATAATAATCCTTGGGCTCAGTACGTATACAATCAATACCAAATGGAAATCCCTCATGATTGGATGTCCATTCATCTGAAGACAACTTATACTAATATGAGAAGACTTGGTAGAAATTATCAACATCCCAAGCGAATAAAGATTTCTTTTCCTTCGCTTTTGACAACAGCTCAATAGCAATTCTGGCGCTATCATTTGCTTAAGCCAGCCAGGATGATAAACCGCTGTATTACTAGTTTACAATAGATTCAAGGTATGTCACTGGCAAAAAATGCTATTGACAAACGATCCGCGTCTTCAGATGACGTTATGGTCGAAACTTATTTCCAGACAGTCCATTGATTAGTTGTGATCAATTCTTTATATAGAGCAAATTCGCCCTGCAATAATTTGATGCCAAAAAGTTATGACCTTTAAACTGGAATACAAGATGACAAAATCCAGTGTGAAGTTTTCAAACGTCCCAGGTCAGCCTATTATGATTTGGACTATTTTGTACATAAAAGTAAAATGAGCTTTTCTGGGTAGTTCTTTCATTTCAATACCGCTTTACTCCCCTCAACAATATTTCCCTCTCTTTCTTGCCATTGTTAAAGTCAGTCAGCATTATGAGCAAAAAATCACCCGACCTATGCCTTATCCAGCATAATCAATTTATTATATTACTGATATATATCACACAATAGAGGTCTAAATATTATGCAAATATACTATGATCCTGAATTCACAGTGTACGATGGAAGAGGTCGAACATAAAAAAAGAACCCAGGGAGTAAAGTCAATGAACCAACAGAGACATTTAACCGTATAGTAGATATGTGTCAATTGTTTTTTCAGTAAGAGGTGCCACAAGTGAAAAAAGTATTTCGCCCATGCGATTGCTGAAAATGTGTAATTTATCGTATGTTACAGTTATTAATCATACCATGTTTTCTGTAGGGACAGACATATCCTGTGGCAATTCTCACGCTCGCCTTGAAATCAGTGGCTATGTGTTTTTGCAGCTATCCATTAGTAGTAGGAATCCGTCGATTTTTTTAACTTGTTCAGTTATAGTAACAATCTGATAAATGCGTTCTGTGTCAATTTCTGGGCGGTAAAGTTTCACCCCCTGTCCTTCAAGTAGCCATTTCGTCACTTAGTTACGTCAACCTTGGCTGAAGCACTTATTCACTAGAGTACGTCCCCCCCCCCCTCAATAACGATCGAATCACAAACGAGGTAATGTGTGCCTATCTTTGGACCACTGGCGCCTAGGAGAGCCTTCCCCATCAGGGATATATTCAAATGAGCCTTTCCCAAGGATTCATTTTGATTTACTGCGGTCAAAGAACAACATTGCGTCTAAAACAACCCAGCTGGTGCCGCCAAGGAACAAATCCCTGGAAAAGGCCATCTAAAGCTCTGCCATTTCAGCACCGCGCTAGTCTATCGACTATTCAGACACGACAATATTCTACGGCTATTAGCCTATCGATTCTTCTTCGATTTACACCGAGCGGATAAAATGTTTCCGATTAACACATGATTTCTCATGGAAATGTACGGGGCTTACTTATCTGCCTGAGTGACATCAATCACCCGAAGGGGAACAGGAATAGTCTGGTGATGACGGATTGCAGTTCATTGTACAGACGGCCCATGTCCTTTTATTGCTACCAAGGACAATATTTCTTACCTTGTTCGCTACCGTTAAAGGATTGACCCTTCAAATCTGTCTGTACGACCCCTTATCGTCTCTCGAACACTGTCTGCCTTGTAGGCCTATTGTCTAACTAACCGACTATTGTGTATTAGTCATCGTTTACAGGCTTGGTCCGAGTTCATAACACTCTGCAAGTCCGATGTCGGTTCTTTGTCAAAGACAATAGCCTGACTGTTGCGATATGGAACCATTCTTAGACTCATAGCTGAAGTAGACTGTGCACTGGGAAAAGTTTATACATGTAGGATATTTTCAATAACTTTTTGTGATTACCTGACAGATCGGTTTAAATTGCCATGCTCGATACGAGTAATACTTGAATACTGAGGCTCCAACAAGGCGTACAATGTTTCCTCTACGTCCTTACACGATAAGCTCTTTAAATGATACGTGCGGCGCTATTCCGGACATTTACGACTGTTGACATGTGTTCCTATTGCAAGCTTATTGTTTCAGCAAACGTTTCTTGTGCTTTGCAATCAATATCGATATCTCGATATGAACGTGTAATGCAATCGTTCTTTCCATTGTTGGTTCTGAAAAAATTTTTTGTAGAATCAAATTATAATCTTCATCGAGGCTAGTTTCTTTCTCCTCGGCTTGTTTGACAGAAACAGCATGTCAATCATCCAGTAGAATTTTAATTAGCTTATGACATTTATTTTTTAACCAACTTTGACTTGAATGTGACAAAAGCTTAAGACAGTTGACAAAAAATGCAAGTGTGGTTTCAATGAACAGCCGATTAAAAACCCTCAAGGCTGATTTTTTATGGGCAGAAATAGCTCAAAGGCTAAAGTTAAGAACAAACTTCTGTTTACGCCCGCCGTGAAACATGTACAAAGGGTAATGTAAAAGGCAAAGAAAAAGGTAACTTTACAGGTCCCCCAAAATAAATGGCAATGAGTATTAAAGTTTAGAACCTTCGAAGCAAGGCAAAATAAGGATAGTATTTGACGTACGTTATACAAGCTCTTATGAGTAAAGATAAGATGTAACGCCAAGATGTAGTTGACATCGTTATTGAAAAAAGTTCTGCAAAGGAAAAACGAGAGCTCCTTACAGCTCCTTGCTCGACAGATTAAGTCGCACTATGAAGGATTTTTTGCTATTAACTAATTTCTGGTGTGTCATTAAGGGCCATTTTCTACAAAAAATAAAGATCCGGTTTCAGTTATATCCATGCACATGATGGATTAGTTTTCCATGTTTTGTGAAGTTTCATAGTGATCCAAAACGATAATGTAACATGTTCCTATTTGCGAAAGGGCTGAAAGGGTGTAATGCATGACACCGAGACAAAACTCGGCAACATGTACATAAAGTCACACAAAAAGAGGGTCCAACTGCGACCTTGACTAAAATGACAAGAAAACAGAGCGCCATATAATGGGACGGCTGCAGCTTTTCCAACAACTCTTTTCAAAAAAAACCACTTTCATCATTCGAAAAAGATATCAATCAATCAAGTACACACTCAGGAACAAGTAAGGCATAAGAAAACATATTTCGAGAGATACAATTTAATGGAAAAAAATGAATCAGTGAAAAAAACAAAACGGCGGGGTGGGGGTCAGGGAGATGCGGGATAAATTGATTAGAGATGCAGGGAATTTTTCTCGCGATGGCAACATTTTTCCTTCTCCACAGTTATACAACAATGCTTTAGGTTTACTTGTCACTCGGTGATAAGAGATGCACAAAACATCTGATGATAGAGCACAAAACGAGGGTAAACTGATCGAGACATCTTGGACGAAGGCATCCAGTGAAGTCTTCATTGTTCGTATAACTCCCATTTGATTGACCCACTGAATTGATGAACTTAACTTTGATTACCCCTTAAACAATTGCCCAAAGCGATCTGCAGAAGTTCTTGTACTTCACGTTTTGAATCCATTTTCTTTCAATAAGCCATTAGTGTAACTTAGAATTGTCTCTAAATTTGAAAGGCCCACATAAGAGTTGTTTTGAGTCTTTAATGAATTAAATCCACTCTGTTGCTGCTTGAGGGACATTTAAGATGAATGAGCTACCTGTGATGTGACAATTATGTTTCTTTCCATCTAGAATGCCTCCCCATTATGGTAATGCTGAGGCAATGTAAATTCTCATGTTGATTGATTGACAACAACATACGAGCTTATTGCTTGACTAATTGAGTCTTTTGATTTGATTGATTCATCAGTTATTCCTCAGACTTTCAGGCATCTATTAAAAGAGGCTCTAAAAGCCAAATGATTAAATTTCTTTAAACTACTTGAGGTTTGGTTTGATTATTCTAATTATATTACACATATTCAGTCCGTTTCACAGAGATGCCTTTAGCTCTCAACAAAGAACTAAAACTAACCCTGTGCTCCATATTGCCAAGCGGGATTATCACCTTAAGGGTAAACGATTCCCAATTCACAGCCTCATCTCAGCGCTAGGTTCTTGGTACTGGATCATTTACGACGTTGCCGAAAATTTAATTTAAAAAGATTTAATGGGACCATTAATCTGAGAGGACAAATGATAGACAAATGGCTTGTTCAGCTCTCAGACTGCGATTGGCGTTACACAAGATCAAAGAAAGAAACACGACGACGCTTGTATAAATTAAATGCATATAATTGAACAAAATAAAGATAAAGTACAACCTACAATATTATACAAGAACGATAATATGATAACAAAATATGTATTTTCTTAAGGATTACCGCTCAAATCCGAATGGAATATGAAGCTTTCAAAGGAGAGCCATTCCACGTAAATATAGAGCCCACAGTTCATGTGAACTCTTCAATCGAAGGATGACACTGTCCTCCAAGTGTTGTGGGTATACGGCACGCCAATGATGGTTTATATCCCACGGCCCGTCTAGGTTCACTTCCCAGGGCGGACTGGTAGCTGATAGCGTCCATAATGCCGAGTTGGCGATGTGTGTTTCAATCCTCGGAGTTGAAGTCACTCCCAGTGTAAAATTGGGATCAAAAAGTACGTAATTGCACAAAGGGACAACGAGCGACACAAACTCCGAAAACGCCTCAGCGAAATGAAACACAATCTCACAAAGTGCTATGTACAGAAAATTGGAGTATAAAATGACGAATGTCGAATGGCGTG
Organism: Acanthopleura granulata; assembly: GCA_016165875.1. NCBI lineage: Eukaryota > Metazoa > Mollusca > Polyplacophora > Chitonida > Chitonidae > Acanthopleura > Acanthopleura granulata. The sequence continues at coordinate 31,220,050 of JABBOT010000003.1, forward strand.
AAAGCTCAGCTCCAATAAATCCCGAAATCCTCTATTTACTTATTTACGTAAGTAAATATGACTGCGCAACCTCGTAGCTTACATTGATAGACTAACGTAAAGAAAATTCTGCATAGTTTGATCGTAAACATGTGTACATCCAGAATGTACGCTCTATGTTAAAAGACACGAATCACATAAACACCAAAGCCTCGAGAACACGCGACTGAATTAGAGAGCAGGCAATAACGTACACAGTGGTCAAATCTAGGTCAGACCCTGACCCGGTTAGCGCAAAAAACAAATAAAAAAAATATAATACAATATTTTAAAAACGGGGTTCGTAACAAAGGCGTGTTTTAAATTTTGACCTATGTCAGAAAGGTCTTTGGTATATGTAGAAACTTCCACAGATTTTTATGCACAGCGACGGGTGAACAATTTGCTTCTTCGTTATACAACAAGTGGAACAGTTTCGCTGGAGACGAAGGGAACCTTGCGCAAGAGATAAGCATGCAGGTAGTAAATGACAGCACTACAGAGTCACAATCCTAAACTACTTCACACGTCAGCTGAGCTGAAGCTCAATCTTGAAGGCATAGGCTACAGTTACCATTACCTGGTTAGTAACGGAGCTGAAAGGGACTAATTTGCCTGAGAATAACAGCCAGTACATTTACATCATCGTTAGCTCAATCCCAGCCTCGATAAGGAAATCTTCGCGACCCCTTTGCGCCCTTCACAGATGAGTAGAACGGGTCATATGAAATTTGAATAGCTAAGAATAGCTGATACATGCAACTGGAAACAGTGAGATATTCTCGCACATCCAGTCCTGTGAACAATTCCATGATTACATGAACTTAATGGATTTTCCTAACAGATTACTTAATTTGCCCAACATGTCACTTAGCTCAGCTGTTCTTCTTAACACTGAAGTAATTGATACAGCTGATAACTGAAATGTTCTTTTTGTTTAAAGAAGCATTCGCCATTCGTAGAAACCATTCTGTGTTTAACAATTGTGTAAAAGCCTCAAAAGAGCTTCATTTGTATCGCTAATTAGGCCCATTCTACCCTGTTTTCCTATGTTGTGCGTACTTTACATTTTTTTTATTATCTCTTTTAGTAACAGTATTATCACTATGCTTCTGTACTGACATATGTAAATTATCCTCTTTCACATCCAGTGCTATCTCTGATCACTCTGATCCTTATTTCACACTTATCATAAATCCAACAACCGTTTGTTCCAAATAGTGTCAAATGCCTGCCGTTGTAATTAAACAATGTGTGTACATTGCTGTTTTCTCTGTGTAACTGTTAGATATCGCTTTAATCCATATTTCACACCTGTCACTAAAATAATAACAGTTTGTTTTGATAGGCTTAAATGTCTGGTGCTGTCATCACTATGTGTGAATTCTGCTGTTTTCTCTGAATGGCCGTTAGATATCGTTCTAATCCCTATTTCACACATATCACTGAAACAATAGCAGTTTGTTTGTATTAGGGTGAAATAAAATAAACATCTGTTTATTGATGTTTGCCTGAATGACCGTGATTAATCAATGTTTAATTTGCATTGGTTGAATCATTGGATCAATCATCGGAGTGTATTTCATGATGAAGATGAGAAGTAAAACTTTGTCGAAATATCGAGAACGTCAACCATGCGTTACATTTCTTTATTCGGAGTTTCTATGCTTTTGCACTTTGCTAAGCTAGTTGGTGGATCAACAAGATTTTAGACGTCTAATAAAATGCATGTAACATAATTGTATTTTTTAAGCTAAGTCTGCTTTAGCCATGGTGACATATCAAACGGTGGTGACTGGTCTGGTTTTGCTATCTATGCTGTGATCTTTTATATCTAAATCGTTCTGCAGCTCCAGCGTATTTGAGCCTGTTGGTGAGCAATCTTTGATGCAAATCTGGATTAACAGCATATTCAACACCTCAGCTGTCTACTGCTGACAGCTCTCCGATGGAATCTCGTCCCTTCATTCGGAGTTCACTTCCCTGTTTATCTACATGTATCCTGTAGTCTATAAGAAATACAGAAGCGACGGGCATTGATGGTCAGAAAGTCTCCACAAAATGGCTTTCACCCAGCTGTCCAAAAATTGTAGAAAACGAAAGAGGAGAAGTAACACTTAGATAGATTTACAACACGGAACCCAGGAAGTGATCATGACAGTCTGTTTTCGCAACATATGAACCCGCACCGATCTGTGCACTCAACACACAAAATCTTCTATTGTCTCGAAAAGGTCTGCTCATAAGTACATGTATATAGGCCTAAACGCGGCAGAAAAACTTAATGTAGTAGACTCTAGTCACAGCTATCCAGGACCGGGGCGAGAAATTACAGCATTTCTCCAGGTCCACTGTTTTCGGGACCTTGGTGCCAATAAGCCATCCACAGTGCTGCTGAAGCCTTCAGGCGATCTTACATAATGTGTTTAGAACTAATTTGCCTTCCACAAATGTGGCCCAATGAGACGAAGACGTGGGAAAGTTGGCCAATGACCTGCCAAAGGCAAGCGGTTTATTCCAAGAATCTCGGCTCCCTCATTCCACGATACTGACCACACGGTCAAATCAGTAAATCAATCAGTCATGCTTTACTACCCTATACTATGCTTACGATCTGTAATGGTGTACGAATGCCGGTTTCTAATTTTTTTTGACCACGTAAGGGAGTCAGGTTGAACATCAAAAGGGAATTTACGAGCAGGGATTTAATTTAATATGCGATGTATGGAATTACTTGTCGTAAAAAACGGAACGCATGTCTGCACCTTTCGCACAAATACTTTACTTTGTTTCCGTGCTGAAGAAAACTTGGTAGTTGCTGAAGCGCTCATTCAGGCGATTACATGTTCTTCTGGTGAATATGTATGAAGAAGGTACACATATCTGCGAATGGAAAAAAAATTAAACCAAAATCCATCTGCCATCCAAACCTTTATGCAATAGTTTTTGTCTGAATATATTTCATCAGTTATCAAAAGCCGAAGACAATAGGAAAGGTAATATATTCACATCGGAAGCTTATGATTTGTAATTAAGGAAGGTCGCCTGCACATGACTTGTGACTGTGTAAATCTATGTAACACTGTTCGACTAAGTGACCTTATCTTAGATAATCAGAAGTCATGGTGGTAAACTTAAAGTAGAGAACATCAAATACATACGGTTTTACTAAAATATTACTCCAACAGTTCATGACTCTGTATCCTGTGTATTTATCTAACATATTTTCATTTTACAGATGCGTGGTTGGGTGATAATCTGTTGATTAAAAAATTCCACCATAATTAATGGCCAGACTTTGAAGGTCACACGTTGAATTACTTTCATCGAACGTAAGAAAACCTCTGAAGTTCCCGTCCTGCTCATTTAACTAAAACATCTATCCAAGACGATCTCTTCGAATAATCTACATAAATAACCCTCGCAACCACGGCATTTTTTGTGACTGAGAATTAGAGCTGACTTCGACGATCTTTTTCTTGGAAGGTAATTAAGCTCTCAGAGATCATGAATATTTATTAATATGTTGTCTGGATTATTTAGCTCTTGTTATAAACACGTTTTTTTTTCATAAATCAGTTGCTATCATGTCGGCAATTTTACCAAACGAGTTTTGAGTTTACCAAAAACTTTAAGCCATCGTCGAACTATAAAGTAAGGAGTCCTGTCTGCACGTTTGGCGGACCTCACACATTACTGGCGACCCAACTGTTCTCTTCTAATGCAAAGGAGTACTACTTTTGACTTACCATTTATTCAACAAATTGTACTGTGAACAATAGACCGTACAGCTTTTGTCCGAATTACTTTCGGAATTACGTCTTAAATGTTTAGGTAATATACCCAATCATCTGAAGAAAATAAGTGCGTCGTATTTTTTTTTTTTCTTGAAGTAAGAAAAAGCAATGATAACATTGCCAAAACACTTCTTATAAATAACAACTCAACATTACGTGCGTGCCCGGTACAATCTTTACGCAGACGTCCCCGTTGTATCTGATTAGCAGTTACATTATCGTACGCTTGGGAGATAAACTTCACAATTTAAACGCAAAGGCCATATGGCTGAAACCGGACAGCATGGCGTCTGTAACTGTATCAGACAACCCCAAGCTTTTCAACACAGCGCGCTGTCAAAATTAATTGATTAGAAATAACAGCATGTTGTAAACGACACTGTTAGTTGTCATGGATACCGATCTCAGCAAACAGCATTTTTACCGTTTTTATTTTTTTTTCTTTCTTCTTCTCGAATTAGGTACCTGCTAGCTGTGTTGGAAAGCCGTTAGACTGAGGGCTGCGGAATGTAGCTTATTGCCGCTTCACTTTATCCGACACAATAACCATATGTGGAGGCGCAAAAAAACCACGACTAGGTTACACATGGGTTGATGCTAGACCCAACACGTTAGACATTGGCAGTCTTGGAGCTGAAAAGCTGTAGGCACTAAGTATAATGGATAAAATCAGCGTCAGTATATCTGTATCTGGATGGCGCGTCATGTAAGATATCTTCGGAATAGCGTTTGAGTCAGGCAACATTATAAATATTTAGCCACTGACTGCATTCTAACACGACCAGAACTCGTCGTGATAGGCCAGAAGTAATATTGATGTTAAACCAGAACGGATTATTTCTCTGTTTAAGGTTGTACATCGCTTTTGTTCCGGTCATATCAAGACGCTCTTGAGGCTGATAATGAACGCCGATAGGTATAATAGAGCCAAACTGGAACGTCACACCAAACACAAAAACTATGACGCCTCACTCAATCACGAGTAACAAGCAAGGAAGTACCGAGACTGTCGATTTTTATTTATTTAACTGATTGGTGTTTCACGCAGTACTAAAGAATATTTGACTTGTACGACAGTGGCCAGCATTATGGTGGTAGGAAACCGGGCAGAGCTCGGGGGGAAATCCACGATCATCCGCAGGATGCTTTCAGTGCCGATTTTAAAGCTTCGTGTCTGATCTGTTTCGGGATTGTTAACACCGGGAACTCCGCGCACAAGACGCACTCGCTACCCTATTGGTCAGTGTAGTGTGGTCAAGCCAAACTAAGCAAACTAAGGGCTTAAAGTTCTACATATTTCAGATACAAATTTGACTCTTAACTAAGCAGTCCAAATAGTGAGCTCTAGTTTGAGCTCCTCGTGATATGGCTTTGTGAAAAAAAGCTGATGATTATGCCTCGTTTCTTGCCTAACACAGACTAGACGAAAATCAATCATGTGATCCAGTACAAATTGTATATAATGTGGCACTCTGCTTTCTTGATTGTGCATAAGATATATGATATACTCAGGGTTGTACATGCATGGCATTTTATTTTTCATTTGACAAGAGCTATCTCCTCTGATTCAGTCGGTCGGCAGGTCGAGACGAAACCTTGAAGTCACGTATTATTCATAAGAACAAATACAATACCTGAAAAGCAGCCCTGTATCTGCAGGCAATGTAATTGCTGGAATAGTACGTTGATACACAGAAACTAAAGAAATTTAACCCTACACATTAGGTATAGAGACAAGTTTGAAGTCACTGAGTAAACCTAGATTCCAAATTTGTTGGGGCAAATCCATTTAATTGCAATAATATAGGGCATTTCTGCGTAGTGGAGGTGAAAAATCAGTCTAACTTGGAGCAGAGGCCGCAACTTCTTGATTAAGTTTTGTGTGGATAAATTTATAAAGAAAAGGAGAACCTTACATAAATCAGTAATGCTTTTGAGCTGTCCTTTTATTATTTCAAAGAAAGTCAAAAAAAAGTATTGAGATATCTGCAGTACATGTCTGTGATACAACCATAGACAGGACTGACATTACACAATGTGGGTAAATGTATAATGTTGTTGCAGTTTCACAATATAACTTTCGTTTAAATTTGCCGCAGTACAGGTTATATTTGCTTTCTTATCGTCTAAAAGCCGTTCGTTGATTTAACAGATATATCTGCGTCGGGAAGTTTCTTATAGAAATACCAGACATGGCTGTACTCGCGCCAACATTATGAATTACACCCAACACGGCTTTTTTTATTGAAGTAACTTTCCTGGTCTTAGATATCTTTCAAGAGTATTTTTTTAAGCTCTTAACAGGCTCAGGGAAATGTTTGGTCTAAGTATCCATGTAATAAATTACTTTGCCACGCTTCGGAATTGCCTTTCAGACGCAGTTGGAAGAAAAATATGGAAATATGCCATGGGGAAAGAACGAAAACAACACAGGGGGCGTTTTTTGGTTGATGGAATTTATCTGGGATAATGATCTCTCTACATAGATTCAAAGAGGGCGATTCCTCCGCGATTCGAACCCCCTGCGGCTAACGCGTCACTTAACCCACATCATTGGCGGTTTCAGTGGCTCGCGGTGTTATACTGCCTCTGGAATGGAAAATGGACCATAATGGGCAACGGAATAAATCGCGGAATCCCCGGCCACCAGCATTCGAGCCAGGCATCCGTCTGCCGATTATAAAGACTTTGATTGACAACTTCGCCACGAAACCGGACCCTGAATACATTTATCCTAGCGGTGATCAAAGTATTTATCATCAGCGACCTACAGACTTTCCAACGACGGTTCGTATGTATGTGTAGTTTGTCTGCGATACACCCGCCTCTTGCCTCGACCGCACGTGGTGATAATCTAAGAGAGATGATATCTCTTAACGTAGGGGAAAAGCGCGGGCATAAATATTAGTCGGCATAAATATCTTTTAGGTGTCAAGTTTTGGGCTCCACGCGCGTTAACAATCCTGCAGGCAAACACATGAGTTCCATATCATAAACACATGCGACCTTGGCTCATTCTGCAGAGCCCGACTATGCCACGGTTTGAAAGCTTTCTTTCATAGTTCACGATAGCAAGCAAGCCGGCATGTCAGTAATACGGCGCTGACTTCAAACTGTAATATATAACGTATACGGTTTAATTGATATACAGGTATATGTTACTGATGGTCACGTTAGCACAGCAAATCGACGGGTTGCGGATCTTAAGACGTGTTTCACAGCATTCATATACAAACTCGTCAGTATGTATAACATGTTAGGGACGAGTGTGCTGTATGGTAAACCCAGCACAAGACAACACATAAAATTGAAGTAGAAAACTTAACAACTTAGTAATCTTTCGGCACAAGCTATGTTTTATGTTCTTTGAGGGAATTATACTGCGCAATACAAAAGCTTTTACGATCATTATGCTTTTTAAATCCTACCAAAATGCCGGCCGTCGTTGTGCAGAGAGAAACATGGATCAAATAAAAACAAATAAATAATATATATCTGAAAACGTCCTTAATGTTATACTTTATGTACAAAGCACGAAAACAAGCGCAAATGAGTAATTTCTTACTGTACCACATCCCCCCAAAAATTCGCATTTCTCTCAGGCCCGTCATTACGTGAACAGCCCTTGTTAAAAAAGAACTGAGATGATATCAAAGTCATGACTGACGGAACCGCCAAAAAGCATCACAGTCCATGTCGCAGTTTTGCATTAAAAAGTGTAATTATATAAATAACTTTAAAATGTGTAGGTCAGTCACAGTTTCGAGAGTAGTGGAGATCCATTTTAAGCACACATCCATCTTCATTTTCTCGCACGACATTCAACACGTCGTCCGGGAAACTGTTTGGTTCTGAACCGATGGATCCATTAACGGTATCTCTCCATATCGTATTTACCTGTTCTATATTTACCCAGGTCTGTATCCGGTATTTAAACCGGGAACCATTCAACTGATGTTATACACAGATCAAGGTTGTCAGATCGTTAACCATCCTACCCGTATACCGAATATTAACGAGGAACTCGACGATAAACCGCTTTAGCAGGAAAGAGCTGTAATTTGCCGTCAGAAACACTGTTGATTAAGTTATACATTCATATATAAACACTTATACGTGGGACAAGGGGACAATGACACGCCGCCTGTTTCTTAAATTAGGAAATGGAGAAAACTTTGGACGTATAGTCCAAGAGCTTCATAATCTTTAGGTTGCGTAGGTACAAAAGTTTGGAATATTTTCCCACTTTTTGATAAAGAAAGAAGGCAAACTTTGATAACGATAGATTTATAAATTGTTATTAACGCCACATCAAAAAAATTTTGGCTTATATGACGTTGGGGAATTTTATGGGTGGTGGGCACGGGAGTTACTGTGACGTAAAGATACTACATTGGTAAAGCACAAGTGGTTGTGTACTACATTGATAAAGACAAGTGGTTGTATACTACCTTGGTAAAGGACAAGTGGTTGTCAACCCAGACCTTCGCAAGGCTTCGTCGACCGCGTATTGTCATAAAGATCCTCAGGACATGTAGCCAGCGTGGCAGAATAAAAAATCTTCCTGTCCCAAACCGGTATGATACCCATAATTACGAATTTAAAAAATTGTAGCTCTGACAACATAGTTCGGCCTAAGTTTCTTAAACAGACTGCCAAAACAACGGTTTGAACTATATACTGTTTCTAAGTATTCCAAATGTAATTCCGTTGCCCATTTTCCCATTTCCATTAATTTATGTGATTATATTTTCTTACCTCATTACTGAAAGCTATTTGAAGTTCAGTTTATAAGGAAGGGAACGAATTCCATTAAACCTATTTTATTAATCAAGACAGTGGCAACTGGATTAAGACTCAGAACTTCGACGATCAAAGACTGCTCAGCGGTTTTAACCTGTCCCCCAAATAACGACAATTCCAGAATGACGGGTGTCTAGACATCATAAGGTCTATAGCAATTGCAAGAGAAATTCTTCAAACACCAGACTCCAAAGAGACAACCATGTATGGAAGTCTGCATCTTAGTTTTTATTGGCGGTGCCAAACCGATGCAATAGTCTGTCTACAGTGTTTTGTCAGGCTGCAAGATCGGCACGACTTGGGATTCAAAGTAGAATCGGTATCAGTTAAAGTCTTTGACATTCCAGTCATGCAAGCCAACTGTATTGACTTTCACCTCAGCCAAACATTGCTGTAGGCTTTTTCTTTCCATAGGCTGAATTAAAATTCATTCTGGCCCATTTCCTGACTACCGTGGCGAGGAAATGGCGCCGATATTCTAACGCTGGCCAAAGAGCTTTGCCCTACATACCAGTACTATATGTTGGTCTTCCGTAGGGTTTTGGCTTCATTCTCTCAGACAATGTGGATAGAAACCCCTTGAGAGGGTCACATCAGAGGAAATTGCTCCTTTATTGGTCAGTCCAGCTTGTATAACCCAGGGCAACATCTTCCACTCAATTGCATTTGGCTCACGAATTCAACAGCCCGGCAAAATGTCAAGAAGTCATGTTTTCATCATAACGCTCCAAGGCTTCTTTAGATTGGCAAGAAATGGTCGCCTGGTTAGACGAATCAAGCCTCAGGTGTCTAGGTCTTATGCTTGTGGGATTTACAAACGCCTGGAAAAGCCGTGTGTTTGAAAAACACCATGTTAGGTGCCAATTCCAAAATAACACAGGCTTGTTGGCCACGTTTTTGTTTCCTGTGGGAGCAATTCGTCAGACTAGAAATAACAATCCTTTTTTTTCTACAAAAATTCAAATTCACATGGGTGAAAGCTAAGACAAGAATTCGCGTGGAACAACATTTTACTTGGAACACCCACGCTAAAGCAAAATTAAACTCCCCTGTGTTTTTACCAAAATATCTTCAATAATTATCAACGATTAGATTAAGACGAGGCAAAAAATGGTTGGCCTCTATCTGACGACTTAAGTCTTGTTTAAGCTCTGATATTGTGACAGTAAACTTCAGCGACATGCAAGAAGCAACCAATAGAGCTATTTTATTAAATCTCTTTTCATTATTAGTGGAGACATATTCCTTGATTAAAATAACACGAATGTATGTGACGATCAGAAAGGTATCCATTCTCGGAAATTGTTAACCTACACGTTTAGAAAAGAGAGTCCATTTAGGGTGTTAGAAAGACGATCATGGTTCTATTCTGAACCCTAGTGTGCTATTCTTTGTAAACTTGCTTTCTCCACAGGGCGAAGGTTCAGTGATCCAGCATGGGGTTCTACTGTCGAACCCTCACCCATCAGACAAGTCAGGTATATTCAGGATTGTGGACATAAGGGAAGAAAGATAAAATTTTTCACATTTACACACCAAAACAAGTGTGATGATTTCATATGCAATGATGATTCCATATGCAATGAATACTGAAAGTAGAAAGATGACACCTTCACGTGATCACGTGTGTCTGTGTGGCAGCGCCCTGGAAAAGGCAGCGGTCGTGAAGGTTAATAACATCCTGGTGCAACCTGGGATCTTTTATATGGGGTGCTGAAGCCCAGTAATAAGGTTCTTTGTGGAACTTTACAAGATGCCACCACAGAGGCAAGACATGGAACTCTTAAAGGCTCAGTGGCTGCTCCGCCTTTTCTATGTGTCTACAAAGAGGGCCAAGGGAAAAAAATCAGTCTTCAAACTTAATTGACGGACATACCAAGAGCCCTGGTACTGTGATATTTTACAGGGAGATGATGATAAATGACTTCGTACGCTTCGTACATCTGGAACTGTGTTGTTTTACAGACAGGTGGCGATAAATGACTTCGTACGCTTCGTACATCTGGAACTGTGTTGTTTTACAGACAGGTGGCGATAAATGACTTCGTACGCTTCGTACATCTGGAACTGTGTTGTTTTACAGACAGGTGGCGATAAATGACTTCGTACGCTTCGTACATCTGGAACTGTGTTGTTTCACAGACAGGTGGCGATAAATGACTTCGTACGCTTCGTACATCTGGAACTGTGTTGTTTTACAGGAAGATGACGATACATGATTTAGTGCGCTACATGTAGGGGAAAAGTCACAGGTTGTCTTATAATACTAAACTACTTATCACTATATAAGACCGACGGTGGAATGTTTTAATGTTGGTCCGGCTGTTTGATTCGTCCAAAATCGTCGAGATCAGAGGCACATGGGAGATACATTACAGTACAGTACATTTGAGGTGTGATAGCCTCAGTTTGCCATTACACACTTTGATTGTCACCGATGTCGGTTTACTGTTCTTTAAATTCCAGAGACTGTCTGGGAAAAGCCACTAACAAATCGAAATCAATCTCTAGAGATCTACAGGAATACTTCCATCTTTGTCCTCTGTCTCTGGGCTAAGGAAAAGAAAATAATACGCTGTAATTACTGTGAGTAGAACAGCAAGGATATCGCAAAAATATATATGGACGCGGGTTAAGAAATGATTGTTTCCGACCAGGAAGTATGGTGGATTTGTGATTTGACAGGAATTTTGAGGAACCTGGGGCAGTTCGCCGAGTGGAGTTGTCCGAAAACTGAAATTTGTACTGACCCGATGCAAAATGACATAAATTTATGAGCCTATATGACTTGAATGAGCACGGTTTATACATGAAATGTGCTTTTAAAGAAAGACAGGTGTAGTACTGTAGATCTGTATTTCATTGGGCTAAATGTCCATGGGCATATACGTAATAAGATAAGTGAAAGATAGTTGTCGTACGGTAGCTGTGAAGGTGGGGGTGGGGGGGCTGATAGGGAACGGTAAATGATCACGTGAAAATATACTCATTCGTCATTTTAATAGCTTTATATATAGCCAGCGACAATCTCCTAAATATAACAACATTGTTACTTGTAATTAACTCAACAAACCTTTCAACTTTTGGACATTTGTAAAATATGTATCTGTATATTTTGTGCTCAAATCAACATGCAAAGGGCAAATCAGTTGGAAATTGTGCTCGTCTTCAGTTACATTGCAGTTACTACGTTTCCTTTCTTTAATTTTATTTGGTTTATACCATCTACCCGCTTCAACCATTAGCCTGTGTGAAGAGCAACGCAGTTGCGTCATGGCGATTCAAAAGCTCTTTACTGTGAACATTTCGATACATGGTTTAATTTTAAAATGTCCCGGATTCGTGTGAAACCTCCCTCCCCAACCCAGCTGTGCTTTTTAACATGGAAGCCCAATTTTGAACAAATTGGTTATGTAATCACAGTTTGACAAATTGAAAGGAAGATTTTGTCATTGCCTATTGCCTTTGAAAGAAAGAGAGAACCCTCCTGTATTCACACAGAATAGATGTGTTTCAATTGACTATTGGTATGGGATGGCGCATGCGTATTTCAAACTGAGGATGTTGATGAGAAAGAAATCTTTAACAACAACAATAACGTAATCCTCCTACAGAGCTGTTCGTCGTAGCTAAAACTATTGTCAAAGTTTTCTATAATCTGATGTCAGCTAACGAAACACCATCGGATCACCGAAAGATGCAAAAGACAAAAAGTGATGTTCTTTGCACATCCTTGTTTAGTTCTCAGTATAAAGGAATAGAGCTAGCACTGGCCCATATAAGCGTACAGTCTCAGTGTAATTAGACTGTGTGGGTCTCTGTGTTTGGTGTCTGCGGCATGTTATCTCAGTGAGGCAGCACTATAATAGAAATTCAATTGTGTAAAACAGCCAGGCGACATAGTCCTGGATGAATGAAGTTGTGTTGTAAGCGACCAGTCTAGATCCGAGACACATAATCATCCGGAAACCGTAAAGCTCGTCCTGAGAACAGAAATTAATCTATGACTAAAATAAAAAACTGCTTTTGTCAGAATGTGTGTTGCAGTATCCACGTAATAGATGGGTTCTACATTTAAAAGTACATCCATAAATAATTAATGAACCTGTTTTCGATTGAAATGAAATAAGAAATTAATCAGGCAGGTAGACAATATCTTTTCGCCAGGCTCAAATTTTTATGCCATATCCCAAACATCTGTCTTGTTCATATAGCATCAGCAATTCTCTATGTGGTCTCATGGGAATATGACACTCCTAAGGCAATGCAAACTCATATCCGTTGATTACTTTTTTGTAAAAATAAAGTGACCGATTGACCTTCTTCGTGGTTACGTTTTTACTTTCTGTTGTTCAATAATGCTAGCTTGATACTCTAGATTACCCATCCATGCCATTAGCTGATAGATAATTATGGCAAATTGCCGATGCGAAATTGGCAAACACTTATGTTGTTGTGAAATGCCAATGTAGAGCTCAAGGGAGAGACCGTGTGAAAATTGCTCGAATGTTGCGAATCATCCAGGACGCTAAACCAAATTCTCCTCAGTAAACATCATCTGGCTGAAAAAAAGGCCTTTGCTAAAGATGGAACCGTATTAACATTCCACGCCAGAAATAAAATTACAAGAGCTGGTTGAGTGAATTCAAGGTTTCCGTTGGTCCTGTAATTGGGATACTCAAAAACGTGACAACAAAAATGAAAGCGTATACTTAACGTGTCATCAGTGTTCATTACTTACATGGATGTGAAGGTACACGTGTATATTTGACAGCCTGACTTAACCAGTGAAGTATAAGTTCTCTAATGCTGAAAAGTCTGGGGGAAGGGATGGGGAGAAAGGGGAGCATTGATATTTTGCAATGGTTCAGCAATATACTTGCACGTTGTTTGTCAACAACATTTTAAGATCATTCGACTTCAAATAAATTACATAGGAGCACAAATAATCATTCAAAGTTACAAATTAGAAAGGTTTGCTTTGGAACTCCCGAGCCTCAATGTCATTACCTGGACGGTGAGTCCTAGATATGTTTTCAGAGAATTTATACAGCGCATTTCTATTAAAACATTTGCACGATTGCATTTCTGTGAGAGAATATTTCCCGCAGCATTTTTATGAGAACACTACAAGAGTCCTTCATTGAGAAGACTTCCACAAGAACATTTCTATGAGAGCATTTCCACGAGAACATGTACATGTTTTCTCGAATTTTAACTGAATGGTACTAAAAATGTATGTTTTTGTTTCTTGTTGGATGTTACCATTATCGATTCGAAAGCCATTTACCGTTTCCCGTTTGAAATATCTTCTCGCCACGAAGCGTTGGCTGCTGAATTGTTGAAGTGGCCTTAAGTCAGAATCAATCACATATCTGTGAGAGAATTTCTATGCAAACATTTCCTTGAGAGCATTGCCCGGAAGTAGATTGGGCATGTGCTGTGTTTCATAGTGTATTCCTGCATAAGCCAGGATTCTGCCAGTGGACTAAGCATCCCTATGGCCTGGTCCCTTTCCATTGTTTTCATGTTATTGTGGTAACATGTGTTAAATGTGATGACAACACAGCACTTTGAGTAATTCTAAACCAGTGACGTCTATTAAATTGCATTTAGCATCACTTTAATTTTAACTTAATTCTCCTTAAGCCGTTGTGCTAGGGCGTGTAAGTTGTTACTTCTTAAACACTTACATGAACAGTTAGAATAAAACCCTAACTAGGGTAAACTGACAAGAGACCGGATTTCACCGGTAACGTGGGACCATTTGCCAGCTGTCATACTTTCGTCGCTGCTCTGGTTTTCCTCTCCCTACTGTAGATTTTTATCATATGCAAACCCAGGCAAAGATGTTCAGGACTACGAGGAGGTGAACCGTTGAAGGGCGCTAAACGCCAGAAACTACTGGTACATAAATAAGCTAAGGTAATACATTAATGAACAGCTTTTTGCTCAAAATGTATTAGAGACTCTTTAAAGTTCGTATTGTGCGTCGTTGCCAAGAATACAGCTGGTGAGCATGGTCTGAATAATCTCGTTGATTAGCAAATCTTTTGATATTATTTCGATTTGAATGCCAGCACCAGTGACCAAGAGGCAGTCAGTGGCAGGTTTCAAATTAGAATCTTGTTTGTCCACAATAAAGAGTACAGTAAGTTAAAAAACGGGATCTCCAACTTAGAGTTCACAAGGATTTGTTTTGAAGCTGAATGAGTTTAAAATAGACTCACTGTTTCTAATACAAACGTTTCGTTGAGCTATACATAGCTTTATTTGTGTGTAAGAGTCAAACGCCAAGACGGATTGACGCTAGTTACATTGCCGCTAACTGGAAACAAGTCACGGAGAAAGGTATAGATACATCATGGCTTTGTCGTCACTAGTGATAGTTTGGCTGTTTTTCAGATGACGTGATAGCGTGAGAACCGGGAGCATGCCGATGATGTACGTGTAGATGTTGTCTTCTCTTTATCTGTGTTGCACAGTGTGGAAACATTTTCAGAGATAATGATCACTGTTTTGGAATGCTGTCAACTGCGAAGCTTTTGTATTACCGTGCATCTTGTATTTGAAAGTACCTCGTGAACTGAGTGGGAAAGAGTTTGGAAATGGCGATATCGACGACGTAATGTGATCTATCAGTAAATTTTGATTATTTACGTAAAACATATTGGATGATTGAATGATGCCAGATGAATACGCGTATGAACGACAGGTGTTTGTACCGGGTTTGTCTTTTTATCTTTGCATTAACGGAATCCTGAAGCAGACATATTTAACTCTTTTTGGATAAATACATTATCTTACCAACTTGAAAGTTGTCAAGTTTATGTGTACGAGAAACATCGCAGAGCCCAGGAAAAATTAGCGCACTGCTCCAGGTACGGTACAAATCTTTTCAGTTAAAACTGGCGAGAGATGGAATGGAACCCACGACTTCACTGAGGGCTAGTGCACCATCATCAAAAGCCTTTTGGCTAATTGGACAACAATGGGCCAAGTAATCAACGAAGAATTTGCAATCCGCTATATATTTGCATGAATATACCCATAAAGCAGTGTCTTTAGGAACAGTATGCCGCTACCCCGCATAGTGACTTGGATGTATTGATGCATACATAAGGAAGAGCCATAATAAAGTCATATCCGTGCCCAGTAGTGTGTTAATACGGATTATGTTGTGTTACAGAAGCTGTATAAAGCAGGGTTCGATGTTGAGAGGCGAAGACTTAAAACAACGCGGAGAAGTGCAATATATAGACGTCAAATATTCGCTAAGCCATCCTTATCGAGTTGGTGTCGGCGCGACAAATATTTATTCAACAAAGCCCGCGTTATGAAGCCGGGTTCATTGGTAAGGCTTATGCCCATCTCGTATTGCACAACTCAAAGTGATTGGGGGTAGATAGGCTATATATCTACCAGACTCGAGCCCTGTGTCAATACAATTTGTGGTGTAACAGAAACCCAGAATTCATTATGACGAATGAAGTATCCAAAGAAGTTAAGGCGTCTAAGCCATTTAGGGTTTAAACTTTCAAGTCATTCAAGACATAAAGAATGGAATGCATTTTCCGGCCAAATGGCGACTATATCCCAAACTGGAATAACCATTGTTCTCATGTAATACAGGAGTACTGCGCTATCAGTTGCCCACAAAATGCCATCACGCCAGCTGAAATAAACAATAAATAAAACAGCTTTGTTCCGATTTAATTTAGGCTGGAAAGTTTCCCCATTCGCTGCAAAAAATTCGAATAGAAAAACGCATCAGCTTTGTACGGAAACTCAGGTAATGACATGGTCACGACACAACACTTGAAAATAACACAACCCCACCAAAACTATCCCATTAGACGATTTTTCCTTCACTCAAATACCGCGTACATCACGGATTGTTCGCTCAGCGCCAGAGTTCCCTAGAATGCAAGCTGCGCTTGGCATCAAGCAGGGAAGCGATACACACGTAGGTAAGAAAGAACTCCAACACGCGAAGAAAACAGAGACCGTTACTCTGATTTACGGCCGTCTAAGATAGGCTACAACTTCTCGAATAACACACTTTGTTGCATAACTCAAAGTTTTGGTGCACCGCTGTCTGAATGTAGGTATGCCCCACGCCAAAACCTGGAGCTGTGATAGATGTAATGTTTCAGAGGTATGCTCAGCCACAATGACGTGAGGAGATGCACGTGTATTTCCAGCTTAAGCACATGTTGGAAGAACTGGAGTCAAAAAACAAAGCAGGGCAAATCCGCAAAAGTTGCGACATCCTGACATTCTGACAAATGTCGATGCCGTCCTGTACTGAGTCTACTCGTTAAGTGAGCGTCCATGTCACAAAAATTTGACAGACAGATGGAGCGACTTTTTCGTCGCAGCAAACAGTAAGCTGTCGAGCAATTATGCATGCTTAATTGTCTATAAATATACTTTAGGCATCTTTGTGAATTTTGGGGTACATTTCAATTGTAGATAAAACCACCATGTACAGCCATCATTATACACTGACATCAGAATTCTTCATCAGTGTTCTTCGTGTTCTATCGGCAACCTCACAACCAATCAGATGACTATAACCTCTTTAAGTGTTGGATGATTTTTGTGAATTGCTTCATTCTGCTTCAAAGTGCAGACAACAGTGTACATCGGCAAACATCAACCATTTTCTCGAGTGTTTTTTCTGCTGCCCTGCGGTGTGTGTGGTTGACATTTACGTACGAAACCATTCCGCCTCAAATGTTTATTTTCTAATTTTCAGTTAACGTGTCGATAACCCAGACAGTTGTTTTTTTCCTTTGAAGAGGGTCAGAGGAAGTATCTGTAAAGAGAGGGTGTCCATGTAGTTGAACCATTGTTACGGTAAATTGCCTGCTCGCGGCTCAGTCAGGAGTGGCTAGGTCCCGGGGCTTTCTGGTTATTACTTGTTTCAATTCAAATCATTGACCTTGGCCATGTTAGAAGCGTAGGGTAGTTCTTTGTTATCTTCAATTAAGGACCCACACCAGTATAATATCATGGCATTACACGGAATGCCAGACAGAAATTTCCCCTGTGGTTGAACTGCGCCCTTTTCGTAAAAACCCAACTATTGATACCCCCGAGACCCGTGGTGTATCTATTGCTTCAATAAATCACCCATTAAGTGAGTGTTAAGCAACGCATGCGTACAAAGCTAACACGGTGTTATCTCTGTCGTGAAGCGACACTTCTTCAAGTTTTGAAAGAAGTCAGAGAAAAGCTGTTTGCTTAGGCGGAACAAATATTTACTTTCCAAACCCGAGTGGAATAAACCAGACGTCCTTCAAGCGTGCTTTGGAATGTGTGGAATTGGAAAGGTAACGGTGTATACCTACTAGGATTTTGTCAAAACAACGTTTGTAAAACAACCCCTCATTTCATTAGGATTTACCCGATGATTAGTGGCCCTTCGCGGTCCATATGTTTACGTTCGGTAACGCAGAACTACAGACTGGAATAGCACAAGTGTTGTCTACCTGTGCAAGAAAACAACATGCTTATTACATAAAGACGGAATCTCTTCAAATATGACTCTGTTATCAACGGCAATGACGCTGGTTGGCAAAGTACAGCAAAAGGCTTTCCGAAATTCCATTGTTGTATAACCGGAAATGAAGAATTAAATCAGGTGTTTACATATATGCACGAGTTCGACGTCGAAACGTTGCAGACGTGTGGCTCAGAAGAAGACTTTTGGCTTAGCAGGAAATAATAACGATTGAACACAAGTTTCTCTTAGGCCAATGTCTCTAACCAATGCGTCCGCTGTGAGTTCAGTATACGTTGGCTTCTTCGGCAGCTGTACGTGGGAAGCTCTACCTGCAACCTGCGGATGTTCGTGAGTTTCTGCCGGGTTTCCCCAACCATAATGCTGGCCGCCGTCGTAGAAGTGAAATATAACTAAGTAGGGCGTTAAACACTAATGAGATAAATAAATAAATGCAGACATTTTACATATTACTCGAAGCACAGATGTATCAACTATTTTCTCTCCCGTATCAACGTGTCCAGCACCTAAGCTAGATAACTGAATGCTTTGCTGAGTTGGATCCTGCTTTCAAATTGAGGATCTTGGCTTTCCTGGAATGACATTGCAAGGGCTAGCACTGGTGGGTTCTGTGTGAGAATGGTACAAATGGCTGTGGCATCGCATCTGTTTCCCGCACAGCGTTCCAGTGTGGTCGCAGTATGAACATGTCGGCACTGAGGCAGGCCTGTGTTCTATAAGGAGACAACTATGGGGTGACTGACATAATGTTGACAGAAATTCATTTATTTCATTTATTTGATTGGTGTTTTACGCCATGCTCAAGAATATTCCGTGTGCACGACGGCGGCCAGCATTATGGGGGGAGGAAACCGGTCAGAAACCGGGCAAACCCACGACCATGTGCAGATTGCTGGCGGACCTTCCCACGTACAGCCGGACAGGAAGCCACCGTGAGCTGGACTCACAGCGAGTTGAAAGAGATGTCAAACTAACGAAACAATTAAACAAGCCAGTTTACTCAAGAGAAGACAAGTGGAATACACAGAGATATTGTCTGGGATAAAGTGGGATATGCATGAATTCCACACGGTGCTGTGTTTGAGCACTCCGTTGTCCACACTGTGAGCCGAGGCCTCTTATGTTCACACGATGAAACAATAATACACATATACTGCCTATTTTTTTTTCTGATTTTCGCAACAGCATGTAACATGTAACTCAGTAACTATTTAAATAATTTCAGCTGGTGGTCAGTGTTTAGGTCGTAAAGCAATGCACTTAATGCGGCAAAGCTCAAATATTTTTCCTTGTTTGTTCTCTAATCGTCTGACAGGGTAATGCTTTTTCCAGGGCATTCGTAAATTGTCCACACAACATCATAGCAAAGTATAAAGCGTGCTCATTACCATAAAGGTTGCCGAGTTTGAGACTCATTACACTTTGGTGTTGTTGTTTTTTTTTATCTTGACCCCAACACATGGCTTCATTTGCTCCTTGAACACTCAAAATAAAACAGATGAAAGTTAAAGTGATTAATCAATTATGAACGACCGAAATGAAATTTACTTTTACGTCACCAGCTTTGCCGTCACTAACAATTGATAATGATAATTATGGTGGGAGGAAGTCAAGCGGAACCCGGGGGAAACCCACGATTATCCGCATGTTGCTGGCAGACCTTCCCACGTATAGTTGGAGAGGACGACAGCATGAGCTGGACTTATACTCACAGCGACCGTATTGGTGGAAGGCTTCTGGGTCATTACGCTGTGTTAGAGCCCCTCACCGCCCCGCCCCCCCCCCACAATGGCCCAGGGTTTAATTTTACATTTGTCTAAACCCCTTAAAAGTTGTACATCACTTAACTAACACTTTGTTGTTGCATTTCGGCTGGTGTTCGTCTCTGAAACATAAGTGTTCAGCTGTTTCGACGATAGTGACCCGGATGTTACAGACAGCTGAAAATCCTCCACTGCTTAGTATTCACCTTGAGAGCAGACACAACAGTACAATCTAAATCATATTTACATTCCCTTACAAGGCATCTTGTATTTCGTACGCCTGGTGATGATTAAAGTGTAGTCCCATTTTTTCTGCGGACTGGCATGGAATCTACTTTCCATATTCCAAAACTTCGTTGTTCATATTTACGAAGACTGATTAGCTTTATTTAATTAGGGAAGGGGTGACCTAAATCCGCATTCTGCATTGGACTTAGGCGTTCATATATCTGAGTTTCGCATAAAAGCCGCCACTTTCTGGTTTGGGTTGCCTCTGTGGCGGTTTCTTTCCTGCAATCGGCGCCATTCCCACGATAATTCTATGCTGAACGATGAATAGCTTCAGGTTTGTCTGTGTTTATAATTTCAACATGTTGCAGATTTTCGCATGCAGTAAGCGTTCACTAACAGTATCAAATACTTCACCGAACGCTACACGTACTTAGGGGAAGACAACTGAAGAGATACCACAGTTAACATTGCAAAAGAAAAAAAAAGTGCAGCTAATCGTCCAGAGAACAGACATGTGAGGAAAAGTAAGCTCCTATTTCACACAAATGAAGTTTGGTTATTCCTCTAAATCATTATAAGTGACTAGGATACAGAGCGGGATCCTTCTGTGGTTTTTCTTTCCTTCTTATGATACTAAAATAAGAAATCACCAAAAAATGATATTCTTCAACTTTGTGTAAAAGCGCTGTTACTTTACTCATTTACTTAAACCGTGTTTCCAAATGCTATCTCTGCATGACAGAGGGCGATCAGGTTTGAAAGCAGAGGGAAAACGGTTATGGTCAATAGTTGGCTGTTTGAAGGGAAGTGGACTAGGAAACCATAGCGATGGCACCCTCCACTGAAAGCGGTTTGTGAAATCCTTTATAAGCTATTCAATATTTTAAAGCAGATTAAATTGTCTTGGTATCCTTACAAATGATTATTCCAGGAGTCTTACTGTGCTTTAATTACTTGTTTGATAAGGGTTAGCGCCTATGGCGACAGTCATGTTTTCGCGTGGAAGAAACTTCACTATCCATTTGTTGTATTGTAAAAGTATGCTTGTGGTACAGCAGGGGCTTTTGATTTTACATAGCTCTGTGCGAAAACTAGTTTAAATAGTTCGATTGGGAGAGTACAGGCGAACCAATCAAAGACTTTTCCCGGGAAGGGGAGAGAATTCGTGAGGCTTGGTGTCCGTCGCTAGGAGGCTATTACAAATAGATTAATTCCCAGCTGGCCATGTAAGTACCAAGATAATACCAGACGTCATTTGCCAAGGATTACAAAGCCGATTATATATAGCCTATGAGACATCTAGATTAGTGTTTTTGCCATGAGCTATATATCGTCGGAAATTAACTCTGACATACTGAGAGCACTCGGACAATATTTCAAGAAATAGCCACAGGAAACTACTGTGTGGTTGTTTTCCTGGGCCACGAATGAAAAACGGCTAAATTACCGAGAGATGGAGAGAAAGAAGGAAATGTGAAGCAGCTGTCACCCGTGGGATATAGTTTACGTTATCCAGAAGCTGAGAATTGACATCGAGTCTCATTCGTCCCCTGGCTTTGGTACATCCTACAGACATAATGAGAAAAGGGCTTCAGTGAAAAGGAATTTCTTGTAAAAGGAAGAGTTTTAAACCCCAGGGAACGCTGTGACCTATAAAGTTTAGAGTGGCAATGAAGTCACAAGCTATGTATGTGCCATTATGGACAGAGATGTGGGCGTTTCCCGGGGAGCTTATATCTCGCAAAGGTGCTTTAACTGTATCGTTACATTAAATGATGAAAAAGTACTCCACTAAGTGATTTGTACCGTGGAAATGTCGCCTGTCTAATATTTCGCATACATGCTTACATATCAGTATGCCTATTGTGTAACAGAGAGCTTCGTACAGCAGTAAAAAGGTAGATTAAGAAGATCTGTCTAAATGTTCAAGACGTCAGTGATAAGATTAAACTCATTTGCTAGCCCATCATTTGATAGAGAGTAGAAGACAGAATATCCTAAAACATTTAATAATGTATTAGTTCTCACACTTCGATGGCCCATGCTGCCTTTTCTCTTTCCAAGAAGGTGTTTATCCAATCACATTTTGTTATCTGTTCGAGTGTCTTTGTTTATAAGAAGAAAAAACGTCACACCCGTTAAAGACAGGCCTGGTAGACTTATTTAGGACTCCACATATTTTTAAATCTTCACCAAAGTGTTGAAGCTACATGGTCGGCTAACCAAGTTCCCTGTAGTCTATCTTTCAGACCTTAAACTTAAAAATGTTAATTTTGGACAGCCGTACCTATGGTTGTCCGCAAACCTTCTGAAAATAATTGCAAGTATGAAAATATCTGCAAAACTGAGTGCATTTGCCCATGAATATTCAACAATAAAGAGGTCAGTGTCAATCAACCCATCAATAATAGTCAATTAGTCATGTAAAAGATAAATTGCGTATAAAAAGGAGGCTTACAGACTCACTCGGCAAGTAAACGTACAACGGAATTTATGGATATAGGAAGCATGTGTACAGTAATATACAGCTAGGGATGACGACTTGACGGGAGTACGGTCATAAAAACCAGTGAAATGAAGAAATACGCAAAGGCATGTATGACTTGAAGTTGTTTTTCTGCGCACGCGTTTTTGAGCATATATCACGATAAATTCACGATAAATTGGCAAATTCCAGTAGATTAACCTTATAGAGAAAGATCATAATCACATCGTCTTGAAATCTTATTCGAAAACAAAAACCCTTGAGGAAATAGCACTTTACCCTGTCACTTCCGTTTCCCGTGGAGACTACAAACATTTATTATGCCTCTCATTATATCCTAAGTATAACCAACTGTTTCGTCGGCATTCTGAGCGACTTAATAAGGTAGGCGTTAGTGTAGCTGTACTCAGTAATCCAACCAGAGGAATTTGTAGGCTGAATAACACAGAATTTGTATGTCAGCGACTGACGGATTGTAGTTATCCGTCATGCACAATTTACCCACTTTAGACAAACCCAAATGCTTTATATACTTCATATGACACGGAATGATAATATATCATACAAAGTGATTAAAATAACCCAAATGACCAAAATGATCAACATGTGTGATCATAAGTTTCGACGAATGTATAATTCAAAATTGGACCCACGATCAAGAACAAAACAAAATGCTATCCTTGACAATAATGATCACAACAATGCCGTCCCACAATAGAGATTTTCGTCGAGTATTTGATATTCGGCGCTAAACCTCTATCAAATAAATCAACATTTAAGTAAGTAAATAAATGAATAAGTAAGAATATGACATTTGCTTGAAATCGCATCTTCATGAGAAATTTCTCCTGTGGCGGAATACTTGACCAAGAGCTTTAAACGGTATTCGAAGCAAAACTCAAAAGACTATATACATAGAAGATTAATCGATATGTAATGCCAAACTGCTATTTATTGCACAAAATAATAACTTGTGGTATGGTAAAATAGGCAAAGGCCTAATTTATCAGACCGACTTGTCAGAAGACGATGGGTATTGCAGAGGACACGTCCCATCTGGCAGTGATGCATCGAAAAGAAAGCGAGTTACAAATGTCCTCTCAGAAAATATAGGGAAGAATTTCTTTTGCAATCTGTTATTTCTTTTTTGCACTAAACAGACGGCGGAAAGTTTAGAACCTCTCAGAGAACGCGATATTAACGGATACTGTAAATAGCATTTCAGTTTATTCATGCCGATGATTTGCCATTAAGGTGTGCCAATAACAATTCTATAAGTTACAGCAACAAAAAGCGACAACGCGTGGCCAAGCTCATTAAATGGGATAGCTGTATGGGTAACTAGGTCCACACTCGTCAAGGTTATGTCAAAGTTAAGTCAAGATCAAGTCAGGACGAGATCACTAATAGCCCTGTACATATTGTTTACAACATTTAGACATTAGGTTTAATTTCAGCTGTAATGATCCGATGCGTGGGGGGGACGGCGTTGTAGTTGTTGGACGTACTGTTCAATTTATTATCTATTGTGGGGTGCATTTATGACATCTGCATGCGTGGAATCTTGAGACCGCACGTCTCTCATGTTTTTATATTTTTCGGACAGAATGTTTGTAGTAGATCGCCTATGTGTTAAGGGGTTCTTCAGCCCATGATGCCTAAGCTGTTTCTCACAGAAGAATGAGGTCGTGTGTTAGGTTCAAGACGTCGCTAAGGTTGTATCTGGCAAAATGCTGGATGGTTTCTTTCAAGCTTCCAATGTTACTTAGAGCAATATAAACCTGAGGCATTTGTCTCTGCGACGTCAGTGAAATAAATGATTAAATATTATCTTTAAGATCAATGTTTGTCTGAGAAAGAAAACTTTCTCAAATTAGAGGATCAAATAAAATCACAGAAGCTTTAGAGATATCGCGATGGCTAATACAGGTGAAATATTTTTCTCAGCTCAGCGGATGCCAGTAAGGTTAAAGCTAGCGTTGGCAGAAGATTTTTCAGATGGATGTTGAAGGGTAGTGGTTTACTTCGGGCCTTCATGTTCCCTTCGCACATAAGCCTTATGGCTGAGCTATTAAACATCAGTGGAAGATGAAGATAAATATTTAGGCACTTCGCCCAACACTTCACAGAACACTTCTGTCCAGTTGAAATCAATCTATTGTCAAGTTCGGTATTTCTTAGATGATAGCAAGTGCAGTTTAGTCCATTACACGTGTCTGTTATGCGTACCTGGACGCAAAACGCAAAATCAAGACAATGCCTCATCTGCTTTTTAATACGTTTTGTTTGTTTTTACTAGCAAGTCGGACGTGAGTTATGTTCCAGATTGTGCCCCATGTCCATCATTTCCCCATTACGATTAACCCGATCCTCGAGCTCTGTCGTCTTTATATGTCTACAATGAATGTATCCACCTCAGTTCGTGTCAGCGGAAATGACAAGACAGTTTCTTCCAAGAAACGGGAGAGTGTATTCATAAAACGTGCCCCGTTATGTCATTGTCCCTGGAAAAATGAAATTAAGATGTCTTAAGCTCGGGCTTTAGCTGAACCATTTGTCTGTCTAAGGAGATTTATCAACACCCACTTATTGCGTCAACGGAAACCAGTGACAGTATTATGGCTGTACATTATAGCTGTCAGGATGATCGACGTGTCAGTTTACGAAAGGCTCTGACTGCGGATGGTAGGGTTTTTATCTTGAGATGGCGTAAATGGATCTGCACATTAAGTGTAAGGATATGTAAATCATATCTTCTTGCTTGGTGGTGTCGTCTTAAAAGTATGGGTCGAGTTAAGATAGTTCACTTAAAATGGCGGGCTATGGTGGGGCTGTGGGTTAAACTGTCGTCATTCAGTAAACAAATCCATAATTAACATATCTGGGTAACATTCAACATTCATGCCGATATGGATATGAAAAGTTATGTAACTTGACATGCCTGGATGTCTAGATGTCTGGTTATGGTCGATTTTTCTCATTTTAAATCCGGCTGAGTTAAATGTCTGAGCTTGGGCCAACGCGCTACTATTTCCTGTGTTTCGCGCAGCCAAGGCAGCCATGTTCATTAGCATCGTTACTTATATTAGCTGGTTGTGGGAGTTTTTTACACTATGCTGATTAAATCAAGGCCCCAAAATATTTACCCAATAATCATCCAATCAAAAGTGTGCATGGAAGTTCAAATGTGCGTACACATATTTATTTATATATTTGATTGGTGTTTTACGCCATATTCAAAAATATTTGACTTATACGATTGCGGCCAGCATTATGGTGGCAGAGCCCGGAGGAACCTCGACTCTCCGCAGGTTGGGTTCATATAAGACAGAGCGATATAAACTACACATCAGTTTTACGCTTATAAGTCAAATAAAAAAAAACTTACAAACCTGGCATTATTCGGAAAGGTAGAGTAGTCTGGCATATAAAATAGGTAAAACGGAGTACACCCTCAACCAGCCGCGGGGCAAATCTATAAATCCAACAAATCTAAACATCAAACAAATTTCCAATAATTTCAAAGTGAAAATATAATAGAAACTAATGTTAACTTTGTTCTCAAAATTGCCATATTAAAATGACTTTTTTGATGAATGACTTTTTACGACATATGCCGTGAGGAGAGGAGGGGGTGAGGAAGGAAAGAGAGATAGAGAGAGCAGAAAGAGTTAGCTTGATACGCGAGACTTCCCAGGGACACATGAATTTAACCAACCACTGTTTTAATACCTCAAGAGCCTCATTTTTTATGCCCGTCAAGTTTCATCGAAATTTATCGCTAACTAATCTGAAACAAAACTGAAAAAAAAGGAAGTGTTTTAAATTATGTATAAAAGAGAGCACTTGCCACGTGTCTAACAGACGGCTTGACAGTCGCATAACATTTTGGGGCCTGTTTATGTTTCATGGGCTCATTAAACTGACAGATTCCACCGATAGTTCTTCATGGGTCATGTTTTAGCGGCAACGAACAGTTCTGTGGGAGGCGCTGTCGTTGCTGTTCTTCTTGCGTTGGCGTTCATGTACTTTGGTTCTTCATCGTTAGGGTACGCCCACAAATTTGAAACGCTCATGCGTCGCAGCTTGTGAGCACACATCGGCCATTTTTTCTTCTCGTTTTTGGAGGACACAAGGCAATGCTCTGGCATAAATAAAATATCATGGCCATTGTAAGTATGAAAGTGACTACTGCCGTAAGCCTCTCATTTCTTCTTAATTTAGACATTAATATTTATTAACTAAGGGT
Organism: Acanthopleura granulata; assembly: GCA_016165875.1. Taxonomy (NCBI): domain Eukaryota; kingdom Metazoa; phylum Mollusca; class Polyplacophora; order Chitonida; family Chitonidae; genus Acanthopleura; species Acanthopleura granulata. The sequence goes on from JABBOT010000003.1 coordinate 31,246,925, forward strand.
TAAAGATTAATAATTTTGAAGCAAATATATTGCAGCGTCAAATAATTAATTGTTGACGATGGTGTTTTCACCAACGTCAACATGCCTCCGCAACAAATATACTACAGCCTGTTGTAGGTATGGCTTTTAAAGGAATGCTTATCTTCTCTAATTGAAATAGCCTTGAGCTAACGAAGTGCAATACGGAGCAAACATACTGGCGACGAGAACCTTTATGTCCTGTCGCTAACGCTTGTTCCTGAGAATGTAAATGGTATTGTCGTTATCTTAGTATCTCTCCCTAGACCGTGCGTTTTGTCTGCGTGGAAAAAAATGGAAACGATAAACTGTATATCAGCGAAGTCGAAAAGCCAAAAAGGGTGGAGATATCTACTTAATTATAATTGATTATGCCTGCCAGGCCACATTTTTGTTACTGATCCAAGAATTTCTGCGGCGTTATCTTGTGGAACGAATCACAAGATCTTCTCAGTAGTTCCCATCGCCGGAAGTCTAAATTGTAATGCTTTATGACTGTTCCTAAGTACTGCATTCGACCAAGTTAACGCATCAGCGTGAAAGGAACAGACGTATTTTGCGATAAGGAGTTAGTTCCGAATTATGAACGGCATCTAACGGTAGCCCCAAGGAAAACAGAAACAAAATAGCAAGAAACTTTGAACACATTAGAATTTATTTATTTATTTCATTGGTGTTTTACGCGGTACTCAAGAATATTTCACTGATACGACGGCGGCCAGCAATATGATGGGAGCAAACCGGGCAGAGCCCTGCGGAAACCCATGGCCATCCACAGGTTGCAGGCAGATCTTCCCTCGTACGGCCAGAGAGGAGACCAGCATGAGCTGGAATTGAATTCACAGCAATGGTGGAAGACTTCTGGGTCATTACGCTGCGCTAGCGCTCTAACCAACTGAGCGACGGATTCCCCCTACACATTAAAAGCCCACGCTGGCTCATATAACTGATCACAGCTATAACGGCACACACCGTCGTTTCGTGTACGCTGCAAAGCGCAAAGCAACAAAGTGAATCTGTTTATATTCTATATATATATTTATACTTTGATGTTTTTACAAGATTGACAGCAAACAAAAGGACATAAGTGACCTTTCAAAAAGCTTCAAAATAGTTTCAACCACACCAACCATACTGCAGAAAGAAAAAGGGAAAACGCTCCAACATAGGATTGTCGTTAAACTGGTGAGTGCTTTGGAACCTAAACAACAAAGGTCAAATGAAACTAGGCCAGACGTATTCTTTAGCCGGAAAGGTCATGACCTAAAACCAAATGAAGCCTTAGTTAACAGTTACAAGCAATACGTAGCTCTTATTTATGACGATACACTACAGGCTGTTAAATTTATTAATTAACATGACTCGATTCATTTTTACAGAGTAACTGCAGCATGAAAATAAAGTTTACGTAAACATGACCTGATGCGCGCGCATCACACATCTTGTCTACAGTGTGCTTTGGCAACATGACTTTCTCGAACGCAAGAACTCAAGTGCAGTTGTGTGGAATGTTTTAGCATATATCATCTGTTGGCAAATGTGGCGTCGCTTGTTGAAAAGGGACGGAAGCTGTTCCCATTAGAGCGAGTTATGGCGTCTTACCGTCAGAAACAGGCCCGGACTAATTACGGACAGGCCAGCCTCATGGTTATGTTATGTATCCTATAAGGTTATGGCCAAAACACAAAGATGCTGCATTGTCGGCTATGATTAAGAACCTAATAGATATGGAATACTAGATTAATGAAAAACATTCCCAGCGGAGAAGGCAGATCTGGTTTAATGGATACCACATTGTGTACGAGAACATTGTCAAAGGGACAGGTATTTTTAGTTCCACATTAGCCGACTCGGGTGTCCATAAATCAGACAACACGGGGCTTACAAATCTTTGTAAAGTTATAGAAATAGTTTTAACTCTTTCATGATGCCTGAAATATGATTGGTAATTCTTACGCAATATTAATGTTTTGCACATGATTCCTCATAAATAACAGTTATGAGAGGGGATATTAAAAAGCGAAGCACATGGTAAAAATGTTTAAGATCCCTGTCTCTCTGGGAAAAATATCCACATGTTCAGTAATGAAGTGTTTGCGATGCTACAGTCTGCTCTTCGCTTTCTATATTACATGAGACAGAGTTTTCAGACAACTGTAAACAATTATGAACAACAAACTTTTTTTTAAACAAGGGGATCTAACACGGCGCAAAATGTTATCTTTGATTTGCTTGGGTAGATATCAGTCTACATTAACAAGCAATTAAAGTGTACGGAATAACATCCCAAAATAACCCGTCTATTCTAAGTTCAGTGACTTCAGTATACTGGCTTGTCTTTAATAGGCGGATGGCTGAGCTGTTTCTTTGCTTCCCAAGAGTGCATCGTACCCTTTGCCCCAGTTTACCGGCCAAGGTCAGGACAATTCTGTCTACGCACGCCATTATAGGCACATACACCAGCAAATAGTTCAACCAGAAAAAAATCACGAGGGGGGATTGCTTTCTTTACATTCGGCACCTTTAAAGAAAATTTTTTTCTATTAATTTGGTGTAGAAAAAGACAAATTTGCATTATGCCAGTAAAGGTGATAATACATAGGTGGAGAAGTAAAATATACCTCTCCGCCCGTACGTGGAAAGGTCTGCCTGCAACCTGCGGTCGCCTATGGGTTTCGCCTTGGGCTCTGCATGCCAGGTTTCCTCTGACCAAAATGCAGGCCGTTGTTGTGTAAGTGAAATTTAGACGGCGTAAGACATACAGAGCTTGATATGCCTGTTAGGTAATGGATTCTCCACATGGCTGAGAGAGTACCTTCGGTATCACATTGTGTTCGTTCTCTAAAGAAGCTGTGAAACAGTATATATTACTACTGACTGATGCGGTTGATGCTTGGAATGAGGTCTTTTTTCCGCCCATAAATTTGACGGCCGTCATGTGAGAAAAATCCCTGAATATGATGCTTAACACTGATCAGATATATAAATAAATTCAATAAACAAATATAAAATGTCAAAAGGTTAATAAAAAAGAACCTCGATCTAAACCAATAATTAAGATTAACTCTCCCCAAAATTGTTTTCCTAGAAATTATATAAAATTGGTAATATGATGTTGTATATTACATCTCAACACGCCAACCACCGCCATTTCAATGTCTGCATTACTGTTTTTCACATATGGATGAGGATCAGGTTTGCGTTCATCAAAGAGTGAATGATTCAATGGTCAATAATGTCCACAATAAAGCTGACATCCACAACCTCAATATAGCATCCATTCAAAAATACACAGTATGTACAAGACTCGAAACCCTTACAATGATGACGAGAGGCCACATTAACTCTACTGGTAGGAAGCTGCTTTTGCTGCACGCATTCAACCTCCGCAATATAACACTTGCATGTCAACAACTAGATTTATGGTTTACTGGACGGCACACTGGTGTAGCTGTTCTGCGAGGTCAAAGAATACTTCTGAGTTTTCTCGTCCGTAATTTATGACATCTACTTACCATATGACATTTTTGCATACTGAAAACTACCTCGCTGTGGTAAGAGAAACAAGAGACATAAATGCTTTGGGTTCATTCCAAAAATGTATGTTCCAAAATGACTTCCACCGACATAAACATGTTCATTCTTTTGCTGGAGATATGGAGTGAAAGTTAACCTCGGGTACCTTTATCGACCAGTGATGTCAGTGCGCGGTACAATGCGGCGTTCACATGGTAGCCTGTACTACACACTGTCATTCAATATACTCTGTATATACTCTGGTCCAGTTAAAATAGAATAATTCCGTACGATTTCGACAAATTGCACCGAGCGTGCGCAGCTTAAGTAACAATAAATCGCACCATGACACAGTTTGCAAATAAAACGGACATTCCTTAATATTTCTTGTCACTCACGTTCGTGCATTTACTTGTTTGATTGTCATTTAACGCCATGCTATCCATTTTTCACTTATATTATGGCTTTATGGACGGAAGAATCCACATTACCCGTGGTAAACCACCGACTTTTGGTGTGTGACTGATAAACTTTTTCCACTTATTGGTGGCAGAAAGGTGCGACTGTTTATTGTCACCAGTGCTAGGATTGAACCCTGTGTCAAGGATTGAAACTCATACACACCTGCCCTTCATTATTATATTTACAATGCGACATATTTTCTGATTCAAGGGTAAACAATTTAGACAATACAGATTTATTTATGGTATGTGGGTTGGTGTTTTCGTATTTACTTCTGTCAGAAATGTGAGAAGCAGACTGTAGTAACTCACAAAAAGAGGACTGTTGTCCTTATTTCTGGCTGTGGGTAGACGTCGTTTGTCGGTGATAAACAATGCGATGCATTGTAAGCGAGCATGCGAAACAGATGGTGAGAAAACAATTTGACGCATTGTAAGCGGGTAAGGGAAACAGAAGGTGAGAAAAGTTTTCTTGCAAACAGTAAGTGGGCCTATTGGTTATATCGAAGAGATGAAATGGCATATGTAATTTTCCTTTAAAATTTCCTCCCCGTTACATCGCTGTCATGGCTGTATTTAGACATTACCTGGTAGAACAAAACAACCCTTTTTTGTCAGAGTATTCAATGGATAGGTAGAAAATTAACTTCCATTTCTGGCTGTGTGCGTTTGACATTGTCACGTCAAAGTATAAAGCGCTCGGGCAGCGTGCTCTGTGCCACAGTTTAGGCGATGTCCTGAAAATAAAATGTCGAACTAAAACCATGACATGTCTGACTAAATCAAGATTGTACAATTTCCCCTGCCTTCTTAATTTTGTCTATACTCATATGACAGTTACATGCATCACCCTGTCTTCGCTGTTCTGGTCGGATTCGCTTCGCACTTCCGTTCAGTATCTCAGACAAACATATATTCCAAAGTAATTCAAACACGAACACCAATTCGTTTACTTTTGGGGTTACTCTTTTGTATGTTCATATGGTTCTTTTCCCTGCTTAAGCAAATGAGTAATATTGTCTGAAACAGACGGTATGATATAATGAATATCAATACCGTGAGATATTCCGTGTTTTGACAACTCATCCCAAAGTGAGTCCTAATTATAGCAAGACTCTGTAACAACCGGTAATAGAAAACCACTTGCTTTAAAAACAGAAATAGCTCCTGTCTCTTTCAACACATCGTGCCTAATTGTCAACACATGATATATGCTACAACATTCAGGGAAAAAACGCTATCGGGAGTTTTCGTTTTTCAGCGCCGTCAAACTTCAGGATTAGCAACATGTAGAAAGTGCAAGTATTTTACTTGTTGTGGACAATTATCTTGCTTAACTGTGAAATAAAGCCGTGCTAGTGGACAAATGCCTCAATTCTTCACGACAAAAAAGCACGCCTAGAATACTTTTGCGTTGATCCATTCGCCACTTGGAGATTGTTCGACATATTTAAAGGCGGTTACTACATAAAAACTGTTTGATAACATCGTATGGAATCAACTTCTTCATACCCATGTTTTGTTTGAACACTATTGTTGGTTTGTTTGCCAAATGGGTTAACTTTGCTTTCGTCATTTTTTCGGTCATATACCACGACGGTGCAATGTCAAAAACAATGGAAAGGCACTGTGTACAGGCCGTCTAGCACTCTGTACTGAGCGACAAGCAAGGGGAGCACCAAAGTTATAACTTTAGCTACTGCGAACCGGATTTAAACTACCTTTTTCGCTCAACATCTCAGCTATCGCAAAGCTGTATTTCTTTTCAAGTGAAAGCCATGGTTACATTCTACAACTCTAACCCATGACGCAAAATAAGGTGCTGCAAATGGTAAGGAAAGAGGACCTATCAGGAGTCAATAGCTTGTTAGACTGTTTTTGATGTAGAATATTTCGAAGGTTATCCAAAGCGTCTCAACATCAATGAAACGCTCAGACGTAACAAAAATGCAGTCTGACAGGCGTATGTTACATTATAATTACCCGGATATCGACATCCTGCTTGGTTTTTTGGTTTCCCATATGTTAGGCGAGTTTGTAAGAGTATGAAAGAACGTTGCGGAAGACAACGGCAAAGTCTGAAAAATGCTCTTAAGCTCTCAAGGCCCTATAGTCTCAGTAGTGGCCTCTCCAAAGCTGTTTGCTAATTTATCTGGCCACACACATTCCCATGATTTCTACCACTTCAAGTGGCCTACTCTCTGTCATATACAATAATATTTTCATTTTTTATTATATTTTTTATCTTTTACACTATACTCAAGAATTTTCCATTGATAGTCTATGAAAGCCTGTATGTTATGGTTAGAGTAAGCCGACGGGAACTATTTTAACGTGTGACATGTCATACTGATGGAAGACGAGCGGTTTGGAAAGCGAAATTCGTGTAACACTACACAATAGATCCCCGTAGAACACTTAATGGCACTATAAGGTACCTAGAACAATGAAAATAAGAGGAATCTTGACAATTCCCAGAACAACAAGCGCCTTCACCTCACACCAAGATCAACTGAGAAGTATTCTTCAGTACATCAATATAAGATAGGTTTTCTCTCCGAGATTCTGTGAAATCCAAAGTTTATGTCTTTGTCAGTGTCATACACTTTGTTAAAATGCCATAAAGAAGTACTGAATGATAGATTCTATTTTAAAAGATGTGTATCCCAGAAAAGAAATTTAGTGTCAGAGGTAGTGTTTAGTTTTTGTGGCGAACGTAAAACAGTTTCTTGTCACTGCGGCCTCAGGATCAAAGAGACCGGGAGAATTATATATTCACCGTCCCAGGCTGGGACTGAACATGCATCGGCTCGTGTGCCTCTTTGTTAGATTATCAGCTCTTAACACTGAAGTACGTCCAGCTCCCGTTACACTTTATGCGGTCAGACAAAATATAGTCCAGAATCTGTCTGTCTCCCTAGGACTCATTTCGTCATTTACATATCAACAAACTTACTCTGTCGTGGATGCGAATGAAACATTTGTTTTCTTCTTTTATATGGGGAATGTAGTGTGATATCCTCACGTTCAGAATTTATTTCCACTATCAGAATGACTAGACAGTATAACAATACGATATTTGGAGATTTACGCCGGCTGTCTGTTCTTGGCACAAGGTCTTCTGTTACTGTACATAGGTAGCCCAAGACCATATAGGAATGAACAGGAAACTAACACCATGCTCAGACTAGCGCCGCCTGGTGAGTGACAGATGAGATTAATGATACACGGCACTAATCATGGCCGAAGGGAGATAATTGTGTGTATACGGATACAGCTGATAAGGTGTAATTGTTTTGTCTCGAAGAGAATTATCTGATAATGTCGCTAAATTGATATACTTTCTGGCGTTGGAATGTCTAGCTGGCTCGTGGCACTTTAGACTGAAGCAGAAGCATCCGGTTTATATTGAAATTCCACCTTTACGTTGACGGAATTTTTGTCTAACGCGCGAGAATTAAAAAAGAGTCTAGAAAGAGCCGAAAAAACAATGACACTACTTATGAACTTAAATATTAAGTTTGAGCATTTACGGATAGTGTCAGATGTCATAATCTGAACTAACGACGCCTGAACGCCGGGGTGATGCATATATCGTTACACCGTGAAACAGGAAAAAAATATTGGTTTGTGCAAAGAAACGTCCTATATACGGAATTATTCTTGTCACGCAATTGTACACAAGCAAGTTTAAACACTGCAGGACATTGGGGAAAAACTTAACTTCCGCGTCTGCCCCTCCAGCCACAATCTTCGGAAATCTTACTGAAACTTAAAAAAAGGAAATAATGATGAAAAACGCGATCGGCAGCTGAGTGCACATAATTTAGTTAGTTATACATTACATAAGTAAGCTTGTTGACACATGCGCATTTCTACGCGTTTTAACTTTTTGTTGCAGATGTACATTAACGGTGAAAAGAACATAATTTTGTAAGATGGAGAAAGGTAAAAAATTTCCTCTAGAAAAAAACACCCTATGACATATGTCGTTTATGTTTTGGGTGTGGATATCTAATTAGGCCATGTGTTTGCAATGTTTTTTTTTCTTTTTGACATTGCTCTATGTTGCATAAGTGGGAACTGAAGGCTGCGTTTAATGGTGACAGAAACAAACTGATGAAGGGAAAAGGCGGAAACAAGCTTCAAGATCGAGCTAGCAACGTGCTCAACACAATTGTATCTTTCTAGCCTCCTTCCATTTTGACCTGTTCAATTTATAACCCAAGTAATAAAGGAACCCTTGCAACTAGATGGGAAATCTTTCCTTTGTTGCTCAAGCCGATCTCCAGCTTTCTCGCAGTGGCGGTTCTACAGCAGAATGACGCAAGGGCATCCCTGACATGTGGTTGACATACGTAACAGGTCTTGCCGTGCAATATGCCAGCAATAAAGTAATATTCGTTACCATAACCATGAGCGTCCACTGGTCTCTTATACATAATAAGTTTTCTTTTCGGAATTATATCGTGGATATATGATTGCGATTTTGTCGGACATTAATTAAGGTGAACTGATAAACACATGTAGATGCCTTTCACCACAACGTAACTTTCGATATGCTGACACCCAACGCGTTGCGCCTTCAAATGGAGTAATAATGTAGACCTCTCTCATGTATTTTTGGCTGCATTGAGCTGTCATTGGAAGCTGATACATGTACCATATATTATCCGTGCATATTAATCATAATTGCAAACATATCTAATATGGAGCTTTGCAAAATGTAAACAAATAATACTTTGCTCTAGCTGGGTTTAATCATTTTCTTCATAATTCATGTTCCTCTCCGGCCGTACGTGGGAAGGTCTGCCAGCAACCTGTGGATGGTGGTGAGTTTCCGCTGGGCTGTGCTCGGTTTCCTCCTACAATAATGCTGGCCGCCGTCGTATAAGTGAAATATTCTTGAGAACGGCGTAAAACACCAATCAAATTAGGGACTAAATAAATCGTAATTCATGTAACTATAAAATTAAAATCATACATAGTATTCGAACTCCTAAACTGCCATCACATCTAGACTGTTAGCCACGCGAGTTACCCCTGTACCGTGAGGAACAACAATCCACAAGCCATGAACTATTATGAGGAATGTGCAATTCCAATGGTCGTTGAAAATATTTCATACTGACATCAAGTACGCACAAAGGGTTTTGGTTCACGTTATCATATTTTTATTATGATGGGAATTCCCTCAACAAAACGCTCTAAAACAGCGAGATCTGCTTTTGACCTTACTTTTGTCGACTGTAAGGATACCACTATCGGAGAGTAAATTTGATAAAGAAATGGCTTGTTTAACTCTCAGACCCAAGATCTAACAAAGAAACACGAAGACGCTTGGCTAAGTTCAATACATATGTTTGAAGAAAATAGACAAATAGTACCAACTGACAACAACATACAAAACAATACACATAATTACAAAATATATCGGTTCTTACTTATGAAGGCGTCCAAATCCGGATGGGATATTCCAGCTTCCAAAAGCAAGTCTAAATTTTTATTTTTTATTTGTCTTTAATTTTTTCCAATTTTTTTTTTCATTTTTTACAGTACTTGATCAACATTTTCCTATATATGACATGTGGACAGGGAGCTTATGTATGATAAATGATGCTGTGGCCACAGTATGACTGAAACCTTGCCAACGTGGTTTAAACACTAATCATTCATTCATTCATTCTTCAAATGATGCTTTCAGTGCATTCAACTTCCAATACGAAACTCTTAAAACGGTTACGAATGATTGAAAGAATTACTTTGACATTACTCTAAGGCTAAAGTGACAGTAACTTTAGCGTAACACAAATCATCTTTGGGAAAATGAAGCCATTTTTCATCACACACTGACACGTCAATTTCATTTTCAGACGTAATGTCATGATGATGGTCAGAGGGTCTCTCTGGATAATAGAAGTTGATCGAGATAAATCTTCTTCTTCAGACAAAAGGCTGAGCAAATTTTTTCGAATCGTTCGTCATTTCGGTGACATAAGCCGGTTGTGATGCATTTCCATATGTCCTTTGGATCCATCATTCCAAATACGTGTTGGGGCTGATTCGCTCTCTTTCAAACGAAACGTTAAAATTGCTAGATCTGGGGAAATATGGAAATTACTGAGTGCTTATTCGCTTGCACTTCCAGACCCCCCCCCCCCGTATCTTATTCTCAGTTTGGTTTTCCTCATGTTAGGGTTTAATAAGCACTAAATAAAAAGCTGTTAAAAGCTAAAAAGCTAGAAACAGCTACAGATTGTACAAAATCTACTGTCCTTCATGTTTTTCGTAGTTTTAGCCTCAGAACACGTGCACATTACTGAAGAAAAACCAAGGAGAAAGCTGTTTACCAATCACAAAAATAGCGCAATTGATGTTTAAGAAACGATACGTTATATCGCTTTCAACTCAAAAGGACAAGCAAACATCTGCTGAGCCCATATTCATCCGACCTTGACATGACCTCTTACATGGCCTTGAATCCACGGCAGCGCGCTCAGTCACGCCCTTAATCTCACTTGTTTAGACTTATAAAGCTACATTCCCTCGGGCGCTTTCAGGTTGAAACGGGTAAAAGTGTTATTGGGCCTGACACATCTTGATGAAAAACCCTTTCTTCCGGAAATGTCCAACCTGAATAAATGGAAGTATTGCGCATTTTATCCATTAATATCCCATTGTCTTTAAGCCTCCAGATTTGCCACTCGGTTAGCAGAAACAGAAATAACAGATTGCCAAAGCCATACTTCACCATGTTTTCTGAGAGGAACATTCGGAACTCACTTCCTTCACGATACATCACTGTCATATGGGACGTGTACTCTGCAATATCCATCGTCTTCTGACAAGTCCGTTATAAATTGTTGTCATAAATTACGTTATTGTGAAATGCCATTTCATGTGCTGTCACTGTCTAAAATATTGCAGCTTTGGGTTGTACGTGGAGCAACCTTGTATATATGTGTCCTACCTTATCGTTTGGAGTAACTTTTTTCTTTTGTCAGCTGTCCTTGTGCTGTGTACGTTTAACAAGTTTTTTGGTGTGGCTATAAACAACTGACTGATAATATAAAAGACAAAGAGAGCATAGAGATTAAAGCCAAAGCAGCTACAATAGTGTGACAGTTGGTAATTGGTCACACGTAACCGGTAATTTTTGGCTACTTATCAAACGGTGGTAACATTTCGGCACTACTCCTCCAGAATTATAAAGAATATAACAAGCGGTCTGTCGTTTTAATGCGAAGCTGAAGTTTCAAAATGGTGTGTGTTGTAGTTCTGTAAGAAAATTCTTTTGTCTAAATGAGAGCGTAAGATAATGTAATTATCAAGCATATGTAAGGAGAAGTGAAAACCGGGAACTTTCCTTTATCTGGCTGTGCGTTTTGTTTATTCAGCTCAATAGCAAATGCATGAAAGAAATCAATTCTATGTTTTTAATACTTCCTGAACTTAACAAGAATTTCCTTGTGGATTAGCTGATTGCTTTTGCATCAGTCATCTGTGTCATCTTCCATAGTGAGTGACTTTTCTAATCAAATGAGGAAAACTCTTCTTTTGAGTTCACGGCAGGTACACTTGGTAATAGTCCAGTTAACTTGGTCTCGCATATCCGTGATGAGGGAAAAATACCTAAAATGGGGTTATGAGGATGTCGGTTTCACTTCAGGCAAGCATGAATTGTTGTTTCTTCGCGATGCCCAAAAACTGAGTGCTATTGTACATATCTGGGTATCCTACGACGTTTAAATGGCTTCCAGAGACTGATCTTCTGGCAAACATGGATGTCTTGATCAAATCATCAATCAGTGTTCGGAACGTGGGTATGTCGGCCAGAAGCCGGCGGATGGCCCTAGGTTGCCCACAAGCTCTGCTCGGTTTCCTCCCACCATAATGCTGGAAGTCGTCGTATAAGTGAAATGTTGTTGAGTACGGCATAAAACACCAATTGAATGAATAAATAAATCAGTGTTACTGAAGAGTAGTTAAAGTGTGAAGTAAAAACGACTGATTCGTCGGAAAATACATCTTCAAAAGACTTTAATACTTTCAATCTTGCGATACTGATATGTCAAGTTAAAGCGGCAGGCTGAGTTGCTCGTCTTTGGGTAATCACTTATGTGGGTAATAACCTTCAGATATTGATGGCTCTTGCTCGTCATATGAGCAAGAACAGAAGAAAATTTCTTAACAGAAAATCTTAAATTCCGCAATAATTGTTTGAAGTAAAGAGACTTATTAATAATTCACTATCAAATTTTCAAAAATAAGTTTTTTCTCTGAAAATAAAATCGTTAAAATGACAATACTTAATTTCTTAATTTTGAAACGTCTGTCACAGTAGCATCACGCTACAGAATTTAATGAGCTGTGATCATATCAATACTTGATATTGGAACAACACTGTGGAGAAGTGAAATGGCAAATCCGAAAATTTGCTTGTCAGTTAATTTGCCACTTAGAGAAAAGTTGGTGTATTTTTACGGTGCGAAATATCAATATCCTTAATGCGAAATCGTTTAGTCAGCAATTTGGCCCTTGTCATCTCCCTTCAACACCATAGGCATAAATCAATACATGGTTTCAACATCTGCAATTACGTTGCTCTCACACTTTAGGTCTTGATGACTTTTTTTGATCAAAAGTAACTTTCAGACTGTCATTTGTTCTTTCAATCCAGTGAACTATAATAGTGCAGAATATCTGAACTCCAATTGTTCAGAACTTGGACTGTTTGCGTGATAAATTTGAAATCCCTCCTAATCGCGATGTAATGCTGGAGTGTGTAAACTACTGTAACAAGATGTCAAATAAAAGGTGAGAAACTCTTAAGTAAACCACTACGTTTGATGAATGTCAAATGAAACGGTGAGCAATTCTGGAATAAACTACTAGGCTTGACGTTGTCAGATGGGGCGGTGAACAACCCTGAAGTACACTAATATGTTTAATGATCTCAAATTGAGCGGTGAGCAATACTGAAGTAAACTAACACGTTTGATGTTGACAAATAGAGCAGTGAGCAAACCTGGAGTAAACTAATATTTGACGTTGTCAAAAGGGACAATGAGCAACCCTGACGTGGACTATTATGTTTGATGATCTCAAATAGGGTTAGCCATCAACCGTGACCATGATACAGGGCTTAGTCCTCATTCCACTCAAGCCATGGTGCTAGGGGATGTGTTGATCGACACCTTTTAAACACTTGCATGAACAGTTAGAATAAAACTCAAAGAGAGGTAAGTTGACATGATTACGTATTTTACCGATAACATGTGACCATTTGACAACTTTAACACTTTGGTCGCTGCTGTGGTTTTACACTCTGTGCTGTAGTTTTTTTATATTGTATGCCTGCATACACCGGGATTCTACTCATGGAATAAGCATCCCCTAGGCCTTGTCCCTTTCCACTGTTTCTGTGTTACTATGTTTCTATGTTACTATGTTTCTATGTATACAAGTGTTAATTATGGTGAAAACACAGCCCTCTGAAGACCAACGACGTCTAATACATTGCATTTAACATCAGTGTTATTTTTGTTATCTAATTCTGCTCAAGCCATGGTGCGAGGTGGATGTAAGTTCATACTTCTGATACACTTGCATCAACAGTTACAATAAAACCCCAACTGAGGTGACATGAGGCCGGATTTCACCGGTAACGTGTGACAATTTGACAACTTTCTCACTGTCGTCGTTGCACTGGTTTTACACTCTGTGCTGCAGCCTTTTGCTTTATTTCCTTTTCGGTAGAATGAGTGAAATGAAATGTAACACGTACATAAACAAAATCAGTATATTTCCTCTTTTTGTCAGTTTAAAAGGTGAATGAGTGGCATATCAGTTTGCCAGAATTATTCATTAGAACGGGTGTGCTCAACGCCATGTTCGAAATTACGAGATAGCGTCATCGCACCAGACCATGAAGTAGGTATAAAAACATGTTAATACATACACACGCAAGTACACCACAGAAGGGGTGCGGGTGACAGTTGTTGGCAGAATTTGAAAATTGTGTGGGGAAGAATTTCCAGGTACTGCTGATAGGTAAACAGTATGGCAAATAACGGTTGGAAAAAACTGGTTACTTAATTGGTGAAAAGTATTTACCGTTGAGTCAATAAACCCTATGGCTGTTGAATGCGATGACCCACGCATCCCAGCTGATTTATTGTGAGAAAATGATGATCATCGATCGCCTGATTATATTTCGATATCTTTTGGGTGATAGGTTCACAGCTATTTAACAGCGTGTATTTACGGAAGCTGTCCTATGTAAAATTACAACAAAAACAATCAGGAATGTTTATGATGTTTTTATAACTGTAGGATGTAGCAGCACTTGTTTGTCAGGATGCCCCTGGGGATATAATGTTCCATTTTCTCCATGGGTAAGCCGTATTTTTTGTTAATCTATTTTAAAACCTATAAAACCCAAAAGGCAAATTAACCACCTCTCAAGTACCCAATTTATGAAGATTTGAAATTGTTTGTTCGGCCCTGAGGTGATACATCCTAGCTAGAGACTTCCTCGTCTTTTTTCACCACGATATGGCTAAAATAGACCCAATATGGTGATAAACCGGAAATAGTTCTTTCATTCGTCGTGTTTTATTTGCGAGTTTCCTGTGTACATCAAATCATTCAAATGATTTCTGAACATTTGCGCAGTATTTTTTTTTTCAACCAGTACATGTTCTCATGGATCTGAGATCGGTTGGCTATATCTTCATGTCAGACTCCACATTAACCTCTCTGAATCGTTGCTACTGGCTGCGCCGTCCTCAAAGTGTCAAAGTTGTACTAAAAAAGCAGGTTTACTGTGATGCTCACAAAATTGAGTCTCCCGCCAGTGACATCAGTCACAAACCTAATCGCCATAAATACATGTCAACATTCTTAACAATTCGGTCAACAGACCTCCCACAAAAACAAGAGGTAGCAGGTCGTTTTACGGGGAACATTACCCTTGTCATATTCAGAAACGACAAAGCTTTCTTTACTGAATATATCAGAATGGTAAATGTCATGTAGACCGTGGAATCCGTGTTATACCCAGAAAGCGTAATCGCTAAAAACGATACTACATTGCTTAAAACCACTTTCCACACGAATCGACCAATCTGATAATGCTGTTTTCGAATGTGCGATTTATGGTAAGTTCCTGTTTCTCTCGTCTAAAAGGTTTTCTTCTCGCCGTTACCCATTGGCCCTCGTCCAGAAAGTTGCGTGCTACAACAAAACTCCCTCCTGACTGGTTGCGGCCTTACGTGAGGTTTGTCAGGTACCAGGAGAAGGCAGAGCATTTTTGCTAGTTTTCCGCTGTTTTGCTTTTTCCATTGAAAAACCCTTCTATCTTAACTAATTAGCACTAACGCTTTGCAGTTTATTGTTTACTCCTGACTTTGCGATGGCGATTTGTGAACAAACTGGAAAATATTCTTCATGTATTGTAACAGAACAATGGCCAAATAAGCCAGGCCTAAAACCCGATTTGTGCTATGGAGATTATTATAAAGCCTTGTCGTCATGGGTCTTGCATGCACAAGGAACTTAACAGTTGATGAAAAGACAAAACATCAAAGGCCACAAATGTCAGTTGCTGGTCCTCCGAGGCTTGATAAGGGGGCAAAGAAACAGACGCATTGATTTGTTGGCTTGTGATTATATGCCAGCACGTTACCTTTTCTTGTCAGGCGGAAGTCAGCCAGACTACCAAGGCCGACTATCTTGACAAGCACGGGAAAAAAAAAACATGCTGCTTTTATAGTGGCAGTGAAACGTCCGGTGTCAATCGTGGTCAGAGTCTCAGGAAAAACCATACGTCAATCGCTGGAAATGAGAAACTCATTTTCAAAGTGCACGAGAAAAACTGGCTGAGGATATAGCCAGGGAGTTTTCATACAACTACCAGGGCTTCTCAGTCATAGTTCAACAATACGTTTATATTTCTTTAATTAGTAATTAAATCGTACTCGAGAATTTATGATTTATACCACGACTACCAGGATCACGAATCCCAGTATATAAAAGACTGACCATTTTCGGCCACAGTTTAGTTTTGGTTACATCCCCAATTACCGGCTCTACATATATGGTATTCTATGTCAAATTTTTCAAAATATAAATACGCACCGGGAAATGGATTTGAATACAAAAATCGACAGAATTCTATAGTTGTAGTCTTAAGCATTCCTTATGAACACTGATATGAAAAAAATGCAACAAGGACAAATTAACAAATCAGGAATACATTCTGCAATTTTTAATCGAGAGTGCCAAATAACACCATTTACGTTCATTTCAATGTATAGCAATAACAGCTGCATGCACATGTACATTTAAGCATAATGGGCAGTGTGTCATGAGTTTTAAAAGTTACATGAAAGTGAGCTCTAAGCTAAAGTGATGTATACACCCTTATTGGGTGCAAATGGCTTGTCTCAGCACCCACACCCTATTAGGTGTAAGTTTACACCCTTGAATCTGTCAGGGTGTCGAAAAGGTGTTTCATGTCAGTTAATGCCCTTTTAACAACAGATAAGTACCTTTTTTAACTCAAAAAATATGCTGTTGTGGTATGGGTGTTCATCACCAAAGAGCACCCTTTTAATGCAAGATCAACACCCTTCTGATACCAGGTTAAGCAAATATTTAAATCAATTTTAGCCACAGAAAACCAACATTGTACGATGTTATGAGGCGCTATTTTATCAGACCAGTGTACATATTGAAGAATACATTAAATACGGGTAAGGAAAACCATATGCATATATGACTGGTGTGATCCACAAAGAAATGTAGAAGTGATGACAGCGGTTTGACAAAGAAAGAAATCCCACGAAACCTTATTCCAATTAAAAGAAATGCATGTAGCCAAAGTTAGGAGAAAGACAACTCGGGATATAGTGCAAGACCAACCACATAATGATTCACACCTTTTCAACATCAGTTTCAAAATTTAAGCGCGTAATCCTACAGGATTCCTGCTCCATTTCACCTATATATCATAGTAACACCATTTTAGCACACTGAATAAACCCTTAAAAGGTGTATCCACGGATAAACAGGGTGTTTTAAGTAAATTTACACCCTCTCAGCACCATTTAAACTAAGAGTGTACCTCGTATTCAAATGTGATCAAACAGCGATTGTGCTATGTTCTCTCCCCTGCTTTAAGTAAAACCAATTCATCAATGATCTTTTGACAAATGGAAGTTGGGTCGACAGCAAGAGCTTGGGCAAGATCAACTTAAATTGTTGTTTGGACGACAGAAGAATACTAATCAAACGTGTCTCCGTGAACAAAAAAAAACCTCGTCGATCAAAATGAATGAAAACCAACAGTAATCCTTTTAAGTCGGGATATTTTTTTATGTAAATACTTGTGAATTTCTCTTTTCTTCCTGTCTACAGCGGGTCAAGAGAATATTTTTACATACCATTTTCTCGATGATGCTATTGAACCGTACAATTAGCGTTTGGCATAGAGTGCCACTGGGGAGACATCGTTTCACCCACAGTCACGAAATACTCGCCTTTCTCTCGCGGAAAGTCCAACATGGATTGATCATTGGTCTCATATAATACATCAGTACTACGTTACTAGTTTGCTCACAAATGGTTATCGCAAGTTTGGCAAGATTACCCTACGCACGTATTCCCGATGTTCATGACGTTGAACGGGTACGATAGGACGTCAAAACAGGCAGTATTGCAGAAATGACGATTAATATTCAAAACAAACAATAAACCCCTCAATGTGGTAAATGACAAGGGGCCATATTTCACTGGTTAGGTGTGACCATTTGCCAAACATCACTCTGACGTCGCTGATCTTGTTTCACTCTCAAACGCTGTATTCTTGTTGCAACCATGCCCTGCAAATAATTTACCGTAGAATCCAAAGTACCTCGTTCCTTATCAGTTAGCCCTCTCTCTTAAAGAACAAAGGCTGTGGAGAACTTGTACGGCATACAGTTTGATTTTGCTTATCACTGGTCACACTGTGACCTTGACTGACAGAGAAAATTTCATTTCCACTAATAAAATCCCGCTTTTTTCCAGGTTGATTATCAGGGTAGTCGGCCTTGGCAGTTTGCCTCATTTCCGTCTGACAGGACAAGGCTTTGCGTTGGTACATAATCACAAGCCATCAGATCAATGCCTCTGATTATTTGCACGCTTAACATGACACAGACGACCAACGACTGACATCAGTGGTCTTTGATGTTCTAACTTTTTTATTGTGTTTCTGATATCCTTGCGTGCAATACAATAACGCATATATGATGATGGCGGGTCCGTAATGACAGGGCTTAATATTTAATTACATGTAAATGCACTTTTAGTGTGCATTCGTGGAGAGCTATAGTTCCATACCAATTAAGCATATAACACAAGACCGATTACACAAAGGCTGGTTTGGCTTAAGTGCGGTAAAATTTGATATAAACGAATATCTTTGATCCTCCATGTGTTAACACTTGACACTTGGTAAGTGTTACGTTGAGACAAAAGCACCCTTTTCGCAGGAGTGGATAAGTTAAAACAGCTAAGCGGAGGAGAGTGGAATAGAATGTCTACATTCCTATGAGGTATTAAGGAAGCAAACGTCATTTGGTAACATAAACTCGGGAAATTGCCATTTTTGTTTTCAGTTATGACGTACAGCTTTATAAGAAGCTTTCTCTGCCTTAGCGCTATGCCAGTAATTTATAAGACCAAGGAGTTCGAAGGTTCTTACCCGCCTCACGCAGCTTTGGCTATAAATTAGGAGGATTGTCCGGTAACAAAATGGGACGTTTTTTTCTCCACAAGCTCTGCCCGGTGATTCCCATCTGTGATCAGGACCGTCCTCAAAGAAAAACAAAATTTCAATGCAACGAACCTATAGCTCATAGGCACAGACCTACAAGTCATTCACATTTGTTACAGGAGATAATAATTTTACAAAAAAAAAAGAAAAAAACACATTTGGTTAGGAGATAGCGGATGGATGTAGATTACAGAGGTACCTCCTCAGTCACTTTTATTAACTAACAAGTATTATTTGTGAAGAAGAATTCTAAAACTTTCTCTCATTAGGGATGGTGTGAAAATTATTACCAGTATATAAACTATTCAGTGGACAATCAAAAATAAAAAGATATTTATCTTTCAGCACATTACAATGAAAGCTTTCACAACAGCTTTGTTCGGTGTGTGCCGGTCTCTATTGCCTATATATCTCTTTAAACGTTTCGGAGTTCAGCAAAGTGTATTTATTTATTTATTGTTTTAAGCCGTACTCAAGAATATTTCACTTAAACGACGGCGGTCAGCATTATGGCGGAAGGAAACCGGGCAGAGCCCGGGGGAAACCCGAAGCTCCATAATGCATCAAACAAAACACATAAATAAGTTTACAATGTATGTCGCTGATCATAAACAATGTTTTTTTTATTAAAATGGTCTTTCAATTTTATATTGCTTTTTGTCCTGTGGAATAAAGGATTGACACCTGATATCTCTGACCTAGCTTGCTTCACAAAGAAACTCATCAAGTATTTTCCGATGGATACTTCAAGTAAGCCCTGGTTCAACTGTATTTAATAGGCATACCTCCAAGTTCCACAATCTGTCAATCAAGGGACAACGAAAGGAATATTTGATGAGCTTTGTGGAAATGAGAAAAGTCTCTAGTGTAAGGCGTGACTCAAAATGTCAGGCGGCTGTCACGAAATTAACCCGTGTCAATCTGCAGGGTGCAGGTGGCTTCCCGTCCTGACAGAAATGTCTGGTCATCACACAAAACATGACATCACACGAGACCTGTGTGGCTGGGAATCAATAGACTTGGCATAGCATAAAACAGTCGGACTCTTGTTGATTTTACCGGCCACAATCGATCCGAAAATGGCAAATTTCTGGAAGGAGTTGCCAGTTAAAGGTGCCTATGGTGGCCGACTGGAGAGCTTTGGGCTTTGCTTGTTAACTTCTTCCTATAGGAGGGGACAACTGACAGCGAAGAAATCCTACAAAGACTAAATTACGAAGCGGCAAAGGACATGTGCATATCAGAGTTTCTAAGCATGTCATATCACGCTTTGATGGGGGACCTTTTCCTCTGATGGGGAACCTTTTCCTTTTGAAATGATATGGATCAAAATTCTGCAGCGTACTGCGCAATCCCCCTATTAGTCGTGTCATATCACGCTTTGATGGGGAACCCTTTCCTTTGATGGGGAACCTTTTCCTTTTGAAATTATATGAATCAAAATTCTCTAGCGTACCGCGCAATCCCCCTATTAATCGTGTCTTGTAACAGAACACTGGTCAATCCAGCTTGAACCCAAGCTGAAATAACAGTAACACTGTACTGTTGCGCTGAAATATGTAACCAATTCGACTGAATGAAACGTACTAATCTTCTTTATTTAGTATGATTCCTACGTTCAAATTGAATTTGGATTTTCGCACCTGTGTGACAGGCGAGCATGACACGGTCATAATATTGAAAGTAGGCCAAAATAATTACAAATTTGCCATGAAAGTAACAAATAAAGAAAGAATTTAGTACTCATATACGTATCCATACGCTAAAACTGTCACATTTATTTAAATAAAAACCGCCTCGATCGTCTTATGGTAAGAGTGTCCGCATCGAGGTTTTGAGATCCAGGTTCAAGCCCAGGTTGAGTCATGCCATGCAAAGATTTTAAAAATTGTACTTGTTGCTGCTTCGCTTGGCGAGCAGTATTGAGAGGTTAGAGCAAGGAAAGAGGACAGATCGGCCCGGGGTCTGGATGGAGTGTTATGTCTGGTGTCTTCGGCATGCTGTTCCAGTGGCGGCAGCACTTTGGCGGCATGGACTCGCCCTGTCAAGGGAAGACACACCATATGAACACTCTAAAAAGGGTTAGTGGCTGTCATATGACTGAAACATTGTTAAATACGACGTTTAACCCGAAGCACTCACTCTGTCACTTATTTAAATAACTCACGCGTTTCGCCGCGTTGAAACAAATCACACGTAAAATCTGTAAAAAATCTAATCCCATAGGTACATGAAGGGAAGCGTACAGAGCCTGGAAGAAACCACCTCCCGCCTCATTTTACCAGGTGCCTGAAGAAAGCCGTAGTAAAAGTCCCAAGGGGGAAAAGCGAGAACTGCATGGATTCTAACCTTTGACCTTATTCGTGAAGGGTTAGTGGGAATTCACCCGAATCTGTATCCTTATATTCGGCATAAACCCGACGATAAACCTCTACTCAACTAAACTCAACTGGTCGTACGAAGTTGGTCGCAATCTCTGATGGTCACACGACTTAATGATCGACCCGTCGCATACACATAACGACTGTGGTGCAACTCCAGTTGATTCGCCTGCTTATTTCACATACAAGAGAGTTTAGGACCCGGCATAAGAGTCGAGTTCAGTTGGATCTTAACCTCCCGTAATTGCCGAGCTTAAAATTGAATCCAGTTTGTAGCGCCTTCGTTGAAGTAGCAACCCCTAAACGTCTTGGCTCCTCATATATGTATATGGAAACCCAGCAAAGAGTGACGCTATAGGCTCAATGACAAGAGAGTTGAATCACACAGCCCTGCATTTGATTTCACGGTCCCTCATCTAATCCAATGAAATAGTCGCGTTCATTATCACAGAAATATACCTGTATACACATTTAAGGACATGATGACTTCTATCATCTAATCTGATTAAGATGGCTACCAGACAGCACAAGCTTAACGACACCTCGATCTGGCCAGAGATAAACCACATCAGGTGGAATAAGGAAGTCCAAATTCTTTCCATTCAAATTACACAAAGTTCGAAAAGTTCCAAAGTTTACTTCAATGTCCAATAGTCTAAATATTTGTGGGATCATCACTGTTTAAAATGTTAAAATGAAGTCACAGAGACACTGGTAGTTTTGCTCAGAATATTGCACGGTCCGTGTCGAAACCTCGTCATTCAGTAAGTTCCCGATTATTTTACGTCTATTGATCCTGGCATACACGCGGTTCGGATCTCGCGTGATGTTATGTTTTGCGTGATGGGCAGACATTTCTATCACAGCGGGAAGAATTCTGGCCCTGTGGACTGACACGGGTTAATTTCTTGGCTGCGGCCTGACATTTCGAGCCAAGCTTACATTGGAGACTAATCTCATTTCAATAAAGCTCATCAAATATTCTTCTCCTTGTTCACTGATTGACGGATATCGGTCCTTAGGGATCTGTTCAATTCTAACCAACACATCAAGAGCTTGGTGGGTGTACCACATCGATAGACATCGACTTACAATGTCTAGCATGCCCTCTACACTCAGTCTCTGGTCGCACATAATTGATGCCAAATCAGGTCCCAGAATGACGTTATTCAACAGAATAAAAACGATGAAAAGGGCAATGGACTTTCTGCACACCAGATATTCCCAGGTAGTAATTCCTTTGTCCTTGAGATGTCGATTCTTGCTCGTCCATCAATGAGGTTATCGCTCATCCCTAGACAATAAGGTAGAATAGGTTGCCACTCAATGCCAGAAATTTTACTTGGGCCAAACACGCCCATTGGACTTAGACACATTAGCTTTCTGTTCAGGTTTACTGACAGGAATTAACCTTGCATAAGGCCTAAAGTGTTTACCTATGTTATTAGCTCAGCATAAATAAACAGAGCGGAGTGTCCATCACAAGTCTATGTAATAACTTCTTCTTTGGGATGTTTAGATTTGACTATAAAACATTTTGCACTGTTTTAATTCCGATATTTGTATAGTTGTATTTTCAGATTTGTTTCAATAACTTCGCATTAACATTACCTCACACGTGACAGTCTCGATCATGCCCATTCCATCGGCAATGAAGAGAGAGAGATTCAAAAAGTTGCCAAGTTAGGGTGGGTTCATTTGCATTTGGTTTCAAATGGAATAATGTACGAAATAATATGTTAATATGCTAATAATAATATGTTATTAGCTCAGCATAAATAAACAGAGCGGAGTGTCCATCACAAGTCTATGTAATAACTTCTTCTTTGGGATGTTTAGATTTGACTATAAAACATTTTGCACTGTTTTAATTCCGATATTTGTATAGTTGTATTTTCAGATTTGTTTCAATAACTTCGCATTAACATTACCTCACACGTGACAGTCTCGATCATGCCCATTCCATCGGCTATGAAGAGAGAGAGATTCAAAAAGTTGCCAAGTTAGGGTGGGTTCATTTGCATTTGGTTTCAAATGGAATAATGTAAGAAATAAAATTTATACTATGAATAAAACAGCTAATTCTGGGCATTATTTTTCTTCCTCCGAGAGTAAAACTCATCTTAGTTTAAACATTTTTAGCGCACCAACACAAATTAATCTTAGGGTTGTAGTTACATATCTCTTCCAGCTGACTGATTACAATAGCCTGCATATCTTGAAAGGTAAGAAAAAAGGAAAGTAGTCAAGCTCCACAAGGTTCAAATCTGTTTCAGCTGTACAAGTAACGCTCGGTTCTGGTGAACTCCCCATGTAGTTTATAACTGAAAAACAGAAAGTTTTTCTTTCGCGCGAATGTACAAAAACTAGCGCGATTATGTATTCAGTGTGAGGAAAAATCGCGCAAACGACACATACTAGCTCGGTTACATGCACAGTTGCGCACGAAATCGCGTGAAGGGCACATGCTCTCCAGACGTTTTGTCACGTGCGCGTAAGTTGTCATGTCAGTGGCACATTCCGCGTGCACGTGTGTTAAGAAACTCGCGAGTTCATGGGATTTTGACATGGTCGAAAGAGATATAGAGTGGACTCTATCAACTTCTATCATTACAGGAATGTCAAGAGAATGCACAGTTTTGGACTCCTCTGATAAATCTGTTGAAAGCTGACAGGATATTCCGCTATTCACTGAATACAACATTTCGACTCATTGTGGAGAATCTATCACCTCACTGAGAAAGCTTGCATTTTCCCACATTCCCTGTTCCTCATCAATGAAATAAGACATAGAAAGCTCCCAATGTAAGAAGAAGTGCCTAAGACGGCATTCTCCGAAACGATGCGAAAACTCTCCTTTTGTTTCCCATGGCCAGTTAATGGGTTCATAACCTAAAAGTCTATACATGTAGTGGTTTTACAAACAGAACTGACAAATGTTTGTGATCAATAGCCTGCAATATAAAACTCCTACTGAATCCAGTTTATGCTCATTTAACTTAAGGATACTAAAACCTCTCACGAGTGAAATTTGGCCAAAAGCGTTTTATTTCACGTTTTTATTCTCCATCTTTAATCTTTCCACTCACGTAATGATGAAAATTTAAATTGGAGTTGTAAATTCCTTAAATTTGACGAAAAAGATAACTTGTTGTTAACTAAATTTGTGTTTTCTTAGTCCCTCCTGACTTGGGGATTACGTCCCTGAGTGGGATTTCCTGCTGCGAATAGACATGCCGCTGGTAAATACTTATTGCCTCCTGCTAACCTTTGTGCTTACCAACCTGTGCAGACTTCTACACATGCAAGGGTTGTTGACCTTGTATAGGTGTTACCAAAATAACAGCCTTAATCACCCCAACGGGGCCCCATCTGGGGAGGGGTTTATAAACACACTGCAGCAGGATTTTGCCCGGAGCTCTCAAGATTAAACCGCAATTCACGCTCATATGCAGTATTATACGCTTCAATTTTTACGTAAGTAGGTTGAGACTTTTATATTTTAACTGGAGGCTAGACAATTCTTGATTAAAATTAATCTGAAAGCCAATTCATGACGAATTTTTTCACACATGATGCTCCTCGAGACAGTTTTGTTGTTTTATCCCTCTCTGTTTTTGAGATTTTGCGACAACTTTGCTGAAGGGTGGTTCAAGTATACTTAACGAAACTTAAGTTGACGAGTTACTGATGTGTTTCTACTGGCCTCACACTGATTTCTTCTACACGTAAACATAAACTGCATCATACATTATGAAAGAATTTCCATCCCGCCTTTCGATCGATAATATCGATAAAAATTAATACGTGCATATCAGCAGTAAACAATGTAGACTTCATGGCTTAAGCCCATACAGTGAAACCGTTAGTCATAGAGTGAATGCGTCATTTACATTCTCTTGCGCTTGTCTCTGACAGACGTTTAGCCTGGCACAACAGGCTGTATAAATCTATTATCTCCATGTCACGTGACCCACCTGTACCAGACTGTCACAACGCTAAGCTTGTATCGATCAAAACCGAGAACGGGTGCTTTACTGAACAGGTTACGGAGTAACGGCCTCTTACAACTTGACATGTCTATCTGTGAGCTCTGTGTCACGCAGACTCCGTGGCGCAACGGTAGCGCGTCTGACTCCAGATCAGAAGGTTGCGTGTTCGAATCACGTCGGGGTCACATCATTTTTTCCCCCTAAATCACAGACGTTATCAAAGTTGAGGTGTTCGATATAAATAATTTGGGTCTACAAAACATTTTTTATTGATGTTAAACAAAAGTTTAAAATAATCAGAAGGGAAAGTTGGCCGATTTTCAAATTTGATGAACCGATAACCGCAAAACAAATGTCCTCAGTAAAAACTGACGAACTTACACAGAATTCAAGAAAATTCCCCTTATATAACGGCCATCAGACGGCCACTGGAAACTGCTGCAGGGCGCCAAATGTACTGAACCTCGCCACACAGCGTTGTGTCCGCTGAAAATGATCAAGGGCGATTCCCTGTGAAGCCTAAACTGTTCAAAGGAAGGCTCAGTTGGGAGAGGCGCGTTCGTTGGTAAAAAGATGGAAATGTCGACAAAACCCAGGCTACAGTTCGTGTAATGCGAAAGCCAGATTCCAAACATGGATTTTCTTCTAAATAATAGGAATGACACGAAACCTACACGCACTGTACATCTACAAGATAAACTGCGACTCTTGCTCTAAAGCTTGATGTCCCCTAACATGAATTTCAGATCACTGAAGCGAACGGCTGAACTGAAGCAGTCTCCAGGGCTCTGCCTACGAAGGATCTATAATGTGCTGTGTAAATACAAACATTACTCTTTACACAATAATGTTACATGTAATAATAAAGGTGAAAGTGGAAAACGAGCAAAACGATCTTTTAAAGCCTCTACGATCTAATTATCACACAAAAGTGTAGCCCAATCACAATTCTGCGTGGAATCCTAGATGGTACAGAGAAGCACAGGTAAGACACAGGAAGAGGCTGTTTACACTTGCCCAACGGCCATGTATAAATAGCTTCTAACAAGCTCTACAATCACTGGTTAAATAGGGTCTAGGACAGTTGTCGTCAGCTTCAAAAGCGACCAAGAACCTGCGGATGGCCGTGAGTTTCCCGAGGGCTTTGCCCGGTTTCCTCCCACCATGATGCTGGTCGCCGTCGTATAAGTGAAATATTGTTGAATATGACGCAAAGTGTTGATGAAATAAATTGAATAATTATATGCTACAGTACAAGGAACTCCTATTGTCGCTTATTCCCTGTGCTTCAAGATGAAGTTTACATAACTCATGTCTCCCATGTGTAATTCTGTTAAGCAATGCATCGCTCGGGTGACCTACTGACATTCATAGTTTATTTTTTTATTTGATTAGTGTTTTACGCCGTACTCAAGAATATTTCACTTCTGCGCCTGTGGCCAACGTTATGGTGGGAGGAAACCAGGCAGAGACCAGGGGAAACGAACGACCATTCGGCGATTGCTGGCGAACCTGCCCACGTACGTTCGGAGAGGAAGCCAACATGAGCTGAACTGGCAGCGATCTCATTGGTGAGAGACACCTGGGTCTTTTAGCCGCCCTGCTGCGCTAAGCCCCTCCGTCACCGAGGTCCCTAATATTTATGTGATTCCTACAAGCGAACAGGTGATAAAAGCGAGAACACTACTTGCAATTTGTTCGCCTCGCTAAACGTCTACAACGTGACATTTTCGCTCACAGGCTGTAAATCATGCGCAAATGATTAGCTCAGCATATATCGTTGTTTACTTTTCCAGGAACGCAGGGAAAATACTAGTAGCATATCTGGCAATGCAAGACGAAGATGATGAAAGACCTTATAGAAAAATGGTAAATTCATCACCATCAAGATGTTACAACTTTTTTTCTGATCGCAGACGACTTCAGACAATATAACAACATACCGATTGTTAGAAAGCAATTTATTCTGATAACAAGGGGATTTGCTTACTCTTTCTTTCTGTTCATAACTGACGACAGGAGAGGGTTTCGAGAATCCTCTCAACAAGCGAAGATCCAGAGAACCCCTGGCCCCGGAAGCTTTCAGATCATAGATGGCTGGAGTCGCGATCTGACAACTTGTTTCAAGAAAACGACCCGTCAATTAAAACATATGAAATTTGTTTGATTTCAGTAGGCTTGCCACATACTCAAATGTTTAATGGACGGCAGAACATATATCATATATAAAATTTGGGATAGAGCTGAGTTACTTGGAGGTCTACCTTCGCAACCAAAAAGGTGTGTCCCCAGGGGCCTCCCTGGCCTAGTAAGCTATGGTGTGTATAGCCGGAGACGCGTTTTAGGTGACTTCAGAAGTAAAATTATAATAGGAAGTCTGGATAAATTACATATTATATTAACCCTTTTCATATTCAACCATTAATACTCATTTTATCCTTTGCTGGCTGAGGTACTAACCTATCCCAGCCTAGTAGGTATCCGCTACCTTTCAGGTAGCCTGAGAGGCCATTTAGGCGATTTCTGGTTCCCTTCATGTTCTTTTCTACTTATTTATTTTTGCTCCTCCAAAATGAGGGGTCGTTCACACCTGACGTCCTCCTCCTGGTAACGCCCCGCCATTGTTAACAAATAAAAACACAACAACAACAAAATATCTCATAAAAGCTACCTCTAATAATCTCATGAATTCTCAGCCAGTACATATCCTCGGTATTCTCTTTAACCCGCAATAATTCATTTCATCAGAGACCTATGAAGATAGTTAGTCAGTATCTACAAATCAAGTACCACTTTCGTTTCAAGCTCTACTGTTTCAAGCACTACTGTTTGAAGCTCTACTGTTTCAAGCACTACTGTACACATATGTAGAGCAAAGTTCCTACACTATGCTAGGTCATTTCCACGGGAATTGATCAGCTCTTTCTTTAGAATGATTATGTGACTGCACTTTGTTCAAAGTGTACAAACATACTTGCAATTGCCCACTGGCCTAAAATTAAGACCGAAGTAGAGCAAACCTTTTACTGAATCCAGTTTATACCTTCACTGGACGAAACTGCCTTCCCCTCCGATTTCTCCTTAAATCACAACATATGAGGGCAGAGTTTATAAATCTGCTCCCATATTTGTATTAGGTCGGAGTTATCTCCCTGTGTATACCGTTATGTAAGGTTAAATTGCCTAAGCGATCAGGTGGCCTTTTCTGACCTCAAGGTCGCGATTGTCCGACAAGCCTTGTTGATAAACGATTTTATACGGCTTTGGTACGTAATGAAGCTAGTTCTTATGTTTCCTCTATTCTTAAGGCACATGAACATGCTATATATCCTTAGTTGTTATGAGCATTTAAGTCATAATCAGTGGCATTTGTTTACCGATGATTCAGGCATCTGTTAAAAAGGTAAACCTTAAGTAATTCTGAATTCATGTTATTTCATGTCGAATCGCATGACCTTGTTCAGGGAAAATCAGAAAACTGTCACGCTGAAATTGGTGTTAATGTCCTTTCATGACATGAGAGGGCTGGTCGTTTAGTTCACCTTATTCATAATTGTTTTGTTAGTTACGGTTTTAGAGTTATTACAAAAACAAGACTGCTATGGACAGAATTTTGTACATCATTTACAGAGATGAGGAATGCCTGGTTACTTACCTGTTTGGAGTGCTGACATGGGTGTCTACAGATGTTTACTGGTTGAATAGCATGCCGGATGAGACACACAGTTGTGACTGTCGTTTCGATTGTTTGGGAAGCCGACAGTGTCATGTTTCATGTAATAACATCATGTTGTACTTGGGTAACTGATTTGCCGGTATACTCTAAGTTTGATGTATGAAGTTCAGATAGCTATGGTGATAAACAATGTAACACACAGGTATTTACTTTCAGTGGTAACTGTAGAGGCTATATGTTATTGGGAATGTTTGATTTCATTTAGTTATATGAGAGATATCGGCAGATTACTTACTGTCAGTGTAAGATTTATTTCACCTGATGTTTGTATTGATCTGTAGTAAGGTCTTGTCTTATGTGATGCCAGAGATAATGATGGTCTATTTGTTGTTTCTGGGATACGGCTACCCTGTTCTGTGCCCTTTTTCGTCCTTTTGGCTCTTTTGATATACAATAGTGAAACTGTGAATATCTGTGAAGAACGTTCAGCCTACATTCAAGTTGTTCCCATTAAAGAACTGAAAGTAGCATCTTGAACATTGGTGTTGCGGATTTATTTCTACCTCCCCATCGGCAACACACAGCCTGCAGTATCAAAGAATTTGCACCATGCAATAAAATAATGATGAAATGATTACATGCTTTTCAACAATGAATAATCGTGATTTAATTTAGTTATACATGTATCTGTTATGCACCGCTATTAAATGTGCCATTTACAATCACTGGCGCTTTTCTCTGATACGTATAAAGTCTAGCACAAAACAAAGGCTTTGTGGAGCCATGTTTTTCAAACCTGTACACCTGTACACGATTGTCACAGAACTAAGCCCGTATCGATCAATACCTCTAACAGGTGCGAACACGTTACGGATTAACGGTCTCTTACATACAGGTTGGCAGCTTTCAGGTTGTCGCCCTAAAGCCGGAGGCAGACTTACGTCATTGCCGTGACGTGAAGTGGTGAACCGGATCAGTCTCCACGCCGTCGACCAGCAAAGGATGTGTAATATGCCGTGGAAATATGGAATTCCGTTTAGAAATGAAATATTAATAACAAAATTAGAGGAAAACGGCCAAAACGAACTTTGAAAGCTGTTTACAGCAACGTACAGCTTATTCTTACTGGTTGCATTTTTGTCACTCTTTTCTTTCTGTACACCTCATATTTACATTTAAAAACCAGGATCTATGTATAGAAATCGATAAAACCTTAGTAATTCATCTGTAATTATACGGTCTCATCAGAGATGGCTCTACGACAATATTAATCAAGTTAATGAATCTTGAACAAACGTATTTATGTGGTCACGATATGCGGTTATGTGGTATAGCCAATACGCTTCCCTTCTGGAGAAGTCTATGGAACTCTTGAGATGTGGATACTTCCACAAAACTGTCCTACTGCAGCCCACTAACTGGCTTAATTACATGGCCAAACCTGATGTACTTTCATTGTAGTCTCGAAAAGTCTGCCGCTGATACCGTTTACAATACACCGTGGCTGACCGATATTTTGTCGATAAAGTATTCCCAACACAATCACACAAGCGTCCGGCTAGGGAACGTCTGGAAAATCCGTCCAAATGATCGAGCTTTAGAAATAGCAGCTTTCAGACAACCTATATGTGTGTCCTGTGCGAGTTAAAAATAGAGACGGAATTTCTTAATACAAGGATCATTATGTACCTGTAACATAGGTCTGCGCCGTAACTTCGGTTCACAAATTCTAAAACAAATACATTGTCTTCAGTCACAGTTCTGTGAGATATTCTTTTGCTTTTGCACGTTTAAAAAAAATAGAGCGGGGCGATGAATCTTTAACTGCTTGTATTGGAACCTTCTCAAGTTGGAAAATAAATGGCACTCCTGCGTAAGAGAAGAACGAAGAAATCTTTAGATAGTAACAGCTCAAACAAAAAAATGGAATCAACATTTTTTCAAAAAACAAATATGATTTCCAACAAGGAAAAACCATCTAAGGCAAACCGAACATTTCTTATGATATTCTACATCCTTAAATATTTCAACTGGAGTTTTGGTTTTATGATACTATCTTCAAGCGAAATTTTTCCGGAAAGAATTACTTGAATAGAGTATGAGATCGTGTATCCATCGTTGTGGGAAGCGCTTGGTACACTTGTCAGGCCATTTCTCGTTGACAAAGGTATGCCTTTTCACATGTAGTTGTCCCTAAAATGGATATCTTTTCATTCGAGTTATGTAACTGTTAGAAGAGGATAGCTCTTCTCTTTTGTGTATTTACATCCTGGATAAAATCCCATTTTAGGACAATCAAACACTGAAAGCGATTTGGACACAAAACATTGACAAAAAACAAAAGCTCTACTAAAATCCAGCTAGTTGCAGTAAAATCACAGCGCCCTTAAGTAGCAGCTCGTTCTAAAGACGTGCAGTTTTCGGATCTATTCCCGCCGATGTAATCAACAAGTGGCATGACAGGACGGGAAGCCAAATGACCCTGTAGACTGACACGGCTTAATTTCAAGGCTGTCGCCTGACATTTCTAGTCACCGAAAACACTAGAGACTACACTAGTCTCATTTCAATAAAGGTTCATCAAATTTTCTATGCCGCGACCCCTGAGTGACAAAATATAGGCGTCTGTCGTGATTCCAACCGAGGAGCCAGAAACTTTGAATGGCGGAGTCTAGTATTTTTTAATATTACCGCCAGTGTGAAGGAGATGTTGATGATCACCTGTTATTGTTCCCTTACCCAGAGCCTGTAACACAAGAATTTATGTGTAGTCACAACTCATTTTTTTCCTCTGTAAAGAAAACTCAATTCTGAAAAGCAATTTCAGAATAAAAATTTAATTCCTCTCATTGAAACTTAGATGTATCTTCTCCATGTTACTACTAAAGTTATTTACCATATAGGATAAAGGAACGTTTCGAGAAAATAACTTTTTGTAATATCAGATTCACGGTTAACTCATATGGTAAGATGTCGCCTACATAATTCCCATACATTCCAAAAAGAAAGCGCTTCACTTATGCTCAAAAACGAATCTTATGAGAAAAGCTCTGCAGTAAAATCTTGTGAGAAAAGCTCTGCAATAGGATATTATTAGTTGTATGGTTACTGAATGAAATCATACGAAACCATATGGAGCCTGTAAATCATAACATACGCTATCAAAGAATTTGCATTGCGCCTTGCAATGATAAAAATGATTACATGTTTTCCAGCTATAAATAATACTGATTTAATGTTGTTATACATGTACCTGTTATGCATTGTTATTAAATGTACCATTTACAATCACTGGCGCCTTTCGCTGATACGTATAAAGTCTCAAACAGAACGTAGGCTTTGTAGAACTATGTTTTCTAAACCACGCGAACCACCTGGGCATGACTGTCACAACATCAAGCCTGTATCGATCAATACCGTTAACAGGTATGCTGGTAAACAGTTGACGGATTAACGGTCTCTTCCAGGTTGACATGCTTATCTTGCTATTACTGACCTCGTGGACTCCGTGGCGCAACGGTAGCGCGTCTGACTCCAGATCAGAAGGTTGCGTGTTCGAATCACGTCGGGGTCAAATAGTTTTTCCTCTTCTTAATATCAGAATCACCTACATCACTAGACAATGTTGAGGTAGGATTTGTTGTTTCTGGAATAAGACTATCTTACGACCGATGGTAAACACTGCAAGGAGCCAAAGGTTTAGAACCTGTGATGTTCCTGCTGGTAATGACATGGAAGGCACCTTCTGTAAACACCCAAAACTTTAAAAGGCTGCGTTCGAAAGGGCGATTTTATTCATCTTTATGAAAAGAACTCATGACAAAAGCAGGGTATACAGTTCAACCAATGCAAAATTCCAGCTGAACTTTCTTGAAAATGATATTTTCTCCATAATAAATATTTATTTCCTTATTTATTTGATTGGTGTTTTACGCCCTACTCAAGAATATTTCACTTATACGACGGCGGCCAGCATTATTGTAGGGGGAAACCGGGCAGAGCTCTGGGGAAACCCACGATCATCCATAGGTTGCTGGCAGACCTTCCCACATACGGCCGGAGAGGACGCCAGCATGAGCTGGCCATGAAAGCACAGCGACCGCATTGGTGTGAGGCTTCGGGTCATCGCGCTGTGTTAGCGCGCTAACCGACTGAGCCACGGATTCATAATGAATATAAATATGTCTGCATGATAACCTGTGATTCTTGCTCTAAAGTGAAGCGTTAAGCCAACGCAGTCTCTACGCCTCCTCCAGCAAAGGGTTGATGCTGTGCCAAGTAAATACGATATTCCGTTTTTTTTAATTAATACGTAACAACAAAATAAGAGGAAAACGACCAAAACGAACGCTGAAAACTGTTTACCGTCAATTAACAAAGTACAGATTATTCGTACTCGTTCCACTTTTGTCACTCTTTTCTTTCTGTGCACCTCATTTTAGCATTTGAAAACCAAAAAGTAAGTACAAAAATGAAAATGAAACCTTACTAATCCATTTGTAACTATACGGTTCCATCTGAAGTGGCTCTACGACAATACTAATCAATTCAAAGACAAATGTCTTTATGTGGCTGGGACAGAAACTTTACATCAACAAGGCATCATGTCAAAGCAACTCTCTGCTTCAGGTCAATTCACCATCAAGGACGGTAAGGTCCATATTGCCAAGTTTCAGTTAAAATATAGTCAATACTCAGCACTTCTGGAGAAGTCTATGAAACCCTTGAGATGTGAATATTTTTACAATACCCTCCTCTATAGCCCAATATCTGGCTTAATTACATGGCCAAACCTGACGTGCTTTCATCGTAGTCTCGAAAAGTCTTCCGGCTGACCGATATTTTGTCGATAAAGTATTCCCAACCACAACCATACAAACGTCGGGCGAGCGAACGTCTGGAAATTCCGTACAAATGATCGACCTTTAGAAATATCAGCTTCCAGACAACCTATATGTGTGTCCTGTGTGAGTTAGAAATGGAGACGGAATCTCGTCCCAGGGATCTTCTTATAAGGTTCATTATGTACCTGTAACAAAGGCATGCACAGTGACTTCGGTCCACAAGTAAATTCAGTCCATTTGCTTTAATGTGCTTTTGTCTGTGTTAAAGGATTCAGGACTCGCTCCCTTGGGTAGAAAACCGTAGTCTGAAAAGAGAAAAACATTGTTGTCTACCAATGCAATTGCTGAAAAATAAAAAAGAAGATGAAATAATGTTTTTTAAGTGGACAGAATGTGTTTACAATAGCAACAGTTGAACAGAAAAGTGTATATTCTAAACATCTTCTCTCTAGGAATTATAGGTTTTTGGCAAGCGGTAATCTATTATTTGTATAGCTTCAGCGATTTCATTCCAAGAAAACCGTAGTTTTCTCTCAATGGAAACGACCATGTATCCAAAACGATTTTTTCAGTTGGTCTAGAGCGCCTTTTACAATCTGTAGTTGATTAAGGTCCGTATTCTAAAGAAGTCTGCAAAAGCCCTGCGCACACTGGGCAGTCCCGAAAAAAAAGATATTTCTTGGGAAACGAAGTT
Source organism: Acanthopleura granulata (assembly GCA_016165875.1). NCBI lineage: Eukaryota > Metazoa > Mollusca > Polyplacophora > Chitonida > Chitonidae > Acanthopleura > Acanthopleura granulata. The sequence continues at coordinate 31,281,331 of JABBOT010000003.1, forward strand.
GTGTTATTTTTAGGCTAATAAATGATCACAAACAAACGACTGCTTTTCTTCTTGTCCTCCATTCCCTCTAGCCTGGGTTACACTTATGGATAAGCGTCATTGTCAAACCACTTGGGGTCGGCAACCACTGCGGAGTGATGAATCTTTATCTGCTTGTCTTGGGACTTAATTGTCTCCTTCTCTGATCGGTAATGAAATGTGTACTCCTGCGTAAGAGAAGAACTAAGATATCTTTACATAATAACAGTTCCAACAAGAAGATTGAAATGACTTTTTTTCAAAAACAAATATGATTTCGAACAAAGAAAGAACAACATAAGGCAAAGAGAACATTTCTTAAGATATTCTACAAGTGTTCTGTGCATATCGTACATCCTTAAATATTTCACTTGGAGTTTTGGTTTTATGATGCTGTCTTAAAGGAAAATCTTTCCGAAAATGATTACATGTATAGAATATCCGATCTTGTCAAAACGAATAGGCCTTAAAGGTGGTAAAGTGGATTCGAGTTACGTAACTGGCAAAAGCGGATAGATCTTATTTTTTTTCTATTTTCTGTCTCACAAAAATGCTGTTTACTTCTCGGATGTCAACCTATTTTAGGGCCCATGCTGTGCGAAGTAAAAATTTGTGATCGAAATCAAAATTTGAAAGCGTTTTGGACTCCAAAAATTGACAGTGTTTCGGCTGACATCCAGTTTCTTGTAGTAAAGTCACAGGGCTTTCAGCTAGCTGCGACTTCCAGAGACATGCAGTTTTCGGATCCGATTCCAGCCGGTATAATCAACAAGCGGTGAGTATTATAGCGTTGCCGAAGTTTCCTTCCCAGCCAAACAAGTCTCGCAAATATGTTATGTTTTGTGTGATGACCAGACATTCTGTCAAGGCGGGAAACACTGTGAGCCTGCAGACTGACACGGGTATTTTCTTCTCAGTCTCCTGAAGTTTCGAGCCACAGTTCATACACCGGAGACAAACCTCATTTCATTAAAGTCCATCAAAAGTGAAGGTGAAAATGAGAGCATGGAAATGCCTGCTCCTCTTTGCTCTACATGCCGCGACAAGAAACATTTCCAGCTTGAAGCCTGCTTTCTGTCTACAAAACGATGTAAATTCCAATACATTCAAAGCTGAACCCGTTCATCGGACATGTTGACTAATGTCTTGGAACCCAGTTTGTGATGGCATGGTTCTTTCTAAAGTGAGTCTTTAGCGGACCTGATTCTAAACAAATGTCTGAGCTCATGTTATAGACACTGGCACCGACATGGCATCATCTCAAAGAAGCTTGTGATTCCGGCGTCACTCACATTTGTGTCAGTTCTTACTCATCAGTCCATGAGGTTATCTTGTTCCCCCTTCATGCATTACACAGAACATATTTTAAATAAAGTAATTAACTAGCACCAAATATTGATGTCAGTTAATATGACAAGGGTTCTAGAAGACAGTGCACTTGCTGTCTTTGAACCGTGATATTGCTGCGTTTGTATTTCTGAAAGAGTTCGAGCTAGTCAAATTAAAAACTTGTATTAGTTTTATTGTCATGATACATACTTAACAAATCCACCCCAAACTTTCAAGAATCAGCCATTTTTATCCAGTTATCGTTTCAAATATAGACACCCCTAAACAAGGAATCCGGGCCTTATAGGATATCAAATTAGTAAACATTTTGTTCAAATTCAGAAAAAAATCCTTTACGACAGGATAAAAGAGAGGAATCAACTGACAAAGGGTGTCTTATTCAGCTAAGATAACATACTGACTTCAAGAGAGGAATGGAGTAACTACACGTTTTTCCTTGTTTCTACACAAAAAAGCGTTGTACAGGAGAATCGACCAGTTCATTGAGAAAGTTTAAACATTTTCATTTGCTAAATTGGGTTGTGTTGGTTATGCTCTCCAATCGTCCATTTTCACTATTAGACGGCTCATTGAGTAAAGTGTGAACAAAGAAACGAAAACGAATAAACAGAAGTACTTAACAGATAGGATAAAGCCGTATCAGCATAGACCTTTAGACGTTGCCAATAACTGTAATGATATCAGTATCCAGATTGCGTACAATGCTAGTTTATAAACTGTCGTTAAACAAAATATATATCAGCTGCCTTCAACAAGCAGTTCCTAGAGATGTACAGTTTTGGGATCGACATCCGCTGGTATAATCAACAAAGTATTTTATCGATGGCAATGTCTCTTGATTTCCTGCTACATACGTCTCGCGTGATGTCATGCGTTGTGTGATGACCATGCATTTCTGTCATCTGATTCTGTAGTTACTTTCTTATCTGTCGTCTGACGTTTCCAGCCACAGTTTACACCGGCACCGGTTCTCATTTCAAAAATAAAGTTCATCAAATATTCTTTTCCTGGACCCACCACTGAGAGGACATCAGCGTATGCTCTGCAGCCAAAGAATTAGGATTTACTGAGAGTCTTGCATATATAAACTTCAGGTCTAGCTTCTTGTCTTTAATATTACCACCAATGTTAAAAAGCTGATTGGAAAATAATTTGTAATTTGATGCTCTTACCCCGAGTGTGCAATACAGAAACACGTATTTTTTTTTCCTCTGTAAAAGAAAATCAGACCTGGAAAGAAATTTTATAAAAAAAAAACAAAAACAATATTTTAATAACTGATAAGGTAAGCAATTCAAAACACAACACAAAAGGTTAGAGCCAGGAGAGTTTTCTTAAGCTTCGGTAAGAACCTTTTCACCCATGTGAGACTGATTCTACACACATGAAAACCTTTTCAACCAGGTAGAAACAGAAGATAAAACTTAACAAAAGAGGATTCACTCATATAGTCCCCCGTACTTAACACCATGGCTGGTGCAGAATTAGATAATAAAATGCAGAGATGATAGAGTGCAAATTATTAGACGCCCCATGTCTAGAAGTACTGAAGTCACTTCTTGAAAGAAATTATTTTGCTTGAACTGCCATTTTTGCCAAACTGGACGCAAAGAGAGTCGAAGATATGACATCAGCTTTAAAGCTCAATTTATTATACTTCTAAAATCTCTTGAAACATTTAATCAAATAACACACGTATTACGATATCCGTCTGTCAGTCGTTTATTTGTCAGTTTCTGTAAAGTCACAGTGTTATCCGAAAAATATTTCATGTCAATACTGGGGAGCAGAAATGCACCATTCATACGCTGTTCTAGATTGCTCCGAATGTCCGAAGAAACATTTCCAGGTTAGATTCTGTTTTCTGTGTACAAAACGACGTAATTCTAAGTACATTAGAAAAAATCTGCGTTCGATACTAGCTTAACGGAAGTTATCTTTAGAATCACAGATAGTACGGGTCATTTTAAACTCTACAAAACCCAAACTGAGTGAAACTGAACAGAGGTCGATTTCACGGGGTAATGTGCGACCATTTACAAAGTACCACACTGACATTGTCGTCTCTCTCGTTTTACTATCTATGTTGTAGCCTTTTTGTATAGCAATTCAGAACGGTCGTCAATCTCAGAGCATGCCTGACCATATTTGAGCACCGACATCGTTTTATAGCAAAGAAGCTTGTAATTTCGTTTTCAGTCACCCTTGTGCCTCCTCAAAAATCCAGGTCTGGACTGCCACGCTTTTAGTTATAGTGTTCTAATACTCTCGCTGATCCTCCTGGTGAAGTCTATGAAGCCTTTGAGATGTGAATACTTTTTACAACTCTTGTCCACTATAGTCCCCTATCTGGCTAGATCTGTTGTCCTCACAGGATGGGCTCCAAAAGTGCTCTGGGGACGGTTATAATACACGCTAACCTACAGACATTTTGTCGATAAGGTATTTAATACCCAGCCATACAAACCCGCAGCGGGGGAATGTGTGGAAATTTCGTACAAATAATCGAACCTTAGACATACCGGCGCCAGAACAATCCAAGTATGTCCTATGTAGTTTAGAAGAAGAAAAAAGCAACCTTTACATCAAAGTCACTGGATCTCTGTTTTATAAAACAGAGGTCTAGTGACTTAACACCACACATCTCGTAGAACTAGGTGTTTAGACGTATTTCTGTGAGATGAACCTTTTCTGAAGAAGGATAGGACGGAGCGACCTCCCGTACTCATAAAATGTTGCTTTATTTGCCATTATATATTTTCTGACTTTTCTAAAGATAATCTTGAGATTTGGTGGGTAAAACAAATAAACAATGTGGAACCTCGCAGACTACAAATGTCATACGTAAAAAGGTAAAACTGTCCCTTTCAGTTGAATTTGCAGAATGTCTAAACAATAATTTAGGCCCGGTAGAGAACGTAAACAAATAAACCTTTTCTTCACCGACTGTGTATCTAGCAAATGAAAAGTCTCGAAAGTTTTTCAGTATACCGTAGCTTGAACATGTTACTTCATAACAAAACGTCAAGGGTTAAGGCGCTTTCACGTTCTATACTTGTTAACAGAGAATGTGCATTTGCTGAAATCTGTAACATTAATGTTGCCTGCAGAAAGTCGTTGGTTCTTTTCCTAATGTATCCGGGTAAGAGAAAAAATTCTGGAAAGCTCTTCAACTGATGGTAATCGTAGGTAAATGTCATAAGTAAAAAGATGAAACATCCACTTGCAATGCAGTAAGTAAACATCAGAAGATACATAGTATCTTCCTCTTGCTTCGCGTGTTTGTGGGGTGTGTAATTAGCAGGTGAAAAGTGTCAACATACCGTAGCCAAAGGATGTTACTTCCTGGCAAAAAACGTGAAGAGTTAAAGCACTTCAGGATTAATGGTTGACTGAGACCCTACATTTGGTTTCCTACATTAAGGTAAAGTCGTGGATATTTTTCTTAATGAATGTGAGAGGAAAACATTGGACGTTCTAAGACAGGAACAGAGGCGGGGCTCTGAAGAAGTTATCGCCCAGTGCAGACATTTTAAGTTTGGATTAATTCATAATTTATCCGGTTATGATGAATACATTAAAGTAGTCAATACAGCCACTCGATCCGACCATATTCTCAATTACTTTCTTCCTGTCTTTTGCATATTGTTTTAGCCTGATGAACAAGGTAGGCGATCTCATTTACATATTGATAAGACTTCACCAGAGCACCTGCTGACGGTATTGATCTATACGGGTTTAGCGCTGTGACGGTCGTAGAACACGAATAGAAACTAGCGAAGAGTCTAGAGAATCACACCACTTTATCATCGTGCTATTGCGGTAAAGAAGCCCCATGAAAGCCATTGCCAACCTGAATTCTATACAGCCTGTTTGAAATCAAGGACGCGATTCGCATAATACTAGGAAAAATGCCTTCAAGACAGCTATTCTTAGGAACTTTTCGAGTAGTCCAATTCCATTTCTTCTCTCACGCTATTGTCATTGAAGATGTGGTTCAAAAAGGACAATTGATGATTGGAGAACAGAAATAGTTTTGGTCATTTTAGTAATTGGAAATATTTCAAGAAATATATATATCAACTACCGTAGGTGATTACTTCTCCCTAAAGACCCTTTTGTACAGAAACAGCAAAATCCACTAAACGTCCATCTTCTTAAAAGATCGGGACCCACTTGCACGATGTCCTACCTCTTAATGTTACGAACACATGAATACCACGGAAATCAGCATTGCAGACATTACATCGCCATAGCAGCTACGTGCTTCCAGCATTAATGGGGCTTCTTGTAAGTAAACATGCTGTTAGCAGTATACAGTTAAGAATAATCGTTGAGCTCATCATAGTTATAAGATTTATGTATATTAACGTAAAAGAAAGTTCCAGTTTGCAAGACTCCAAAGCCTGACTGAAAAACTCTATATTTGGGAATGAAAAGTGCCAAAAACGCCATGTCTGTTTTAAACATGATACGATAGACTAAAATTGCCGAGTGGAGTTTAACATTATGGCGTCACGCCAAGGGATAAAGTTAAGAAACTTTTATACATTATTCTGGACTGGAGCAAAGAATCACTTCTTTGAAAACAGTGAAGATACAAAAGCACTTTGTACATGATGACTTAATCACAAGATTTCTGAAGAGAGTTCTCCAAACGTGAATTTATTTTGTATATTTTTTCGCACCTTACCCTTGTTTTTCTTGGAGCCCTGAATTGTATCCCGGTATTGTTCACTCCGGCGACTATAGCCCTATAGTTCTATGCTTCTATGAGTTTGTGTAATTTGTAATCGTGTATAAATACCGTGTCAAAACATTGCCACTTTACAGTTTGTCACATCATCATTTCGGATGAGAGTAGTCTCTTCCATTACATACAGAGTTTAAAAAAGTATGTTCTGTAAAACAAGAAGCTGACTGCACTGATCCATGGGTAAAGTAGAAACGGTAAGCATACGGCATTAACTTGACGACCATATAGTATGTAACATCATGGGTACATGAGGCTTATTATAAACCCCCCAGATCAAGCTTTGGCCTCAAATGTGCCACTCTACTCTTAGGTTCACGTCTGCCAATACAACAAAGCAATGAAAATGACAATCGCTTTTTAGCGAAGCAAAACTGATTGCCGTATTTTCCATGATATTGTGCTGTATGTTCTTGCCCAGCCATTCAAAAGGTCACCTTATTTTTCTGCATCGAGAAAAACACAGAGAATTCAATAAATCAATGATAGTAAATTCAGTTACACTTCCTTTCGATGAATTGCACTATCGCTATATAGCTGTATTTTTGAATGTGTTACACTTAAGGGATATTTTTTATAAATATGTCTGTTTTATTGCCATGATTTATGCGGAGCAAATCCAGTAGAGACATTGAAGGATATGCCACTTTTTGCAGACTGGCCATTTCAAAGATACCATTTCCGTGACCAGAAAATCATGTCTTCTGTTTCATCAAATTAATTAAATATTTCGCTTCAGAGAGTTCAGTAACAAAATCTTTAACAAACTATTAAGTTCGATCTAAACAGCTTTTTCTGAGAATTGCTCAGCTTGGGTTTTAAGTGACTTTTAGTTTCCGTGTTTAATCCATGGATTCTGCTTGCTATGAAGATTTCTCAGAATTCATGAGGAGGATAGACTGACGAGGTGTGCATTAAGACAACATAATGGCTTCAAGGAAGGAATGGGCTAATTAAGTGTGATTTCTTGTTTCTACACAAAACGTCTTGAGGGAGAATCGTTCATCTTATTGAAAAGTTTTCACGTTCTCTAAAGATTTTTGTTAGACTGAGCTCAGTATTGGTTCAGCTCTCCGACGGGCAAGTTTCCTTGTTAGCCGGCTCATTGAGCATAGCCTGGACAAAGAACGTAAAATTCTTTAATAAAAGTGCTTAACGGATGAAGAGGTCTTGCATTAAAGAACATTTTCCTGGAGCAGCGAAAACATTTTCTTTGACTTAAAACAGGCTTGTTGAAGGACAGTCAAGGACTTGTCTGTATAGACCACTTGCGCCGCTTTCTGCGTCTGGCTTTCGGCATGTATAGGCCGTACGGTACCTAAAATCCCTACCGTACCATGATATTACATTGAAAACTGCATGTATCTTGTCCATAAGAATTGCAAAAGGTAATCAATTTTCACAGACAATTGCTTACCAAATTTTAGTTTCAGTCCAGGCCAGGCGCGCCTTTCAATGGGTGCCGCTTGGAGATCGTGAGGTCGAATCCAGCTATCGCTAATCTGAACATGCATTTTTACCATTCGTGAATCTGTCTGTTGCCTCAGCGTCGAGAAAGTCAGGATATTGCGAATTTTCAGGCACTTTTGATATTCACCACTGTTTATATGAACTTGCTTATGAGCTTATTTCTGGATGGATAGCCTCAAATAATGTTGTCTTGAAGAAAAATCACATATTTATTCCATATGACCTAACGAGTACACAAGGCTAATCGAACAAGAAGAAACGTCTACCCGACACTTCGACTAGTATTTCTGTCCGGGGGGAAGCCAGGGATACTGACACGGGTTAATTTTTTAGAGCTTTTCTTTCTTTTTTTTTTTTTGAACAACTGTTTCGTCAATACAGAAAGTTGACCACTAAAAAACAGAATCAATGTGGGTAAATTTAGCAAATGAAGCAATCAATGAGCCTTCTCATCTGGGTGACTGATTCTACATTAAAGCACCTTTGTGTATATAAAAGGAAGCGCACTAAGCGTTGATCTCCGTCAAACACCAAAGTTTTATTTCTAAGAAATATAAGATACCACACCATAAAGAGTAAAACCAGAGCAGGGACGACAGTGTGATAATTAGGAAATGGTCACACATTACCGGTGAAATACGGCCGCTTGTTAATTTACCTCAGTCAGGGTTTTATTCTAACTGTCCATGTCAGTGTTTAAGAAGTAAAAACTTACATCCCCTTAGAAAGTCTCGGAAGTACTTAACAGTCAAGGAGAAACATGAAATTCACATAAAATTCATATAAATTAAAGTGATTTTACATTTACAGCAAGACTCACAAAAGAAAATATCACTAATAACAGCTCATGAATGACTTCAAATAATGTAATGTTGGAGCTCTCTCCTTCATTAGTACAATAAGTAGCGAATTCGATTATTTTTACACAATTTTGTCTTATTCCTGTCTCATCTTTGAGAGGAGCATTATCTGAAAATATATTATCTGTGTGCAAAGAGGCATTCTGCGCCAATACCTGTGGTAATACCATAACAATCTAGTCCATTGACGAGTAGCGTACATAGGCACTTAATATCTGCTTGCATTTCGTCTGTGTGTGTCTAAGGATATTGAAAGTGGTCCAACTACCTTGGAAGGTAAACGATGTCTTAGATTTGGTAACGGTTGGTCGGTGTTTGAGCAGACTTAAGGTTGCCTAAATAGTGGCGAATATAAGATGCAAAATGTGCAAGAAGTCGGGGTGTCTTGGGTGTATAGGCTGGACAAATATAAACATTCAGCACATGCTCCTAGGAAACTTTAGACCTTCTTATAACTGCAGACCATGTCTGCAATTCAGTACACAATGGACCGTACAATGCACAGATCATCATTCTGGGGGAGTAAAACACCATAGTTACATTTTTCCTTCATCACTACGTTAAATGCAAGTTAATGGAATAACTCCTCAACCAAACGAATTGAAAACTGCTCCTTATCTGCACGGGAAATTCAATTTACTGCCCGCCCTAGGAAATGTGTACTGTGCTATTATTGTAATATTGTCCAATGATATACCAATGGTTCTATGGGATAGTGTAACACAGTCCTTGGGCATTCTCAGATCGAAGGATGACAGTCGTGTAAGCGACAAACTGCAGTGGGCACGGTACGCCGATGATATCCAACTGCCTGTGAAGAGGTAACTTCTCAGGGCAGACGGGTTGACAATAGCGTCAGTGATGCCGAGCTGGCGATGTATGTTTCACTCCTCGGAAACATACACAAAGTCACTTTCAGGGTAAACTGTACCTAATCGCGCAAAGAGACAACGAGCGATACAAGCTCCTAAAGAAATTCTCAAACAAACTAGCAAGTGGTGAAACACAGGCTCACAAAGTGCTACGTACTGAAAAAAGGAGCATACAATGACGTGTGTCGAGTGATATGAAAGCTGATATCTCCAAATCCCATAAAATCCTTCTATGTGGACGAGAGTAAATATGACTGCTCTCAAATGGACTTGAGTATAAGACTGTTGTCTAGTGGACATAAGTAAAATGACTGCGAGCTTAAAAGATTTGTCGCTCATGTTTATAGACTAACGTAAATAAAATTATGGATGGCTTGTTCGTAAACATGTTTACAATATCGGTACATTTTTGAACGTACGCTTTATGTGAAGTGACACGAAACTGACAAACACAGAAGCCTCAGAGAATCAACGGAGCAATGGCTTTTCCAAAGAGCAGAACTCATTCTGCTAGTCGTATTTCCCTACACCAATTCCCTTCAGTTGTCAGATTTTGCCCAGTCATCCATAAGGTCACCTTGTTCCTTCATCGAGTATGGCATAGAAAAGGTTTTAAATCAATGAAAGTAATTACTAGGGCCAAATATTGACCGTTGACTGAAAGACAATCATTCAGCTGTGCAGCCGTCGAAAATTCGAATAGGAGAATGGCTTCAGCAATGTGTATTTCTCTTACTGGAATAGCTGTGATAAAGACTCTAAATACATCCATGTCAGTGCAGTTACTCTTCCTTTTCAGGAATTTAGTATGCATTTTTGAATTTACTCCACTGAGCCACAGTCTTTTAATTCAGATATTACCGTTATTCCGGAATTTACAAACATAGTAAATCCATTGGAGACTTTCTATAATCTACCATTCCTATTCAGAGTGGAATTTTCAAGGATATACTCATATCCAAAGAACAGCTCTGATTGAGAAGTGTTCTTTTTTTTGGGGGGGGGGCTTCTTAAAGTGATTTTTAGACTCTTATGTTCAGCACAACATAATGGCTTTAAGACAGGAATATACTGACTAAGTTTATGTTATAACATATCAATAGCTTACAGACATGAATGGACTATAACTAAGTGTGTTCCCATGTTTCTACACAAAACGCCTTGAGCAAGAGTCCATTCGCTCATTGAGGAAACTTTTGCGTTCTTTAAACATTTTGATTTGCTAGAATGAGCTGCGTTGATTCTCTTCTTCAGTCGTCAATTTTCCACTGTTAAACAGCTCATTGTGAGAACAAAGAATTGAAACTGAACTAAAAAATATAGGTGTGGAACAGATGAAGGGGTTTTTGAAAGACATTTCCCTGAGAAGATCGAAACAATGTCCTTGATCTAAAACCGGATATTGACCTTTGGAGGAAGGGACAGTCTCTTTCTGCGCCTAGACCGAATATACAGGTCTAACCATCCATGATGTTATGCTGAGAATCAATTGTCTGTGTAACTGAGAAATCTGAGAAATAACTGTGGTAACTTTCGACAACTACAGAAAATCCTCGCCACGACATGACTGATTTACACCATTCATTCATTTATTCATTCATTTCTTCTCGGCTTGATTTTAGTGCTCCCTCGTGTATAATGAAATAATGATATCGATGGTAGTCGACAAATTTACAAATTCCCTCGACAGGTAAGATACATGTAAATTGTACAATAATCTACTTAAAATCAAAGCATTATTTCATCACTATCACGGCTTGTGAAAACTTGAATGAAATAGCAAGCAGTCTTTGGCATCCTAATATTCGCTGACGACCACTCGTTTCCGCCGATACGATGTGCAGTTCGACAGTAACTTGTCTTAGGTCGGGAGATTACGCCCAGCACTCCTGTTTCCTCAACCTATAAAGCTGACTGCCAGTGTATAAGTGAAAACGTGCTGAGGTATAAAAACACTAAATCGATCGTGTATCGAACATTCAGGCACACAGCAAACGGTGGGGACGGGTGGGGATTGAGTGTATCTCTGAAGTGTGTTGGTGTACTGTCAGGTAATTTTGCAGATATAAACTGTGACAAAAAGTGGTGGAAAAAAGTCCATTACTTGTGGCTACAATTAAACAGAGAAATATATTATCCAGTGAGCAAGTGCCCCCTACACCTTGGTACTATGGCAATAGGTCGTTAGTACCTGCATCCCAGCTGATTTATTTTCAGAAAATTATGGTCAACCTCTGATGATATTTAGACATGATGTAGGCCAGTATTATTAGTTATTTGACAGTATGTTTCAATTGGGCCATCAAAAATTAGAGAATACAGTTTTAGGTGGGTGTTCTTTGTGAAATTACTACTTAAATACTAAGTTTCTTATTAAATAATAAGGACACTTTTTACAGTTTTTATACCTTGAGGATGGCATTAAGTAAAAATATAATAAAAAATAGGTCACGAGAACTGATAATGCTTTCTCTTTGTGTTTTCCAGAAAGTTATTCTGATCTTCCTTTACCAAATCTCATTCAAACCATAATGATATTTTAATTATACGTCACATACGTCCACTCTGGGACATTGTCAAGCTTTAATTGAAGCAACTCTGTCCGAGTTATCCAGTTTGGTGGTTGCCGTGAGCATCCTGAATCCGGTGTTTCATACAAAAGTTACAGTCATACCGTTTCTTGATTGGTAGTAGTCATTCTACATAATTGATCTTAATGGTTGTCTGGTTATTCTTTTCATAACTCTAAATGACAATGGAAATATATTTGTTGTAACCAATCACACAAGAAATTTTTTAATCAAAGTAATAGATTGCTGATTTTCAGCCAAGGTCAAGGTTATTCAAGCCGGAATCCATTGTCAGTCATTCAACAAATGAGACTATAATGGAAAGGAATATTTGATAAACTTTATTCAAATGGTATTAGTCACCAGTGTAAGCCGTGGTTTCTAACGTCAGACAGCTACCACGAAATTAACAGGGTCAGCTGGCTTGCCGTTCTGACAGAAATGCCTGGTCATCACACCAAACATGACATCATGCGGGACCTGTGTGGCTGGGAATCAAGAGACTTTGACATCGCTGAAATATATCGATCCAAGGTGCACGTTTCTCTCAATCAAGAATTCTGCAACCTTAGTCTAAAACCTTCCACTGCAAGTCGTTTTCTGATATTTTTATATTGGAATTTGGTTTTGGCTGCATAGACCCTGGGACTGGTAACCAAACAAGCCATGTCCATCTGACATTTGATGTTTACTTCGAATGAGAAGCTGGTAAAGTTCCGTTCAGCTTTAATTTGGACGATTTTTATCCAATGAAGAGCACTTAACATACCTAATGGTTTGCCTTACACGGAAAATTAAAGGTTTGTGTCGATAAAGCAGTGTCCATCCCCGATTTATGCCTCTCAGTATTCCTACACCGTTCTCCAGTCACTATCAAACGTTATAAAAAAAACTCAGGTATTACATTTTAGAAACGTCTTTGATATTTGACAACAAAAGGGACAACTACTTCATCATTATTACTCATGCAGTATGACAGTATTTGTCACCAATCCACAGTGGTTACGCAAACAGCACAATGTATTTAAAGTTGCTTCTGTCATTAATATTAATTTAGTGCCATTATTGCCAAATGGAACTCCAGTTAAAAACTGCACGTACGACACCTCCGGTAGGACCCCTCTTACAAACATTATTCAGATATTTTGAGTAAATGGCACCTCTGTCTGTCTCAACAACATCCTATATACACTACAGAGGTGGGAAATGTGCATACAACGTTTCATACATTTCAAAGTAATTCCGGAAACCTAAGCAGAGGGAATATGTTATAAACGAGGCATATCCAATGTTGAACACCTTACTGGACTATGTCGCAGGCAAGACGAAATATAAACACTGCACGTTTGTCTTGAAGCAGACCGAAATTCAGACCCGGCTTTTCTGGCAATTTCCAGATTTAATAAGATTAGTTATTCGGCTTATTTTTTTCACTCTGTTGTAAATTGAATTTGTCTGCTCGTGGGGGCAGGTGTGTTTTGTATTCAGGTTTCATACAAGAATCAATTTAAGTTGATCTTGCCTCAGCGCCTGCAATGAATTCACGCTCCCCTCGTCAAGATTCTGTGATGTCTATGTCGAAATCACCTTTATGTTATTTCTTTCGATATGAGTTTTCAAATTATGCCCGACCAACGGCAAAGCGTTTATGCCAGCGTAATGCCTTATTCTATCGGCACAGGTCTTCAGCTTTTTCCTGTATTCGTTCATACCTACATCTGTTTTCATCATTAAAATTGGAGTCGTTATATGTGTGATTGTGATTCTCCTACTATGATTCCGAATGTCGAAGTCGGGGTTATGAAGGCGTTTTACTTCGATGAAAGAATTGATGAAGACATGTACACAGAAGACGGTTTCAAAGAGTATAAACCATGTCGCGATGAGTAGAACGTGCTTTAATACGAAGTGTGCAAAAAAAATATATTAACAATAATTATACCTCACAGGGTAATACTTGATTTCTATTGGTCAATACACGGACGCATCATATCCCGCAAGACATGATGGACAACGGTCACGAGGCAATGTATAACGATCATGCGCCAATAGCCAACGATCTCGTGCGCTTATTGTAAAAGTTTATCCCCCTTTGTCCGCTCTCTGACGTCCACTTGCTGATAAAGAATACTGTCGGACGATAGCTTTCTCGGCTAGCAAGGGCGTGGAAGTCCAGCAATTTAGGGCGTCAGCAGAGCAGGTCATATCTTTTCCTTTTCTTCATCTTGTTTTCTGTACAATGTGAGCAGTTCTGTGTTTCATTATACAGATTGTGCATGCCGTGGGATTGTGTGCGAAAAACTGTGAGCTCTCGACAAGTGATGTTCAACGAGTGCGGAGCATCGCTTCTCTCTAGCTCACAGTTTCTCATGGACAACCCCACGGCATGCATTATCTGTATAATGTAACACAGAACTGTTCAAATGCACGACAAAAAAATCACTCGCACCTCACTGGAAGATTATGCAACTCTGTTTCAAGGCCTTGGGGAGAGGGTGTTAGTAATAAAAAAAACCCATAGCTTTCACAAAATGCTTTGCGTGCTATAAGCTAACTATGTAGCCTAATGGCGAGTGGCAATTACAGGCTTTGATCTCTGCTTGTCTTTTCGTCTGTGTGTGCCTAAGGATAACATATTGTGCCCAGCCTCCGTGAAAAGTAAACGGCGTGTTTCTTCGATAATAGAAGGCTAGTGTTGGAGTAGATATCATGGTACTTAAATATATATAAATAGTGGTGCATATTAGATGTAGAATGTCTGAGCAGCCCCGATCTTCTGATAGTGTGCCCGTACAAATATAGACACTGAGACAGCTGTTAAGGAGAATCATTCATGTGCTGTAAAGTGTTTAAGTATTACATCCCATCTTCAGGACTATATACGAAATCCTGTGTCCCTCTCCTGATTTTGTAAATCCTCTATCGTTATCTCCATGTATACCAGACCATTTGCTTACAGCGATATTACTGAGAGTGTTTGTACCTATGGTTGCTTGGATTTAACGTCGTGCTCAGGAATTTTTCAGTCATATGAAGACGGCCAGTCCTTAGAATGTATATATACTGTGCTTCTTGTGACAGGGCGATTCCATGACGTCAAAATGCTGCCACGATGGGAGCACCACGGAAGACACGAGACTTAACACCCCAACATTATACTGACACCGGGCCGACCAGTGGTGTTTCCTTGATCTAACCTCTCAGCACTGAGCGCCAAGCAAGGCAGTAAGTACCATTTTTGAAGTCAACCTGCGGATGGTAGAGAGTTTCCTCCCGCTTCTGTCCGATTTCCTCCCACCATAATGCTGGCCACCATAAGTGAAATATTCTTTACTATGGAGTGAAACACCAATCAAATAAATCAAATAAATGTTTGATAGGTTAATCATGAACATCGACCATTTCCAATACCCAGTGCGTCATCGTTTAAGTGACAGCCTGTGCACATCCTCACCTGACCGGGTCTATCATAAGGTACTTAAGTCATCTGAGAGTTCCCGGGCAATTAGAAACATGGATGGGGTGAGGCCATTTAAAGTGTGTTTAATGTACCAAAGAAAATCCAATTGATTTCACACCCGAAAGAGATGTAATGCATTTCAGTGGCGATTGAACAAATTGAACTTTCTCCGTTTCTTTAGAAGCTACGCTTCAGAGACTATTCCTTAAGAGTATGCAATACACTCATGAATCGAAATAAAAGTTTTATTAACCCAATTCAAGAGAATTGCCAAAGAAAAAAACGGAAAAAATCCTTTTTAACTGTACATACCATGCACCCCAAACCTTCACCCTTCACTTATATTTAAAGCCAAAACTATTTCCACGCGCATAAGAATTTATGGATATATGCTTGTCAGTAATACCTTTTGACATTTGAAATATTTTTTGATTAAAAAAAATACAGGAACATTACGGAACACAGGTGTATCTTTAATAGAAAAAGAATCTTTTGT
Organism: Acanthopleura granulata; assembly: GCA_016165875.1. Lineage (NCBI taxonomy): Eukaryota > Metazoa > Mollusca > Polyplacophora > Chitonida > Chitonidae > Acanthopleura > Acanthopleura granulata. The sequence goes on from JABBOT010000003.1 coordinate 31,297,180, forward strand.
ATTTGCCGAAAGAAAAAAGTCGTAGTGGAAAAGAAGTTGTGAATTTGTTGGTAATATCCATCGCATGGATCCAACTGATCCATGCGACAATTTCAGACAAAGAGCAGACATTATTTTATCGATTTTGGAAAGCCGTAGAGAGGGTGATGTGCTATTTCCATTTTGCAAATAGCCTTTATGAGGTCGGTTACAGTTTAATGTTGAGAGAATTTTTGATGCTTTCTCAGGGTGTCCTGAATGATGAAAGCCATTTAGCGATTTTAGGCTGATATATAGAGGCTACACCCGAACCGTTACCACTTACCCGTCAAATGTTATTCTACAGACTGTTTTATATTTACCCCCAAAATATACCTGATATAGCCCTATAAACCCATCAGTCCAAGGCCTACATTACACATTGTGTGCGAAAACATCCCTTAGAATGGGGAGGCAATGTCCGGCCTAAGAAACAGGAAAAAGATTACGTAATAAGAAATTAGTACATAGTTATTCAAAGAGAGGAAGTCGAAAACAGTTTTCAACAATGCCCGAAAAAGGCCAGGAATGTTTAATGTTGTCCAAATCCTGAACCATTCTACTGTCATAATTGTGTCAAATACCCAGAGTCGATCGAACATTACCAGTTTTAGAAATCCTAAATTTAATTTACACTTTCAAGTTGTCAGCTTACTTATCTTAGATCTGTCTTTACTCTGGAGCGAACCCTTATCTCCCACTTACAAGGCGAGCCACAGAGTCATTGTAGTGCTGTCTATGGCATAAGGCGGAGCCCCCTTGATCCATTACCAGCCCAGATTTATTCACAGACGTTTTCCGCAAGTCTAGTAAACGCAGCATTTTTGGACAACACATATAGCTCAAAATACTACCACATAAAAACCAAAGAGAAGACAACCGAGAAACCTGGAAAGGCTTATTTACGGTTAGAATTCAAGTAAAACCTTTAGGGGCAAATACTTGGATTTTGTCTGTAACGTCAATTTTACAAAAGAAGGCTTACACACATTTTCGTAAACCTTGTCTGTGGACTTTATGGCCTCCTTTGAGGCAGTTACACATAACATGTGCTGAGCCTAAGCTCTCAAAGGTTGACCTTCATCTGAAGTTAAACCGGGAGTAACCCGATTTGTTTTTAGTTAAAGAATTGGACCTCCTTTAGTACAGTTTTCAGCTAAACTCATGGGAAAAAAGAGCAGCTTGCTCGCAGAGGCTGTTTGCCAATTACAGACTTAAGATTTATTCTTCGTAGAATAGTGATTGCGTAGTCAGCAAAACCAGCCATGTCCTCAGTTCTTGAAGGCATCTTGCATTTCTTACACTTGTACCACTTGTACCCCTTGTACCACTTTTCTCAGAAATTCTTGACAGAAACTAATTTTTTGCAATATAAATCATTTTTAGTTCTTTTTAATCTGGAACCATTTAAATGCCGTCCAAAACTTTGTAGTAAAGAACTCCTAATCACTTACTCATTAATCATGCTTAATTTCGTTTTCACTAAATGTATGAGCGAAGGGCTATTCTCTTTAGAGACGGATGGAATATGGTTGGACTGACAGACTCTTTCAGATAGGGGCCCAATTCACACTCAAACCCATCAGAAGCGTCTACTCACATAGCGACACTGTACTAGAATTCGAAGTTTTAAACTTTTAATTTAGGCACAAATTGTCTTGTGGAATCAGTCCTAATGTGGACCTAATCGACGTCAATTCTTACACAGGCAACGAAAGTGACTTGTAGTTTCATTCATAATAACATCGCACAATAATTTATAAACCCATACAGTCCTGAGGAGTTTGTATCTTCTTAACTCGGATAGTCACAGTCGCCCATGACTTATCTGATAAATAAAATCCAATTTTCTTGGTGTTCTTAGGGCTACATCTCCGCTTTTCTTGGAGAATTGTCCCAGTTCTATCACACAGCGAGGTTTTTGGCTCAAGAATGTTGGGCCTTTCAAATGAAATCCGTCCCATCTTTGGTCGTCATCGACTGGACGTGGTGCCACAAAGCGCCCATGTCGTTACGAGCCCTTAAAGATTAAGTTACCTAATATGGGGAAAGACCCCGTAAAAATGAACTTATGGTGAGTGCAAAGACCATTAAAAATTGTATCTGAAAATACCTTCACTGAATTTTTTAGGTTTTTTTTTTCACCAAAATAAACGCTGTCAAATATTTTGATTGTATGGTGGGTTTTATTGATAAAGTGGCTCACCACACAACTCTTTGTAAACCTTTATGTACAGGTCTGAATAAAGTTCTTGTAAAGACTAATCCTCTTATTTTTTCCTGTGTATGAATACGCTAATATGACATCAAATTTCTGCTTGAAGGCAGTAGAAAAGTGGGCGTGACGTCACTGGTGAACCACATTATCAACGTGGTCCATAAAACCCACCATGCAATCGAAACATTTCACTGCATTTATTTTGATGAAAATAAATGTAAAAAAATCAGTGAAGGTATTTTCAGATACGGTGTTTAATGGTCTTTTCACTCACCATAAGCTCATTTTTACGAGGCCTTTCGCTTTAAGCTACTTTGCTTATATATACGTAACGTTGCCAGAGATCTGTGGTGCCTTAGAAAGGAACCCAGCAGCCCGAGGTTAGATCTAAAATAGATAATCTGTCTGTATGATGTCTATAGCGGGACATATTACTCAGTTGGACAGGTGTAAGTTTTAGAATAATTACAAAGTAAGAAACCTTCTCTTCATGTTTGTTTACATGTTTAACAGGGCCACTTGTGGTATAATATTGCAAGGACAATTTTACATTTTAACTTATGTACGCACATACCCAATATGAATATATGAATTCACAGAAATATAAAACATTCTAATCCATATAATCGTAAAATGTTTTCAACACATATTATATCAATTAGGTGTCAACCTTTTTAAAATTTTTGATGAAGAAAACATCTTTTTAAAAGTTTTTTCTGAAGGCACGAAATGGATTTGAGGCTTACGTTTTTATATTCGTTGGCTTTTAATAAGAGTAGTCAGTTTAGCTTTCCGTGGTAATCTGGATCTGATTCCTTTATAAGTTCATCTTTGCATTGAAGAAAAAGTTATGGTAGATTGAAAATAGAATAAGAGTTCAATAAATGTCACAGAAAAACAGCTTCAAAGGATATATGAATGTCAGAAACATTTCAAAAAAGTGTAACCGATAACCGTGCAATTCCCAATTGTGGCTTTCTGCAATAGGATTATAGAAGCAAAAAAACCTAACAAAGCTTGAACGGAAACATTGACTTAACATTTTCGATTATATCGACGAGAAAGGTAAGAAAAAACAGAGGTCTTAACGAGACCCTTAATTCCAGGCCTATTTCGTAATTCAATTTTTTTTTTCGAAAAACTTTAAAGAGTAAGAAGAGCTGATTGAACGCAAGCTTTTCTTATCGGGTTTTAACGGATGTTATCATGGTGAAACCTTGGAATTCTTGGCGACAATCTCGAGGGAAATGCCGCTGCTCATTTATCCATTATAACGCATTATTCCGGCTGCTCATGATTATAAATATTCCGATCCCTATTCCGATCCCTATTCCGCTGGTAATGCCCTCCTGACAATGCCAGATTCCAAGACGTTTTGCCGTTTACACCTATTAATATGAAAACTGCACCGTAACAGATTCGATCTCACATCAGACTGGGGGCTTGTGATACTCATACCCGTTAACACAACTTCAATATTCAGATAATTACCGTAATTATCTGTGTCTACCGCATCCTATATTTACACTGAATAGTACGCTATACTCATTCCAAAGCAATCCCTAAAGCGTAGACTATGGGGATGTGTTATGAATCACGCATATACAAAGCTGATCTCGTTAACTACTGGACTACGTTGTGCACAAGAGAAAGAATAAAGGCTACAGGCCTGTCGTGATGGGGACAGAAATTCAGACACTTCTTTTCTGGGAATTTCCAGGTTTAAAAAGATTAGTTTTTGGCTTGATTTTTTCATCGTTTGCATCCATTGCATTTGTCTGTTTATCGAAACAGGTATGTTTCAGTGTTCTGTCTTCGTACAGAAAACAGTTTACGTTGCTCTTGTCTCGGCTTGTCGAGAAATATTGATTCCTGTGTTATGCTCCCAAAACATAGCAATGGTATTGTTTATGAAGATAACGTTCAAGTTATGTATGGTTATAGACCTTCATCCAAAATGGGAGTTCCGGGTCAATGATCGTTACACCAATTTCTACAAAAATGTTTTACATAAACCCCAGGAGAAGTAAGAAAGTATGTAAACAAAACAAGATGGATCCGATAAGATAAGGCGTCAAATGTTTTCAATGATTAACGACCACTGATGTATCCCACACAGACTGGTCAGCAGCCTTTCCTGGCATTCTTTAAGGAGTTTGGTATGTGATTTGTTCCTTCCTATTTATATGACCCTCATTGTCGTTCTGACTTGAAAACAGGGTGTTTATTTTGCGATTATGTCCATATGTCCAAAGCAAAGTCGAATGACTAGGACCTTCTTAAGTGAATCGTGCATAACATTCAGTGTAACGTAGAATCATTAAACAAGTGAAAAGCAATCATTTACACCATTTGGAGGCATTATGCAACACCGTTAATGAAAGTCCTGGCGTCGTTAGCTATATGCTAGTAGTAAATGATAAATATCAAAGTTTTCACGACACGTTTAACATGTTGGCCATTTTCGTGTTAATTCTTGTGGCAATAATCCAGTCCAATAACTAGTAGCTATTACAGGCATTTGATCTCTACATGCCTTTCGTCTGTGTGTGTCATGTAAAACAACAACTGTAAAATGTCAACGGCGTATTATGTTCGATATTAGGCGGCCAGTGTTGATTTATTTATTTATTTGATTGGTGTTTTACGAGTACTCAAGAATATTTCACTTACACGACGACGGCCAGCATTCTGGTGGGAGGACACCGGGCAGAGCCCAGGGGAAATTCCGCGCACAGCCGGAGAGGAAACCAGCATGAGCTGAACTTGAACTCACAGAGAGCGCATTGGTGGGAGGCTTCTAGGTCATTGTGCTGCGCTAGCGTGCTAACCGTCTGAGCCACGGAGGCGCCCCAGACAGTGTCGAAGCAGATAGGATAATATTTAAATATGTAACCAGGGGTGGTACATATTAGATGTGGAGTGCCTAAGAAGTGGCAGTATAAGGTGGCTGTGTACCTCGGCCAAACACAGACACCGTGGCAGATGCTGTGGAGGAGATTTTGTGGGGAAACCATTCCTGTGCACTTCGTGTGGAATAAAAGAGTCTCATTATTAGATGACTTCTGTAGTACTGTAACACTGAAGCTCTTGCACTCATTCCTTTTAGAGCTTCGGAGGTGCCTGGAGCTATATAACTATACGTAATTCTGTGGGTTCTTTCCTAATTTTTGCTAATCCACCATCGCTGATTATGTTCATATGGGATGTAAGCTAATGTAAGTTAAGTGTTCATTGATGCGGGAAATTTTGAGAGTTACTTGCCAAGAGTTACAGGTTCACTCCCAGCACACATGTTTCCTCCATCTGTTACCCTCAACGCTGACGTACAAGTGAAATACTTTTCAGCACAGCGTACAGTCCTAACGGGATAAATAAATTGGTGTCACACAGGTGATATTGTCTGGTTTAAAAGCGGAATGATGACAAAGCGTAATCATGATCACAGGCCAGTACTAATAGACAGTGAGGATCATTTGACCGTTATGATTATAATCACACCCTAAGTGTGCTCTCACTTGACAAGGTCGATCACAGGACAGTCGTTTCAGAGTACGCACTCAATGAGAAACAAGAGTACATTAAGGCCATTTAAGCTGTGTCTAACGTGCCAGAGAAAATCTGACTGATTCCACTACCCAAAGTGGTGTAATGCGTGCCAGGGACAATTTCACAAATTAAATTATCTCTCTTCAGAAACTATACCCAAGAGGGGGTTCCTTGAGAAAGAATCTGGTGGAATTTGTTCGATTTCCTTTACCTTTCATCTGAAATATAAATCCAAAGGCACAACAAGTCTGCACAGTACAGACACACATGTCAACACAGGAGTAAGATTCATTTTGCCAATTTAAAAGAATGGACAGAGTGAAAGACAAATAAACGGTGGTAAAAGTAATGGTAACTTGAATCCTTAAAGCGAACCTCGCATAAGACTTTTCTCTTCAAAGTAATGATATTTTTTATTTATATGATTAACATATGTTAAGCATAGTTTTTGCTATATCTGAGTCATAATGAAAAAATATCTAAAGCAGTATCAGGAGACACAGCTAAAAGAATAAGGCTGTGTAACGGAAAACCACTTCCGAATGATAACTAAAGGTGTAATTTTAGTTGTTTAACACCTATTGTTGATTTTGAACATTTAGGTCTAAAATCTACGTAAAAAAAGGTTGTGACATGGCATTCAACATGTATAAAAAGTTCGATTGCTTCCTCGAGATTTTAACATCATCTTGCATAGCAGATCGACCTCGATGTCGACAATTCCACTGCGATGCCTCACTAAAATGATTTGCCGAAGATATACCATTGACACGCACTACAATATAATGACTCCAGAACGGCCAGTATAAACCCTATTGCTTATAATTAAGCACGATGCCTGTCGAGAAAGTACGAAATGGCACATTTTTGAAGTCTTAGGAGTCGATGTCCTTCTCACAAGATCATAAGAGCGCCCTGATCCGATAAATACCCGCCTTTAATCACAGAGGTTTTTTGTAAATTCACTGACAACACCAAAAAAACCTAAAAATCGTGTTTGCAATAAGGTCTAAAGTAAAACTGCTTAAATGGAAATAGAATTTCTCCCCGGTAGATTTGTATGTAATGCCACTTTGGTAGACAAGGAAGAAGGCTAAAGTCTTTCCAGTAATCCTTGTGTTTGGACTCAAAGAGTTGCTTTGGAACAAGTTACATGGACGACAACGAAGAAGACTTCCAGAAGAACACGGTCTGTTGAGCTTAAGCTATCAAAGCTCGGATTTCAATTGAAAAACCAGAACTAACCCGATTGCTTTTGCATAAGGAAATTGAAGCTATTTTGGTAGACATTCCAGCTAAACTCTCTGCTCGATGACAAAGCCTGGTTTACTTTGTAGGATGATTTTCAAAGCAGGAAATGAGCAATGTTGCGTTCGTTGAGTAAGCTGTTTGAAGATTACAGATGTAAGGTTTACTCCTCGTGGGAGAGTCGGTGTAATGTTGGCAAACCAGACACGTTCTAGCTTCTTGAATATAACAAGAAAACGTGAGAGACAACAGTAACCATATACAATGTAAACTAGTTTTCAAATTGTTATCTGCGAACCATATAAATGCTTCTTTATGCATTACAGTAATTTTTTTATTTCTCTGCTTTACTACTATTCTTTCAAACATAATTTAGTTGTACAAACTGTAGCTCTATTTAGAATCGTGTTCTCACTGAAAGTACCAACATAACAACTGCGGCGCACAGAACCAGAGATGCTACAACTTTACTACCCTCATCATTTATTTTACATTTCCTCAAGTTTAGAATGAATTGGTTTCATTGCGCATGTGTAACATTAACCGCCTTTAAAATCTTACTCGCTAGAGCCTTCCCGCTCTTACTCCACCCTAGCGGCCACTAATTTCAGTAGGAACTTGGAGAATTAACAAATATGCCGAAGAATTAATGATTCATCACTTTAGAGCCTTTGACTCTTGCATTGACTGAGTGTTGTCTCAACAAGACAGCGTGTTCTGGAACATCGGGGAAATTGTACAAACATTTCACACGCTAGCTATACATTCTACACAGCACTTACAGCATGCTCTGCTGTTAACTTTTTTTTATTCCATTCTGCTAATTAAAACTGTTACAGATTTTTCAACTCTTTCTCATTCCTTGTCAGCGAGGTTAAAACTAACACTATTGTGAATAAAGTGCCGTGTTACTTATTTCGTTTTTTTCTTTAGGCACGCAAGAAATACATCATAGAACTGTGACAGAAGATGAGGTATTCCTGCTTTCCAAGTCGATAATCGCAATACTCAGGAACAAAATAACATAAAACATCGGTTCCCAAGGAAATATATAATAAATAATATATACCCATTCAATGATGATGGTAACGTGCACAAGAGAGAAGCATTCAGTATTTTGGATAAAGAAAATAAGTCAGTGGATGCTCTAGGCATGACATCCCATTCAGTTATCGAACTGTTATAGCACAAATAAAAAAATTAACCAGATAACTTTCAGATAGAACACAAATATACGCATCTCACTCTGCTTTTCAGTGAAACTGTTCATAAAAGCACCACACTGATGTAATAAAATGGTTTAAGACTGATATTATCCATTTTATCCTAAAGGCAGATTGGTAGATGTCATATACTGTTACTTATCCTAAAGGCGTCCGTCTTGAGAGGCGATCCAGGCCTTTGATTTCTTTATGTTTTGTTAGCTTTTAATAGGTGTAATCAGGTGAACTCTGTGGTAATCACAGGCTCATATAGCTGTAGCTTAAAAAGGTATAACGTTTCATTTTATCATCCCAAATGCTAAAAAAGGGCTACAAACAGGACATAAATGTCACGAATTAAGAAAGGGGCCAAACAAGTATAACAATCTATCGTCAATTCCCGAGGACCGCCTTCTGCAACAAGTTAAAAGAGCCATGCATGTAGCGTTCATTCCGGATAACAGATATATCTGACAAAGCCTGGAAAGAAAATACCGATCTGAAAATACTTCGATTATATCCAGGGGGAAGTAGAGGAAAAAAGCGAAGTTCGTAACCAGTTCCAAAGACAGGCTTATTTTCTAATGCCTAATTTCCTCGAAAAACATTAAGGGAAAAAAAGAAGGGATTGAACCCAAAGCTGGTCATTATTGGGTATTAGAAATTCAGGAGGCTAGCCCAGTGAAACCCTGGAATTCTTCAGACAAAGCCGATGACACGTTAGTTTGACGTCAGGCTCAACAAGGCAGCCGTGCGTGGGAAGATCTGCCAGCAAGCTGTGGATGGTAGTGGGTTTCCCCAGGGCTCTGCCCTATTTCCTCCCATCATAATGCTGACCGCCGTCGTATAAATGAAATATTCTTGAGTACGGCGTAAGACACCAATCAAGTAAACAAATAAATCAATAAGGCAGTATTACCAGGCTTTTCAATTATCCGTGTCTTCTGGGGAAAACACATCATACCGGAAGTGCTTGATTGTATGTATTTCACTCTCGTATTGTTGATGCGCTCTTGACAATATCTGATTCCAGGACACTTTGCTCTAGAAGACCAACTTTATTAAGACCAAGTTGAACCATAACAGATTCGATCTCGCAACTGGGGACCTTGTGATCGGTTCAAAATGACGAGCTGCCTGTTTGATTTTAATACATATTACCATGCCATTAACCCCGACTTTTTCCTTTAACATTTAACACAATGCACACATTTAAAGAACATTTTTTGTGCCCTAACACAGGAGGTCAAGAACTGTTCGCTTTTACACTTAGTGAAACAGGACTTTGAACACAACGTTTCATTAATTTCAAAGTAGTTCCTTAAGCCTAGGCTAGGCCAATATATTATAAATGAGGTATATTCAACGCTAACCATGTTACTGGGCTGCAAGGCAGTTGAGACGAGGTCTAAAAACTGCACGTCAGTTCTGATAGAAACAGAAATGACTTCAGACATGCCTTTTCTGGGAATTACCAGGTTTAATAACTAAAGATTTGTGATTGGGTTGATTCACTTTTTCCACAATGTGATCAGTTACATTTGTTTATTCATCTGGGCGGGTGTGTTTGGTATTCTGGCTTCTTCCAAAAAGTCCTTCTTCTCCAAATGTACATGGGAAGGTCTGCCAGCAGCCTGCGGATGGTCAAGGGTGTTTTCCACCCACCATAATGCTGACCAGAGAATGAAATATCCTTGAGTATAATAAGTCAATGGACAAATAAATCATTCCAAAAGCGATTTCAGTTCAGCTCGCCTTGGTACCCCCTGTCATTTCAGCTTTGACTCCTCAAACAATTTTAATATTTGTGTTGCCACGCAAAGCACACGTATGTCATTAATTAAGAAGAGAGTTTAAATTACGGGTATTATGAATATTGAATTGTTTATGCTAGCAGGATGCATGTTCCCACCAAGCTAGGTCAACAACCTTTCCTTGTATTCGTTGACACTTGTTTTACATTTTGACTTAGACAAGAAATGTCATAGTGGAAAGGGTCACCTAGAAGCTGTCGAGCTTTAGTGAGGCTTGTCTATTGTCGGCGAATTGTTCAGCTGGGAATGAAACGAAGAAAACAATGCACTCATGCTGATTAATTTTCTCACATTTAATAACGTGTGATCCTAAAATCTTTTCTCAGTGTTTTATTTTGATTTTCTCAACGATTCCGTTGAGACAACTACTTCAGGGTTCCATCTCTGTATTTTCCTTGGTGTTTCCAATGTCTCACCTTTGACAGGCATACATTGGGGATAATGGACAGTTTATGCGGTCAGTGTCAATGTCGTGTTAGACTTATTAACAGAAGCGACGTTTTCTGTGACGTGGAATAGCTTTTCGGTTGCTCCCCAAAGGCAGGTGGTTTTCTCCGCCTATAAAGTTGAACGCCGTAGTATATGTTAAATATGCTATAAGACGACGTAGTCGTTTCACGGTTCTCAGACAATCAGAAACACGAGTGTTGTAATGTCTAACGTACCGTAGACAATCCGATTGGTTTCCCAAACTGGTGTAATGCATGTCACCGACGATTGCGCACATTAAATTATCGCTTTATCTTCAGAAACTAGGCTTTGGAGAGTATATTTCTTGAAAGAGATCCTAGTGAAATTTAGGATTTTCTCCTTTGCCAACCTGTCTTGTTTTAACTTTAATCTGAAGTAAAAATCATACAGCAAACCAAGTCTATACAGTACAGACACATAAATCGAAATAAGAGTAAAATTTATTATGCCAGTTGCAAGGAATTGCCAAAGTGAATAAATGGATATCATATAGACAGAAAATTCATTTTTATTATAGAGACCATGCAGCAGTAGGCCTTTCATATTACAGTATAATAAATATTATTCACATTTATAAGAACGATCGGCCATGATCGGTAAAAAGACAAAGGAATTATACTTTTTGATAGAGGAAATCTGGCTTGATTTAAGAAATAACAGAAAAGTCCCAGTAGACAGCTGTGGCTTTCATGTAGAAACTGAATATTTCGCATTTGTCGATAGAAAAACATTCGATGGTGGAAAAGACGTTCTAAATTTGTTCCTGGCAATGTCCAATGTAAATGATAAAAAATGTTACTCCCAACTGATCCCAACACTCCCAACATTTGCCTATTTCACACATATAGCAGAGATTTCTTATCGATTTGGTTTCCATCCATTCCGAAAACTTTTATGAGGTCTTTTCCATTTGGTACAGTTTAGAGGGAGTTTTCACAAGGCTGATTTCTTAGCTCACGTCGATATATGTGTCATGAATGGACAATGTACCATGGCAATGAAAATGTATCCGCAGTTTCATTTACATAGAATATGATGTTCATATGCAATGTTCGACCAAAGTGTCAGCTCATCACAATCTAGAGCTGGCCAGAAAAGAAGTAACAAGTAACAAAGGAATGCGGATCTATCCCCTGAGGGACAAAGCGAAGCCTTCTAATCATGGGCCTGGTTTTCAGTATGGTTGTACAATGTCATCAGTACAATGAAATAAACACCTCGAAAAAGACATCTTTAATTTGAGTGATGACATTTTGCTTATATTCATGTTTAATATTAAGCATACATTCGTTGTTATTTTCGGACGTTACGTGCAAAGGCTCTTATACACCTCGAAATCAGCATCCAAGCACGAAAGGAATAAGCAATGGAACTTTGCATTAGAATGACAGCTAAAGCAGTAATATTATCAGTTGTTAAAGTTTTGTATTAAACCTGTACTGGAAAAGGTTTTCCGGTTAGGAGGCCGAAATTCTAATCAATCGGACAAGGTGATGTCGCCCATGAGATAGCGTTTAATCACACACGTTTTTCTTTAATTCATCGACAACACCACAAAAACGCGAGAAACCTAAGATGCTTGTTTCCAGTTATAGGTTTCAATTAAATTTACTGAGATGGAAACTGAATTTCTCCCCAGTGGATTTGTCTGTAACGCCATTTTGGCAGGTGCAGAAGAATGCTAAAGTCCTTCCAGTAAACCTGTCGCAAGGATTAGATGATTTCCTTTGAAACAGGTTGGCTGGACCGCAATGGTTTAGTCTTTCAGAAGAAACGGTCTATTAACGATAACGTCTCAAAGGTTGGATTTCATTTGAACTTAAATCTGGACTAACAGATCTGTCTTTGCGTAGGTAATTGAACCTTTTTGGCTCCTCTCTTTAGACTAACCCTACTTGCCTTTGCATGAAGTATAGGTGCTGACTTGGTAGTATTTTCCGCCAAACTCTCCACTTAATAACAAAGCGTGGATAGCTGTTTGTGGATCACCATGGGAGCAACAAACTAGCAACATTACATGTCGTTGGATGTAGTTGTTTTGAGAATTAAAGACAATAGTAATTCCCTGTGGGATAATGAGAGTGTTTTCAGTCAACCAACTGCGTTCTGGGTTCTTGAATACCACATATATATATTACTTGTACCACCTGTACTACTGGAACCGCTTCTAGGACCATTCGTTGTTACTTCAATGAATATTGCATCAACACTAAACAGTGGAAATCTGATTCATGCAGTTTGATTATAATCACACGATTTGTCACTGTACTATGAATGGTACTATGAATGTCAGTCAGACCCGGATGCAAAATCCCGACGGGACCTTCATGGCAGAACAGCCTGTCACTAATTTAGCCGTTGTGAGTTCAATCCCAGCTCACGTTCGTGCCCATTCCTGTCATAGGGGCCTACGTGGGAAGCTCTGTCAGCAACCTGCGATAGCGGATCTCACCGTGTTTCCTCCAACCATAACGCTGACCGCCGTCGTGTAAGTGAAATATTCCTGAGTATTGCGTAAAACACCAAGAAAATAAATAAATAAATGCATAAACAGAATCACGGTATGACGGGCACGATTTTAGGAACATGTGTATGCCATATATAAGTAATAATGAAAAGAAATATTTCAAATTATTTACTTCCATTGAAAGAAACTATTTCTCTTTCCTGCAAAAGTTTAGAAATTTAGTGAAACTGCAAACACCTTCATTTAATAAAATATATATTTGGGTCAATTCCACCAAATCCGTATTGACTGAAGTTGACATGTGTAGTTCATTTCTTTTATTTATTTATTTATTTATTTATTTACTTATTTATTTATTTATTTATTTATTTATTTATTTATTTATTTATAGAGGCATCTGGTCCACAGAGGACAGCATCGCAGGACTATTCAGAGAATTACAGAAGCCTGGGGCTTTCTGTGCTGTCCTCTTTCTTCTCAACTCTGAGAGTCTGAACCGTCTAAGATGCGCCTGGTTCACAATGAGCCGACTTCTTTTGTGTTCTTAAAAATTACAGCACACTTCCGCTTTGATTACTGACTTCCTCCTGCAGCAGGGTCATGATTTGTCAAGGGAGATAATCCCTCCTTTGTTAGCCGTCCTCTCCTTTGCGTGGTGTCCCGAAGTTGTTTTGTAGTGATATGTACGTCACGAACTATCCTGAAGCCTAAACGTCGCTTTGATAGTTATGGATACATGTAATGCTGCCAGGGCTTCGTGGTATCACACCAAAAACTTTGCAGCCTGAGTGTCAGATCTAAAATAAGTAATCCGTTTACCTGATGTCTGTAACTGGACATATCACTTAATTGGACCGGTGTTAGTGAAACGGGACTTTCTTGTCCTTCTAGATGTACCAAGAATATTACTAAGACAGATCCAGTTAATTGCACGTCGTGTTTGAAACTGAGGTACACGGCATCTTTACTGTTTTCAAATTATATATGTCCGGAAGTCATTTTGTTTAGAGTTAATCCTCGGAAACAAGGTACCAGAAAGATTTGAGGCTTAATGGCTTGTATTCATTAGGCTTAGGTGTAATCCGATTAGCTACAGTATCAGTGGTAATCCACTGCTGATACATCTTATTCGAGCTCAAAAATACCTTGATGTTAAAGTTATGGTAGCTTTAAAACAGTAGTAGAAATCGCTTGGAATTCCCTCAATGTCAAAAAAGTAGCTTCAAAGAAGACACAAATGTCACAATCTGAGAAATAACCCAAAGAAACGTAACAATTCATCGTACAATTCCCGAGGGTCGCTTTCTGCAACTCGATAAGAAAGCCATGCCACGTAACATTCATTGGGAGCAAGAGAAATACATGTACCTGACAAAACCTAGACAGAAATTATTGATTTAAGGCGTCAGTTTCCATTATTTCGACGAGAGGAGAAAAAATAAAAAACATTGCCACCTGATCCTTAGAGACAAGCTTATTTCGTAATTCCTAATTTCATAAAAAAAAACTTCGATGATAAAAGAACCGATTGATCCCAAAGCTGTTCATTCTCGGGTTTTAATGCTTCACAGACTCGGAGAAATCCAGGAGGCTAGCCCAGTGAAACCTTGGAATTCTCCAGACAAAGCCGATGACATGTTGCTCTGGTGTGAAGCTTGAGCAGCAGTATTACCAGGCTCTTCAATGATTCGAGGCTTCGGGAGGAAGCGCTGGCCAGGGTTATAACTACTCTATCCCACTAGTGTTGCCTCCCACAAAATACTTTATTCCAAGACGTTTTATCAAGTAGAAGAACATAAAATGAGTACTACATAAGTAATAGACAACTGATAAAATAAATGTAACAGAGAGCTAATGTATTTATTTTACTGTTGTGTAACCGTTAATTGAATAATCATACCCATGAATCTTTCATGTACACGGTTCAAACCACCGCCATTCGCCAGGTACCAAGCAAACCTCCTGACTTAAGGCTGTGGCCGATCCGACGAAAGCTAAACTCGAGCCCGCCACTTCAGTGGTCGGGGGCAGGTGGACTGTGGCGAGAATAAGAGAGCTCACAATCTTAGTGGTCAGCGGCAGATGGACTGTAGCGAGAAGAAGGCTTTTGTGGAAAGAGCCTTCGACGGCCTAACCCACAAGTAAATGACAGACAACGTCTTAGACCGAATCAGACCGGATTCCTGGGCTAGTTATTAACAGCAAAGTGAGATGGACATCTAGACTTGAGTACATTATTGGGAACCATTGGGGATTTTTAACTGTGTTTCCCTTTTTTTAGATACATGTGATGGTCTGCCAGTAACCTGCCTATGATCGTGGGTTCCACTCGGGCTTTACCCGGTTTCCTCCCATCATGTTGCTGGGCTCCGCCGTATAAGTGAAATATTCTTGAGAACGGCGTAAAACGCTACTCCAATAAATAAATAAATGAATAAATATTTTTTGGTTATTGCAAATTCACACTTTTGTATGCAGATTTACAGTGCAATTTGTGCAGCAGAATAATCAATGACAAACAGAACCAAAACAGAACAAATGCACACCCAAAGGGTAACCAAAACGTAAAATTTTTTGCTTTTATTTTTTTTTTCTTACTTCAAAACATATTTCCTTAACTCCATAATGCGAATAAGCAGCTTGTTATATAGTGGCATATAATAATAATATAGTTGTCATGAAAGGTAACGTTACAACCATATCACACAACCTATACATAACAGTGCGCACAGAATCAGTGAAAAAAAGTATTGCTAGATTATTGGACTATACTGACAGACTCCAAACGCCTGCTGAACTTGGGAGTCAGAGAACGTGCTTCTCTGACGTCTTGGAGAGTTGAAACAATTATATGGAGGAGGATAAGCAGAAGGCAATTCAACCGGATTCGAGAAAGTGCTTGAGGAAATCAATTCCACTCTACACTTCCAAAATGTCGACAACATTTATCCATGAAGAGCAGAATAACCTGAATTTCGTTTTGGTGTCTCCAAGAGCTTTTGAAATAGAAAGATATGCAAGCGAATGAATAAGGGGATAAAGTAATACCTATAAATGTAACACATCATTTTCAATGATTGCGGTATATATATGACTTGTGAATGCATATTCTACCACAAAGTGTTATAGATCGATCAAAAACAAGACCACCCATTACATTATTCCTTGAACACGCAACAGCGCAATAAAATTTCCAAACATTTCTTGAAGGCGATATAGACCTAAACAACTCCCAAAATGATTAATTTTCTACCTACAAACTATGACAAATAGTTTCGCATCATATTTGACAACTTTAAATTTCGTTTCTATAGGTCTTGATATACTAATCATTACCTAACTTTAATACTCGGCAAGCAGAAGAAAACGCCGGCATGAGGAAATGGTGTATAAACTTCCGCGTGTACATCACTAACAACAAGAAAGAATTTTTGTAATCGGGTTTGGAAGCAAAGCCATTATTTTGGAAATTGAATTCCGCCCTTGTGGATTTACCGCTAACGTTATTTTCAGTCGCTATCGGACAAACTTAGATCCTTTGAGAGCGAACATTGCGGTGAGAACCTTACAAGGCCCCTTGAAGCTATCTGCGCGGCTGGCGACGACTTAAGTCTTGACAGTGCAGCCTGTAAATCTGGAGCCTTGGAGCACAGGAACGGTTTGAGCTTAAACTAACCCTATTACCTTTTGCCTGATGTTTCCAAGTAATCTCTCTGCTTGATTACATAAATAAATTATATTTCACTTAACTAAATATGGCAATGTAATGGCTTTAGGTTAACCTCAAGGATTATAGGTGTATGATTAATAACTTGCTAGTATAAATGTAACCCTGTGAGAGAAACCTGATTGCACTATACAAGCCATTGTTAGTCCACAGAATTAAGTTCAAGTTATATATATGTACCACCGGTTGTGTATTTTTTATGTAATCGTGTAATCGTTCAGACAGGAAAGCTAGCTGCCCTGGACGCCTCATGCTTCACATGGGGCCAATAGCGACTAATAATGTCAGAAAAAGTGGTATTTTGCTGAACGTTAAACATTACATGTACCTGCATTCCATTTTCTTCATCGCCAACATTTTTATTTTATTTTATTTTTTTGTGTGGAATATTCTTTATTTAACATTGCCATCAGGAATATACCCTGTCTCCCGTTAAGTAGCCATTAAGACGTTAGGGCAAAAGCCGTTCAAATTGTGAGTATCCATTTGTACTTGATTTCATTTGCCCTAATACAAACTGCATGTACCCAAACCGGGTCTGGAGTTAAGCCATGTATAATGTCGTTAGCCGGTGTAATCTTATTTACGGCTAGAGCACTGCTGATGGACAACACAGAACGATCCCTTTTAAAGTTGACCCCTTCCGGACGACCAACTGACCCAAAGTAGCTTTCCTTATATATAACTTAGAAAAAGCATGTTTTCAACGTAGCTCTGAAAAATTCCCAGTATGGTCGAAAATGTTGGCTAGTAATACTTCAAACTAATACAACTGTATCATATGGTATTAAGTAACAATCAAATATATAAATAAACCATACTAAATTACTGACATTTAATTCAATTTTGACATTTAAAATGAAGCCACGTCTGATGGTGTCGTGCATAACAACACACGGAATCATTTTACTTTTTCTCGGCTGAAACACAGCATGTTGTATTCGTCATTCGACTTTCCCATGGCTAGGGCAAAACCATGGCAGAAGGTGTCAAGGTAAAGGTAAAACATATAACCACCGGGTACACCTATAGTTTGGAGTGAAGGTACGATTTCTGCCTCATGCCCATTCGCCTGGTGGATAATCTAGCCACCCACCACTGCAATCACTGATCACCGAAATATGGCGATCAGTAATACAGAAGACTACGTAATTCCCGTCCCACCAAAGGACAGACATCCGTTAAGTGGTAGTGTCATGACAACACTACAAAACGGTTCTTGGAGCTATCAAGAACAGAGGCTTTCAGAGCGTCAACCACGTTCTCCTGACAGTCAGACACAACCGTCTGTCGATTAGATGTTAAAAAAAAACCTGAGATCTTGATATTTTCCTCCGCTGTTGTACAGCTCAACTTAGATGACGAATGACATCCGGCCAGTCAGACTGAGCGGTTTCTTTATCCGCAAAGGACGCGGCTCCACAATGGGACGCCATTCCATTTTGCGGGGTCGTCTGCAATTATTGTTCGGGATTTCGTGGAAGGTCAAGAGAACCATTTACCACAGAGATGGACGTTGACAGGATTATTGCGGCCGTCCGACATCCTGTTTATCAAGACGCCTTCAAGTATAAGCTGTGGAATCATTGTACTAAGTGACAGACGAATTTGGTCGAGAGTTCAATCCTTAGGGATGTCAATTTAATAAGGACGTTGATGACGGTCAGGAAGCTTAATTTACCTTGTACTATTCTATGTATGGCACTATATACTGCGTGGCTGATATAATGAATTTGGTGACAAGTGTAATGAGAAGAGTTCAATACTTGCAGGGAAAATTTTGAACATGTCTGACAAGAGTTCAATACTCGGAGGGGACCTTTTGAATCATGGAACTATTTCCTTGTGTTATTCTATATGTTTCACAAAGATATCAGAACAGGTGGCGGTGTTGTTACGCCTGCGCAGTTTTATCAAGTCCTTTACCCGGTAAATTAGATAAATGTGTGGTTCAGCATCCTGTGGAATTTCACAATGAAAGTTGGACATTTTGCTCTTAGGTGGTACAACCATTACCTTTTACAAACCAACCGAATTACTCATGTTTTCTTGTTGTTGTTTTATTGTTTGTTTGTTTGTTTGGGGGGGGCGGGGACGGAGGTATAGATGTACGAAAGGAAGCTTAAACAGAAACTAATGTTTAAACACTTCCAGTCTGTTTATATCGACAAATAATTGGGTCACCAGAGAATGAAAACAATGTTACGAAATATACATAAATTACTCTTGCAGGCTTTAAACTCATACACGATGCTCATCGGATAGATGCGTAAGCGGAAGAGTAATAATTAATGCCATCAAGGGCAATACGGGACTTTGTACAAAACAAATCTCACGTATTTACGTTGGCTGGGATAAGCCCATCCTTGGTTAGTGTAAGAAACGGATTTTAGCAGGAATTTACAATCCGCCAAAGAATAACAAAAGTTTTGGACATATGTGCAAGAAATCGAATTGCTCTTTCGTGTATTAGAAATGACACAGAAATGATTCAGTCGTTCTAGGCGTCAGACACAAGGCTTCACATTCTATACCGTCAAATTTGAATTCCTAACAACAGATGTGTACGATAAAAAGAAGAGCCTGTCGAGTGATCCATTTTCCCATTTCAGGCATATTACAGAGATTTTTCCATGAAAATTTTAAAAGCTTTCTCACCAGTAATGGATCAGAAGTGTTTTTAGTTCCCGGAGATAATATGGCTTTCCCCCGTTTTTAGAGAGTTTTGTCAATAGTTCTGCCTGTCTGACTTCCAGTAGAATTTGTACAGAAGGGGTTGATCAGGTTCGGAAGTTATGCATACATAAAGTTATCAAAGAGGCAATAAATCATATTTGTACAGCCAGAAGTTTGCAGTTTTGAAAGGGTGTCCAAAACAAAACAATTCTCTGCTACGCACTAATATAACCAAACTATGTTAGCTTTAAGAAAGCAGGAGAGCTTTTATCTGTGAACTTGGAATTCGATTTGATATCAGCATAAAAATAAGGTGTAAAGCTATTTGAAGGAAATATTGAAGGTCAACGCTCAACGATAGATATAACTATATGACAGACGTATATGATCAGTTTGTATTGAAAATTTTGCAGAAATAAAGATGTCGTCTTCTGTTAAAATTAAAACCAAATGAATTAAATGTAAGGATTTTCCTGCTTAATGGATAGTATAATATAGGATGCATTCTCGATTTTAACACAAAATGACACCAGATGCATTCCTGTCAGTTGACCAGTTTCGGATTTTCAAAGAATTCAGTTTCTCTGTTTTAGGGAGACTGGGATCTCTGCTTTGGGCAGAGTTAGTTATCTCCCATTTATATTCCTTGTAGCATAACTGCTAGACGACAGGGGTCCGTTGTACAAGCAAGGTGTAAGTTATGTCAAACGTAACTGTCATGACGGCATATACTGTAGGGGTTCACCGCCATGTTAGTTACGCTTGACGCAGTGTTCAAACGTGCACCAGAACACTTTACAAGATACGCTGAAGCCTTTCCTAGCATACGCCCATTTTACTCCTTCCAGGGGATCTCTCATCCTGAAACAGAGCTGGCGTCTAAGGACATTATACAGAGCAAAAGCAATCCAAACCGTCTCTAACCAGCCAACTTAATACCATTTAGCGCTTTTGCACATTGCAGAAAAGCAAGTCTGTATTCCTGCAAGGTCGAGGATAATATCGTTAGCGGGTGTGATCTTGTTTCCGGCTTTAGCGCAGTTAATGGACCACGTTCCCAATTACGGCAAAACCCTTTAGCGGTATGAGAATCCACTCACTTGAAGAAGATTTCCGTTACAGCGTCCATCAATGAAATAGAAGTATAAATTTCCAAGAAAACTGCATTTTGCATACCAGTAAATCACCTGAAGGTATCAGTTAACATTGGCATTGATCTACATAGCAAAATATCTATAGCAAGAGAAAAAAACTTGTTATAGTTCTTACACGATCGAGCGATTGCGGGTACTCAGCATATAATGTTTTGGACAATATGCATAGGGTAAGCAGCCGCGGTTCATCAAATTTTGTCAAAATGCAAGCATTTACAAAAAAGTAATAATAGGTGAATGGATTTTGGTTCCTGTCATGAGCAGAATCAACATGACGGAATTAATATGAATTAACACCTGCCCACGCTGTAGCTCGCCTATATATGCGATCGTTAAACAGGGATGGAAGCAGACAGTTTCAACTGCATTCTTGCGAGAACTCATAGAGACGAGACTAAGAAAGCTTTTTCACACACTTACCAGCCATTAGCGCATTGATAAAAAAAAATGGGCCAACATTTATGAAAGCCTGGCAGTAAAAAAGTTCATAACCCTGGCTTCAGAGAACTCTTAGAACAAAGGCACGTGGAACAAAAGTGAACGATATATCAGCAAATGAAAACGAAAGTGATTTGGGCGGCGTAGTCCCAACATGGATGGGACCAGTAAGCGACGACGACAATATATCCTATGGTTACCTGATTCTAAGTCACATGATGCATTGTATATCATGGGGACCTTTGAAAACATGTTTATTCAAATTAGAATGAAAACTGGTGAAATTACAACATAATAGAGTACCATATTCCGACGATATGACGACTGGGTTCCCAGCTGGACTGCCTATTGTTTTCTTGTAATACATCGATATTACGCTAGTACTTGTAGTTTGCCGACGGATCACAAAGGAGAAATGAACTATAGGCTACAAAATGACATTTTTTTAGGATGGTTCAGGAATCAAAAGAAATCATTAATTATCAACGACTGTACGGCTTGGATTCGAATTACTTCAGTCAGGAAAGCTTCCTCATTACGTCTCTGTTACGGTAAATGTTCGTCTATGGACTTGCCAACATATCACACAGGTGATTAGGCCTATTGCTAGCTATATGACGTTACTCCTGACTCGTCTACTTACATATGCAACTAAGAACAACAATTCGAAATTGCCTTTCTGTCAGACATAGCCAGCCATATTCTTTACCCGTCTGGAAATTACTGTCTTAAGTACATGTCCGCAGTGTTTTCAGTGACTACAACATTATAGCCCCGTCATTCCAATCAGTAGAACAAAGTGGTTCCTTGTCACGAGTATATAGGGCAATGCTTTTACACAGAGAGACGGTTCACTTTCGGCCGTCGTGTTCAGTTACAGTCTTAGTGCTTGTATCCCAGTGAACCTTTTAGCTTGCAGACTGGTCCCGGAATTTTTAATGTATCTGTCAGACGAAATGTCCATCAAGTCACGTTGACTGGCGTATTGCGACATCGCATACCTTAGTGAATGTCGGACGGTTTTGTTACGTGGTGTGACGAGTGTTACGTGGACATGTAGTTCACTGCCTGGATAATATCCATCGGCGAAGGTTTGCAGGTAGAATTAATGCCGGATTTGTTTCTGGTTGTTCTCGTAGAGATGAAATGAAGGGTGTTGCACAAATCCGTGCTTAGTAGAACCTAAATTTCATTGAAAAGTACATTTTAGCTTGTCGTGGACACTGAATACATCGCCTGAAATAATCGCATATGCCCTGATAGTTCTTCGGTAATCTGAATTGATTGATTGTTTGTTTGTTTGTTCCGTGTTGATTTATTTATTGATTTCATTAGTGTTTTACGCCACACTCAAGAACATTTCACTTATACAACGGCGGCCAGCATTATCGTGGGATGAAACCGGGCAGATCATAGGGGAAACCCATGACCATCCGCTGGCGGATCTTCCCACCTAAGGCCGGAGGGATATTATGTGTTAAGGGTATAGCTTTCAAAATCATTTAGATCACATTACACCGCAGTGTATTTTTTGCCTTTTTATAATATAAAAAAGCACAGCATGAAGAGTGGAACTAAATCAGCGACAACTTTGTGCTGGAAAAATGGTCACAGTTCACCGGTGCTAACTCAGACATATTTCAAGTATGAGGCCTTTATGCCTCGCTGGCACACCAGAATTTTTCGGCATCATTAAAGAGTGAATTGCCAGATGAAAAAACAATGGATTTAGCGCGAAAAGCAGTGAAAGTAAAAAGATTCTTCGGGAATTCAGGACAACGTCTTAATTCATTATTTCTAAAAGCAACAGATTGTGATCGCTGAGGCAGGAAAAACAGGTTAATGAATCCAAAGTAAAATTATAAGGACAGTACAATTCCTGGATTCTTGGTCTGTAATTGGGCTTTTTTCTTATTTCAGGAAACTTTTTGATTGTGTACAACGGCACCAAGGCTTCATGCAGTACTTATGGATGTATGTTATGGGAACCTGGATATAGGTCTACACGATGCACTTGTGTATGTGCATGGGGCTTGTGGTTGAAAATGAACTCACTACACACTATTATAAATGAACTCACTACACACTATTATAAATGAACTCACTACACACTATTATAAATGAACTCACTACACACTATTATAAATGAACTCACTGTTTACTGTAATTGCCCTGAAAGGTCTTAAATATAGACCTACAGGCGTCCACATATTACCGCATGAATTCGCTGCGCCTGTGTCTGGAGACAAATTTCAGCAAGCAACCCCTCTCTTATCACTCGTTTCCAAGCGTATTCCCTCTGGTATAGTCACAGAAAGTTTTCCCGTTAATCTAATACAACGGAACTTTTGCGACTCAAGCGTTGCACTTTTTCTATACGTGGATGTCGAATTTTTCTGAACCATTGCGATAGAAAATCGTTTAGTTCTCTCGGAATAGCATTTTTGGGAGGGTAAACTTTTTTTTTTTCTCTTATTCTTTTTTTTTCTGTTTTTTTTTTTTAACTTCCTTTCTGCATGCCGTTAAAGCTGCTTTATCCTCATTCGTCTTTTTTCTAGCGATTACATTCGCTCAAAATATCGCCCATCCTGATTTATTTGTCATTTCATTCCCGAGTTTCTCCTCAAATCGTCTGCGAATATTGGATCGAGTCGCAACATCAAGGGCGCATTTTCCCGCGGTACCTCATATACAGGCCACACTAATGTCACATTAATCGAGCAGGATATAACTTACGGGCATCGGACAGAGAAAATGTTATCGATTGGTGTGGCCTCTAGGACCCGCGGCGGACAGTTAACTTCGGTGGTAATACTGGCCACCAGACCAGAACAGAAAGGTTTAATTCCGGCTGTGCCACATGCCAAGATTTATGGTCCAACAGAACATCTTTTTTTCCCTACAAATTGCAGTGACTTAAAACGTTCATTTCGTCTCGGATATCCCATATCCCATTGATTTTATTACGTGTATGATTACATTGAATGGTCGGGGGACAGTTTTTTTATTTATTTTTTTTCACCATTTCCTCATTTGCTGGTTTCTTAAAAAATTATGCCAGTTGTCTACGCCCACGTTCATTCATCCCAGATAACAAAAAAGGAAATTAATCTCTTCAACATGGGTTTTTTTTAGTTAAGTTAGTCTATCATCCAATTCGTTCTAATCAAATGTAACCAACTTACTTCGACCTTTCGATGATATACATGAAATAACAAAATACAGCTGCACAAGATCCGGTCACAACCTTACAATGTCCACAAACAAATCGCATATTGAGTACATGCGAGTTCCTCAGCGCCTGCGCATCAATCATTTCACAAACCGTGGAGCAAGGGAGGTAAGTCGTCAACTTAACTATGCCTTCATTTCAAAGTTACCTCCACTTGACGTCCATACCCTTCCCTCTGTGTTACATTTGCGGCTGCTGAGCTAAGTTACAGGCCGATCGATTTAACCTTTAAACATAGTCCTCTTGAGTTTTAAATTGCACAAGGACAATGGCAACCTTTGTTTCTTTGAAATGAACTAAGGAGAAAAAAAAATATCTTTTAG
This sequence comes from Acanthopleura granulata, assembly GCA_016165875.1. Classification (NCBI taxonomy): domain Eukaryota; kingdom Metazoa; phylum Mollusca; class Polyplacophora; order Chitonida; family Chitonidae; genus Acanthopleura; species Acanthopleura granulata. Next base: position 31,321,717 of record JABBOT010000003.1, read on the forward strand.
CTCCATAATTGACATTTAAAATTATAAAAGCCCAATACGCCTACCTTGAGTTCAGCTTATAAGGGAAAGACCGCTTAAAAATGAACCTATGGTGAGTGAAAAGACCATTAAAAACTGTGTCTGAAAATACCCTCACTGAATTTTTTAGATTTTTATTCTTCACAAAAATAAATGCAGTCAAATGTTTTATGGTGGTTCTTATGGCCCATATTGATAATATGGTTCACCATTGGCGTCACACAACTCTGTGCACACCTTTATATTCAGCTCTGAATAAAGGCCTTGTGGAGAGTGCTCCTGTAATGTTTCCTGGTGTATGAAAACGCTAATATGACATGAAATCTCTGCTTTAGGGCCATAGAAAAGTCGGCCTGATGTCACTGGTGAACCACATCATCAATACAGTCGATAAAACCCACCATACAATCAGAACATTTGATTGGGTTTAATTTGGAAAAAAAATATTCTAAAATATTCAGTGAAAGTATTTTCAGATACAGTTTTTAATGGTCTTTTCACTCACCTTAAGTTCATGTTTTTGAGGTCTTTCCCTTTAAGACGGTGGCAAGCCGACAGGTTGGAGCAAACCATATACAGTACTAATGCTTGACAAACCTGAAGTGACACCTACTGGGATATCATTAAGAGCTGGACCTGAACTCACGCCCGGAAAGACGGATTAAATGACGTCTCTCAAGCCGACAGGTTGGAGCAAACCATATACAGTACTAATGCTTGACAAACCTGAAGTGACACCTACTGGGATATCATTAAGAGCTGGACCTGAACTCACGCCCTGAAAGACGGACTAAATGACGTCTCCTAGTGTTAAAGCAGGGATAGACTCCATGGCTGTATCACTCTCCTTTGCTTGTCTATGTGTCTGTTGCAACACTGCACATTTTGTGCAGTTATTGGTTAACTAGACGCAGCACCAACTACATGAATTTCATGCTTACTGAACTAAGACGAAACATTATATTTTACAGTGAACAAACTAGCCAAGAACTTTATACATGTTTATTGAACATGATTGTTAATCAATATTTAACAGATGGTGTGGTGTTTTCATTTTATGTGAGAACAGGAAACAGCAAGTCCAGGCTGTCAGCAACATACGTTAGTAAACTTCTAGTAACGTTCCACAATCCCAATGATTTGGATGCAATACCAAACTGCCTACATGTAACTATGGTTTCTTAAACAATAAACTTCCCATCACATAACCACAGTCCTTGTATGCAGTATGCATTTAGATCAACCAAGGAGTACCATGATATTACATTTATGTTCTTACCAATAGTCATTTAAATGCTTCTGTAATAAGGAAGTACTATTACATCAGCATATACAAGTAGCAGCACATGTACTGTTATGGAGGTTAAAATGATTGTTAAATACACTCCACAGAGTACCTCCTCCATCCACAGATCTACAGTGTTAAACGTTATACAATGTCTGTGAATTCATTCACAGCAGGCAGCAATGTTCCCTATATTCTGATTGGTCCAGAAAATTTACGAGGCTCTAGATGATCATCATCTGGAGAACTGTTTTCTGGATCTGTCCTTGTTGCCAACCTGTTTGAAAACCCTGGACTTGTGTTGTTTGTTCCCACGCTGGTATCCGTACCCTCCCCCGCCAGGCCCTCCTTTTCTATTGGCCTTCTCTCCACCTTTGTTGTGAACATCTGGTGTCATAGTCAAGGAATTTTGTATCGAAAGGATATTTTTTCAGCACAAGATAACAGTGAAACATGAATAACATAGCCAAATCAAAAAAATCTAAAATTACATGTGCCTGATATTTTTTTTGAAACTTTGGAACTTTTTAATGGAAATCTACAGTTAACTCCTACTGCACACTTTAAATAAACATTTGAGCAAGTTTGCCACATTATCGCTAAAAGATTCATGAAATCTAACTGATAAATGGTGACTGTAATACTTTCTTGTTAAAGATATAATAATACAGAAATGAAAAAAAAATTAGTTATTTTTCATTTTGGGGGCAAATTTGTTATCTTGTAAATATGCAGTTTATGCATATTTTCTGTCAGCACTCAGGGAAGCCACTTTTCTCCACACCCAGAATACCTTCCATTACTTCTTAATGTGAGCTAAAAATGTGAAGAATTTCATACATTTTGCCAAAAGGATACTGAGGTCGACAAATGGAGGAACCTTGAAGCCAAATGACAGCGCGACCTTCTTCAGATCCAGGCTGCTGACATCAAAGATGTTCTTGAGGTGATGTGAGGCATATGCTCTGATGTAACTCTTGTATGCTAGCTGTGCGGACTGGTGCAGAAAATAGTTCTTCTCAATAAGCTTCTCCAGCTGGAAAATAGAAAGTGTGCACAAAATGCTCTGGTGAAAAGAAAAAGTGTGCACAAAATGCTCTCGTGAAAGGAAAAGGTGTGCACAAAATGCTCTCGTGAAAAGAAAAAGTGTGCATAAAATGCTCTCGTGAAAAGAAAAGGTGTGCACAAAATGCTCTCGTGAAAAGAAAAGGTGTGCACAAAATGCTCTCGTGAAAAGAAAGTGTGCACAAAATGCTCTCGTGAAAAGAAAAAGTGTGCACAAAATGCTCTCGTGAAAAGAAAAAGTGTGCACAAAATGCTCTCGTGAAAAGAAAAGGTGTGCACAAAATGCTCTCGTGAAAAGAAAAAGTGTGCACAAAATGCTCTTGTGAAAACAATGGCACATGACAAACTACTAAATATTTGACCTAAGATTTTGTCCATTATCAATTACTTATTTTGAGTCTTTCTGGGTTCTGTTAAAATAATCTTAGAAAGGCATTCCCTACGTCTTTTTGGAAGGCACAAGTACCAGTATCCTACTGGAAAGTGTTGACACCAAAAGTATATTATATTTAAGACCTTCATTTGCCCCTAAAAACGGAATTTTAAAGGTAAATTTTTAAGACAAGTACAGTAATTAGATTTTCATTACATCTCTGAAATTTCAAACCTATAGAAAGCTGCAGTTAAACAACTCTAAAGCCAGCATTATGAAAAACTACCAGTCGAAATATGCTGCATGTTCATTTTCTTGATCATACTAAAGGTTACCTGGGGTTGAATCTGTGAGACTTTGCTCCAGGAAAAGTCAAACTCATTTAGTGGAACCTTTGCCTTCTTCAGGTACCGTAAGAATCCAAGCTCCTCTGGGGTAAGAATCAGCAGGGCGTGGCCGATACCCCCCTCCCCACGTGCTGTCCTGCCCACTCTGTGGATGTATTCCTGAGATAAGAAGAGGACGACAACAGACATATCAACAAACCATCAATGATAAAAAAAAAAACTAGAAGATATTCTGAGAGCACTGCTAAATCTCTGCCAGGGCTAAATGTACAACTTCTCCGGTACAGACCAAGGAACAATACTCTGCATTTCTGTAAAAGCTATCAATGGTGGAAGCCTGCTTTAAAAATGCCTGGTTCAGGATCTCAATACGGATCATCGCTGAAGCTGAATGGAGAGGCTGTACCCCAGGGCTATCCTGTGCATAACATTTCATCCAAATCAGAGTCTAACTTTTTCCGTAACGTCACTGAAAGACAAACAGACAGACAGACAAACACTGGCAGAAAAACCTCTTTTGTAGGAGGTAACAAAAACGCAAGACAATTACCTCTCACATACTTAGGAAAGGAGTATGATCATTTGTCATGAACTTAAACCCTGTGACAGTGACGCCATTCAACTTACTGACCAGTTTGGAGCCATCCCGACACCTTCTGAATGTGCTTCCTATATTAAAGTTCATGTACATACGTTTTAGCTGGGACGAGCGAGGTCTATGAGCCATTCTGTCTTGCATATAAAGTACAGAAACTAAATGTTGGCTGGATATCAATGAAATTCTCCCCGGCACCTTTCTTAGGGTAGACATTTATATAAGTATGCTGCTTAAAATGTTAAGAGTTAGATTATGCAAATTATGGTATAACAGTTAATTATATACCAGTATAGACTTCATCTAAGGGGGGAAAAAACTTTCTTTCATGGAACCAATTTTATGTTTCTTGAAAGCCATGTTGGTTCCCATGAATGTGAAATGCAGAACCGAAGAGTTGTTGTCACTTAGGCCAGCACGGGTGAAATCCCAAGCCTTCAGGCAACAATTCAAATGTTTATCACTAATTAGCACTTGCTTTCCTCATGAATCTATTCTTAACCCTCCTACGCATTCATCATAGAATACATTTCAATGCCTACAGGCTCTAGATTCTTAATACTTTTCTCTACCTTAGGATCATCCGGTGGGTCATATTGAACTATCCAATCTACAGCTGGGATATCCAGACCTCTGGCTGCCACGTCTGTACACAACAACGTCGCTTCCTCCGAGTTACAGAACTGGAAAAACGTCTGGGTGCGCTTGGCCTGCTTCTGCTTACCCTGGAACAAACCAAAATTATCACTGAGTCTTATCACTGCTGGAAAAAGAAATAAACGGAACATCACAAATTTCTGTACAGGTCTCAAACAAAACTTCTCAAATAGTGAAAGACAAAAAGTTTTACTCACTGTACCATTTTTCTTTAACACCTGGGAATTAAATTTTCATTTACAGATTTGAAACAGCAAAGACAAATAGCATAGCTACAAAATAATTTGTATTATAGTTGCTGGTGGAAATTATGAAGACCTTTCTTAAAATTCCTTTTTCTTTTTTTTGTTTAATTAAGGTTGCGTAAGTACGGTAAGTCCTGACGATGTCTTAGGGATGGTATGTTAGGCATGGTATGTTTAGGGATGGTATGTTAGGCATGGTATGTTTAGGGATGGTATGTTAGGCATCGTATGTTTAGGGATGGTATATTGCATGAGGTCTAAGTTTATTTTCACAATGTTCAATGTTTAAGGGGGTCAAGTATACTCACATGAATGCACATTACTGGTAAGTCTATATAGTTGAGAAGTTCATAATGGTATTTGACAGACAGGCAGGAACTCAAGAACACCATGATCTTCTTCTTTCGATTTTTCTTCAGAAACGTGAAGAGTAACAGAAATCTCTTGTCAGATGGACACACCACGTAGCCCTGAAACAGATGGACACTTACATGTGGGTGACTGGTCAGTGGTCATGAAATCATTCTGACTCATTATACTTCTCATCATGACTTCATTGTTGCTTAAAACCATGCTTAAGAATTGTTCAATTATAATATGGCGGATGTCAGTTGTGTAAGTAGAGGAATCTGGTGTGCCTTCTCCTCAAAGAAGCACAAGATATCAAAAACTTGTCACCACTTTTAAATCATGACCTCAAAACCTCTAAAGAACAGGGCTCGGTTTCATGAGGCATACTTAAGTGCTAAGCAGTCCTTAGCTAAGTGCACTTCCTATCTCTACAACATACATTGTCATGGAAGTTAAGTGAATACTTATCTAAGTGTGCTTCATGAAACTCAGGCCTGGTTCTTTTGAAACAACATCCTCCATCTTTAGATTGCCACTGAATATTTCTCACTTTTTGGCTTCTATTATTTCACCTGGATGTCCCTGAATCACCTAAGCTTGGATAATTTTTTCTATTTCTTTGTAAAATGCCTCTTTTGCTATTTACTTCTACATATACCCTAATTCTTCAACTTTTTCAACCACCGCTGAAAGCAATATTTCAGTGTTTTCTTGGAGAACTGCTGGGTGTAAAGAAATAATTCTTATAGTTTTATGGAAGTTACACCTATGGTGACACAAGCAAATCATTCTTGGCTTTATTTTCACATTAGCTGTATGCACAAATTACCCCTTGAAAACTGATTTAATGACTGAAAAAGTTGAAGATTTACAGTAAATCTGTACTGTAAGAGTCGTCTTACAGGTGTATTTCTGATGATAACTACAGGCATCCAAAATAAAGTGGATCACACCATCATGACTACATTATTCAAAGTGACTATTATTTTGTATTGTACAGCTTTTCCTTATCAAGTGCATAACTCGTCAAGGTTTGCTGGCAGGCTGAGTGACCTTTAATGTCAAGCATTTGAATCTAACTTTGGATGGCCCATCAAACAGTTATATTCACTTATTTATTTATTTACTTGATTGGTGTTTTGTGCCGTAATCAAGAATATTTCACTTATGCAACAGTAGCCAGCATTATAGTGGGAGGAAACCACGCAGAGTCCAGGGGGAAACCCACGTCCATCTGCAGGCTGCTGGCAGCCCTTACCACATGACTTCACAGTGAGCGGTTCAGCGTCATTGTGCTGCACTAGCATGCTAATCACTCTGCCATGGAAGCCCGCTGTCTAAGCCACAACCTTAAGACGTGTTGTATCTTACACAATCTACTGAAAACCCCACTGATCTGTCGCAGTATTGGTAGCACCACCCACCTGCTCCAAGCCCTCCACTGTGGCCGTCTCTCTCTTATCATCCACACCAACATACAGAGGCTCTTTCTTGAGGGACATCTTGGCCAGGTCTTCAATCTTCCTGGTCTGTGTCGCAGAGAACAACATGGTCTGTCTTCTCTCTGAAAATACAACAGATTTAACGGTTACTAATTTCTTTTTTTTTTTTTTTTTTGGACTTACTCAAGAATATTTCTATGGCAGTAGTCCAGTTCATGACTGAAGAAACCATCAGGATAGATTCTTAAAGAAACCATTGTGATTTATTTAATTCACGTATGACATACAGATATGCACACCATTATATGGTGGAAGATTTGGTCTTCAGTGAGTAATTTTGAGCAAAACAGACCCAAGAGCTTTGACAACGACTTATTCTTACCAAAGCCCCATGAAGAATGAGATCCGTGAAATGCAGAAATTCCAAGCTAAAGACAGGGATTGTGAACGAAAGATAATCATCTTAAAATCTCGCCTGCATGTAAAGCAGCAAGTAGCTATGGTAGCAATCAATCAGGCCAGTACATTCTACAGGTTTCATTTAGGATAGTAGACCAGAAAGTGTACCAGCATTCAATTAAGGCAGGAAATGTTGTAGGATACAACTGGGAGTATAAATCTAGATGAATATGAAGTCAGTAAACACTTAAGTAGGCTATTAGGCCAGTAAATATTAAAGTATATAAACTGGCCAGTAAATGCTGAAGTATACAATTGGATCAGTAAATACTGACTTATACACTCAGGCCAGTATATGTTTAAGTATGCAATTTACCCAGTTAATAATGACGTACACAATTAGGCAAGTAAATGCTGAAGTAGACAATTAGGACAGTAAATAAAGAAGCACACAATCAGAGCAGGAAGTGTAAGAGCCTACAGACTTACTTGGTAACAGCTTCATGATCTGTTTCATCTCCTCCTCAAACCCTATATCCAGGATCCTGTCGGCCTCATCAATGATCAGACACTGTAAGTTCTTAATCATAAACTCCTGGGTGTTCTGAGAATACAGATTCACATTATGCATTTATTCTATATCCAGGATCCCGTTAAAGCAGACCTGTGTTTATACATATACTTTCGTGTTTGACACCACATATATGTCAGAAAATCAAAGATTATTAACTTTACCAGACTTAAAGGGGTGTAACATACTGACTCATCCTAAAACTGCGACAAACTGACTCATCTTGGAATTGCAACAAATTGACTCATCTTGGGATTGCAACAAATTGACTCATCTTGGAATTGAACTCATGTCTCCAAGGAAAATGCTTTGGGATTTGACACGAGAGTCACAGCAAACTATCTCACCTGTAAATGATCGAGGAGTCGGCCAGGCGTGGCCACCAGGATGTTGATGCCTTTGGACAGTTTTTTGCTCTCCTCCACCCTGTTGGTTCCACCCATACACAGGCCGTATGTGTGACAGTGGTACTTGAGCAGTTCCTTTAGCACACCAAAGGTCTGTATGGAGAGCTCTCGTGTAGGGGAGATAATCACACAGCCAGTACCTGGTGGAAATGATTACATTGTTTAACTGTGACCGAGATCACCTTTAATTATTCCAGTGGCATTCACATTATGCCATTTATTGCACGACATAATGGAAAGGTAACATCTGTCATTCAATTTTAGTTGAAAGGTATAAATCATATAAAATATGTACATGTATGTCCTACTGCTACAAATCCCACCATGTGAATGTCATGTCTTAATGACAGTTACCATAAACTAGCATGTATTATAAAATAAGTTCAAACTGAAGACTGAATGACATCAGCTTTAAGTCAAGTTCTTGGTTTTAAATTTAATCTCTGTGTTATTAAAATCTATTTGGTAGACAGTAACGGATGTCATCTGTGGTGTCACCTCTCAATTTTGAAGATACTTACCATTCCTGGGCATAAATCTGAGTTTATTAATGAGTTCTATGGCAGGGATGAGGAAGGCCAGAGTTTTTCCGCTGCCTGTCTTAGCTGCTCCCATTAAGTCCCTGGAAATGAAGCCATAAACATATCTTACAAATACAGCTTTTCCTCCACACATTAAACTGACCAAGTATGGCTTCAAACAACTACGAAAATAAACACAAAATTCCAATGTTTAATAAATGCATGAATAGGTGAGTTTCACAGCCAAACTCTTTTGTTGCTAAAGGTTAAGAGAGTACTACTGAATGAATGCTTATTGTTTAATGCCCTACTCAAGAATATTTCACTTATACGAAGGCGGTGCAGGACAGATTTCCACCGTATCTTTTATCTGGTGCTGCCTCACCGAGACGACTTGCCGAAGACACCCAACAAGCCCCCTCACCCAGTCACATTATACTGACACCGGGCCAACCACTCCACCCTCTATCCTCATATTGCTGAGCGCCGAGCAAGGAAGCAGGATGTACCATTTTTTTAAAGTCTTTGGTATTACCCGACCCAGGTTTGAACCCAGATCTCCCCGTCCAAAAGCGGACGCTCTAGACGCTCTGCTATCCGGGCAGGTGAGTACTATTGCATGATGTGACTTGTCAAAAACAAACATAGGCAATGTTTGTTGACTTTACTGTACTGATTCCCATCTCATCGTGTTCAGGAGGTACAAATGAAACTTCTTGCCTTCAGGAAGTTCACAAACCTTCAGCTCTTCAATTTTCACCACAGTTTGTCCTGTCTAAATTTGTTTCTGTGACAATTTTTTAGACACTCACGTTACAGTAAATGTAATCAAAAAAAGTTGGTTAAAATTTTTGTTAAGTCACATGGTACAGTAAGACTTTTCTTACCTTTGTCGATAAATGAGTTTGAATTCGAAATTCCCTGCTTTATGTACAAGACATCAGAATTAGGTTTATGACATTTTCTCTGAAACTGAGTGAGTATAGATTTGGAGCCACAGCCAAACAGTCCAGAATTAATCAAATTCTTGCACAAACTACCCATGATCCTGTCAAAATGTTATGCTCAGTTTGGAAGGAGTAGGAAAACTCAGACACAATGGGACCAATAACTCCTGCATACCTTCCCTCCAAGAGATGTGGAATTGCCTTAGCCTGTATCTCAGTCATGTGAGTAAAGCCCATATCAGCCACAGCTTTCAGTGTCAAGTCTGACACTTTGTCCTTCAACGACTCAAAGGATGTGTCTGACAGAATGGCTGTGGACAATGAGCTACCTGGTACTGAAACAGAGGAAAATGAATGTCATAGGTAACACATATTTTATCTCTAATAATGGAGAAATGTCAAGATAATATATAGAGTTGATTTCTGTGTGAAGAAGTCCAACTCTGCAAAAAACTTCAAAATGAAATTTTTGCATTCAGAAAAAACTTTTTTTTTCCTTTTGAAGTAGTGAGTGAATAGTGACAAATTTCTCATTAATCAACTAAAGTTACACTACGTTCTGTTGTACCATGTGACCTATGATAAATTCATCCATGCCTATGTGTTGTTTCTCCTACTGAATGACAATAGGCCCACACTGAGTTACTTCCCTTGTCAAGTGAAAGCCAACATGAAATAACTCCATATCAGTATTTTGTTGTGTTCCCACTACAAATAGTGGGACCTTGTTGAATAGCCTGAATGACATATGCAATCTCTAAGTTATTTCATGGGACAGTAACTCTTTTCCATGCATCAGAAGGCTCACTTTTTCACTCAAAATGATTAACACACATTCCTGTGCAATTAACTGTTTGGGGTCCAACAAGAAGAAAGCAAGATGGCAAGTATTTTATTCTGCAGCTGGCAGAGCTAGTCTCTAATAGCAAAATAAATATACAACTCAAAATACACAAGTAATGGGTGGAGATGATCAGAAGAGACAGGACTGGACTGATTTCTAATATGTATATGAACATTTGTAGTAGCACTCAATGACAGAAAGCTGTCAACAGAAAATTCCCAGCGAACGCTGTTTCCCTATATCAACTGAGGAAGTCTAGCAGAAACTGATTTATGGCGAGAAAGAAAACACTTGGAAAAAAATCATCCACTCCTCCTTAAAACTCTCAACCTTGCAGATATATTTATTTCATTCTCATCAAGATTTCTAACAGTATAGTCAACTGATAACTTTAACTTAGACACATTACATCCACTTTCTAGGTCCCACCTGACCACAGAGGGCTCGAACAAACGTGCCATTAATGTGATCAAGTGACATCAAGGGAGGTAAGCAGTGGAGGCCAATCCAACCACCAATGTTGTTTCACTCCTTTCAAAGCACAAAAGTATTAACAGCTGATCCCCATTGTTTTTCTCTTGAATTCTTTTTGCAATTTCTCATATAACGAATACCATCACAAATGTAGAAGAAATTTACAGGGAAAAAATCTGTACCACAAAATAATGAACACTGATATTCCACAATGAATGCATCTTATTTATAACGCTCACACTGAGACTCCTCCATTTGTTGAATCTTATCACTCCTCTCCCCAGATGTTCCTTCATCAGTTGTCTCCTCTTGACTAGATTCTTCTGAGCTTGTCTTCCTCTTTTTGATATCTGTAATATATGAGTGTTAAAATTACAGAACTACACAGATGATGCTTTCTAAAATAGGGACCTAATTTCCTCTTTTGTCTCCTCTTGACTAGATTCTTCTGAGCCTGTCTTCCTATTTTTGATATCTGTAACATATGAGTGTTAAAATTACAGAACTACACAGATGCTGCTTTTTATAATAGGGATCTAATTTCCGTACTTCCAAAAAATCTGCTCCATGAAGATGGGGGAACCAAGATGTTGTAACAATGCTGCCAAAATAGTTTTATATAAACTACGCCAATTTTCGTAAAAAAAAATATTTTTGAGGCAGTAGAAAGGTTTTAACTCTTCCAATGAACCTGTGGCTGAGTCTTCAGTCATTTTCCGCTTCTTCTTTTTCTTCTTTATGACAGGTGCTTTTGAATCTGAATACAATGAATAAATAAAAGATTATGACTCAATGCAACATCAGCAACATTTCATTCATATCATAGTGAAAAAACACTGAACAAAAAGAAAAAGTTATGGTTTTTGACATGAAGATGGCAACTTCCATACTATTAAAGAGAAGCAGAAAAATCTCAACAAGTAAAACAACAAAATAGCAATTTCTACCACTGAAGATTTATTTACTTGACTTCTGTTTGACGACATGCTTGTGAAATTTTTCGCTAAAACACCAGCAGTCAGGTGTTGTAGGCATGATGGCTCGAGGAAACCAGATGGGCCAAAGCAAAGCACTGTTCTAGGTCAAACAGCTGACAAACCTCTTCACCCAAAACTTCCCCCTATGCTACCCTCAGAATATCAGTGGATATATGCCTCACGATGCTTTTTGCAAAATGGCTATAGTGCCCTCTGTTGCTTAGAGCCACATTCTTCATTAAAACAGCTTGGTAACCCTGTCATCAGCCACATTTAACTGGTTGACACAACTTGTAAATATTCATATCTTCAGGAATTCCCCAAGTTGGCCTATAACCAAGAATGCCTTTATATGCATCAGTAGGTTTTCACAAAAAGCATGGTAAGGCATACCCAATGATATTAGGAGTGAACTTCTGAACCAGTGAAAACCTGATTCAACTCTTCAAACTTATTGCTATGCAAGACAAACACTTTGGCCAGATAAGTCATCGAGTGACCAAGGTACTCGTGAAGAGATATTTATTGTAACTGTAAATTTACTTTGGAAAATTACATTTCCAGTGGTTTTTCTAGCCACTTCTAGCCACAACATAAAATTGAGCTTTTGATATATTTTGCACTGAGTTATCATACATCGGTGATGAAGGAATTTTAAGATTTCTACTTTGTTCCAAATGAGTTTCTGAAAAAAAAATTTCCAGAAAAACCTCTGCATTTGCCACATTAGTTCCACTATCCAACTGTGGAGCCATACCTGATAACTGCTGTGCATCTTCCTCAGTTCCTTCAGATATTCCCTGTCCTCCTTCTTCTTCCATACTGTCAGCACTATCACCTGTAGATTCTTCATGGCCACCTTACAAAATGTGACATACCCTGATATCAGTTACCTTTTTCATCTGTTTTCTTTTCTTGTCACATTAAGTTCGATTCATTTACACATCAGTACATGTACGTGAGAGAGAAAAATACTAAATGTGATACATATACAATTGGAACACATTCTTCTCAAATTCTCATACAGCATATGATAATTAACAAATCTGATTTTACAACCTTCCCACAAAAGCATTGAACCCATTAGTATGTGTATCTACTTGAAGGGATGGTCACTCAGTTTAACATATCCTTTTGGCCAACATGCTGTAAATTTAGGCAGGTAGCAGTATGTCAGAGATGTACTCAGATGTAATGAGTTAGAGAGATACCGACCAGGTGAGCTAATAACTCAGCATCATTCCACTATTGTATGTTAAAAAGAAAAAGAAGAAAAAGGCATAGTCACCTTCTGTAACACTTGGAAGTTCTTGCTTAAACTTCTGTTTCTTATTTTTCACTTTCATTTTAATTTTGACATCTTCTTTAGTGTCAAGTGTCTTCGCCATGGGACCTATGAAGAGAACCCTTAAATTTATTCATTTATTTATTCATCTGATTGGTGTTTTATGCCGTACACATGAAATTATCACTTATACGATGACAGCCAGCATTATGGTGGGAGAAGACCGGGCAGAACCCACGGGAAACCCACGTCCATCAACAAACTGCGGGCAGACCTTCCAATGTACGGCGGGAGGGGACACCAGCATGAGCTGGACTTGAACTCACAGCGACCGCACTGGTGATGGGCACCTGGGTCATAATGCTACGCTAGCTTGCTAACACCTCAGGCACAGATGCCCCTCCATAGGGGTAGAGCACGAGCCCTAAAATACAAAGCGCCCACTTAATCCATCTTCCAAGAGTCCTATCATATCTAACACTTAAGGGCAACTTGGAAATCAACACATTTTGTAGTCTGAGTTCCTCAATGCATCCACATGATAGATACATGAAGTTACTTCCAAACTGTGAATATTAGCAATAAGTATGTTATAAGGCAAAGAATCACCAAGAAAGACACAATGAGTCTAATTCCTAAAAAGGAATGTATTTATATTTTACCATGTATATCAATTAAAAAAATCAAAGTTCAATCACCTTCTGAAACACTTGAATGTTCTGGCTTAAGTTTCATCTTTTTCTTAACTTTCTTTTTGATGGTAATTTTGACATCTTTATTACTGTCAAGAGCCTTTCCAATAGCACCTGTTATGTTTCACAGAAAAAGAAGAACAGAAGTGAAAAACTGTAAAAAATATATGCATTTCTTTGCTGAAATCTATCTACAATTTCTCCCTTTTTTTTTCAATTATATAATGTTGTACTGAAGAATTTTTCATATGTGACAGTGGTCAGGTTTACGGGAAGTATGGAGGTGTCTGAAAGCTGAAAAAAGCAAGAGCTGCATGTGAGTCTACAACCCCATTGGTGAGGAGCCCAGGGAACTTTTTACACTAACATTAATTCTTGCACAGTTGCATAATTTGTAATCTAATGAGTGGAAATCCACACAAATGTCACAAGAGCGACAGGATTTTGCAAGAAAGGGTAAATTTTTCTGGAAGGCTTGTCTTTTCACATTGGATTTACACGGATAAGAGTGTGAATATTATTTATTTATAAACCTACTCATTCCAACAAAAGAATGCATCAGATAACCACGGGAATATGACAATATATAAGATAATGTATCTTTCGCTACGGATGAAATTATAAATGGCCAGTACACTCTTGTCAAACAGATAAATCTAGAATAAAGGGACAAGCCTGGCTTCACACAATAAGTTATTCCTACCCACAATTCCTAGGGCTCCGGCCTGTTTTCTGCGGAAGCTGAATATCATTTATTTATGCCATACTCAAGAATTATATTTCGTGGCTACCAACACTATGATGGGAGGAAACTGGGCAAAGCCCATCTGCTGGCAGACCTTTATGCTCACAAGAAGCCAGCATGAAGAATAAACATCAAATGGCCTGTATAGTACATGTACATGTACTGACTAAAAATAAAACCAACCTTCAACAGATGCATCTACCTTCTTCTGATGCATCTTCGTCTTTTTCTTTTTCTTCTTCCCCTTCACAATTTTGTTGTCTTTGTTATCATCTGTCATATCTGCTGATCTACAACAATGAGCATACATGTACAAACATTATTGTGGACTTCTCTCTAATGCTGATTATTCTAAAAGAATACCACAAGAAAGTGATGAAGTGGAAAGACCATAATAAGCCTAAAAACAAGTGCCTGACATTACTGACATTTTTTTTAATATGCAATCCTCATTTTGAACCCACATCTCACGCATCACAACAGCTGTAATGCTAGCAGACCTCTCTGTTGCTGTCATATTCCTCTTCATACAGGTTAACGAAAAAAAAGCAAAGTTAGGACCAATATTTCTGGATAGCATCAAACCAGATACTGTTCTGTACCTCTCCGTTTTTTTATATATACTATCTCCTGCCATATAAGAAAAGAGGAAAGGTACAGAACTGTACGAGCATCAAATATGCTTTGCTGTTTCCGAATCTGTTTCATGAATATCCTTGCCAACTGCAATAGGTTCCATCATAAAGCCACTAAATATGTAGAAAAGCCCTCTCAATTCAGGTCTTTCTTTATGCTGTCGCAGGATGTTACCTTTTAAAATGAGGAGTTTTCCCGGTTTACATACTGGTATTTTAAGAATAGAGTGGAGTTAGAGTGGAGTTACTCCATGGCATGAAAATCCGTGCAAAATGAGCCAACACATGTATGACTGAACTGGACAAACCCTCCAGACATTCTCTGTTCCTTTGCCTTATTATTATTTTTTTTTTTGGACATTCTCTGGCCTTTACGACAAGTAAATC
This sequence comes from Acanthopleura granulata, assembly GCA_016165875.1. Classification (NCBI taxonomy): domain Eukaryota; kingdom Metazoa; phylum Mollusca; class Polyplacophora; order Chitonida; family Chitonidae; genus Acanthopleura; species Acanthopleura granulata. The sequence goes on from JABBOT010000003.1 coordinate 31,336,979, forward strand.
CAAGATAATTCACACTTGTGACTTACGCTCAGAACATCTTGACCTAACAAAACCAGACTGTTAGTCCCCGCTCCTGCACATCCGTGGTTGACCTTTATGCATATTGATTGAAGGCGTATATTTGTTTAGTATGGGTGTAAATTACAAGCTATGATGTCATGGAGAGGTCAACCGCTCCTGTGCATGAGCGCCTCTCTTCTCATAGATTTAAAAAACGTGTCAGCTGACCATATTTTTTACTTCAACTGATTTACATGAGAATGGTGAGGTAAAGCTAAGTGGTAATGAGCTGAGTTGGCACCTCAGGATATCACCAGTTTACAACAGTTAAGGCGAAACAGTTAAGGGGGGTGCTCTCGCAAATTAACACTGCTACAAACGTAATTTTACATTAATATGCGAGGCCAAAGCGATCGGAAATCCTTGGCCATCGAAGTTTGAGGTCACAGAAACCCCTGAGCGGACGTCAACTATGAAACTACTGTATGAAAATCCTGTGTTCTGCCACATTTTTTTAGGAGAGTCTCAGCCTGCATAAACTTGTCAGATTTTCAAATTGCTGACTCAGCTCCAAAATGTGCGCAAATATTTCAGCTTTCAGATTTAACCTGCTTTATATGTATTCAGGAAGAATCTAGAGAACTGAACGACTGGGTAGCTCCTTGTAAGCATTATACCACCTTCAGGTCCACATAGCTCTCGGATTAAGTGTGGCCAGTGGGGTAAGCAGTCCCCGCTTATCAATGTATAAGCCACCCACAGAACGAGGTGTTGGGCTAGAAACTAACATATGTACACAGTCTGTGGTGTCTACATGTTGTGTCTGAAAAATGGTAGTTCCGATTATATCTATTCACAATTTGTAAAGTAAGAGTATTTCATTTCCTAAAACTAATTCCAAATATAAACTACAATATTACGTTACAGATCAGGGTTGAACTCATATTACCCTGGGCCCAGTTTCCGTCACTAATAATTACACCATGTACAACATATATTTTCAGTTGTTTACTAAATGATCCTGCTTTGTCTTATGTGTGTACATTCAGATAATGTCAAAAACTGTACCACAATTCAAGTTACCTTATTCTATTTCCAACCTTATTTTTCACTTACTGTCACCACGACATACAGATTTCAACGTTCACTACAACAACACCACGTGCTTCCGGTTGGCGTGTTCGTCGAGTTGGACTTTTTATAAAACAACTACATGACTGTAAACCTGTATATATCTACCCAAAAGCATGCCTAAGGAACTCTTTGGTGGAAAATCGCCATGATGTAAATATCTAAACAAAATAAACTCATTCCTTTTCAGCCTATGTCCACAGTATGGCGAAGAAATGTACGAGACAAGATCAAAGCGTCAAAATGGCCGACGAAGGTAAAGTTCTTCCGCTCATTATTTCTGCTTACATTGTTTGTGTTTTCCTTTGCAAAGACATTGTTTGACCCATCTCCCTCCAATATACTGTAGTCACCAGTTATTACTTAGTTAAAAGATGCGATGTGTTCAAGTCATTTGACTTTCCTAGTTTTGATATCTTAAAAATTAACACTTTACATGTGATTCTGAAAGATACCTGTGATTCTCAACCTCACCCTTGCCTGGGTAACGAAGGAAACAAAACACTGCATCCAAGCATGGTGATCATCATGTAGTGTAGCTTTTGAATTGATTGATCGTTTACGTCAACACATCAAGCACACGGGTGATTGGTATGGTGACAACAGACGTTGTTAGGAAAACATGGCAATGGTTATAAACAGAGAAACATCCCCTTACCACTGTCCGTGTCATTGGAATGTCAAGTGACTTCTAGCACAGAAGCAGCAGCTGTACAGAAACGTCCATCAGCCTGAACGCCCACTACCATAACATCCAGTTAGATGAATCAAAATGCCCGGTGGCAACAGCATTCCTGCAAGAGTAAACGGTTATAGTGAAAACCAGGTTGCTGTTTACGTGTTGCTTTCCATGCTGGACTTTACTTCTTACGTCTAGCTCCAGGTAGCTTCAAAGCTCTTGCATTCATTACGTTTACAGCACAGAGCTACAGGAGCTGTAACTGCAAAATTGTTCCTGCACGCTTCGTTCTCTATACACGTAGCGGGTACTGATATGTAACGACAGTTCAGACCCACAGCAACTAGAAAACTACAAACACCGTGTTCTTATCTGCAACTTTTACGAAGCACCAGCACATGGATGCCAGTCATCTGCAATCGCTGTTACACTCTCAATGACTCGGTTATGTGCTGTTGTGGCGAGACTTTTGCTTCCTAAAAGCAAAACAACGACGATGCACCAATCACTGTTTTGCCACAACGCCTCGCCACAACAGCACATAACTGAGTAGTGATCAAAAAGTGTGTGTAGAGAAGTTATTTATGTTCTATATTTATGATTCATGGGTAAAAATGTTCAAAATTTGCAACCTGCCACCTTTGGCAGGTAGCAATAATTCCTACCTGCCACCGAAATCTCAGCCTGCCACCATTTTTACAATTGCAGTAAATTAATATAATTTGATCAGTTATTAGTCAAATTTGGTTTAAATAGGGTTAAGGAGTCCTTTTAATTAAATCTGGGTAGTTATACTTCAAATCATTTTAATTACTTTATTAATAGTGTTCCATTTGTTTGTAGATCGATTATATAAGCCAAATAACATGCAAGTAAGCAGGTCTGGCATAAAGAACACAAAAAGTGAATAGCCGCTGGTTTGTTTTTGATAGTTTAATTCAAATCTATTCAAAGAATTTTGATGCAAACATGGTCAATGTTTTCATTCAGAATAATACACCAACAGCATTGATTCTATTGCTCAACTGTTATGTGACATGTTGTGTCACTTTTGAGTGAATGAATGAATGAAGAATATCAGTTCAATCCAGTGTGATAGCCAGGATTTGACTGACAGAGAGTGCAAATGAAAAATCTGGGAGTGCACTAACCCACCACCCCTGGCAAATCCCCTACCTCACACTCTCTTAAATTAAATTAAATAATCATAGATCTTGACAATAAAACATCTATATGATAAATATATATGTAAGAAAAATGCATTCCAAGACAGTGCATAGTGGATTTGTCATTTACTTTTATTAAAATTAACCAGTTCAGGTCAACAATTAATATTATACTTTTTTCAGATTTTGTACAAAGAGGTCAAGTACACAAAAGTATAATCATAACCCTGTCCATCTGATATTTTTTTTCCAAACATAGTAAAATAAAATCAATATTGAGATGTCTGTTACAACGTCTATTTAATGTTGATGTAATTAATGTGTAGAGAATTCTTCCTTCATAAGAAGGATCAAACACTCTTATTGTAAAGTGAATTTGGGATATGCAATACAAAAAATCATAGGTACACTTTATATTCCTGTTGTGTACTAGCCCCCATGTCAGCCTCAGCTTACACCAGCAGCTTTGACCTAATTTACGCTGTCAGTACGACTCTTACACATGAGCAAGAGGAGACCCAAGACCATGTTGTGTTGCATGAGATTTAAAGGGTGAAACACAAGAACTTTGTCCATGTGTAAGCTTCCCTGCTTTGATTTGGAAATGCACCTGGTCTTTCAAGTGTTCTTCACAGTGTTATGGCATCACAACAATGTATCGATAACAGGATACATTTTCTAACCACCAAAGCTCTCTTGACATTGTGGGATTGATGACTTTCAAATTACATACTCCCGAAGGATAGCTGGGAGTTGTGAAGGGAAAGACACTGCCTATCTGCACACCTGACTAATCTTTCTTCTAATTTGGAGTTGCCAGAACAATACTCTTCCGGCCCTACATGCTAATACAGAGGAACTGGGACAAGAAAGGGGCACTTTGTGGATTCTTAGATAATTGATGTTTAAAAGAAAAATCTTTCGGTTTGGGCATGTTACTGCAATATTTAAAATCTAAATGAATCAGTTTGTTATTATGGTCATTTGACCCACAGAGATATACACCTGTAGAATACAGAGAAGCGGCAAGTTTTGGAAAACTACGGACATTTCCGATCCAAACCAGCAAAGAGCAACAACAAAAAAATGCAAATCATGTACATATGTTTCAAAAAGTTACATCTCATATCCAATACGTTTCATGTTTCACAATAGTTCTATGACATTAACCCTGACCTTCTGTGCGCAACAACCAGAATTTTCAAGTATCAGCTGCATTTACTGCATGCAGCAAGTGGTAGGTGACTTTCTTTTCGGCTTGCCGAATTTCTAAGTAATTGGGGAGTAACGTATGTTTGTCCATATATTTGAACTGATGTAACTTATGGGACATTGTGGTAGCAATCGTTTTGGTCAGGGCCATTTTGAGCTACATCGACAGTCCTGTATTAGCGCACATGATATTGACCTTAAACCAGGCCCTCATTTTTGTTTTTGATGAGGAGCATGATAATCACACCCCCTCACAGAAAACTAGCAGTGTGATTTACACATCAGCATGTAAATTCACACACCCCAGCCTCTTCATTATTTCAGGTTTGTGTTATTAGCACATCAACATTTCGTTTCAGGAGTATTCATTATTTGCCAGCTGAAGGCCAGTGGTTTACTCCAGGGCCCAGGCACTGTTTATTTATGGGTTACATCAGCCTCTGTCATGTTCTTTATATTTGTTTATGAGGAAGATATGTACAGCATTAAACATGAATTGTTCATGAGATAAAAGTTCCATTAACACTTATGGTAATAAGTACCATAAGTGACCTAAATTGTGCCGCAAGAAGGTACATTCTCGATGACACAAATGTCATGAAATATTACTTTTGATGCTGAAATGTCTTTCATTTTTCCAGGAGGACATCAACCTGTCTTCTAGATAAACCTTAAAACATCTTTGGGGGGCCTCTGTGGCTTAGTTGGTTAGCACGTTAGTGCAGCGCAGTGACCCAGAAGCCCCCCCCCCCCCCCGCACCATCCCACCCAATGTAGTCGCTGTGGGTTCAAGTCCAGCTCATGCTGGCGCCCTCTCCGGCCGTACGTCTACCGGCAACCTGGGTTCTCTCCTACCCCTGCCCGGGTCTGCCTGGTTTCCTCCCGCCATAATGCTGGGCGTAATTGTATAAGTCAAATATTCTTGAGTACGGCGAAAAACAAAAATCAAATAAATAAATAAATAAGACGTCTTTGTAAGATCAACAGAACTCTCAGACTCCTGCAAGATGTGCAGCCAAAGCATAGGTGAAATTTTAGGTTATTTACGGCATGTACAATGAGGAAATGAGTATAATATTTGGCCTTTCATGCTACATATGCCTCTTCCAGCTTGGTGCTGATCATCTGGTGTTTTATCTACATGGGTTTTTGACTCTTTTTTTTTTAATCTTTTATGTGAGTGACCTATATGTAATACATGTATATGGTTTTAATAATCATTTTAAACTTCTGTTGTTTTTAGATGCACCGCCACCGTTGGAGGATATGTCTGAGATGCTCAGACAAGTAGACAATTTGAGAGATATTAGGAAAACTAAGAAATCAAATGCTGCACAAGCTGCATTAAACAACGCTAGCCGAGATAAGCCGATAAACACAACAACTGCACAGAACAATGCGCATGTTCCCCTGCAGGTAAGTATTGATCTGTTGAGAAGTGACAATAAGTATTTGTAAAAGCAAACAGCTTCTGGATACAGTACACTTTCTGGATATGCTGACTGCGATCATAGCCCTTTCACTGTACATAGTATGCTATCATATTTATGAGCTCTAAGCTTACACATAACCTAGCCGACAACTAGGGTCACCATTTCCACAGTAAGACTGCTCATGTGACAGCACTACATGCTTAGTGTAATGGTCATTGTGATATTTCTGTATGTGCCTAAATAAATTCTGTTTCCGGCAACAACCAGTTTGTGATTTGTACCATGTGGGGTGCATGTGCCAGTTTCAATATTATTGCAGTGCAAAATTTTTATGAGTATGGTGTTAGTGTAAGGTTCAGTGTAATTGTAATACGGCTATGTCTTTTGTACAAAAATATTAACTGGTTAATAATGTCACTACCATTATGGTTAGCGGGCTTCTTCTTTGGCTATATGTCTGCCAGTAACTTACAGATGGTTGTGGGTTTCCCACGGACTCTGCCTGGTTTCCTCCCACCAGAATGGTACATTCTGTCATATAAGTAAAATATTCATGAGTGCGGCATAAAACCCTGATCAAATAAATATATAAAAGTCATTACTATTGCATGTACAGTTCACAGTTTTTGTTAACATGGTGATAATGCAAGGAACAACAGGGTAAAAGTGCTGTAATAATATCAATAGTTTCACCACCTGCTTGTACAACTGAATATCTTAATTCAATAATCAGTCCTAACTATGTATTCACATTGTTTTCTATAGGCAGGAGCCAGTGCTATGCCCAGTGGAACAGCTGCCAACACGGAGATGTCAAACAATGCTGTGGGCGGGGCTTCTGGGGGTCATGGTGCAACTGGAGGCGGGGACGTCAGACCAAAGATCAAGAACAAAAATCAAACATTCGGGGGCTTTCAGAAAGGCTTCCTCTTCAATGCCACAGCTTCTAGTGGTAAACATGATAAAAGGACTAATGAAACACGGAATTTGACAGAGAGCAATGCTGCTGGTGCTAAAAAGACATACAATAAAGACATGCCTTTTATAAAGCCTAAGCAAACCAACAGAGAAAAGGGACTGGAGATCCCAGAGGTTCAGCAGGCAATGTTGGCCAGTGAGGGGTTGTTACAGAATAAAGGTATGTTACTATAACGCACATGTGTATGCGCTGGGTTGTAGTCATGTGTGTAATGGGACATAAACATCAGCTGTCAGACAAATATGGGGTTTTTTGTATGGTTTTAACCTGTTTAATGGTGAAATTTTCTAATGCTGGGCATTACATGTATTTGATATCTGCTGGTGTTAAAAAGAGCAGTAACATTGACAACTTGTTTGACCAGAGTATGCAATGTCAGTTGGCCTGAAGAACTGCATGCATATTGAAGCTAAAATAGTACATGTATCTTTATTTCATGATAGTCTCCTGTTTTACTTTTGTGAACCATGATTACATGCAAACAATGCATTCAAAGCCTTTTGCCTCACACACCCATCTTAGTGGAGACTGCTCTGTTTGATCATTGACGCAATGCCCGTGGACAGAACTATTGCTTTCAGTAAACATTTGTTCATTTTTTGGGATTAGCCATCTTGATTTTCGATGTCAAATTATGGAAGCTTTGATTGTAAAAACATTGTATTAAAGCTCGATTTTTCTCAGCTATTTGACATGTTGTGGAACTTGTTGAATTACATTTTTTTTTTCTCTTTATTGAGAAAAATCTATCAAAATTTAAAAACCTAGTTCACTGAATGAAGCATTGGAACTACCTGCCTTAGCCTCCCCTGAAATTTTAGGAGAATGGTGTGTATTTAGTCCAGAGTTTGATCTAGGAGAGTCTTGCAGTGTCCAGAATGACCAAATATAATAACAGGAGGACCATGAAAATCTCAGGTTACACTGGCTCTTTGAGAGGTTTGAAATCATTGCATACATATATCTGTCAAGCATTTACAATATTATATTCTTGATATACATCTACTTGGCTATACATGTACGATATGGTGTGTGTTGATATTGCATTCTCTATATACATGTACATCTGCTTGGCTATACATGTACAATATGATGTATGTTGATATTGCATTCTCTATATACATCTACTTGGCTATACATGTACAATATGATGTGTGTTGATATTGCATTCTCTATATACATCTACTTGGCTATGCATGTACAATATGATGTGTGTTGATATTGCATTCTCTAGATATATCTACTTGACTATACATGTACAATATGATGTATGTTGATATTGCATTCTCTATATATATCTACTTGGCTGTACATGTACGATATGGTGTGTGTTGATATTGCATTCTCTATATACATGTACATCTGCTTGGCTATACATGTACGATATGATGTATGATGATCAGTAGTAGGGCAGGAGAGCAGATATTCAAATCTTGTTATGACTCCTCTTATTTTTGTTGTGAAGCTACATGTAGTGTTATTGTTTGTGAAGACTGGTTCAAAGTGACAGGGAGATTGGGCTGAAAGAGCATGATCTAGTCCACATGCAAAAAAGAGAAATTTGAATTATGTGATCTCTGATATAGAGATTCCGAAAGCTAATTGTTGAGTTCTGACCAGATTATAGACCAATGTGTCTTCATCATCCAACTGTGCAACCAATTTAATTTCATCAGTTTCGTTTAACTTTTTCATACTTCAGGAAAGGAAATTTAATTTTTTTTTTCTCACATTGGCATAGTTTTTACATGTTACTTCATATGAAACTGTCTGGGGCATCGTTACACAAGTAATTGAATGGCCGGCATGGTTTGAGGCAGTTGGAAAGGTTTTCAAGTTACAAACATCTAGCCTCAGGTGTGCATACAAATGCTGACTGTTGTGCAATGTCATATTGAATGCTTGAGCAAAAGGAAGGTAATGCAAATGACCTAAAATTTGATCTAAAAAGTTGCATTTTTAGAGGTAACTAAATGTGCTTGAATACTGTGTTTGGTGCTGATCCTACCCTCCATACAAACCTTAAATGACCTTTCTTTAATCAGCAGAACTTTAAGAAGGAGGAAAAATGAGCCACTTAGTCATGGTCGAAATTTTAGGTCATTTAGGATGATTACTGTGTTAAATGTATTGTAATTGTTTTTTGATTGTAGAGTGGTTGACGGACGACTTATTGGCACAGATTCAGGGTAATGACCTGTTGTCGCGGCGACTGTCCGATCCCACATTTGTACAGGCTATTGGAGAGTTTCAGAGCGACCCCCAGGGGGCCATGTTAAAGTATCAGAACAACCCAGAAATTCAGAAATTCTTCAAAGATTTCTGTGGAATTTTAGGTAACACAATTTTAAATTATTGTGTAATGTTGTTTTATTGAGCTTGGTACAGCTTGAAGGGCCCCATCTGGATGTGACGTCTAGATTGCCTAAATTCAGACAGCAAATCAAACCAAACAAATCTTTGGTCTTATCCAGTTATGGTTATCCAGGTATGCTTTGCTGGGGATATAAACCTGGAGACGTGGCTTTTGGGATTGACAAAGCAATTTTTGACTGAAACCAAAACCTCTGAAGTCAATTTTACAGCTTATTTGACACTTAATGATTTTGTAATTTGTGTCACATGTACTTCGACATGATTTACATGCACCATCCATGCCTTTGTTTTGATATTTCAAAAATGTCAAGTTTAGTTTAAAGAGTTTTACTTAAGTACAAAATTCCTTTGAGGAATCAGGGCCCCTGGCCCCAGGATCAGAAAGCTGTCTAGTTAGGGCTAAGTCTGACTTCATTGTAAGATAGCTTAGTGATCATGGGACCGGGCATATAAGGGATCAATTTTAATGGTGTAAAGCAATTATTGTCAATTAAATGAATAAACAAATATTACACATGTGTATAGGTGACAGTATCTATCTATAGAATGCACCGTCTACATTTGCCTATCCTTCATTGTTGAGACGATGGTGCCACTTTTATTTCAACATGGCTGGAATGAGGAGATTTCAGACATCCAGATTCTAAACATTACATGTATTGCTAAGTGCAATGTGAGCCAAGGTTGGTTCTTAAACTTTCTTTCCTAGCCTTCAAATAATGTACCCCTGATTTTCTTATGCAACTTATGTAAGAATGTCTGCCAGCAACCAGCAGATTGTCGTGGGTTTCTGCCGATTCTGCCTGGTTTCCTCCCACTGTAATGCTGGCCGCCATTGTATATGTGAAATATTCTTGAGTACACCATAAAACACCAGTCAAATAAATACATAAATACTATGCAACTCATAGTCAACTGAAAACATTGCTGACATGCTGGTAAGCCATAATCATTCATTCATTCACAGTCAGCTGATAGTCTCATAAAAATGTTTCAAGCCAATTACTGAAGTGATCCACCTGTATTATTTTTGTGCACAGGCGATCACTTTACAAAGATAGGCAATAAACAGGACCTGGAGAAGCCCAGCCAGAAGGTACGGGAGATGGACGGTGCTGGGGTGAATATCCTGAACAGTAACCTTAACTCTGGGATGGCTCCAGCCGACGAAGATGAGAGAAGGATGCAGGAGATCCTGGCCAACCCAGAGATACGACAGATACTCATAGACCCGAACATACAGCGGCTGATAGAGACCCTGAGGACTAACCAAGACCAGGCGCAAAGGTATGTCTCTCTGTTCACCCTAAATGAACCCTAAAATTTCATCCTTGACTAAGTTGCTTATTTTTTCTGATTCTGAGAGTTCTTTTGATTTTTGGAAAGTTGTTTTCAGGCTTGTTTGGAAGATTGCGTGATACTGTAGTGGAAAATGTGACTTTCATCACCAGGAATAATATTTGATGACATTGTTTATATCTCAAGAGGCACTTTTTTAGAGGGAAATTTAAGTCATTTAGGATATGCTCAAGAATATTCCAGTCAAAAGGTGGAAGTGAGTTTTATGGGTGGAATGAAGGACACTGAATTGCCCATCCTAAGTGACTCACCTGAGTCAAGTTACTGACGAACCTTCCCACATGATATTCGAATGTGTAACCCTTATTTGTGAAAGAGAAATGATCCACCGTGACCATTATACTGAACAAACAGCCAGACAACCATCCGTGACCAATTGTTTTCAGTAGGTCCGGTAACCAGTCAGAGCAGCAAAATGTACAAATTCTCCTTTCAAGAGGCAGATTTGAACTCACACTTAATGTATTGCAAGCCCAAGTTGATCCTCGAAAGTACTGATAACATGATTGTAACCCTCTCCTGAAGGGGATGGTAAGCGAGGATGTGCGGTTGTGAAATCAAAAATTACAATCAGCTGGATTGTGTTGTAAATATTTGCTATTGCTTCTAAAGTAACATATGCTAATTATTGACTAGATTGTCTCTGAAAGAAGTTATAAGAATTTTTTCACGTTATTATTGTTTAATATGATGTAGAACTCTTTTGAAAATGAAGACAAGGATAAAGTTATTGGCTTGTACATAGTCCATTTATAAGACCACCTTCATGTACAAGTCATATTTGGCTAACGATACCTTATAATCCCTTCGTGCAAACGACATAATTTATTTTTACAATATATTTTTATTCATGTGTGTTGTGATAATCCTCTTATTATGTTTCCATTTTTACACTGCTCTGCATTGAAACTGATTTTTGAAAGTCTCCGTACACATGTGTGACCTGCTTGTTTATATTCTCATTTCTGTTTCAGTATCTTGCATTCAGCTGATCCGGAGATGAGGAGGAAAATAAAGAAGTTGATAGACGTTGGACTGTTGGCTTTTCAGACTTGAATCCGGGAGTGAGCAGTTATGAGAGAGAGAGAGAGATATCTGCTGTCTGTCAGGGATCATGGGCCTGACAGAGAGACAGCCCACTGTTCCCAGCTTCATGTTGCTTTACCAATCTGGTCATGGTGCTGAGCTTTAGTATGGTGACATTGCTGCATATTAAAGTACCCTGCAAGTCGCACTCCACACAGCGCTGAAATGTTCTGTAGGACACCAATTTCTAATCAAGGGAGATAAATCTGCCTGGCCACCCTTACAGAAACTTGATAAGTGCTCAGATCCCAGATGTGTGGTCATGTAAAATGCATTGAGGAACAGATCCTGTCTTATAGTTGCTAAAAAGTGCATGATGAGTTAAGACAGGTAGGTGTATTAACTGTAGCCTGGGCTAAATTTTCTTTTCTTATCTCTGTGTCTTAGAATGAGTGTTCTTGAGGCCACTTAAAAACAAGACTCATCCTAACTCATATGAACATATGAAACTTTAGCTCAATTTAGAACACCAATCCTCATCAGTACATAGCTAATATATCCCTAAAGTGGAAATGCATTATTTGATAAAACATGATTGTAAGAAAAATGTTTTACAAGTGAGATACGGTATTGCAGTTCTGTGCATTTCTGGCTGTGCTTTAGCCAAATCTGATTTAATTTTCATGAAAACTGAAACAAGTTCTTGTTCCTCAAACACGATGACTGACCTTGATGTGTCGTGAAGACTGGCAATGTTACATTTTGCTGGAATGATTTGTCAGGTGGATGAAAAGCTGTGAATGTACTTAGAAGGTTACACATATGTTATAAGAATAAAATAGGACAATAAGAGAATGTGGTATTATTTTTTAAAAAATAGAAGTTGTCTGGATTGTAATAGAAGATGGCATGATTGTTCACTTATATGAGTTGTCTGTTTTGATTCTTGTTTATCTAAAACTGACTGTAATTTGCTATAACATATTGAGCTGTAGTTTGAGAGATTTGAGCTGTTTTTTTTTTTTTTTCTTTTTCAGTTTGTTTAAAGGAAACTTTTATAGAGTAGTAGAGTTTTGTTTTGAAAGGAGAGATTTGACACAGTTATAATGCCTTAGTTCCTACGGTTTTATCTTTCATTGATAACTTTAGTAAGCATGTATAGTGGAAGAATATTTTTTGTCTGTATCAGTGATATGTAGACAAGATAGTATTCCTTGGTTGTATGTTCTTGTTCCTCTTTATGCATCTGTTGGCTCCAAGAAATATTTGCCCATAACCCTGTCTGAGACATTCCGTCACTGCGTTTTGTCGGTGTGTGATTGCTCTGTGTGAACAGAAGGAAAAAATGTATTCCTTGTCCCTTAGAGTTAACTTCATTGTTAACTAATGCAAAGCCTCAGTGCTGAAGAAAAAAAAACGGTCGTCAATACACTATGCTGTAAAAACAATGTGATAATGTATTTTGAAAGTTAAACCCTGTGCCAAATATATGAACCCTGTAGATTTTACCTTTATATGTCATTTTCAATAATTTGAATTGGGGTAACACGACTTGTACGGAAAATGTGTGTGTGTGATGTTACTAAATTGAATAACTTTTTGTTACGTCTACATGGTTGTATCAGTTTGCCTCTACGAAAACTGGCGTAAGCGCTCGTAAAATTTTACAAATTTTATTAATTTAGTGAACAAAGTGTCCTACTCTCTGTCACCTAGTGTAGAATATGTGTTCTCGTTAATCAGCACTGTACATTGTTCTTTGGTCTATATTGATGATTCCATTGTGTATTCAATTTCCAGAGATTTTTATAATTAGGGTACATTTTCAATTTATGTCTTTTATAATCCTCACATTTTTCCATATTCTTGTGTTAGCCGCATTTAATTGGTGAGGTTGATTTGTACATCAGTGTCAACCCCTGAAATGGTAGACATGTGTAGGTGTACACCTACTCATTGTTGTGTGCGAAGATGAAATAAGTCACATTTTCCGTCAAATTTTCTGACCTAAACTTCATCACGAGAGCTGTAGTCAAAAGCAAATGATGATGAAAGCATCACTCAAAAGTAGTCGACAGCTGTACCTAAGCTGAGCCTACTTCATGAGTGCACATTGATGGATGTTGGGCACTTGCAGAAAATTTATCATCAACACATATATTAAGTTTTTACAGTAAATGTTGTGAGGACGTAAGAACTGGCCTGAGAGCAGCAAAAAGTGAAATATGTCAAGGGACAAAACTACCATTACCGACTCTTGGCCAGGCAAACTAGCTTTCAAGGTTGCTATATCTGATTGAATGATTGAGTGATTTTGGGTGTGTATGGATTTTTGTGTACATGTAAGTATGACTTAATTTATACCCAGTACACATATATCTGGAAAGTCTGACTAGGGAAAATATTTGAATGGATGAAAAATAAAAAGGCTAAATATGTAATATGATAGTACAGGAAAAGTGCTTAAGTTTTATGTCAGATGTAAAAGTCCATTGTTTAACAGTGAATCTTATAGCAAGGTTTAACATGCTTTGAAAACATCTCTTTTTAGTACTTGTGCTTATTAAGAAGACTTCCAGGGAATAAAGTCATGATAAGAATGTGAAGGTCTAGAAGAGAACATTTAAAATGAAACCAAATAGTGGGATTTATCTGTTGATGGTATTGCTGAAGTATTTCATAAGATTGAAGAAAGCTATTGATGAAAAATAAAGGAGAGAACCAAGTAAAATGTAATTCCAGGGGGTACAAATGGGGCATGTGAATTTTTAAGGTATGGGACATGATGATCTGTACTGAAGTCTATGGGACATGGTGTTCTATACCGAAGGCTTTAAAGCTCAGTTTAAAAGTGTACTGGTGGATTTTTGGCTATAGTCATCATAGTAATGGAAAGTGTCCCTAAGTTATAGATTTGAAATGGGATTATTGTGTTCATGACCGTGTACAAGTGTGTGTGTGTGTGTGTGGACGCACGCCATACAGAGGCTTACAGGAATATATAGGCAGAGAAGGAGTTGCTCGTAAACGCCCAAGTGCAATTGAACACAGCCTAATGATTTGGGGATCGAACTAAAAAAAAACTGTATAATATAGTGTCCCAAGTGTTCTGATGCTTCTTATTTTTTTTTTTTGTTGGTTTTTTTTTTTTTTTTTGCCTATACCTGCCAAAAGCGTTTATACACAAGTCCAGCCATTAAATAAAGTAACTTATACAGTACCTCTGTCGTCTGAGTTGTTACTGTGATGTTTGGTTACATCCGTTTTGTCTTAGTTCATAGCTACTTTTAGCCTTGCAGTAGTGAATATATTCATTTTGATGGTTACATTATTGTTAATATGCGTCTTTGTTAGAGTCCAAACACAGTTGGTGGTGAACTCGAGGCTAAGAGTGGTCCTTAGTTGGTGGCTTTGTAGATTATACACGTTTGTCCCCTTTGCAACCTCACGCTCACCCCAGGCTCTACCCTTTTTCCTTCCACCATAATTCTGGTCGCCATCGTATAAGTGAAATATGCTTGAGTATGGCGTGAAACATCAATCAGTGAATGAATCAAATCCATGTGGAGCCGATCCTGACCTATAATGGATATCAGACCAGAATCCAAACATCGCTGGTTCATGTACTTATGTCGAGAACGTTATCCCCACTTGTACGATGTGCCGTTAACATTACGAGCTCATAAATGCCATGGCAACGTAATGCTACCGTGTTGGTGGCTGTGGTAGTTACATGGTCATGATGTTAAGAGGACTAAGTTCAAGTGGGTCTAGGGCAATAGTTCTGATGTTCACAGCCTTCACAGCCTAAGGCGTATCAGAATGATTGGCTAGCTTTGTCGGAATCAGATAAACTCGAACTAAATGGTGTAATGCAAATCATTCAGAATTTCAGGGGTTAATTTATTTTATTTATTTTTTTATGTGGTTCTTGTTCAACGCCAAGCTCAAGAAGTTTTTACCTGTGTAACGGTAGTCAGTTTCATGTCCGGTTTTAGGAAACCACCGTTAACAAGTTACTCACGAATTTTCCCACATGTGACGTACAGAGATGCACACAACATTGTTGAAAGACAATTGGTTTATAAACATTAGACAGCACAAAGCAGTGGTCACAGAAGCAGTGAGAGCAGGGGAATGTAAAAAATTCTTGTCCTATCGCAGAAGAATGAAAGAGCTACTGATATTTTTTTCTGGGAGGCAATAAAAAAAATCCCCTTATGATGAACAATCGTATATGCATGCCAATGTGACATGTAGGATAAACTGATACATTGTATATATAGAACGTGTCCATGTATAACCCCAAATCCAAAATTACATATTTAGCAGAAGTGAAAGATATCATTGGTACATGAGGAACTTCGAACAATTAGTAACCACGATTACTTATTACTAATTACGTTGTGGGAGTTATCGATGAATTAGACCTTCATTAATATTGTGAGTCTGGACAGCCGACGGTCGGTTTGAGGACTTTCATAAACACTGAGAAATGTTGACCTTCTTGATCAAACCACTCTACCTGTCAGCAAGGAACTGTTGAATTAAGAAGGCATTCATGAGATTCAGTGTCTTATACACTTATAATTATTCATTTTGTTTAGTGTTCAAGGTGATGTACTGCATAAAGAAGTTTTCGTTCGTATTCATGAAGTCAATCGTGTTTACGGGTGCACCATAGTTGTCAGCTGTTAAATTAAAGGTGATTTTTAAAGAACACTCACCCAGAAAGGAAACTTATACCATACACGCAGATATAGCGAAATCATGCTTGACACTCTGGCATACAGTATGTATGTAAACTCCCTCTTAAGTGAGCTTCGTCAATGAATTGCATCCGCAAATCAAGAAATTTGACGTTCTCGTCTAACGAAGATCGGAAGTAATATACAATGTATAAATGTACAAAAACCTAATGAGAAATTTTTTTATAGAATGAAACCTATATGTCGGTAAAAAAATAAACCTACCACGCCGACATTCTGATTTTAGCACCTTTACACACACCTACATAGGTTTGTTTATCTATTCAAAGATATGAAGAAATTCCTCAGATCCTGTAAGCACTTCGGTTACCCAGCAGAAAGCCAGCCAGAAAGTGCAGTCTGAGTGAATTATGCTTTTGATTACTTCGACAGTCTATTGCGTATATGAAGTCATTCGAAGCTGCTGCATGATTAAATTACTAAAATTATCTGATTCTGATTCTAATATAGATGTTAGGAGATATTGAGGTTTCTTTGGAAGCTACTGTGAGAAATTGAATCATCGAATCATCGTATACGACGGTACGATAGCGCGAACGAAGGAACGAGACAATGGGTCTGTATTGCAAGGCGGCGGTATGTTAACACGAAACGATGGAACTAAACTATGTATCATTCAATCATTCCATCTTCAGGAAGATGTTTACAAAATCTAAATCGTTCCTAAAATGTTTAAATATAAATATATACATGTATATGATTGTCTTTGTGCTGGAGATGAGGGTCAGGCGATGATGGCTAAACATGCACGCCTTTAGACAGGATTATATTCATCCTGACTTTTAATTCTGGATATAGCAGTTTTAATTTCTTTGGATTTGTTTGCTTTAGGTAGACCGTTAAAATTTGTGTTCAACCCTAGATAATATTCTTTTTTAGCCTTTAGTTTCACTGTACGTGCTTCCGTCAGTATACAGCATTTCCATTTTTTTACGCTGATAATATACTTTATCCTTGGATGACAACAACAGCTTTGCCTTTGTCTGCTTCTTTTATAATTGAATATGTGAATATGTTATAAAGACTTTTAACTGCAGGTTTCTGAAAAGGATCCATGTTAGAATAAACTTCAGTGGGCGTTAGATGTGGATTATACAGAGATCTCCAAATGGGCAGCATCACTTGTTCAGTACAGTAGGTCTGAAATTGGAGATATCTGACTAAAGAACCATATCAGATTCACGAGGTGCCACGCCGCTATCTGGGTTATGCATCAAGTCACAAACTCTAAGCCTTTCAAGAATGCCTTTTGAAGGATAACCCAGATTAAATTCCAGGGCTGATGTAAAATCAAGACCCAATTCCAAAACGCCAATTTGATTTTGATCCATATAAGGTAACTCAAGATAGATTACTTAGCTTTGGGACTGACAATTCTTCCACATTGATTCATTCCTTTTGCGAGTACCGCTCAGTTCTCTAAAAAATACGCTGGTATAGCGTGATAGAGTGATTTTGAGGCAGTAGCTTTGTTAGTTCCTTTTCTGTACACGCTCTAATAAATGGGGTACCCGGTGGGTAATAGTTCTGCTTTACATCCGTGTGAACACCGGGTTCGTGATAGAACATCGTCCGACTGCCCCATTTTTGAGCTATTACCTGGTTATTCTGCTTGGCTTAATTCTTGGTGATTCTTGACCTAATATGCCGCCTCTCACAAATATTATTCACTGGGGGTATGTCCCTTTTTTTTTCGCTGCCAGAAAACAATATTCCAGTCTGTTACATTTATTTAGGAATCCATGTACTAGCATAGCAAAAACAAAATGCGTGATATAATGAAAACAATATATCAGGGAGACAAATTTATCAGTTTCATTCTAAGCCATATTTCTACTCTTGTATGTGTAATGTTTACATTGTCATACACATGTACATGTGTATTGAATATATAGCCTCGTATATCGCCTCGTATTTCAGTATCCGGATCTTGGTATTACAGTTTCATTCAGTTTCCAATAAATTGTCGAGTTGTGTATTCTGCTCTTATCGATTGACCTGGATCTTGGTATTATGTTAATGTTACTACTAGTTGTGCGCCATCTACATATAGGCCAATATACGGTGAGGAAAAAGTCGTTGTCTACGTTTCGATCTGTCTTCTCGAAGATTCTGTAGCCACTTATCCTTTTATTCCAGGAATCTTTTGCACTGGCTTCATGATTTAGAAATATCCGAACCCCACCGTTCTAATACAATGACAAAATGGCCCCGTCACACCTCATGTTAGAGATGAGCTCCTTTCTTAACCTACCAGTTCCACATATCACCAGGCTCGTTTGTTTATTTATTTATTTATTTATCAATAATGGTGGTCAGCTTATTGGGTGGAGTAAACCACTGACCGCTGGTAAGTTAAACTGGTGACCTTTTCCGTGTGGGGTAGGACTATACATTTCCATGCATGCATGTGGGAAGTCGCAACCATTCCTGCATTGTCAAAATGCACCCACAGATTAAAGACTGTAAACTAAAAAGACAGACCCAATCGTAGAATGTGCATGTGAACGCGATGCTAAATTCCTGGGCAGCCAGCTCCGGAAGCTTGGGTGGTTTGTATGTAGGTGTTGATGGATTGGCCGCTATTTCCGGATAGTGGATCAGAAATCTCTGATGCAAGTTAAGTCAAATTCCATTAGATATATAAGAGCATCAAGAGACCAATAAATATACTGGGAAACGTATATGTAATATACATGGAATATCGATTTGGAACTGTGTGCAAAATTGCGTAGGCGGAATTGTTATCCAATGCCGATATCACAAGATGCATGCATGCTTAAAGATCCGTCCAAATGTCATCTTAACTGAATTGCAGATTCGTCAAAATCATATTACTCTTAACTCCGTGTACATACACATAAATAAGTACCTACTTAGGCCTATATAATCGGGGAATTATACTCTATTTCAGGATTTCATATGTAGTAGGCTATTGTTAATCTTCGGAGAATTAAATACGCTCTAAAAACTTTAAAAAATAAATTTTACTTTATGAGTGATTTTAGTGAAACTTTCGGAGCGTAATGCCTATGTTGGTTGCAAAATGTCTGAACATTGTGAAAGGCATAATCTCTTCAAACGGGTGGAGTACCACACAACTGCATGTAATAAAAATAAACATATACACTGACCATTCTGTACTAAAAGTACACAGAGTGTGTACTTGAATAATAAAAAGAAAACAAATATGTCCCTTGCTGGTTTATTGCGTTGTATAACTATGATAGCCCATATTACAGTCGTCTTCATAGAGGATAGGTTAAGTGACCTGTCGGCCATTTTGAAGTTTCTTCAAAGCCCTTAAAATCCTCTGCATAATCATTGTCTTAATTATACTTCCAGCTTTGGTGTATGCAAACAACGAAATACAAAACATCACATTGCTAGCTTTCCTGTGTGTCCATTATGAAAATTTTGCAGTTATTGACCATTTAGCTGCCTGAAATGCCATGTGGTATCGACTTCTTCACTGTATTAAGCTAGTAATAAAGGAACTACAACGAATATCTAAGCAATTTTGGTCTTCAATATGGTGGCTAATAGCGTCCATTGTAGACCGGTTATAAAACAAACCGGGACCTTCGCGCCCCCGCGGAATACACGGAAGGCGCGAAGGGCGAGGAGGGCCCTTTTTTTTAAAATCCGCGGTAAAAAATGGACGCTATCAACCACCATAGATAAATGCATTTAAAAGCTGATATTTTCTATGCCACGTTATATTAACTTTCTTACAAAGGATGTAAGTGACAACGCTTCCTTTTCCCCTCTTTTCTAGTCTTTGTTTTGCCCTTACTGCTTTTTTATTTCATGAATGAACATATATACATATATATGCCGCATCACAAATAAAACACCTTTGAGAACAGTTGTACCAGTTTTAACATATATCTGATGCTCAGGTTTCCGTGAATTTATACTGCAAAATACTACTTTCTCTTCGAAACGGTGTATGGAAAACTATACTATAATATATTATATATCACGTCTAATAATATACCCAACTTAAAGTGGTGAATATTGCAAGTCGTTGAAGACAAGTGCATCCGAATGGTGATCAGTATGCCAAAGGTCCATGGTTCAACCTGGCAGGCACTCTAGCTACTCCCCACATCAAATGCACGACCACCATTGTATATATAAGTGAAAAATAAAGTATGCATGCGTTAAACCTCAACCAAACAAAATAAATCACTATTTAGAATACGTCAGAGAGCCATGAGGTGCACTTTCCGATATAGTACTCTCTACAAATGTTTAGAAATTATGACGAAGATAACAAATCTGGCCATACACAATTATACTATACGTTATAACATTGCAACGACTTTGTCATCGACATGAGGCTGCAGAAAGTTTGCGCACAGACAGCCAAAGATGAAGACAATACCAACTGGATTAATTTGCAAGGATAATATTTGCAAGTTGTGTAAATGCTACGGTATATGTCTAAGGGTGCAATAAATGTCAGTCTCCTACAGTCAGTCAGTACACGCCATGCATCCTTTGAACTGTACATTTATAACCATTAACAAGTCTGGTTACACTACTGAAATATGAAAGCTTTTTTTATAGTGTAAATCACTCAAATTTTAGAGACAGCTCCATTTTCCAAAGAACTTGACTGTACAGAAACTATTAGGCCAATTTGTGAGAGCACAGAATATAAATATCTTCACATATAGGCTACATGTACATGTGTATGCTTGGAGAAAAGTCGAATTGTATGTGTGCATGCAGCTAACCTTTGAACAAATTATGTGTATTGACACGTGCAATTACACTGTATATCCAAAATGCATCCATAGTTTACTAATTACACGACAGTCACATACTACCCGTGATCATTAAATTACCATTGAATATTTATTCTCATCACCTAATGTTTTAATATACACCTAATATACCTTTAATGAAACGGAGGTGTTATAAGACCGTCGGCGTATTACATCCGCCCTAAAACCCATGCAGATACAGGCCTATATAAGGAACAAATTTTCGTATTGCACGGTGTCTATTTTTCCAACGAGGGTCACCTCTCTTTTACTTAGATGTACACATCCATCCGCTATTGTATTAGCTACGCTCACGTGAGTGGTGGTGTGCTTAAAATCATTGAGCTACATGTACACTGTATATATAAACACTGAGTGGCTATTTACATGTGTTACTACTACAGGTAGAAGGCGTATACCAGTCACACCTATTTAATAGAAGATTTTCAGATACGGTTCACCTATTGTTACAGACTGTGTAAGGTGATCTGTATATAGATAAAATCGTGGTAACATAATCACCTGAATAAAAATCATATGGACATAGTAGTTATTTTCCCTCTTTTTATCATCTCATATCGCGCGCCGTCAGTTAAACACTAATAGGTGACAGGTGCTTCGCACTTCTTCACCGCTAGAGGGCGCTAAAACTTCAGATTGAGTAATTCAAAATGGCGTGTCAGCCGTGGTACTTCGAATGAATCACCCGAGATATTCCACTTGTGTTGAGGCAGAGTGCGCATGTAAGTATCTTTTGAAATGACTGATGTTACCGTTGCATTTTAAAGGCTATGTGCCGACAGTTAATTCGAATCCTTGGCGCTGTAAGTTCGACTGCAAGCTTTTGAGGAGTTGGTTATTTTGAAATCGCTCTGTATTGAAAACAAGTTGTCTTCACTGGACGTAGACATTCGAGTTCGAGATTGAAGTTGAACTTGAATTTGCTAGGGATGTGGACATCAACTTGCACGCGTGCCACTGTGTTGTCATTTGTCCCCTGACAACAAAGGCTAACAAGTATTTCTTACCGGGATATGTAGATCATTGAAAAGATTGTTCAATGGTCTCGGATGTTTTGGATCTGCCACATAATCGGATGATCTGGCAGATTAAGTGATTTGATATTTGGCTGTTCGAGATTTGTCATGGGATTTGCAGTCTCTTTGTGCATAATCTTCAGCTTCTCTGAAAACCATGTTTTTGTATTAGTTGTGTAATGATATCCTAACACTGGCGCAATCTAACGTCCAAGTTTGATAGTAGACGTATGTTAATCTGTCTTGGTGGATCTGTACCAAATCAACTGCTGATTCCTTGCCCTGAATAGGTAGGTCCAGTTTCAAGTAGTTTGTGTGCAGCTATGGTCATGTATAACTGTACTCAGTTTTGCACCATTAACCTGATCTATTACATAAGTTACAGTAGGCTATTTATTCCTACCCTTTAGAATTTGTGGAATGATTATGTTAGAGGAAGAGAGACTATCTGAACACAGGAGTTATAAAATAATGGGTACTGTTTAGAACTTATGGTAGAGTTAGTCACCACTTCGAACCGCTATTCACTATGGCAGAATCGCCGAACCCAGCGATCAGTGATCTCACCTCCAAATGATACAAATATTGGACTTGACCTCGAGGTAATTAAAAAAACGAACAAAGTAACTATATCTTAAGTAAAAATGGTGGTTCATGTTCAATACGTTAATTATGTTTCTACATAGTTGATGTTAAATGTGAGTCATACTTCTTGGTAAGAAAAACTGCTAAGGACATGTCCAAGTCAAGTTTGAAGTTCATTTTTTTCTAAAACCCAAGCTTTTAACGTTCAGGTTATGGTTTTTGATCAGTTTCAGTTTTAAATGGCACAAGGCATGGTGTTGTGGTTGTGACAGTTAATGATTAGTTAATTTTGTTCATCAGGTAAAATTAATACTGTATGTTTCAAATTGAAGCTAGATAATGTTCTTTTTAGACACAAAGGCAGATATCCACATAGGTATTTTCATTTTATCAGTGTTGAGAGACTGCCACATGGTTCTTGGGGTTAAGTTGTCAAATGTCATACTGCCGGCCTACGTGGCCAAAAATTAGCAGTGGAACATTTGACTTGTTGAACTAGTGGTAGAGTTAATGAAGTCATTGCAAAGCTGCTTTTCATTTTGAACAACTGAAAAAGCATGTTAACGACAAACAAAAGTTGTATTAAATTTAGTTATTTATTTGCTTGGTGTTTTACACCATACTCAAAAACGTTTCACTTATACAACGGCATCCGGCAGTAAGGTGGGAGGAAACTGGGCCGAGCATAGGGGAAACCTGCAACCATCTGCAGGTGGCTGGTGAACCTTTCAAATGTTCCGTTGGATCATGTGTTATCAAGACTCATCACTTTCTGCAGACTTGTTCAGTTGTCTACAAGGTTGTTAATTGTATGATTTTCAGTATACATGTACATATGCAGTACAAAACCACATTCACCAAGTACATGTACTTTACATATTACCAAACAAACAGTACATGTGCAAGAAAATGCCTGCATGGATTACAGATTCAATGTGTAGAACCTGTAAGGATTAAGCCTTCCAGGATGAGAGCTGCTGTTGTGGACACACATGTACAACGCTGTTGTACACGTTGATATTGTACATACTGTATGTGGTTCACTAACTGCCATGGCTGTTTAATAAACATCATATAAACGTTTTCTTCAGAGCAGGCCTTATCTGGAACTTTAGTTTAATTGGGTTATATATCAGCTACATGGAGCACCTCAGCTTAGGTACATTTATATGAATAGCTGTGTTAGCTTGTACGTGTATATCATTATCCGAGAGGATGTCTGAGTTCCTCTTGTGAATGTTCCGTAAGAGCTGTTTGATTTTGGGGAGGAATAATCAAAAGATCTAAGAAAAAGTGTTGCTTCTGCTGGCACTGTTGAAAACTGTAAAATTTTAGTACATTTATGAACGTGATATGAAAAGATTCAAGATGCTAAGTTGCTAAACAGAGTAAACTACACGTATTGTAAATGTCAAAAGTAAAGCTCTATTTGATTCCTTGGACTTGTATTTTTTATGGATAATCTCATCTTGCCAGCTTTGAGTAAGCAGTTTTGAAGGCAGACCTTGGGTACATGTGAGTAAAACAGTACCAGTGTACATGTATATGGAGTGCACATGCACGCGTATGGGTTTAGCAGACAGCCAGACACTTCCATGCCTTTTCATGGAATGGGAAATATGCATGAATCATAAAGCTGGTGAGTGAGGTTTACAGATAGGAATTATTCCCAATTGGATTTGGATTTGACCTGTCATGTATAAAAGGTGTGATATTATTTTTAGTTAATACTTATGACCATACTTAATATTGCTAACTCCCATATTAGTCACCACTGTTACTTACATATACAACTGCAACATTGACCTGTTGACCTCTTATGATCATTACCACAATGAGGCCTGTAGTGTTGGACATTTCCTCATGCTGCCATCAAACATGCAATCTCTCATGTGCCTCTGAAGGAACATGTACATATCGTCGTGTGTAAATCCATTTGATGTCGGTAAAATAATGTCAACAGTAAGTGTAATCCATCCTCATTTGTCCCGTTTGCAATCTCCTGGTCATTACACTAATTACTGTCTAGATAAACGTGTCACGGTCAGAGAATACTATGGTACCGTAACATTTCTGAGTCCAGGATCGTCCCTCTTGCATGTATTGTGAGGATCTCACAGTCCGAGGTACTGTGGTTCTGAAACATTTTTGAATCCAGGATTATACGTCTTGCACATACTGGGTGAATGTGTCATTATATTTCAGTGGTCTGTACTCTTGGTGTTCAAGAGTAA
This sequence comes from Acanthopleura granulata, assembly GCA_016165875.1. Classification (NCBI taxonomy): domain Eukaryota; kingdom Metazoa; phylum Mollusca; class Polyplacophora; order Chitonida; family Chitonidae; genus Acanthopleura; species Acanthopleura granulata. The sequence continues at coordinate 31,361,740 of JABBOT010000003.1, forward strand.
TAATGTCATATATTGTATTTCATTTTGAGCTGAAAATGTTCTGGAGTTGACCTTTTACGGAACATGCTATCTGAGAGAAATTAGGGGAATTACTGCATGTGACAAACACATAATTGCTAATTAACACGTCTCCTTTTACCACATGGTTTAGAGCTGTTAGCCTGATTGAGGCTGAAATCAGCATGTGACAGAGTGGTAGGGCCTTGGATTACGTGATCTGGATAGACATTTACTGAGTTTATGACTTCAGGCACTTACTGATATGAGTAATATTTAACTGTCAGTTGTTTCTTAATGTTCATTGACATATATATCTACATATTAGGTATTGCAGTATTGCTAGAGACACATATGAGAACTTGGAAGAGCTGTAAATTTTCCTTAGGAACTAATGCACAGTGTTGAAAATTTGCCCCACAGTTGTGGTGCATGTACCATCTTTCAAAGTGCCCGAAATTTCAAATACATTTGACTCACTGGATGCAGAGTTAATGTACATCTACATGTAGGATACTTTAATTGACCATTGCTATACTCTGTTGATAGGGAGTTTAGATCACAGATGGCAGGTACGGCCTGTAATACCAGTCACCAGGAGCTGTTTACACTGTTTGTATTGTCTGTAACCAGGCCATCCAGGTTGAGTGACAGCTTCATATAAAAGGACGAACATGTAAGCTTATATGCACCTAATGGTGTGTGATCAGCTGATTGTACTCCTGATATATGATTGAATTGGATCAATACAGCGGGGTAACAAGGTGAAATGGGACAAAAAAACACAGAGGTGTTTTGAATTGTTTATTTGATTGGTGCTTAAGGCCATATTGCTTTTTTTTTTTTCATGTTAACGTCCGTAAATACAATGGCAGTCAGATTTAATGGTGCAAAAGATCAGAGTGCCTGGATGTGATTGTTTTGATGATTTATTACCTTGTCATCTGCCTTGTAATAAGTAAGTTAAACTCCCATAACAATTGTTTTAGATAGTGTGGGTAATTTGTTGATTATTTAGAGTGTTTAGGTTCTACTGTCTCACAGTGTACTGGACTCCATATTCACTGTTATGTAGTTCGTATCGCATATATTAGGGTCAGTGAGAACCTTTTGATGAGATTGGTAACACCAGATTGTGTGCCTTTATTTATCATATATGAATACACAGATGACAGTGTTACGGTTTCAGCTGATGTGTTATTGATAAGGCTGAAGAGTGTGTCCTGTATCGATGAGGCGTGTCGTTGGCTGGAGCTTCTGATGATACACAATTCTGCATGATGTAATGGACATACACATACCCATTTAATATGTAGTCAGCAGGTTGAATCCGTCATCAGAAGAACAGAGCGCATGATTCCAGTACACATCACTGATGGGATTGTCTGGTGTCATTAAGACTGACTTGTCTAGTTTAGGTTTGTGCCACACCCATCTGAGCATAGCTGTAGTGAACCAGATGTGATATACAGGCTCTGAATCAAGGATGGATTATGTAACACTTGTTAAATATACATGTAGCAGCTGGACATAGAGTACTGAGTACAAAGCCAAGAATAAACTTTGTTGACAGTGATTGTATGTACTTACATACATGTTTGCTTGCAAGCTCAAAACTACCTAGTCAGCTGTAACATGTTCAAAGTTCATCATGTTCTGACTTCTACAGTATAGATGTACATGTGTGTAGTAAACCAACGGATGTAAGTAAACTTACCCCTGGGCTCTGCCCAGTATCCTCCCACGATAATAGCTGGCCTATGTTGTATAAGTGAAATATTCTTGAGCACAGTGTAAAATACCAATCAGGTAAACAAATAAAGTAAATATGCATACAGTGTAATGTGAGGGTACAGCTGTGCTGATAAATGTCTGAGACTGTGTAATGTGATCAGAAATTTTAATAAGTCCCAAGGTATAGATCACTAAGTTGTCTTCTGAATTTTGTAATTTTATCAAGATATAATGATTTAGTCCACCTGGTTTCAAAAACCATGTGCAAGTGGTTGAGCTGGACGTAACTCAAGTCGGCTAACTCATAAATTATTATCTATAGAGGGTAAGCCCTAGATCCTTCCTACTGCCTGAAGCCGTATTTTTTCAACATATCGTGCTGTCCCTCTCAGTTTGATGTTGGCATCAATAAAACATTTATATCTATAGACGCACATGTCAAAGGTGTTTGTTGTCCCATGTTGTCTGGTCGTATAGCCATCGTTTCAGGGGCCTGCTTTGGTGGTGGTGTTTACTTCCGAGTCTCGGTCGGTAATGTCCAGCCAGAGCCGAGTACTTGACAAGCGAGCCCCTGAGTCTCAGCCTTTAAAGTCTGCTGATGAGTGGGTCCCCAAAACGATGATGTAGTTATCAATACAGCTAGTCCGGCGCAGACAACTTTCAAAATGGACCTAAGGTCGTGGAGTTTTGTACCCGTGTGCATTTACTAGAGGCTGTGTGACTGGACAACACTAGACAACGAAAAGCTTAGACATGTGTGTCTACAGAAATAAATATTTTATTGATGCCAACATCAAACTTAGAGGGACAGCACAATGTGTTGGTAAAATACGGCTTCAGGCAGTAGGAAGGATCTTGAGCTTAGCCTCTGTAGATAATAATCTATAGGCAAGCCCACTAGAGCTAAGCAGAAAGGTACATGTACATCCCTACCAAATGAATAAATACAGTATTTAAGTAAATTTAAATGAATTAAAGACCCTTCTGTCCCACACTGACATAAAGTGAAAGACAGCACATGTTCAAAGTTAATTTGACCATAAGGGCTGGACGACTACTCCGACTGTTGAAACTGACATTTAACCATACCCCGCTGTGTAGCATGAAAAGCCGTTTTTCAGTTTGGGCTGTGACGTAATTCTTCCAAGCACGGAACACTCTTGTCACCTGAGACTGTAGTATGCTGCTTGGGCTGTGTTTGAGACTTAAGTATATCTGTAAATTTATAACATAAAATGATCTGAACTCCTGCCACAATACAGTGGTCTGGAAATACTTTGCCATGTTTTTTACTTCTGTACTTATTAAAAGTAAAACATATAACATTAAAATAGTGTCCTGTCCCTGTGTTATTACATGTTACGTTGGCAGCCAACTCAGAACATTTACATCACGGCTTATAAACAGCCGATATCTCCTAGCTCTCTGATTAGTTGATCTCTCCAAATCTTAAAAGCATGGGCGCCTTCAGATCGCCAGTCGGCAGATAAATACTCCTCACTTCAAACAAAGATAATTCAGCGACAAATTCATATAAATTCAAACAGTTTTTTGCATACAAGACAGAATTTTATAATCTTTTTAATGAACAGTGCCTCATTTAAGAGCTGCCTTTCACTTATATTCATTTAGCATCTTTCACCTAACTTGACAATCATTCTATGTGTACATCATGTATTTTACATAAATTTATAGTGTTTGCGATTAATTGGTTTATTGACATATGTCTGGTTTAAGAAATACATAGCTTGTTCACATTGCAGTACATGTATGCAAATATATACATACATGTACCTTTAATACTGGCACAGTTATTTGACTGAAAGGATTTTCACCCTGGATCCCTAGGTAATACTACTTGTCTAAAACCTGGGAAGGTGATGCAAGCACATTAACATAGTCGTAAACGTGTCAAACAGGTTTCTATGATGCCATGAATGCAATTTGTAAGCTTACCTCAAACTTGTAACATAATTGTTATAATGTAACTCAATCTAAAAATCCTGGATGACATGAATTCCCACTCAGTTTTAATACCTGGCAATCGTGTTTAATTTTGGCCAAACCTTGGAATGACCCTTCTCAGACAGGTCAGTGGAAGTTGAGGCAGCTTAGAATCCTAATTTACCTTGCCAGCGGTGCTTTAATTTACCCAGCATGCTGTGAGACTTAAAGGGGGATAATAAGTGCCGATCAGAATATCAATAATAAAGATGTCACTGATCAATCACAGGAAGATTTAGAGAGACTAAGAGTTAATTGATTACCTATATACATGTGTATTGTGTACGCTTAGGTAATAGTTAGTTGTCTGTGTGGATAAATACATTACTTTGTGGCCTTTACAACACTTTAAGCCCGAGGCAAGGTAATGTAGCAGCAGGTCTTGTTTTTTTGTAGCGAAATAAAACTGACAAAACCAGTGTGTTTATTTGTGTATACATGTTAATGATATAAAGGGCTGCTGTGTTCACAGTGAGTAAACGGCTGCGTAACCCTTTGTGCAGGTTATATGTGAGGTATCATTAAAACTTATCCACTCAAAAACTGGCGATATTGCTTTCCATGTTAATGACTTCCACTTCCTGTCTTAATTTGCATATATTTGAGTAAAGGTCTAATGTGAACCTTGTGTGTACATATACTCAAGGATATTTATCAGTTTGCTTGAGTAACTTTCGTTTTGCTGTAAAATGCTTGGAATAAAGTATTTATATGCATAAGCAAGCGTGTTTGAAGTAACAAGTTCCAAATTTTAAACATGTTCATGTAATATGGATGATGGAAACACAACTGATATCACTGCTTTATAATTTTATCACATGGACATGTAGGTAAGTTCATGTCCATGCACAGGTGTCCTGAAGTAGGAATTACCAGCAGGAGAAAATGTGTAGGTGAAGAAATAAGACCCTGTGTCAACATTTCCTGTAAAGCTGTACATTCCTGTGCTAATCCCTTGTCCCTGCACCCCTAACCAGCGGTATTGACCCGGGTCAGTTTCTGTGTCAGATCTCACCTGTTTGTGACTGCTGACTGATCGGTCTGCTGACCACAGGGAAACTTTTCCTAGAAAAGTTTAAAAGTTTACCAGGAATCTTAAGGGGTAGAGTCAGGTTAACACTGAACTTAAACAACAGGAGCACATGTCATGGATGACAGCTGCTAGGATTATAAATGAACATGTACTTCTTTTTAATTGTAGTTCTGGTATTAAAGAGGAAATTGACATGTTCTGTATCTGTAAGGACGTTAATGCATATGTACACGTGTGCCCTTACTGGTATCATCCTGATGTGGTTGTTGTGGTTGTACATTTATCGGTACATTCACTTCCAAGAAGCGGTAGTCTCTAGACATGCTGCAGTCTACAAGTGTGCATACATGTAACTGTTGATGACACTTGCTCAGACATAGATCTACACTGTACATGTACAGCACTCTAAGTAAGGGGCAAGCAAATTATTTATATAAAATATTAAAATCAGTTGCTGCATGTAACTGGTAACATGTGCATTTGTCTTCCATCCCCGTTGCTCTATGTATCATTGAAACCATTGTTGACTAGTTCAACTGCCTGTGTAAATTAAAACCCATGCACTTGATTTATAATATAAATTATACAATTTAGCATAAGATGAAAAAATTAACATGTGCCCACACATGTGGTTTCATCAGATTTTTTGTTTTTAAGTGTATAATTAGGACCTTATGGTGGTATCTGTGACCAGTAGTGCAGGGAGCTCTACACTGGAAAAGTTATTTGGGCATTATACCCTGTTATTCTTACGAGTGACACATATAACTGCAAGCGTACATATATATATATATATATATGTACGCTTGCAGTTACACTTATGTTTAGGGCATACCATGTGTAATAATGACTTTATCATGTTGTTTAAACAAAAAAAGTACCAGTGAACAGAGAGAAATATAACATTTATATTTATATATATATATACATATATCTGGGCAAGCCCGTAGTTGATGGCAGCAGCAACACGTGGTTGGTCATAGTGAGAAACACTTACTGGCTTGTCCAGACACCAACCAGCTGGACCATATACATCTGTGCTTTGTGGATTTGACCAAACACTATAGTATTACTTCTAGTAGTTGTAGTACAGTAGGCCGAATGGTCTTTCACAGTGGGCCCTTTGCTCATTATGATCATGTTACCATCAGCCAGTTACAAGATTTTCGAAGCTGGCCTGCTGGCTTGTAATAAAGTACATGCTGTGTTTTTTTGTTATACATGTATGTTGGCAATTTCCGACCATTCGTTAGAATGTACTTGTAGGTATGAACATATAGTTACTACATGTGCATGATGTGGTTGTTACATGTCACAGTATGCTAAGGTCATTTTTCGGTCCGGCTAATTGAAACTTCATCAAATGATATGTGTACATACTGTGCCTAACTTTAAGCTGTCTGAGGCAGCTTATGCCAACAGTACAGTTTACAAGACACTTAACATTGAGATCATCAATGGAGTTGTGATGTATACTTATAATAATATATGTAGGTGTAAGTCAGATGTTCGAATATAGCTACTTGTAGACTGGGTCTTACCTCATTTACTTTGCTGCAGTGTCACTGGGTTGGTGTCATCAATGAGAAAGCTGGTTGTAATCACATTTAAGTGAAAATATGTTCTTAAACATCACATGCAATAATATGGGTCCATATGCATGTGGGTATTATAATCAGATTACATGCTTAAAACATTGCGAAGATAAAAGTATTAAACTGTAGTGATATATTCATAATCAGTTTGTCTGTGAGACAGAATTCTTGTTATAGAAAATAATTTCTACTCACCAGTATAGTGTATTAAAGCATTTTACATATATGTTTCCATAATGTAGAAGGATGTACATATTTGCCAAGATGTATGTATTTGCTTAAGATTACTTGTACAGATGGGATACACATTTCATGGATAAGAAGAGTCTCTACCAAAATTAACATGGTGCTTTCGTTCATTGCATGGTGACTGACCTCTCGTTATTTTGCATTTAAACCCAGAAAATTCCTCTGGAAATGTGACATCACCAAGTGCTCTTGTTATGATATTATTAATTTCTGGTTACAAATAATGTCAGAATTATCAAAGCAAGCCTTCATGTATCAAAATATTTGTCGTTTCCAGCTGTCAGCTTTTACATCATTTGTCATAAGGTCATTATCAGTGGCTATGAATTTATTTGACTTAGGCTTATTGCTGATGTGCAATGGCCCTTGATAACAGGCCAGAGATAGGATGCAAATACAAAAAAGATTAAAAGAAAAGACATGTAATATTAGAGAAACCAGAAACACAGTGTTGCGTTACTTGTAGTCCACGCTCACTCTCTGTATGTTGCGAAACGGCATATAACATTGTTCATGTGATGTAATAGTGGAAACATCTTTAATTCCGGGCCATAGGAAGAAAAAAAAAAAAATTCTATAGCCTGATTGGATAAAGTTTAAAGCATGGCAGCGCTGTCAATTTTGTTTACAGTAATGTGACCTCTGATACATTGGTTATACAGTACCACTTTGGGTAGGATGCTGTGTGGATACTTACATGTACACAGATGTTCATTTGGTCCATTGTTGTCTTTGCTTCTAAGTAAATATTATGTATTGCCCATATTTCATTTTGTTTCAGCAGTGCCGGTCTGTAGCATTCACTGTTTGCCACAGAAGTTTGGCTGTAGGATATGTCATGAAAGATGACAGCATTCCAAGCAAATACATGTATATACCCTAAATGATTTAATATTTCATCCGTGATTAAGTTGCTAATTTTTCTTGAGTCTGAGAGTTCTACTGATTTTATAAGGTGTTTTGAGGTGTGTTTGGAAAATCCTACAGGAAAAATGTTTCAGCAACAGAAACAACATGATATAACATTTTTTGGCCTCTAAAAATGCTGTGCTATCGACAGAATTTTCAGACATTTACAGCATAGTTATATTTGTAAAGTTAAGCACATTTTCCTGGCATCTTCTTTATGATTCTAGACACTACTATTAAGTGCTACATGTAATACTTTATACAGTCTGCGTCCTGGTCTACTAAGCACATCGATTCAGCTCTGTGCCTCGTCACTGATGAAGTAGATTAGACAGACGGAAGATAGGGGAATGAGCAACATTCTGCCATTGACATTTATAAGAGGATGTTTCCGTGCTTAATTGGAGAATGTTGCCAACGAATGCCTTGTGGCGTCTTCATCTGTAGGCTTTACCAGCACGACTTTATTGGTTTATGTTGCAAATTACATAAGTACACCTTTTTGTGGTGTTATAAAACAGATGGCACCTTATTACATGGAGAAGACATTCCTTTAGGCTTGATGAAAGCTTTTTGAACAACCAAGATATTGTTAAGTGATTAAAGAAGACTACAAGTACATGTGGTGTTAAGGCCAATTTTCACACTACCAAACTCAGCCATGAGCCTGGCTACTGTTGCATGTGAAATAAAATAACCAAGAAAAAATTAACACGACATGTATTAAAATAGCTGAACCAAGCAAAATACATGTATGGCATCTTTCAGACAAGTCCTCGATATACACAGATCCCCAAGTGTATGGTTGAATATATACATGACGTTGAAAAGAAGGTACATGTCTCACAGTCTGTAAAACCCCTGGAAAAGACACAAATACATGTACATACTCATTTGTACATGTATATTTGCACCTTGATTTTTTTTTTTTTTGGATATAATAGTGATGCACAGTGTACGTGTAGCAGTTGCTTATGGCTAACTTACATGTATTTTATTCCTGTCATCAGCTGTGGCTTTCCACAAGTACATGCACATGTATGTTTTGGTATATCCAGTATATACAAACAGAAAGAACTGTAGTACATGAAACGGACGCTGTAAAGCTTGTAATGCTATCAGCAGTATACCTGTATGTGGGTAGGTGAGGAAGTTGTGAGGACTACAAGGATATCAGATGTGATGCAGCGTGTCTTGAAAGCTCTGTTGTGATTTGATCGAGCTGCATAAATATAATTATGCATTAAGATTTTAACCAGGGTTTATGACATGCTAAGACGCTGCCGTCTCTCATACACCCTGAGCTGCAAGGCTGTCATACGCCTTGCTAGCCTGGTTAAAATCTTAATAACGAGTGATACATACATCCGTGTAACTTCCTTGACATGGTGTTTCAGGTAAGTTATTAGTTTACTCTTCAGATAACAAGATATGTTTTTGGTACATACACGTGTACTTTAACTCTGGATAGTATTTTGAAGCATTGATGACCATTCAAAGTAGTGTTTTGAAGATTCCACCATTAATTTTTCCTGACAAGATGGCAATTGTTGCCTGGCAGGCTTCTTATTTGCAGACTTGTATGTATTTAAAACTTCCTTGAGCTAGGGAATTATTGGGTGAAAATACATCTATGTATGTGATTGGACTGAAGCCTTCCACTACCCCCCCTCCCCTTTTGATTTGTGCAAATTAAAGTCATCATGTTCAATTTATTGGGTGACAGCCCCCACATGGGTTATTTGGCTTATTCTGTGTTTTTGTTGCAACGCATCAGTGCCAGGCTATGTAGTTTTGCTTGCTTCAGGCTAGGTCTTGTAGGTTTAGCATGCAGCCTTCAGTCTTAAGGTTATATGGTTTAACACTTCAGTCTTAACTTGTGTAAATGAAAAGTTTTGAAGTACATGTGCATGGTCAAACTCATGTAAATAAATTTATATTAAATAATGATATTGTGGTGTTGACCTAAACAGTTTTCTGTGGCGAGCTATGTCAACAGGAGCAACAGATGTCAACCTTAGGTCATTCTCCTTGTGTGCATGCCTACCTAAATGTAGTATGCTACACAGCCTTTGTCAGCATACACACGTCATTGTCTGATGACGACTTCCTTTAAAATTGATGAGTACTGTAGCGATTTATGGCCAGTTTAACGCCTCTTTGCAGAAGTTCTCTTCAAATAGTGTCCCAGAGTTCTTTCTATGCTCAGCTGATCAATGCACAAATCACCTGAACTTCTGGCCAGTAAAACTGCCTTCAGAGTGCTATAATAATGTGAACACCCATGTGTAAGTTTGTAAGTATACTCCGCATACACTGGCCTACATACTTATGTTTGTATACATGTCGTCTGGGCTTCAGTATAAACTCGCGCCAGTTTAATTCATTACAAAAGATTTCTTTGACTTGGGGCATTCATCGTCATGATCAGAGCTAACTGTGTATTTAAATGTGTGCCGTACTTCTGATTTTGGGGCATTTGGCAAGAGCATTGAGACTGTCATTATAGAAATATTGTTACAGGGGATTTATCAGCAATAATCCATGGTTTATTAAATATACTCATGCATTTTTGTTGTGTCTTTCTAGGTGTGTAGTTAATTTAAAATTTAAACTGTATAATTTAAAATGTATAATTTTGTGCTAGACTATTAGAATTCTAGGGCACATCTGTGATTGAGTCCCATGTCAACGTAGTTTATTTATTTATTTATTTAATTAGTGTTTTGCACGGTACTCAAGAATATTTCACTTACACCACGGCCACGGTCAGCATTATGGTGGGAGGAAACCAGGCAGAACCCAGGAGAAACCTATAACCATCTGCAGGTTGCTGGCAGACCTTCCCACGTACGGCTGGATAGCAGGCCAGGTATCAGTGTAGTGGTGTACATGTTCAAGTAGTGTGCTTAAATGTGAAGATGTATTTCCCCATTCAGAGATCAGAGCCACTTGGGGCTAATGTATTGTAGGAAAAGCTAAAGACGCCCTTACAACACTCCTGTAATAGTCAGGAACATTTGACATTTAATTAAAGGTTTATCGAGGGGATTTTGAAAAGGGTAGACGTGTTAGTGAAATGAGGACGCCCTGGTTTTATCTGTCTGACCTACATTTACGGTCAGGAAAGATTGTGATAAGTAAAAGCTTTCCTTAATTAAACCAAATACTGCGCATCTAGCCAGTCAGTCTGAATCCTCCAGTATGCATGTTTGTAAATTGATATACATGTAGATTTATGTATATTGACATACATGGTTGTTTTATCGAGCTGCATGAATGCCATAAAAGAGAAATGGATATCCCTATTTACGGACTACTGCTTGATTAGACCAGTAAATGCTGAGCATGAGACAGAGGTACATGTGACTTGGACACGGGTGTACCATGTACATGTGTATCTGTGTGGTTAACCCAGAACCCCCAAGCTGTAAGTACCTCTCAGGGTATATTCAGTGTGCATGCAAATGCTTGTGAGAAGTGGATAGCAAGAGGTTAAGATTAGTTTCGTTGTAAAGTGAAAGGAAATGTGAATGATAATGAATCTCCGTATAAAGAACACTTTTCCTGATCAATTTTTTCAGTGCTTTTTTTTAGCATATGCTAAATTCCTTAACCTTTTCGTGTGTTTGCGAACTGTTTATTGAAGCATATTCTGAGGGCATTATTCTGTGCAGGCTGACCAAATTATACTTGCTGCGAAGCCCTGAAATTTCTGCAATCACATTTCTGTATTTCATGTGAAGTTAGTAAGCAGATCCACTAGTATTACAAGTATGACTAAGTAAATGTTGATCAAGTACATGCACATGTATTTGCTCATGTGACAGGATAACATGTTTAGCTTCATAAAAATTTTAATTTAAAAGTTAATTTTAAAATAATAATCTTACAGATAAACCTGCAGTTGCATTGGTTTACATTCGGTGTTTAGTCTTTTTACTCCAAATACACATGCATTCAGTTGGCATGACATTTTTCAGTATTTATCTGCTGTCCTGTTGAAGCCCAGTTTATGAAAGTTAATATGTTTCATGAGAAAAAACAAAACAAAAACACTTTGATCATCACGTGTTATCTGGGAACACCGTTGATCATCACGTGTTATCTGGGAACACCGTTGATCATCATGTGTTATCTGGGAACACCGTTGATCATCACGTGTTATCTGGGAACACAGTTGATCATCATGTGTTATCTGGGAACACCGTTGATCATCATGTGTTATCTGGGAACACCCTTGCAACCCATCAATCAAGTGTCATTCTCATGGTCTTTGTTCAGGGAAACAAAGTGGTTTCCTGCTACTGACCAGTTCTACTTGACAGCGACATATAAATCAATGGGTCAGTTAATACCACGCAGTTTTTACTGCCATTGTTTCCGATATATATATATAGTACAGGTAATTCATTACTGTACCAGATGAACTGTCAAAGTATACAGTTTACATATGTATCTGTAGCAGTCAAGACACAGGTAACTTTTTATTCTCCAGCTGCACAGTGCTGTCTTGATGGCAGATAATTACTCACGTCCCCCCCCCCCTTGTGTGTTCTTTCATCTGTGCCCTCTGCTGAATTAATTATGTATATTTTTAAATTGTGCGCCTCACTTGTCATTATTTGTAAATAGATTTAGCTTGCTTATGTGTACAAGAACATTACCAGATAAATTAACGCCGCTTTTGTTTTGGAGACTTTTATGCATGTAGCGTCATTAGACATAACCTTGAAATACAGTAGCTGTTTGTGATACAACTATAAATAGCACACGTCTGGGAATTTGTTCTGAAATAAAATCTGTTTTGTTCAGTGTAATGTGAGAAAGTAAAACACCATTTACTTGTACGTGGAACCTAATTTAGGTGGAAAGGTTGCTTATGCTATGTGAGAAGTTAAAAACCCATGATAAACCCCAGAAAAGCAGGTCCATGTATTTGTCTTTTGTTCAAACACCATTATGTGCACGCCAACAAGTACAGTATACATGTACAAGAGCAAGTTAAATCAGTTGATCACGACAGTTGTAAAGGTTAGCAGCAGATAGTAGTCAGCATGTACATTTCTGGTTTGCATGAGCTCATCTCCAAGAAAACAGCTATTGCTAATATCAGGAAGATATAGCAGGTTTCCTGTAAGTTGCAGTGTACCGATACATGGAGAAAGATATTATTAAGGTCACCTGAAATTGATATTTCACCTGAATTTCCCTTACGACATCTATGATATTCCAGGCAACATCATCTACAAAAAAAGTATAAATAGTTTAGTGGCCAAGTGGCTCATGGATCCCTTTTTAACTTCAAGATAAAAAAATCTGCAAATGCACATGTAAGCCCACAGTAACATACATGTACATATATATATATATATATATATATATGTATGTACTGTGAAGTCTTAAACCTATTCACACACTGTGCACATGTTAACTCGCAGCATGTATCCGTCGCCCTGAATATTGCACTTTTGGGGGTTTGGGAAAGGATGAGTAAATTTAATATAATAATATCTTTCGTTCATGTGTGCATACTGAATGAGTCCTTTCACATCTTTGTGGCAATTCTCAGTTAAACAGTTATGAACTGAGAGCATGTTCTGAGGATTTTATGACCAATTGCAAAAGACAAGACAGGTTTGTGTGATATGCTTTATTTACAGACATGTAAATGGTTATTGTTTCTGAGCTGATGTCACCTTTCAAACAGCATTGTACTTGACGAGGTGGTCAGTCTTTCCTGCTTCTTCTAGCTCTGAATTCATGACCAGCTTTTACTGTGATGCTGCCTTCATGTCAGTCCATCATATCCATGGAAATGATTCAGTCCAGTTACCCCCACTCCCCCTCCCCCTCCCTTCATTGAACATGATGGAATGAGAGGAGCGCTATTCTGCACAATGTATGAAGGTTTTTGTATACTACTGCTGAGTGTGATGTCAGTGTTGTTCATACACTGTAGTGTTCAGCCCACGTGAATGTGACAGCTACCCATGTGTGCCTGTCAGTGTGTACATATCTCACTGCTGGTGATAGAGCCATCATGTAGAGGGAAAGCACCTGGGCAAGAATTGACCAGAGATATCATGTTCACACATAATTACTTGTCTTGTGCCCATGACTAATCAGTCATGAATATAGTCACTGTATGTCTTTCATCCGTTCAATTTGCATATATACATGTACATGGAAGGACGAGCATGTCCAGCTGTATGCACGGAACATGTAGACCCGTACTTGTGCATATATCCATATATCTGTACATCATTTGAACCAGTTAACACGATAGTGTTCCTGAGGTGTAGTGGTTCATTAAGAGTTGCGAGTATTTAGTGTAGTAAGATCAGAGCTGACGTAGTGCCTAGGATATAGTGATGAACTGGATAGAATACCTTACACAAGTGCGTTTGATGTAAGCTGCGTAGAACCCGGATTACTCATTGGCATAGGAGTACGATGTGTAATACACACTCTGAGATGGAATTTGAAAGTAAGTGTATTTGGAGAAGAAGTCTTTACAATCACTCAGGACTCTGATTGACACTGGACTATTGAATGGCAAATGTGGAGAACCTGGCTTTGCTGGTATTGTTTGGTGAAATGTGTGACCCTTCAATACCTAGTTATATACGTGTGTAGTAGTTCATTTGTACCACACGTTGTTGTTTAGGGCAAGTCTTTACACCTGTATATATTAGCATTATTAGAGGACAATCAGCTGCAACAGGTATGCGTATATAACAACCTGGAAAGCCACTGGGTGGTTTTGTGAATCGAGCAGTCGTTCAGGGGGAACATTGTGTAGGTGTAAATCTTGACAATGGCCCTTCCCATTGTACTGTGTGTGATCGTCAGACTACCAGAGGCTTGTGGCAAGGAGTGTCACTAGCCCCAAGCCTGTTTCACCAAGATTTGGATGGATTCTTACTTCAAGGAGGTTAAAACCCCTGGGGACATACATGTAGTGCTACTTGCTGTACTTCTACAAGTGTTTCAACATAGACGGGCCTCATTCATGTATGTTTGTATATAGTGTATGTCGCAGTGGTTTAAAGTGCACCACACAGAAGAATAGGCACGTGTATTTACTTTATAGATCACTCAGAAACTGTGGTCTCGCTTTCGCATTAATTTGCTGTAAATACATGTACAATCGTCACCTGTAAGCCACGTGTATGGTTTTATGGCTGTAAGTCAACACATATTGGCTTCAGTTTTGTTTTCGGGAGTGTTTTGTAGTGATAATGATATTATGTACCTGGAGAAGTAGGATCATTGCTGTGCTCTAACCATACGTGGGATTTACCAGAGGTAAACATCAGTTCAGAGGGAAAAAAAGTAGGTGGTCAATTTGACACTATGCCAGACTGTGAGGTCATCCCAACCGGCCCACATTTAGACCTCAGGGGGTAAGTATTTACATACACACGTGTGCCTTAATTTAATTGGTAGATTATTGCACATGGCCAGATATTTGCATACATAAGTACTTGTCCATGTGGGTGGTATATGCATGTGTAAGTCTTTATCCATGTTCACATTAAACGTGTAGTGGTTGACAAATTGAAGGATGAAGAAGTCTGCTGTAAGATACTCCGTAAATAACATTTAAAGATAAGTGACATGCCTATTAGTCTGTATGAAACTCTTGGATTTTATTTTTATGTGTCTGTGTACATGTATCAAATTCCAGGCTTTCATTATTATTTTTTCCACTTATATTTATTTGTGCTTGATTTGATCAGATCCTTTCATCATTCATGCTTGTACAAGGATGACCTTGATGACAGAGAAGCAGTTTTCTGTATTCATGTTGGGTTTATTTACGTACATTTGTGTACATCAATTTTACACTCATTACCACATCACGTGCACTGTCCAGTGTACATGAATTATACATACACATTTACATGTATCTACATAATCAATACATCGACAACTTAGTTGCACAGTTTATACGTATATACTTTAATCACATTTGTAATTTGACCAAGTTGTGACCATGATGCATGAAGCTATTTAATATGTAATATCCCAGGTGTGGAAATATTGTGATATTGTCTTCATAATTTGAGGTTTATCCTGACATACCCAAGATAGGACATACATGGATATGCATGCTTGGATATTTTGATTGTACATATTGAAATTTTATTGAAAGATAAATTTACAGTACTCATGTACAAATGTGAGGATTGAAATTCAGAGTTGCAGTATACAAATACAATTGTAAGAATTGAAAGATAAAAGTTGTAGTATACACATACAAATGTAAGAATTGAAAGATAAAAGTTACAATATGCACATACCTGCACACTGATATTTAAGAATGTACAAGAATACAAAACAGCAAATATATATACATGTATACATCGAATATTGGTGAGAATTGAAAATTTAATATTCCGTGTTAAAGCCTTTTAAATCAAACCTGACCTGTGGACATGTACGTGTTTTGTAGTTACATCAATTTGCAATGGTAGAAAAGCCTTCAGCAAGGATTACTACGTCTGTATGGTCTGTACAAGCAGTTGCATGTACATATACTGTCTCTGTAGAAGTTGTTGGTCTGTAGATCTTCGTGGTCACCATCTGCATGTGAGTGTGTGTTGTCAACCCACAAGACAAATACAGCTGTCTTAAAGATACATAGCATTTAACCAAAGGCTGTGTTTTGATGAAGGCTTTGTTTGACAGCTAAATTTAGTTGTCTTTGTGAGTGTATATAGACAAAAAGGCCTTGTTGTGTTCACTGAGTTTCTACCAGAATTGTACATAATGATGTACATGTATGATCTCAGTAATACATAGAGATGGAGACAAGAGCTGACATATGCAGTATGTTTGGCACCACACTTTAATATACATGTACTGGGAAAATTTTTAAAAAGAGCTAAGAAGTATAATACATGTGCTGTCTCATCTACAGGTGCATGAATGCAGAAATAGTGTTTTGTAAATTGGCCAGCAAGATCGGTCGTGGAACAGTTTGGTTGTCAAACTCCTGCATTTTTGAATGTAAACTGGTGCTTTTTCTAAATAGGAACAGGTCATATACGCTGTGTGGGATACATATATGTCATGGGTTAAGTAACTTAACAATATATCCAAGCCCTTGAACCCAAAACCTGAAACTAAATAAAAGCACGAAAACATATATAGGTCTCTCCCCAAATCTTTGCAGTCACTGTCAGTACATGTGTACTGTCAGTACATGAGTACATTCCATCTGCTGTCAGTTTATTTCTGAATTATGGCACACCTTTCATTTTTTCTCTGAGTGTCTTGAAGCCAGGTATGTTTGAACGCACTATTTGAGCTTTGCTGAAATGTTACATGTACTATCAAGGTACATGTAAGATGCAAAGGCATTTGTACAAGTACCTTTGACGTCACTCCACATACGGCTTTTGTTCCTATGTATTTACTATGTATTCAGTACATCCTGCATGTAAAAATAGAGGTTTTTGTACTTTGGTCATATGTATGCATATTCAAAAATTTATTCTGCAAATATTAAAATGAAATAATTTAGATATAGTATCGTACAAATACTGTACAGTAGTTTGTAAGTTTCTCGCAGAATGTGAACACATTGTAATAGCAGGGCCTATATATGTACCTGTGAAATGTATGTTTACATTTAGTGGTGTTACCATCATGTAACATTTCCATGTTGGCATAAATGCATGTTGTACATGGACAGTATGCTTCTTGCCTGTTCTCGACTATGACCCGACAGTGCTTTATCAATTGACTGATCCATGTATATACGCAGGTGTTGTGTTCATTACTTCAAATTTATTTTGGGCAGACAGTCATCATAGCAGTGTCATACGCACTTTAAGTATATATCTGCACATGAAGGTGTACCGGTACTTAATTCCCCTTGAATCTGATTTGATCGAGTAATACAGATTATTTCGAGTTCAAAAGTATCTGTTGATCTCTCAGAGATTGCATGATAATGCGGTCAACCTTGGTCTGCTCGATCAATAGTTATATACACATGTTGATTCACTGCACACTGACAGACTAGGCGTCTGTACATATACATTCATGTATGTGCAGGCTTGCACGTACGTTGTGAAGCCTTTATAAGCCTGCGTCTGTTAATTGCTGCATACCATGGAGCAGCATGCATACATGTATTGTATGGCAATAGACCAGAGGTGTAAATTTCACCCCAATTAAACATTCAGTTTGCTAATCAGGATGACTCATGCAGGTTCTCACGCAAAAGAAATGAAATATACTAGGTTCTTGTACATTTTACAGACCGGTACAATATGTAATGTGCATGTAAACGTAAGATGGAGTCGAGTGAAACTTTTCCTTTTGCTCCTAGTTTTGATCGTGTTGCGTCCTGAAATTTATTTCCCCTTTTTTTGTAGTTCAAGAGAAACTATTCAAACTTGTATGTATATGTAAATTTTACAATCTTTGGTGTTTAGAATTGTAATAAAAATGTTTTAACTTTGCGCCACCCTTAATCCACTAATAAAAATGTTCAGATACTTAATAGTGATCCTGGATATAATGTTGTGCTGTACATTAGACATGTACGACATGTATACCTGTACCTTTTTGATACATATATGATAAGTACAATTGTGCTTGCCGTGGAATATTAATCTGCAGCTACTGTACATGTAAGGGAATGCACATGTAGGTGTGCATGTTGGTCTACATTGATTGTGTTCTGTATCAGAGGACAGAAGGATTTTAGATCTTCACACCAGGAAGGGCTGGGGTCCTCAATAGTATACCGGGCTTTTTGTGGTGGTTTTTGCAGTAATGGAGCTGTGTTAAATTCAAACAGCTGAAGGAGGGAAATTGAAACCTGCCATTAAACATGATCATAAACGTAGTATTGCTTGTTAGTCTTTGTTGTTTCTATAGCCTGATGTTTTCTGATAACCAGTTGTTGGTGGACTTTATTATTTCTTTTATTGATATTTTATGACAGTCATTTGAAGATAGCCTTTATTTTTACTTTAGCCTGATGTTTTCTTACAAGCATTCACATGATATTATTACACTGCAGGTTGTTATGCTCACTGAGTAGGGTTTATTAAGATTCTTAATTGTCCTTCGTTGTCATGACTTAGCTATGAATAGTAGAAGGGGACCAGAAAAGAAATTTTGCGTCATGGTAAATATAGGGTTGAAAACTTTACACCGCATTGCTTTCCTGTTTGCATTTAGCAATATAGGTTAGTCCTCCTTAAAAATGTGTTTTTGCTGGACGTAACTTGACCGACCCTTCAAAAAGGGCTCTTAACTCAGAAGTTTTCATGGATATGTTGATAAAAGTTTTTTAATATATTTTTCTCACTATGTTAATTTCTTTAAAATTTCTATCTTTTTCAAAAGCCAGAATAAAAGAAAAAAAAAATTCCCTACCAACTGACACTATTTTTGCCCGGGATCAGGTTATGCCCAACAAACAGTTTTTTAAGAATGGCCTTACTCTAAAGCTACGCGTACATGTACTAAAATACTGCAGTGTTTTGCACACATATTACTTTGCGGATGATGTTATTACTATGTTAGTACTAATGTCATATCATACATGTAAACGTGCACATCCACAAATGTACATGTACTCGTGGTATTATTTGGACCATTGGCTCATGTGGCAAGTGTTGACCTTGTCCTAGCCATTTGGTCTATGACCACTGTGGTACAGCCTGTGTTCCAGGCTCAAATCCAGGTATTGCTGGTTTGACTGTAGTATTACCTATACATCGATTCATGTACATAGATATGTAGGTCAGGAGATTTGCAGCAGGTAAACCAACCTGTCAGCTGTCAAGGGATGAAGTATATTCAGGGCACTCAGAGTTCATCAAGCCATAAAACACACTGCAGATATAGTGTACACATATACATGAATAAGAAAAATTTTTGTAAATACAACATTGAACCGCTATACATACATTATACTGGAGAATTACTTATATAAGTTATAATACAAATCTGTAAATTGCGATATCTTTAATGATTTCTTAAACTATCATGGACAGAATTGTTAATTAAGGTGAACATCTTTACAGGATAAGCTGAAGATACATGGAGAATTTGCATGTTTTATATTAGCCTGATTCATATTGACTAAAATTAGTCGACCAGTTAAAAAAGGAGCTGCTTCATGTCACTTCTTGACATGGGAATGGATGTACCAGTATACATGGTCTTGGACCTAAAGCTAGTGCTCATAATGACAGATACTTACATGTAACTAAATGTACAGTGTATAAATGTACATCTACTTTATGCCAAGTATACACATGCTACAGTGACATGTACAAGTTCTGATGGCCAATGAAACTGTGTCCAAGTACCAGCTTACCGGCATGACAATATGTGGTGTAACTAACAAACCCCCTGGGATTGCTGTCAGTCTGTAGGATTATCATGTCTGCATATAAATGTAATTGTATTGCACCTATTGCCACACTTTTTGGAGGATACGTATATATGCCTGATGTTACAAGTATACCAAGGGGGCCTCTGTGGCTTAGTTGGTTAACGCGCTAGCGCAGCGCAATGACCTGAAACCTTCCACCAGTGCAGTCGCTGTGAGTTCAAGCCCAGCTCATGCTGGCTTCCTCTCCGGCCATACATGGGAAGGTCTGCCAGCAACCTGCGGTTTCCCCCGGGCTCGGCCCTGTTTCCTCCCACCATAATGCTGGTCTCCGTCGTATAAGTGAAATATTCTTGAGTACGGCGTGAAACACCAATCAAACAAATAAATACCAAGTGAAAATGAGGTGCAGGTTCAAAACGGGGAGTTGGCAGAGAATTTACAGATTCCCCAGTTCTCACTGCTTGTGTCTTTGTGGGGCCTTGATTACAATAAATGGAGGACAAACTCTGTGTTGCCATTTGTGCAGTCCATCATTCATTTTAGACCACTTGTCTTCCACTAAAATGGTGTGCATATTTGTATGTCTGGTGTGGGAGAGTGCACCAGTAACTTGCCATGGGTCAGTAGTTTCTGCTGGGGACTCCAGTTTCCTCCACACATGAAGCTGACCTCCATCACATCAGCGAGGAAAGTTCTTGGGTATGGTATTAAATAGCGATCAAAAAAGATTAAAAAGTTGAACAGAACAAACTATTTATGAACACTTTCTATTTTCTTTAAAATTAGTAGATGGCTTCCTTTTCCAATTTCGGTCTTTAATACAAAGTTTTTCATGAATAAATGTGGATGGGTTGATTATTCAGCTTAATTATACATGTACGGAACTATCTGAAGTGTTAAGCCCTGTCAATATGTGGGATGTTGTTGTTGTTTCAGAGATGACATGCTGCCAAGAAAGCATGTGGCGGGGTTGGAGAAGAAACGCGACGCTCACATAGAGGCACTATTCAACCAGTTCATCAATGCGGGAACCTGTAAGAGCATCCTCCTCACCTTCCACCAGCTGTGCGATTCCCTGGGCCTCAAGAATGTGGACCACCGTCAGTTCTACCCCCGCCTTAAGTCCTGTGTCACATCATGGAAGGCTCAGTCGATATGGGTCAAACTGGACAAGAGAGCCTCTCATAAAGACTATAGAAGAGGAGAGGCATGCAAAAATACTAGGGTAAGAGCACGTGTGAAAAAATTGCATTGGTTGCTGGTTTTACCAGCATTTGAAAGTTTATAAAAAGTAGGCTTCAGATTAAATGATATCAGTGGTGAAACAGAGCATTTCAGATTTTCACCCAAATAAATTCAAATGCAGCAAGAGTACCAAAACTTCCAAGTTCTTCAAAGTGTATACCTTACATTAACTTAAAGGGACACGGTTGCCCAAATATTAGGTATTTTAGCGTTGTTACAGATTGACATCAGTATTAGGTATTTTTCTCAAGAATTAAAAGTTACAAGCTTTTCGTTAATCCCACCCACCAGCATTGTATGTTTAGTGAATGTTTAAAAATAACAAAACAATGAAAATTGAAAAGTCTGCCAGAATATTTAAATGAGGGGCTGTCAATTCATTGGAACTGAAGCATGCGCACAGTGATGTGTACACAGCATACGTTAACAAATGTGGCTGATGACATGCATAAGAGAAGGACTTACGCTCGTAACAGGATCAACCGAAGAGAGGGGAAAAGAGAACTCAGTAGGTTGACAAGCAAGCCTAGAGTTGTAAATGGTGGTCAGTTGTCGCAAAATTACACTGTTTGATAGGTGGGTGCAAATGTTGTTGTGCTGGTGTTGTAACGTTGAACATGCCCTGCCCTCTTTATGTTCAACTCGAATAATGACAGAATTTGTCTGGGCTCGTATAAGCTACACACATATGTAATCAGTATTTTTTATTTCAGTGTGACTCATCAGAATTTGTTTTCAAAATCCATATTTTGGGTGACCTTGTCTCTATGAAACTATAACTTAAATTGTAGAAACAGCCCCAGGTGTTTATATTTTTATTGAATTCAGAACCTCAGTCATTTTCAGAAAAACTACATTGTATATATAAATGTTGTAAACACCAAAGTTGAAATATCCCCCAAAGTGTTATGCCTACAAAACCAAACTCTAAAATGACACATGTACAATGTTACATATAGATTAGGGATGGGTTACACAGAACTCGCAGTAATCTTTTTCTTCTGTGGCCTTCAAGTGCTTATGTACTTTTCCTGGTGTTTTATGAACACACATACACCAAGAATGAGAACAAAAAGTTAGATAGCTTTGGGTCGTTTTGTTACAGGCGAGACAGAGGTTTACGAGCTCCTCCCTCAGAGGGTGAACACTGAGTTACAAATATCTCAGTATGTTTATGTGAGAGATTCCACAAAGGTCACTGAACTTCCTGTAGCTAGTTCTGTGATCAACAGGAAGCTTGCACTAGCCATGATTGTATGCTGATTTACAGGAATGAGAATTTGGTCAGTGTGAGATTTTTGTTGGCAAAGTGTAACGTTGGCTCTAAAGATTGCAGTGGCACATTAACTGACATGCAAGATAGCATCCAGTTTTACATGTTTCATATTCACTTTTTGATTTGAGTCAATTAAACAACATAATGTTAAAAACTTTTCCATATATTACTACATTATTGGTAGACATTTACAACAGTATCTGACTATCAGTTGAAGAAGTCTTAACATTATCAGTTGTTTTACAACCCTGTCGGTTGTTGGAACATTGTTAGCCAAAGACATTAGTACAGTGTCTTTTGGTAAGTGTGGTATGGATACTTACTACATTATCAGTAGCAACAAGTCATATTGACCCTGTAAATAAACCATGATTCTACATCTGTGTTCAGGTTTCTCTATTTTCATGTACTTGCATTGTGAAAGGAAATCTGCCAAATATATTTATACAGAATGAGTAATACGCTCTCAGCTAGGAGGTTATTTCTTAATTGTAGTGAGTAAGATTTTAACATGCTGGACGAATGATGTTTTACCTGGTGGCCACTTGATTCTAAATGAATTACAGTGCCATGGTGTGCCTTGAAAGTAAATATCACTTCTAATCTTTATGAAATGGCTGGAATTTTGTAAGTTGTTTAGATGTATTGTAAATATCGTTTGGAAACTGACACACAGATTCTCTTATTATGAGCTCATGCGGTCGCTGTGGGTTCAAGTCCAGCCCATGCTGACTTCCTCTCCGGCCGTATGTGGGAAGGTCTTCCAGCAACTTGCGGATGGTCGTGGGTTTCCGCCGGGCTCTGCCCTGTTTCCTCCCACCACAATGATGGCCGCCGACGTATAAGTGAAGTATTCTTGAGTACGGTGTAAAACACTAATCAAAAAAATAAATAAATAAATAAATATTATTAGTTCAAAGCCAACCAGCCCCACTTTTGTTTTCTGTGATGTCACATGTTGTGTATTGTGCAGGTACTTGTGATAGGAGCAGGACCATGTGGGTTACGGGTGGCTATAGAGGCCGCCCTCCTTGGGGCCAAGGTGGTCATTGTGGAGAAACGCGACCGCTTCTCCCGCAACAACGTCCTTCACCTCTGGCCTTACCTCATCACTGATCTCAAAAACCTCGGCGCCAAGAAGTTCTTTGGCAAATTCTGTGCTGGAGCCATTGATCACATCAGTAAGTTTAAGAACTCAAATCGAGTTCGTGTAAATCTTTTGTAGTCTTATTTTCAAATGTTAAAAGGCATTTTAGAGAATGGCTATGGTACTCTATTTTAAGCTTGCCTGAACAAAGTACAGGCGTAGCTTATGTTGTACCCTGAGCGTCGGGGTTGGCGCCTAATAACAGGGAAAGCAATGTTAAACAAAATGTTAGGGGTGGTTTATTATATAATGCTGCATGTATTGATCTCCTAGTTTACACACATGTAGAGCTCAATAACATGAGGGGGATGTTTCGTCATTGACTCTGTATGTGCATATTAAATACTGTAAATTACCGTATTCGTGACTTAGTGTACTGCATATTAGAATGTATCCCCTGCAGGCGAGGTCTCTGGTAGCCTTTGCTACCACATCTAAGTATATTGTCATAACAAATTCAGAGATCAACATGTAAAAATTAAAATTTAATGTAAATGACTTCTTTGAATAAAGAGGCTGTCTTAGTAGCAAGAATGGTTTAACATGATCTGTTCATCATTGTAGATAGCTTCCATACAGTGTACATGTACCAGTCATGTGGCCAGTGTATGTGTATGCGTTCTTGACTGCAATTGTTGGTTTGTCATGCTTATAAACACAACCTGAATTGATTTATAAATAAACACACTTGTATACATGGGTATTCCCCCTGTTGCATGTCTGCGTCAAACTGTTATTATACTGTGCCTGTTTATTTTACCAGCATTCTGAGGAAATAATGCCATCTGTATTTTATGATTTTTTACCCCAAGGCTAAATTGGTTTTGGAGTTGTGACAATTGACAACCTTATTTATTTTGTGTGAAAAGGTTATTGTGTTTAAAAATTGCACAGTACTATTACTGGTTTTTAGAACTTTCAATGGTATGTCTGTACAAGTCATATAAATTTTGTTAACCACATTACCAAAGCATTACCGAAGCAGGCCTTACTGTAATAATGTTTATCATAATGTTTATTTATCACTGTTTAGCATATCTGTGTAGTTCATTGTTTGTTTCATGGTAAGTTACTGTTGTAGAAGTCCCTCTTGTTCATATCTCCTTTCTTTTTCTGTTCTTTCCCAGGTATACGTCAGCTACAGTGTATATTAATGAAAGTTGCTCTGTTGGTTGGGGTAGAAATCCATGTAAATGTCTCATTTGAGGGCCTCATTGAACCTCCGGAGGTTGAAGAAAACAGTAAAGATGGTAAGCATCCCTATTCTGGCTGGCCTGGTTTGTTCCTACCCAGGACACTTCAGAATAAGCTGATTGCACACACGCATATATGCATATATACTGTGTTTATATATTTTGCACATTTGAATTTGAAATAGTCATTCGTGTGAGTTTTTATTTATTTATTTGATTGGTGTTTTATGCCGTACTCGAGAATATTTCACTTGTACGATGACAGCCAGCATTATGGTGGGAGCAAACCAGGCAGAGCCCGGTGGAAACCCACGACCATCCGCAGGTTGCTGACAGACCTTCCCACGTACGGCCATAGAGGATGCCAGCATGAGCTCACAATGACCACCTTGGTGGGAGGCATCGGGTCATTGCGCTGCGCTAGTGGGCTAACCGACTGAGCCACGGAGGCCCCGACCTGGTAAATGCAAATTAAAATTGACTGGCAAATAATGTCTCATTGACAGCTTCCTTCAGAAGTGATTTACAGAGAGGATTTTCTGCATTTCTTTCTTAAACCTGAAGGGAAAACACAGAAACTCTGTTATTTATTTATTGTAATAAATAATTTAGATTCTGTGCTTGAGTTGGAACAGTTTGAGATCTGACAAATTTACAGTTTGCACAAATTTGTGAGCTTCATTGAAAAGATTTGTACAGGTTTAGTTTTCAGATTTTAAAAATTCTTGTTGATTTGTTTGGGGCGATTTCATTTCAAGTCCCTCTTCCTACTATTTGTGTTGACTGCAGTTAGCTGTTCTATTTACATACATCCAAGCTTATCTGAGTCTGTAACTCATACGTTATATTATATCGTATGGAACATACATGTATATGTTCTGTAAGCTGTTTTTTGTAGTACATGGTCATATGTAGTGAAGAATTTAGCCCTCTGTTTTCTGCCATTGTCTTGAATGGGTAATCTTGTGTACAAATATATCATAGTGCTTCTGATGAATTGTTAAAGCTCTTTTGAGGCTCCGCTCCAGAAGACAGCGACTCGGTGAGTTGTAGGGCACGCTCTGTGGTACTGTGCTACATTGTTACGTACTGGATGAACACAGGCTGGTGTAGATGTAGTATTTCATTCTGTTAGGCAGCGGTAATAGACATGTCAGTATAAACCAGAACTGAAGGTGAAACTATAACATAAGTGTTTTTTTGCACCTACGTAATGGTGATGTTGGGGGAGCACTTTGGGGATCGGTGATTTGGGTGCACCTTTAGACTCGATTTTCAGATTTGAGCTTGCACAACACAAAAACCGTAACACTTGTAGTCTTTGTGAAAGTAACAGATCATGAGGGTCTGTGTCACTGTCCTTTAGGTGATCTATTGATTATATTGATTCAGACGCTATTCCTCCAAAGAGCAGTTATTTACTGTAGACAATCCAGTTTCCATCATCCATAATTCTTACAGGCATCATGCAGTGTATATATACATGTGTAGATACTGTAGATAGATAAGAACATGTAGTACAGTTCATGGTCAGTACGTAGAAATATTTACATGTTCATTGATATGTCTTCTGCGTGTGAACATTTCACCAATGGTATCCTTGGTTTGGCTCCAGATAAGTTACCATAATTGTCTCCAAGCGAGCAAATGGCAAATACAAAATTTACGAAGTTTTGGTTTCCGCTCAGAAGTATTCAGCTATGGTTGTTTTTTTTGGGGGGGGGCTCACTTAACATGTGTAGTATGTGTACAAGGCATGAAAAGTTTTTGTTGTATTTGCGTATCCTTCTTATACTAGAAAGTTTAATGCGGCGCTTAGTAATTACTTGTGCTGATATCTCATTTATGGTTTCTAACATCAGGTTTAGAAAGTTTGCTTTCTTATATAAGTTTTTATATAATTTTTATGTGAAATTTGAGTGTATGTTATTTTAAGCCATCAAGTTAACCTTCATTGTTTTGTTATGTGTTATTTTTTGATTTAGATGTATATGTGCATACAGCTGTACATTGAATGTGTCCAAATGTAATGTGTGTCTTCTAATCATTCATTAACAAATGTTGTAAACCATATGTTAGATGTAGTATAAATCATTTCCAAGTTAGTGACTAACATTTACTTTACACAGAAATTCTGAATTTAATTTACATGTCCATATAGTTATTCTCAAATTAATCAGTTTCTGCTCTCTTTGTTTAAGCATTTGATTATGTGATGAAATAATAATTGCATTGGTTTGAAGGATGCATTTTTTAACACACTGACTTCCCTGTGTGTTTATATGCTATGATACACCAAAATTTAAATGAATATGCAGATTAATAATTAGCATTTTAATATACACCCAGTGTCATGACTATACAAAGACAACTTTAGCTGCAATTTACATACTGGTTAAACGTCCAGTTGCATTATCCAGTTTGTTCAGGTCAAGCTTGTTAGAGATATGGGTAGAAATAAGGAAATGACCTAACATTTCGTCCAAAAATGTACATCTTTAGAGGCAAATAAATGTGATAAAAAATATTTCTGGTGATGAAACTTCCATTTTTCCCATAGGTATCATCCAACGTTCCAAACAAACCTCAAAACAACTCCCTAAAGTCAGTAGAGCTCTCAGAATCAGGAAAAATAAGCAACTTAGTCTTGAACGAAATTTTAGGTCATTTAGGATAGTTAGATACTATATGGGAACATATGTTGTTATTCTATTGAAAGTTGTTCTTACTAAGTGTAGATTAAGGTTTGAAGGATTTTATTTTGCCTGTCTGTACACATCTGTGTACATGTAGTGTTGGTTATAATGTGCTGAAGAGATTAGGAACTGTCCATTTTAAAACTGGAAAAGTGTGTTGTAAACCAAAATGTTGAATCAGCACTTGTTTATTCAGCATATGCATACTTGTTTATTTTTGATATTGTTACTGCTCCAAGTCGCAAGTGAAGAAATCCAGATGCTAAAGTTTGAGGAAAACATATTAAAAAATCGATCTGCTGAATTCCCCTATTTTTTGCTGATAGGGTTGGGTTACACCCAATCTAGAATGGCCCAGCTAAAGTCTAAGACATGGAACGTAAGATAATACAGGAGTGGCCCGCTCTTTATCTCATAACTTTATTTGAACTTGTACACATATTTGTATTGTAGGTACTGGCTGGAGAGCCAAGATATTACCGGAGAACAGCCCTGTGTCAGAGTTTGAGTTTGATGTACTGATAGGAGCAGATGGCAAAAGAAATACACTTCATGGTGAGAACTTAAAGAGCACAGTCACAGCTGACAACCATTTTGGTGATAGCAAAATGATGAGATGGTTGAAACAAAAGTAAAAACTATGATTGAAGAATAAAGATGACAATTTTGAAAAGTTATCAAGGAAATAGATTGAAAGATTTTTTTATTTGCAAATGTCTGATTCATCTTTTGGATGCAAATCAGAGAACCAAAATTGTTTTCTTTAAAGAAAAAAAATTTTCTTGGCCATTTCATTAAGGTTTTAAGAGGAAAGAATTCCGAGGGAAGCTCGCCATAGCAATCACAGCCAACTTTATCAATGGGAACACTCAGGCTGAGGCCAGAGTTGAGGAGATCAGTGGGGTGGCCTTCATCTTCAATCAGAAGTTCTTCCTCGATCTGAAAGAACAGACCGGGATAGACCTGGAGAATATTGTGTACTACAAAGATGAAACACATTATTTTGTGATGACAGCGAAGAAAATGAGCTTGCTGGAGAAAGGGGTATTGCTCAATGTAAGTTGCATTTGGTTTGGTGTGTTTTTTGGGGGGGTGGGGTGTGGGTGGGGTGGGAGGCATGTTTCCCCTTTGGCCTTGAAGTTATTATGGAATTCCACATACTGCACATTTTCTCAGTTCCTTGATGTTTCAAGACTCTAAACCTGAGTATTTCATATGATACCACTACTCTTAAATGGCTGCTGGTTCCAAACTACAGCAGTTCTTTACCACTATTTCAGTTTTTTTCTACCTATTATAGAAGTTAATCTACATTGGTTGGATTGGCCTATTTCAGGGCTTCACAAAAAGTATAATTTTAATTTTAGTTTTGCAGTCTACACAGAAAAATGCCCTCAAAATGTGCCTGAATAAACATCTTTCAAAACATGCAGAAAGGTTGGAGAATTAAAGTGTTGTACTTTTTGCTAGGTCACTTATACTCTGCATATAGGGATTATTAATGCAGAGGTTACTGATTGTCTGTTGAGCATCTACTGAATTATTTCTTCAGGATTACAATGACACTGTCCAGCTGCTGTCCAAGGAGAATGTTGATCAGGATGCCTTGCTGGCCTACGCTCGCGAAGCTGCGGAATTCTCCACCAATCACATGCTGCCAAACCCCGAGTATGCCATCAATCACTATGGCCAGCCTGACGTCGCCATGTTTGACTTTACCTCCATGTTTGCGTCCCATAATGCCTCTCGCATCATAGAGAGGAATGGCCATACATTGTTGATGGGACTGGTCGGGGACAGTTTACTGGAGGTAGGCAGATCATGAATCACCAATTATTAAACTTGTAACTGTTATCCTGACGTAGCACTGTGTGACCACACCTGGCATATTAAACTTTGATGCAGTTGTTAGATTTAAATTTCATATTGCTGAGAAGCCCTGCATATAAGTTCAGGCAAGTAAGTTGTGTCATCTTGCATGATAGTCGTACAGTATGTGGTACATATGAAAAAGCTGGCTAGGTGAGTTACCACATTGATTTTGCCATCCACAAACTCTTATTACTATCTCCTTGCCGAGAAATATTGCTTAGTGTATAGTGAAAAGCCACAATGAATTAAATTAATAAATAAAGAAATCACATACAGGGCAGCGAAAAAGAAATAGTTACATGTGTTTATAATCTGTGCACATCAAACATGATTCTTTTTTGCCAAAACATCTTAAAGTTTATTTTTTAAAAATTTTTATTAATGGGAAAAACTAAATATATTTGAGATAAAAATTCTGCATGGATACTTGTGATTGCAGCCATTCTGGCCGACGGGTACCGGGTGTGCCAGGGGGTTTCTGGGAGCGTTTGATGCTGCTTGGATGATCCGCAGCTTCGCGTCAGGGAAAGCCACCCCGTTACAAGTGTTGGCTGAGCGAGAGAGCATATTCCTGCTTCTGTCACAAACTACCCCAGAAAACCTGAACAAAAATTTCCATGAGTACAGCATAGATCCAAACACAAGGTAAGAAAACTTGTGCGTGTGCGCTGTCAGTAGTATGTTTGAAAATATAATTACTTAAACACATAAATGGGGGCCTCCGTGGCTCATTCGGTTAGCGCGCTAGCACAGTGCAATGACCCAAAGCCTCGAACCATTGTGGTCACAGTGAGTTCAAGTCCAGCTCATGCTGGCTTCCTCTCCGGCTGTATGTGCGAAATTTTGCCAGCAACCTGGGAATGGTCATGGGTTTCCCCGAGGCTCTGCCAAGTTTCCTTCCACCGTAATCTGTCTGCCGTCGTATAAGTGAAATATTCTAGAGTACGGCGTAAAACACCAATTAAATCAATAAATAAATAAACCTAGATATTTGTTCACGATAGTTAGGAATTAATTTGTTTTTTCTATTGTTATATATGTACCTTTTTATTAATTTATGTATTTGATTGGTGTTTTACGCCACACTGAAGAATATTTCACTTATATATTCTGCCTTATGGTGGGAGGAAACTGTGCAGAGCCCAGAGGAAACCCACAACCATCTGCAGGTTGCTGGAGGACCTTCCACTTACAACCAGAGTGGAGGGCCCTATACCCCAATTTCTCAACCTTTCCACATATGATAGAGCAACTTTCAGTGCCATATATGCACACTCTTAATTTGAGTTTGGAGACAAAAACTACATTGGTTGGCTTGACCAGTATCAAGGCTTCACAAAAACTAGAATTTTATCAGTCAACACAGAATAATAGCTTCAGAATATGCTTGAATAAACACCTTGCAAACATGGGAAAAAAGATTGAAGAATTACAGTACTTATGTTACATTGAAGAAAATAAGATGATTTTATTGAGTGACATTGCTTTATTGATTTCTGTGATTTTTTTTTTTTTGTTTTTTTTTTGTTTTTTTCAGATATCCTAATTTAAATTCCAAATTCTTCAAGCCAGAGCAGATGCGACGGTTGTATGATTGTGGTGATGCGTCAGCAAAAGATGAGGTGTTTGAGCTGCCAACCAAGAGAGCTAGAAATGGTGAGAAAAAATGCCTCATGAAAACATTGTGATTCCGTTTAACCCAAGTTGGGTTGTACTTAAGTATAAAAGTATCAGCCCAATCTTGGTACCCCCATGTCGTGTGCCTTGCCAGTCTTGGTCATGCTGTTGTTTTGTGTATTTGTCCAATTCAGTGTGTTCAGATGTTCCATCAAAACAGCATAAAATAAGTACTGGTATTGAGGAACATTATTGTGATGTGACTAACATGACAATAATGTTCAAGAGAGCAAAAATCGCAGGGAAGCAGAGTACGTTATGCACATGTACATTATACCTAATAAATTTTTCTGACAAATATTTTGTGAGACCTTGTTTCGTTGTGTGTAATTTGTGGTATCTGGTTGCACACTGCTGCATGGCAGAAACTGACATGTGTTTTAGGCCTGATGTCTGACAGTAAATTTTAACAGGGCATCAGGTATTTCTGCTACAGTGATTTTTACCTGAGATTACTTGGGCTTTTTGTCTTCATCTGATAATGCTGGACTTTTTCAGAAGAGTTTATTGATAGCTACACGCTGTTGCGGTGGTGCCAGAACTTGTTAAACTCTGGGAAATACTACAGTGTGCATGTGACTGACTTCACTGCGTCTTGGAAGAGTGGGCTGGCCCTATGTGCTCTTATACATACCTTCAAACCAGAACTGATGTAAGTGGTTCAAGTAAACTAATAACTTTTGTCTTGTATGTACTGAAATGAGTAACACACATGATGTTATGATAAATAGAGATGCTAGACACTTTTGTATAATACGAAAATATTGTCATATTGTGTTTTGGTAAAGATTGGTGGTGTTTCTATCAATTATAGTTATGGTCCTTGCAAAATGGAACATGCTGTTTTAATTTTATCTTTCCAGCTTAGTAAATTGCAAGTAAAATTTAACTTCAGGGCTCTTTTACAAATATCATAGGCATGGTTAATATCTGCTGCTCTGTTTCCAGTGACTTCAAAAGTCTCTCAGCCGAAAATGTTGCAGCAAACAATCAGTTGGTAAGTTCAGTCTTCTTTTTTGAAATAGTTAATGTACACATGAATGCAAATATTGCAGCTATAACTCTCTTTCAAGAGTTACCTCCCTTCATTTGCAAAACTTCAGGTTAGTGTCTCGAGAAGGTTGATATCCCCTCCTTTGGAATGGTGTTGCCGTAGATTAAGTGTTCTGATGCCTGTATTTCTCATTCAGATGAGATTATGTTTAATATTGTATGTGGTAGGAAAATCGATCTATGTAAAACGTATAACGATATGTAACTGTGTCAGTACTTTATCAATCATGTGAACCAATCTGATCCTCAATAGGCATTTGACGTAGCCCAGAAGGAGCTGGGTGTTCAACCTGTGATGTCAGGGGAAGACATGGCCAACTGTGAAGTCCCTGACAAGCTCACCATGGTCTCCTACCTCTCTCAACTCTATGATGTCCTCAAGAAAGAAACTCTGCCATTACGTAAGTCAGAACGTCACATCTGGAAAATCGATTGCTCTTGATCATCTTAGCAGAACATTCTAGTATTTTGTTGAAAATTAATGTGTGAGCTTTTTGCTTTATGAAACTAAATTTTTAATGACATGATTTTATACCATTATCCTTTAACTTGAACATAAACCACTGTAGTATTATCAGCTCCAAGGCTCCGTAAAACAACCATGTCATTGTACAGAGAGACATCATTGTGCTACGGCAATGTCACTACTTGCAAACCACATCTTGCATTTGGAATACTTTGCCATTGACTAGTATCGCGTTCTCTTGTTCAGCTGACATTCCCAAGCCGGCCATACTGGATGAGGGTACAGCCCTAGGCACAAAATCCCCCACCCGAAAGGTGTCTCTGCTCAATAGGCTCAGTAACAGATTTTCCAAAGCCAAGAAGGTAAAATTAAGCAAGATACATCTTCTTTTTGTCGAAAAAATTTGTTGATCACAGCATGTGGATAAAAGGGTTGTTAAAGTTTAGGCTGTTTTCTGCAGAATTTCACATGGGAGAAGAAACAGTTTTAGATAATTATGTAGGTATTGCTTCAGAAATCAAATTGACAATATACAGTGTAGTGGAAAAACAGGTAGCTTTACAGGAAGAAGTGCACGACAACTTTTTGTCAAGTGTGAAAGTGTTTCATTTCCTTTCAAATGCGTTTTACATGATATTTATGTTGAATAATGAAAGATCTGGAAGTAAAAGATTTTAAAAAGAGTACAGTTTCATTCCTGACATTAAACTGGACAGGGAGTAACATTATGATTTCAACTTTGTGGTGTTTATTTTCTGCAGAGAAAAGACAAAGATGATGTTACAGACAGTCACACACCTACTTTTGGCAGCAAGAGGTATCGTGAAGAGAAGGAGGTAAGGATTGAGGATTGATAATAAGTGTGGAAACTGCTATTGTTCAAAAACATTAACACTCAATTCAAGCATCAGTATGAGTTAAGCTAGTGGACTGTTGCCCTCTGCAGTTGACATCTTGAATCTGGTAATGTATCAGGTAGAGGATGCTGGGTTTCTCTGAACTCTGCTGCATTTCCTTCACACATAAACCAGACTCTTATCATAGAACTGAAATATTCTGGCTGAGTGTGACTTGATACCTCTATGGAACAAATGCATCTTTTTTCTGAAATATTCAAAACAATGTCAACTCATTTAACTAATTCAGTGTTGAATATTCTGAAATGAGGACAAAACTAAAGCCAGGTGAAGTACTATGACACGCACTTTTTTGTGTTTTGCAGAATGATGTGATGCTGACTGGTTATAACAAGGTCCCGATGGAGGAGTTGAGGAACAAGCTGGTGTTGGGGAACAAGCTGGATGACGCCATTAAGCGGCCAGCGAACAAGGACCTTCAGGGAAACGTCAGTGTCAAGCAGATGGGAGAACTGCTTGTCTCCAAATTCCGTGGACATGATCTCAATAATGCTGACTCAGGCAAACGTGTGGTAAATATTTGTATTTCTGGGGTCTCTCTTGCTCAGTCAGCTAAGTGTGATCTAACCTTCACCCAGAAAGTCCAGGCCTAAATCCAGCACTAAAACCAGGTGTGACTGCAACCTCTAGTGAGGAGGTTTGGCAGCTACAAGGGAGACTCTGGTGATTTTGTCAGGCACTTTGATTTCTTCTGTCCATAAACGTGACCACTTTTGTATGATGAGCCCTTCTGGAGCATTCGACTAAACATCAATTTAAATCAACAAGTAAATTATTGGGGTAGCTGGGGATTCGGGCAAAGAGGTTTGTTGAGCGTCAAGTATCAAATGTCAATTGAAGTACATGCATTCTTTAGTATGATATGAAAAAGAAAATATAAAACACCAAAGAAATAAATGGCTAAGAAAGGCCTTCACCATTGATGTCACTGGTGTGTTGCGGTAATGGTTATGGAAAAGTGTCCCAAAATTACTGATGTTTGAAATCTGAACAGGAAAAATTAAAAAAAAAAAAAAAAAAAAAAAAAAAGAGAGAGAGATAGGAAAGAGCAAAATAGATTGAGATGTAAATGAATTAAACCTTCCAGCACACGTAAGGAGCCATAACAACCTGGAAAAGCTAAGAAATTGAAAGTAACATTTTCTAGGCTGCGAAAAGATTGGAAATTTAGGCATTCTGTAGTTAAGCCTGAAAAAGAATTGAAACTTGGAACTGTCCTGCCATGTGCACTGTGGCCTGATACATAAACAGAGTGTAATACAAACCGGAGTCCTTTCATATGTACTGAAATTCTCTTGGAGAAGTCTTCCCAGCATTCTGGTAATTACTTGATGTTCAGCTCTGTATAACTAAGAAGGTCACTTTACATTGCTTTAAGCTTATATTCGCTGTTAACTATTTATTCTAAGCTTTCTGGAAAAGGCTAATTTCGAAAATCGTTAAGAACCCTGCTTCATATTGTCTTGCATGCCCTTACCCTTGTGTTTTGCATGTTTGACTGCTTGTTTCAGAACGGTCGCTCGATGCCGCAGCCTCTGATGGCAGCCCAGCCAGCCAGCGAGTTCTGTGTGTTCTGTAAGAAGCGTGTGTACCTGATGGAGAGGATGAGTGCTGAAGGACTGTTCTTCCACAGGGGCTGTTTGAAGTGTGCCTACTGTGCAGTCTCCCTCAGGCTTGGCAACTACTCCTTTGAGAAGTCACCTGCGGGTGAACGTAAGTAACTTGACATTAGCACACAGTGAAAACTCATAAACATGCATGATATCTGGATGTACTTACCAGTGTTCTGACTCCACCTCTGTTCTGACACCTCTTTCTGACAAAGTGGTTTGACCATGTTTTCCATGTTATTTATTACTGGATAAAGTCTCTTGGAGCATACCACTTTCACTAAAGGGGTGTTTTCAAAAATGTCAGGCACCTATTTTGCAGCCTGGTCTTGTGTTCCAAACTTTTGAGTGCACTGATAACATTTCAAGACTAAATATGTCTTGTGACCTGTGGGCATTAAAGTTTTGTAAGTGTGTTGTAAACCAGTATTTTGTTTTCCATAGTTCATAAGATATGATAATCCTCTCAACCTTAGGTAGAATGCTGTCATGGATTATCTTTATTGTAAACATCAGAATCAATGCACTAGATTACTTTTTCAGAACGTTGCTTTTACATACTAAAATACATGTAATTTAAAACAGTAACAGGCATATGTACAAAGGAATTTTGCTGGAACCTAGTCCTAACTTGTACCAAGGCATGAAAGTCGTACTGGATCGGACTGTTTTCTCTTCCCTAGCTCTCTTCTATTGTTTCCGTCACTTTGGAATGATGATGTCAAGGTCAAGACGAAAGCGTAACTTCGAAGAAGCAGATGATATCAAGGTATTAAAATGATTTTCTCTATGGAAACAAGTGATATCCATATCTTTATGGCAGATGTTAATATCATTTCGCAGGATTATGATTCTCTTAATTGGTTCTGAATAGCAAAAGCACAGGAATCGAGCCATAAAGCAGGCCGTATTAAGGTGTTATTCAATTAATTTAATAAACAAGAGCATTTTGAATACATGTACACTCTCGTTTTTTTTTTTTAAATTCCGTTTTGTGTAGTTATCATTATCCAAACATGTAGATGTTATACACTGTGTCGAGGGGGTTAGCGCTCCAGTGCGGTGTAATGACCCAGTGCCTACCACTAGTGTGGCCACTGTGAGTTCAAGCCCAGCTTATGCAGGCTTCCTTTTTCCGGCTGTATGTGAAAAGGTCTGCCAGCAACCTGCAGATGGCCATGGGTTTCCCCCGAGCTCCCCAGGGTTTCCTACCACCATAATGCAGGCTGCCAGTGTATAAGGGAAATATTCTTAAATAAATAAATAAAATAATAGATTGTACACATATTCATCATTCTCTTTTAGAATAATATTGAAGATACAGACGAAGTTGACGCCAATCCAGGTGTAAAACTATCACCAGCAGAGAAGAAAACACCTCCTCATTTAATCACAGGTAAGAACAGGTGTCATATTTTAGGCACCTCAGAGGCCTGATACCACATTCTCCAACTTTTTGTCTAAAATGCAATTTATCTACTATAATTTATGATTTATGGTGATATATTTAAAGAATTAGATGAACATTAGGGAAATCAGTTTAAGAATTGCTTGTGAAACATAAAGCAGATCAAATATAGGCTGAGTTAAGTCGTATTTGGATGATTTTTTGGGTATTTGGAAGATCTGACAGTATGCTGTATTATGTAAGGTTAATAGTTCTTGCACAAGAAATGCTTCCTTGTTTCCTGGCTTGTTTTTGTCATGATTTAGTTGAAATACTGCCATTGTGGTGTTCAGCACCAAGCATTCATTCCATATTTTATAATGGTTTGTTTGAATGTAGGTCTCACCGTCCCAGAAGAACCATTCCCACAGGCCATGAGAACTCCTGAAAGAGTGGAGTTTGAGAACTCTCTAGAAGGAGAGGAAGAAACAGAAGAGGAGCAGACGGAGCACAATCTCCGCTCCTCTATATCATGTGACCTGTTGCTAGGAGAGGAGGAGGAAGGGGAGGAAGAGTCTGATTCAGAGTGAGTTATGAATAAAATGAGAAATCCACGTAACTAAATACAGTCGTTTGAAATTCATGCGAAAAAGGAGGGTTTAGAGTTGGGCATGAAGACTGCAATAACCAGTGTGACGTACCACAGGCTCACTGTCAGCAC
This sequence comes from Acanthopleura granulata, assembly GCA_016165875.1. Taxonomy (NCBI): domain Eukaryota; kingdom Metazoa; phylum Mollusca; class Polyplacophora; order Chitonida; family Chitonidae; genus Acanthopleura; species Acanthopleura granulata. The sequence continues at coordinate 31,398,894 of JABBOT010000003.1, forward strand.
ATTTGTGGCACACTTTCAGCATTCCACTGCAGATTACACTTCGTGGCCCACTTGCATGAAGCCCTCTCAACGTTACGAGCACATAGCTGCCGTATCTACGGCACTGGTTGCTGTGGTAGTTACATGCTCTTAACACTAAGAACGCTTCGTGCACATGGGCCCAAGTTTTTATTTAGAGAAAGCAGAGAGCCGTCTGCAAACCACTGCCTTCAGGCAAGTACCTAACAAACCTCCTGACATTAAATTGTAGTGCCCGGAGAATATATTTTTTTGTAGCACAAAGTTTTACAAATGCTGTCGTAGTAGTAGTTGTTGTAGTAGTAGTTGTTGTTTCCAGCTGAATGAGCCCTAAGTTGTTGAAATAAGTGAGTAAAGGAAATTTTCTTCTCAAAGTCACATGTAAGTTAAAGTGCTGTGCCCATTTGCAGGAAGCCCTCTTAATACGAGCATGTAACAACCATGGCAACCAGCACTGTATGCATTGCGTTGCCATGGCAGCTACGTGCTCATAACGCTAAGAGGGCTTTGGCCAAGTGGTTCCAGCTGTTCATCTGCCAAGAGATTTTTTTTTTTTTTTTTTCTGCAACCAAGCACGCGTTATCTTTCTGTTTAGATAGGTTTTGTACGTCACTAAATCACGATCAGTTATTAGAACAAGCAGGTAGGGTTGTGTTGAGTACACGGTTGTATGTTCTCTTCTTACCTCACCTTTGCAGCGACGAGTTGACACAAATGGAACTGGCACAAATCCTTAACCAGTGGTATGATACATGTACATGTTCTGTGCCCAGGTTCTGTGTGGTTGATGCGATTGTTTTGTGGTTGTGATACATGTGCACGGTTATTCATACGTTACAGAGTGAAGAATTATAATACATGTGTAAACAGTGAATAAGTTTAGTATCATATGAGTAAAGCTGAAGTCCTTTCTTTACCAGTATCTGTTATATAGTATCAATATGGGTGTAAGTCGATAAAGAGGAAGTAGATCATGTAGTACACCGTATGTTTAGAAGGAGACATCTTTTAAAGGGAATTTACATATTCTTGAGTACATACATTCTTGAAACACCGATCAAATAAATAAATTGAGGGGAATTCAGCTAAGTTTTCTGATCTTAGTTAGTGGTATTAGAATGTGAGCATGTGACAAACTTGCCAGTCAGAATCTACTCACATGACTGATGGAAAATTATTTACTTAATATTCATACTGGTATGCACAGTGTTTGATCTTGGAAGACACAAGGACTTCACCTCTTCGTTTAATAATTTGGAATTAGTAATTTCTTGACACTGAAGAACACTGATCTGCTTTGATTTCACATCATTTTGATCAGCATGCGTAATTTTTTTGGCAGATGTTAAAAAAATTATGCCCAGAAATATAGATTGAAGGATTATAGCACTTGTAATAATTGTCAGAGTGTGGCCTTAGCTTTTGTCGTAGAGTGTGTTAGCTTTTATATTTACATGAAGTTCACTGTATTGTTGTTGGTCACTAGTCAGTCTAGAACTGTTTGACTTTATTAATAGTTTAATGCATGGTTTTCAGTTCAAGATTGTGGCAATTGGTAATGTCTTACTTTAGATTTACTGATCTTGTGTGCCAAATTTTGCCCGTTTGTTTCATCATGATCCAGTTGTGAGTGCCTGTATAATATACATGTAATTGGCAGTCAGTGTTTGTATCATTGCGTATAAAATAAAAAAATTTCAAGGTGAAAATGTAGTAGATAGGTGGAGAGATATTTTTGTCCACGTTGGTGGTGATTAAATGCTAATCTGTTTTTATGTGGTTGAAAGTGATCATTTGGCAATAAACTAAAAAACACATCAAGTGGAATGATTTTACATGTGGAATATGAAACTTTTTGCAGTTTCCAAGCACATTTATTTAAGGATGTGTTATATATACACATGCAGATAACTGGAAGGTCCACCAGCAACTTCCAGATGGTTGTGGGTTTCACCCGGGCTATGTCCCGTTTCCTCAGACTATAACGCTGTTATATAAGTGTAATATTCTTAAGTATGGTGTAAAACACCAATGAAATAAATAAATAGAACAGGGTCAGTTTTATGCTCAGATAATACAGTTGTCAAGGTAGCACAAACAGGTAATTTGTCACATATGGTCTAATGGTTGTCTGTTTGTGTGTGTGTCAGGTCCAGTGGAGAAGAAGACTTGGAAGATGAGGTGATGGCTGATGAGATTTCAGGGGCGAGGGAACTAGCCGCCACCTGGCAGAAACGACATTCCCGTGAGAATTTGCTGGAAATTGATGATGAAGAGCTGTCGTCTGAAGATGAGGATGACACAGATGAAGGTACAGGCTTATTTATTGTGTGGTGCTTTTTATATGTCCATAATCGTGGTAATACGAGTCATATATGCGTATTGTGGCATGTAAATGATTAGATGTTAACACTGTATGTACAGAAATGTTTCATTTAGAATTACAAGAATTGTGTGCTTATTTTCTTTAGTAGTCTACCGTCAGATCAAATGAAAACCAGTCACAGTCAAACTTTTTATTATTTTAAGAGTTGTGCCCCTTTTTTGGATTCTGAAGTACTAGTTTGAGCAGTGACATTTTCACTTGGTGAAGTACAAACATCATTTTGGCTCAAATAACTCTCAGTGAATTGTTTCCAATATGCAAATCCAACACTTCATACAAACTTACTAATTGTAGAAGTTTTACAGCTAAAAATGTCAGTTATCTGTCTGTCTGACCTATCATCTTCCATATTAACATATCTTTCAAAATGCTACCCCTTCTACAGGTTTTGTCCGATTTCAGCGAAATTTGGTTCAAGTATGACTGCATCAAGATACATTTTTCATAGTGTCAGTTTTTAATTTTGATTTTCTATGGTCCTTCTTACTGCCAGTTATCTAAAATATGTTGATATATCTTTCAAAACGCTACTCCTTCTACAGTTTTTGTTTGATTTCACTTAGAATTACTTTGAGTGTAGATATGTATGTAGTACTATCAATTTTCCATTTTGATGATCGGTTGTCCGTCTTTCTTCATCCGGCATATTTTAACGTTTCTTTCAAAAGAAACTGCTGTTACAGTTTATGTTCAATTTCAGTGAAACTTGGTACAGTTAATAATTTTGTCAGTGATAATTTTGTCCCGAACAGTATATTAAACTACGTTAAAACATCAGAGACTCTGGTCATGTGACTTAATGTTGTACAGAACTCTGGTCGTTAATGACTGTTCTTCTTACTTTCAGTGTCAGATTATGATTCTGTGGATGAGGATGATGAAGGCAGCCTGACGGAGACTGAAAGTCGAAACGAGGAGCGTGATCGAGATAGTGAGGAGAATGTTGAACCCGGACTCAGAGAGGCCTCCCCTGTGAACACTCCCACCAGTCCCGCAGCCCTCAAAGCTGCCAGGGAAAGCTTCTTTGTGTCCGCCCCAGAGGTCGTCCGTCTCGACCCCTGGAGCATGTTTGGTATGGGGAAAAAAGACGGGAAAACTCAAGAGGCTGAAACTGAGAAATCCGAAAACGGAGAGGTGAAAGACGAGTCTAAGCTCACGGGAGACAACAATGGCAAGAGTCCAGAGAAACCCAAACGCCGGCGCCACAAGAAAAAGAATTACTCGCAACTGTCTGAGGAAGAGGAGAGTGATAGTCTGAGTGAAGGGAAGCGAGTTGGTCGAGGGAAGGTAGAAGAGAGGGAGGAGGCGGAAGAGGCTAGCGATGAGAATCTTGATAAGTCTGCTGTAAGCAGGGCGATGGAGCAGCTCCTGCAGGACCTGGATCAGGAGAAGGAGTCTCCTACCAGTGATGTGGAGGAGGAGGAGCAGCTGGAGGAGAATGCGCTTCACAATGTCAAGGTCAACGGTGGCCATGACACCAGCTCAACAGACAGAGATTACTTGGCCTCTGGAGAAGATAAGAACTCATCAGAGGAGGTGTTCATGCGTTCTTCACCCAGCAGGAGGAAGGCGGCCTCCAGCCCAGACGCTGATAGCGACACAGAGAGAGCAGTGCTAAACAGTGTAAGGCAGATGTCAGATGACGACACCATAGCTCTGGGTTCAGGCGAAGACACAATGAAAGCGCTAATGGACAGTTTGGAGGCCATGAATAAAGACACTGAGGATGTGGCTGCTGTGCCAGATGCTGCTAATGCTGAGTCACCCGAGAACCTTCGCAACATAGACGACAGGTTTGTGACGACACGCGGCAGGAGGAAAAAGAAGCGCACGCGCAACCGTAAGACCTTGACGCCTCAATCCAGTGTAGCTGTGTCCACCACAAGTGATTCTGGGCCGTCCTCACCCAGTTCGTTGTCGGCGGAATTCGCTTATAACGAGCAGTTCCTTCAGAATGAGGAAGACGGTGAGGATGAAAAGCCAGATGAGGATATGCTTCGAGATTATCAGCTGACACTGAGCCAAGCGCTAGGTGAGAATCATCCCGAAAGTGGACCAGAAAATGGACTTGTTAATAAGCCAACAGACTTTAATAGTACTACCTCAAATGTTGAAAAAGACGAGTACCAAATTGACAGTGTTAATACATTACCAGGTCTTGCAGACTCTGAAAAACATGTACCGAAAGAGAAGCAAAGTCCAACAGGTGATGCCCTGAAACAAGAGGAAACTCCCAAAACAACAGAAACGGAGATCCAAAAAGAGAGAGAAATGCGAAACGACAGACGCTCCCCAGAGAAAAAGAAATCGAAGTCCAATATTGTTAGAAAGTTTCAGAGCAAACAGAAAATCAAAGAAAGTGAAAAAGTGCGAATTGCAAACACGGGTAAAGCCTTGAATGCCAGTATCGATGAGCCCGAAGATTCGGAACCCTTCTTCACACCCGCAGCCGTTAAATCAGCTGGTACGAAGAGTAAAACTAGTGGTAGTAGACCTGTCAGAAAGTTGCCAAACTTAAATAAGATTAAGACTAGTGATAAAAAGACTGATATTCCTGTTCCAATGTACAGTGCTTTTTCGCCCAAAACGCAGCAGAAAAACAAACCTGAGACAAGCAGTGCCCTAAGTGAACAACTTCCCTCTAAAAACACTGTCGGAGGTAAAAAGAAAATTAGTGTTGATAAAAAAAAGCTGGAATCAGATTCAAGTTCTCCTCAGATTCGAGAAGAGGGATCTTTCCCTGCAGAGCTAGGCAGGACAAAGATCCCTTTGGACTCGAGTTTACGTGCTGATGAGCTGGCTGAGGAAGTAAGGAAGAGCATTGGAGACAGCATGGAGGATATCCCATTTGCAGATGATAGCTGCGGCGATGTGTCGCCCTCCGATGACGTTTTCTTCACTCCTCAGACCTCTGTGAGACCCTGTGTTCATCCAGGAAAAGCCCAGCGCATCCACACTGGCCAGGCCAAGCCTGAGGCGCGAAAGAGAATACTCCCTACCCCACGCAACGGCGATACGCCCGGAGTTCTTCCCCCTGAAAAAATCAAGGAGATCCAACAGGCAGAGATTGAAAAGGCGAAAGAAAAAGCAAGGGAGAAGGCCAGGTTAAAGAGCGATGAAGAGCTCGGTTTGAGAAATATGAACAGTTTTGGCGGAGTTCCTCCGCCGGTCAAACGACGAGGGCTAGGGAGGATTTCTGGGTCTGACACTGACAGGAGTGAGTTCTCCAGAGACAGCGATGATACACGAAGCCCGATGTCACCACTCAGCCCTGAGAGCGAATCTGGAGATGGCAGCTCGTCCACTAAAAAGACCAAGAACAAACGCAAATCCAAGGCTCGAGGGTCTGACAGCAAGTCGTCTCAGGATGAACAGAAGAGTGACAGCTCCTCCGCCAGGAAAGACAAAGAGAAACGGAACTCTCTTTTGGCCATGTTGTTACCTTCCAAAACCGTCAACAAGGGGAAAGACATTATCTCGCCTGCAGTCAATGGGGAAGGCAATTCCAAGACCAAAACCCCTAAAACTGCTGAGAAGCATAAGAAAACCCCAAAATCTGGTGCCAAAAAGAAGGACAAGAAACGACGTCATGGATCGAAGGACAACTTGGATCAAGACTTGAGTGAGAACTTGCGAGACCTGAAGATTGGGTCCACAGTGTGGTATGACAAGGACAGGGAAAGCCTGGCTTACCTCAGCTCACAGGCCAACAGGGCGCCCAAAGCAGAAGGTAAGGCTGGTAATCTTTGTTTGGTATTTTACAAAAAGAGTAGGTTCCTTATTATATGCATATGTATTGTAGCATTACAGTGGTTTCAAACAGGAGAAAGTGTACATTTTATTTACATGTATACGTAGGAATCAAGTAGAAATCAGTTATGGCAACAGAATAAAAACTACGATGTGCAAGTGTGTATGTACACAGGACACTAGAATTCAGTTTTTGGATTCCTTTCTACATTTGGAGATACATGCATGCACTAATACTTCTGATGTGTCATTTCTGGAAAGTAGGCAAATACACATTTATTATCACATATAGGTTTTCTGTATGTTCGTGTAGTTCAGTTGCCTGTACATGTGATGATAAGATTAAAAATGACCAAATATGTGTAGGATGATATTAGTATGTCTTTAGGCGAAATATGCAAGCACCTGTGTGTGTGTGTGTGTACCATTGTCCAGATAAATATAGTATACATGCATATATATGAACACACATTTTAATCATTGAAAATTATTAGAATGCATTATATGCATGTGAACGTATCTACATGAATTTGCAGAGTGATCTGCACTCAAAGCTTTTGTTGTGTTCTGTAATCTTTGACATACATAGGTATGATATCGTGACACTTTCAGGAAGTACATTGACCAAATCTATTTGCCTTCTCATTATAAATGTACCTGTGTAACACTACATGTATTGGTGCTTTTAATAATTTATCATACATGTAGATGTTTGAGGGTGAGCAAACATTGATTTTACATGAATGAAGCATCTCTGCGTCCAGTTTGCAAAGTACTCACCGTGCACCTGCTGTTAATAAATATGCAAATTAATATTAATATACATAATTTAAATTATGATGCAGGTGTAAACGACTCCTGTGCAAGCAGTTAAAAATGCATGTACATGGGTCTCAAGTTACATCTACATGCACCAAGCTACAATTGGGCTGCAGCTTTACACATACTGTGAAATTTTGTTTTATTCAGGCTTCATTAGGTTGTCTGTGCCCATACACCTGACAGATGTACAGGTGCAAGTATTCTTGAACCTATGGCATTAAAACCTAAATCAAATAAATAAAGTGTTTATGCCCTTGTTAAGGTGGAGCAGTTTTGGAGGAGTGGGGTATAAATTCATTCCCCCAAAGAATACATGTAAATGTAAATTATGAAGAAACCTATACCTAGGAAATTTTACAAATCTTATTGAATTCTGATTCAGTAGCTTTTATGCCTGATTGAATTTTGTATTCGTTCGTTGGTATCTTTTTCATATGTTATTTTCAAATGGTAACTTGACAGTAATACTCTAATTCTCTATACGTCTTCACATAAAAAAATTATTTGTGAAATTTGGTGCAGTAGTATAAAGTTTAAAGGATGTCCTAAATAAAAGCACAACTTTTTCTTGACATCATACGTGTATCATACTTAAGCATGTGAGGCACAATGTGCTTCAAGCATTTTAATTATTGTTATGTCACATTTTTGAATAAAGAAACCGAGGAAACCACACCTGTATATCCACTTTTAAGAAGAAAGTTTCTTTTGTAAAGCAGTTAGTTCACTAGGTGTAAAGAGTTCCCAAGGCTATTTGTTATGTACTAGGTCACGTTCTGGGTCAATTTTGTTGTTGTTCTTCTTAGATGACCCACTTGTAAGTAATCATCTTCAACCTCATGTGCTCACAATTACATGTACATTTATTCCGGTTAAAAAATATGCCTCACTGAATGTGCCTCTGTTTTAGTTGTACATGTAATTACAGTGAATACTTTCGCCTGAATGAACTATTAATACCACATGTATTTATATATACGTTGTGCTTGTATGTATATATAAGTATTGTAATTATTGTTATAACCAGCTGCAGAACAGAGACATGTTCGTAACCAGTCCCTGTCACTTGTTTGGCAAGAGATGCACTGGGATGGTTAGAGCGAGTTGACATTCTCTGTGCACTTCCCAGTTTTATCTCTGCCCGGTGAGCGTTCAGAGGCATGTTCTGCTTTGCCCAAGTTTTGATTTGGAAGCAGCAGGTTTTCAGGTTCCTGAAAGCCTGGAGTTGTCACCTGCTGAATATAATCACCTGTGCTCAGGTAGGTGAGATCGTTGAATAGTTAATTAACTGGTTGTTTTCTGGTGTTTCAGCTGAGGATATGTATGATTCTGACGAGAGCTTTATGTCCACGGAGACTCTGAGGTCCATCTCTAGGAGGGTTAGTGGCATTATTATTAATTGTATAATAATCTCTGCACATTGGGTCGAGAGATCTGGGATCAGTCGACCAAGCATTGAGAGCCTAGAGCAAGGAAACCGGATTGGTCGGCCCGGTGGCAGTGTAATGTGACCGGGCAGGCTGTTGCGTCTGTTGTCTCCAGCATGATGTACCAGGCATCACATAACCGAAAAATTGTTGAGTTTGAAGTAAAACACAAGCATACATAGAAGTACATACTAAAATGAAATACCTGTACCAGCTTTTCGTGGCACATGTGTTTGTTTTAGTAGTACATTCATGTGGACACATTTGAAGACTATTTGGACAGGCTTTGGCCTTTGTGTAATTATATTGAACGCATGAGTATACTTCTAATTCAAGAAGTGTGGCAGAAAATCAATTTTTCACTGACCTTATTTGATTTTGGCATTGCCCTGAAATTTAGTGTGTAGTATCTGAAGTAAATCAGGTGAAAACAGCATGATCGGTTGTTTGTCTTTGCAGTGACATTTTATAAGCAAACTGGTAACCCTAGTACTCCTTGTGTGATGAGTCCGTTCAGCTTTGACCCTGATTGCCATTGCAGGGGAAAGGCATTCCGTTTGATTATCTTGCCTCGTCATTAGTACAATGTACACATATGAAAAGTGATAGCATTTTTACTTGAACTTATCAAAATTGCAGAATCGTCCCCTGACCGGGGATGATGAAATGAGTGAAAAGCTAACGAGGAAGGTGCAACACGCTGCACGGCGCCAGCAGAAGCAGCGAGAGCAGAAACGACTACGCATGGCACAGGAGATCCAGCGGCGTCTGGAGGAAGTGGACGTCAAACAGCGCGAGTTGGAAGAAAGGGGGGTTAAAGTGGAACAGTCCATACGTAATGAAGGAGCTGGTGAGTTTGAAGAGAAGGGGCGTTAAAATGGTACAGCCCACATGTAATGAATAGGCAGATGACTGGAAGAGAGGAGAGTGAAATGGGACAGTCCATACGTAATGATGTGGCAGGTTGTATGAAAGAGGAGTGGGGGTGGGATGAAAGAGTGGCAGCCTACAAACACTCTGTCCAGTGCTGGGATTAAACTCGCAACACAATCCCTGGAGCCTTGGAGTCCTGCATCCAGCTACATGCACATCTTTCTCCCTCACAGATGGCATCGAGACGTTTATTTGGTCCTGTACAGAAAAGTGGTTAGATGATCAACAACAGCAAAACATATCTGTAAATGTGCAATGCAGTATTCTGTTGTAATAAAGATGACCGCATTACAAGCCTCACAATCATGCATTGTGTAAAGCCACATTAAGCCGTATATAGAAAACGTTTTGCAATTGTTTGTGTACATTGGTTGCATGTGTATATTGTGGCTGTTTCTGACGTGATATTTGACCCACCCTGTACGTGTGTATATTGTGGCTGTTTCTGACGTGATATTTGACCCACCCTGTATGTGTGTATTTGTAGAAGCTGCACCTTCACCGGAAGCCAGCGAGCTCCTGGAGGAGTGGTTAAATCTAGTCCACGAGAAAAACGCCCTGGTCAGATACGAGTCAGAACTCATGGTCCAGTACGTCCATTTTTACATTGCGTGTGTTGTTAGGAACTTGTATTCCTAGGAATTTGAACACTTAGCTCCTCTTTTTTTTAAGTGGCAAAATAAAAAAAGAAAGTCCCTTTTTTTTTTGACTGCCAAGCTACATTTTAGTTCCTTGAGGTAAAATTTGACGTCCGAATAACATGGCAGTCTTTCTCTGAAGTCCAGAAAAGGTAAAAAGGAAAAAATATTGAGAAAGGATGTATAGTTTGCTCTGTTTTCCTCAGATCGTAAGGTTCCGAATTCTGAGTCTTCCCCAGACAGTAGCAGGGTATTCTGAAATATGAATTGTAAGACAATGGTGTTTTATCTGTTTTCAGGGCTAAAGAACTGGAATTAGAGGACCGTCAGAGTCGATTAGAACAACAGCTGAGGGAGAAGATGGGGCACTCCGGTAAGTGGTCAAAATGTGATAGATTTTGGATATCAGACACAATCCACCACAATGACATTTGTCTCCGTTATCACACCCTGCCACATTTGCCACTGGAATCCCTTTGCATATTTTCTTAATAGGTTTTGGCTCAGTTCTGTGACGTGGCCAGGTTTACTAAGTACATGTATGTGAACCAGTCATTCTGCTTCTGGCGCTAGTTCCTAGAGGTCATGATATCTAACCCAGCAGTGTTGTGTGAGAATCAACATGTTGGGTTTATTTGAGAAGTATCAGCATGGTCCATAATTACACGGTTTCAACTGAACTTTAGTATTTTTCAAGCAACACATTTTGCTTGATTCAGACGTCTGACCTTACTGGGTCACGTAAGAGGTTTTTGTGAAGTTTGGTTAACTTCTTATCAGAAAAAATTTAATATTGGCATTGAAAGTATCATTTTAGCACCTTTCAAAACAGTAATCCAACACTTTACCATTCACTTGTAATATGGTTGAGTGTGACTATCTATATGCAGACAAGGACAAGACCAATGAAGACATAGCTGCGGAGCAGGCCATCTTGAATGAGCTGCTAGAGGTGGTGGAGGAAAGAGATAACCTGGTGGCCATGCTAGAGGAAGAAAGACTCAGGTATGTACAGGAGAATTCTGCATGTAGAAGTAGAAACATGCACATGCCCTTCTACAGTAACCTGTGAAGCTAGACAGGAAATGCCATTTCAGGGGAGCTAACTCTATTAGGAAAATTGTATAGTATAAGCCTGGGGGCTTTGGTTATCGAGGGGCTTCGTGCCCCAGCAATGACCAAGATGCCTTTTGCCAAGGGGTCGCTTTGAGTTCAAGTCCAGCTCATGCTGGCTTCCTCTCTGGCCATACGTGGGAAGGTCCAATGGTCGTGGGTTTCCCCAGGGCTCTGCCCAGTTTCCTCCCACAATAACCCACCCATCCGTCAGATAAGTGACATATTCTCGAGTATGGCGTAAAACACCAGCCAAATAAATAAATAAATTTAGAAAGCATTCATATACAGGTGACTACTTTTATGTGCCAATCTGTGTCAGGGCCAAGGTTTTCAACATAGTTTGTGCCTATAATGTTTTATGTAGAGAAACCTGTTAATGAACCAAAAATTTAAAAATACTTTTATAGGTTTTATAGGTTTGTATATGTATCTCGTATTTGACAAAAAGCATATTTCACTCTACTTTTCTTTCAGGCAACAAGAAGAGGACAAGGATTTGGAATCGATCATGTTACAGAAGGGCTTTATGCTCTCACCACTCGGTCACACAGAGAAGCTGAAAACGAAGGACTATTCCTCCGAGTCGGATACGCCGTTTGTCTGATTTCACATGCAGTCAAGTGATGTATGGTACGCGATTTCACAATCCATCACTGCACAGTTCTTCCACTTACTTCAGCTTTTCTGTGTGTGCTAACAAATCCTCCAAATCAGGCTTTTGTGTGAGGTGATGAGAATTTTGAATTGTCATTTGATGATCTGGTGTATGGATGAAGAAAACCCTTGGAACATGTGTGCTTGGGCAGACCGGTAGCCTGACTGAACGTTGCCTCTTTCAGACTCAGCTTTGCTCTTTTGCGGCCAAGATGTTTAAGTGCGAAAAAGGTTGCTTGGGAGACACGGAAATTAAGGAAGAAGGCTGGTCTCCAACTGATGTACAAGTCCTGAGTGAATTTCAGGAAGCGAATAAGATTAGTCTAAGATACATTTTATTCGGTATAGAAGAGAGACATGTTACTGAGTTTTTGAGACATTGTAGAAGGCGCATAAGACATGAATGTGAGACAATGTAGCTGATGTGAGAAACTGGGCTCCGAGTCGTATCAAATGAGACAATACAGCCATTACATACAATACAGGCCTCTTAGACATTGCAGCTATTGTATGAGAAAGGCTGTGAAATGATGCAGCTCATGTTGAAAACTTATCTGAGGCACTGTAGCAAACGAGACAGGATGGTACAGGTGTCTGATACAGTGTAGCTTATGTGTAGTAAGGGTCTGTGAGACAATGAAGTCAGTGTATTTGACTCAACTTATGAGGCAGTCAACACTCAACTAATATCAATATGTTAAGAGGCTGACTTCGCATCAATTTAACAATTTTCTGGGACAACTACCAGAAATGCTCTGATGAATTAGTGGATCATGCTCTTAGATTGATGACAGTATACAGAAGGAATATAAAAATATGTACAATACATTTCCCCAGACATTTTCACAGACATAGATGTCAGCTTTAGGAAGCATCCTCTCAAAAGATGTAGCTACAACAATGAAAAAAAGCCCAAATCCTGTTTCCTTAAGAAATACCCTGTCGCAAGTTGCATAAATTTACTTTCTCACTACTGCTGCTCCACCAAGCTGTGTTTTGTTCATCTGAAAAATTGCAATAAGTCAACTGCAGCAAGTAAACATAACTGTGGCTTGTCATTCATGCATTCATGCATGAAGGCCATGATGGAATGTATGACGTGGTTGTCTGCCCTTTGACTAAGATATTCTCATGATTAATGCAATTCATTACACTTGTAGATACATGTGCATTATAATCCATTCTTTGACATCAGAACCAAACTTGTCAGTAATACTCAATGGTCCAGCATGTTGAACCAGGGGAAGTTGTCTGTAAGTAGATACTACTGTGGCTCTGTGAATTTGCCTGCACATGGTTTATATCCATGGTATGTTATGTTATTTAATTTTGTTTTTTATTCTTTCAAAGTCTGATCCTGATGGAAGCTGTACACTCACTGATGATAGACTTATTTGGGATATGTACAAGGGATATTAGAAATTTGGAGCCACACATAAATTGCCTGTAATTTAGCTGTATGATAAATCTGTACTCGTTGTAAATATGGATGTACCATTATAAACACTGCCAGGCTTTTAACGCGAATGAATGAATGTACGCATGCCATCAGATCACAAGGTTTGCGATTGGGTTTCTTTAGGCCACCTGAAGGGCGCACGATATTTATTCCAAAGTGGCCAGTTTCATTTTTACAGAATTATAGTTTGATAAGATAAATTGGAAGTGGATGTCATTAGGAATAACCACATGGGCTGTTCGTGACAATGTTTGCTCACTGGTGTAGTCTCGTCTTCTGAAATTGGCTACTTACTGAGGGTTTCAAACTTGTAAGCCTGCTCGATGATTCTGCATTTATGAAAAGATTAACTGAAAAGATTTGGAAGCTTATAGGCAATAGATGTTTTGGGCTGTGGTGTAGCTGAGTTAATTTCAAAGCCTAGCTAGACTATCATGTGAAACAGAGAATAGTCCAGTTTTTCAAAGCTGTAAATTTAACTACTATGGTATTTACTACCGTGACAGTTTCAGATTAATTCCATGTAGCGTTGAATAAATTTTGATGTTTTTTACACCTGGTCTGGTACCTGGCTGTGCTGTAAGCAGTTGGAAAATGTAATACCTTAGTCATAATGGTTGAACTGTCCTCTGTAGCGGTTAGGTGAATCAACCATAAACTACATCTTACAGGAGAAACTTCAGTTGTTTCTTGAGACAAAGTACGAAGTAGGAAAGACTACAGATATTTGTCCATTAAACTGCTTCTTAGCAGAAACAACAACTTTACAGCTGTGTGGGCTGACATTTCTGTACTCTCTATAACTTTCTCAGGCTGTTGCTAAGCTGTGTGATACAGGTGATTTTCATGATTTTCATAAATTAAGGCGCCATGGAGATTTAAGTAAGGTTTTTTTTCCTGTACAGCGTGTGTATGCGTGAACGCAGGCCTTTACATTGTGTCCTTGAGACTGATGATGGTTAATTGTAATATAACGAGATTGTAGTCCCTGTACTATAAGGTACGCATGCCTGTATTATTTGTGCTATGGTAACCTCTCTATTTTATCAATATGTACATTCTTTCTTTATATTATTTTTTTCTCACTCGAAAGTGATCTGTGATCGATGAGGCAAGTGTTTGTACTTTTTTTTTTAACATATATGATGTTGGCGCCAGTTATATTGCTGAAAAACTGAAACATAAATTGGTACATGTACTTGAAAAAAGAAACTAACAAAAACAAAACATGATTATTAAGCTTAAATACTGTTAACTTAAGTGTGTTTGTGTGTGGTTATTACTGGAGAGAGACTGTTGTTGTTGTAGCCTTTAAGGGCTGGTGTTTGTCTTGTTATTATTGTTATGGCTTTCAGTGACATCAGAAAAAGTAATGATGTTTTCTTTGTCCAGGTGCAAATTTTAAAAGAGTTATCAAACATGTTGTGCTGTGGTGACTACAGATGTAAAATTCAGCAAAATTCGGAAGTGTGTCGGAAAATGATTTCTGTTGAAATCCTGACAGAAAATTGCATTTATGGTACATGAAGTACCGTAAATGACCTTAAATTTTGTCCATGATCAAGTTGCTCTTTTTTCTGATTATGAGGGTTCTATTGATTTTGGAAAGGTGTTATAAAAGTTTGTTAGGTAGGTGGGATGATAATATACTGGAAAGGTTCAGTACCAAAAGCAGTATTTTATGATATTAATTTGCAAAAGTTTGGGTCATTAAGGATAAATCCTCTTTAGGAATTCTGTTATGAGTTCGCTTCTTTTAGTGTACCCATAATATGTACCTGTTTAAGAAATTAAATTTAGATTAGTGCAGAATATAATTAAGCATAAAACATGTTTGCTAAGTGACGTTAGAAGAAAAATGTTACAAAACAGAAAAAGTATCAAAATTTGTGAAAGAAATGAAATAAGAGAAAAAATAGTAAAATGAGAAGTAGCTGTTTGGGATACATTGCACTCTGTGCACGTTTGCATTTTCCAAGGGTATATTTATAGTGCTAAAAGTGTAAATAGTTCAATTTTCTGTGGCATTTCATGGCCAGCGAATGTGGAGCGTAGTGTATTTTGTTGTAAGCCGCTCTTGAAGCTAATGTACATTTGACGAGAATTTACCCTAACTTCAGTACCTTATCTGCAGGTATGAATGCAGTTGTGTGGTTTTCTAGAAATAGGTCTACATATAGGTGCAGCTAGCCTGTAGAAATCAGGGGATGATTTGAATTAGACCCGCTGCGAAGCAACGTGAACAGTAGACATGGTGGATTCTAGGGCTTCACAACAATTCTTCCGAGGATTTTGCCGTCTATTTGTGGCTGTAATTACGTGTTGTTGACGTTTTCGAAATTAGATTCTTTTGCAGTTCGAAATGATGGACTGGACATGTATATAACATTCTTGAGGTACAACTTGTTAGGGAAAATTTACCATTTTTTTTTTCATCTATCGGCACATTTCTTTCCCAGTGCTTTTGAACCCAACTCGATCACCTAGTGTGCTGCTTGGAATGCATGGAATCGTGATCTCCGTTACGCAAATCACTATCCATTTTGTGATGTTTTCTTACTGTTATCACTTTACAAACCAGTGGTGCCTCCGAACTGGATTTCTTCACCTATTTTTTTCTTCTTCATGTTTCACTTGAAGCCTTGCCCTGTCTGTCATAGTCCTGTGATGTGGCTTTATGGAATCACAGTTTATAACTGACCAACTACATGTACGGTACATATATTGCTTTATCACACCTAATAGACTAATAGGTCTTGAAAGATTCATAGCTGTGGTAAATTTTATAGATAGAGGAATAACATCTTGTTTTCGGCCCAAGATCTATCCCATGAGAAAAGAAAGATATCTTCTGTAGTCTTATTGCGGTGTACATACAGAACATTCATATGCATGATAATTATTTTGCCTGTGTCACGTTTTGCATTGTGAAAATATTTGGGAAGAGTACTTATTTAGGATATTTGCCGGAGAAAAAGAGAAAGGTCCAAAATCGATCAAAGGTGAATTGTTTTCGACTATCTGACCCATTCCATTGAAGACATTTCAGAAGAGCGTACACACCGAAAGTCTGCTAATGCCATTCCTACAACATCCATCCCAAGCGTGTTTGTGTTGTGTGAAGATGGGTGTGTTCTCCCAGTTCTGTTTATGGGCAATAGATTTGCGATTCAAGTCCGTTTCAAAGAATTCTATAGGAATTTTATATCATTAACCATCCATTGCCTGTGAACACCTACGAAGCACAAAGAAGAAATCACATCATGATTATCATCGGTAATGATGTACTCTCATTATATTCTCTTATCTGATTTGGTAGATACTGAATTACATTGCATTTTTTGGTTAAAAATGTGAAGAAAAATAATTACACCCTAGCTCTCACCACGGAACAATAAAAAATATTTGTGAAGTGTTTGTCTGTCATTTTTTTCGCGTTAAGCAATAACCTGGAAATTTATGGTGTGAAACATGAAAAAGATCTTTATGCAAATTAGACAGCAGCTTTACTGTCAGGAGGGTGTAGTATTTCAAGTGGTTGTTTGTTGTTATACTTGATAGGTCAGTAGTCCTTATCCATAATTCTGAGCATTTCTTGAACGAAAAGTTCACTTATTTTACTATATAAGAAGCTTTTCCGTGGATAGATTGCAGTGTAACAATTTTGCCATAACATGTTCTGTGTTAGAACTGCGGCTTACAGAATAGAGGATATTTCAGATGCACATTTCGCCCCATTAACGATTTATGTCCTGGTTTTGTCCTACAACGTTAATGTTTATTTTGTAAAAATGTTTGTTGTAAATAAACAATTAAGAATACTGATCCATGCGTCTAGAGTTAATGGTCGAATAATTTGGGAGGTATGTGAACATGCGAACGATACTGAGGAATTAACGCTTCGGGCAGAGTTAATGCACCCATTTTGCATTGTGTTGATTGGAAAAAAGAAGTGCTGTAGGCTGTTGGCAAATCCTACTTGGAAAGGTCCGCCAGCAACCGTGGGTTTCCCCTTTGCGTGGTCCGGTTCTTCCTGCTACTACGCTGTTCACCATCGTGTAACTGAAATATTCTTGGACAAGGCGTAAAATGTTGATCATCAGATAATTATATTCAAAACCTTATTCAGAAAGATTTCACTTGTATCATTATTTATAGGTGATATAAAGCTCTAGATGATGGGAACCATCATAGGCACAAGGCAATATTCTTGACGTAACATCTTACACAACCTCGTGTGCCGGATATCTTGAAATATGATATTTTTGTGGCCTTTTGTCTCGCAATATGTATAATTATTTGATCGCATGGATTGCCCAAGTTATGTTGCATCACTTCATATGTCACAGATACTAGTAATTAATGCTTGCACAAGAAATTATTTGCATCGCAGCACAATGACCCGTGAGCAACGATACCAATACGGTCGCTGTTAGTTCAAGTCCAGCTCATATTGGCTACTCTCCGGCCGTACGTGGGAAGGTCTGCCAGCAACCTGCGGGTGGTCGTGGGTTTCATTCAGTTTCCCCCTACCATAATGCTGGCCGCCGTCGTATAATTGAAATATTCTTGACTACGCCGTAAAACTCTAATCAAAATAAATAAATAAACTGCCCAGTTAAAAGCACAAGGTTTGTTTTAAATAAACAAATGAGCAAGCATACTGATTAAGTGAAAAGGATTTCTGTGTCCTGCATATGCCGGTTCGAAGAATGCAACTAACACAACCCTCTTTAATGATGGTGCGGCAACAGAGATGGTTGGTTGGTTTCAATAGGGTGATCAAAATTATCACGCTTCTCCAGGTATATCTGACCAAAACCATCACGCTTCTGCATGCAGAAACTGCCCACCACCACCACCACCATTTATTAGGTCACATACGTACCTGACAATTCACCTGAAGCCGCAACACCATCCATTCAAAGATCCAACCGAATGTGCCAACGAGGGCCAACGCGAACTGATAATCATGTCTGTAAACACTGTAGAGACCTAGGTACATAAGGACACGGTACCCGACATGTCTGACGTGAAATTATCGCTTTCTTCAAGTGTGGGACAATATAAGTGAATGGAAAAACGCATCTAACGTTGTTTTAATAAACTCACACATTTTAAAGGTGCATTCGTCATTAAACGACCCCGAATGCCGCATGTACTGATTAAAAGAATAATCCGTCGGAAATGATAAAAGTTACATTTCTCTTTACTACAAGCCATCATCACAGGTTCTCTTGTTTGTTCGTCACAAAGACTTAATTCAGGTAACTCGACATCTCACATGGCCGGACAGTTAATATTATCTCTGATTCACTTATTTACAGGTGTATTATACATACAAAGACACACCAGTAGTACTAATACCACGTGAAACGGACCAGAAAATAAATAAAGCCTACACTGGTGTATCCCCATATAAAGGCATATAGGCCATGTACAGAGTGACCGAGCTATCTAGGTCATTGACACGCAACTCCTTATATAGAATGACAAGCTCGCGCTCTGCACTCCAACAACACAGGCTGGCGTATTGATCTGTGAAGACGGGCTAGAAACATGCCCGTTTAAGGCTGATAAATCATAGTGATGGATGTAAACATTACTAAGTTCAACTCAGCTTCATTCCTGTTATAACTAAACATGGCAATATTAGCGAATTTGCACTTTTACATCAACAGATATAAAGCCAGCAAATCTTCATGCCACAAACATTAAGCTCTGTGTATGATATATAAGTGAGAGCAGGTGTGCGAAATCGAATAACTCTATACATGTCTATATGCCCGAGTATTCAGGACAAACTCGTACACTGCGTCAGTAATTATACTGATAATTGCACAGGATCTGAGTTGTACGAGTACGAGAAAGAAAGCTCTGCGAATCTGTTTAGGGCGAGTGTCACATATGACTGAGGATATGGCACCAGTGGGGAATGTGACGAATAACGAGGAAAATCTTGAGGGGTAAGCAAGATCTATATATGTAGGTATAATTATATGTACAGGTAGGTGTGAGACAACCACCTCACGTGTAGCTCTGTATAGCTAACCATTTACTCAGTACTAGGACTATAGGCCCTTCATGCAGCATGTGAACCAGGAGCCTTTCAACAATGTGATCGCGGTGAGCTCAAGTCCAGCTCATGCTCGCTTTCTCTTCAGCCGTACGTGGGAAGGCCTTTCATCAATCTGCGGATGGCCGTGGGTGTTCCCAGGGCTATCCCCGATTTAATTTCACTGTAATGCTGGCAGCGGTATGAGTGAAATATTCTTGAGAATTCTTGGTGTTTTACGCCGTACAATATTTCACTTATACGACGGCGGCCAGCATTATGTTGGAGGGAAATCGGGCAGAGCCGGGGGAAACCCTGGCGAACCTTGACAAATACGGCCGGAGGGGAAGCCTGCATGAGCTGGACTTGAACTCACAGCGACCGCATTGGTGATAGTCAGGGTTATTATACTGAGCTGGCGCGCTAATCCCTAGCTCTGCCAGGGGGACTCCATTTAGATATTGGTAAATTTGAGTAAAAGTATTAATTGCTAAACACAGAACGTCAAATTATGCGGTCACCGCTTTCATATTTGAAAACTACGCTACTGTCTAAACTTTGGCTCTAAATCTGATCATCTTTACTTAATCAATCGCTATGATTGCTGAACAGGACCTTTGTACACGAAAGTGTTATTATCGTTCTGTAGTGTTCAGATGATTTCGGACCCACTCGCAGAGAATATGTTCGACGACTTCCTCAAGGCGGAGTCCTGCATGGAGATCACCGACACCTTTAGTAGGCTCCATCAGCACGTGTTCGGCGACCTTGAACAGGCACGGCCATATCTTCTTCCATATCGTGCCTTCAAAAACTCCATCCGCTCGTCAAGGGCGCGTGAGCTGTGGGGCAAACTAGACGCCCGGGCTAGCCACATTGATTATGAGGGAGGAAAAGCATGCAGAGGTACCAAAGTGAGTTGAGTGTCTTATTTATGCTATACAAAGCACATACACATAGTCATATGTGTGTGCCTCAGATGGAAAGAAAGCTATCTATGCAGATTTCAACAGAATGGTTTGGGCAAGGAACATTCATAGGCCTAAGTAACAAGAGTCTTCTATACCACCATGCCATGAATAGCATAACTTTATACTCAAATTTGTCCTAACGATATACTACTTTTCTTTGTGGTGAATGAGATTCGGATAAATTTGTCTCGGAGAATGTTTAATGGTCAAGCTGTCTTTTATTTATTTTGTTTATTTATTTGATTGGTGTTTTAGGCCGTACTCAAGAATATTTCACTTATACGGCAGCGGAAAGCATTAATATATGTTACTCAATATGTTTTCACTTTAATATACGATGGGGATGAGTTTTAGGGGTGGAGAAAACCGGACTGCGCGGTGTAAACCACTGACCTTTGGCAAGCTACTGACGAACTTTCTCACGTGTGACCTACAGATATACATATACACAATAGTACTGGTAAAACTCATCTAGAGGTACATATAGTTTCCACATTGGTATGTGGCAACAACAGTCGACACGACATTCGTCCTGCGGAGATTTGGATTGGGTTCGACTCCATGGTCTAACCAAAAGAGACGTTCGATGTATTCTCCTCATCCCCAACATACATGTGTGAAGTTTTTCCTTGGATATTATCTTGCTCAAAAAACACTCTGAATCTCTTGAATCGTCAATCTATGAATGAATCAACCATTCAGTCTGGTACATCGATTAATCCACCAATCACTTGCCAAAATCATCAGCCAATGAATCAACTTTTTCCTTTCACCATCTGTCAGGTTTTAGTCATAGGCGCTGGACCGTGCGGGCTAAGGTTTTCGATAGAAGCCGCGTTGCTAGGCGCCACCGTGGTTGTTTTGGAGAGGAGATCTGTATTTTCCCGTAACAACGTCCTTCATCTATGGCCATACCTTATAACAGATCTGAAAAACATCGGCGCCAAGATCTTCTACCCCAAGTTCTGCGTTGGTGGCATCGATCACATAAGTAAGTTTTCTTTTTGCATTTAAAACATTTTAGCTTTTACATTTATCTAAATAACTCACAAAGCAGTTCCATTAGCAGTCTTACAACCCCCTCCCCCCAACCAAGTCTTTAAATGCTCACCAGAAAGGCTGAAAGTTGATGGAGGTTGAAATCAAATTATGGTAGCGAGCTCAGTTGACATATTTGTCTGTTTTGTTGAGGTTATATGCCGCTGTATAGCTAATATGTGGAGAAAAGCCCAAAGTAAATACGCTTTTCAGCAGGTACATTTATCTGACAAACTTCCTGACGTAAATCTGCAACCGCATTAACAAAAGTTGGTTTCGAACTTGCGACCGCATTGGTGAAGGGCCGATTGGTCAGCGATTCCCCACCTGTATATGATACAGATAACATGCGTGTTGTATTTAAACTAATAGATACATGTAGATGAAGTCATCTATTCATCATGTTTGTAATATATAACAAATATGAGTGGCACTTACAAAACATACATAATGTATTCCCAGGTATTCGTCGCTTACAGCTTGTCTTGCTGAAGACAGCACTCTTGCTGGGGATACAGATTCACACAAATACGTCCTTTGAAGGATTAGTGGAACCGTCTTGCCAAGGGGAAGTCGGCCAAACAGGTAACAAGCATGCTGAGCTGTTGTATGTGTACCAATAATATCAAACCTTTAAACGAATTTCTAGTAGTACTCATGTATATGCTTGTACAAGTACAAAAATAGGCTAGCCTATATATAGACAAAACTGAAATGTTCTCCTTATGCCAGTAAACTATGACCTTAACAGTCAGATCCCCCAAATAAATACACCTAGGCACTGGGAAATTTGACATTACCTGTGACGTAAAATAACTCCAACGGATAAATATGCGAAGCAAATTTTTAACTAGATGAGATTTATTAGCTTAATTGATTGGTACTTAACGGCGTTTTCGTGGTCACCTTCAAATGTAAAGTAAATCAAGTGAACAAAGGTACCGTAGGTCGCCAGGTGCCTGATTTAAAGCCGTCGTCAAACCAGGTATAGCTGGATTCGAACTGTCTATGGTCTCATTGGCCAAGGACTAACACAGGCGACTGAATGACCAACGCTTTATAGACGTAGTGCCATTGGATGGAGAAAAATAATACCTGTTGGAATGTTTTCAGATAAGTCAGATGTCGTGACAGGTTGGAGAGCTTCAGTTATTCCTGAGGACTGTCCCATCTCACAGTATCAGTTTGATGTCTTAATTGGGGCAGATGGAAAAAGAAACGCCTTACCAGGTGAGACACTTGACACACACGTGCATACCGGTAGTTCAAAAACTGACAAGAGATGAAACCTTACCTGATCCTGCTGGTCCAATGGAGTTCAGGTAATTTTGATTGCGATATAATAACACCTTGTATTGGCTTCCTGTGTTGTAGGTTTCAGACGGAAGGAGTTTCGAGGGAAGTTAGCGATTGCCATTACGTTTAATTTCGTCAACCATCGCACAAAAGCTGAGGCCATGGTCCCGGAAGTAGGCGGTCTGGCGTCGTATGCTCGTATGGCAACCTTCAAAGAAATGAAGAAAGAGACTGGAATAGATCTGGAAAATTTTGTCTATTACAAAAACGAAACTCACTATTTTGTGATGACGGCCAGGAAGGAGAGTTTGCTTCGTAAAGGCGTTCTTAAAAATGTAAGTAGAAGTAGCACACTGAAAATAAAATTCCTTAAGATTCTGTTGGAATTTATTCCAGACTTGTTTGAAGAACTACTGTGTGAAGAATATTTCTAAACATAGTGAAGGAAAATCCCCCCCTCAAAAAAATTTGTGAATAACTCCTTTAAATTTAAGGAACAGTCTAGTTATATTTGTTTCATATTTACGGAATATTCCGTAATTATTCCTCGAGAATTCCCTACAAACACGTTACGAACACCTGGGCTTCGATTCGAGCAGACGACAAAGGGGAATTTGGTGAGGTAAGTGGTGCTAAAACAGGCTATAATCTGTCCACTTAAACATTAATGAACAATCGGTGCGATGTGTATTTGTGTTATATGTTTCTGTGAAATCTCCGTTTATTTATTCGCATGATTCATGGAATCAATACATTATAGTCAAATGAAACTATAGGCAGCGTTGGGTCCGGTAATTTTTTTAAAATGATCTTCAGCTAGGCGTCACGAAGACACTGCCGCAGAATACCTCTATTTTAAAATAGTTGTTAGAACTTATATTAGTCAGATGACATTGTAGAGACAGGTACTCTACACGTGTACCATCGGCAGTCTTTTGTGAAAGGAGAAAAAATAAACTTAACTTTGCCGAGTGAAATCCGAACTTGGCCTATGATGAAGTCTTGGTCCATTGTTTGTCTTTTTAACTGCAGTTAAACACAGTCGATGAGACAGTTATGTTTAAAGTGTCCGTAAGTTCATAGTTTTTGCAATCACAGTCGATAAATGGACAGAGTTTCTGTCTGAAGTTTCATATAGTCAAGTGTTACGACAACAGCATTGCATGTTAAATCTAGGTGTTCTTCAGACGACAATTTAATGTATCAGTTTGTTAAATCGCTAGGCTGCTTAGCACATGCTATAGTCACAACCTGCTGTAGTTTCACTTTAGTTACAATTCATGGGTTTATATATGTGTAACAGTACTGTTGGTTCAACTTACTCTGCTAAAGAATTCTTTGTTAGACAAGTTAAACCATGTGTAAAGAGAGAAGTAAAGAGGAAAGAAAGTTTATGGTAGCGGGATAGATGTTGAGGTTTACATAAATCACCCACAATTCACATGTATACATGTGTGTCAACTGTTAATTCATTGTCCGCAAAATGATGACATGTTTAAATTAGTAAACACATGAATTGAATCTTAATTATTCCTTGGTACAAGTGCTTTTAATGACATTACAATTTGGGAACATATAGGATTTCTGTACAACCGCGATAAATACCACCCGATGTGAATAAACAAAAATGTCTTCGTTGAGTGACGTAATCGGCAGATTATTTATTACTTACTCAATGCTGAGATCGCCTGATATGCTATTCTCTTTTTTTCTTTCAAGTGACTTTGACAATTGGTGAATCTCAATTGAAAAGCCTTTGTCCAAAAGGATGTGGTTCAGTATCATCACCCAGAATGGAAATGATGTTCAGAAAAGATTGTGACAAAGGGTTTTCAAGAAGAAATGGTTGCAGTTCCCTTCTAAACAGCATTTAATTATGTCAGCTTGAACATCTGTTTTCGGTGTTAGTTAACACCATATTCTGAGTGGTTGCGGATTTTCATATTTCAGGTTTAGGAAGCATGCAAAACATGGACGTGTCTCTGATTCAGCATTTATAGCTTGTCTGAAAGAAGCCTGACAAATTCCGTGATGCAGAAGAACTGTTCCTTAATTTTTTTAAGGATTTATTCCGTTAAACGGCCATTCCATAAGTTTTATTTTCCTTAACAGCTTGGTGTAAATTCCTTAAAAGTACTGTCAAGGAAAGATCCCTTAAAAGTACACATTCATGGAAGGTTAAGGAATATTCCGCTGGTGAAATAACCGGAGTATATTTCTTAAAGTTTTCATTAACATGTTAAGGATTTTTTTTCAGTGCACGTGTTATGGTTTGTTTGGGAGGGGAAGTGCAATTATGGCTCCAAAGGCGCGAAAATATGGACCCAGGATGTTGAAGGCTGTTTCCTATCCCGATAAAATATGGATAACCTTTGTTTGCTTTGGGTTTAACCTCTCTTTCATCACTATTTCCTAATATCACATGCATTTATAGTGCTGCATCACTGGAATGGGCCAAAAATACAATTCATGACGCCTTAGTCTCACACTTCCTTTATACTGACTGCTAGAAAACAGCCTACCAAAACTGCAAAATCTTTCCTCTATAGAGACTGTCTAGGCGGAAGCTCTAGCGATTCGCCCAAGCTATTAAAGGTATACTAAACACAAATACATACATGTATGCACGTTTCTGTGGATGTTTTACTTCTGTATAATTGTGTGGAATAACTATTTTGGCAGAATTACACGGACAGCGAGGCATTGCTTAACACGGGCAACGTTGACGAAGAGAATCTGCTGGAATATGCTAAGGAAGCCGCTGGTTACATGACCAGTTTACAAACCATGGAATACGAACTGAACCAGAACGGAAAACCCGACATTGCCATGTTTGACTTCACTTCCATGTCTACCGCCAGCAGTGCCTCGTGTGTCAGGGAACGGAAGGGGATACCTTTACTCATGGGATTGGTGGGTGACAGTCTGCTCGAGGTAGGCCAATATAGGGTCAGTCTGATGCCTTGCATGCACGAGACTTATTGTCACGCAAAAATTTCCTTAAAATTCATATTATCTGATAGCTACATTATGTACACCATCGAGGAAAGCACGAAAACATTATTTACAAAAAATTGCGAGTCTTTGATATAGTTTACATTTTTTGCCTAAAATTTTCTTACAGATATGCTTCTCCCCACAGCCGATCGCTCATTTGAAGCCAACTGTTGCTGCAGATTTAATATAGGAAGTCTACTGTCGCGAAGAGCGGTGGATTTTCCCTCTTCGAGATTTGTCTGGTTCCTTCCACCCATCAGAGTAACCGGCGTAGCATAGGTGAAACATTCTTTTAAACAAGAAACACGCCGGTTAACACCAATCCAATAAATAAATAAATAAATAAACAAATAAATAAATAAATAAATAAATTTGCTTGTTTAGCCATTTTGGCCGACGGGAACAGGCTGTGCCCGGGGATTTCTATCGGCATTTGATGCTGCCTGGATGATGAAGCGCTATCGATCAAGGGAGATAACTACGCTGGCTGTCATAGCGCAGAGAGAGAGCTTATTCCAGATTCTACCGCAGTCTTCTACGTTTAGTCTTCATAAGAATTACAGTCTGTACAGCATTGATCCGAGCACAAGGTAACCAATAATACGTGAACTGTAAGCTGAACCGCACTACATATACACACGTTTGATCCACACCCTACAGTGCTAGAGTAGAAGATGTATCGTTTCGTCAAAGGTAAAAGTTCTACCATGGCGGAATATCTCTAACAGTATGTGTCGTCAAGATTTATTTATTTATTTATTTATTTAATTTGATTTCACTTATACGACTGCGGCCATTATGGTGGGAGGAAACCGGGTAGAGCCCGGAGGAAACCCACGACCATCCGCAGGTTGCTGGTAGAGATTCTCAAGTACAGCCGGAGTGGTCAAGACAATAGCGTTTGATAAAACGGGACCCAGAAAAGGATATACATACATTATCTGTAGGCCTATGCGTACAAACATCTATGTGCACGAAAGACCCCGGTCTGTGAAAAGATGTGTCAAGTGAACTGTATTACATTGCATATAATATCATAGAGCCCAGCATAAGATTTACGGTATACTAGTCGTATGGACTGTACAGGAGACACATTTAATGTTGGTCCCAGTATTAACTTTTTGTCACAAGTCGAGTGAACTCCGACAGGATCTAATAGATTGGTCTTCAGCGCAATGTATATGTCGGTGGGTTGTTTGTTCACTCGTACATTTTCTCCAGAAACAAATCATGCGTTAAACCAACATTCTGTTGAATGTAACAGAGTATCTCTCAAATGTACAAGAATAATCCTGAGCATGCTTAATGTATTTGCATATATTAGTATTCATATCAACTAGAGTACATGTTCTGTGCATATTGGGCTCTATCTCATGATTACAATGAGTGACATAATGCATGTAGTTGTTAAATATGCGGTCTGATAAAATTTTCAAACTGCTGCATGTCTGGCTCAGCAATACAGTGCTTTAATTTAGGACAGTTTCAAATTTCAAATATATTTCTTGAACCTGTGCATATTTTGATATTTTCTTCTATTTTGGTTTGGGATGCAAGTATTTGTTATCAAATTTAATAAATTCAGACTGTATTAAATCTGGTATTGGATTTAAAAATGACGCACACAGAATTTAAAAGCTCTGGTACATTTCTCCCATTAAAGGAGATCTTTTTAGACAAGGAACACTTTTGTACTGTCTTTGTGGCGAAATGATTGATAAAGTACACCTTGTAGACGTGATGTTGGAAGGATCATATCTTCTTTCTATAAAACGTGACCATTTTCCTTCATTCCAGGTACAAGTCTCTCTTCTGTGATAAGCCTGCGCTCACGTCTTGCCAAGTCAGACATTTACTGAACTCTGACAGCACAGAAGTAAATGACAGTGTTGAAGATAGGTTGAATCCAGCCGAGAAATCCGACGAGGATCTACACGACGCATGACCGGAATAATAATAGAATAATAGCATCTATACGTATTCCGGAATCAAACACAGAAGTGATCTAGAGAATTGCCTAGACTGAGGCACTTCAAAGCCACCAAGCGCTATAACTTTGTTGTCTAACTAACAATTAAAAAGTTACGGTAGTGATGCAGTCGAAACTAAGAGCTGTGTAACAGTTTTGTTCCATGTCCCTGTTTCACGACAACGATGTTATCTTAGACTAATATCAGATTTAGTTATCTACTGATTTCCGATTACCCACATGGAAAGCTCCTTCTTGGGTTACGGGTGGTACACCAGTGTTGGACTTGACGCTTTGATTAACTCCACTCCACTAGTTCAGACCAGTTTACTTGTGCTAAAGAAGGCCTACTAAACGTACCTTGGGAATTCCCAAAGGTTTTCGTGACAAGCCTGAAAATTTGCGTAAACGTTACAGAGTCTGTTGTGAAGACAAATACCATAAAGTAAGGCAGAAACTGACTAAAGTGTGAGAGAGCTCCTGATCCCGCATGGGTCAAAAAGATTGTTTTAGCTAGTTTCTCCTGAAAAAAACCCGACTTACTGCGCTAAAATTATGATTTATCTTATGATTTTTCTATTAGTGGCCAGATTTGTCTTTGACATTAACGCAGACTGAAAATTAGAGTTTGAGTCTAAATTTGATAAAGAATAATACTCCAACTTAAGACATACATGAAGACTGATTTTAGTCTAAGGAAAGCAGTGTCGCGATCCTGGGGTCAGATACCTAAAGGGGAAAGAAAACACAAAAATGAAGTTATGATGAGTGAAAAGACTATGAATAAATGTACACCTTTTTGTGTACACCTTTGTGTTCAGCTCTGAATAAAGTTCTTGTGAAGAGCGTTCCTGTAATGTTTGCCTGTGTATAAGAACGCTAATGATATTAAATTGCTGCTTTAGGACCACAGAAAAGCCGGCGGGACGTCACTGGTGAACCACATCATCAATATGATGCATATACCCCACCGTACAATCCAAACATTTGACTGCGTTTACTTTGATGAAAAAAAAATCTAAAAAAGTCAATGTTGGTATTATCAGACACAGTTCTTAATGGTCTTTTCACTCACCATAACTTCATATTTGCGGGATCTTTCCCTTTAACTTGTTTGTCTTGAACAAAGGATGATTTTGTTTGAATATCGCTTTAGGTATCTCGAAAATCTTCGATGAAAACAGCTATAGATGTTTATCAGCTAGAAGACTGCATACAAACTGTTTTTAAGAAAATAGCCGACATTATACAAAAGTTCACAGGAAAATGGAATGACTGATTATAGAATATAACGCCACATGGGCAGTATTCCAGAATGCCTGGGGATTTAACACTACATGAGCAGTTTTTTAGCCATGCAATAGCGGCAGGGGTAAAGGATGGAACCAGCCAAGCAGTGTCGATCTAATAATGTTGAGATGGCATAAACACGTAATATATAATCGACGTAGAAAGCAGCTAAGTAAACAACCAAAGATATTTGTTTTGTGTGTTTCTCCGTCCATTCATTTGTAGTTTGTATATTCTATTCAATTTTTGCAAGTTCGTCAAGTTATCATTCCTGAATGTATTAAATTTAAAATTATGTGCTGTTACAACGTATTATCTGTTAGAATTTCAAGAATTTTGAGTCACGGCGGTGCAATGTATTTTTACCTGTCGTGTTGGAGTATATTTTTACATACGTCGTTGGAGTGTAATTTTACGTACGGCGTTGGAGTGTAATTTTACATAGAAGGTGATGGTACACATGCCTATTTCTGAGTAAACGTTCAGGACTACACGAAAGAAATTATAGTATCCATTTAACTGAATGGTGCACATTTAATACCGTATACCCAAGAATGTTTCATGTATATGGCGATCACGTTATGTGATTGGAGGGAATAAGGTCTTCCAGAGTAAATCACCTTGCGGCTTTCCCCAGTTCCCCGATAAATCCCATTAAGTTAATTCCTCCATTAAACCAGTCAGAGCTGGCTTCGAGCTTGTGACCTCCTTGGTAAAGGGCTTGCGCACGTCCTTTTCAATATCATAATTATTCTATGAGAATATAAATCTGCATAAACTTTGTACTGAATGCTTTTTCTTTCTGGGGCATTTTCATTCACTTACGTTGCAAACTGATTTATTGGATTTTGGCTTTTATAATGCATGAGGCCAGACTCCAGCGAAAACGACTGCCTTTTAGCAAGTGCCTGTATTAGCAGACCTAAAGCCTCAAGGTGCAATCGATCCACCGGAAGTCAAGTCGCAGAAAGCAACTTCATTGATCAAGGGCGTGTCGTCTACTCCGACAAGGAAGGATTATAAATCAGAACCAGACCTGTATTATATAGGATAGAAAATAAGACATCCTCACCAGTTACCTTTTCCAAAGTAACAGACTTTTATACGTCGAATTTGCCATATATGGGACTAATTGTTCCGTGGATTTGGTGTAGAAAATTGTTTTACATGAAACCGGGGCGAAATACGAAATACATAGATAGAGAAACATCACCGTAATTTATTACTTGGTTACTTTTAAGCAAAATAACAGTAAGAATCGAACAGCCAACTTTCAAGACACTGATATAAACTCTGATGGCGAACTTCTATCCCGGTATCGGAAGCTCTATCCATCATACACAAATATAAATTTACTACAGACTAATCCAATTAAATTTGACTCGACGACAGGATGGATGTAGCTTACAACATAGTGAATGATTGTAAGGCATATATTGATTGAAATTTGCAATACATGCACAAAAAGAAAACAAAAACACCATATACAGTTTGTCACCTTATATCATCACCATATTGCTCTGGAATAACGAGTTACTCAAAATCTGACACCTCGAAAATCTGGAGCACAGTTACTGGCGACAAATTTCTTGAGTATCACGGAGTTCAGCGAAACTTACGGTGATTTATAGGTACCGTACAATTTCGTTAGATATTTATGTATGTATTTATAGAGGCACTTGTTCGTCTCTAGCCAACAGATTTGTCTAAGAAAATATTGTTTTACAGAGGCAATTACTCTTTTTACAAAGAAAATCATTTTTTTTTCACATAAAGAAAGCTATTTTGTTAATCGACATATTGACATATTTCCACTGTGGGTTGACACATTTCCACCGTGGTGAAAATAATATCCACCGCGGACGAAACAATTTTCACCGCGCGGGAAATAATTTCACCGTTGTGGCAATATTCTTTCATTAGTGAAATTTGCTCTGTCAGCTACAATCATTTTCTGTGTGAAAGAATATTAATTGTTTGCTGACTTTTTGCTCAGTTGCTTTGTTTATATGGTGGGTTTTATGGACCATACTGATAACGTGGCTCACCGCCTACATTCCTCTCGCCCTATTAAAACCAGAAATTTAATGTCATATTACATTTTTAACACACAGGCAAACATTACCGGAGGAACTTTATTCAGAGCTAAACTTAAAAGGTGTACAAAGTTTTGTGACCTCACTGGTGTGCCACGTCACCAATATGGTCCGTCGCGCCCACCAAAAGTCAAAATATTTGACTGCGTTTAACTTGGTAAAAAAAAAAAATCTAAAAACTTCAGTGAAGGTATTTTCACTGTGATATAAGTTTTAATGGTCACTCACCATGATTTCATTTTTAGTGGTTTTTCACTGTAAACATTTTGGTATGGGATATAGTATTTTTGAAATATTGTCATTTCCCACATGAAAATACAAATAAGTTCATACAATACGCGCTTTCGACTGACTTATGAGCCAACTTAATGTAATGGCTGCTCTTTTTTATTTGAAATGGTGATATTTTTTCCGTATGCATTAGGATTTCTGGTCTTTTGTAAATCTGTTCCAAAACAGGATATACATGTAACATGCCGATGGATTTATAGCGGTATTGATAAAGGAAACCAAGACCCTCATTGGCTGTTGTCAAACGCGGTGCGTGCATCAATCGCATTCTCGTGAGAACTCCTACAGACGAGACTAAGAAAGCTGATATCTCGACGTAGGCCCGACGAAGGAAGTAGGAGTGGTTCTATTTTAGAATGGGAGCATGCATGTGTGGAGTGACATTTTACATCACAGCACGCAATACGATTTGACGGATCGAGTGATCAATGTTCTCTCTTATTCAACTCATCTTAAATTATAGCCTAATGGATTAGACTTTAATATGGAAAGTTTTATTTAAATCCCCTTGTGGAAATAATTAGGAGACATATATAATCATGCCAAAAAAAAAAAATCTTCCATTTTGCATTTTGGGTGAGATATGGGTGAGTCTTGAAGATATTTGGGTCAGTGTATTTCCAAGTGAAAACAATCTTAACCTAATTGGACTTGATCATCTCCTTACGTTATTTATAATTATCAATTACATGTGCCCAGGCCTGAGCATAATTCCACCCATAAATAGGAATCAAACGCATGATTTTATCCCCCTCCTCCCTGGTATTACCGCAAACAAGCAACTTGAGCTCACTGGTACACTTATACCAATGAGCGGGATATTTTTTTTTTTTTTGCATGTTCCTTACCTTTATTCAAATGCTCCGTATATAAGAGCATTTGTATAAAGAAACAAAAAGGCAATGTACAGTGTTAATACCAAAAAGACCACTTATATATGTATATTTCTGGCATATATTTATTCGTGTTTTCGCACATATCACTTATAATAAACACGCATAACATACATCCTTTCAATTACAGGGTATTTTAGATTTACACTTTCTATATACATATCAACAGCGGCCTTAACTGAATTTTATCACACAAATTAAGCTATTTGAAAAGTCCTTTCATAAATGTGATAGACACAGTGCTGGATGTAAATATAATTTTCATGATAAAGGTGAAGATAATGAAGATGGCATCGTTATATCGGTGAAACTTAACCTAAATGAAATACAAGCAATAAAGAACCTTTCAGTTTTTTCCTTCAAAATACCCACCAAACATGTTCATATAAAATTGAAAAAAGTGAAAAAATTGGTTAGACATTTCTTCCAAAACAATTTTTCTTGTGTAATTTCGAGGTGTAATTTTTGATAGTAATATTTCGAAATAAAATCGAAACGTATTCATAAATATGAGGAAGAATTTGCCTCTTTATTGTAGAACCATGACAGTGTTATGTAGCAAATCACCATCTTGGATTAATATTACAATTATAGTTCATCGTTTTAATTAAGTTGGAAAAAGAGTTATCACCAGTGTTGCCTCAGAGTAGTTTCAAGTCTTATGATCGATGGTGGTAATGATGATTGTAATGGTCATAGATGGTGACTAGAGTAAAACTTGGACGCATCTCAACTCTTGTACATGTACAAGGTTTATGTTTGAAAAAATATTCGTGGCTGTACTTTGGAACGTCCGTCAGCAACTTGCAGATGATCGTGAGTTTCCGCCCGGTTTCTTCTCACGATAATGCTGGCTTACGTCGTATTAGTGAAATATTCTTGAGTACGTCGTAAAACACAAATAAATAAATAAAATAATTGATAGCATCATCAATTAAATCTGTGTTGTAAGTTTTTAAGCATGCAGCATTTATGTATGAAATTGTTGCATGTGCGGATGGGAATTTTTCTATTATAATTAAATGTTCATTAATTTGTAACATTCCTATAAATATTAATAATAATCCTATAATTATTACCAAACTGATTTTGATTATTTATTGCCAGGTTATCATCTGTGTATATCAGTAATTCTCTATACTGTGTCTTGTTTAAAATGTCTAAAACTAAATCCCAGTTTTGTTTGCTATTGTAGATGTTTGGCTCTCGTTCCAGGAGTGTCAACACTGGGCAGATCTTATATGTAAACTCTCACATTAGCAACAATCTTGGCCCGGCACACCGGACACCGCACTTGAGTGGAATAACACTCCCTACACGTCGCCAGGTGGCCACAAGGGAGATAAACAACAGCTACCTCCTTGTCAAGACAAATCTTACATTTTAACGTGTCTTTCATCCTGCGATTTTCTTCCCACAGTTGAAACGATTCGGCACCTTTAAGAGAAAAGCACACAACCAATCTAAGGAAAATGTAATTACAATGAACTTGCTGGATGTACATGTACATACAGACAAATTTACCCTATTGATGATAAAGAAACTGTTTGTTTTAACGGGTAAAGATATTTTATTTCCCAAATATAAAATTGCGTCATTTTACAAAAATCTCAAAAAAGGAAGTCACAACCTGTTAAAAGAAAAAGATAATTTCTTTCCTAAATGTACGACTTTGTTACTTTTCAAAAACATAAATGTGAATCATTGCTTAAATGACCTTGTCTTCAAGCTGCTTTATTATAACTGTTTCAAGATTTCAGGCTTCGGATCTGTTACCTAAGCTGATAAAATATGTAGGAACGTAAAAAAGTGAACAACTGTGGTTTTCAACCAATGACTTAATCTGATTGAAACACAGCAGGGTGAAGCAGAGTTTACAACGAAGAAAACAGAATTAACGGTTACCTGAAGGAACCTCGGTCGGAGAGGGTGGTCCATCGACAACATCCATGGCAGCATTTGCTCCCTCTGATAAAAAAAGACATTACACCATCATTCTCAAGTCCACTTTCCCTAACTAACTGAAACCACAACTGTGTGCAATCCACAACATCATCCGAAAAGAACAACTTGGCTTCCTACCATATGCAAGGGCTAGTTAATGTAGTGGTAATTGCCCACTAGCTCCACAACCTGGCGTTATGTGTCAGGGAAGGGCAGGTAACTCATACATTCAAATTAGCTGCCTTGAATATTCGGTCCAATCCGTTCAATAAAAGAGCTAGACACGTCTGTATTTCACACAAAAAATGTCACTTCATCGTTGATTTGTCTGTCAGAAACCTAACGCACAAATAAAAAAGAGGCTTATTTTACTTAAGCCGTAATACGAACACACGCGACTATATACACAGCAAGACTGCAGGGCGGGTAAAGGAATGTCAGCGGAAGCGCAAGAATCCGAGCTTGCATTATTATCGGTTTTATTATTGTTCCTGGGCAGTCTGTTTGTAAGTTGGACTAAATCTAAAGTATACTAACTTAACCTAACAACACCATGGCATGAGGTGCATGAACTCTTTCATTATATGACGATGGTGAAGAAAATCTCGATCAGTCTCATTGGACTCCATCCACATATGAGAATAAGGCGTATACTTGTAGCAATAATCATCGTTACACAATCGTCACACTTTGTCTCGCAAGATAACAAAGTGCTATGACTATGATGTTACGACAAACATTCTGAAATGTACTTTTGCAGGATAAGACAGAGTTGTTATTTTAACACACCCGAGGAAGCGAAGCTGTCTGCCTTTGACGTGGCTTGCAGGGAATTTTCGGGGAAAGAAACTCTTTCGCTGGCGCCATTTTTCTCATCTTCTTGGAGGTCAAAGCAGGCGTTGGCTAAAAGTTGTGATGTCACTTGAGATTCATCCCATCCTGCAACATAATGACATCCAAATAAATTATTCAAGGTAACACACGCGTGTGTTTGGTATTAGCATGACTGTATGACTGACGTGACAAAGGTTAAGCTTCAAGGCAAGGTATAGAAGTACCGGGCAGATTCAACAGTTATAGAGATGTTCAAATCTGGACACCAATAGACATTTCCGAACTGTCAACCAAGAACTCACATTCGACCAATCATAATCAATAGTGTTGCATGTAGGTCAAACGGATGTTTCACACATTGGTTACAAATGTTCAATCTTTCTGCGACGTATCGAAGTCACAATTGTTTTCGCCGGGAATGGAATGAAAAGTATCGTCGTCATGAGAAGGGGTGGTGGGACATCGGATGTGGTGGATTTATTCATGCTCAATTAAACAATCTATAAGTACAAGTCTTAAATCAATATGTCAGTAAAATAATAAAAGAATGTCTAAATCAACAAAAACCGAGCCACTTTCAGTCAAACGGTGTATCAATTAACAAGGGAGGAAATAAATAAGCTTGTGAGTAAAAAACTTCAATGCAATCCAGTTTACACACGATAATACTATGGTGAATATAGACAGTAGTAGCATCGGTGTTCAGATTCCTTCGGTAGCAAGCAAAAATGGTCCAAAACTTATTACTCTAAATAACTTAAGATGTCGTCCATGACAAAGGTGTTCATTTTGCCTGATTTTTGCCTGAGAGTTGGGTTGATTGTAGATGTGAAGTGATTTGAAGTTTTTTTGGAAGGTAGGATGATAGCTTATTGGAAAATATAACGTAAAAGTAATACTGTATGGCATTTATTTGCCTCAAAAATTGAACTTACGTGGGCGAAATTTTAGGTCATTTACAGTATCTACCTACCATTTTGACTGAGAACTTTCATGACTGCGTCACGAATCAGGGAGCGAGAATATCCGAGAACATCGAGCGCCATCCCACAAGGTTTCAGCATGACACTCCTCACCATCTGCTCATAGTCTGTGTAAATAGCAACATTAACACCTTTATTTCCATGCTGCAATGGACTTGGTGTCGAGAAAGAAAACCGCTGTTGTTCATATATGTTTCACTGGAGCTTTTATAACAAATAAACAAGTTTTTCACCGTTAACTTTTAGAAAAGAGTCTCAAGGCTCAATGTTTCAAACAACGTCTTCAGTGGATGAAAGACGCATACATATCTTGACGGATGGGTATTTGTAGCTCACTGATCAAGGTTTCACTGTGTTCAATAGAACTCACCGACAGCTGGGACTTCTGATTCACTTGAACGAGGTCCATCTACTTGTGTGTCACCAGTCTGGAAGAAAGAAACATAGGAGATGTTGCTTTGTTGCTTTGTCACGGCCTGTAACATAATATTGTTGCACTGATACATGATATGCGGATAAAGTTAATCCAGAAATAACTATTTTCATGTCCAGATATAATACAACTCTCTATATAGTATATATAGATGGTTTCGCTGCACTTCAGAATACAATGTACATATAAGCCTATATAAGTGCTGTTTTTCGCCGCATTTCAGAATCGTGTTGCGTGGATATACGGTATATCAGGCCGTATACCCACGCAACACGCTGGTATAACGAATTTATCACAGCGAAGAGCTTTTCGGACGACTTTTGTTGAATTAACACCGGTACTTCGGCCAGGGCACGCCACGTTACCGCAAACGCTTTGCGACCGACATCACGACTCACACGATGAAAGAGCAGAGCTCAGATCGGGGCACTGACTGCGCAGACAAATAAAGAAATACTTGCCTTAAGTCGATTACTAGGTAGTCATTTTCGATTCAATTTACAATGGTTTGAAATTATTGGTATCGTTAGGATGCTACGAGAAACATTTCTACATGTTGTTATTAACCGCTGCATCATTAGAAATCTTTAGAAAATATAGGCAAGAAGAGTTAGTGTCTCGTACATTGCTGAAAAAATATCAAAGACGCAAGACTGTATTGCTTGCCTATTTGTGAATCAAAATGCAGCCAGTCCAATCACAGGCTTAAAGTTTTCTCTGAATTGTGATAGAAGTACATATATATAACTGGTGTTTTTCGCTGCACTTCACAGCATACAAGTGCATGTATATAACCTTTGTTCTTGGCCGCACTTCAGAATATACAAGTCCATTTATTATATAACTGGTGCTTTGGCTGCACTTCAGGATATACAAGTACATTTATATAAGTGGTGTTTTGGTCGCACTTCAGGATATATAAGTACGTGTACATTTACATAAGTGGTGTTTTCCCCTGCATTTCAGAATGTATAGGCCTATTAATATAACTGGTGTTTGTCGTTACACACCACAATATTTCGTTTACT
Organism: Acanthopleura granulata; assembly: GCA_016165875.1. Classification (NCBI taxonomy): domain Eukaryota; kingdom Metazoa; phylum Mollusca; class Polyplacophora; order Chitonida; family Chitonidae; genus Acanthopleura; species Acanthopleura granulata. The sequence continues at coordinate 31,436,215 of JABBOT010000003.1, forward strand.
CGAAAACAGTCCGGTTGATGGATAACCAGTTGGGGTGAGGAGATAGCGAGCCATACATTTGTACAGAAAAAAATATCCTAATATTACTAAGAGATTACCAATATACATGACTTACAAAGTTTTCTCGCGGATAGTTCCTGTTGACATTGACCACAAACGCTTCTCCTTTCAATCCTAAGATGTACTGGCAGTCTGGGAAAAACCTGGCGTGCTCAACAATAGGACAGTCGCCTGGCAACCAATTCCTTAACCCTCCGCCACAGCTAAAACAACGGGTGCAATCTTCCATACCTGTGTATCCATAAGAAACAAAGACAAAACTCAGAAACGATTGGTTCTTACATGGTTTTTCACAGACAAAATACAAAGGCCGTTAGGTGTATATTGGATAAAATATATGCCCTATTCTGACCCCGGAAACCGTGTGAAGAAACAAATAATAATAAATAATCTTGGGGAAAACCCCCCACATATATGCAGGTGTAAACATCAAAACTAGTTATCATTAACAAACCTGACCCATTGGACCTGTTAAACTTTTCCGCATAACTTAATTCAGCGTGAATCGTCAGAAGAAAACCCCCATATAGCCCCTGGAAGAAGTATTTTACCTGCAAAATACAGCCCGGCAATGGCCACGTCCGCTGGGGATTGTGTCTTGTCTACGGGCCACCCCGACCCCGAACTGAAGGAGGCTAGCCTGTTTTGGAAGTTGGCGTACGCCGGGTATTTGGCCGGGACGGCCGCCCTGCTGGGATGTCCCGACCCTGAAGCAGGACGGCCGCCTCCACCGGATGTCAGACTCCGTTTTATTGGATTCATTTCTCCAACACTTCCAACGATGTTGACTAAGATTTGAAAAAAATGGAAAATATGTTTAAACATTAACATCAAAAGTAAGATTTCGGTATGAAACAAAAATAAAATAGTGAGCAATGCATATAACACTCATCGGCTGTGACCAAAGCACAACAGTGCAGAAATCTGCATCAAAGCCCTTAAGCCCTTAAGCCCTTAGATCATAGCCTAAGGGTTAATGCATTTATAAGCCCCTTTTTAATAGAACTTCGACAATCCACGTAACCTTTAAAAGGGAGGTCAAGGCCAATCAAATGCAATAAGATTTGTATTTATATATAGGTGCATGTGTAGATTAACGTTGTAATCATATCTTAAATAGTTCAAGATATGTAGTGTCCATAAGGAAATATGTAAACGAACTGGTGTCTAACTGGCAACTGACACATGCAGATGACAAAAAGAGGAAAAAGTCGAATGAATACAGGAATGAATGTCAGTGCGACAGGCACAAACCAAGAGGCACAAGTCAAACGATTTGACTCTAACGTAGAAAGCGAAATCCAGTTAAGCACAAAACGGTAACACCATCCTCCCCCCGGCAAACACACAGATCAGTTATACAGAATCTCAAGTTCACGCGCATATTATAAACAAAGCTGTCATATAAATACGCCAACCTTGATCGTTCGTTGAATTGTAAATCTGATTATATCTGGCAGATGTGCAATAGATTTCACATCAGCAAGCGGTAGACCTTTATATCATATCGCATCAGCGTTATTGTATCGTGTGACTTTACTATATATAAGCTTACATGTGTACCATCATCAACATGATATAGGCATAAGTTCGAAATAATCCAAGGTACGCTGGAGATCGAGCCAGCCTCAGTCAGAGCAAGAGCCTTATATAGTATAAATAGGCAAATATAGCTGATTAGTTACATAAATAAACATTTCGAAACAGAATCATTTTAACACTAAAGTGGCCTGTTAATGCATGTAGTGTTTTTAGTATGTACTTGCTAATGAGACGGTTTACTGTGCAGCCATAGGCGAGTCAATCAATTTTTCACAGAACGTATTCTATTACACTGAGAATTACTTTTTTTAAGAAGAAAATTTATTTCATCTTTCCAAAAGACAGCTAATTTTTATCGCAGAAGTTATTTACCTATTGGATAATTTCCTGCATAAAATGAAAAGGCTTAATTGTGGGATAAAATAACTGTGTTTCTAAAAAGAATATTTTACGAAAAATGGACTGACTATATTAACTAACAGGTTAGAAAACATCTATAGAAAAAAAATGAAATCGTAAATGCACTGCATCTCACCAATGTAAGCTACCCAAGAAATACTGATTTATTGCTTTTAGCGCTAAATACACGGCTTTCTCACTTATCTATGTAACAGGGACTTACTGAGGGGGAAGTTGGCTCTCGAAATTCCAGGTTTAAAATTCCCATCGCACGACCCCGCGTATGACTGGCTGATTCAAAGGTAAGTTTAGTCGGTTGGCGCGCTAGCGCAGCACAGTGATCCAGGAGCCTCCCACCAATGCGGTCGCTGTGAGTTCAAGTCCAGCTCATGCTGGTTTCCCCTCCCTGGCCGTATACGTGCGAAGATCTGCCAGCAACCTTCGGATGGTCGTGGGTTCGCCGGGAATCTGCCCGTCTTCATCCTACCATAATGCTGGCCGCCGTCGTATAAGTGAAATATTCTTGAGCACGGCGTAAACACCAATCAAATAAATGAATAAATCAAATCAAAGGTACAGAAGCAAAATTCGATAAACACAAACCGCAGCGGAATATTTATAAATAGCACTGAAATGCCAATACTAAGATTAATCAACCAGTTTACATATAACTTAGGACCGAAAGTTCTGCATCCGATGACGATGTGCCTCACAGCAGTCATATAAATATTACTTGTGCTTTCACAAAGCGAAAGTACTGAAGTCGGAAAATAACATATAATTATTACTTGCAGTGGATCTGAGAAGTTATATATTTGTTTTTTTTTTTTTTGTTTTTTTTTTTTTTCGATTTCGCTTTCACAGATCACACGTGTGTGATGATCTAAACAAAAAGAAAATAAAAGCCGAATTGAAATGAGCTGAATGTCTTCCGTTTGAATGAAAATAATCCGTAGACCTATTGTGAGGTGGAAAAACTTATAGCCTTATATGGGTATTCTATGCCGGCGTAGAATGGAAAATCCCAACTAATATGACAAGGCCACTGATTGGCCGGTGGCCATTATGACGTAGCCCACAGGACAGCGCGTAAAACGTTCATTGGCTAACGGATATTAAATAGGACTCCATAAACCCAGAATTTAGATAACCGTTTACGCTCGAAACGCTTCCCTGTCTGTGATTTCAAATACTTAAATATAGTTGAATTTTATTATATACCGTAATACGACTCGTGGCCCTCACAGACATTTATTTTATTTCGCACTTAGTGGCTCTAGTGCTTAATATATATAGGTCAAATTTGCATAATATCTTCGTTTCATTTTAGCGTTACATGATGTTACCATAACATATTTGTCACGAATTGCCAGTTAGAGTGTTGATCACATCACTTGCTCACTATCAAATCTGTTGAGACGGCTCGTTAGATATAATACTAAAATACAGGTCTATGATGGTAACATATTTTGCCCATTTAGCAAAAATTAAAGTTGCGTTCCATTTTATCTGAGTTGATTGTTGTTAAACCCCAAACCGGAGTTCCATTAACAGATGATTCAGTTTTTGGCACCGTTGTTTCCTTTCTTTATCGGTATCATGTGACAATAGTTTAGGTCAGATCAATACTCTTATAGGTCTTGTATTCAGCATTACAATAAAAATCTTGTACCTTTAACATTGTCACCGCGAACGCGGCGCAACACATGGAGATGTTAGTACTCTGATTCATAACGTTTAACATGTTGAAATGTTGGCGCTCATGATTTACAGAGTTTAATATGTTGTTTCATTATAGCACTTAATAAAGAGAAAATTTTGATATTTGAACATGATTAAGGGAATACAACTATTATGAAATAGAAAAAAATGTTGTATCCAGTCCTGTACGTAATATGTGTAGAACCAGTTTAAGTCGCAATCAAACTAGCGAACGCTGGATTCCAACCTGTGGCCTCATTATTTCAGGAACCAATCAGTTTGTTGAGACCAACAAGATAAATTTCAAAACTTCGTTCAATGTCTTCAAGCTCTGCTATATAAGCCTATAAGTATATATTCTTATTTAGATTAAATTCCAAAATCCGTAAGTTTTTCACTTTCAATAATACGGTCCTAAAAATAATTTCTATATTATTATCTTATCTCCAAATTCTCAAACACTCAAACCCACCCCCATTCACCCCCAGCTACCCCCTACCTCTCTATAACTCACCCCAACCCCAGTCTACATCCGTCTGTAACTTGTGTGCAAGAATATCATATGAAGCAAAGCTCTGCGTTGTGAAGATATCGTAATGATGGTTTTACCTAGCTTTCATATAATTCCAGCTATGACCTTCGCCATACATTGTATAGTCAGTGCTGTTGAACTCGCCTTCATCTGCCGAAACCTTTGAACATTTTCCATATACTGATATCTTACCTATATTTTTCGCGCCGTCCTGCTCCAGTGTCGAAATCACCCAGCAGTTGGAAGCACGAGTCACCAGTTAAGCGATTGTCGGACAGTAAGCGATTGTTGGACGTCGTCTGTCTCTCTTGGTGTATATAGCTTTGGTGTGGAAAGAACCCGGGGATTTCCGTTATGAGGTCACTTATAGCATAGGTATGATCGCGCGTGTCAACACCGTCTTCGTTAACACGTTTAGCCCACCAACGCAGTCAGTCTTTTTCTTGTTGAAATATGGTATAAGTCTAGTGAAGGAGAGTATAATTAACAGTAAACGCTACAGTTAGATACAGGGTCGTCTTTTCCTGCACTTTAATGAAACATTGGGGCTCGTTCAGTCAGCTGTATGCTATGTTTCACCAGTCAGTTACTCAAGTACATCGTATGCGATCAATGTGTATGTAGCTCTGTGGGACTCTGATCACGGATACGACCACAGCCCTAGAGAACAACGATCGATGGTACAGCGCTACTTGCAAAGGCCCACCGGTTGCAGTTTTAGGCTACATTGCACGGCCACAGTGCACTGTGTCGTCCCGGTGTAAGCATACCTTTTCAAGATGTTTATCATATCCTGCGTTTTCAGACTAAGCTGGAAACCCGCCAAGAGAGGCATATTGGGGAAAACCCAGTCTAATAAGGGGAAAACCCAGTACAATAAGGGAAAAACCCAGTCCGAAGCAATGCCGTTCTAAATGACCTACTCTAAAGCTTAGTGCATCATTAATAAGAGATATCGATTATACTTGTTTCTTCAGTGGTATTAACTATGTTTAAGTACACATATTATTGCCTAAACATACGTTGAGATCTATTACTTGTCACTGCCATTTGGCTGCAGTCTGTATGTTTAGCAATCAAATTCCATTAATGATTCTCTGCTGTTACTTTTTGGGCCGTTCACAATTTCAGATTCGAGGTAAGTACGAACTATTTTCCGGTCGCATTGTTTTCATGTCATGGTGTCCTGTATTGTTTCAACAGCGATAAATTTAATAACGATCGATGCGTTTCCTACTTTCAGTGGGCTGTGCCGAGATACATCCGTACACATTTATATTTTGCAGTCGGGCGATTTCATACCATTAGCGTTGTTAAGTGTGAATAGCTTACCGAATGATAGCTTTTTTATACTTTGTCGAGTGTGAGGTGAGAACGGCGAGTTATATAAAAACAATACTGGCACAACATAAAGACCTTCTTGTTGGGGCACAGACATATTCCTCCCTGTCCCCCCCCCCCCACACTCCCTGGACATGTCCGTCAGCTTTATTTACTTTTGCATGTTGCCAACGCCTCGTCGTCATTGCCTCGACAAACATATATAGTTGAAACATTGCCAATGTGGCGTTAAGCCATAATCATTGATTCAATCAATTCTCTAAAATGGAAAATATATATTGTTTTACATGTATATTGTGGCAGAGTGTTTAAGACTCTTATCTTTCAATTGCTGGACACTGGGTCAGTCCTAGCTTTGGACAGAAAGTGTATTGATTCACCTGTTCACAGTGCACATGGGGCGGTGGTTAAGACCACTTGTCCTATATGAATATTGTGTGGATATTTGTTTGTCGCACATAAGAAACTTTATCAGTAACTTGCTAAAGGTTAGCGGTTTAGTGAGAGACGCGGGGTCATAACGCCGCGCTGGCGCACCCCCCCCCCCTTGACCTCCCCCTCCGAGTAGCCAACTGTAACGCCTGATGAATAAATGACAAAATATTCTAATGCATTCGACAAGAACTCATTTCATCACGTCGCATAGCCTTATATCAGACAGGTTTAGCACTCTTGATGTTTAGGCTTTCAACACAAGCTCTCAAGAGTGAATGCAGTGTCCAGGTGCCCTCAGTGTTTCTGGGACAGTCTTCCGTCCATGTTCACGATCATTACAAATGACAAATGACTTTCTTGAAGTCTCCTTGTTGAGTGCTTCGCTCTCATTGCCTGTAACTGTCCTTGGGCTTCTTTGTGCAATGCAATGAAGATAAGAGCGCAGTCCTTCCTCGGTGATTCTATCAGCTTCCATGCAAAAGGATGTCTGTGACCAGCCAACTGCGAGAATTCCAGGTTGCAACTTTCGCAAAAGTTGTTTGTGCTGTCGTCACCGGTCATGGTGAGGTCATGGACTTTCCATGCTGGTGCACCTAATACTGGTGGTCCACGTCTGAAGTGGACAGAAGGAACAGTTCCATCAGCTGCTGATACGTCCCAGTCACGTAAGTAGTGTCAAAGAATGCCCAGCATTCCGCAGAAGTGTTTGATGTCTGCCTCTTGCCGATACATATGGGTCAGGCCAAGGTCTTGAATTTTTCTCCATGTTGACAGTGTCAGATGGACAGCCCGCATTGCTGCCATTTCAAACTCAGTGATGACTGTGGTAGGGTCTTGCGTAAATCCAAGCTCCTCCCACCGGTCCACTACCACTTGCAGCATGGTCTCATAAATCGACAATAAACTGCATATTTATCATTGACTTAATGCTAAGGCATTTCATGAGGTTGGCTAAAGTCACATATGGCCTTTAATAGAAAGACACTGTCAAATGGCTGCTGGCGGCAGCTGCGACTTCACTAGCTACCTGATTTATGGTCAACTCTTTAAAGGCTAGTTTTCATTTCGATCCCAAGCTGACAATCGTCGCAGCACTTTTGTTTTCGACACAGATTCGCTTTCGTATTAGCGTTCTGTGAAGCCTGATACCGTTTCCAGTTCTGGGAATCCGTGACTGAACTGTTTCAGCGGACTACATAGACCATGTGTTAATTGCGCGATTTTGCTGACAACAAGTATAGGGGCACCTACTCTGTTCGGGACACTGGTACACAGTAGGCTTTGCATACATTAACATCGCAAATTGTTGTTTCGTGCGTACATCGATTGATGACACCCCCTGGCCCACTGTACGCCCCTTGTACGTAATGCACGGACGTCACCCCCTCCCCGACGCCAATATGAACATACGTACTTTATAAACGGCCCCTTACTTCAACACATGAAGCTTTATGTCGTGTCTCCATGCCATAATATATAGCTTACGACTATTGTGTATGAACATGACAGTGTAAAGGGCTATTCAGGTAGTCCTGGTTTGCAAAGCATCTGCGCGTGATAGGGGCTCATGCATTCTGGTAATTACCACCTTTGTGACTTCACTACATTACTATCAGTGCGACAACACATCATCATCATTACTGATTTCTGTATGACGAATCCAACTCATTGAACTTGCTGGTTCCGGATCTATTTTTAATGTGTGTGGGTGTTTTGCGCAGTTAGAGCTGGGTTTCCCTACAGAATCAAGAAAGAGCTATATGACTGGAACATTATAACGTGGAAGTGAAAGAGGTGTGTAGTTATACATGGGTATGAAATCATCATGACTACGAGTATGACAAATTATAGTCCTCTACAGATCTGCTTACATATGTGAAGTATCAAGGTTTACCATATAGCGTCTTGACATGAAATGTCACAAGGAAATGTGAATTATTTTTGAAGTAAAATATAGCGAAGAAAATTATGTTGCATTTAAGTGACACGGAAAAAAGGGTACATCAACGTTTCCCAATATCATATGGGCCCGTTTTACCGCATTTCTCTAAGATGTATCTGAGCAGGAAATACCAGTACTTCTCCATACCATCCCACGGTGCGCTTCAGTGAGTAGCACACTTACGTCTGCGTTATGTATCTCATCATTACCGCACCTACAGAATTCATAGTTGTCGTCTTTATAACACTTAACGCGAACTATCACTTGATACCAATTCTTCTCGCTTACCACACCATGGGACACACTCACGAATGCTTTGGTTTCCGCTTCTGTAAAGAAAATATTATCCTCCGCTGTAAAACCTCAGTGCTTGTGAACTATCGTCTTGCCTTAAGGGTGCAATTGCTCAGAGGCTGTTAGAAACAAACAAGCAAACGCAAGAGTTTACCGCTGTTAATTACGCAATTAAGTTTTTGATTATTAACAAACTCTATGTACACTCAACACACAATATCGCATCCCCGCCAAGCAACGTGGGTATCATATATCGTGGTTCGCGAAAATGATAAGGGAAAGAATATTGTAAATTACGCAATTACATTAATGAGGAATTATTTAAAACCACAGAATATTGATTTGGAAACTAAGAGGTTTTCCACATCCTCAAATGGCCACCATGCAGGTTTCCACAAATAATGACAGTGCACATTCACTCGCACAGCTAGGTGGTCGCCTATCTACGTTACCGTAACGCTCAGCATCGTTCCCATAGACGTCCACGGTGCTGTTATTTGTAGTGAAATTGTCACCGCGAACTTCTTTGGGACCGGGGTCGGGCGTTACGGTAACGCACGTAGACGGCCAGCTAGCGGTGCCAAACATTCCCGATGTCGCACTTTAACTGATTGGTTTAAACACAGACACATTATTTATAATCAATGAAATAGACTGACAAGCCTGTGGCTACTGTCATCTGACCACAGAAGCTATATGTCAGCATATAGAGCGATCACTAATGACACATGCTTACATTCTATTTAAATCGGAAATAACCAATGACGTTCATATGTATTCGTGTATATATGTTGCATTTAAGACAATGTTTAGTCGTACAATGTATATATTTTCCAGGTTTGCCTATGTATTGTGGCTGTCAAAGAGATTAATAAGGGTGGGTGTCGAGTTTCTTTGTTGAAGCAAAAAGTGGTCCCGCCAGTGGGGTAATATTCACTCTAAACTTAGAGGCAAATCTACTCCAACTTCGAGGCTTTGACCTCTAAGTTATTGTGTCGCCATTTTGCTAGGTATTATGCCTGGTTTTCGTATCTCGTGAACCAGACCTGGTTTCTGTATGTAGAGATCTAAAAAGTTGTGAGATGGTACTGACCAACGCTAACAACTAAAATATTCCACTTTTCCACAACCCAGTTTGCAGAAGAGTAATCGTGTCTCCACTTTGATATGCACTGACTAACGCTTCAAAATGCTTTTCTCTGAGACCTATGTTTGTCTCTCAACGTTTGACCGTATAACAAGGTAATTTCGAACGAAGGCTCAGTAGGGACAGCCATCGTGAATAATAATGGCACTGTTAGAAATTATTTGTTAAAATATGAAAATTAACAAGTTCGAAATTAATGCTGCTTGTGTCATTTGGCCATGTTTACCCATCCCTAATGAAAATGTCTTTTTTAGATTTTAAAATAAGACTGAGCCCACTTTTGATGGGGAAGATGCCCATTCAGTACATACAAGTCTAGATTCGGCCATTCTCGACGTAAACCCGAAGACAGACGAAGTGGGTCATGATTGTGGTAGTACGCAGACGTATTAAGATATCAGCGACTGCTATGGATAGCGCAGCGTATGAGGTCATGGGACTTCTCGCTGAATGTAGCAGGTTCCCGCCTTCGTAATCATTCCTTTGTGCAATCTCGGAATATTAGCACCTAGCAGTTTGATTTGTGCTGAGATGTAAATAAAGGGTCTGTATCTCACAAATGCATGATGTGTGTAATCTTCGATCAGCACCCAGGGCAATTCCTATTTACTGGAGATGTAAATATGCTGAACGAGTTGCTGTATTGCATACAATCAAGGAATCCCCTGCCGCAATTCGAAAGAGAATTAATATTGTTAACTTGATTAACCACCAAATTCTGTTTCCACCATTACAGCCAAAAGGCTTACAACTCTTGCAGATATTTTGGACAAATGTTCTGGATCCGAATCATTTTTTCTGTACTACCAAAGGACAGTCTCTCTGCTAAGGACGAAGTCTTTATCCGTACGGCCAAGGAGTTCATATGGAGACAGTGTCGATGGTCGGTCGAACCCGCTATCTCAGCTATACACAGTTAGGGCATATATCCGCCGGATTTAATTCCTTTGTGGACAAAGATCAGCAGAGTTGGCAAGGGCAACATTGGCTCATTTATTTGTCCTTTCGTCACACAAGTTACAGCAAGAAAGTCTGTTGAAAAAAACCTATTCGATTTTATTGTTACACATTAAGGGTCCATACGTTTTGTTTTGGCTCCAGGTAACGAGGACTGTACCCGTTTTTATGCATACTGCGATTGCTTTCTCCATGCGCGCGTGCCCATTTGCGGCCATATCTCAGGTAATATTTATTAGGCCTACCAGTCCTTGCAAATTCCGGTATGGCTCTGAGCACTAGTTGTGCAGTGTATTTTTTTCACAATTTAAAATCTTCTAGGTTTCCATAGCTGCATAATTTTACCATTTAGGTACATCTTTTACCATTTTACCATTTGAGAAATCTTGTGCGCTCTTTATCTCATTTACTATAAACAGCGCATCACATTTTTCTGCACTATAGTGGAAATGGTTCTTGGAATGGGTGAAGATTTAGGTCATGCTGTGACCTTACATCTATATACGTGCAGATTCCCCACGTCGATCGGAAGGTAGTTAACACACTATGGGATCTTTAACCAAAGGCCAATTGTGTTCACAATATCAAAAGTACCAGACCTTAAGAATATAAGTATAGTGTGAATTGAAAGTATGTATCTTTTGATATTTAATATATTTAATTAATTTATTTAACGTTTATTACTAATATTTTCTTCAATATCTCTTTTATATAATGATATATAATAATGTTCATATTAGTTCCGACGGGAGCATCGTCATCAGTAATCGTCGCATTTCATCCATACACTCTGGTACATCACGATCTCATCGAACCTTAAACCTCCTCTGTTCTAGGAAATGCGCAAGCACTAATTGGCGACCGACGCCAAATGACCATAAAAATTCCATGTGTAAAATGTAGAAAAACAAATTTGTAATTTTGATTCTAATTTCCAAGATTTTCAAACCTCTTTTTTGTCTTTTGCAGATCTTGCAGCCTTTCCACAAAACTGAGGAAGTCGTTACAGTTATGGACAACCTTGGAAACTTCTGTGAAAGATCCGGTGCCCGATACAGCCACTACGCTGACAGATCTGCCCGACTGAATTCCTTTGTGGGCTGGCCCCGTGATCGAGGACAAAGACCGGAAGAGTTAGCAAACGCGGGACTGTTCTACACAGGTAAAATTGTCTTATTTCTGTATTTTTTTTTACATGTTTATACCATACACGTTTAAAACAGTGCACTGAAAAATATTTCACTTATCCGCAACGGTTGTTATACACATCATGGCAAAGCCAGAGCGGAGATTCTCCCTGGAGCAATAATCATATGATTAATTTTTTTTCATTGAATGGGAAAAGTTTTTACGTGTCCAGATGTATGGGTCTCCGTTATGTCTTGTTTATTTCTGTTCAGCTGGTTGCACAAGTTCAATGCTCACCTAGCGTATTCTACCACTTTATTGCTACATATTAACGACCATCACGTTCTGGGTTTGATTCCAGGCAACGAGGACTGTACCCGTTGTTTTTACTGCGGAGGTGGTTTACGTAACTGGCTTCCCGGAGACCAACCGCTTGTTGAGCACGCGCGATGGTTTGCACATTGTCAGTATATACGTTCTGTGAAAGGTGACGAATTTGTCAACAACGTCCACACCAACTTTCCCAGAAATCATCAGGTATGCTTAGCTGAGAGTTGAACTCTGTGTTTAGATGCTTGTCTGTCTAGATTCGGTCGCGCACCTTGTACCTTGATGCAAATTCGACTGCCTTCGAGGAAATGAAATATTCTAAGCTGTCACTAAAACAGCGGTCATATTATATCTGGGCCTCCTTACACATAATCTAGGCGTCCAAACGGACATTCGTATAACAGCCGTCAAATGAGCGTTCCAGGTCAATATTCGCAAGACCAGTTTCCAAAAACGACAAATAACACAAAACACCAATGAACTAAGAAAATATTTAAATATAAAATTAAGACGGATTCATGCAAAGACAAGCAATTAATAGTCTTCAGTAATGACGAACAAACGTAATGAATGTTCGAGATGGATATTAGGCCTACTGATCTCTGAGAATTAAATAATGCATAATTTTTGTGTTAACTGTATTCGCATATCTCTTACGTGAATGTGTCCATACATTGCCGTTATGTATAACATGCAGGGTGTAATGAAAGATACGGCTATTTAAACCCTGCATTATATCGTTTTACATGTCTTGTTCTAACAGACCAATGACGCACAAGTAGATGTACGTAGTTCAAATGAGCCAACGGCATCTACGGGTAAGTTCAACGGAACATCGGTCTCTCCCACACCACTGAAAACTTTCAAATGTCGACTTTAAAATTTCTTTTTAAAATCAACACGACGTAATAAGTTCACACAACAAAGCGGGGTGTATGCGGTAAAATGTCGGAGGGGAGCATTATGTGAACAATGGTTTCCCTTATTGAAACCGATTCGATGGCATCGGTTGACTAAAGGTGATAATGTTGATATTTACACAGACTATGAGCAGATGGTGAGGAGCGTCATGCTGAAGCCTTGTGGGATGGCGCTCCTCGCTCTTGGATATCCTCGCTCCCGGATTCGTTACGCTGTCATAAAAGCCCTTAGTGAAAATGGTAAGAGGACATTAACGTGTATTTTCTCCTTATCTTTTGATACGTGTAAACTATGGCTGAAAATGATGCATGGAGCTGGTACATTTAGAAATGTATTTGATACATGCATACCACGACTGAAAATGATGCATGGAGTTGGTACATTTAGAAATGTATTTATTCTTAACTCGTACGCGATTGTAATAAATGCCATGTGAAGTAATACAATAACCTAGTTATTGATTGATTTAGCAAATGCACAATGGGTAGATCAATCCACTGACGCATAATATCAACATTTCAACAGCTGTTTTTAGTGTCTGAAATTTTCCTGTACTTATATTATCTTGAAGTTCAACTGAACTCATACAGTCACATGTGGCATATCGATGTGACGTCCGCCAAAGTCAGTTAGCCAGCCTGTCAGCCAGTAGTTAACCAAGCCCTTTTGTTGCAGACTGGAAAGAATCCCAAATTACATCTGACCTTCTAATCAGAACCTACTTAGACCTTCAAGAGGCTGAGAAAAATGACCCAACTTCGGACGAAAAAGATCTTCCGTCGAGAAATCCTAAGAAATCTTTCCGTGGCACAGAATGTGTCCCTTTCCTAACAGGTGAGTTTATAAGAGCTCTTCTTCTTTGAATTCACATACTAGTATATTGCTCAGGTTTGTTCAAGCTCACACCGTATAGCTGATATCGAACGTTTTGCAAGTCATGTGTTGGCCTGTTCATTTAATTAGTGTGAGGAGTTAATTGCTGGTGGTAAATTAACGAGCCCAGAAGGCTTGATGGCCACGTGATGGCTGTCTTATTTCTCTAGGAAAGTGTCTGAATGCGAAATTTCGATAAAGATGACGCTTTGTCTTTGAACTTCAGATGTATTTAAATATTACCAAAAAAGAAGCGATCTCCCTGGCCATGGTCTAATGAACATTTTGCGTGCCTTTTATTTTACATCAAGATACATAATTCAGGATATCGGTTTTCCTTTTCGGTGACCGGTTGTCCTTCTGTTTCTATGCTCATTCAGGATATGTAAGCATTTTCAAAACGGTGCTACTCCTACAGTAGCTTGTTACTTTTGCACAAAACTTGGTAGAAGTGTAAACTATACATCAAAGTACATAAATTCTTAGTATCTATTTTTAATTTCGGTGGTCGGTGGTCCGTTTGTCTGTCGGTTTATCCATTTATTGTTAACATATCCTTCAAAAAGCTGCTTCTCCTACAGATTTTTGTTTGATTTCATCGACAACTGCTTTAACTGTAGACCACATCAAGATACATAAGTAGGAGTATCGATTTTTAATTTCGATGATCAGTTGTCAGTCTGCCTGTGTGTCTGTTAATCTAGCATATTTTAAGATTTCTTTCAAAATGCTACTACTGTTACAGTTTTTGTCGAATTTCAACAAAATTTGGTACAAGTAAATCAAGATACATATTTCGAAGGATTGATCTTCAATTTTGATTGTGCATTGTCCGTTCTACCTACATGATTTTGTAATCGTGAGGATTTTTGCCCCTACCAGTAAAGCTATTGTCTCCTTAGAGACTTTGTTTTATTCTCACATTTGTTGTTTACTTATCTTTTGTAGATGACGAGTTATCTAAAATCTCGAAGGAGAATCATAAGATGAAAGAAAGACTGAAATGCAAGCTTTGCCAAAGTAAGGAAGTGTCTATTGCATTCATCCCTTGTGGCCATCTTGTGTTGTGTATAGACTGCCATTGGTTTGCTACTGTAACTCATTGCCCACTTTGCCGGTCCAAGATTATCACTTACGTGAGAGCTAGAATATCTAGCAAGCGTTGACATACATGTAAGACGAACCAACGTCAACATGTAAAACAACAAAACTCTTCACAACTTCTTCACAACTATCTTCACGATAGTGCTCTGATGCTAATCAGCCCCAGAGCCATGGTCACTCATTGGTGTTTTGGTAGTAGTGACAGAAATTCTACTTACGAGTGGGCATAGCAGTTACATGTGGTCATCGATTTGTCTTTAAAGAACCCCTCAGGTGTGAAATCTGGTCACATCTTTGCATTTCACATTCTCATTCTTTATTCTCCTATCTTTCTATTCACATAAAGATGAAAACCAAATTCTAAGTGTAAGTGCCTTAAATCTGACAAAGTGTATGACATTTTAAGAACCAATGCAGTTGTGTTTTCTTAGTTCCTCTTGTTTCCCAAACGTTCTTAACGAGTCACATGATACAGTAAGACTCCCATTACCTTAAGCGGCAAAAGAGCTCGAAAAGATCTGGAAACTTCCCTATTCTTTTTTATTATATTTATTTAAAGCATAAACAGGCAGGAGGTCTCTGTTATGGTAAACTCTTTGCAAATGTTTGTGATCTGGAGGTAAGACGTGTTGTCTCTTAAAGCCACATAAACAGAGATTTCTTGACTGAATTGATGACCGGTGGAAACGGTTTATGAACATTTCATGTACATGTAACCCAGGTGTCTCTCATCAAATGTGGTCGCTGTGGGTTCAAGCCAAGCCCATGCTGGCTTCCTCTCCGGCCGTACGCGGGAAGGCCTGCCCGCAATTTTCCAAAGACAAGGTGATCTGTGTTTAAAGTAAAAGACAGCTCATGGCTGAGATATTGTTCATTACACAGATTACAAAATTCTCTCTTGAATATTAGAACCTGTTTGAAATTGCATGAATTCGTTGCTGAGTTATCTTCGTTTGCATTGTGCAATGTTGTGCTGCTGACTGGAGATCTGAAGGTTCCAATGCTCTTAAGTTTATGAGGAATTGACCAATAAAAGAACTGGTAGATATCAGCTGTTTATAAGCTGTGACGTAAATGTTCTGAGTTGTGCATCAATGTAACATATGATAACATAGGGACAGCACACTGTTTCAATGTTGTATGTTTTAATTATAACAAGTACATGTGTGAACAACACTGCACGGTATTTCCAGACCATTGTGCTGTGGTTTCTTGATCATTTCATGTTATAAATTGGAAATTTGTACTTGACTTACAAACATAAGCGTAACAGATTACTACACTGTTAGGTGACAAGAGCTTGGAACAATTACGTCACAACCCAGAGAGACTGGCTGCGTTTTATGCTAGGCGACGGATCACGGTCAGATGTCAGTTTCCGCTGTCGTTGTAGCTGTTAGAAAAAATACTTTACCGAATTAAACATAATATTGTCCAACCTTTTTGACAAACTTAACTCAGAACATGAGCTGTCTTTCACTTTAAAGTCTATTTTGTTATTTACCTTTGTACTTTAATATTTTATTAAAGATATCTTTGTCATATAATCATGTAGATGTCTTGTTATTTTTTTAAATCTTATCCTTATCTCAGTATGCCTGGGATTTTTGACACACGCTGTTTTTTTTTTTACTCAGAGTGAGTCCTTATCTCAGCTATAGCACCAAAACTCGTTTCGGTTGCCGACCCTTTTGTTTTTTTTTTATTTTAATTCAGAGTGAGTATTTATCTCGACCGAGATATAGCAACAGTTGTGGGTGGATGGTTCTCCTGTTTTGTATTTAGAGTGATTCCTTTAATTCACACCAGTCAGTTCTTGGCACTGGCAATAGGACTGTATCGTCTTAGATATGACCCGAACACAAGTTTCTTTTTCAAGGCGCAAAACGCAACATAATCTGACTCATAAACCCGGTACTTGTTTGGAGCCAGTTTCCTCATATCAAATATCCACACCATCCGTAAATCTCCGAGGACATCCGAACAGAAAATAGCTTCGACTGCTTTCCCTCGTATGAGTTCCGTATAGGTAATGCAGTCAGAGTGGAAGTAACTTCTGAACAAATTTTTTCACCTGATGGGTTTACAATAGTCCTTGATAAGCTAGGTATGGTACCGGTGTCTGTAAAATTTGCTGACAGACATTGAACAATGGTCATTTAAAAATTCTGGGAAACCGGATTAAGATCCGGATGACGACCAACATTTAACTCGTACTTGGCTCAAGGTCGAGTTGTTTCCCAGTTTATATCCGAATCCTAACAATTTTTTTTTCAGTAAATCTGATGAAATAAATCAACAAATACCGGAAAACCTAACCTCCGTTTAATATTTCGCCTGGATTGTATATTTCAGAAGTTATACCAGCTCAAATTCTCATTTGCTTGGGGAAGTGCGGTGTCGTGCGTAGACACATTGGCATGTAATTTTCACGATTTGGGATTTTCTCAGACTTAATGATCCCTATCTAGTTGCTAGATTCGACCCAAAGCTCTTTCTTTCTGCTCAGATTTGTTTGTTTCCGCCTTTATGTATTAACAGGTTCAGCGCTTTTAGAGGAAAAGATTTTTGAAGGCTATCAATAAAATTCAAAATGGCCGCCTGACCATGTGATCAGTGGAAAAGTGCCAAAGGTTTTCCAACCATTGCGGTATCTTGATTGTCAAGTTTAGTTTCTTTATCTTTCGTAGTTTTTAAAAATATTAGAGCTGAATGTGTACAAATATAGGCTTCCAATAGTAGTCCCAACAATTTCAATAGTGTACATGTACATCAAATAGAACTACGTGGACACCTAATTACGTGTATGATCAGGAGAGCAGTGTGTGTGTGGACATTCATTCATTACAAAATATATGTCTGATGCAGCTTTATAGTCAATACGGTGTTGCCACTGAGTTCTATTATATATATGATGGACATGGGATTTGTGTACTGTTACTAAACCCTCCTGAAGGTCTGATGGATATGGGGCTTTTGTACAAATAACAAGGGAGTGGTTAAATCGCAGATCTGTCAGTACTCGACACTTCACTGGCTTGGGCCTTCCACAAAACGCCTGGTGAGGATGAAGTAGATCGGATGGTGTGTATCTGTAGGCATATATTTATATAATATAAAACACCACAGTCAATTTATGCCCATCGATTTTCTCCTCAGCCGATCATCCGATGTAACTATGGATGTATGGATACATACATCATCCATCCATCCATCTATCCATCGATCAATAGATAGATACCGTTTTGATACAAACTCACATATGCCTATATATTATAGGCCTCCTGTAACTCCTCGAACTATAACACAGTGTCCTCTAACACCGTACGTGGGAAGGAAGGTCCGCCAGCAACCTGTGGATGGTCGTGGGTTTCCCCGGTTTCTTTCCCCTGTGCATAATGCTGACCGCCATCGTATAAATGAAATATTTTGAGCAGTTGTCAAACATCAGTCAAATAAAATAAAATTGATATAATGCAATGCGGGATTTTGTAGTACATGTATGTATACATACTTAGCCGCCAAGAAGTATTTGACCTATCCCAGTCTGGTTTGCATGGTTACATTGCCAGTCAAACTGCCAATCAAACTGGCCTGTGGAATCCGGATCCGCCCTGATTAGAATCCACATTGTAGCTATAAAATTAACTATGGTCTTGCTTTTGATTGAAGCTTTTTCTTGACCACTCCATCATGATAACGTATCACACAGCGCTCAGCTTGGTCCAAAGGGCCAAGGCCACAGGAGCACATCAGAACAGTTTATGGCTCTAAAACTGTAATTCTTTTTAGGTATTTTTTAATACTTAGAATTATCTTGCACTTTCTTCTTAGAATCTTAATTGAGCGATTAAGTTTAAATAATAATTTCAGAAATACTGTTACAAGTTAAGACGAAGGCTTAGTTTTAAATCCAAGTCTTAGAAATCAGAGGTTTAAATCTAAGACCGCTTCATGATTCTGGGAGCTGACTTTTTGTCTGTTTTCTTGCTTCTAATGGATGATGTCTAAGTTGCATGTGGCACAAAAATTTAGACTTACATGTAAATAGGAGCTAGCTTCATATTTTCCCCTCAAATCAACTCTATACCATTCTGTCAATCTTGGTTCTTATTTTACAATCGCCATAATGTGAATTGGCTATTTTTTTATTGTTACTTTTCTCAACTTTTCTCCACTTATACGTATCTTTGATAGCTGCCAATGCATCAAACACAGGCAAAAATTTCCCCATTATCATACATCTGTGCTGCCAATACCCCAAACACCGGCAACTGACAAATTAAGCGGTATTTTCGTTGTGAAATTGCCAAGTGCATATATGGAATCTATCTCAGCTAGTTTGAGTTTCTGGCTGTGATTATATCATAAGTTTCTTAGTAGAAAATAGTTATTCCATCTCTCAGTTGTCAGGTTTATAAGTTACCATTTATCATATGCCATAAATTTGAACTCCCACTTTTGAATACAATGGATTTAACATCATCACGTAGAATAACTGACGTTCTATTCAGGTTGCGAAGCTTTGGGTTTCTTTATAATACTGAGTGTAGACATTTAAGACCTCGCATCATGTTACTCACATGATGTCATATTAGAATGAAGACACAACAAGCCACTGTGCAAGCGCAAAACGGAGATTTCATGTTTATCGAGTGTAAAAAATATGGGGATTTCCAGGCTCAATGTTCTATTTTGATCTCGGCGTAATACAGACGTGAATAACCTTGTCCTATACACACGTAGTATTTGTATGTAGTCAAGTCGAGATTTGAGGTGGGGAAGCAACCAATGAAAACGGCCTGCTGGAGAATGTTCAGTGCGTGATCAGCTAGTGATCAACCGCACTCGTTTAGTAGGCTAATTGTAGGAAGCGTGAGGTTGTCAGGTAAGTACGTATAACTAAATTTACATGTACACATCTGGCAAACCTGAGTGTTTGTTCAGAGTTCAGTCTAGCGATCGTAACCATCAGTATCCTACATGTGTACATCAGGTTGGGGAAGGTCGGGCAGTAACTTGCCAAAGAGCGGTGGTTTATATACCCCGGTTTCGTCAACCCTTAAAATTGACCGCCATCGCATGGAGGAAAATTCTTGAATTTGGCATTAAACAATGAATAAATGGATCAATGTAAAGCATCGGATGGCACAGAGAAAACAATAAACCCCCCACTGTTAAAATATGCATTCATTCAAAATTTTTAAAAGTAAGACTTCTGCATTTCACACGCATGGTTTACTGGATTAGACACCCTTCATAAAATTTCAACAAAATATAGGCGAAATAGTGTTATGAAGATAGCAACAAACTGAACAGATTTTGCGTGCAACATATGCCCAATCCGCAGACACTTCATGCTACTCTGTCTGACGTTATATATAACTGCAGTTATTCAAAATGTGACAATCCTTCTTAATTGGTGAAAATCGCATCAGTAACACTAGCTTGAAGACGTTCTCTACCTGATTGCTATTTTAGTGATCTACATATTCGGTATCACAATGTGTTGGTATACGTTGGTGCGTTGCACTTCTTAATGGCACAGAGCGTGTGAGTTTGATGAACTCCAGGCTCACAGAATATCAATACCTAAAGAAGCCTCTACATCTACATATTTTCACTACTTCAAAGCGAGCGTCGGTGTAGGTGATAACATAACCTGCAAGGGAAAAACAGGTGTCCTGTTACACAGTATTTCCTCTGTTTAATTTCTGTTAGATTGCAGTATGCGCAGAGTAAGTCCTTCGTATCAATTTGTTAAGTAATTTGTGCTTTAAAACACGAGTATGTTCTAGTATTATTCGTTTTATAGTAAATGACTCCCATCTCTCGAGCCTGTGTTCGTTGCAACAGCGATACCGTGTTATTACTGATTTTAAATGTGGAGAGATAAAGTCTGTAAACTGCACTGTTACTGTATGAATTATTCTCAGTTTTGTATCAGTCAGGGAGACACACTTTCATTTAAGTCTCATGGCCGACTGCATTTGTTTATTTGAATGATGTTTTACGTCGCACTCAACCATGTTTTACTTATACGATGACGGTGGCCAGCATTATGGTGGGGGAAAACCGGGCAGAGCCCGGGGAAAACCCACGACCATCCCAGGTTACAAGCGCGTCTTCCCACGTAAGGCCACAGAGGAAGCCAGGATACCCTCGCTAAACCCGGCTCGGCCACGGAAATCCTTCCTCTCGTAACTACCATACGTAACTCGAATCCTTTACAGGTATCCCGGCTACACATAAAAACATAAAGTACCGGTATATATATAATTTATACACCTTATTACACAATCCTGTCACACACTGCATTGACATAGAAATTTGATATAGAATCGTGACTACAATGTGCTTGTGAAATAA
The DNA here is from genome assembly GCA_016165875.1 of Acanthopleura granulata. NCBI lineage: Eukaryota > Metazoa > Mollusca > Polyplacophora > Chitonida > Chitonidae > Acanthopleura > Acanthopleura granulata. Next base: position 31,457,290 of record JABBOT010000003.1, read on the forward strand.
CACCGTGCATTCAAGATTTGAGGGGGGGTTTTGAGGTCGCCCTGGGTACAAGGAACAAAGCTGGGTTTTCCCCGAGTTTATTTTTAATAGTGTCAAGGTGCATGAATACAACCGGTTGTACAACTATTGTTCCTTTGTATAAGAGAGTTGATCCTTGAATTGCCTTGGGGATTGCCGGGGAAAACCCACGACCATCCCAGGTTACAAGCGCGTCTTCCCACGTAAGGCCACAGAGGAAGCCAGGATACCCTCGCTAAACCCGGCTCGGCCACGGAAATCCTTCCTCTCGTAACTACCATACGTAACTCGAATCCTTTACAGGTATCCCGGCTACACATAAAAACATAAAGTACCGGTATATATATAATTTATACACCTTATTACACAATCCTGTCACACACTGCATTGACATAGAAATTTGATATAGAATCGTGACTACAATGTGCTTGTGAAATAACACCGTGCATTCAAGATTTGAGGGGGGGTTTTGAGGTCGCCCTGGGTACAAGGAACAAAGCTGGGTTTTCCCCGAGTTTATTTTTAATAGTGTCAAGGTGCATGAATACAACCGGTTGTACAACTATTGTTCCTTTGTATAAGAGAGTTGATCCTTGAATTGCCTTGTCACATGGGAAGCATACAGAAACCACCCTCTCTGTTTACCTTTTAGAGATATGATAGCCTATATAAGACGACAGGATAAAGAAGCTGTCTCATGTTAGATTTATTTTAATTTAAGAATAGTTTATTTTTCGGAGAAACATCTTACCGACCCGAAGCTGACTGAATGGCGTGAATCGGACATCTGGTGCTCTAGCGGTGAAATGTCAAGCCGGACTCCTTTCCATCTGTATTCAACGTGCTGTTTGTGCAACCAAATATGCACTCTGTGGCATCCTGCCAGCTGTTCGTTCTTGTCTGTACACTGACAAAAACAAGGGGCAGAAGCCGACCGCCCGTAATTGAGTTGAATTCGCATCCGCATTTGAGTAGTGTTATGTACATTGAAAAGACAAGAATGGTAATGATTTAAGAGACCTGATTCACGTCAAATGTTGATCACAATTAGTGCACTGTTACGTCCCCTTTTACATGCAGGTATTTAGTATTTGCGATTCAATGTGTGATTTCACCTACCTAAATAAGACTTAACTTATACCTTCATTACAAAAATGAAAGTTAGCGTTCAAGTTCAAATGTAAGATCGGGAATAATATGCCAAGATAAGACTAAGTCTAATTGACTTAAGTCTAAGATATCTGCGTAATCCTGGGTCCTGGTGATGCACTCACGTGGTACTCTTAACGTTACGAGCACATAACTGCTATGGCAAAGTAGCTCAGTTCTACAATGCTGGTTGCAGAGATAGTTACGGGCACATGACAGGACTCACGAATGTATCAGTCATGGATAGGGGCGACACAATAGTAAACACTATAGTAAAGAAGCCTGCTTCATAATTTGTCTATAATCCAGGAAAGGGACCGTGTGTTCTTCGTGATGAATAAAATAGCCATGATGCATATACGAACAGCTGAAGCGTAGCTGAGATACATATTCTGATTTACGATAACATATGAAATAGCATGGTACACGGTTTGTACGCTAATTTAAATCATCCACCTAGAACATTCTTTGCCTCTTTCCGTCATCACTGACAACTGGCCATTGTTACGACTTGCAGGGATATACCCTGTTTTTTTTTTACGTTATAGTTTTTTTTGCTCTCTGATGGCCTGCATTAAACGTTGTTTTAGAAAGTCATCTTGGAATTACTGACACGGATTAACTACGATTTGGGGTCACGGCTGATATATATTAATGTCTGTTTCGACGACAGGACCCTAAAATACCTCACTGTGGGCAGATAACGCAACACTGGTTATTCAGTGACAAGTATATCACGAGCAGACCAGGAAGGTACAGATTACAACATATGTATTTTAGTTTATTTAACTGCATTCAGTGAACTACAGTGAAGAGGCCTGGCTATCTTCCTGCTTTTTTACATTCCATGATTCTTTTATCTTTGTATTTGATTGGTGTATGCCAAGAAAATTTTAATTATATGACGGCTGCCAGCATTATGGTGGGAGAAAATTAGACCCACGGCCATCTTTAATTTGCTGGCGGGCCTGTTTTACAAAGAGGTTGTAACACTACGTCAAACGTAACTACCATGGCGACGTATCTCTACAGTATGTGTCGCCATGACAGTTGACAATGTAAAACGCCCCCCTCTAAACTGAGGCACATGGCCATCTTGCCAGGAAACTCGAATACATTTAGGGCTATAACAAACAGCGTCGGTATATAGAGGATATTGTACAGTGAAGGTTGAATACCATAAATATTGTTCAAGTGAGCGGTGGAAATGATAACCAAGGAGACGCTTCGCGGGTTGTTTGATCCTTGTTTAACGTAACACAGGAAAACTTTTCTCTTCAACTGTGGCCACAGGGTTTGGGTGGAAGAATCTGGAGTGTCTCCTGGGCAAAAATCTAACCCCGTTTCCCGTGTCGCGTGTTGAACATGGTAGTAGGTTAGACAATATTTATGCGGCGAAGAACAAGCACCTCCATCTTCATTTTATCAAGTCAGACACTTACCTATAGTAGCGCTTCCTGCGTTGACACAACAGGAAGAAATAACCGATCCACCCGACTCAACAGCTGATGAATATTAATGTTAATGTATCACCCAATCAAATAGTATTTCCTCTAACTGATTGACAGCAAAGACAAAACAACGTGTCTGCGCACACGGCCGATGGCAGGTAAAATCCAAAACAAACGAATATCCCTGTAAAGGTGGGAATAAAAAGAAGAAAGACGTATTCCCCAGTCCGGAAAATTTTTATTTTTTAACACCAAATATGTTTCCAAAAGGACCATATTACTGAAAATGTAACCAATTAATGCCCAGTATATATTTATATTTTACAAAGAGTATAAAATAAAAACCTCGTAGATCAAATCGGTATATTCTGACCTGGTACCATATGGCTACATATAATGTCCCATATATACACACATTAACAGCATAAAATCTGACATTTATTACAGAGCTCCCGATGTTTTAAGACACACGTGAGTTTTAGGCGTGATAAGATACAGGAATTGGAACAGCAGCGTGTGTATAAATGTTGCGCGGGATAAAACACACAGAAGGTGTCACATATATTAAATATCATAAATTATCCATGCCCCAAAGAGTGTTACACTGAATTTTACCCCGTTTCCTGGCAAATATACTCGCATGCATTATTCGCCAGGATACAGGATACAATTTCGTATCACACTCTTTGGGGCATACATAACAAATTTATTTCTATAAGCAGCATTCAAATTAAAGAAATGTATAAGCTTTAACGCGACCAGATTGTCAGTAATGGGAAATGCCTTGCTAAAACGCGACACAAAAGATTTAATTTTTGTAAATTTGCGTACAGGGTTTGGTATCTAGTACTGTTACATCCACAGAAAATAGATAAGGGGTTTGGTGGCCTTGAGAATCGATGAACATCACAAAAGAGGTCGTTTAGTTCATTGTGCATGAATTTCCCCGATAATTGGTGGTTGATATCCAAAGGTGACGGGGATATTTTCTGTCAGATTTCTCGACTGGTCTGGTGTTTGCCGAGGAGAACACCGGTAATTAGTATTGTCAAAGAATAGCTTCTTCTTTTCAGAGTGGAAATTATTTTGATTTGCACCTGCTCGATTTGGTGCGGTGCATCTGACCAATGCGATCGCTGTAAGTGCAAATCCAGCTCATGCTGGCTTCTGCCCGGCCGTACGTGGGAAGGTCTGACAGCAACCTGCGGATGGTCGGGTGTTTCCCCCTGGGCTCTGCCCGGCTTCCTCCCACCATAATGCTGGCCGCCCGCATGTAAGTGAAGTAAAGCACCAATAAAATAAATAAATTTGGCGGGGTCGCATGAGTGAAGTGTAAGGTAAACATTTCACCCACTGCATGTGACTGCTCTCGGCCTATGGCTATAGTATGTGCGTACAAATAAATTTCTTTATCTGGACGTAGTAAAAGAAACCCGGCAGAACAGTTTAAGGAATACCAGCGAGTCTTGCTAAATGTCCGAATCACGTGTGTACACTCGATCATATACAAAAACAACTGGGTAAATATTCGAGTAAAATCATCTATATGACTGCATGACCAAAATCACAAGATGTGAACTATAGGCAAACTAAAAGCTATTCTATAATGCCCAGGTAAAACAATTATGTAAAGCCAAAAAATATCGTTTTATTTTGTTCTAAACTATATCATACATACATGCCTGTTTTTAACCTTAGCGAATACCTTATGTATATCCTATGCATAAGGTAAACTCGCATGGATTCTGCAGAAAGCAGCTTCACAACAATCATGATCATTAATGTGCCAGTATTTTGTGATATTAAGTGATGATATGGACAATTACTTGTCAGGTCCAAACTTGGGCATGTATAAGCGCATCTGCTGAGGTTAGTTAATCCCCTATAGGATTGCTCCAAGTCTCTGTGTGCATCTTTCAAGTTTTCCTCTTCCTCATCCTCAATCCCGTTGATTGTTGTACTTGGTAACTGCGGCTAGGTTTCGCGATGCACTTAGGCCTTTATATAGTACAATGGCGCTCAGATTTGCGCCTTAACGCTTAAGGACTTTCAAAAATTTTTTTTATGTCATGGCGAGAGAAATCTATCACGAACTCCTCAGCTAGCTGACACACTTCTTCAGAGCTGGATTCTGGGTTCCAACTCTTATATTATCACTCCATGGTGCTGTCGCCTTCTAGATGGATCACAAAATAAACTGACCAGCAAGGGCCAGATTTAAGCCTTGAGGAAACAGGGGGCATGTGGGAAAATATCGGGTTAGGGTGGGGGAGAGCATGCCCCGAGGGATGGAGCTTCTTGGCATGGAACCCCTTGGAATGGAGTCCCGTGGGATGAAGTCCCGTGGCATGGAGCCCTGAGGGGTGAAGCCCTGAGGGATGGAGTCACGTGGCATGGAGCCCCTTGCGATGGTCACGTGAGATGAAGCTCGGTGGGATGGAGCTCAGTGGGATTTAGCGCCCACCCTACAAGCTTGGCCTAGATTCTCACATTTTGTGAGTGCAGTTTCCTTGGCGCCATTTATATTTAGGTTTTGACGCGTGCAGCGATAGCCTGACGACAAAGAGGGCAGTAGGTAAGGTCAACACAGCACTGATCACAAGTGACTAGGTGACCGCAAGGCAGCAGAGCGATGGTCACATCCCGGTCCATACACACCTTGCACTTCATCTGTGCCTTTAGCCGTTGGTTTTCGACCAAAAGTTCTTGCACACCGTTAGCCGCATTTCCTAAAAAGAGATGGAGTCATTTCTTTTAAGAACACTGTGAAAAGGGCATTGCGACTATTTCAGATTTAAACATGTTTAACTCTAATTTCAATCATTCCAGTTTCTCTTCAGACCTTTCTGGTTTCTGGCTCTTCATAACTTCAAGTTATCCTGAGAATATCTGTCAAGTCCCGCCCAAGGCTTTACTCATTCAAAACATATACAAACGTGACAAGACGGCTTCCTTGTTTTGAAAGTGAAGAGGCAAGCAGTGTGCAGAAAGAGCAGAGATTGTTTGTGGAATTCATCATACGAGCATATCATAGTAAGACGCGTTTTATTTCACAACACACCTCGGGTAGAATGAGGTAAAACTGGTGAGTTAGAAGATGGAGGTTTAGATGAGGGTTTATCCATGACGGCTGCACTCTTTTCTTCTCGAAACGCTGTAAGAGAAGGAGACACAGAGTCTGAACAAAGAAATCTTATCAGAGGTGTTATTTAACGACAAATACCTTGGAGCAATCACGTCGGACTGCATCAATGCTAATATGGTAAGACACCAATAATCACTGTCATGATTTGTATAATCGTTTATCTTTTCAGACAGTTTTTTCAAAGACACATTTGAAAAAAATCACAAAACAAAACAAGTCAAACTTACCGAGAACATGTGTTTTTTCTGGTTCAACTTCTTTGGCATCAATGGCATCTTGCATCTCCAAGGTGGTCCGTGCCAGCTTTTCTGATGTAATCTGGGTCTCATCCCAACCTGTAACAATGATACTTGAAGTGTAGACACCATCAGGTCAAAACACAAGAAGTGTTAACCTCAAAAAGAAGGACAGGATAAATACAACTGTTACTCATTCCACTTTTCAGTTTGTGTTTCTGTACTTTGAGGTCGGACATGATAAACTGGATTAAATACCTCACCGATGACAATCATCAAATACATAAAAAAGACAACAACTAGCTACACTGTTGGAGTTGTACTGTAATAGTGCCTTATCAGGTACATGTATAGCCTAGAACCGTTGCTATCAAAATATCAAAAAGCTACCTAACTCTTAAAAGTTACTGCTAAATGGGTAGACAGAAACACGAAGACACAAATAATGACAAGGGAGAAAATTTCTATGTTCGGCAATCTATGTATTTACTTCAATGCAACAGCAAGTGGTCAACTCTTACCGCAAGCATTGAGCAGATTGGTGATTGCAGCTCGGACAAGTTTGGGAGGGTAGCCTAAAACAAGCAGAGCTTCTCCGCACGGCTTTTTTATTACGTTATCCACTAATTCATGGAGATCTGTAAGAAAAATATATGTAGTTGAAAGTTCTTCTGTAACATTCTGCCCTTCAGACAAACTGGTGGAGGAATTATAATACATTTTTTCTGATTTACAAACTGGTGACACAGAATTGTGTCCCTTTCTGATGTGAGTTGTGTCCCTTCGTATCAAAGTGACGTCATCAACTTATAGTCCATCTAGATGAGAAAGAAAACAACTGATCTACCGAAATTTTTTGCTAAAATTTCAGATGCTTTCATTGGGAAATATCTGAACAAATACGAACTGCAGCCTTAAATCATGTGCTGTGCAAGAGAAACCAAAAAATATCAATGCCTGTGCTTTATGAGAAACTGCACATTACGAGTAAATAGCAGCCATATTTAACAAACGTTGCCAAACACTACTTTTTCATTTCAGGCAAATTCCAAAAGGAGGCTAATTGCGAAAAGAAACTGCTATCTAAAACGCTCCGTATGACAAAGGGTGTACACTAAATCAAGTGTACAAATATAATTACCAAGAGCGCTGTTCTGAGGGGCTGGGGGTTCCTCATTAGGCCCATCTGTTTGCTGAAAGAAAGGATATAACTGTAATATGAGTAGAGTTTCAAACGGGACAACCACATTTACAGAATTATAAGACACTAATACGTAGGTTTCGAGTTACGTCGTTAGGACAGCACATCCACTTCAGTTTGCGAAATGACGTAAGGTCACTTGTCTCTCCTTTAAGATGGCAGCTTATACGTTCAGAATTTCATTTCTGTTGCCCAGAATCATATTCATCGTTAGTGGAAAACATATTTGGGAAATTTTATTTCATCGTTTTTCATAAATTTTCAATACTGCATTTACCAGCCCATGTTAAAGTGTGCACATTGGCCCTACCCTGTCGTAAAGCGGCGATGTCCTGTCACCAAGGGACATTACACCGTTTTGATAACCTGCCATCTCGAAAGTTGGGTATTAAAATTATCAGTCAACCCTAAACCCATACTCATGCTGATGAGGTTTCCCGAAAAGCCCGACAGTGTTTAGGATCTGTATACCATCCTATATATTATTTAGATATTTTCTTATACAGTTTATGCAGCTGTAACATACATACAAATAACCCATGTATGCGATTTGTATTTTAATCTCTTTGGCCTGAAGCCAGCAGGAGTGACATATGCTTGTATACAGGCATTCTCATTATGGCAATACTTATAACACTGAACAGCTTCACACCGTCAATAAACATCTTTTTTCTTCAGGTCATGTCATAACTATATAGACCTAGTTGTTTGCATGCTTCCGATATGTAGAGCTTTACAGGTGGTATTATGCAATATCCACGCACAGCGCAGATGAGCATTTTTTTGTGGTGAGATAGCAGATGTTTTCGTTATAGAAATCACCTAGTCAGGGACCACATTTGTAGCCTGCTGTCTCATTAGGTGCGAACTAAATAGACCGAAGCTTTTTTAATGGAGGTATGTCATGTTTACTTTTTAAGCTGCGAGTCATACGCATATGATATCAATATTGTTTTCCTTTTGTTTGTTGACTCAGTCTGTGATGGCAGGACGACGATGCTCCAGAAAGTTGATATGTTTTTGCTTCCTTTTTTGGGGTGTGGGGGGGGGGGGGCGGCTGCAACACGTGATAAGCGTGCTATCGACCTCGGCAAAAATAGACGTTATTAGGATTTCGTATCGGACTTTTCCCACATAAAATACCCTGTCACAATGATGAAACTGTTTATAGCCTATTAATAATACTGCGTTGTATATCAACGCGCCAGATCGAAATTTTTCTAGGAAAATACATATAGCATTTCGTTTCATTTTTTTCTGGCCTGACATGTCCTCTGGATTGAAAATGGTGTCATTTTAAATTTAATAAATGATTGTAAGTCCCGCTGGTTAATTATTCAACAACACAAGCTTATGGTGTCATTTGTGACGACTACTTATTTCCAGAGCTTTTGGTGTCTGACGGCATAGATTCGCCAGGCCAGGCTTGTGTGCATGTCTTCTTGGTAATTAAAGGTTTCAGCTAATCTGAACCGACCGATTAATATGCTGGATTTCACGATTCTTATTTGAAAATGAGCAATTTGTTACATCACTCTTCACAATCAAATATTTTCTGGGTAAACTAGACTAAACTGTTAAGATTCGTCATCTCAATGTAGGCAGTATATAAAGGATCAGTGTTATATTTTAGGATGGTTAGTCAGAGCTAGCTCAAGCCATGGTGTCGTTTTCATATGATAAATCCAGCCAAGTGGACTTTGAGGGAATCGACAGGCAGACGAATTGATTAGATAATATGGTTACTTTGTGTCATGTGAGGTGCGGTTAAGGGCAGAACTATATTGCATGAAAACAGCTGTCCTTTCAGTTACAATGTATCGAACTGATCTGAACATGCCAACCCCTTTCTCATAGTTGGATTATATGAAACTACAAAATATATGTCAAAATATTAAAAGGTATATAAAAGGGATAAGGATAATTTTAGTTGGCACAGCTCGACTTTATCATTGTCATAGAATATACTAATATATATTGAATTCCCAGCGCTGAAAAAAAATCTGGACACTAGTGAAAATACTAGTTCTTGTGGCATTCGAACTCACAACATCCAGCCCCAGCGCCCTGATAACTCAGTCAGAGGGCTAGGCACCTTAAGTTAAGAGCCCCACAGATATTCGTTTCTGTGTAGGCGTATATATATATATGTTTTCCTGACGCCAGGATGTAGAGCCTTAACCAGATACAGACAGGTCCTGCTGGAATGTTGGGCGTTTGTTTGATCTATTTGTTTATGTTCCTTGACGCAATACCGACGAATGTTTAGAATGTGAGACACTGGGCGAGGTATTGATCTATGCTCCACAAAGCATACCGAGCGCAGGGCTTAAATTCTTTGATTAGCAATCAGCATCTTATTATAGCCATCACTAGGCAAATAAAACAGAAATCGAAAGCGGAGACCACTCATATCAGCTCTATCAATACTGCGGAAGAGGCAGCACATTCTCCAAAATTCCAAGTGTGAGGCTGGGTTTGATCGAGTCATACACCTGGTGTTTCAGAGCAATTAAAAGACAAGCACGTGAATCTTGCAACATGCACCAAACACATCCAACATATATGATAAACTTAGTACTTCTTACATACTACTCTTAGACACACCTGGAAATGTCTTGGAAAGTTGATGTGGACGTTGTTGACGAAATCGTCACCTTTCACGGAACGTATATACTGACAATCTGCAAACCATCGCGCGTGCTCAACAAACGCATTATCTCCGGGAAGCCAGTTTCGTAAACCACCTCCGCAGTAAAAACAACGGGTACAGTCCTCGTTACCTGGAATCAAATCCAGAACATGCGAGGGTCGTTAATATGTGGCAATAAAGTGGTAGAATACGCTAGGTGAGCATGGAACTTGTGCAACCAGCTGAACAGAAATAAACAAGAAATAACGGAGACCAATACATCTGGACACGTAAAAACTTTTCCCATTTAATGAAAAAAAATTAATCACATGTAGCAATATGATTTGTTTATTTATTTGATTGGTGTTTTACGCCGTACTCAAGAATATTTCACTTATACGACGGCGGCCGGCATTATGGTAGGAGGAAACCGGGCAGAGCCCGAGGGAAACCGACGACCATGCGCACACTGCTGGCAGACCTTCCCACGTACGGCCGAAGAGGAAGCCAGCATGAGCTGGACTTCAACTCACAGTGACCGCACTGGTGTAGCAATACAATGGACTGACATCAGGTGAACATTGAGCTTGTGCAACCAGCAAAAAAGAATAAACCAACATAAGGGATACATATCGGAGCAGGATATTTGAAGAAGTTAATAGTTTCACTATGTAAAGAAAATTAATCAGTGATTTCAGTGATTATCTCCCCGCCGTCTGCCGTGTTGTACATGACAGACCGTTGTGTTTAAGTGACATATTCTTCAGTATACTGTGTTCAACATCCATATATAAATATATAAAGATATAAGTAAGACTTACCTGTCTAGAACAGCCCCACATTTGCTAACTCCTCCGGTCTTTGCCCTCGATCACGGGGCCAGCCCACAAATGAACTCAGTCTGGCAGATCTGTCAGCGTAGTGGCTGTAGCGGGCCCCGGATCTTTGATAGAACTTTCCAAGGTTGTCCATAAAAGTAACGACTTTCTCAGTTGTAGAAAGGCTGCACAATCTTTAGTATCAAGATCTGCGGAAGAAACATAGGAATTCACGGGAATATCGGAGAGCGTGTAGATCTAAACGCGTAATTTTGGTTGTTCTATGGAACGAGAGGCGGTTGGAAGTCGATAAAAAAGCTGGAAAATGTTAAAAGGAAGTTCGTTTTTCTACCTTTTACACGGTGTAACTAAGGACGGACTTCGCTTTTTTTTCTTTTTAATGAATTCTGTCCGATTTAAACGGCTGATTGGGTATCAATCAAAGTACGCGACAGTGGCTCGTAATTTCGTGACTTCCCGCAACACGTCTTAAGTGCAGACTTTTTAAACCTGACTACGTAGTTTAATGAGATACTAAACTGTATATGATTGACTGAAATCAGTCAGTCTGTCATCTAAAGCTGTGACCCCGGCCAACTTTCTCCGGGATAATTTCCACGGAAGCATGTTGCGCCCGGTTTATGGCCATTTGGCGTCCATTCCACCATTAGTTTTTGGATGTTTCCTATAGACGGTCGGACGCTTAACTTCAAACAAGTTTCTATTTCATCGTTATATACCTCAATATACATAGGTGAAATGTGCCGATTACTGATGATGCTCCCGTCGGAGCATGTTACATATAAAGAGGAAAATCACGGGGCTCTGATGTCATCTCAAGATATACGTCCTGCGGCTTGTCAGATGATATACAAAGCGCACATATATAAATGACATATACTAGTATACCAGATCAATGTGAACTCCGTTCAAGTAAAAGTGTTAAAGCGATAGCTATATACGTCAGGTGCAGTCGAGCTGGATAAGCTCCACATATAACAAATGATATATTACGTATTTATGGAACATATCATAGTGGAATATACAAAGGTTTCTAAATCTTACATACGCAATAGTAGAAACATACCATGGAATACCGATATAATTTCTCGCGTTTATGCAAGCGGACACAACAGTTGTAAGTTATCTGATTGTTGTATAAGAACGCCGTATTGAAGAATTTTCCACTTACATGAGTGCGGTCAGGTTTATAGGTAGATGATCCCGGATTGTGTAGGCGGATATAACTTACATGAACAAACGCGTGAAGGTCATGTAATAGTATTATATACATGATGTTACTTTATTCATTTCTTACATCAGTCATCTCAATATATTTTACCGTCGTCATATGACTGAAACATTAAGTACGACGTGAAAACCCAAGCACTCACTCACCCCAGTATATTTCATGTACTGTAAGACGGGTCAGTGTTATCAGCTATAGGAGTGGTGTAAACAGGTGTGTCAATGACCATAAGGAACTCTCAAATACTGACTTCCAATGGTTAATTTGTTTACACACTAATCAGCCTACTGATGCAATTAGAGTATGGCACACAGTATCGCAATGAAGGCTGACGTCCAGCTTTCATATATTGCCTGGGTACTGGCGGACACTGCGCAGTGACCGAATTCCATACACCATGCACACATACATAACAACACTCTCACGTGACTCTGTTTATCATACGGACGTCTCTGGGATAAACACTAATGTACCACGCAGAATTAAACATGACGCAGAAAAGTCTATGAACTCATCATGGAATTAAAGGAAAAAAATTTAATGGAAGTGCGTTTTTAAACATGTTTTTTTTTATTGACCAGACATTTAATCCCTGAGGCGATATTAACTTTAGACGTATTTTGGCTTTTTTCATTTATTTGGTTGTTGACTGACGTCATATACTTAAAACATTAGTCACTTACAATGGACGCCATGCAGTTAAGCCATCTGAGTTGTTCAGAGATGCTGTAAATTTACACAATATATGGATGTATACACATAAGTTCCTCTTTTCGGCACCACTGCTGTGTTTTCATGAATTCACTGTTGAGGGATACAATTACCCAAGTCTGTGAAACGCCTTTTTGCCTTAACTGGCGCAAGTTTCTCAGTGGAAAGGAGTAGCCATTCTAACCTAATTATCCATGCCCCAAAGAGTGTTACACTGAATTTTACCCCGTTTCCTGGCAAATATACTCGCATGCATTATTCGCCAGGATACAGGATACAATTTCGTATCACACTCTTTGGGGCATACATAACAAATTTATTTCTATAAGCAGCATTCAAATTAAAGAAATGTATAAGCTTTAACGCGACCAGATTGTCAGTAATGGGAAATGCCTTGCTAAAACGCGACACAAAAGATTTAATTTTTGTAAATTTGCGTACAGGGTTTGGTATCTAGTACTGTTACATCCACAGAAAATAGATAAGGGGTTTGGTGGCCTTGAGAATCGATGAACATCACAAAAGAGGTCGTTTAGATCATTGTGCAGAAATGAATTTCCCAGATAATTGGTGGTTGATATCCAAAGCTGACGGGGATATTTTCTGTCAGATTTCTCGACTGGTCTGGTGTTTGCCGAGGAGAACACCGGTAATTAGTATTGTCAAAGAAAAGCTTCTTCTTTTCAGAGTGGAAATTATTTTGATTTGCACCTGCTCGATTTGGTGCGGTGCATCTGACCAATGCGATCGCTGTGGGTGCAAATCCAGCTCATGTTGGCTTCTGCCCGGCCGTACGTGGGAAGGTCTGACAGCAACCTGCGGATGGTCGGGTGTTTCCCCCTGGGCTCTGCCCGGCTTCCTTCCACCATAATGCTGGCCGCCCGCATGTAAGTGAAGTAAAGCACCAATAAAATAAATAAATTTGGCGGGGTCGCATGAGTGAAGTGTAAGGTAAACATTTCACCCACTGCATGTGACTGCTCTCGGCCTATGGCTATAGTATGTGCGTACAAATAAATTTCTTTATCTGGACGTAGTAAAAGAAACCCGGCAGAACAGTTTAAGGAATACCAGCGAGTCTTGCTAAATGTCCGAATCACGTGTGTACACTCGATCATATACAAAAACAACTGGGTAAATATTCGAGTAAAATCATCTATATGACTGCATGACCAAAATCACAAGATGTGAACTATAGGCAAACTAAAAGCTATTCTATAATGCCCAGGTAAAACAATTATGTAAAGCCAAAAAATATCGTTTTATTTTGTTCTAAACTATATCATACATACATGCCTGTTTTTAACCTTAGCGAATACCTTATTTATATCCTATGCATAAGGTAAACTCGCATGGATTCTGCAGAAAGCACTACATGATCATTAATGTGCCAGTATTTTGTGATATTAAGTGATGATATGGACAATTACTTGTCAGGTCCAAACTTGGGCATGTATAAGCGCATCTGCTGAGGTTAGTTAATCCCCTATAGGATTGCTCCAAGTCTCTGTGTGCATCTTTCAAGTTTTCCTCTTCCTCATCCTCAATCCCGTTGATTGTTGTACTTGGTAACTGCGGCTAGGTTTCGCGATGCACTTAGGATTTTATACACTACAATGGCGCTCAGATTGGCGCCTTAACACTTAAGGATTTTCAAAAAAAATTTTATATGATGGCCAGAGAAATATATCACGAACTCCTCAGCTAGCTGACACACTTCTTCAGAGCTGGATTGTGAGTTCCAGCTCTTGTATTATCACTCCATGGGGCTGTCGTCTTCTCGATGGATCACCAAATAAATTGACCAGCAAGGGCCAGATTTAAGGTTTGAGGAAATAGGGGGCATGTGGGAAAACGTCGGGTTAGGGTGGGGGAGACAATGCCATTAGGCGGAGCCCCGAGGGATGGAGCTTTTTGGAATGGAGTCCCGTGGCATGGAGCCCCTTGGGATGGGGTAACGTGAGATGAAGCTCCGCGGGATGGAACCCAGTGGGATGGAGCGCCCACCCTACAAGCCTGACCTCGATTCTCACATTTTGTGAGTGCAGTTTTCTTGGCGCTATTTATATGTAGGTTTTGACGCGTGCAGCGATAGCCTGACGACAAAGAGGGCAGTAGGTAAGGTCAACACAGCACTGATCACAAGTGACTAGGTGACCGCAAGGCAGCAGAGCGATGGTCACATCCCGGTCCATACACACCTTGCACTTCATCTGTGCCTTTAGCCGTTGGTTTTCGACCAAAAGTTCTTGCACACCGTTAGCCGCATTTCCTAAAAAGAGATGAAGTCATTTCTTTTAAGAACACTGTGAAAGGGACATTGCGACTATTTCAGATTTAAATACGTTTAACTCTAATTTCAATCATTCGAGTTTCTCTTCAGACCTTTCTGGTTTCTGGCTCTTCATAACTTCAAGTTATCCTGAGAATATCTGTCAAGTCCCGCCCAAGGCTTTGCTCATTCAAAACATATACAAACGTGACAAGACGGCTTCCTTGTTTTGAAAGTGAAGAGGCAAGCAGTGTGCAGAAAGAGCAGAGATTGTTTGTGGAATTCATCATACGAGCATATCATAGTAAGACGCGTTTTATTTCACAACATACCTCGGGTAGAATGAGGTAAAACTGGTGAGTTAGAAGATGGAGGTTTAGATGAGGGTTTATCCATGACGGCTGCACTCTTTTCTTCTCGAAACGCTGTAAGAGAAGGAGACACAGAGTCTGAACAAAGAAATCTTATCAGAGGTGTATCAGAGGTGTTATTGCTCCAATACCTTGGGGCAATCACGTCGGAAGGCATCAATGCTAATATGGTAAGACACCAAAAATCACTGTCATGATTTGTATAATCGTTCATCTTTTCAGACAGTTTTTTTAAAGACACATTTGAAAAAAATCACAAAACAAAACAAGTCAAACTTACCGAGAACATGTGTTTTTTCTGGTTCAACTTCTTTGGCATCAATGGCATCTTGCATCTCCAAGGTGGTCCGTGCCAGCTTTTCTGATGTAATCTGGGTCTCATCCCAACCTGTAACAATGATACTTGAAGTGTAGACACCATCAGGTCAAAACACAAGAAGTGTTAACCTCAAAAAGAAGGACAGGATAAATACAACTGTTACTCATTCCACTTTTCAGTTTATGTTTCTGTACTTTGAAGTCGGACATGATAAACTGGATTAAATACCTCACCGATGACAATCATCAAATACATAAAAAAGACAACAACTAGCTACACTGTTGGAGTTGTACTGTAATAGTGCCTTATCAGGTACATGTATAGCCTAGAACCGTTGCTATCAAAATATCAAAAAGCTACCTAACTCTTAAAAGTTACTGCTAAATGGGTAGACAGAAACACGACGACACAAATAATGACAAGGGAGAAAATTTCTATGTTCGGCAATCTATGTATTTACTTTAATGCAACAGCAAGTGGTCAACTCTTACCGCAAGCATTGAGCAGATTGGTGATTGCAGCTCGGACAAGTTTGGGAGGGTAGCCTAAAACAAGCAGAGCTTCTCCGCACGGCTTTTTTATTACGTTATCCACTAATTCATGGAGATCTGTAAGAAAAATATATGTAGTTGAAAGTTCTTCTGTAACATTCTGCCCTTCAGACAAACTGGTGGAGGAATTATAATACATTTTTTCTGATTTACAAACTGGTGACACAGAATTGTGTCCCTTTCTGATGTGAGTTGTGTTCCTTCGTATCAAAGTGACGTCATCAACTAATAGTCCATCTAGTCCATGAGAAAGAAAACAACAACTGATCTACAGCCTGATTTTGCTAAAATTTCAGATGCTTTCATTGGGAAATATCTCAACAAATACGAACTGCAGCCTTAAATCATGTGCTGTGCAAGAGAAACCAGAGAATATCAATGGCTGTGCCTTATGAGAAACTGCACATTACGAGTAAATAGCAGCCATATTTAACAAACGTTGCCAAACACTACTTTTTCATTTCAGGCAAATTCCAAAAGGAGGCTAATTGCAAAAAGAAACTGCTATCTAAAACGCTCCGTATGACAAAGGGTGTACACTAAATCAAGTGTACAAATATAATTACCAAGAGCGCTGTTCTGAGGGGCTGGGGGTTCCTCATTAGGCCCATCTGTTTGCTGAAAGAAAGGATATAACTGTAATATGAGTACAGCTTCAAACGGGACAACCACATTTACAGAATTATAAGACACTAATACGTAGGTTTCGAGTTACGTCGTTAGGACAACACATCCAATTCAGTTTGCGAAATGACGTAAGGTCACTTGTCTCTCCTTTAAGATGGCAGCTTATACGTTCAGAATTTCATTTCTGTTGCCCAGAATCATATTCATCGTCAGTGGAAAACATATTTGGGAAATTTTATTTCATCGTTTTTCATAAATTTTCAATACTGCATTTACCAGCCCATGTTAAAGTGTGCACATTGGCCCTACCCTGTCGTAAAGCGGCGACGTCCTGTCACCAAGGGACATTACACCGTTTTGATAACCTGCCATCTCGAAAGTTGGGTATTAAAATTATCAGTCAACCCTAAACCCATACTCATGCTGATGAGGTTTCCCGAAAAGCCCGACAGTGTTTAGGTCTGTATACCATCCTATATATTATTTAGATATTTTCTTATACAGTTTATGCAGCTGTAACATACATACAAATAACCCATGTATGCGATTTGTATTTTAATCTCTTTGGCCTGAAGCCAGCAGGAGTGACATATGCTTATATACAGGCATTCTCATTATGGCAATACTTATAACACTGAACAGCTTCACACCGTCAATAAACATCTTTTTGCTTCAGGTCATGTCATAACTATATAGACCTAGTTGTTTGCATGCTTCCGATATGTAGAGCTTTACAGGTGGTATTATGCAATATCCACGCACAGCGCAGATGAGCATTTTTTTTGTGGTGAGATAGCAGATGTTTTCGTTAGAGAAATCACCTAGTCAGGGACCACATTTGTAGCCTGCTATCTCATTAGATGCGAACTAAATAGACCGAAGCTTTTTTAACGGAGGTATGTCATGTTTACTTTTTAAGCTGCGAGTCATACGCATATGATATCAATATTGTTTTCCTTTTGTTTGTTGACTCAGTCTGTGATGGCAGGACGACGATGCTCCAGAAAGTTGATATGTTTTTGTTTCCTTTTGGAGGGGGGGGGGGGGCGGCTGCAACACGTGATAAGCGTGCTATCGACCTCGGCAAAAATAGACGTTATTAGGATTTCGTATCGGACTTTTCCCACATAAAATACCCTGTCACAATGATGAAACTGTTTATAGCCTATTAATAATACTGTGTTGTATATCAACGCGCCAGATCGAAATTTTTCTAGGAAAATACATATAGCATTTCGTTTCATTTTTTCCTGGCCTGACATGTCCTCTGGATTGAAAATGGTGTCATTTTGAATTTAATAAATGATTGTAAGCCCCGCTTGGTTAATTATTCAACAACACAAGCTTATGGTGTCATTTGTGACGACTACTTATTTCCAGAGCTTTTGGTGTCTGACGGCATAGATTCGCCAGGCCAGGCTTGTGTGCATGTCTTCTTGGTAATTAAAGGTTTCAGCAAATCTGAACCGACCGATTAATATGCTGGATTTCACGATTCTTATTTGAAAATGAGCAATTTGTTACATCACTCTTCACAATCAAATATTTTCTGGGTAAACTAGACTAAACTGTTAAGATTCGTCATCTCAATGTAGGCAGTATATAAAGGATCAGTGTTATATTTTAGGATGGTTAGTCAGAGCTAGCTCAAGCCATGGTGTCGTTTTCATATGATAAATCCAGCCAAGTGGACTTTGAGGGAATCGACAGGCAGACGAATTGATTAGATAATATGGTTACTTTGTGTCATGTGAGGTGCGGTTAAGGGCAGAACTATATTGCATGAAAACAGCTGTCCTTTCAGTTACAATGTATCGAACTGATCTGAACATGCCAACCCCTTTCTCATAGTTGGATTATATGAAACTACAAAATATATGTCAAAATATTAAAAGGCATATAAGAGGGATAAGGATAATTTTAGTTGGCACAGCTCGACTTTATCATTGTCATAGAATATACTAATATATATTGAATTCCCAGCGCTGAAAAAAAAAATCTGGACACTAGTGAAAATACTAGTTCTTGTGGCATTCGAACTCACAGCATCCAGTCCCAGCGCCCTGATAACTCAGTCAGAGGGCTAGGCACCTTAAGTTCAGAGTCCCACAGATATTCGTTTCTGTGTAGGCGTATATATATATATGTTTTCCTGACGCCAGGATGTAGAGCCTTAACCAGATACAGACAGGTCCTGCTGGAATGTTGGGCGTTTGTTTGATCTATTTGTTTATGTTCCTTGACGCAATACCGACGAATGTTTAGAATGTGAGACACTGGGCGAGGTATTGATCGATGCTCCACAAAGCATACCGAGCGCATGGCTTAAATTCTTTGATTCACAGCACCTTATTATAGCCATCACTAGGCAAATAAAACAGAAATCGAAAGCGGAGACCACTCATATCAGCTCTATCAATACTGCGGAAGAGGCAGCACATTCTCCAAAATTCCAAGTGTGGGTTTGATCGAGCCATACACCTGGTGTTTCAGAGCAATTAAAAGACAAGTACGTGAATCTTGCAACATGCACCAAACACATCCAACATATATGATAAACTTAGTACTTCTTACATACTACTCTTACACACACCTGGAAATGTCTTGGAAAGTTGATGTGGACGTTGTTGACGAAATCGTCACCTTTCACGGAACGTATATACTGACAATCTGCAAACCATCGCGCGTGCTCAACAAACGCATTATCTCCGGGAAGCCAGTTTCGTAAACCACCTCCGCAGTAAAAACAACGGGTACAGTCCTCGTTACCTGGAATCGAATCCAGAACATGCGAGGGTCGTTAATATGTGGCAATAAAGTGGTAGAATACGCTAGGTCAGCATGGAACTTGTGCAAAGAGCTGAACAGAAATAAACAAGAAATAACGGAGACCAATACATCTGGACACGTAAAAACTTTTCCCATTTAATGAAAAAAAATTAATCACATGTAGCAATATGATTTGTTTATTTCTTTGATTGGTGTTTTACGTCGTACTCAAGAATATTTCACTTATACGACGGCGGCCGGCATTATGGTAGGAGGAAACCGGGCAGAGCCCGAGGGAAACCGACGACCATGTGCACACTGCTGGCAGACCTTCCCACGTACGGCCGAAGAGGAAGCCAGCATGAGCTGGACTTCAACTCACAGTGACCGCACTGGTGTAGCAATACAATGGACTGACATCAGGTAAACATTGAGCTTGTGCAACCAGCAAAAAAGAATAAACCAACATAAGGGATACATATCGGAGCAGGATATTTGAAGAAGTTAATAGTTTCACTATGTAAAGAAAATTAATCAGTGATTTCAGTGATTATCTCCCCGCCGTCTGCCGTGTTGTACATGACAGACCGTTGTGTTTAAGTGACATATTCTTCAGTATACTGTGTTCAACATCCATATATAAATATATAAAGATATAAGTAACACTTACCTGTGTAGAACAGCCCCGCATTTGCTAACTCCTCCGGTCTTTGCCCTCGATCACGGGGCCAGCCCACAAATGAACTCAGTCTGGCAGATCTGTCAGCGTAGTGGCTGTAGCGGGCCCCGGATCTTTGATAGAACTTTCCAAGGTTGTCCATAAAAGTAACGACTTTCTCAGTTGTAGAAAGGCTGCACAATCTTTAGTATCAAGATCTGCGGAAGAAACATAGGATTTCACGGGAATATCGGAGAGCGTGTAGATCTAAACGCGTAATTTTGGTTGTTCTATGGAACGAGAGGCGGTTGGAAGTCGATAAAAAAGCTGGAAAATGTTAAAAGGAAGTTCGTTTATCTACCTTTTACAAAGCTGGAAAATGTTAAAAGGAAGTTCGTTTATCTACCTTTTACACGGTGTAAAAGGTAGATAAACGAACTTCCTTTTAACATTTTCCAGCTTTTTTATCGACTTCCAATCGCCTCTCGTTCCATAGAACAACCAAAATTACGCGTTTAGATCTACACGCTCTCCGATATTCCCGTGAAATCCTATGTTTCTTCCGCAGATCTTGATACTAAAGATGATACTAAGGACGGACTTCGCTTTTTTTTTTTTTTTTAATGAGCTCTATCCGATTTAGACGGCTGATTGGGTATCAATCAAAGTACGCGACAGTGGCTCGTAATTTCGTGACTTCCCTCAACACGTCTTGAAGTGCAGACTTTTTAAACCTGACTACGTAGTTTAATGAGACACTAAACTGTATATGATTAACTGAAATCAGTCAGTCTGTCATCTAAAGAAAGCTGTGACTCCGGCCAACTTTCTCCGGGATAATTTCCACGGAAGCATGTTGCGCCCGGTTTATGGCCATTTGGCGTCCATTCAACCAATAGTTTTTGGATGTTTCCTATAGATGGTCGGACGTTTAACTTCAAACAAGTTTCTATTCCATCGTTATATACCTCAATATACATAGGTGAAATGTGCCGATTACTGATGATGCTCCCGTCGGAGCATGTTACATCTAAAGATAGTTTATGATACACGTGAGGAAATCACGGGGCTCTGATGTCATCTCAAGATATACGTCCTGCGGCTTGTCAGATGATATACAATGTGCACATATATAAATGACATTTACTAGTATACCAGATCAATGTGAACTCCGTTCAAGTAAAAGTGTTAAAGCGATAGCTATATACGTCAGGTGCAGTCGAGCTGGATAAGCTCAACATATAACAAATGATATATTACGTATTTATGGAACATATCATAGTGGAATATACAAAGGTTTCTAAATCTTACATACGC
This sequence comes from Acanthopleura granulata, assembly GCA_016165875.1. Taxonomy (NCBI): domain Eukaryota; kingdom Metazoa; phylum Mollusca; class Polyplacophora; order Chitonida; family Chitonidae; genus Acanthopleura; species Acanthopleura granulata. The sequence goes on from JABBOT010000003.1 coordinate 31,478,784, forward strand.
AATAGTAGAAACATACCATGGAATACCGATATAATTTCTCGCGTTTCTGCAAGCGGACACAACAGTTGTAAGTTATCTGATTGTTGTATAAGAACGCCGTATTGAAGAATTTTCCCCTTACATGAATGCGGTCAGGTTTATAGGTAGATGATCCCGGATTGTGTAGGCGGATATAACTTACATAAACAAACGCGTGAAGGTCATGTAACAGTATTATATACATGATGTTACTTTATTCATTTCTTACATCAGTCATCTCAATATATTTTACCGTCATCATATGACTGAAACATTAAGTATGACGTGAAACCCCAAGCACTCACTCACCCCAGTATATTTCATGTACTGTAAGACGGGTCAGTGTTATCAGCTATAGGAGTGGTGTAAACAGGTGTGTCAATGACCATAAGGAACTCTCAAATACTGACTTCCAATGGTTAATTTGTTTACACACTAATCAGCCTACTGATGCAATTAGAGTATGGCACACAGTATCGCAATGAAGGCTGACGTCCAGCTTTCATACACTGCCTGGGTACAGGCGGACACTGCGCAGTGACCGAATTCCATACACCATGCACACATACATAACAACACTGTCACGTGACTCTCACGTGTTTATCATACGGACGTATGATAGTGTCTCATAAAAATTTAATGGAAGTGCGTTTTTAAACATGTTTTTTTTTTTTTTTTATTGACCAGACATTTAATCCCTGAGGCGAAATTAACTTTAGACGTATTTTGGCTTTTTTCACAGGATTTTTTCATTTATTTGGTTGTTGACTGACGTCATATACTTAAAACATTAGTCACTTACAATGGAGGCCATGCAGTTAAGCCATCTGAGTTGTTTAGAGATGCTGTAAATTTACACAATATATGGATATATACACATAAGTTCCTCTTTTCGGCACCACTGCTGTGTTTTCATGAATTCACTGTTGAGGGGTACAATTACCCAAGTCTGTGAAACGCCTTTTTGCCTTAACTGGCGCAAGTTTCTCAGTCGAAAGGAGTAGCCATTCTAACCTAATTATGTAAGCATGTAGTCCTATAAGTTGTATAAAATGCATTACATAAAGTGTGCATTTCGCCCTGTCAGTATGACACTGAACGCACCTGATATTTTACTGTACGGCATCTGTCAATAATATGTAGATGTATACAGTATATAAGTAGCTGGCCCCAATTAATGTTATACTGATATATTAACCTCATGCATAAATGCATAAATTCACATTTAATGTAACTTGTCTGCTGCATTTATAAATAACACAGTGTTATAATAATGCTGCAACTCATACAGTTGTTATATCGTATATGATTCAGTGCTATTTCCTTCTCCTGGTTCAATTCTGATATTCCGATTTTAATCACTGAATTGACAGCTCCTCATTTAAATATTCTGGCAGACTTTTCATTTTTGTTTTTTTTTAAACATTCACTTAGCGTACAATGCTGGGGGTGGGATTAATGAAAAACTTGTAACTTTTACTTCTTGAGAAAACTACATAACACTCATGTCATTTTGTAATAACGCTAAAATACCTAATATCTGGGTGATCATGTCCCTTTAAGAGTGTACATATAGGCCTCAAGGCGAAATGAAACAAGATACGTCTGTCTTATATAGCCCTCCTTAAAGCAAGTGGCTGCATGACGAAGCATGCATGCACTTACACTATACAAGCTAATACACGCCCCGACAGCAGATGGCACACCTTTCTTAAAGGAGTCTACAGGAACACAAGCGAACACATCTTGTGCTTTATACTACAATACACCTACAGGTACACAGTGAGGAATATATTCAGCTAGACAGTGGATATCTTCATCATAACAATACAGCTACATACGTAGGCAGGAGATTTAGCCAATCAGCATGCATTCTGTATCCTTTTAAAGATAATTTTAACCACCACATTCTTTTTTTTTTTTTTAACATTACCGCGACTTCTGCGCCAGACCAGTATTCTACTCATTTCTACTTTTCCCCCCATTTTCTCACTGAAACTGTCATAGAGTCCATGTGTAGTCTCAAATGTCACAAAGACTCAAATAAAATGAACGGAATGAGCTAAATTATGTGTGGCTGCCTCGGATTAGGCCTACAATGCTTTAAATAGCCATGCTTTCGGGTCGGAACGAATGTAGATCCTGGGTATTTACACAATTATTTTCTTTTGCTCCTCTGGGCTGCGCTCTAAACTGAAAATTAATACGGGAGATTCAAGTTCGAACTCTTTTGTCCCTGGAGGCAAAAGTGTCATGTGACTTGTGACATGTCAAAAATATCAGGCAATTTTGTTGATTTTAATTTACCGATCACCTGTCTCGCCGAGGTAGGGAGACACATACAACCTCTCCTTCAATCAGGAGCATCTTAACTTAAAAACTTCCAGCTCCTTAATTCACCTTATCGTACGTCTAGTCTAAATAACCTTTTTTGAAACTTTTCTTAGACGCCTATGTTAAAGCAAATGTAATCAAAAATAGTTGCCTAACATTTCTGACAGGTCACGTGATACAATTGGGCTTTCCTTGACTTTAGCGATATAATAGTTCAAACTCGAAACTGCCCTACTGTGGTGTGTGGCCTGGTCATCCTATAGCGACAGAATCCCGGTCATGTGCACTGGAAAGTAGGCTAATAACGGCTATGCATAGCTGCAGACAGTGCCAGCTCTCAATATGTATGCCCTCCATACTGTACCCATTAGCGCCACTATGTCATATCCAAACGCACGTCAACATACACGATACCAGGCACGCAAGAGGATACACAGAGAAGTGTCGCTACATGAATGTGCAGCAGTTTATGCATGGATACACTGCATCAAATAGCCAGCTGCAAAAGAGGCCTCACTGGCCTCGCATTGAGGTCAGCGAAGGGAGCTGAAGGGAGTCCCGGGTGTTATGGAGGTCTGCCCTTGCCACAACGAGCAGATAAATTCCTGCTGTAGACCTACAGACCTACCTCAATCTGTAAATTAACTAGATGGACCATGTCACACGGACCAGTCTAAACGTGAATTTTACGACACGTACTCACAAATTCTACAGCAAACCGTTCGCCTGCTTCTCACGAGTCCGTAAACTGAGTCGCACAAAAGCTCGGTCGATAGTGCATGTTGGCTATATATAGAATCTGAAATGTGACGTCAGCGAAAGCCTCCTTCTAAACGTGGTCGCTGTTAGTTCAGGTCCAGCTCATGCTGGCTTCCTGTCTGGGCCTACGTGGCTCTTCCCGGTTTCCTCCCACCATAATGCTGGCCGCCGTCGTATAAGTGAAATATTCTTGTGTACGGCGGAAAACACATATCTAATAAATAAATAAATAAAGAAATAAATAATGTAACATTTTTCGACAACTGACATATATGTTCGCTGTACGTAGGCCTGTGCTGTTGGCCAGTCCTCATTTACTGTATTAACTTACTCATTTACTAAGCAAATCTGGCAGAATTTCACCAGACCCTAATGCAATAGGTCCAAGTTTGTACACTTTGAGTGTCCCGAGTGACAGCAGGCATGCATTTAGAATTATTACTAGTTCATCTATTTCACTATGTAGCCTACATACTGCTAATGCAATTTACACAAACATGCAATTAATGGTCTGAGAAAAGTCAGAAGCTTGCCGGAGAAACTCAGAAAATACCCTACCCTACCGTCAAGTTATATCAGCAAGTAGGCCTACTTGTTCTCCCAAAACCAGTTGCCCTTTTTTTCAAATTTGAAACAAATAGGTCTGAAATCAGCATACGGTGGCCCGTATACGACATTTTCCTTTTCCCCTTGGTTTTGTAATTCACGTGATACATGAAGGATCATTCTCGCTTACCATGAAATGAATGATAACTAAATGGCGTCAGCGTGGGTAAAATACATATATAGGACTAGGTTACTGAAGGTCCTGTATGTGCAATATCGTGGCTTTCTGTATGTATGGCCGCCATACGAGACCGAATGTGACGGGATATATTAGCTTTCATATGCCCTTTCATATGGTCTGATGCGCCGTTCGTTATATCCACAGAATCAATTCAAAACGCGCCGAGGCAAAATGTAAACAAAAAGGGAGACAACTTTGCGCTAAGATAAACATCTTTTTGTCGTCAGCTTTGACAATGACAAACGTCGGGGAATAAACTCTTCATGTCTTACATTAATAAACAGATTCCGGCAAAAATAGCGGAAAATTGTTCCGGGAAATACGAAAGAATCAAATGATCATGCTGCAGTAACTGTTCGTTCTTATCTTACCGTCACTGGAAAGTGCAGTCAGGGCACGGTTGTTTGACGGCCTGTTAAACGTGGATTGTGTAGCACCAATCCCAGATCCGCCCACCAATTAAATTCTGATCGCGTTGGTCAAAGTTCTATTAGCGCTAATCCGCTAATCCGCTATTAACGTCACCTTTAATACGTTATTAATTATAAGATACCTTTCAAGGTGATTTAGCCGGCAATTGAAAGAAAATGGCAACACGATTCATGGCAGTACGACCGGGCCGAAAAATTAAAGAATTTCATCTGCATGTTGATTATTAATTTAAGAGAATTACTCTGAAGAGGTTTTACGAGCTGGATTTCGATTTGGTATAGAGCCGCCATACAGCAAATCAGGGCCTTGACTGATGAAGACATAGGTCACTTAACTATGTCCGAAAACAGGATGGAACACTACATGTAGGCTATGTGAATCTTAATCCTTTGAATGGTTCTGTATTAGGCTACACAGTTAAATCACTATCTGAGAGTTCCTGTACCCAGACACAGGTGTCGGCGGAGATGCATGATCAGTTTCATCTGGTTTATCGGCGTAACGTAGCCTAGGCCTACGTGTTGCTGAACGTGTAAAACTTATATCAGTATGCCTATCCGGGTGGAAACTATGACCCTTATTCGCCAGGTAGGACACGTTATACAACTGAGGCCCACGGCTTGCTTAATAACACAATGACTGATTACTTACGCGAATTGTTTACGTCCTGTCTAGTGTTAAAACGCATAAATAACTCAAAAGATGTCAGGGAGGTCGAGGTGAGGTCTTGGTTGTTACAAACAGGATGTAACCAAGTTCGCCACCAGCTGGCGTCGTTATAGCATTCGTGTCAATATGGATGGATGCAGACTCACATCTGTGCAGCAAGGAGAACTCCTGAAAAACACGGCGTGTTCGTTCACAAGGCATATAAATAGCATGAAGGAGTGAAGGAAATCCCAGGCTTTATTATCATGAATGGGATTTTAAAGGACCTGGTGACTTCCGGATTCGTGATTAAGCCACATTTCAATGAACGATGTGGTGTTTCCATTAAGTGTAATTTCTACAACGTAGGCACCCGGAAGAGATAATGTCACCGATAGAGTCTTATCTTAACATGAATTTATACTTAAGGGGGTAGGCTAACGAAGGGAGGGATGCTGTAGCAGCGACTGATTGAAGTTCCACGTACTTTCCATTCGCTAACAAAAACACGTCGTCCGTGGCTAGCGTTGTAGGTCGCTTTATGTTGGTCCGTCTACATAGCATGTGCGTGGAGAATGTTGGTTCGTCTACATAGCATGTGCGTGGAGAATGTTGGTTCGTCTACATAGCATGTGCGTGGAGAATGTTGGTTCGCCTACATAACATGTGCGTGGAGAATGCTGGTCCGTCTACATAGTCAGTCATACAGGTATTAGGTTCCCTTGGGCTTTTGTTGCTTCCATATACACCGTCACAGTTTGCGTGTTGGTCAACGGCCGGAAAACTCCTTGAGAATATTAAGTGCCTCCTATCTTCAGTTGTGTGTATTTATTTGTTTATGTATTTGTTTCCCACTGTGTTTGTATACATGTATGTACCAGCTTTGGACTCGTATAATTTATTTAAAGGTGATAATAATTAAGGTAACGGAGCCAGCTCAATGTTCAAAACAGGCAATGTATAGACGTGCGACATGGAAATTCTTGCCCTTTCACAGTGTATGGTGTATATAGTAGCGTGAGTGTAGGCCCTACACTCCCTTGTCGGAGTGATCACAGCCGTATGGGAAGAGAAAGCTGGGGCCAATTTCATAACACTTCTCACAGACATATTCCCCCGGTAAATGATGCCATCAGTGAGCTAGAACACAGATAATGAATATTTAAGGAGAAAAGAGTCCGTGAGAAAGTTTTGTGAAATTGTCTCCTGGACAGCACACGTGGGAAAAACCACCACATAGCGCATGAGTAAACATGAAACTTATTATTACGTATGCGTTAGGTCACAAAATACTTTGTAACATGGGTCGAAAAAACTTTAATGCAAACATCTTACAAGCTGTATTATTAGCATCACGTGACTTAACATTAAAAAATAAAACCCAAAACGAAAAGCTCTCTTTCGTAACATTAAGGTCATTTGTTTGTCCTGTCTTCAGGCGTCCGAGCTGGGTTCACGTGTGTACTCGTCAAACACACAAAGTATTGAGTGCCACGTATGCTTAATTATGGCAATTCACATCCTCAGGTATTCTAAAGAAGAGTCTTAAATAAATCAAGCGAGTCCAAAGATAATTAATAAATACCACAACCAAGATATCCAAGGGCGGTGTACTCCAGTCTTGGTTATAGTCCCTGGACTAATACTCCAAGGTAGAGCTTATTCAAGAGCGGAGAACCCTAGTGCCGTTTAATTAACGGCAGATAACCACGTTCTTTGCTTTGCGAAGAGAGCCACTGTTATTTAATTCTCACCTCTGCCCAGTCCTTCAAAAGTGCCATCTGGGGCCCCTCTTACAAAGCTGGAGTTAGACTGTGACTGGCTGTAAGCCTGTCGCATGTGTGTCACAGGAAAGACTGACCGTCTTACAAAGCTGGAGTATCTGCGACTTGATGTAAAGTTTGGTTCAAATTTACACCTACCCTCGGACAGACGTAAATTCCGAAAGGATGCTAAATATGGCGGCTCTTGTGATGTTTCGTAGACACACTTCAAGCATTGCGACAGCTTTAGTAAGACGCTACTAGGAGCTGACGGAAGCCGCTACTAAAGCGGACGTAAACGTCTATGTCTGACGTAAGCTACTTTGTAAGACGGGCCCCTGACCTGCAGCGAACATATACGACCAAAATTTACAAAGACGTATAATTAAATAAGAAGGATAAATTCTCAACAAAAAGTAGCAGTGCTGATAATGTAGTTGGGAAAAGAATAGTTCTTTGTTTTAACGATAAAAGCTCCCCCCCTCATCCCACCGCCAAAAATCAGGACGAAATATTGTACAATCACATCTTAGTAGCTTTAAGAATATATTTATTTCGCTGCAATATATAACGCTGTCCTAAATATGGCATTTAAAGGGCGACAGTCAGATTTATTGGTGGTGGGAACCGAAGAGGGCACGTGGCCCGGGCATGTTAAAGTAGCCGTCCTATAACAGCCGACTACTATTTCCAAGTTACTATCGTTCGCCAAATTTATGCATATTCTAAACATATTATTATGCTGATTTTATGAATGAAACTGGGATCCACGGGGATTTGACCATGGTCATTGTTTTACTGCTTAACAGATATTTAGACATACATATATTTTTAGTTTTACTTTTTGTTTCCTTTCACCGTACAAAATTTATGGTTATACGTCACTGTAGGATACTATAAATGCTAATAGTGTAAATGATAAGTTTAAAGGTTGTTTTCAGAATCAAGAATGACGCGCTGATGTAGGCCTATATTTCGAGATCGTTCAAAGGGAGCATGACAAAATAGAGGCAGTAGATATCGATCATGCATGTATTTAGGTATAAAGTTTAAAATTAAAGAGACTTTTGGAGTGCAGTACATTAAATACTTGGAGTACAGTACATTATATACTTGGAAACTTATTATGGGGTTTTCTTCATGAGAACCGAAAAGGTTTTATAATGGTTTGTTATATTTGACTGATTACGTGGCAAGGAAAAGTACATCTTTGGACAGAACTCATTTTGAGTTCTACTGTCTCCAACTCTTGTTTGGAGTTCGACTGATTATTCAGTATGCTTAACAAGAATAGTACAGGGCTTTTTGGGACAAATTTCCATTTGCAACGGCCGCACCCCCGTAGTAAATATTACTCGGTAGCAACTGAAAAGCAAGTCATTACACAGTACGTTATCTTCAACACGGTCTCCCTTTCTATTAAGAAACTGATGTCGATTTGCATTCAGTGGATAGATTGCATAGGGATTTTATATAGCTCTTGGAAAAAATGCTTGAAGCGGAAGTTTTATAGAACTGTTCACTGTACTACTTTTTCGATATGATTTCATTTTTACATCCGGTTATTATAAGTGTCCGTTTCTGAGAAATAAGTTGGGTTTCATGAGGATGGATTCTGAAACTACTGTCCAGCAAGATAAATGCTTACTAAATCATCAGAGTAATCGATAGCATCCTGGAAAATTTAAATTTTTAAGATTTAAATTTAACAAAATTAACTTCATAAATTTCTTCATGTGAAATGAATGAAATATCAAAACAATCAATATGGTATTTTTGCGCCAAGACAAACATATAGCTGTGCAAATAAATTCATACTTATTAGGCCAGTACATGAATGGTTAGATCATGGAATATGGAAGATTGAAAGTGTAGCCGAGAGAGCATATATATTATACATCATAGATGCAGAATGAATAGAACCTCATACATTTGCACAAATACGTACACACTCGCGCGCACATACACAAAACAATAATGCTCAACACATACACAACCCATGCAGGCAATAAAACGTCAATGTAGGTGGTGTTTAGCAAAGGAAACACAGAAAAGCACACAAACGCTAACAAAGATAACATATTTAAATATTGGACGACGTAGAACTCGTAAACCTATTTGATATAGGTAAATAGCACACAGGTTTCTCGTGCAGAACAGAAAAGGACATATATTAAACGTCGCAGGTGTAGATTTAAAACAGACAAAACAGTATTTCTATCAATACATATATGTAACAATGAGATAAATAGTAGCAGAAAAGGCATATATATGCGTGCCAACATCAGCCTAGGAGAAACCCATCATGACTTCGGTGTGAGTAGGTAAGGATGCTGTTTTGCTACTATACTTCTTATATGTTCTTCAGTGACCTGCAAAATTCAATAGTGTGGTTAATCTCAGTGACAGTGAAACACGGTGATACAGGCGTCTTTTCCTTTACTAATCCCATGTTTCGTGTATTTCACATATTTAGGAGTATTTGATCCACAATGCTAGCACCCAAATGTTCCGAAAGATCTTAAGATGGAGGCTTCGTGAACATGTTTTCATAAATAGCATTTCCATACAGCAGAAATGATTGTGAATATTAAGCATTCTTGTTTCAGGGAGTATTTATGTGTTGTCGTGCATGGTGCGAGTCATGTTCGGTCCATTGATAGTCGTCCACTGTAAATGTCTAAATGCCATGTCTAAATATCTGTAGTATGTATAGGCCTACAGATCCGGATTTCTTAGAACCACGATGTTCCGGTTTTATTTCGGGAATATTTCTACATACGTCACAGGAAACGAATGGCTAGTGGTTGACCAACCAAATTTAAGACGAACACTGGCTTATAGCAAAAATAATTGATGAGGGATTTCCCCCTGAAGCCTATATTCTAATTTACTTTTCAAGGGTATTGTGTGCCTTTTCTAACCAAATGAATAGGCAAATATAGGGCCAGGCCTTTCACATATTTTGAGGTGTTGATGTTTGTAAATATATACATCAACACCCACGACATAAGTAAAGTTTTGTGCAAACCTTCTGGGGAAGTATTTGAGTTATTCCTGTCAGTGTGATCATGCGACAACCCCATGTCTCCCAGACATTTCACATTTTTCAACTGTATATCCGCCTGTCCATTTTTGTTCATATCGCGAAGATTTGATATAATTTTTCAATAATCCTTAAAAAATAACTCATGATAATGTTACTATGTATCATCTGTATGCTGCATATCGACTTTATCAAGTCGTAACATATATATGTTATATATATATGTGTAGTCACCGAATATATGGCAGACTAAAAGTGCGCCACAGGCATGCCATTGGTGTGTCAATAGTTTGCGTGTGTTATGGTGTTATCACCAGCTGATGTATGGATTCTAGAAAAAGTGTGACCGGGAGCTGAAAACGTGTCGCCACAGGCTAATAATGTTATTATTAAGTTTGTTTTTTATTCTCACATACTTTTGTTTTTTTGCAAAATCGGTGTTTGTTACTATCGGCATATCCCTATAATCAGTGACAAGTAACACCCAAAACTCTGCAAAACATCACATCTCCGTACTTGCCATGAAACACAAGTTAAAACACTTTTTACGATGTATAATGTTATATTCCCATTATATAATTATAATAAATGTGACGTCACTCGAGGTAATTGAGACCAGGCGTTGAAAACATGATTATAGGAATATAACATTATACACAGCAAAACGTGTTTTAACTTGGGTTTCATAACAATAGGACGGATACCATTTTATGGAGTTTTGTGTGTTACATGTCACTGAAAAAAGGAAATGCCGATCGTAACAATAGACCATTTTACAAAAAGATAAGTACTGGACTAAAAAAAAACAACAACAGACTTTACTGGAAAGTTGTTAGACAAGTTTTCCTCTCCTCTAAATATTTATTGATTTATTTCACTTCATTTTAACACCATGCTCTAGACTGTTTCATTTACAAGAGGGCCCTTTGTTTTGTACATGGAGAAAACTGGGCCATCTATCTTTGGTAAGCAAGTCACGAGCTATCCTACTGTATAATGCTCACACCGAATAAAATCCTAGATGCTCAACTCACCTTCCATGGCAACCAATACTGTACGTATTACTTCTCCATGGTTGCTACATGTAGGTGTACATGACCCATGGTGATCAATGCTGTCGGTATTACTTCACCAAGGTGGCTACATGTAGGTGCGCGTGACTTCCATGGCGACCAATACTATAGGCATTACTTCACCATATGTAGGTGCACGTAACTCCCATGGTCACAAATGCTGTAGATATTACTTCTCCGTGGTTGCTACATGTTGGTGCACGAGACTGCCATGGTGACCAATGCTGTAGGTATTACTTCACCATGGTAGCTACATGTAGGTGCACGTGACTTAAATGGTGGCCAATGCTGTAGGTATTACTTTACCTTGGTGGCCACATGGAGGTGTATGTTACTTCCATGGTGACTAATGATGTAGGTATTACGTCACCATGGTGGCCATATGTAGGTGCACTTGACTTCCATGGCGATCAATACTGTAAGTGTTAGTTCACCGTGGTGGATACATGTACGGGCGTGTTAACTCTCCTCTCGGTCTTGATGTGAAATAACACTAACACCCTGGAAACCTGTAACGATAGGCTTATTCAAATAGAAAAGTATGTATACATAGATCTCCAAGCAACAGCTGTCTGCACAACCCGTGAGTCGTATACGATACCAATAAACTGAGCACAAGGAAGCCAGATAACCTTAGGATTACTCAGCGAGACGACCATTAAGGCTTTCACACTGGATGGCTGTCACGAAATCACTTCCTAGTTTCAGTGACAAGTAGTGACAGCTAACTGACAGCTGTACAAGTTTTACGTCACGGCAAAAATTAAAGAAGAAGATAAAATGTTAGTAGGAAGTACATAATTTTGGACGTACAAACATACTGATGGATTTCCCAAGTAACGGAGCATTATTGACCAGGTAACGGAACATAGCTTGATAGAAACTGGGAAAATTGATTCATTTATGTGTTACGTATAAATTAAAAACCTTCCACTGATTGTAAATTTGACGTCAGAAAGACTGTTTTGCACTTCCAATACAACCCAGTAAAACACATGATAGATAGTTTATTAAAAAACGAATAGACATCCATCGATCATCAAGTATATCCTTTTCTACATGCCTTACACTGAAAATAATGACAGCTCTGTGTCAAACAGAGAATACATGGCACAGTGTTGTATTTTGTTCCGGAGGCAACAGGTGGCGTCCTCAATCGGCTGTTAGCTTTACTTCAACCAACCGGCGTCATACATGTGAATGAATCCGGGATACGACGTTAATGGCCGATCGGATAAATAATCTTTTAAAATATGGAATCTTTTGAAATATATGACCATTTGCTGGTATGACATCCGCACCTGAATAATAAAGGTTCACAAAATTTTACAACCATGGCATCGCAGCGGGGTGTTCATAGATGGCTTGTCTACCAGTTGTACGTGGGAACCCGGAAGGTCTGCAGGTAACCTGCAGATGGTTGTGGGTTCCTTTCCGGCTTTGTCAGTTTTCCTCCCAGTCATCATAATAAAGTGAAAATTTCTTTTGAACGGCGTTAAACGGAAATCAAATGAATAAATAATAGATGGCTTGTCGAGGTCTACTTTTATAAAACTTGTTAAATTATTTATTCCGAACTTTTCTTGTAAGTCTAAGAAATAGCCAAAGTTAATGACCTAGGCATCATTATTTTGGTATAGGCTGTGGCTATCTGCCGAGAGTATGAACAACGTAATCGCGAATGCATGCTGGCTATCGAACACCTGTGTTTGACATATTGCTGCAAACCTTAACATTGATGCTTGGAGGAAATTAATACTGGGGTTAGGCGAATATACATGGTGGCAAAGTGTACAAAGGGAGGTAAATCGTCTAATCTGTCCCCTGACAGTGCACAACCACTTCCAATTCATCTGACAGCAAAAATGCAACAAATATTCGAGTAATTCAACCTAGCATGCAAACCTGTTACCAAATGGTATCATAAATTCAACCTAGCATGTCCTCCATTTTTTACCTGTTACAGCATTTTACCAGCATGTTAACCACAGCCACTTCTGTTGGGCCGGGTAATACATGTGGGGTCAAAACTCTTCAGTTCTTTTGAAACAGGCAGAACACTGGCATAATTAAAAGGGCTACAAATTGAAAGTACGAACAATTTTGGCGTACTTCAAGCTTATAATGTGGAAGTGAAAATTTTATCCAATCAATGCTTCAGAACTTCTTTATAATGATGGGAATCTTGACCACAAATTTGAAGTGTGTATGTGTGACCGTCAACACAGTCTCGTAGAAAGTAGTCTCTCTTGATTATCTGAAGTGCATGTGAACAGTAGTGAAACCGTTCAAAAGTCTGAGCCACCCATGACACTTGGGTGGTCAAAAACATGACGTAATTGAATTCTCTCTGTGTTGCTGGTTTCCGCACCTGATCATCTGCTCACTGGTTAACAGGAAAACTTCTGTTCGCATGCCAGCATGTGGGGAACCAATCAGCGTTTAGTAACCAGAAGTTTATGTTGCTCTTGTAATTGGTACTTCTTTACTGTTCTGTTTCAGGACCTTCCGCGGACTATACAGCAACAGTGTTTGCTTTGACTGGTTTTAGATAATGCACTCTAGTTTATTGCTTCCCCTGCTGGGTTAAACTGTGCCAAACTACTTGACCTGCTAACCGTACGAATGAGTTCATATGGATTATTTCGAGACACCAGACTGACATGATCGAGATAAAACACTATTCTCGTTGTATAAATAGTTCAAACTTTGGTTTTGTTACAAAAGACCCTTGGATTGATTAGAATGAAATCGGACGAGAAACAATGGATTTTTATGGGGCATTCATGTGATTTCTGCTGATATGAATCCGAGTGAGTGGCGTTTAGGACTTATGTCACATTGTAGCCCACACAGCTTCTAGGGACGCAGGACCAGATGGCAGGCGGACTGTTGCTCGGCTGTGTCGTTCTCCAAGTCTTCGTTCTCGGGACAAATTGTGACTTTCCCTTCAGGAACATTTCCTTGTCATGGGAGGAGCGGGTGAACGACCTCGTGGGCAGGCTGACCCTGGATGAGATCGTTCCCCAGATGGCCAAAACACAGCCGGCTCCAGCCATAGATCGGTTACAAATTAAAGCACGTGACTGGGACACGGAATGTTTGAGGGGAGATGTCTCCACTGGCGATGCTACGTCATTCCCACAAGCGCTGGGATTGGCGGCAACTTTTAGGTAAGAAATAGGTTTGCCAAATTTTGAACGTCATTACTCTGCAAAGATAAAGGTTAAGAAATAATTATGGAAAAACAACTGTGTACTTGTAACAAGATTGAGCATCTACATCTTTTGTGTATCAGACATATACAAGTTGTGTACTTCAGAAAAAAAAAACAACATGTGTATTGATGCCAAACATAGTTTTGTACCTCTACTACACAATAGTGTAGATCTTCAATTTTGCTATAGTTTGTGTACCTGTGGTACACTGTCGTTTTCAGAGCTTATTCAAAAAATGTGTTCCTCAGTAATACAGTTGGGTAGCTTTATTTTTTTAACTGGTATTCCCATTTTCAGTCCCACCATTATTTTTCGTGTCGCCGAAGCCACATCCGTGGAGGTGCGAGCGAAATACAACAACTACACCAAGTACAACGTACACGGCTATCATAAGGGCATCACCTGTTTTAGTCCCGTTATCAACATCATGAGGCATCCTTTATGGGGAAGAAACCAGGTCAGTGTACCGGTATCACGCAAAATTTCAGAGGCTGTATATTTTCTGTGTATCCGCGGAATTGTTTTCTGAGAGAAAGCTGACAATCCAAGAATGAATTTTGAATTGTCACCGGAAAACACAGATTGCCTGTAAACTGCATTAAGTGGTTAAAAACCTCTGCAAAAAGATCTGGATGAAATAGCAGACAGTATTTCGTTAAAATCGGTTATAATTTATGTATTTATTTTTACATCAGGAAACGTACGGTGAGGATCCATTCATGAATGGTCTGTACGCTCAGCATTTCGTGGCTGGATTACAGGGGGATCACCCACGTTACGTCAGGGCCAGCGCCGGATGTAAACATTTTGACGTCCACGGCGGCCCGGACAGTTATCCCGTCTCTAGGTCTTCATTTGACGCCAAGGTTAGGCCAAAATTACATTAGTTGATTGAATAAATCCGTATGGGTTTAGGGCACATTGGTAATACTACAGTGTTATCGTGTCAATCTACTTGTCTGGCATTTGTAACATCACTCAGTGAATATGATAAGCAGCAATTTATGTGTTCCCAGTATTAGATTTTCGCGCCATGCTGGAGAATATGCCGCTCAGCATTATGGTGGGAGGATAATGAGCATACCCCGCGAAGAACCCACGGCCATCCATAGGTTGCCGTTACACCTTCCAATGAATAATCAGCAAAATTATACCATTGTATTCATTTGAACAATTGACATTCGCTTTAGTTTCGGTTGCAGTGTGTGCTTGCCTTACACCTCTGTAAAACCAGTACCACTTCTGTATATTGCAGGTGACCACCCGTGACTGGAGACTGACGTTTCTCCCTGCATTTCGCATGTGTGTTGAGGCGGGAACCTACAGTGTAATGTGCAGTTATAACAGGTATCAGCCTAACATGATTTGATCTATCAAATGCAATGTTTTCTTAAAGTTTCTGTACGTCCTACTACAATGTTTGGTCTTCTGTTTTATTAGTTAATCCCATAGATATTTGCAAAATTACACCTTCTAAGTTGAAGCTCCCATTGGTTACTTTCGTCAAAGTAATGGCCATGTATTAAAGTAGGCCTATCCGTAAGCATAACGAAAGTATTCTATGGAATGAACTGTTTTGTGGTTTATTGGCGGGCCTGCAACTGGTAGTCATTTATTCATAATCAATATGAGATTACACCTGATCAAAACTGGCTTTCTAAAGATATGGATGCCTCTCTAGCGTTGTGACATTGTCATTCCAATACATCTGGAATTTAGGATCAACGGAGTTCCAGCATGCGCAAACAAGAAGCTGCTGACGGATGTGCTGCGGGGTGAATGGGGATTCACGGGTTACGTGGTCAGTGACGAAGGGGCGATTGAGAACATCGTTTATGCTCACCATTACCTAAACACCAGTGTGCAGACGGTGGCCGCCTCTCTAAACGCCGGGTGTAATTTGGAACTCACGCCTGCGAGAACTGAGGATCACGACTTCTTCATGGATATGGGTAAGAGTTTGTCGATATTCCTACACCCCGTTATATCCCGACAATTTTCTTATTAGCTAAAAGAAACCTTAGTGATTAAAAATGAAACAACAAACATAAGGTGCTTTTACACGGGGTTAAGAACTGGCGTTGAACACATCAGTTATTCTTGCTTCCTGAGCGTCTGTATTGCAAGAAATATTTATGAGGATATTTGTTAGTCAAAGCTAGTCATGAAGGCGACATATTTTGATGTTCAAAATAATACATTTTTTCTAAAACATAGAGCAGTATTGTAAATGTTTTGATATCCGAGACATTTCCCTGATTATGGGTTTTCCAGCGCAAGCTGTTCAAGGTGGAAGTCTCACAATGGACACGGTCATAGAGAGGCTGAAGCCTCTGTTCTACACCAGAATGAGGCAGGGAGAGTTTGATCCGCCGGAAATGAACCCCTATAACAGGATCAACCTGACGGTCATCGAGAGTGAACCTCATATCACTCTGGCGAGAGAGGCAGCCGTCAAGTCGTTCGTTCTCCTGAAGAACAACAACAACTTTTTACCCATAAACACAGCCAGCCAATATGAGAAAGTGGCGGTAAGAGATGTTTACTTATTCCGTGAAAATGTGAACAAAAGTATACTATTAATGATTAGTAGGATAGCATCAAATTTGAACCCATAATCAAGGTCTGTTATAAAAGGATATGTTTAATCGTTTTCTTAATATAACCCTAACTTGTTTAAAGATTCTACCGTTAGCAAAACGATGCAATAATCTTGACTTATTCGCTGCATTGTGTGTCCAGGTCCAGCTGTTCACTTAGACCTGAGAATTTTGAATCTCGAAATGTCCCACATTGTTTCTGTCGATTCATCAGTAAAATGTTGAATTCAGTCAAAAACAAGCTGAAATTAGAATAGAGCAGCGTTTATTTTGGGTATTTGGATGAAATAATTTGGAACGAATAATACGTAGTGCAAACTGAAATCTTCACCTTTTTTTGTTTTTATTCCACAATTTATCTTGATACTGTCACAGAATAAGATACACCTGGATCATCTGTTCATTATACTCAATCCATTCTGTAAACGTTATGGCGCCTTTTCGTCTCTCGTAGAAAGTGAATGCTAAGGAAGTTCGAAAATGAAAAATGTATTATATAGATTTAGTTTGCTTGTTGGTTAGCTAAGTCAGCAAATCCGAACGCCCTGTTAATAAAAATCACGACAGTGTAAACTCTTCTTTCTTTAATGATTATTTAGATTGTTGGGCCGATGTCAGACAATCCAAGCCAGCTCTTCGGGGATTACGCCCCCAACAGTCCCCCGGGGTATACCGTCACCCCGTACCAGGGACTCAAGGCCATCTGGCCTACCATCAGTATGGCCAGCGGCTGCTCGGCTACAGAGTGTACCGATTACAACAGCGGGGATGTGGAGAAGGCGGTCAACGGATCCAACCTCGTCTTCGTATGTCTTGGTACTGGTATGTACAAATGTCTGACCAACTACTTCTTCTATAAGATATCACAAGAACGTCGCCATACTTACCACAACACAAAACTAAGAGGGAATTAGTGTATTTTTTGTGGTACGGAAAATGGATAATTCGTTTACTGCTTGGTTTATTATCCAGTAATACCGGAACGATGGTGTGTTGAAAATACCTTTTTGTTGTTGGCAAGCTTTTTTTCAGATCGGAAATCTTTCAGAAGTTTTTGTTTATAGCATGTAATTCAATGTCGTTAAGCTAAAACGGTCATATGCGTCTTACGTGCCATTTTTTCTTAAAGCTGCACAACTCGTATCTGTAACTGTATCCAGCTGAATATCTGGCTGTTTTCAATTTTATTTATGCGTTTAAAAGATAATCTTGGTGGCTGCAATTAGGCCTTATATATTTACTCCCGAACCTATGTTTGTACATAATTTGTTTGTGTATTATTTTAATATGTCTTTGCAACATGACTAGTTTTCTGTTAAAGTCTTTCGTAGATTTCCTTAGGTTAGAAGCGTCTTCATAACATTATTAGGTTGAGTTTGCACATATTACAGGTCAGTCTCTTGAGGCTGAGGGTCATGACAGGATGAACATGGATCTACCAGGATCTCAACTTCAACTTCTACAAGACGCTGTTAAGTACGGTAGGTAATTTTTCTTCTTTGACACTTTGAGTGCGAAACAAGGCTGTTTAAGCTGTAGGTAAATATATATAGGGAAATTTGTTTTGTCGGGTTTCCAATGCCCTCTGAATGGTCACATATTTTGAATTGTCCATGCCAGCAGAAAGAAAGAAACTGGTAATAGAGTATTTATTTATTTATTTATTTGATTGGTGTTTTACGCCGCACTCAAGAGTATTTCACTTATACGACGGAGACCAGCATTATAGTGGGAGAAAACCGGGCAGAGCCCGGCGGAAACCCGCGACCATCCGCAGGTTGCTGACAGACCTTCCCATGTACGGCCGGAGAGGAAGCCAGCTTCAGCTGAACTTGAACTCAAAGCGACCGCATTGGTGGGTAACTTCTGGTTCATTGCGCTGCGCTAGTGCGATAACCGACTGAGCCACGGAATCCCCGGTAATAAAGTAAGTATTTCTTTCACATGAAATAGTAGCCTTTCGCATGTCATGACGATGTTAGCTTTTATTTCTTATAGTAAGAGTGAAATGTGATACGTTTCAGCTAATGGCGCCCCGGTGGTACTGCTGATGTTTAACGCCGGTCCTCTGGATATCGCCTGGGCGGATCAAAACGCCATCAGTTCCATCATGGCCTGTTTCTTTCCGGCTCAGGAAACCGGAAATGCTCTTCAGCAGGTGCTTCTGGGAGTGGAAAGTCCTGCTGGCCGACTTCCGTACACGTGGTACCGTTCAGCCAATCAGGTATCCGATTGCATAACAAGTCATGTTCAGAAACTCCTGCCTGGGAATTAATAATGTATAATTCATTTGGAACATTTTAGCATGAAGTTGCAAATGGCGTTTAGAGCCCTTTACAACAGGTCCTAGTTTTGCCAATACTAAAATCTCCTCTTGTTGCTTTTGCAGACTCCTCCAATCACAGACTATACAATGTCCGAGCGCACATACCGTTACTTTACGGGAGACCCTCTGTACCCGTTTGGCTATGGTCTCTCCTATACCAACTTCTCCTACACGGACATCACTATTGGCAGTCCATCAATTCAGGCTGGTCAGTCCCAGACCGTGTCTGTTACTCTGCACAACTCTGGAACTGCCATCAGTGATGAGGTGAGAGCGGACAAAATATTATTGTGTGTTGAGAATAGTTTCTTTTGAATATTTAACTTATGCGACAGTTAAGTTTTATGGATGAGCCCTTATAGAGAACGCAGAATTATTTTTGTGAATGAGAGCATGTCTACACATAGGCCTATAGGCCTAAACCCCTGACACATTTTACGCACTCACAGACTTTGTAATCTGATTGATGCATAGCTGTCAAACACTCGCAATACCTGCCAGTAAAATTGCGCCATTCTGAGCTGATGATCGTGGGCTCCCTCGGGCTCCTTATGGTTTCCCCCAATCATAAAGGCGGTCGCTGTCTTGAAAGTAAAATACTCAGCAGTACGGCGTTACACACAGGTAAGTAAAGAAGGAAGGGAAGAATGGTGATGAAATACTATTACAAGGTATAAAATAAAAGAAATTTTGGCCATAGATATATGTTTTTTACGAAACTGTGTTTATGTTTTTATTATCAGGTGGTCCAGGTGTACATATCTTGGGTAAGTCCGAGTACGACTATGCCACAGTTACAGCTGGTCGGCTACGATCGTCTGCGACAGATCAGCCCAGTGGTGACGTCACTGACAGTCAAGTTCGTGATTGATCCCCGTCAGATGGCGCAATGGGACGATTCTAAACAACAGTTTTTCATCGAGTCTGGTGAGTAACACAAATGATTTCAAAACCATCAAGGCGGAATATATCAAACACAAGAATCAAGCGAAATGTCATTCATTGAATCTCTACATGCACGTGATACCCTCTCATCATCCAACTAGTCCATGCTCGGTGCCATGCTTGCATGACGATTCAATCCCATCACTTGGGTGGTCCTGTATGTGTCATGACATTGTTGAAAGAGTTTAGTCATGTGTCAACCTAGTAAGGGTTCCTCCAACGTATGTGTACACGGAGTATTAATTATTCTATTTCCTGATCAGGGCCGCTCAGGGGGTTTACTATTCACTTACTAATTCCATGGGTGCTGAAGTAGTCTCAGTCAATAGAATATAAGTCGACTTCGTTTGTCCGGGTTATGGATGGGGGGGGGGGGACCATAGTGTCGGGAACGAGGCGTCGTCCTTCACAAGGCAGCTGAGAAAACGTCTGGCGAAAATCCGAAGTCAAACTACCGAGAGCTGGATTCGAGCCTACGGGCACTTGGGTGAGGGACCAATCTACTGCTTTGAGATCAGGGTCCATTTGCACGAGGCCCTACTTACGTTACGAGCACGCAGCTATCACGTCGCTCTATAGACATTACGTCGCCATGGTAGTGACGTGCTCGCATCCTTAACAGGGCTGTTTGCACATGGGTCCTGCTCTTTTCCTGAATGAGTTTGTAACGTCTCCCGCCAGGTCAAATATTCTAACATCACATCAGTTATGCACCCATTTATCAATCAGATAGTGATCAGTCGAAGTCAGGATAAGGTGTCTTGTCACACATCCCTATAGCCAGTATCACACCATCATCTATTTCTGGATTCGTTACTTTGCACGCCAATCAGTTAATGAAAATGTACCATTTATTCCAGGCGAGATTCGTGTGTACGCCGGAGGTCAGCAGCCGAACCAGAAGAGATCCGTGGGCTCCAATGTCCTACAGGGCAGCTTCCAGATCACCGGCCAGAAGTTTATGGGCAGGTTCTAGAATCCAGTGGCACTGGAGAAAATGAAATATAAAGTTTCAAGGTTGTGCTTAATACACTTATAGTGCATTTGTGGCCAGTGTGCCGGCATCTTTATTGTATTCCTTTTTTATTAAAACTTTACATACAGGTGTAAATAGTTATTGGTTTCCTTGTTGCATGTTTGAGGTCTTTGCGGCACAGTTTGCGCAGTTTAAGGTTTAGATATGAAAGTCACATGTGAGAAAATTTACCCATAACTTTGTTTTTATCCAGAGCACGTCGGTTTCCTCCACACATATGAAGACTTGAATAAGTAAGCCAAAAGAGAACACACAATTGACAACATCGAGTTTTATATTGCACCTGAAACACAGTTGACAATATTCAGTCTGATATTGCACTTGAACCACAACTGACAGTATTCAGTCTTATATTGCACTTGAACAATAATTGACAATTTTTAGTCTTATATTGCACCAGTATACCGAGGGACTTATCAGAACGGTTCAGGGGTTTGTCTTTGAAAGCCTGAGAGACAGGATGTGGTCGTCAAGTGATATCCAAGTTTGCCGTTACATTATGCACAACCGTGGTACTTTTTTGGTCAAAATTCACTTAAGATTTTTTAAGTATCTGATAAACCTAACATAGCTGCATATAAACCGGCGAAAGCTGGGTGACAGACGTTGGGAGAAGAAAACATCAATTTTTATTATGCCTGCTTGTACTGCAGCTGGAAAATGCTCCCCAGTACGCGTTGTAGAAAGCAAAAGCACCTACTGAAACAGGGCGAGCGAGAACAAATTCAAGTCGGGATGTTTTGATGCTTTTTGTTTCTTGGGGTGTTTTGACAGAACCGCATATTGTACGATAGGCAAAGTCATTCAGCTGGTAAAAGTGATGGTAAGAGACAACTTATCTTCTGAATTCACAGAGCTAAGTCTCATGTTCTGCACAAAACAGTACAAAATTTTGCAACACCCAATAGACGTTAGCTTGTTTTCTTTACCAACTGCAGTCAGTGGAAATTATTATTTTAAAATTATTTCTTTATTAGTGTTTTACACCATGATAAAGAATATTTCACTTATTCGTTAGCGGCCAGCATTATGGCAAGAGGATACCGAGCAAAACTGCAGGGAAACGCAAGGCCATCCACAGTCTTTTCCAAGTATGACCGGAGAGGAGGGTGGCATGAGCGGGACTTGAATTCGCAGCGACTGTATTGGTGAGAGGCTTTTAAGACCACCCTTTTGACAGAAGGCCCTCGACGTTGGATGTCGACGTTCGCGAAGGATATCTTCCCCAAACTGCTGATTGAGTTCACGAAAATGCTGCACCCAGGTATAGCTACAAATGTTGTCAGGGGTTTCAGGCGCACTTTGATATGTCCAATAGACCATCGAAAAATACTAGACCAGTTGGGTATATAATTCCGCGATTGATTTTTCGACATTGCTAATTTTCCAAAGTCATCATGGAACCTATTAAAGAGTTCCGGTAAGGATAAGATCCGCCAAGACTGTGATGAAAAGGCGTATCAGTAGAAAGAGAATAAACTATTCCTTTAAAGAATCCTCAGATGATGATGATGATGCAGAGGCAGATGATGATTATGATATATGGAACAGGATGGGCAAGGTTAGTGACATGAACACTAAACCAAACATTTTGGTCGATTAGTTTGAATTTCAAGGTGACAGGTGACAGGCCCTTGGGAAATGTCACAATCCCTAAACACAATGGTCATCATTTCCCCCTCTTACTTTATTCAAACATAACTGACATTAAATAATATTTTTGTACTTACTAGTCAACACTAGTGGTTATGTAACCATAATGTATGTCAACAGAGTGATGGCCGGCAACATCCACCGCTGATAGACGCTGATATCAAGCCTGCCTTTCCCTCCATGCACATAGCATTCTCCTCATGCCTTTATTTGTAACAATTATATACACAAGTCTTGATGCATTTTCCGTGCACACTCAAGGTAAGGGGAATCGAAACAAAACAGTACACGTAACGTCATACCGGTAAATTTTTATGCTTCATCCGCCATTTTCCTAGTAGCAACATCGCTGGAGTAGTCTGCGTTGTACATAAAACAATTCCTTTTGGGATCGTACTTTCCTGGCTAATGGTGGGAAATGGAGGATAAAAAATGTTTTGGTGTGAAGAGCCAAACAAAGGTTATTAGTAACACGTGAGTGTGGCTACCGTTGTTGGTTGAACTGTGCTAAACGACTCGACGTGCTAATCGCACGAATAAGCTAAGATCACATCTCGATTCCAGACTGACATGATCGAGATAAAAGACTATAACTGTACAGACAATTCCAGCTTTTTCTTAATAGAAGACTCCTGAGCTTGTCATCTAAACCGAACTGAAAACAAAACACAACAACTACACCAAACAACAACGTACGCTGCTATCATAACCTGCTTTAGTCCCGTTATCAACATCATGATGCATCCTTTATGGGGAAGAATCCAGGTTAGGGTTTTATGTAAATTTTGACATATTGTATACATTTGTGGAAAGTATTGTTGCCTGAAAGGAAATGATAAATCCTAGTATACCAGGTAAAGAATTTTGTATTCTGGAGAAAAGTGAGTTCCTATGAGCTGCATTGCGTGGTTGGAAGCCGACAAAGAGAAGCAAACATTATTTCATTTAAGCCAGCTATACATATTCATTTTATATCAGGAAACATACGGCGAGGTTTCCGTTCATGAACGGTCTGTACGTCAAACATTTCGTGGCCGGTTTACAAGGAGGATAGAGCCGTATGTAAGCAATTTGACGTCCACGGTGGCCCACATATTCATTTTATATCAGGAAACATACGGCGAGGATCCGTTCATGAACGGTCTGTACGCCAAACATTTCGTGGTCGGTTTACAAGGAGGCTAGCGCCACATGCAAGCAATTTGACGTCCACGGTGGCCCGGGTAGCTATCCTCCCTCTAGGTTTTCTTTTGACGCCAAGGTTAGACGACAGTAGTTATTTGAATAAATGATTAGGGCTTCACGCCACATCGGTAATATTACAGCCGCATCATGTCGAACTAGATCCTTGGCGTGCTGGCGATCTGTTTCATAATTGCCATACTTGTGTTAAAGTTTGTTTCTGTTTAAGCAGTCCTGTTCATCAACACGGTGCTTTTATGAACAGCTGCAATCAAAGCGTGACTGAGATATGTAAATTTGTACTCAACTTATTCACGAGCTACGAGTTTCAAATGTGAATTGGGGGGATATCATGCCCAGTTTATCGCTTCCTGCTGCATGTCATCGGCTTTATCTATAATTTATACATATTATTTCTTACACATTCCTGTGAGAACTGCAGTTCCATGTTGTGCTGAAAATGGTAGTGCCGATTTTCTTTTGGAACACTCCATCGTGATTTACAGGTGGAATATGGACGTCGGACTTGAGGCTAACGTTTAGACTAAGCCAAATGGCTGTTTATAGTGCGCTCATTGCGTGCATTTTATGCGAGCCTATGTGATACCCATGACTTTTTGCTGTCGCTTGAGTCTGTAATGTTAAAGCATGTAAACATAAATGATCACGTTCTCATGTATATCCCAAGTATGACACCCAAGACTCTCCCACTAATGCGGTCGCTGTGAGTTCAATTCCAGCTCATGCTGTGTTCCTCTCCGGCCGTATGTGGGAAGATCTGCCAGCAACCTGCGGATGGTTTCTGTCGGGGTCTGCCCAGTATCCTCCCACCACAATGTTGGCCGTCGTCGTATAAGTGAAATATTCTTGAGTACGGTGCAAAACACCATTCAAATAAATAAATAAATAAATCAATAAATACAGCTTAACATTTGTGCATAATTTGTTTATGTATGATTTCAATATTTCTTTGCAACATGACAAGGTTTCTGTTCAGTAAATTTGTTCTTTTGTAAAAAAGTCTTTCATAGATTTCCTGAGACTAGAAGCGCCTTCATAACTTTATTAGGTTGAGTCCATGTTTGGACATTTTGCAGGTCAGTCTCTTGTGGCTGAGGGTCAGGACAGGATGAACATGGATCATTATCTCAGCTTCAGCTTCTACAAGACGCTGTTAAATAGTCTGAGGTACTGTAGCATGAATGATGCCTATAACATTACCTGTTGGCATACTTAGGGTAGGGGCCTCTGAGGCTCAGTGGGTTAGCGCTCAAGCAGACCCATGTGTCTCTCACCAATGCGACTGTAGTGAGTTCAAGCCCAACTCAGGCTGGTTCCCTCTCCGATAGTACGTGAGAAGATCTGCCAGCAACCTGCGGATGGTCGTCGGCAGACCTTCGCTGGTGCGGCCGGAGAGGAAGCCAGCATTTACTTGTACTTGAACTCACAGCGGTCACATTGGTGAGAGACTCTGGGGTCATTACGCTGTGGTAGTGCGTTAGCTACCTCCACCACGGAGGCCCCTCTTCGCCACATGAGTGTTGTGGCATACATGAACGTGTTTATTACTCACATTTTCGCCAAACCAAGGAGCCTTTCCGGTACTGACAGCAGTTATCGTTTTGGATGTTTTCCATGGAGTCGGTGGCAAGGGCTACAATATTTCTGGACAGTGACACTTTCGGACGAATATACTAAGGGCTTCATATGTGATATGAATAACATATGGACATTTTCATTATCTTTACTTTGCAAAGCAAAAATACTATGAACCAAGGTTCTTCGCTACGGTGCATTTACATGTGGAGGCGTACAGACTTTAGTTGTAAGTAGTGGAAAACGAACCAGTTTTAGACAGTACTTCCAACAAACAGGACAAGCCAACGCCCAAGACAACCCATACTGGAACCTAGGTGTCGAAACCGACATTTGTGTACCAGCCGTGAAGCAAATTGAGCCTTACAGGTCAGTAATCAGAAGAACAGTTTCCATAAACGACAAGTAACACAAACCGCGATAAAAGCTAAGATAGTGTATGAAGCATAAAAAAGTTAGTCCTGTTTGCATGTGTGTATGCTACGCGGTTGACGTAGTGTTATGACGGCTTTTTGAAAGACCCTCGAGCAGGCTGTTGATTTGGCCGCTAAGTAGATACAACGTCGTCTTATCTTATCTACATATATCTTTGCATATCTGTATATGCAGACCACCTAGTCAGTCGTAACCTACCCCTACTATACTAACATCCAGCATGCAGATTTAGATTTCGGTCACACCGAGGGCGTTGTCTGACTTGACTTAAACTGAAATAAGGGGACTTAAATTTTAAGTTACCTGTTGCCTTCCGGAAAAGGACATGTCATTTATTGTGAAATTTTTAGCATTGGTAAAAGTAAACACTCAACTACAGAATGCAAAACAAGACAAAGAAGCCCGAATTGGTCGTATACGTATGGAGCGTATAACTTGCTACGCTTTAAGAAGTTACATGAATAGTCAGAATAACATTCTAACTGAGGGAAATCTACAAACGATCGGAATACTCGGGTTACGTGTAACCTTTTGCCAACTGTTTGGGGTCACTGCTCTGATTGTGCTCTCTATTCTTTTGCTCTCTTTATTTTGTCAGCACTACAAGTTTACTGCTAAGGAAATATTAGGCAGTGCAAGTGGATCTGACTAGGGTGGAGTTGCAATGAGCAAGGCAGTGTGACAGTGGGCAAATCGTCATATGGAAACCAGTGATAGCCGGTAAAATCCGGGACCTTGACAGTTTACTTGCCTGTTTTATAATGTACTTTATCATCACGAACAAGAAGACTAACATCCTCAAGAACAACAGCAACACCAAAGAGCCCCCCCCCCCACCCGACGTCATACATCTTTGATCACGTTCACTTTCATCAATATACACTATCTATGTTGTACTTCAATAAGGTGACGCCATTTACCGAGTGTTCTAAGACACATGGGTTAAAAACGTCAATATCTTGAAGTTGTTTATCCTTCGTTTTGATGGACAGAGGGCCGTTTATAGCTGTTCTGATTGTTAAAACTAAGTCGTTTGGTCATTATAAGCTTTTGAAATTCTGTGACTGCGAAAAACGTCATCTATTTTGGGTCGATTTATTTCATTTCACATGTGTTATGACCTTGCTCGTAATACACATTTATACAACTCGATATATCTTTCTCCCGAAACTGTTTTTCGAAAATCAAAAAAATATTTACATGAACATAACTGAAGACGTTGTAATGCAAGCGTACACAGGTGTTCCTACTCCAAATGGTTGTTATAATCAAAGGTCAAACCACATCGTTGACATTCACCTTTAGCAGCACTGTAGCTAACGTTGAGGGTCACTTGTTGATGCTGAATCAACAGATACTGATAAACTACTACCTATATATTACCTATATTACCTATACAGCTCGAGCACGATTTCTCATCACAAGATCCTAGATGTGCGACCTAATCACAAAACAATTGCCAACACAGATACGTGACTGCTGCTGATATGATTTCCTTGCGAGGACATCGTGTCACATCAGAGGCCACTCAGTTTGTGGTAACGCGGGACAAGATGGCAGGCAGACTGTTGCAATTCTGTGTCGTTCTTCATGTCATCATTCTGGGGGCTCATTGTGACTTTCCTTTCAGGAACATTTCCTTGTCATGGGAAGAGCGGGTGAATGACCTCGTGGGCAGACTTACCTTGGATGAGATCGTCCCCCAGATGGCCAAAACTCAGCCTGCTCCAGCCATAGATCGGTTAGGGATCAAAGCCCACGATTGGGACACGGAATGTTTGCGGGGAGACGCTTTTTCGGGAAATGCCACGTCGTTTCCTCAGGCGCTTGGACTCGCAGCCACATTCAGGTACATTTGCATCGCACACTACCTTCAAACCGCCCAAACATTATTTAGCGCATTATGTACTAATGACTATTACTCATAACTATTTCACTTATGCCACGGCGATTATTGTGGGAGGAATCCATGCAGAGCTCGCGAGGAAACCCTCCACCATCCGTAGGTTGCTGGCAGGCCTTCCCACGTGCGGCGGGAGCGGAAGAGAGCACGAAATGGGATTGAACTCACAGCCACCATGAAAGGCTCCTGGGTTATTGTGGTGCGCTGTGAGATATCTACATAGTGGATAAAGCGTCTGTCTCGTACACAAAGGTATACGAGTCAGACCGCTGTCATTATATTGTGAGAGGGTGGGGGCGTTGTGTCTGGCTTTTCAGTGAGACAGCATTATAAATATGTTGTCTTTTAGGTCCGAATCGCTGTAAGAAGACTCACGTCATGATATCATATGATATTTGGTCCTTATCAAGCCAAATAAATCTACACACGAAGGTTATCCTCCCAGGAGCCTAAACTACAAAGGAAATGTTATTTATTGCAGTCCAACCATAATATTTCGCATCGCCGAAGCCACATCGGTGGAGGTACGAGCCAAGTACAACTACTTCTCCAAGCACAACATTCACGGATACACCAGAGGCATCAGCTGTTTTAGTCCCGTCATCAACATCATGAGGCACCCACTGTGGGGAAGAAACCAGGTAGCAAAAGCACTAGACGAGAATATAGTGTGTTTTACTCGATGCATTCATATAACACGTTGCTTTATGAATAACATTTTCTTGATTTAGATCAAACGTCGACCCGATCAACATAACAATAAAAATAATATAATGTATTAAAGACAGGGTCACAACATTGGTAACGATTTTCATTGTTGATTCTGACACCGTAATGAAGTGTTAACTTGATAACTGTATTCAGTATCTGAACAAATTGCTTATAAATATGCGACATGTTCGATCATCGACTTACTTTTAAGCTCCGGTGGGAAAAAGCAGTTTTCGGTGTGTTAATTTTGTTCCGATGTTACCTAAACAGGAATACACTAGATATGGCAACCTTTGCATTCTTTTCTAGGTGAACGAAATTGAGATCATAAAGATATAAAATACAAAACGTGTTTGTGCCATTTCCTGTTGACCTATTTATAAAACAATATTATTTTATAGTATTTCATAGCAAGTATGTGTTTTAGATCATTGATGGATTAGCCGATTGGGTGACCTAGAAATTTTAGAATCTGTAACAGGTTCACTAGTGTAAGTGTACTGGTGAACTGTATGCAGGGCACATTCACAAATTGTCCTACATACGCATATGAAAAACATTATCAATGGCAGACTAAAATATTATCAGTTTATATCGTATGGAGAGGGCTGTCTATATTTTACTGATTGTAGATACTAATCCCTTTGTATTAATATAAAGCAGGTCAATTCAAGTATTCCAAAACCTCTCCTGAGATAATCAAGAAAAAAGCTATCAATGAAAGATTCAAGTAATACGTATTTTCCCTGCTTTTTTGCAGTTTGTGTTTTCTTCCATATCCTTCTCTAACGCTCATGCCTGATCCATCATATTCATATATGTCTGATACACGACCATTTCTGTTGCATGGGATTTATTTGGTCTGTTCAGGAAACGTACGGCGAGGATCCTTTCATGAACGGTCTGTACGCTCAGCATTTCGTGGCCGGTCTGCAGGGAGATCACCCACGTTACGTCAGGGCCAGCGCTGGATGTAAACATTTTGACGTCCACGGCGGCCCGGACAGTTATCCCGTCTCTAGGTTTTCATTTGACGCTAAGGTTATCTTACTTTTCATTCTCCTTAGCTCATATCAGCACATCTGAACGTCTTAATAGCTGCCAATTTCTTCAACATCGTCTTATATTCGATCGCCTTTAAGTCTACTGGAAGTTATTTTATCACATTTGTTCAGCCTTAGTCTAATTTAGCATTACCCCTGAGACTGACAGATACCTACTAGACTATGATTTTCGCCAAGGTTAAAAAAATACTGGGATTCGTAGCATTTTAAATTTAATACTAATTCGTCTTTACCTGGTCTAATTTCAGGACGTCAAAGTACCTTGTTTAAGGTAATAACTTGAAGGACCAATATATTTTATGACGTTTTATTATGACTGTAATATTGTTTTATCCCAGCAAGTTGATATAGTTGCCCGACAATTGATATATGAGTCAGTCAGATTCGAAATTTGTTAAGGTGTACTTTATCAAACCGTATGCCGTGCACGGAAACCAAATAGCGTTTTTGCAAACCGTCCAGAGAAGTGTGAGGTTCGGAAACCCTCAAACAATGTTCCGAGTTATCCTATTCTTTGTCAAGGGCAGATGTTTCCGATTCGTCGTATGAAAGAAATGTTTGGTACGGTGTATTGGCGTTGCATGGTAGACAGCTGTTTCGAGTGGTGCCTCAGGACCCATGGCCAGAACGGGCCCTACATCGGATAAACAAAAGCACGTTTACGGTTGTAGATTTGCATGCATATTTTTCTGTCTTTTCGAGTAGAAATTATGTTCTCGCGCGAGCCCATGTAAAGTGTTATTGGAGGCAAAGACTCGGATAAAATGCACGAAACTTACGGAATTGTGTATGACTGCCAAAGATTACAATGCTTCCATACAGCAACGTAGGTTTATTTGCCCTGCAGCATTGAAATTCCTGCCATGCACTCTCGAAACAGTTGTCTTGCTCAGTTAATACGACAATAAAGTTACAGTATAGAAGTGAAAAATTATGTACATTGGTTTTATGTTTAAATTTGATATGGCTTTTAATCTACTTTGGATATTGCAGGTGGCGACCCGAGACTGGAGGTTGACGTTTCTCCCTGCATTTCGCATGTGTGTTGAGGCGGGAACCTACAGCTTAATGTGTAGTTATAACAGGTTAGCTATTCTTGATGTTATAAAAGATAAAAAAAACAAAAAAAGGAAAAACTGGACAGGGCAAAAGGAAAGTTTTCAGTACTGATGTATTATTGTCAGTGTCAGTGGTTTATTGGCATTGGGAACGGGTGTATTTAACTTCTGCCTGCATTATGTAGTATAAGTCAAAGTTAGCATTTTATAACCTCCAGGGGATGTTAAGCATGATCGCCATTCCGGGTCTAGATGATAACGAAACTACAAGTAGCAAACCCATTGTAACTTAAAGTGAACATGAAGTCTGTCATTATATATGCATAAAAAAAAAAAGAAGCATGCCTTATGTATCTCAGAAAAATATATAAAAAAATTCAGTCTCGTTTGAAAAGCCGAGAAGACAGAATTTAACTCTAGACAAAGGGCATTATCGTACATTTCACTACTAGTAGCCATGTTGTAGAAGCCCTGAAGGACTTGGCCAACCACGAGCCCTGAAAACGTCATGTGATTCTTTGGGTGCGACATCACAATGCTGGCCAGCTCTTGATTGTTAGTGGGTTTTTTTATGATGAATGGGCAGATATCGGAACAATAAATCTCAATTTCATGTTATTTAATGTTTCAAAATGAAGTATTTTGGTCCTGTTATAGATTTGCGTGGAACTTTCAATGGCTACCTGTGTTACAATGCTAATTACGTGTTGGGCGGCTAGAGGCTGCGGTAAATTGTTCTGGCAAGGCAGCAGGAAAACCCCTTCGGGACAGCCTTTGGCTAGGAATGAGAAAATTTCGTGACACAATTTTTCCTTTTCTGGTAACGAAGCCATATTTATGAAGAAAATGTCTTCCCCATATCGGTAGAAAGAATCTGTTTCAAATACCCTGCTGTGTTCCGAATGTTCCGTGATCTCTACAGTCAGCTAATGCTGACGCTTACGTATGCAGGTGGAGGCAACTCTACGAGAAGTCGGGCTGAAAGCCTTACAAGGTTGTGATGGCCACAAAGTTCGCCTTGACAAACTTTCGAACTCGTTTGAAAACAAAACAAAACAAAGGTGAAACTCTTCAATTGGGTATCTGAGGTTTTTTTTTATTTTGTACTTTTAAAATTTTCGCCAGGTCACGTACACTTGCCTGCAATTTTGAAACAGTATATTTCATCAACGATGGTGACGGGGAGCTCCCAGGCTTTGTGACGTCACTTCAGAGGGTTAACATGTCAAAATGGCTTCACCAAATGAGTAATTTAGCAATTCTATGGAATGTTACAAGTGAAAGGAGAGTCCGATGTTGCCTTAGTTCGACGATGTACTATTTAGCAGCAATGCTAAATTAAGCACCCAGCAGCTTCTCACCAATGCGGTCGGTGTGAGTTTAAGTCTAGCTCATGCTGGCTTCCTCTCTGGCTGTATGTGGGAAGGTCTGCCAGCAACCTGCAGATGGTTGTGGTTCTCTTCGGAGGTGTGTCCGGTTTCCCCCCACCGTATTGCTTGCCGCCGTGGTATAAGTTAAGATTATTTCCCGTTCATTGTCTTAATGGTAGTCTTTACACTTAGTTTATTATCACAATCTTATTTCAGGATCAACGGAGTTCCATCCTGCGCGAACAAGAAGTTGCTGACGGATGTGTTGCGAGATGAATGGGGATTCACGGGTTACGTGGTCAGTGACGAAGGCGCTGTGGAAAACATAGTCCATGCCCACCATTACCTCAACACCAGCGTGCAAACAGTGGCGGCATGCGTCAACGCCGGATGCAGTTTGGATCTCGCCCATTACTCAGTCGAAGACCAAGATTTCTTCAACGATATGGGTACGGCATAAGCGGCCTTAATATTTTTTATTTGATGGTTGTTTAAAGCCATTGTCAAGAATTTTTCACTTTTATACTATGGCAGTTAGCTTTATGGATGAAGAAAACCACCGAACTTTGAAAAGTAGATGGCGATCTTTTTCACGTGTGAAGTCCATGCAGATATGCACGTCGTGATGGAAGGCATGTGATTTTTAACCAACGGTAGACGGCGCAAAAGGCCACACGAGTGTCGTTGACTACTTAATGTCACCTAGGGACACATTTAGCATGATGGCAGTTTTGTGTGTTTATGAGGCCTATACTATAAATTAGTGCGGTATTTTTCATTCTCGTAGGCCTGTATGTGTGCTTGATTAGTGTTGTATGGTATTCGATTCGTTGAATTCCTGTCCATGGCTACCTTTTCTGTCTTGTCACCAATGAGTACAATGAAAACTAAATATATAAGGAAGCTTGGTGCGTGTAAGAATAATAAACAAAGATTTTTTAAAACTGGATGGAATCATTATGATTTTCCCTCCACAAAATACTTGCTGAATTTTAGTTTCCAATGGAACTGTTAAATCTGTCCGTTTAAACAAGTGGAAAATTATAAAAGTTGCACTTGTAGTGACAAAACCAATCCACGCTGTGTGCAAGTGGCGTTCTTCTTCCTTCAGCCCAGGCTGTTCAAGGCGGAAGTCTCACATTGGACACGATCATAGAGAGGCTGAAGCCTCTGTTCTACACCAGAATGAGGCAGGGAGAGTTCGATCCGCCGGAAATGAACCCCTATAACAGGATCAACCTGACGGTCATCGAGAGTGAACCTCATATCGCTCTGGCGAGAGAGGCAGCCGTCAAGTCGTTCGTTCTCCTGAAGAACAACAACAACTTTTTACCCATAAACACGCCCAGCCAATATGAGAAAGTGGCGGTAAGAGGCATTTTTTTATTATGTAAATATACTCTACAAGTGTTTTCAACGTCAGTGCCATTTGTTTTCAATGCTCTAATTTTATTTCTCACTCTTTATTTATAAAAGCTCACCATCCATTCTTTTTACCGTCTAAAAGATTTCAAAATGCACATATACGGTAATTCCCGAAGTCAAATAGTATTCATTCCGATCATTCATGAATAAAACGTATTGATGTCTTTTTAGATCGTCGGACCGATGTCAGACAATCCTAGCCAACTATTCGGAGATTACTCTCCAAACAACCCACCGCAGTATACCGTAACCCCGTACCTGGGGCTCAAGGCCATCTGGCCTACGATCAACCTGGCCAGCGGCTGCTCGGCCACAAAGTGTACTGATTACAACAGCGGGGATGTGGAGAAAGCGGTCAACGGATCCAATATCGTGTTTGTGTGTCTTGGCACAGGTATGTCATTGAATCAAGTTCGTTTTTCGGAGTAGTTTAAGATTATAGTACTCATCAGCGAGTTTACGGAAGCATACATTGCACCTATTGCTTCCCAACCGCTCTTTTTGTTAATAGCGCATGGTGTGTTAACCCCTGGGCTCTGCCCGGCTTCCTTCCACCATAATGCTGACCGCCACTGTATAAGTGAAATTTTCTTGCACGGTGTAGAAACACCGATGTAATAAATATAAATGGATCTTAGCGCATATATGTTGTGCTTATAATTTACGATCTATGTAAATCCATATTACAGGCCAGTCTCTTGAGGCTGAGGGTCATGACAGGATGAACATGGATCTTCCAGGTTCTCAACTTCAGCTTCTACAAGACACTGTTAAATACGGTATGTGGTCATCATTAAAACCTGACAATATATGACATGTAGCAAGATGTGCGAACACTATATATTTTTAATGTAATGACCGCCTCAGTGGCATAGTTGTTTTATATGTTTGGTAACTAGAATTTTTTTTTAAAACTGCTTAAAATTTTCTAAATTGTATTCGAATTTGAACTATCTGTGTTTTGGTCTTTCAGCTAATGGCGCTCCGGTGGTACTGCTCATGTTTAACGCCGGACCCCTTGACATCGCTTGGGCGGATCAGAACAACGCCATCAGTTCCATCATGGCCTGTTTCTTCCCGGCTCAGGAAACCGGAAATGCCCTACAGCAGGTGCTTCTGGGACAGGCGAGTCCTGCTGGCCGACTTCCGTACACGTGGTACCGCTCAGCTGACCAGGTAAAAATGCATGTAAACATTTTTTGCGTCGAAACAAACGTTCTGGGCCAAAATTCACAAGCAGCTTATAATATGATGAAACCGTTACCTGTCTTGAAACAGATTTGAAAAATGGGACAAGAAATAAGCAACACTTGTGTGTTAAGTTACGGATTTGCCTGAACTCCACAGGATTAACAAGAAGAAAAAGCGTCTTTATTATATATATGATATTTACTGATGATGTCATTCCAGACTCCTGAGATCACGAATTACACGATGTCAGAGCGCACTTACCGCTACTTTACGGGAGACCTCCTGTATCCGTTCGGCTATGGTCTCTCCTATACCAACTTCACTTACACGGATATCACTATTGGCAGTCCATCAATTCAGGCTGGTCAGTCCCAGACCGTGTCTGTTACTCTGCACAACTCTGGAACTGCCATCAGTGATGAGGTGAGGGCGGACAAAACATCATTGTTTGTTGAGAATAGTTTGTTTTGAATATTTAACTTATGCGACAGTTAAACTTTTATGGATGAGCTCTGATAGAGAACGCAGAATTATTTTTGTGAATGAGAGCATGTCTACACATAGGCCTATAGGCATAAACCCCTGACACATTTTACTCACTCACAGACTTTGTAATCTGATTGATGCATAGCTGTCAAACACTCGCAATACCTGCCAGTAAAATTGCGCCATTCTGAGCTGATGATCGTGGGCTCCCTCGGGCTCCTTATGGTTTCCCCCAATCATAAAGGCGGTCGCTCTCTTGAAAGTAAAATACCCATCAGTACGGCGTTACACACGGGTAAGTAAAGAAGTAAGGGAAGAATGGTGATGAAATACTATTACAAGGTATAAAATAAAAGAAATTTTGGCCATAGATATATGTTTTTTACGAAACTGTGTTTATGTTTTTATTACCAGGTGGTCCAGGTGTACATATCTTGGGTAAGTCCGAGTACGACGATGCCACAGTTACAGCTGGTCGGCTACGATCGTCTGCGACAGATCAGCCCAGTGGTGACGTCACTGACAGTCAAGTTCGTGATTGATCCCCGTCAGATGGCGCAATGGGATGATTCCAAAGAACAGTTTTTTATCGAGTCAGGTGAGCGTGTTAGAAAAATTAACTCGGTGCACAATTATTTGCTGTAATCAGCCGAATTGAAGGCTAATAAAGGTTATGCTGTCAACCTGTTACTCAGACATACGGCTAGTCTGTTAGCCAGACAGAGTGCTGGAAATCATGTCGCTATTCTTTAGTAAAGATAAGGGGGCTAAAAAATTCCTCACCCATGTTCACATTTATCTCCAAACTAGGCGACAAAGGGCAAAGGACCCCCTCACCTGTCATGATCACGACGTTGTCTGTGGCTTAAATCACTTTTAGTTTTAACTTGTGGCATTGAACTTTAACGTAGATTTTCAATTTTCTTATCAACGTCTACCATCTCTCAAAAGTCAAAAACTATTTTTTTTAAAGATATTGGCACAGTAAAAAGTTTTGACAAGTCCATGTCTGACTTAACTCCACGACAGCTTCGTGATCCTAAAACCAAAACGTTCGATGGAGTCATTGATGGCCAACTGGCCAGGCCAAGCTGACACGACAAAAAGAAAACAAAATGCTCTAAACGTTTAACGCCCGTTATAAAATGGAATGGGTCTAGCGATGCGTACCGTTATGCCATTTTGTTTAACAATTAACCCTTACGTGTCCGTTTCAGGCGAGATTCGTGTGTACGCGGGAGGTCAGCAGCCGAACCAGAAGAAATCCGTGGGCTCCAATGTCCTACAGGGCAGCTTCCAGATCACCGGCCAGAAGTTTATGGGCAGATTCTAGCGGAAGTGTAAAGAACTTGGCCTACTGGAAAATGTCATTTGCATTTCATTTATATGGAACGTGTGATCATTTTTTGCATTTATGATATGACGAATTTATCAATAAAGCTTGCTTATGGTATCACTCTTGTTGTTAGTATAAATGTACATAAATAACGAATGTGAGAGTATGGAAGTAAATTAATTTTCTAATTGATTTATTTTTTTATTTATTCGATTGGTGTTTTACGCCGTACTCAAGAATATTTCACTTATACGACGACGGACAGCATTATTGTGGGAGGAAACCCACGACCATCCACAGGTTGCTGGCAGACCTTCCCACGTAGCGCCGGAGAGGAAGCCAGCATGAGCTGGTCTTGAACTCACAGCGACCGCATTGCCGGGAGGCTTCGGGTCATTGTGCTGCGACAGCTCGCTAACCGACTGAGCCACGGAGGCCCATGTTCCAATTGAGACAATGAAGAATCTGATAGTTCTAAAATGGCAAGCTTTATGATGAATTGACATAATAACTCAGTTCAGCTTTAATAGGGTAACATTCTCCTAGCCAAACGTTCAATGGTATTGTGTTTAATTATATCTATCTTTTATCACAACACAGAATTTCCCAACTGAAAATAGAATATATACCATTGTAATCTTGATTATGAAACGGCCACCTTTCAGTCTTATCAAAAAGTCTTCTCGCTGCATTTTTGGGGGCACAAAGTGTGTACGGTGTTCTTCATGCGTGCACGAGATCTAAGGTGTACGCATCTGAGGTAAAGGGATTTGTCTTTCCGTCTGTAAACTCGAA
The DNA here is from genome assembly GCA_016165875.1 of Acanthopleura granulata. Classification (NCBI taxonomy): domain Eukaryota; kingdom Metazoa; phylum Mollusca; class Polyplacophora; order Chitonida; family Chitonidae; genus Acanthopleura; species Acanthopleura granulata. Next base: position 31,515,974 of record JABBOT010000003.1, read on the forward strand.
CGTTTGTTGGTCAGTTTTTCTACTTTCTTCTTCTCTTATCGCTTAACGTGGGCTTCCTGTCTTTCTACAAGGTCCATTCACACAACGACTGAGATAAAATCCTGAAATCCTATACCAAGGAAGTCGCAGCCAGTGGGAATTTTCCCTTGTTCCTTTAAGTTTTCGTGAACATGTGTCTACCACACATGGCCAGTCAGCTTTGTAGCCAAAATCATGGACATCCGTAGCCGAGTGGTTAGCGCGCCAACGCGATGTAATGACCCAGTGCTTCTCACCAATACATTCGCAGTGAGTTCAAGTCCAACTCATGCTGACTTCCTCTCCGGCGGAACGTGGAAAGGTCCGTCAGCAATCTGCGGATCGTCGTGGGTGTCCCCCGGGGCTCTGTCCAGAATGCTGGCCGCCGTCGTATAAGTGAAAAATACTTCAGTAAAGCGTGAAACACTGATCAAATAAATAGATAAATAAGTAGAAGCCAAAATCTTGCATATAGCGATTCAGACATTATTCTGAATATTATGCCTTGAAAAGATGAAGTTTTCTCCCATCATATAATGTTGGCCACCGTCGTATAAGTGAAATATTCATGACTACGGCGGGAAACACAAATCAAATAAATAAATAAATAAATAAAATGTTGAAATCAAGCATTATAATCAAGTTATAAATTCTGGCTCAAAGGAGAAGACCGGAGAGGTATAACGTAAATTGTAGTCAAAAGAGTAAGGTTTGAAGATGTTAGAAACGTCATCCGATAGTTTTTTTAGACGTTCTCTAAGAAGCATATGCTTCATCGCCGTAAGCTCATATAAATATCAGAAGGCGTCGACATTTTATTCACCCGATGCTGACTGATTGACGTGAATCTGGCCCATTGCTCTCTAGCGATTTCAAGCCCGTCTGTATTCGACGTGCTGTTTGTGCAGCCAAAATCTGCACACTGCACACCCTGACAGTTCTTTGTTGTCTGTACACTACCAAAACAAATGACAGCAGCCAACCGTCCGTAATCGAGTTGAATTCGCATCCTTAGAGCCTATATGAGAAGTACTATATACATCCAAAAGAAGCAATGGTAAAGACTGAAGGGCCCGATTCAGTCATATCCGCTAATCGGGTTTTACATAATGCTGCGTTCTGACTGATCAAGATTACTTTCACAGTTACGTCCCCTTTTACATGGAGGTATTTATTATTCACGATTAAGTATGTGTTATAACCCAGGTTAAAAACCGGAACTAAAAATGTGAAACAAAAATGTGATGGTCGTTTTAAAATCTTCAATCCATAGTCTTTTACCACAAATTGCCCAATACTTTCCGGGTCTTCTGCTGTAAGAAAATCGCTTTGTTGAGGGGGTGGGGGTGGGGGTGGGGGGAGAATGATCACAGACGACAGATAGCCAGCTCTTGATATCTTATATTTGTGAATAAGATATGTTCATGTAAGTGAATTCACCCGAGACCACAGTGACAATGTAGCAGCCTGTACATGGTAAAAGTATAGACGTAACTTATGAGGACTGGAAAAGATCGCGAGCATCAAATGTGGATTCATACGGAGATGCAGCGGTTGATATATGCATTGTGAATGCGATGCCTATTACAAATGCAATGCGGCATGGTTCAGTTAAACTTAAAAGAGATAAATGCACGTGTTAATGTACACTTAAATGGAAACAATCACACACTACAAATTGCCCAAGTGAAAAAGCTTGGAAATATACACACTTTGGCACATGGTCGATAAGAGTTCAGAATAGCAAGACTAAATACAAAGGTGTGCCATGCGAATTAGCACAAGAAATATGATCCGCGGGTGAGAGAGCGGTCAGTCGAGACTGACCTTTGTCGATTGGCTCATAGCTGAGCAGAGAACCTATTGATTTCCAGGGTTCGTTTCACTGGCGCTCTCAGTGCCTGCCTATTGGTCATAGGATTTGTATACACAACTAGCGTGCAGGTGTCCGAGCTAACGGTAGCAGCAATGGCGGGTGACATGGGTCAGTATGCGGAATAGTGCTCAACCATATACATGTACCCATATCTTCCTGCGACTAAAGCAGCCCATTGCTATGCACATAATGTATCAGTCGTGACACCAAGAATTCCTTGTATACGCGCATGCTGTGCTAGTGATTCTGCTTATTGATGCTGATGTGTGATTTCTGTCACACGGAACGTGAGGAAGTGAGCTTTCTAAAAAGTGTGCATTAGACGATGTTCTACTGTACTACTCAGGTTTAAATATAATGTGTTCCGCCGAGTCAGAATTGGATTTGGTAAAGGGCCAGTTTATATCAGCTGAGAGTTTGGGCCGGCAAATCTGCAGCCTGCCAGCTATCGTGTTACATCTAAGAGGGGTCATTGAGTGCAGTCAGCTGTTTCCAGCTGTGTACGAGGACGCTCCGTATACTTCGCACCTTGTGACTTCCTATCTGTCATTTTTGTGTTATCCCTGTGGAATCGACCCCACAGACAAAGGTTAGTAAAACGGAATGATAATCTGGTAAAGTTTAGAAAGCATAAAGTGCCCCATGGCAATATTGACATACGTATGAGTTTTTTTTACAGAGTAGCCTTGTGAGGGAATGCCACCAAGTGAATATTCTTGTCTAAATCGCACGCGAGCACTGTATGAAATGGATACTGGCGATGTCTAAGGTCATTATTTTACAACAGGAATTAATACCTTTTTCTCTTTCGTCGTGCAAAGCCTGATAAGGCTTAAATCCAGAAGGGCTATAAATTCTTTCAGACCAGTCCTCCCGTACACATTAGGTTCTAATGATAGACTAGACGGTTTTCAACTGGGGAGTTTCGAGTTCGAACTGTTTTATCGCTGTAGGTAAAAGAAGTCCAACTCAATCATAGACTAGCGTGTGGCGTGGATTCATTCCCTGCTTGTATATCGCTTTAAAACCAGCTATATGCACAAAGCTATACATTCAGTAATGGCCTATGTGTACCTGCAACTCTCTTTTTTGCAACCTATTGAACCAGAAGCCTCTCACCAATACGGTCTCTGTGAGTTCAAGTCTATCTCATGATGGCTTCCTCTACAGCCGTGCGTGGGAGAGTCTGCCAGCAACCTGCTGATGGTCGTGGGTTTCCCCGGGCTCTGTCCGGTTTCCTCCTACCATGATGCTACCTGTCGTCGTATAAGTGAAATATTCTTGAGTACGGTGAAAAAAGCCAATTAAATGAAGAATAAATAACTAAATAAATAACTAAATAAATAACTAAATGAATAAATTAAAAAAGAAAAAAACAAACAAATAAATAAATAAATAAACAAATATCTTTCTTTTTCAAAATGAAATTGACTGCACTGTCGTGTCCTAAAACATTAGCCTGCAGGAGAGGATAAACTGATACTTCTGTCATGGGGACGATTGTATGGTTGGGTTATCTGCAGCCTGTAACTTGTATATAACAGCACACTGATATGCTCTGGTCAGTGTATGTATGACACTAATGACTTGATACAATTATCAAGGGGAAAATTATCCAGGCGGATCAACCTGGTTAATTTTAAGATGTCAAAGTGACTTTTCCAGATTTTAACATCGCTGAGCATTTGCACCAAGTATATATATATTGACGCAATCTTTAATCTTAATGGACGAACCGGCAAATTGACGGAACTGGTTAAGTCATTCATAAAAATGGCACAGTAGTACTAGATGTACGTGCTTAATACGATGAACCACGAGATTAGAGACACGCCAGGTCTAGACATAGGCCATTATAAGAGATATAGTGTCGTTCTTCTCATGAAAACTGTTTCTGCTGACATAGCGTAATTTAGGACAAACACTTATGTAGGTAAGGTTTTCATATCTGTGCAAAAACCATTCATTTGGTTCGTGTCTTTTGCTAAATCTTCCCGATTGCACCGCAATAATGCATTGCTGCAATACAGATTGCATAAGCTGCATCCTAAGGCCTTATAAACCGATATGGCTGGGTCGTTGGCAACTATTTCAATCACGTCAAGGTGAAAGAGGGGTTTGTATGGTTCCGTGTGTGCACAACACGAGGGTATAGCCTACTTAGGCCCAATAGTTTGCGTTGGAATATATATTTGGGTCAGGGCATATAAAGTGTATTAGAACAAGCCAGGTAACAGGTAGGCCTAACATATGCTTGTCAGCTGACTGTGCTGATAAGGACGATTCAAGGACTGGGGTATACAACTGCAATGGAAATGGCCGAGTCCTATACAGAGGATGAAGCCTTGCGATTTTTGGAACGTGGAGGAAGATGGCAATGTGTTCAGCTGGTGCTGCTATTGCTGACTTACTTATCATCGTCTCACGCAATTTTCGTCATTGTCTTCACAGGTAAGTGTTTATACCTTTTTACGAGGTATGCTGGCCTTCATCCGTGACTAATGTGTGCAAAATCAGTCCCATGAGTAACTGAAGTCATTGTTTGTGGAGAGGTGGTGAGAACAAGCAGTCCGTCAGGCTAGTGAGGCTCGCTATGTCGTCTTACGTTCGTTAAATTCCACTTGCCTTCCACCAATATACAGTTTAAAGTGCCACTCTGGTCAAAGTGGAAACTGGGTAAAAATATTAAAACTGTGTGAAAAAATGCCATCACATGCATGAAAATTTCAGACAACGTTAAACGGCAATAAATATGCCATTCAAACAAATAAATCAATCAACATGAAGAATTTTGATAAGCACAACTCACTAACCGCATTCTCAGAGGACGAGTTCAGATGTAAAATTTAAACATGATAAAAGATTACAACACAAAGAATGAAATCAGAGCAGTGTTCAGTTTAGTGTTCAGTTTACCCAAATTAGGGTAATTTTTTTTACATGTAAAGTCCAGAGCAGACACGAGCTATCAGCTTATCAAAACGCCTCTTCTGTCCGTTTGCTCAGCACTTTGCTAACGTCATTCTCAGCGCACTCGTTGTTCCATGGGCTCACAACGACGTTGGATTCAACGTCATTTCTGAAACTGACTTATGTCATGTGATCGTTTCGAGAATCAAGTGCCATATTGAGACGTCACATGACGAAAACGATGGCCTTTCATCGATCACACTTTCCCCTTGCGCTGAGGACATAGCTCGCTTTAACGCACACACTGAGGATTTTGTCTCTCGTGTCAAAAAATATGAAACAGCACTGATATTTTCGTCAAGACCTCAACAAAAATGCGCGCGCACTTTAGAAAACTGCTTAGCAAACTGGACAGGGGAGGCGTTTTGCTAAGCTGATAGCTCGTGTCTGCGCTGGGCTTAAAGTCTCTGCCTGAGCGACACGCCTGTCAGTCGCTTCACACTGACACTTGGTTATACTTGGCCTGTCCCCCTTTATCCGGTAGAAAAGCCTGTGTACATATTTTAGAAACTTTGGTTTGACACGACTGGAGATTCGACAAAGGATTTAGGGGAGGGAGGCAGTGACTAATAGGGGTATAAATGTCACCAAGCGGTTTTCAACTGGGGAGTTTCGAGTTCGAACTGTTTTATCGCTGTAGGTAAAAGAAGTCCAACTCAATCATGTGACTTGTCAGGAATGTTGGGCAACAAGTTCTGATTTTATTTACTATAACATGGGCGTCTGAATAAAAATTATATAAAGTAATTTACATCAAACGAATGATGACGAAAATCGAGGAGGCGAATGCTCGTGAACTGAAGAAGATACTGCAGGAAAGAGGTATCTCTTGTAACTTAAAAAAAAAAACAAAAAACAAAACACCGAGAATGTGATCGGTAATGTAACGTTAACAAAGGTTGCTTAACATGATTCACAAGTCACGCGATGCAGCAGAACTTTCTAACCTCCAACGACAAAAGAGCTCGAACTCGACACTGGCCTGTTAAACTATTTTCAGGATTTCAACCAAATTTTGTGTGTCGTGATCTGGAGCTGAGTAGAGATGAAAGCAATCGACAAAATCACAGCGCGGATATATTTGACAACGCTTGTTTTGTCAATAACGCCACCTCCAATTCGTCCATGGGTTGTTCAACAGGTTTTCGTTATGAGGTGCACAAGAGCGAGTCTATTGTAAGCGAGGTAATTATAAGAAAGGGTGAGAATAGAGCAAGATCCAGTGTCTTGCAACTGCAAGACTATAGCACGTACACAGGGAGGTTTTCTTGAACCTTTATGGTGTAACGAAATGTTTCTCCTCGAAAAAGCCTAATTAATATTTGTCAGACAAGTTAATATTCTACTCACGTTTCATCCACATTGTTTAATCCGTATATATTATATGACATTGACCTTGAAAAAGTATTAGTAATTACACTGAAACTACGTTCAAATTAAATTCAGAATTTGTTAATTCATTAGTGGGTTCGTCATGTTATTACGAGGTGGAAAAAATAAAGTACTAAAGTATACTTTACAAAAGAGCAAACAGAAAGTCTAACATATAAGGATTTGATATGTTTTACTATGTTTCATATTTTTTTATATTTCTTCTGAAAATATAAAGAAATATAAGTGAATCAGCGTCTACTCTTGCATAAGATGTTCCACACGTTGCTTTCTTTTCATGATTCCTTAGATTTCTTTCTTCCTTGATAATCCTGGGATGAAACATTAAATTTTCAGTGGAACTTGGTATGTGATAAGGCCTATCTGTCCGAGGTCTCCCAGATGCTGTTCACGGTGGGCAGTGCGATAGGCGCCGCTCTGGTGGCCCCCCTCTCGGACCGTGTGGGGCGCCGCTGGACCTTTATCATCACCAGACTACTCACCCTACTCACTTCCTACGCCATCGTCTTCGTTCCGGGGGTCACTGCATTCATCGTGTTACGTTTTCTGGGAGGTATTCTGAACACGGTAAGTTAACATTTTCTCCTGACTGAGGTAAAATGTAACGACGTTTTTAAGTATACGTTTCTTTAATGTGTTCTAGCCATAATCTAAGAATGTGGTCGTATGATAACGATGCTTCAAGACGCGCACAAGTATTTGACAGGTGGGTGACTTGGTTAAAAATTAATATGTTGCGAATGTAGGCAGCAGTAGGCAAACAACAAGCTTCCTAGCCAACACTAAGTCAAGGAGTCATCGAAAGTTGAGGTCGTTGAAATGGAAAATTGTTAGTCAAGACAATCCCACCAGCAGCTGTATACGCGTACATAAAATGTTTCGTTCGTCTTTGCGGCATCATTGAAAGCCGTGGACTGTTTCTTTTTACATGTAAGAGCCCTAATTGCCTGCATTATGTACTGCCATAGTTATTTGGTGTTGAAATTGTACTGCGATTTTGGGTATTGGGACCACCATTATAGTTGACGGCTGGTTAATATACGAATGTCTTTCCACTCACAGATTCTAAAATACATCGAGATATAGTCACACATTTCAATACAATTTACATATTTGGGCAACAAGAAGGCTTTAAATATAATTAAAGCTTTGGGCTTTGCTAATAGTTGACATATTCAGGAAAGAGGCTAAAACTTCATGAACACAATGCGAACTTTGCTTTTGAGCTAGAGACGATTTCTATAGCCCAAGAGGAAACGAGCAAATAATTCCAGATGACATACTTGTTTTTATCTTGTTGGGGTCAGGGCACAACTGTTGTCCGTGGGGTGTATCTCAGTGAACTGACCCCCCTGAAATTCCGACCCGTTATGACCATGATGTCCGGCATCTCGTGGGGACTGTGTCTCTGTATACAAACTCTGATTGGTTGTCTTTTGAGGGGAATAAACTGGCGATACTTCCAGGCCGTCATCTCCGTATCTTTCTTCACCATCATTCTGGACATTATGTGAGTTCATCAGTCTTGATATATCTTGGTTCCCTCGATTATTGCTATTACACTGTAAATTTCGATGTTTAACTTATAAACACTTTAATGCATCAGATATTAAACTGGAAATTATAGCATTATAATGTGAGCCTATATACATGTGTTAAAAACTGTTTAATACTTAAATATATGCGTATATTTATTAAACACGCTTTTTTTTGAAGTTTAATCACCCATTAAACGCGTTGGGCGTTGGTCATTTAAGAGTGTATTTGACAGGACTTGTGAACTTGAAAATTTTCCAGTTGATTAACGTATAATACTCTATATTTGGCATGACACTGTCCTGCTGTTAGCTTTGACGGCGTTGGCTTCACCACCCAAACCCTTCATAACATCGTGTTATTATTTCTCCGTCGCACCGTTCCACTGTGTCGCTCTATCGCTTCATGGCGATTAAAATGTTAACTAGGCGATATTTCCCTGCCACTATATATTTATTACAGTAAATTACAGTTTTCTTATCCAACCAACACTTGTTTTTCGAGCTGATTCTCTCACGACAAACTTAAACACAGAAATAGTTTATATGCTCAGATGCACGATTTCGCATTACATATATGTGTATTTAGTATTTTGCGTGCTCACTAACCGCATGGTTAATCAAGAAGAAATTTATTCTTTTATCCAACTGGTGTTTTACGCGCACTCAAGAATATTTCACTCATACGACGGTGGCCAGCATTTTGGCGGGAGTAAACCGGGCAGAGTCCGGGGGGTGGGAGCCCACGACCATTCGCATATTGCTGGCGGACCTTCCAACGTACGACCGGAAATGAAACCATCATAAGCTGTGTTTGAACTCGGAATGACAGCATTGGTGAGAGGCACCTGGGTCATTACGCTGCATCAACGCGCTAACCCCCTTGTGACGATTTACTGTCGTTTCAGATTTATAAAGGAATCTTTAATTTGGTTGTACGCAAACGGCAGAAGGAAGGAAGCATCCGCTGTATTGAAGGCCGCAATGAAAACGAATGGTATAATCGGTGACTCTTTGGTGGGCAGCAGAGAGGCCACGGTTCCTCTGGAGAAAAAGGATGGGCTGAACTGTGACAAAGACCCCACAAGTCAGTCTCTGGTGAGTGTGGTTCACGGGGAGAAAGGTTGCTCTTCCGACGAGGAAATCGAAGAACGACGAACAACAGTCTTGGATATGATGAAAAGCAGAACCTCAAGAAAGCTTATTTTTGTTATATCCGTTGTCTGGTTAGTATACAATTTTTTCAACTTTGTTTCTGGTCATGGTATGTTAGTTAAACGTACCTAAAGAAAGGCAAATGCCGTTTCCATACTGCTTGTGGTGCTGCTGAAACAGATTATTGGCTGTGCCACCAGTTTTTTATATCCCACCAAGACTTGCACATTTCAATCTCAGCGGATTGCATTTTCTTTAGAGAACTACTCTAGTTCATAGAAATAGGACACTGTATTTTTTTGATAAACCATACGGATGGTGCCTTACAGAACAGAAGTGAGACCATTTATCAAAAATGACTTGGGGGTGGGAAGAAAAGTCACAGTATCACTTGCAAAACATGTGTTGATAGCCTGTAAACAGGTTAGAATGTCGGAACGTTATCCAAACCATCTCGAGCTAAATCACTTGACCATTCTTTTTATGTTGAAACGGTTTTGAAAATGGAGTAGCTCTTTAGAGACTAGCCCTCATGAAAAGAAAACGCAGACATTTTTTCTCCAGCCTGCGAGAAGGAGAGAGTACATAAAGTGCAGGCCTCCGTAGAGATGTAACGCGGATTTGTGACTGCAGAGAAAGCGATTGTCCGTGTAGTGCATATGTCAAGGAATATTTTGTGCACCTCAGTTTTATTAGCTTTCTCAGCCAAGCGAAAAAAGAGAAGCAATGTTCTTCGGACGTTCTCGGCTATATATCGTGTTACCCTCGCCAAACGGTCCTTAACTTCCTTCTGTGGTTGATTTCAGGTTTGCTCTCAGAGACTCGCTCTGATGTCACCTGGGACTGTTTTTCAAAGCTGTCGTAACGTTAGGCCAGTCACAAGTACGAGGGTGACGTCAGTATGGGTTGTCACGGTGATTAGGCCGGCGTAGCGTTGCGATGTCTTTGAGAGACAGCTGCAGGGTGTGTCAGAAGGCAGGCTCCTTAACTTCCTTGTGTGGTTGATTTCAGGTTTGTGACAAGTCTGGTTTATTACGGACTCTCTCTGATGTCATCGGCCATGTCCGGAGATAGAATCTTCAACTTCTTTGTGATGGGTGCTGTAGAAATTCCAGCATGCTGTGGCTTGTATGTCGTTCTGAAACAGTAAGTATATATATTTGGACCTACACAGGTCTACCCTAAAAAGTCTTCACTTAAATCCGTTATTTGAAGGAATGACGGATTGCATCTTTATCAATATAACGGATTAAGCCCTTCCTGATGACGACTTAATCCGTAATCAGGAACGGATGAATCCGTTAAATGTAATTCGTCATCCGTGAAAGAGCGGATTGAGTGAAAGCTTTGTTTGAAAGGGTCTATGTTGATTAAGGACTTGATAACCTATCTGTAGCACCGTAAAGAACTGTTAATCTGTTGTTGGAAACAGCAATACTTTATGCTGCATCACAATGGTTTTTATAACAGTTCCAACCCGAATAACGACTACCCAATGAAGGGCTCTGTCGTTTTGTGAGAACAGTGTAAAAAAAGAGGGTAATAAATAAAAGAGAGTGGAAATAAACGATCTTTTCCCCGCCTTACATGAGATGCCACGCAGACAAGCTGCATGGTACTTTTGCTCTGAGACAATGTGTTTAGATCGAAAACTTATAAGAACTTGAATAAGACTTAGTCATAGTCACCTGTTACATTTTCGAGGAGGAAAAACAAATATATATATACGTCAACCACTCTGGGGAAAAACTTACAAAACTTGTGACCATATACTCAGTGTAAAAAGCATGTAATAATTTAGGCTGATGGCACTAAGTGTTTTCATAAATGCAGGTTGTCATTTAGTTTTCTTAATTTCTTTATTTTTTTTTCATTTTTATTTACAAGTCGGTATGCCATGTGAAAAACTACATGCCACTATATATTCATATATGTGTGTTTATGTCAGTTTTGGCAGGCAGAAGACCATGATGATCTGCTATGTAGTATGCGGAGTGTCCTTACTTATGGCCGGTATCCTTAACATCACTTTCCGTAAGATTTAATTCATATTTCACAAAGCCTATTTGATCACATGACCTAGATTTCATCCATTTTGGACGCCTCAAAATCATTATCTCGGTTTTATTGCCAGATTAGCACAATTTTTACGTTGATAAACCTAAGAAATTCCAGGGTTTCAGAGTACGACAGGGCTTGAACTCACAACAACGCTCTAGTGAGAAGATCTTGAGTCATTGCGCGGCACCAGTAGGCTATTAAACTCCTTGTGCCATTTGGAAAGAAAAATACAATTGTATCAATTTTCTGTTTTGATTAGCGAGAAATAGAAATTCTGCAAAGGAATATTCTGGAAGCAGATTTTTTTTTATCATGGAAGAGAGAGAAGTGAGAGTGTGACTCTTTGAAAGATATTATGAAGTTACACCGTCATCTGTAAACGTTCATACTTTTATCACTGCTAGTTCATGGGCCGATCACTAGAGTGGAAAGCTCAAAGTTAAAAAAAAAATTTTATACACGTTTCAAACTTACATTATTCTTTCCTGATTCGTCTCATCAATTTCTTGATTATTTTGGTCATTTCACGGCGATATTTCCCCGTGGCATGCCGGTCCCAGTTCAATCATATTCCTAATGCTGCCTCACTGAAATGCCATTTCGAAGAGACTGTTTATGTTGCCCTTCTGCCTTATTCTCTGTTGACACTGTAAGGCTATCGGTTTCCGAGCAAGAGAAATCTAAGAACCCTGGCATCCCGCCCACAACGTGGACGTTCTGTCTAAATAGAATTATTTGAACTTTCTTTTTAGTCTTATGGTATGTTACAACAATAGACTTACTTTGACTTCCCTGGTTTATAATGTATGGTATTTGTGCATGTGTATAGTTTATGCGTGCTGAAAACCAGAGGATATCTAAAAAAAACTGTCGATTTTATCTTTTACCTATTTTCCCTATAAATGACGCTGAAAACCGAACTGAAAATCTTGATTTGGAGTAATTTATTTCAAGGTACATCTTCATACATTTCGTTTTTGTAGATGGAAATGCTAAAATTATCGCCATGCAAGTGGTGACGTTTGTGGGAAAGTTCGGGATCTCGGCCACGTTCATCATGCTGTACTTTTACACCACGGAGTTACTTCCTACAAATTTCAGGTGAGAGGAGAGACTGAAAGTTTAAGTATAGAAAGACCCATTAAATCGGATGAAAGGGCGTTTAGGGAGGCAAATAAATAAAAATAAATTCAGTTTGGGGTACAGTGTGATGTTTTGGGATAATTTAATATCTGATGCATAAAAGTGTTTATAATTTAAACATCGAAATTTAAAGTGTACTGTTATCGTGCTCTAATAGCTTTCTGCTTCCCATTATTTAACAAGTGATGTAAGCTTTTTCACTGGTATGTGATTTGTGGGTTGTAGGACCACAGGACTGGGAATTGGCTCATTTTTCTCCAAAACTGGATCCTGCCTGTCACCGTTCTCAAGCGTACTGGTAAGTAACACCATAATGTCGAGAGAAACTGTTAAGTTTCACATTTTTTATTAATGTATTGTGGAGAAACTGTTATGGTTCACAGATTTAGAGAAAGAATTCTCAGAGAAACGTCTATTCTTCACAGTATATTGAAGAATGAGAGGCTCCGGCTCAGGTTGCTGAAGAATACATTTTTGAGGAAGCTGTTATCATTCAATTCTTGTGTTTTGCATTGCATATAGTAAATTTTTGTGGTAGCTTGTGAGCTTGTGAGTTCAAAATAAAAAAATTCTGGGCTGCTTTTATGCTTTGGTATATACTGTAAGTATCTTTTATGAAACTGGAGCATCAGTAGGTAAAATGAGGTCATTCACTGGATAGAGTCCATGTAATCCCGCTTTGTGGGTTTTCGCCGAATGGTCGAACTGGCACGTGAACACGAATCTTATTTGATAACTTACAAATCTCACTCTAGAGGGTGATTGTTTCTTACATGAATTTTAATCCTCATGCACTGACTTGCTGTACGCGTGCGTGTCTAAACAGAACAGTTCTGGCAGTTAGAAGTTAACAGTTAACACTGAGCTGTCTTACTGTCTTTCCTTTCAGTTGCGCCTGTTGCCATGGGGACCGGGTGTTATCTTCGGGAGTTGTTGCCTCATGGTCGCCGTGCTGTTTATCTGTGTACCGGAAACGAACAAACGACAGCTGCCTCAAAGTGTTGTTGAGATTGAAACGTGGGAAACGGAAAAAAATAGTGTTGACAAAAATGACAGAAGTAACAGATTTGCCGAAAAAGCCTGATGACATCTGTGTGTAATATCCAATCAATGTGTATAAAACAGATAATTTATCTGCTTGTGTATATACATGGAATAGATATATGTGCATAAAATGTTTTGTGTTTATAGGTGTCCAATTTGTTTGTCTTGTATCTGCCATGATTGTTAATTTATGCCAATGTCAGATCAGGGATTTTAAAAAGTTTATGTTTGGCCAATGTTTTGGAGTATTCCATGTTATTTGAAACAGCATACCAGATGGACGCACTGAATTGTCTGTCATAATCCGTGATAATTCACAGAGTACTCAACTATTCTCGAAGAACCAGATGTACAATTGGATCAAGGAATAGTTTTTAAAAGCTTTATATTTAAGTGTGGTTCCATTTCAACACATTAATTGTTTCACTTCTTTAACGTATACTTATACAAGCATTTCAAGAAAACACTGAAAGGAAGCTGTTTTGTTTTGTTTTCTGACAAATTCCAGCTCGCAACCATTGTGGCTACTAGAAGTGACATTGATCTGAAATCACTTTATGAAGTGGAGCATGGGCTGTGATGAGATTGGCATTGGGGAGTTTGCGCCTCTGTCCGTGCTCGTGGTTAACTACTACCGTAACGTTAATGGCTGATCATGAACGATAAAACCATAAACCATAGCAACTAGATGTAATCTCGGTTTTATGGGAATATAATAGCCCAGTAAACGTGCTTAGAAAAGGAGTCAGCGAATCGTGGTCCTGGATTCATTTAGCATACTTACTGTTCATTACATGTAGCCCTGAGCTAAGCGCACTTCATATAGGCCTATCTCTGTAACATACATTGTCATGGCGGTTAAGGTGATAATTAGCTAAGTTCGCTTCATGAAACCGGGGCCAGATGTGTGGAGTCGAAGACAGTAGTGAGAAGAGCACAAACAACTAGAGTTGTTTTGTTGAATTTTTGACATCCTTTTTAAACATATAATTAATTCAAGACGAACTGGACGTTTTTCGAGAAGTCAAAACTGTTTTGAATTGGAGGTTGTTCTTTACGCAGTTGACGGAATTCTGATGAATTGTTCGCACTAAATGAAAAAATAAATCGGCTTACCTATTCAGTTCAAACAAAAAGTGTCGAATCGATCGAGTTAAACCACTGTTCAGTTCTTACGAACTTCGAGAACAACGAAGTATATTATTTATTTATTTGATCGGTGTTTTACGCCGTACTGAAGAACATTTCACTTATGCAACGGCGGTCAGCATTATGGAGGGAGGAAACCGGGCAGAGCCCCGTGGAAACCCACGACCCTCCGCAGGTTGCAGGCATACCTTCCCACGAACGGCTGGAGAGGAAGCCAGAATGAACTGGGCTTGGACACAGCGACCGCAGATTCCTTTTCACGCTGTGGACGCAAAGATGACTTCAGCTTTGATCCTTCTTACGTGACCCTTGAATTAATTGAGATGAACCACCAACGACGAAGTACGATAATTGTTATCTGGTTACACATAAATGGAGATTTAGACGGCCAATAGATTCACGTCCCTTACCAGAAATTTTCTGCAGTTACATGAATAAGCTTAAACCGCAGCATCAAGCAAGCTACTCTACAACTGTTCTGTTTCTTTTTCACATGTTTATTTCTCTCGCAAAATACTTTTGCTTCACAGGTCAAGGCAATAAAACTTACAACAGAGTAAAACTTTGGTTTACATGTAAAAGCATATTTTCATACGTTGACAACGTCGAATGCAAGTGAGGCTGCATCGATCAGGCTACTTGGTTTTAGGCGCACTGGCAGATGCTCTTGGACCTATACACATCGTAATACATCCTGTGCTTATGCTCCGGGTATCAGGCAAAAAGAGCAAAAAATATACTGGTCAATGAGTAACTTAGAAGATATAGCACAGATAGACTGAGCAACGTTTTTTGCGTGAAAAAAAAAGATATGAAGCCGAAAGAAATAAAGAAAACGGAACTGAAAAGGTTTAGAGCATATCAGTAGATGGGTGGAAAATGCGGAGTCCAAGGAGTGAAGAATATGGTAGTGAAATCGAAACTGCCGAACTCAGAAATCAGAAAACGTTAATGCAATAAAAGATATGGTATTGAAAGAGTGGAGAATAAATCTGCTATATACAGGACACAGGTTGGGTAGAACATGAAACTTTAAAGATCTGTGGTTACAGACGCCCGGATACGCGTTTTAAACCAATAAACCTACATATAAACAAATGTCGACTGTGTCTAATGCTTAAAAATATTAAAAAATGTGAGTCAAAATGTGAGTAAATCGGGAGGGGACGGGGAGGGGCCAATATTCCCACACCTATACCCACTGGGTACGGACCTGAGAATGAAGAACAATTCAGTGACTTAGAAGATTGTGTCAGTGAAATAGAACAAGCCGAGGTAAAGTGCAGTGAAGCACGAATCAGCGAAATAGAACATACAAAAAATGATGCATAAATTAGGAAATATAAGATATACACTGGGACAAAAGAGAAAAAAAAATTCCATGGGTGGAATGAAAGACATTGTTCTGTGCCTGGAATTGTGCAACTAGTCTGTAAAATAGACGGTCCTTTGCCAAGGTGTCGGTGTTGTGAAGGTGTATGACAAAACA
Source organism: Acanthopleura granulata (assembly GCA_016165875.1). NCBI lineage: Eukaryota > Metazoa > Mollusca > Polyplacophora > Chitonida > Chitonidae > Acanthopleura > Acanthopleura granulata. The sequence goes on from JABBOT010000003.1 coordinate 31,531,806, forward strand.
CCTCAGTGATACACCTACTTACTTGACTTGATCGTTGCTTAACGCCATATTCTCAAGAATTTCTCATTTATAGAAAGACTCTCAATGTTACGTGTTGGAGGAATCGTGATATCCAGCGTAAACCAAACCCCTTTATCAAGTTACTGACAGACTTTCTGTGATGTACAGAGAGGCACACCATTCTGGCTAAGGACTGGTAGCCTTTAGCAAAGGCTAAACTGCGCAAACGGTCACACCAGTGCCCTAATTAGCTCACTTGTCACCAAAATCCTCAGGAATAATGAGAACGAGAAAATGTACAATCTCTGCCTAAGGTTCTTGCAAATAAATGTAACGCTATAAAAACGTAACCTAGCACAACACCTCCATTGGTTTCGTCCACTCTGGTTTTTCATTTTGCCTTCTACATTGCAAACCTTATAGTGTTTATATCTTTATAAGTCTTCATATGCTTGTACTTTTTTTGAAAACATTGGACAACCCTGTTACTGGTTCTAAATATGTGTTGGTTGTGGTAAAAGTTAAAATTTTGAAAAAGGAATAAGCTTGTTTTGTTTTTGTTTTTTAAGTACTATATTTTTCATCCAAGAATTTTGAAGAGCACATGTATATAAGTAGCATTAAATCAGTCAATCGTTTCTTAGCTAAATATCAAGGGAGTCAAGGTCTTGGAGAACACCATTGTGTATACTTACGGTTTTCTTTGCACTTACAAATAAGGCAGTGTCCTCATCTCTGACGAAACCAAACGGACAACCCATTCTGCAAATCCCTCTGCAATGATCGAACAACCATGGCTCGCTAGTTCATGTCAAATGACGAAGCGGGTGGTTTATAGATGGATAGTTTAACCCATAGGGAACAGCTTTATTTGTTATTATATAAGTAAAAAGAAAAGCTGAACTGTTGCAAATTTCTTGAACTAAAAGCGTCATTTCCCACAAAGAAAAGAAAAGAGAAAAAAAAACCCAAAAACAATAAAACAAATTCTGTCGCCCTGAAAATTAGGACAAGCTAGTGGCTCCAAAAAGTAAATCCAGAAATTTGGGGTAAACCATCCCATTTCACTAAAACAAAGGACCTGCGCATGGCTTCAGTCCAGCAATGACTTGCGAAATGCTCGGGCAAATGCAGCCATGGATCCCTTAACATTAAACAGTTAGTTAACACTTGTATGGACGCCTTAGGCATTCATGGGTCACGCCAATTGCGAGTTGTCTCAACGCAGACGCGACCTAATACGTCCAAATCTTCGTAAGCATTACAAGGCGTTATGCGCCACTCATGTCCCAGTAGCTGAGTTCTTATTTGGTGATGATCTGCAACATGAATTAAACAGCATCAAATCAGCCAACCAAACTGGACAAGCAGTCATGTCTGGATCAATCACCCGTGGACGGAAAAACTCATTTCGAAAATTCGACCGTTATGACAAGCCTTTTATGGCAAGGGCAATCAGACGAGGAGCTGACGAAACAAGGGGTACATTCCGAAGAAGAAGGGAGAGACCAACCAGAGGTGAATGTCAATCGTACAACACTTGATTCAAGTAAGGTAAGTGAATATTCTACTAATGTTAATGTTTTAATTCATGAGTGAAAATACAAAGCTCTTAATTTCCGAACTAGGTGGTCGGCTATTTTCTCTGAAGAATGGAAAGCTATCAGATCCTGGGATCTTAAATATGGTCACTGGGCAGCGAATAGAATTTGAAAATTTGCAACCTCACAGGGTTCATGTGAGTCCCCGTGTTTAAGTCAGCAGGAATGTGTGGTTATTCAAATTCAGATTGACAAACTATTGACAAAAGGAGACCTTGTTAAGACTGGTCATAAACCAGGAGAGTTTATCTCTGCAATTTTCGCAAGGCCTAAAAAATGGGACTCATAGATTAGTTCTTAGCCTAAAAGGATATGTCACATGCCGCCATTTCAAGATGGACACTCTGAAGTCGTTTCTTCATCTTCTGAAGCCCAACTGTTACATGGCCTCAAATGACCTAAAGGAGTCATATTATTCTGTATCTATTGCCCAATGTCACCAAAAACACTTGAAATTCCACTGGCAAAGGACAACTTTATGCCTGTACCTGTTTTCCGAATTGTTTGGCATTCTGTCTTGCTAATTTACAAAACTCTTGAAGCCAGTCTTTGCATGCTTAAGGAAGAAAGGCTATGTTTCCTCAAGCTATATAGATGACATTTACCTCCAAGCTGATTCATGTGAGGAGTGTATTGAGAATGTTCATGAAACAGTTAATTTATTGGACATCCTAAGGTTTGTTGTACACCCAGATAAATCTAACTTGATACCTTCAGACAGCACGGTTCAGCTTGGCTTTTTTAGGCATAACAGTTTCCAGTTTCCCTGTATTGACCATTACATTATTGTTCACTGGACAGAGATAAACCATTCGCTCTCCAGCTGAACGAAGGGAATTTTGATTAAAAATGTTTCTAAGAGTGATTAACAATGGTGGATAGATTCCGTAGGTAACTCCCTAATTCCGTAGATACAATGCTATATCACATGGGAACTGACATTGCTCTTTCTAGTGACGCTTCTCAACAAGGGTGGGGCTGCGATGGGAATTCCCAAAAATCTGGAGGTTTATGGACAGCTGAAGATGCTAAACGTCATATTACCTATCTAGAGCTTTGGGCAGTGTTAACCTCAAAACTTTCATGAAGAGTTTTCGAAGGAAACACGTTAAGCTAAGTATTGTCTGTTGTTAACAGACAATACCACAGTCGTGTTATTAATTAATCGCATGGATTCAAGCCATTCTAATAAGTACAATGCTCTGACCAGAACAATTTGGGAATGTTGCATTGCTAATAATGTGTGGATATCTGCTTGTCACACACCCGGGAAGTTAAACGTTCTGATCGTGAATCGCGTAGCCATAGAATAGAAACGGAATGGATGCTGGATAAGAATACATATTTCGCTCTTACGAAGCAATTCAATGTTCGTCATAGACCTGTTTGCCTCAAGATTATATTATCAGTTACACCATACGTTGCTTTTAAGCCTGATAGAAGTGTATTTGCTGTAGATGCATTCTCATTGTCGTGGGAAATTTAAAATTTTCCAGCTTCCCCACCTTTCAGTGTGATACCGAAGTTACTAAAGAAGGTGCAAGAGGACAAAACAACTGGGACACTGATAGTCCCAAATTGGCCAACTCAGACGTGGTATCTCAAATTAGCCAAAATGCTCATACAGGAACCTGGGATGTTACCGAGATGCCAACGTTTGCTAACTATTGTTGGATCTCGGAGGAAATTTCACCGCTGGGACACAAGCTGACATTGTTAGCGTGCCGCGAGGACTGCAAGGTAAAGGCTTTGCACAGACAATTACAGATTACATCGAAAAGTGGAGACACTAAGCACAGAAACAGTATCGGTCTTACCTGAAGAGAGGGAAAGGCTACTCTAATTCCCGCGGGATTAATCACATTTGTCCAAATGTTGTGAACGTTCTGAACTTTCTTGGCAAAGTGGTAGATTCTGGTCTGGGGTATATTGCTGTTAACACAACCAGTAGTGCACTATCTTCAGTTATTTGCTTACCGAATAACACAGCCTTTGGAGACACCCTTGTTGAGGGGAGCATTTAACGTTCGACCAGCCATTTTACGTTACACCAACATTTGGGAAAGAAGCAAAGTACTAAGGTTTCTTTAGAACAGTAAGCCAATTAATCAACTCCGCCTAAAAGATCTCACCCAGAATCTTACTATATTACTGGTTCTGTTGGGTGGCCATCGTTGTCAGACTTTACATTGTTTTGATTTCAACGAGATAACATTATCTGTTGACTGATGTTTTTTCGTTATTTCTGATTTGTTGAAAACAACACGGCCCGGTAGGCATTTGTCTAGTGTGGGATACAGGGCGTATCCTCAAGACAAAAAATTGTGTGTAACTAAATACCTAAAAGCATACCTGACCATGACTAAAGAGTTCAGGGATGAGAAATCATCTCGACTTCATTGACTTCATTATAAATAAGCCTCATTTACCTGTGTCTACATCTACTGTATCACGCTGGGTCAAGACAGTTTCGAAAGTATCTGGAATAGACAATGGTATGTTTGGAGCCCACAGCACGCGGGTGGCCAGTACATTAGCTCCAAGTGACAGAGGGTATTCGACTACAGCTCATTATAGACAGTGCAGGATGGTCGAATAGCACGACATTTGCAAGTTACTATAACAAACCTGTGGACGGGCAGAACGGACAGGGACTGCTGTGTTGGAAGCATCACATCCATAAGGGCTTTCTTGACAAATAATGTGCATAATGATCTTTTCTTATGTGTAAGAAGAGGCGATTCACACATGTACCACATTTTGCTGACACACATGCTGATGAATTCACACATTTTCTGAATTATGTTTTGTTATGGAATCGTGATCTCATTGTTAAAATCTCACGTGATACTGCAGTGATGCAAACCAGTGAGATAGTGGATTGGAAAAAGTAAGCCAGACTTACCTGTAAGTTGATTTTTGTTTCTAATTCGACAAGTCACTGGCCAGGAAAGGAGGTAGTACGTGCCCTCCCATTGTTTCCCCTCGTTCACTTGACACTAACGAGCTCACATCAAATGTCAGCTTACAGGTAAGTCTCGTTTAATGTTTGGTTTTCTTCAAATAAAAGACAACGTTACAAATCTTCTCTCATTTCAGCTTGCTAAATATTAATCACCCAGTGAAGGAAAACTAAAGTCATCCTTTATGAAACCGTAGCAATCTTTCAAAAGAAACAAATGTAGTAGTTATTAAAATGGCAATATAGGTAACCATTTTTCGATAAACTATGCTCCACCCAACCAAATAATGATAATCAGCATAGTTACAATTTCAGTATTACTTAGTATGTCTTAGTATCACAAGGTGTTAACCTAAAAGTTACTCCGTCATTAACAGTAATTATTTCATCATTATTAACAAAACACCATCTGATAAAGACTTACTTTTAATGGCGCGCGGGTGTCATCAAGAGGGATTAACTTTCCCGTCTGTGTATTTGGCTATATAATCTACATGTTTTCCTAGTTCTTCAGTTGCATTCATTATAAAGTATAAACCCATGAAATCAGTGGTATTTTCGGATTCTGCCTCCCATTAACACGGAATGACTCATGACACAAGGAAATTAAGTTTTCCTTTCTATTCCTGAGAAAAAAAGGAAATGTTGTTTTATCTATTTTTCGAGACAAAATATTTTCGAAGTTTCCTTGCCTCTCCTGTTCTCGGGGCCTCAGTGACAAGAAACGGCTAAAGTCGTCATACATAAAGCTTGTTGGAGATAAGTTGCGTTCCTCCATTTTGGTTCGCTCCAGGAGTGAAAGTTCGCCAGTTACTGGCCCAAAGGGCAATGGTTTTATCCAATTACTCATGTTCCAGAAACTCTGGTCGTCGGATGAATGGTGTGGTTTTGAGTATGACATGAAAGAGAAGTCAACCCATAAATCAGTCATACTTTTAGATATGCGTGAACTGTTGTTACCTTGGCTGGGGATTGAACTCAGATCTCTTAATGCAGGAATTGGCAAAGTCAAGTTACAACTTACTGGTGCAAAATAAGAGCAAATGAAAGGAGACCTATGACTCCTTTCTTGGTAGCCGTAATCGTTCATTAAAAACCCCGTCACTCTTACACTTAAGACTAGTTAAGACAACCAGTGAAGAGTAAAGCTGGGCTTAAGCTATAGCTTAAGACTCGACTCAACTCAATTGTTCGTACGGAGTTGTTCCAAATCTCCGAATACTAAACAACTTTAAAAGTTGACCGGCATATAAGTAACGACTGGGGTACACCTCTAGTTGAGTCCCTTCTTTATTGTGCATACACGAGCGCTTAAGGGACCCGATGCAACGGTCGAGATGAGCAGAGTTGGGTCTTAAGCTCTCATGTATGCTGATCTAAGTAAGGGCCGTAAATCTGAGGCTGATCGTTCGATAAGTCGTGGGAAATCTTGGTGTCTTGGTGAATTGGAAGATGTATGTATGAAAATGTGTATGTTTGGGTTTCACGTGGTACTTAGCCATTTTTCAGTTATACAAGGACGAGGAGTCCTTAGAATGTATATATACTGTGTATTCTTGTGGTAGTGGGAGTCCATGCCCCCAAAGTGCCTCCACCGCTGGAACATCATGCCGACGACATCTGACATGACATCCCACTCAGTCAAATTACACTAACACCGTGACGATCAGTTCTGTTTCCTTGTTCTACCCTCTCAGCGCTGTTTTTGCACAGGCGCATATGGTACCTGCAAAACGATAACTAACTTTATATGCAATAGATGGCTGCAATTTTTATGGAGTGACATGGGTCCTGGAGGTTAGGGTAGAGCTCATCCTTTTAGTGTTATTACAGAATAACATGAGTATTAGGTATTTTTCTGAAGAAGTAAAAATTACCAGCTTTTCGTTAATCCCACCACCAGCATTGTATGTTACTGAATGTTTAAAACAATAGCCAAAAAAAGCTGAAAACTTCTCTGTCAAGATTATTTAAATGAGGAGCTGTCAATTTAGTGGACCTGGATCATGCGCAAATCGCTTGGTAAGCTTCATATATAAACAAACGTGGCTGATGAGAAGCATAAGAGAAGGGCTTACTTCCCGCTCGTAGCTGGATAGGCCACAAAGAGACGTAAGAGAGAGCTCGGCATTTTGACAACCAAGTCTAGAGTTGTAATTGGTGATCAGTTGTCGCAAAACTCCTGGTTGATATGTGGGTGCAAATGTTGTTGCTGTTGTGGAGACTTTAAGTGTCGAACAGACACACGTTTCTATGTCATAGTTTAATGAGTAGATTATTGGAAACCTTTTCTCAATGCTGTATCTAGGTGTATCAAAATTCGAAATTATCCGGATTCGTGTAGCCAATATGGACAGATCCGGAACGACTGCAGATATGCTTCGGGTCCTTTCGTGTGAATATTATGGAGGCCAAATGGCCCTTTCCTTTGAATTCAAATAACGAAAAAACTTGCTCGTGCTCGTACAAGCTAAATACTCAATGAATATCGAGCTTCAAACTTCCTTAAGACGTCTCAATCAAAGTTTGTTTAAAAATCCAAATTTTGGGAGACCATGTTTTTTAATTCAGGATATGCACAGAGCTCCCTATTCTAGAATATTTTCACTTATACGCCGTACACAAGAATATTTCTCGCAACGATATGGCCGAGATACTTCCGAAGTGGCGTTAAGTTACATTCATTCAAGACTCTTTCACTCATATGACGGCGGATAGAATTATGTATATTGGGAAGAAATCGGGAATGGCGTTATGGTGGGAGAAAACCGGGCAGAACCTGGGGGAAACCCACAATCATTGTTGGCAAGCTCTCCCACGTACGACCGGAGAGGAAGCCAGCATGAACTGGGCTTGAACTCACAGCGACAGCATTGCTTCTAGGCTCCTGGGCCAGTGCTATGCGCTAGTGTCACCCACCCCTGGCTGAGATATGGATATTCAGCGTGGAATCAAGGGTTGGTGGAATGAATGTACTCAACACCTGTAAATAGGATTACATTACTTTAATCCGAAGCCTCGAAATCGGCGTCACATTCTCCCCGGGTACAAAAATGTCGTCCAGACATTACAAGAAACAAACTCTGGAACATCATGAAATAAGGAGAATCTCTGTTATACTGTCTAATTTCTGTTACTTTACAGGGCCCACGTATATCCTCCCAGCGGGTACCTCATCACTGGATCTGACAGCCAAAGTGGCATAGGACTGGCATGATGTGGATAAGTAGGCAACTGTCTGTACACTTGGTGAGCTGCTACAGGAACATATGACGGATTGCCCAGTTCAGAATAAGTGAAATGAAGAGGTGGCCTTCTTTCTCTCGATGGTTTCTTCTCTGGCTCTGGCTCCGGCTCCGGCTCGGGTTCAGGCTCCGGTATCAGCCTAGCTTGTCCTGTTCGAGGGACAAACACTTCTGCATTTGGTCTGAGTTCGTCAGATTTCTGTTCCTGGTGACGCGGAGGGATGGACATTCATCGTCGCTATTTTCGTCTGACGAATCAGGTAGACCTTTAAGGGGAGTGGGTGGTGTTCGGCGCATGGTCTGTTTGGGAACTTCCTTGACAGGAGGAAGTGGTTCCAAGCAGTCGCATGGTAACAGCATCTTTCTATGCAAGGTTCCACCACTCTCAGGTTTAATCATATACCCCGGTCCATCAGTTCCCTAGTGCTCTATCACCATATGTATGATATCCTCCCAATCTTGCCTGAGTTTGCCCGGGCCTCCACGTGCGGACGTTCTGTATGAGGACGCGATCTCCCTGTTTGAGTATGGATGCCCTTGCCCTCTTGTCATATCGTGCCTTGGATCCAACCGATGCTTGATTTCTTCTATTCTGCACTAATCGGTACGCCTCTTTCATGCGCTCCCGCCACTCATCGGCATACTCAGTGTGACCAGCTGCACGATTGATGCCGTTCAGTCCGAAATCCAAGTCCACTGGCAAACGGGATGATCGTCCAAAGAGAAGAAAGAAAGGCGAAAATCTAGTAACATCATGTTGTGTGCAATTATAAGCACTTCCAGTCCCTTTTTGCATTAGCGCCGAGAGTCCGCAACATCCCTAATAGCGTCTGGTTGAATCGTTCTAACTGTCCTTTGCCTTGAGGACGGTAGGGTGTAGTGCGAGAATGGATCACTTAGCTGAATCGCTCTAGCTCCTTAAACAGACTGTTCTCAAATTCAGTTCCCTGGTCGTGATGTATCTTTGATGGAAACCCGAACCTCAAAATAAAGTAATTAAATATCTTCTCTGCTACTGCCTTAGCCGATTTACTTTACTGGCATCATAGGCCTGGGCGAGCCGTGTGAAATGATCCATGATCACAAGGATGTATTCATGCCCTCCACTGCACTTCTCCAAGTGAACAAAATCAATTGAGATGAGCTGAAATGGGGCATGGCTGACAATGGACTGTATGGCCGCTTTCGGTAAAGGATTTGGGACTTTACTTTTGATGCAGCGACACCTTTTGGTTATGTAGTGGTGTATATCGCTCTTTATGCCTGGCCAATAAAATCTCTGTCGGACTAGATCTTCTACTCTCTCAACACCCAAATGGCCCATGTCTTCATGAAGATTTTGTCACGGTAGCATGGGAGAAGCACAAGTTGATTTTGAACATCCCCATTTGGTAGCACAGTCCGCCTTTTCAGCAGTCCGTCACTGTCGATAAGCAATTTCTTCCATTCCCGGACGCGATTGCTAGCTCTACCTTGGACTGACCGTTTAGGTATCGTTTTACATTTCACTTTAGCTTTAAAAACAGGTCCAATGACAGGGTCATTTTCCTGGAAATTCCTGATCTGTTTACTGGGACGCGTTCTCCACAACTGAATGGGCTGAACATCTTAAAGTCATGGTCACCTTCTGTGATGGAAGAGTCGTAGGCTACCCCCTAGGGCTGGCGATGTATACCACTCATAATAGCAGCAACAGCATTCCGTGAACATTCTTCGGTCCAGTCCTCTGTCATCTTTTCAATCTGAAGAGGCATTCTAGACAGTGAATCTGCTTCACCATTAGCTCTACCATACCTGTACTTTATTTTAAAATTAAAGTCCGATAATTCCGATACCCAACGATGACGGGTGGCATCTAGACGAGCTGTCATCAGATTTTATGTGAAGGGGTTGTTGTCTGTGTATACTGTGAACTCTTCAGCATAAACGAGGTAGTCCCAGAATCTATCTGTTATTGCCCATGCAATACTACTTTACTCATTCCGGCAAAAAGCTCTTTGTCGGAAACGTCAGGCTTTTCTAGAATGTCTCGAAATTCTTGTCTGATCTTGTAATCCCTGTCTGAAGGGCCAGAAGAAAATTCCCCTGGATAAGCTCTGGACTATACCTGACAGCATTTTCAGCAGTTTCTGAAGCAAGCATCATCTTTTGCCTCATCTCGAGTGCCCTTATCAGAAATGCCATCCCCTCTTCCTTCGATCGCTGAGTCAGACGGTACATCCCATGATGCATTTCATTCATAGTTTTCTGTTCATAATGAGAGAACAATATGCTCTTCAGCTCCTGCAAGGTCAGCTTCTCTTTCCCCAGGCAGGATTGTGCACGACTTTCTACATAACTCCTTAAGTTGAAACCAGGATTAATGGACCGTATTATTCCTTCAATGACTTCTCGCTCAGAGAATCCTCGTTGAATACCTGTATCAATCTGTCTCATGAGGCTGTTATATGACAGTTTGTCTTTTTGCCAAGGCTCACCAATCTGTCCAGAGATCTTAAAATCCTTCCTCCAGGTGTGGAGCTCAGGTGGAATGCTGTTAGTTGGCGTATCTGGATGACTAAGATTTGTCGCTTTATCCAGTGCGCAAAATTCCCTTTCCAATAGATCAAGCAATAAAAAAAAGCACAGTCTCCCAATGTCCCCTTGGAATACTTCATTAACTGTGTAATGCTTAAGAATTCCATATGAAGTCGCACACACTTGAAATCAGAAGTCATAAGACAATCACAGTTCACAGTTCCAATATGGCACCTTCCACTGTCACAGTCCGTCAAAGTTCACTGTGGGTCATTCAGGAGGAATCGTCTGTCGTACATCATAAAATGTCTTTGTTGCACACCTTGAAGTAGGAACACAGTCATACCCTCAACAACGTACATCATTCATAACTCCTTGGCATCTGAAATCAAGGTGACACTTATAGGAGTTGAATGTCAAAGTCCAGCATCTGTCAGTATCTCTTCATCCTGGTCGATCTAGCGTATGACGAAATGACGATCATGAAGGCATATCGACAGATAGGAGTACTGTAACATTTCTTCATCTATCACGTGGGGGTCACCAAATTGTCACCCACCCCTGGCTGAGATATGGATATTCAGCGTGGAATCAAGGGTCTGTGGAAGGAATGTACTCAACACCTGTAAATAGGATTACATTACTTTAATCCGAAGCCTCGAAATCGGCGTTATTATAGGAGAAGCACACCGCCGGACGGGGCCGTTAGCAAAACTAAGCTTTGAAAATAACCCAAAAGCGGACTAAACCTGTATAATACAGCATGCCCTTACAAACAAACGGTTACAATTGTTCACAATTTTAACTATAATTATATGCACTATTTCCAGGTAACTATACGATATAGAACATTACCATAAATCGATGAAAGAAGGTACATTTCTGCGATTATTTCTCTCGAATAAACAAAAAAGTGGGGGGGGGGGCATTCTGGACCATTAGCGTAAATATCAGTACTTGTATAGCGTCACATAGGATTACAGTCCTATATGTCCTGAATCAAAATTTTTATAGTATACAGAGAATAGTGTTTAAGTGCATGCCCTATATTTGAATGGCTAGAACACAGTACATACCAGGCTGAAATCTGGTCCTGGGCAGGTAATTTGTATAAGTTTCCTCTCGAAGTGTTCGTTGCTCCCCGGAGACTCTAACGCGAGATGATGCATGTGTGATCACGTTTTGGCAGTCCTAAATCTGATTTCTAACTCACATGTCGGCAGGTTGATGGTTGGTTCAGTCGGGGGCTGTTTCAGAAAACCATTTCCGCCATTAGCCTAAAATTGTAATTCAAATTAACCTTTTAATCTTATGCTTGGAATCAGTTAAATTTTGACCGCTGATTGTGCTGAGGTACTTCAATATCACCCAACTTTCGGCATCCATCTGCAAATATTTGCTTTCATGAAGAAAATTAAAATATTGGCACTTATTCCCCAAAACGGCCGGCGACTCGAGTGCTGTCATTGTAAAGTAAACGCGAAAGCTGAAATAGCCTCAACAACACCAGCTGGCCTCCGTCGAATATGCCTTGGTTGTCTGCCATTTATCTTCCACTAGCCTGCTGTGCATATCTGTAAACCAGGCGCAGGAAAGATCGTCAACAGTATGTCAAAGGTCGGTGATTTCCTCAACCCATAAAGATTGACCACGTATTGAGTGGTTAAAAACTTCTTCAGTGTGACGTTAAATTGTAATCAAATAAATATCCAAATATCATTTGTGTAGGGCTACGCCTGCTGTTATGAGCTGATTCTCTTTATTGTTTCATGCAGCATTCTCTTTTATTGTGGATGTTTGATATCTACATGATATGGGATATACTGTGGGGCATCTCAGTTGTGCTGATAGGTGTTAATGGCATACAGGCTTTCCCATTATGTTCTCCACGCCTCATATGTGCTGTGCAATATTACCCGCTAGGAATCTTCTGTGCAACTTTCGGACGGTCGTATGGTTTAATTTTGAAAATATTTACCGACAAAAGTCCTTAATAAGAAGATCGACATTTTAGAACACGAAACACAAACTCTCACGGCGCTTACGGTAGTGATACATTATTGCAACTATAGTACAGAGGCTGCAGTTCACACACTGGAAGTAAGCCCTATTTTTAATTTCTCATTTAAAACCATTTAAGTTCCGGAATTTTTTTCCACTTAATGGTATTGTTATCCATTTCATTGCCATCATGGGAGCAAATATTTTGGGGGTTTCCGTGACCAAGGGGGTTAACTCGCCGGCGCGATGTTATGACTCCATGCCTCTCACCAATGCGGTAGCTGTGAGTTAAAGTCCAACTAACGCTGGCTTCCTCTCCAACCATACATGTGCATGGGAAGGTCCACCAGCAACCTGCGGATCGTCGTGGGTTTCACCTGGGGCTTACCCGGTTTCCTCCCACCATAATGCCTGGCCGCCGTCGTATAAGTGACATATCCTTGAAAATTTCATTCTTTATGTACTCTTTAAATGGATTAATAGTGCGTTGGGTCTGTTGTGGTTATTGCATTTCTCTTGTATGATGTGCACAATACAAACTTACAATTCAAAAACTTGGAGCTAGTTCGCGAAAGACGCAATCACAAGTACTAAACACAAGAGTAAATATACGTGCTTACGTATGGGTCGTCTAGAATAAAAATTAACTTCGGCGGGTCCTTTTTTTTCTCCGAACACAGAAGCTCACAAAATGCCGTGGGGTTCTACACATGCCAAACCGCTCTTACAGGCTGCACTCAACAAATGAGGTTTTCTGTTATATATATATATATACATGTATCTGACACTAAGTATTTAGTGTAAAATCAGTTATATCATCCTTCTAAAACTAGGTTATGCTATATATATATATATATATATATCAGCTGGAAGTGCGTTAGGCATCGTGTGTAACGGCTTTATATCTCAAACGCTTGAATTGCTGCAGAACAAGGTGGAGAGATCAGCATTAGCCTACAACTACAGAACCAACGTGCAATGGCGGAGAAGGAGATCTTATCGGAAGATGCAGCCATGCGATTTTTAGACCGTGGAGGCAAGTGGCAATGGATTCAGCTGTCGCTATTGCTGTTCACATTTGTGTCAACTGCTCAGACAACTTTTGTCATAGTTTTCATGAACCACATGCGCGTGTTACAAATGCTTGTATAAATATACGTGTTAAATCATAGCAGAGGCTTCCTCTCCGGCGGGGGCCTTCCTCTTCCACTTAAGCCAGGGCTACGCGCTGAACAAGCAATTTGGTAAGCGTTTATTTGACCATTACGATGCTTGTATGACCAATCCGATGAATTCAAGGCGCGACTGAGATACCCATACTTGTATTTGACTTGGACTACGAGTTTGAAATTTGAATTAGATATCAAGCTCAGAAAAATCGACCATCTTACGAAAACTGATTTTCTCACTTTACAAGCTCTATTTACGATTTATATACAATATTTCTTAATGTACCTTTGGGAAATGATGCTTTAAGTTGTTTTGGAAATTGATCAAAAGATCATTGACTTGGAAAGTCCCTTCAAAGTTTACCACTCGTAAACGAATGTCAGACTTGACGCTTAGATTACCTACAATACGTTTCTCGTGGCCTCTTTTATGCAGCGTACTTATCATTGTTCAGCTTTATCTCTCTGAGTAAATATGCACTTGTTGGGGTGATCCTTTAGATCATTTACCGTAAATCCCAAAGTTATCTCTTGTGTATAACAGCCGAAGATAGCTCAAAAATTCACACGTCTTCATGCAATTTTCCATGGATCTAGGCTGACTGGTGTTATTTTTAACCGTTAAAAGTATCTGTCCATATTGCCGTACGTTAGAAGGTCCTCCAGTAACCTGAGGATGATCATGGGTTTCCCCGGGACACTGCCTGCTTTCCTTCCACCATAATACTGGAATAAGTTATATATTATTGAGTATGGCGTAAAACACCAATCAAATAAATAAAACTGTCAACATTGTCAGATCAAGATTGAAAGTCTTCACTTGAACTACTTGGTACATGTATGATGCCATGCGGTAACGTGACTGTTTGGGAGGATGTGATTCAGATTAGCAGAACTGTAAGGGAGGATGTGATTCAGGATAATACAACTGTATGGGAAGATGTGATTCAGAATAATAGAACTGTTTGGAGGATGTGATTCAGGATAATAGAACTGTAAGAGAGGGTGTGATGCAGGATAATACAACTGTATGGGAGGATGAGATTCAGGACCATAGAACTGTATGGGAGGATGTAATTCAGACTAATAGAACTCTACGGGAAGATGTGGTTCACGATAATAGAAATGTATGGGAGGATGCGATTTAGGGTAATAGAACTGCAAGGGAGAATGTGGTTGAGGATAATAAAACTGTATGGGAGGATGAGATTCAGGATAATAGAACTGTATGAGAGGATGTGGGTCAGGATAATAGAGCTGTATGGGAGGATATGGTTCAGGATAATAGAACTGTATGGGAGGATGTGGCTCAGGATAATAAAACTGTATGGGAGGATGTTGTTCAAGATAATAGAACTGTATGGGAGGATGTAATTCAGCATAATAGAATTGTACGGGAGGATGTGACTTAGGATGATAGAACTTTATGGGGAGATGTTATTCAGGATAATAGAACTCTAAGGGAGGATGTGGTTCAGGATAGAACTGTAAGGGAGGAAGTGATTCAGGATAATAGAACTGTATGGAAGGATGTGATGCAGGATAATGGAACTGTGTGGGAGGATGTGATTCAGGATAAGCATCACGAGAATTGATCGGGTGGGAGGAAGTGTCATGAGAATGTTGTAGGGTGTGATGATTAAAAGCCATAAAAATGTGATTGGGTGGTATGATGTGACATAAGAACTTGACTGGGTGGGCTGAAGTGTTATGATAAAGCGGCTGGGTAGGGTGAAATATCATATATAAATGTTACTCAGAATGTGCTGAAATTATTTTAACCATCACTGTAATACTTTCAGGATTTCAACCAAAGTTTGCCTGTCGTGATTTGGAGCTGAGTTTGAATCCAGATGAAAACGGTCTGAACAATCACAGCGCGGAGATATTTGACAACGCTTGTTTGGTCAATAACGCCACCTCCAATTCGTCCATGGGTTGTTCGGCAGGTTTTCGTTATGAGGTGCACAAGAGCGAGTCTATTGTGAGCGAGGTAAATGCAAAAATCAAGCAGCTGCGTTATTCATCAGAAATCACGTTCTTGAAAATACGTGAGGCTTCTTTACGTGGCATATCACGTATGCTAAAAACATTCAGCACTAAAAATATGCTATTAAAAAAAGGCAGGATTACCTCACGACGAAAAGCACAGAAGCTAAACAGCTTTTCAGTAACACTGAGACATTTGATTTATCAATCACAATGTCTAATTATGATTAATTGTGAAATTTAAGGAAATTGACCAACCAGTAAAAAGTACAAATGAACTGAGGCGGTAAGGCGGAGATTTGGCCAATTGCTGATTTATTAAATCGGTAAAAGAAGCATTAGGCCTACTTCCCTACATTTCTTTTGTGTACAATTTTTATGCAAATTTAAAACAGTTAGCATGTAAGTATATATGTCTGAGCTGAAGGATATGTTTCACTAAAGACTGCGAGCTTGACAACTTCGTCGTTTATATTTATAGACTATCATAAAGAAAATTACGGATGGTTTGACCGTGAACATGTTTACAGCCTGGGTACAGAATGTACGCTTTGTGTACAATGACATGAAACTCATAAACGCAGAAGCATTGAGAACGGGCGACTGAATTCCAGTACCGGCTACAACGCACGCGGAGGGGAAAATGTAGATCAGACACTGACCAGGTTAGCGCAAAAACAAACTAAAAGAAAATATAATACATTACTTTAAAGACGGAGTTCGTAACAGTGATATATATTTTTTCTTCATTTTAAAATTCGCCACTGTATAGCTGAAGTATTTGCCAAAGTGGCGTTACCCCATGATCATTCAGGCATACATTTCAACACAAAGGTTGCATGTGCTCCTGTTTGATCTTGTGTCTTATGCCTCTGAATAAACATATTTACAATAGAAGAAAATATCTGTAGTGAAAAAAATTGCTTATTACATATGCAATATATCTGCAGTCAACAACGCTAAATGAATATCCACCCGCATAACACTGCATACCAATAACTATGGTATCGAGAACCGCTCTGTAGTCACATGATGTCGACCCTGTTTGCGGATTGCTGTCTACCGATGATTGACACTTGTCACAAACATGCCAATTCCTGGGTCAAAGCTCCACCTTACCGTCTCATGTCGTCTGGAAATTTAACCCGTCCAGACTAGCGTGCTTGGGCTTGTCGAGTGCCTATATAATACGCCTGTATACTCCTAATCCGAATTCCAATCGATGGAGCACGATGAAATGTCGATTTCTACAGTCCTACACTGTAACATGACCAACGTCGAGCGCGTTTGATGGGCCATAAAACTTCAAACAAACCTATTTAATAAATGTACACATATATATAATTATTAAACATAAGTGTCAAAAACATGTACATAGGCCAATACTATAATGACATAATCTCCCCAAGTGCTTAAAATCTGATGCATAAAAGTATTTATAAATCAAACATCGAAATTTACAGTGCAGTAGCTGTTGGAAAAATTTTTCACTGAAAAAATCTCACTATAACAATAATTTTTGTTTTACTGTTGTTAACACAGAAAATGGTATAAATTTTCGAACAGCCGAGCAACAGTCTCGTGATTCGAGAACAGCGTTCAGCGTATTTCGGATTTGCACATTTATGTTCACTGTGACGTTAAGTTTTTTTTCCCTGTATGATGAGATGATGTGAATTGAGCACACGAGAAACCTGCTTTTTGGCACTTTGTGCGCATCACAGGCGACAGGATCGGGTTACAGTTTAATGAAAGTAACGGTTCTTCACGGTTCATGTGAAAGCTATGGGAACAATGACAACTGCTCTCAGAGCTGGTATATCCCCTACTTATCTTCAACAGTATAAGTGAGTGTTACATAATTCACGAACAAGACCTCATCACACTTTACCATTATTAATGGTACTCCCTCATGAATGTTGACAGCTACCTGTACATGTCTCAGTGCTTGGAGGTTTCCTTAGCACTGTGATCGGTTTTCGCGGCCAGTACTACTGTGTATGCAATTATACACCATCATTTTATAATAAAATTATTTTCTTGTTAAATTTATTCGTTTCAAATATTTCCCTGGGTGAGCTTAGGGTGTCAAGGGTATAATTTCATCGAATAACCGTGGATTTCTAATTCCTAACTAATTAAGAATTATACAGTGATGAAGAGTTGCTTTTGTTGGTATCGTTTATATTAGTAATTATTGCTAGTATACACTAGCAATGGTGAGTTGATGAATAAATAGCTTGTGAGCCTCATGTTTCTTTAAAATTCTTTGCCCATTTTACTTTCAAGAGTACTATATGTTACATATGAAAACCGACAAAGAGCCTCGCGCCAACTCGTCTTGTATGATACACCTACAAGTTGAGGAAGCAAAGAGCTCTATGTCGGCCCGAATAGTCGCATGACAGCAGAAATTGTGTCACCAAATTAATGGCCGAAATCATTTCCTTGTGAATCTTTCTGATTCATCAAAACAATTCTGCTTTCAGTGGAACTTGGTATGTACTAAGGCTTATCTGTCCGAGGTCTCCCAGCTGCTGTTCACGGTGGGCAGTGCGATAGGCGCCGCTCTGGTGGCCCCTCTCTCGGATCGTGTGGGGCGCCGCTGGACCTTAATCGTCACCAGGCTTCTACTTCTGCTCACCTCATTCTCTCTTCTCTTCGTCCAAGACGTTGCTGGGTTCATCGTACTGCGTTTCTTGGGAGGTATTCTTACTACGGTAATACACTTTTCTTCTGGGAAAAGTCCATTGCATGTTTCGTCGTGAGTTTAACACCACGTTACTTTATATTTTATTGTATATAAGAGTTCAGCATCACGAAAGAAACTAAATCTTGTAATTTGAATAACAATATAAGCGATTTCAATAACAATACAATAATGATTATGAATAATCATATCTAGTAGTGTTATTCAACAAGCAAGGGACACTGCTGTTCCATCGGTTAGAAGATTTGCCTCCCTGTGCACAGAGCCGGGTAAGTCCCATTAAATGTGTTAACAACACAACATTTTGAGTACATGCAATTCTATAACTGAACAGATGTGTAATACACCGCTGTTTACTTCAATGTTATGGTTTCTTTTTACCTAATTCTCCTGAAATCGTGGTAGTAGTTGGTGAGTAAGTTGCTACTTTTTAGGCCTTTACATGTACAGTTAAAATAAACCCAAACTGAGGTAAATTGAAAACAGGTCAGGTTCACTGGTAATGTGTGACCAGTCGTGGGGCACACAAATACATGTACTAGTATACCATATTTGGTATTCTAACACACTGTCTTGGATCTCAGGGTTTTTCTTCTTTACTCGTAAGGCTGTTTTTCGTTAAAGAGCGAAACAACGAATTATAATATTAAAAACTATATGAAACGTAACTAATATTGGAACTTGTTGAAACAATAATTAATGTTTCTTGTTACGGGCTGCGGGACTGATACGAGGGGTTTACGTCACTGAGCTAACTCCATTGCGCATGCGTCCCGCCATGACCACCGTATGCGGGGTAATCTGGGGAGTGAGCCTTTGCTTCATGGCTTTGATTGGACAGCTCATGAGGGGGATGAACTGGCGGTACATCTGTGGGGTCATCTCAACTTCTTATTTCACCATCATTCTGCAGCTTATGTGAGTATAATAAGGGACATAATTTTACGACCATTTTCACCAAAAAAAAAAACAACATTTTTTGTAACTTCCCTAGTAAAAGACGTCGTATAAGTTATAGCGCCATAAGGGTGTGTGTTTTGCGAGAAAACTTATGACAAACTGACTTACAAAGTTTTGTGAGCTTCTAGGCTAAAGAAAATGACATGCATGGAAAGGTAACCTCTTGATTTACAAGCGCAGCCAACTGGATTCGAGGATTCGATCGGATTGGTAAGGGACCGATCGGCATAAGCGAGTACTTGGGCCTCTTTCACAAAACTATGTACTCGTAAGCCAATTTTTTTCGTAAATATTGTCGTAAAAGACATCTGCTATGTCAATGCGACTCAAGGTGACATGATTTACGAGAAACGTTACGAGGAATCGATTTACGAAGTTCTGTTAAAGTGAGCCCAGTGCCTTAGAGGAATGATCTACAGAGTGGTATTGTATCATTCTGTTATATTCCTGTGGGCGATCAAAGAATGATGAGGGTGGATGGTAGAGGTCAGCCATAAAATGTGACACAAGGAGAATGTATCATGCATACGATGTCTCCAAGCGGCGCCATATTTATAATGTATTCTACTGAAGACAACATACACGACACCCTGACAAATCACTGCACACAGGCACTGGGCTGACCGGTTAGCTTGCAGACCCACACTATGCATGTTGAGGTATACTTGGACTTGGGTTAAGAATAACTGTGGAAGAGATACCGTGGCGCAGAGGATTTAGCAAATTAACATTTAAAGTGTAATTTATGGTTTTATGTAAAAACTCCGATTTTTTAATTTGAAACAAAAGAAGTGGGCGAAATGAGACGTCACCCATTATAATATGGCTTTTTTTTAACGTTTCAGATTTCTGAAGGAGTCTTTAATTTGGCTTTACGCAAACGACAGACACAAAGAAGCTTCTTTTATATTAAGGAAGGCCGTGAAAACTAACGGTATCACAGAGGAGGCCCTGCAGTGCAGAGAAGAGTTAACAATTCCACTGAAAGGGAAAGAAGATTTACCTGTGCCATTTCATAAGGACACAGTCAGCCAGTCTCTTGTTAGTGTCGTGGAAGCTCAGAAATCTAAATAAAGACGATCAAACAAACCAAAAACGCCTGACAGTTATCGACATGATGAAGAGCAAAACAACAAGGAAACTTATGTTTATAATATCTATTGTATGGTAAGTATACAATAACATAAAATTTGGCTTTGAAAAGTTTGTATTATTCAAGTACTTTTGTAACCATATTTCTTCTTTTTAATTTCCACGTTAGACAGGTCAACGTTTTCCAGATCGTTTCCAGCATCATTACTCTCCCTGTATTAATTTTATTGTTATTTAAGTCAACATTTTATTCTATAAACATCTTGTTTTCTGTCATCATGTTCCTTACATGAACCCAGATAAATGCATATTTATTTTTTTCTTTAATTAATAATTTATTTATATATTTATGTATTTATGTATTTATTATTACGACATTTCAGGCTGTACCTAATAACACATCACATACAAGACGGTGATCAATTCTGTTAATTGTGTTTTGTTTGTGTCTTAGGTCGTAGTAATTAGCGAAGGTCATTGACGGGATATTACAGCGTTCAAAGAGCAGCCATCACTTATTGGGCGCTATCATTCCTAAAATGAATAGGTTTAATCTACACAAGACAAGTCTTTCTTGTGGATGTACAACTGCTTGGTTTTTTAACACGACGTTTCGATGTAGATACTAACATCGTTATCAAGTGATAATAGGCATTATAGACATCAAAACATTAATGCTCTTAAATGTAACATGTAGAGATACAAGTGTCAGCAGACAGAACAAAGGGTACTCAGAGGGATGGCCTCGGTGGGGCTCCAGGTCAGTTTGGAAGGAGATGTCAAGAAATATTCAGGAAGATTAGGCTGCGGTGGGGTTCCAGGTCAGTTTGGAAGGAGATGTCAAGAAATATTCAGGGGGATTAGGCTCGGTTCGGGTTCCAGGTCAGTTTGGAAGGAGATGTCAACAAGTATTCAGGGTTATTAGGCTCGGCGGGGTTCCAGGTCAGTTTGGAAGGAGATGTCACCAAGTATTCAGGGTTATTAGGCTCGGTGGAGTTCCAGGTCAGTTTGGAGAAATAATAGACGTTAGACCGATGTATAGAAGGCTTATTCGGATTCGAGGGCCATCATCTCTGACTCTCGGTTGTTAGTTGAATCGAGGTTGCATAGATTTCTGGATTGTTTTGTTGATTTTCGATTATGGGTATCCAATGAGTTGGGTGAAGACCGTACGGTTTAATCTACACGATGACTGCTATACTGTCATTCAATTTTATATAATCTTATATCCTGTTTGTGACAAATGGCTGTTACGTGTAGCTTACACATATTGAACTCTTCATGATATCATGCCCCTGTCAGATTCCTTGACTTCTTTATGCGGTTGACTTCAGGTTTGTAACAAATCTGGCGTATTACGGACTTATTCTGATGTCATTTGTCATGCACGAGTGCAGAATCTTTAACTTCTTTGTGTGGTTGATTTCAGGTTTGTGACAAGCCTCGTGTATTACGCACTGACTCTGATGTCACCCGCCATGCCAGGTGATAGGATCCTAAACTTTTTCTTACTCGGTGTTGTAGAAATACCGTCTTGCGGTGGTTTGTTTTTCGTCCTCAAGCAGTAAGTCTGGCAACACGGTAGGAAGTCACGTTTAACTGTTTTTATAAAAGTAGTGATGTCTGGAAACGATTTTAATTCATATCAGCGGTAACATTTTCGTATTTCTGACACCTTATTTAAAATCTTATTTAGCAATTTGTTCTTCAAAGATCATCGTGTAAAATAGTTGAAAATATGTCATACACCTGTATATGCAAAGGGTAACGGTCACATTGACAGCATTTTCACCAAAAATCGTCATGAAATAAGAAGTGCTTATCAACGCTTATATACGCTAGTCGATGTCTCATATTTTTGGGGCTTTCTTTGCTGTATTTGGATACGATTTTCGAGAAATTGCTGTAAAAACTACTGCTAATGTGATCTGTCTCAGTTTTGGCAGGCGAAAGACCATGATGATGTCTTATGGACTCTGCGGGCTGTCGTTACTTCTGGCTGGTTTCTTTAACATCAAGCTTGGTAAGATACCACTATAAACCCAAACGGCGTTAGCATGTTGTTTTCCACTTCAGTTAATTTGCACCGTTTTGACTTACTGCCGCGGGATAACTGACAGCAACTGAAATCGAACCTGTGACCTAACCGGTTAAGTGGTGATCGGAAGGCTGAAAGAAGCACCGCGGGAAGTTGATGTCCCTTGTTATTTGTTTTATGCCCAGCAACCAGACAGACTCTGTTTAATACCTTAACATTTAATAATTTTCAGAGAACTGCCCAAGAGATGAACCTTCACAAACATTTATTCTATCATTATTTGTGATTTTGAATAACCGTGTTATCCTATCTGCCAAGAAAAAAGTGACCCATAAATGGTAAATCAGACGACAATGTCTCTCCTGCATTTGTAGCCCTATTAGCACAGTGACTTAAACCTACGGTAGACTAAGTTTTCCAGAACTACCTTAGCAACATATGTCTTTAATGCGTTACATTCAACTTTCTTTTTGCCTCTGCCCGGTTTCCTCCCACCATAATGCTGGCAGCCGTAGTATAAGTTGAGCATTCTTGAGTAAGGCATGAAACAGCTATAAAATAAATAAATAAATAAATTTTGCCCAAGACACGAGTTTGCCACACAGGTCACACGGATTAAAATAACGGCACATATGGTTTTAGAGGTAAATTACACAACCTGCTATCGCAAAACCCATTTTCAGTTTTGTGAATACTTGTTGCTGTTGCTGTAGATGGAAACAGGCGAGTGATCGCCATGCAAGTGGTGACGTTTGTGGGAAAGTTCTGGATCTCGGCCACGTTCGTCATGCTGTACTTTTACACCACGGAGTTGCTCCCTACGAATTTCAGGTATAGTGTAATATGGCTTCAGCAGTTCTATCTTAATTCCTGCATGTAAATGCTACAATGTTATGCTAAACACAGCATAGAAATAAAAACAACTGTTCGTGTTTCATAATGTATCCCGGATTCCATCGATATGACATTCCGAAGATCTGTTGCTACGAATCTGGAGTAGAATTCCTTTTATCGGTTGTTGATATACTATATAATAAGTATATATTCTTGCCTGTCCGTTTGCTTTCTTGTTCGTTCAGATGACAGTTTATCAGTTTTAATAGGGAAACTATGAATAGAACATTTACAATTTTAACACCACACACCCAATGGAATTAATAATTGACTGACATAAATAGATATTGACTATATTGTTACATTCCTCGTTCCGTTTTAAGATTCATGGATTTGCTTCTCTTTGTCGTGATCTCATGATGTCCACATCAGGAATGGGGACCATCCCGTTTTCTGAATAGTGTAATAGAGGGAGCGTACAAAAAAATCTGCTGAAGAGAACAAGTAATGAATAATTTGATAAGTTTTGTTGAACGTTTGACCTATTTGCATAAGAGAGGCCTCCATGGCCAAGAGGGTTAGCGCGCTAATGCAGCGTAATGACCCAGATGCGTCTCACCAATGTGATCGCTGTGAGTTCAAGTCCAGCTCATGCTGGCTTACTGTCCGGTCATATTTGGGAACGTCTGCCCGGTTTCCTTCCACCATAATGCTGGCCGTCGTGGTATAAGTGAAATATTCGTGAGTACGGTGTAAAACCCCAATCGAATAAATAAATATATGTGCATAGAATACTTTAAAAAATCATCCTTGTCGTTTAAAATGAAATCGACTATCAAACCTGTTTGTAACTAAACACAAAATCAAATACTTGCATAAACAATTATTTTACCAAATGTAGTTCTTATCGTATCGCTGTACATGCAGATCTTCCGGATTGGGAATTGGCTCGTTTTGCTCTAAAGTTGGATCATGTCTTTCACCATTCGCTAGCGTCTTGGTAAGTATCAGAGCATATTGTATTAAGACTTCATGTGGCCTGCAATGGTTTATGTTTGATAGATTTGACGTTTTTTTTAACTTCTGTCTTAACTGATTTCAAGAAGGCATCAAGGACAATATTGAATATTGCACTATTCGGATAAATAAAATCGAAATGTCGGAGTCAATATGCGCTTAAAACAGCATACAACAAAGTTTTGCCAAAACGGAGAAGAAACATCCACCGCTTACAGCAAATACACAAACCAGGGATCAGGTTTATGCGTAGAGAAAATCGCTTATTATAATTTACATTACGTGGGTTTGTATATAAAAAATTTTGTCGTAAGCCACTACACGTATATAAAAAAGTGGACAGTGGACAGAAATTACATGGTTTTACGACGGTTAATATTCTCGTAACATTGGTTTAATAGCTGGAACTATTGTTCTTTAGGATCGTGGCCAGTGACATTACCAAATACCATGGAATTATGGAAGTTACCCACTCTGTAAAATTGTAAACATGATATCTGTAAATAATGAAACAACTCTCTAAAATAATACATTATTATTATTATTATTTGAATGTTGGAACACTCAATATGGTAGTTGTCTAACGAACAAAGATGATAAATAGCTGGTACTGTTTTGCAGTATTGTTTGCAAATATATCAGTATCTCATACCTTATTTGAGGATTTGGGATAGTAAATGTGTTGCACTCTTCACTGGTCAGAGAAAATGTACAATTTGGAACTTGGAGTACTCATCAATGTTACATGAGAATTTTGGTTGTTTGACTAGAATTAATTGACGCCGCTTCTAGTGCTATTCCAGCCATATCACGACAGCGTCCCTTTATTGCAGCTCGGACCCTATGTTGACGTACTGAAATATAGTACTGTCTCACTGGAACGTCATGGTGATGACACCAAACACGACACCCCACGCAGTCACATTATACTGACACTGAACCGACCAGAACTTATGACGTTCTCATCAGGCATCAAATTGCAAGGTTACATTTCTTTTTTTGTAATTAGTAATATTGTTTATTGCTTTAAATTCCTTTCAGCTCCGCCTGTTGCCCTGGGGACCCGGTGTTATCTTCGGAAGTTTTTGTCTCGTTGTGACTATGCTGTTTGTCTGTGTACCGGAAACGAACAAACGACAGCTGCCTCAGACTGTTACCGAAATCGAAATGTGGGAGAAGAAAAAACAGAGGGGAGATCAGAATTCCAAGCATAACAGATCCTTAGGGGAAGTCTGACTTTAACATTACATACATGTATGATCGGCTGTGTTAAGAATGCTGCATATATTTAAGGATTATACACATGAACATCATATTTTTAATAAAGACAAACTGCGTCGAATCTCTAGTCTTAAGAGATTATAATAGCGTCGACTGAACAAGGGATTTTAGACCATGGATGAATGGGATAGCAGGCTGATATCCCCGCATGTCTCGCTGGTTGAGATGCGACTTCAGACGTCAGGCTCCTGAGATGGGAGGTCATCGTTTAACACGAGTCAGATAAATAAATAAATAAATAAAAATACAGCCACTGTTTAAGTCCGGTTCGCCTGATTCGGTCGCTGACTTACATCAAGACGTTTGTCAACGTACCTGTACAAGGGCGGTGGTTTCCCTGGGTAACCCTCTTGTATATCCGATTTCCTTCATATTAGTGGACTATATTCGGCATGGAGTACAGAGTATAATGCTACTGAAAGAAACATAGGGACATTATTAAAGCATTTCGGAATTCAGCTTTGGTTAGTATTTATGGAACTTTTTGGTAGCTTAAGAGAGACTGTCACGCCTTACGACCGTAAGTTATTTTGCGAAAAAAGCTATACATGTACTATTGTCAGTGGCAGTTGCAGCGCACGCCTATCCCAGCGTAACACACATGCAAGCTTACTAGGTTATTACAGTGGTATTCGTAAGAGATTGAGTTATGTTTACCAAGAGGGTAATATGATTCTGGTTCAAACCAACGTAACGAAAACGATTTTGAAAACACTGACATTTGCATTAAAGATAGTGCCCCTATACGGAAAATTATATTTCCACTTTTTATATGTTAAATTTTTATATTTTTGCTCATTAGTTTGAAATGTTAATAGGATTGATTAATCTCAGTTAGGGTACATAAACTGGAGTGGAGTTGCTTAGTGTTATATGATCTGTGTTATATTAGTTTTCTTAGGGTAACAAAAATAAAACTGCCCGACTATCCACATTTCACATGTCCTTTCCGCTTAATAAATACTTCTTGCTCCATATTCACCGCCTATTAAACGGCCACCTACCTTTCAGAAATGTCATTGTTTTGCACTGTCATGGCGATATTCAAAGAGCGTTCAATTGTAATTTACAGTAAGGGTAAACCTATTATGTTGTCACAGTAGAAGCTATTTACTTCGGCCCACTGAAACAAAAACCTGCCGATGGCCGTGGGTTTCCCCAGGACATTGGCCCGTTTCTTCCCAAGATATGCTGACCGCTGTCATATAACTGAAATCATGACAGCCAAACCAATTTATCGCGCCCATGACATTTGATGTGTTCCAAGCTTATGTTATTATGTAAGACGTTGGCAATAAATATATACCGGCATTTGAACTGACGTGAGGCCATGTCATAATTGTATTAAATTTGGAAGTAACAAAAACGTCTTCAAGAAATGAGAGAAAAATATTACAACCCCCAACGACATAAATTGATGAAACTTTTAAATATTAGGTAAAAATAAATATTAACAGCACATGACTCGGCTCATGAATAGTTTGTCTTTTCACAGGGTTCTCTTTCCATGATGTATGCTGTTTACAAGCAATCTGAGCGGCTGAAGGGTTTAACCAGGTTAAAGGTCGTGACGATGACGATCTCATGTTATTCAAAAAGAAATGGGCGAACTGACTGTGTGACAATTGATCTCATTATTTAGCACAACACCAGGTAACCAAGATGTGTTTGACGTGAGAAGGGTGTGGCAGTCTGTGGAACCTGCTGATTTAAATATTTTTCTGTGGTAAAAATTGACTTAGACTAAATGGTGTTATTAAGTTCCAAGGACCTGATATTGCACTAGTAATATAGGAGTAGCCTCCCTTGGAGCGTAACTCGTGACAGGAGTACTGGCCTTGTGTTGGTATAAATTATACAGCTGAGACATTACAGTTTGACTCAGTAGCGTTGTTTACCTCTTAATAAATGCTGTCAGGGTGAATTGAACAATTAACGAACCACTTTGAAGGTATGTGTAACATTTCTGGACTTCAGTATCGATGTCGGCGATGTAACTGCGTTGTATGTTGTGGCCTGCGTGACTAAGAGGTTAATGCGCGGGCGCAGCACAGCCCCTCGTGAGCCTCTCGAAACAGCGCTCGCTGTTAGTTCAAATCCATATCTTGTTGGTTTTACCTCCGGTCGTACATGGGAAAGTCCGTCAGCCATGGTCTTGGGTTTCCTCCTGGTTCCACCCGAATGCCTCCCACCATAACGCTGGCAGGCGTTGTATATAAGCGAATATTCTTGAGCTTGGCGTAAATCACGAATGATGAACAAATATTAGGTGTGGTTGTGTCTTCTTGCGTAGGCGAGTGACAGACACATGCAGGCGAGTTTGCGAGAAACCTGTTTAGCCACAAACGCTCATGTTTTCCGGTTATTTCCTCAATGTGGCACTTGTGGTGAGCCGGTGACTACACACAAATGTGAAATGTACATCGACAATTTGTGGGACATTTCAGTCTTCCAAACCAATGTTACCTGCAAAAATATCTTCAACTTGTCTTCAGCCAATATGTTGTTAACATGTGAGAAAGTTGGCCACTAACTTGCCTAAGGTAGGTGGTTTACTCTGGGTACACCGTTTACTTAACATATAAAACCTAGTATACCGTCATCGTATACATGAAAAATTCGTCACTACTGCGTTAATTAACAATGAAAATAATAAATAAATAAAACTGAATGCTACATATGCACTTCTCTTCCTTATGCCTGTAATTATTTCATCGAGGTCTAATACAATATCTAACTCACACTTCCACAAGGTTACAACGAATAACAAACCAGACAAACTTTGTTTTATGTTCGCAAGGTGAGATTTCTTTTGCAGACGGTTACTCAGAGGTACTGCTTAAGTAGATTGTGGGGGCATCGTGACAGAGGAGGTTAGCGCACTAGTCCACCGTAATGACTCAGGTGCCTCTCACCACAGCGGTCGTTGTGAGTTCAAGTCCAGCTCATACTGGTTTCCTCTGTGGCCATATGTCGGGGGGCCTTCCAACAACCTGTTGACTGACGTGGGTCTCCTCCCACTACAATGGTGGCCGCCGTCCTGTAAGTGAATTATTCTTGAGTATGGTGTAAAACGCTGATCGTATAAATAATTAAATAAATAAATAAATAAATAAGTAAAAAAAATATTTAGATTGTAGCATTTACTGAAACATTTGTCGTTGATAATGATCAACCCCTACACATCGCTCCTGCCCACTAGTTTCAGGGTTTGCGGGTTTATTTCCAATTTTGTTTTTTCGAAGAAAAATGTAAGTGGTTTTGGATCACGGCATAAAATTTACATCACATGCTTCTGACTGATTTAACAGCAAAATGTGTTGTTCTCTATGGTATTTGTGCAGTGAGAAGTCATGCAGGACAGGAAGTACAAGTGCCCCTAGATTGACGAGAATAATGAAGTTGCATTGTCGAACCAAGCTCCTGTTACTTCAGCTACTGTTTTAAGTAAGTGTACTCACTGGCATGATTAATGGCTGCAAGGGCGGGAGATTGCATCTTACTGATAGAATGTATTTTCAGATACTTGTTACGTCATACTTTTGAATTGTGATAACCTGAAAGGTCATCAGAACTATCAACGAAAACACATTTTTCCTTCTTTAACTGCAAATTATATTATCTAAGCTTTTCCAAAAACTAATGTTAAATGTTTAACATGCTCTTCCATGCTGTGTGAATCTATGATTTATATATGTATATATTTCACATATATATATATATATGTGTGTGAAATACTTGACTAGAGTTACTAAAACTGAAAAGCAAGCGTAGTTATTCAAATAAACCTTCGGAACATATAAAAGCAATTTTTTCAATATCTTTTGCAGCTACTGGTATTTGCCAACAGTAGGATTTAAGGTTGCTCCACCAAGACACTCACAAATTTCAGATGTCAATGGAAGGGGATAACTATCTTTGGTAATAGAATTTAACTCGAAGAAGTCTTTGCAGGAACTCAAAGTATTGCCCGTCTTGGGAACCAGGATGACTAGTGAATCTCAGAGTGAATTGGAATGTCTAATGACGTCAGCCATCAGCATGTCTGTGATCTGGTCTCTGACGACTTGCCTCTCGGCCAGTGGATGACGATATGCGCGTTGACTAATTGGAGGATGGCCACCTGTTTGTATTGTGCGCACAACACTGGACTGCTTACCAGCCCCAAGTTCTCTAGTTTCAGATTCCTCGAATTCACATAACATTTCATCAATTTTAGTCAAGCCAGTGCTTTGCTTCACACCGCTGGTCAAAGCAACACCAGAATTCACCAAAGAACAGAGGTCATACATTTTATCAACCCACTTAAATTCTACACTCTGGCCTTGAACTCCCAACGACCGCATTGGCGAGAGGCATCCGGGATATGGCACCGCTCAGGGGCTCTAACCCCCTCGGCCACAGAGGCCCCCACCGTCATATAACAGAAATACTGTAAAGTATGCTGTTTTAACATTTTAACATGGACTTTTAACATTCAGACTGTACTGTACAGCACTGTAAAAAAAAACTGAATCTTGATCAGGTTAGGGCACAAGCGTCTGCCCTGCTGTTCTGGATGGAAGATGCTGTGTCAAAATAATGTAAGCATGCAGGCAATGAGATCACGCCCACCCAACAGCAGAGAGCCTAGGGGATCCCACCCCAGCTGAATTCAGCTTCAAACCCACTGTCAGACTCCCCAGTACACTCTCCTCTGTACACTGATGTAAAAAGAAGCAGTGGATCCCCTAACCTCAAGGGTCGCGAGTGTGGCTTTGTTATTTTAGCAGATATCTCATACATTGGTGTAAGCACTGATGGACTGGTGATGGACGATGTAAATGACTCACCAGAGGGCCTGGTAGAGATAAAATGGGTAGATTCAGACAAGTCCGTCTTGAAGACAGCTGCTGACTGAAAGTCCTTCTGTTTAAAAGTAAATAAAGCTGGATAACTACAACTGGACACACAGAACAATTTTTACTTTCAGATACAAGCACAGATGGGTGTGACAAATCAGTAGTGGTGTAACCTTATTTTACTCACGGGGAATTTTGACAGATTTAAATCCGACCGAGATCGTATTTAGAAAGTGTGGCGATGTGCCAGCAGAGATACACCACCATACTAAAAACTTTGACCTTGTGTTCTATGCGGAATGTCTTAGTTGAGTTGTTCTCGTGTCGGGTTTTCAGGAAGATATCACTCCATCCAAATCACTTTAAGTACAGTCGATAGTGTATCATAAATAGCCTTTTCTGTAACAACTGGGAGAACTGTAAGCATTCCATTTTTTGTGCCAAAACTTAGGCCTATGTTTTTTTCTGACATTAATATGAGATTTGATTTATTTGATTGGTGTTTTATGCAGTACTCAAGAATATTTCACTTGTACGACAGCAGCCAGCATTATGGTGGGAGGAAACCGGGCAGAACAAGGGGTAAGCCACGACCATGCGCAGGTTGATGGCGGACCTTCCCACGTACGGCTAACATGACATTTAATTATAAAATAAATAATAACACTAGAAATACAAACTTCAGATGAAATGTATTTTACAGTTCTGTAACAAAATTACACCTACATGTTCTCTAAATCTTTTTGACCTTTTAATAGTTTCAGTGCCTTTGTGGTGATATCTATTAATATAACCTATTTAAAACTCCACAAACTCTATGTTTTATTTTTTGAATTCATATTTCTGTATAAGGCAACAAAGAATTGATCTCAGTACAAGCGGAAAATGCTAGATTATATACTGTATCTTTCTGTTTTAGGAATTTTCTTTTCGTACAACCTATATGCTGTAATATTTGGTTAATGCGAGGCCAATTTTCCCCTAGTATGTACAGTAATAATAAAGTAAAGGATAAAGAATTTGTCTAAGCACAAAGAACCAACAAGATTTGTTTCAAATGAAAAGAAAAAAGGCTTCCGTTTGATGTAACTTCATGCAATTAATTCTCTCTACAATACATTCTACTTACCATGCAAACTATTTCAGTTGCTATGTTGTCATTAAAATTACATCTAGACTATCCAAGGCAACTTGTATCACAGGAATGGAAGTCAAAAAACTCCTGAAAAATCGGTGAGCACATCTTGCTGATTTTGACATAAGTACTCACATGAAACTAACTATACATAACCTCTTCATAAGCATCAAGAATACAAGAAACATTACAGCAATGTTAAATACATAACAAAGTCTCAAATACGTCGTCAGGAATATTGGTTGGGCACTCAGAATGTTCAGAGCATGAATGATGAATGTGCCGACCCCAAAACATGTTAACCTTGAGGTCAGAAAACGCCATCTAATGGCTTAGCCAATATAAAATTGCATAATGGCATACATAGGGAGATAACTCAGACCTAACACAAATGTGGGGGCATAAATATAAACCCACACCTACACTGTAAAGAGAAACAAGTTACTACGCCTCTGGCATAATAATTGTACTTTGGAAATTCGTCAAATAATCACATAACAAAAATTTGCTCAAATCTGTCATGCATGTTAAGCCGGAGTTCCCTGTCTAAAAATGTTGAAATGTTTTAATTCGGCCTAAGAGTCGTTCCACATGGATTCGAAGCTGAGCGATCCTAAGAGAGATATGAACTTCTGATGCATCTAGTTGGTTGCGAAGACCGTTGAAAGAAGGTATATAATACCAGAATAATTCTGATGCCTTGGTACTTATTAAAGGATTTCGGTGATGTGCATCTAACCTTGGCCGCAGACAGGAACAAACAAAATGATTCCCGTTCACAATACAAAAAGTCCAGCCAGGTGCTGATAATTTTAGAGCAGTGCCCCCGACTTAAACCAAAGTGCCCTGTCAGATAAACCTCAAACCTTACTTGTTTTAACCTGATTACTGTCATAAAAAATTCATGCTCTAAATCAAAATTTCTTTCTTTTGAAAAATGTTTTGGAGGTCGAATGGATTCATTTTCATGTGAGCTGTTCACATGGCGCATTCTGCACGCCTTAGGCTGCACATAATTAAACAAAGATTTGAAGGTAGTTAGTATAAAATCTAATACTTTGATCATCAGACTTTATGTGGCCTATAATTAATAATCTTGATTCCATATGTGAAACTCTTTGCTGAAATTATGATTTCTCACGTTGCTAGTCTGTGCTTTGGCTTATAGGGACGTCTTGGAATAGCTGTGCTTTCCATGGTCAAGCCCCTCAGAATAAAAGAGAAAAAGAAAATATATCAATCCAAGCAATCCAGTACTGAATAGTTTGTAATCCATCCATGCAGCCTGTCACAAAAGTATCAAAAATTCACATCGTTATTGTTTCTCAGGGAAGAAACCGGGAGAGTTTTCTTGAATAATACTAGTAGTTTTACTCAAAATGTATGTGTAAATACTTTTTTCTCAGTTTATTTCACCAATAAACAAAAGATCCTGGGAACAATGTAGTCTGTGTTAGCCAGCTACTGTGTAGATGTCAAATTAACCAAACTTTCCCACAGACAGCGTCGAGGAGACCTACCAAAACAACACTGGCATGAGCTAACAGGGACTCCTCTCTTCCCGGCGACTAAATGCAATTTATATAAGAGAACAAACAAGTCATAATCTCATTAACATGCAGAGTACATCTAGCATGAAATTAAGATTAAATATTAGAGAAGAGAACAACATAGTTTTCCAATTCGGTTCGTGGATGTTATTCCACATCAATTCTGTCGATCAATGCAAGGATGTTTTTTATGGCAAGAGTTTGCTCATGATATTTAAAATGGCCTACATGTGTATAACCTGGATAATTGTTTATAGATGTGTGTTGATAAGTTAAATACAAAAAATAATTAATCCTAACACATTTGCGACATCCGTAGAGACGTCAACTGCATTACACCGCTGCGCTGTGA
The DNA here is from genome assembly GCA_016165875.1 of Acanthopleura granulata. Classification (NCBI taxonomy): domain Eukaryota; kingdom Metazoa; phylum Mollusca; class Polyplacophora; order Chitonida; family Chitonidae; genus Acanthopleura; species Acanthopleura granulata. Next base: position 31,565,100 of record JABBOT010000003.1, read on the forward strand.
ACTTTTTCAAGTGACAGAACACTGTTGTCAGCCTGTAACGTCATAGCATTCTTCTGCGTAGTTCAAGGGATGATACACCTGTGCAACACATGTCGTCTGCCCCTATGAAAATAAACATGAAGTCACACACTTATGTCGGTCAACATGTAAATTTTGAGGGCCCGAAGCAGGAATGTTTCATTCGGTAGGAAACAGGATAAAAGAATCAGTGACAGGGTTAAGAATTTATTTCTACGAGCAGACTTAAAATTAAAGGCATTTCTACCCCGCCGATAGTTGCGGGATTTGTGCAAATTTGCATATTATTAAAGTAGAGATGACCGTTTAAAAATCATCGAATGTGTAACGCAACATACCGGCTTGTGCCTACTAGAATAATATTCCCTCATGTTGTTTACTTTCGCAAAAGAAGGGCTTTGAACTTGTTTACTTGGTAGATATACTTTATATAAAGACGAAATATCAGGACTTCTTTCAGTGATGAAAGTGCTACCTCATGTTGTTTATAGCTATCACGTTTGTGGAATCATTTGTCGTACTTTACACCCAGACGCCGTGACAGTATACAAAAACAAGAACCCTGTGGTTGTTTTACATAGACCCTCCCTTGGAATGAACGAGACAAGAGAAGTGTGTTCAAAATACAGGAGTGAATAGGTATCAATTTGAAAAGTAGGAAAGTAATAAAAGCTGAATATTAATGTAAAGCATATGTGATGGGTGATGTGTTAGAATAGATATAATGGCTTCATTCATTGTGTATATGTTGTGATAACAGCAGTCAAAAGGAAGGTTTGTAAATATGAAACATTTGGTTTGACCGCAGGACATACAATGTTTTCTTTCTTTTTTTTCTGCGGGTAGAACTGCCTGCTTTTTTCTTTCTTTTATTTATTCGGCTGGACTTTTAGCCCATACTCAAGAATATTTCATTGATATAGCAATATTGTGAGAGGAAATTACGCACAGCCCCGGGGGAAACCCACGAACACCCGCATGCTGCTGGGAGACCAGTGGAAGCCTGTATCAGCTGGGTGTGAACTCCTAGCAACGGCACGAGTGAAACACTTCCGATCTATTGTCCTCCACTAGTACTGTAACTCTTCACTCACGGAGTTAGGTAGGTGCTTATGGGTGTGGGGAGGAGCGTGTCACATTGTAGTTTATCCTTTATTTATGTATGACTTTGAAACAATATTTATCAGAACGAGAATTTCAGTTGTCATGTGGGCATTTCTGTGAGATGTGCTGGTAGTGTCTGTTTCTTCATGCTAAGCCATGCAGACCTGTACCTATACTATCAAATCCGGAAGGCTTATACATCAACCCCCTGTAAAATCGTACAACTGAAGACATGGAGACTGTAACAGTTGGAGTTCTTGAAGCCACCACTATTTACACACTTTTTTTTCACCTATTGCAGGCGGGGGAGGTGGCGGGGGAGGTGATGGTTCAATCATGACCAGAGAGAGACTACTGGTCAACTGAAGTCAAAATGTGCCAAGCAAACCAAATCTGACGTGAAACGCCATCAGGTGGTGGCTGTATTGTGTACTCTGTCAAAGAAGAACGACACTCCTGATACGAGATCGAGTGCAAGCATGGGCCGTGAAGATGAAAATGTAGCTTCCGCTTTTGTCATGGATCAAAGAGAAAGGAATGGGGAAATTTGTTCAGTTATGGATGAACGGAAAAGTAAACTCGTCCTTTTTCTGGAGCGAGGAGGTCGATGGCAAACCTTTCAAATTGGGGTGTTGTTTTTTGCTGCCTTTACCTCGGACATGCAGGCCATGACGATTGCTTTCAACGGTGAATATCGGCTTATTATGTGCTCTTTTGGTGAATTTCATTCTTTTTTGTACATCATATTTACCCGAATTACCGACCCCTAAAAGTCCCACTATAGCAAGTTCGTTTTTCTCTTTTTTCGCACTCTTGCGCACACTCGCACGTCCCGGACGTTGTTTTGTCATCTGTGTGAAATATGATAAAACGCGAAAATGGATAAAACCAGCTCGTCTTTGGGTTTTTATTTTGGGTTTTTTGGGTATTGATAAGTCCGTACACACGCTAGGGGTCTTAGACGATGCAACTTTTGGATTGGCGTGTGATTTATTTTTGAAGATATTTACCGATAAAATCAGAAGATCGACATATTAGAAAACGAAACATCATTGAAGTAAGCGAGAGTTACAGCATTGCATATAGTACAGCGGCTTTAGATAATACACTAGAAGTAAATCCTTGGTTTAATTTCTTATTTAAAACCAAAGTAAATCCATAAATTTTTTTCCCTCGTGTAGTCTTCTTATAAATTTCAGTGTTCATGTACTAGGATAGTAAGTGGATTGCGCATTAGGTCTGTTGTAGTTATTGCACTTTTCTACTCTTTGCCAGTGTTTTTTGTATAATGAGCACTACAACGTTACAATTCACAGTGTTAGAGCTGGTCTTTTGTTAGACGTAGCCCCAAGCAATAAACATAAGAGTTAATATATGATCTTGTCCATGAGTCCTCTAGGATAACACACACAAAAACCTTAGCTTCGATGGGTTTTTTTTGTTGGTTTTTTTTCTCTCCCAGCACATATTCCGTTAGTAGGTGGTAAAACGCCGTGGGGTTCTACCCATACTATGCCTCTCTTTCATTTTGTTCATAATTAAATCTCGCATCCACTATCCGTCCGAATCTTCTTACAAGCCGCATATAGGTTAACTTTAATATAGATCTCTACACATCCTTTTAGTATTTAAATGAGCCTATTAAACATGACCATGGGGCCAGGTTAAGAAGTTAATCTGGTTCAGGGAAAAGAATATATTTACATGTATATAAGTGTTGTCTCGTCTACAGTCCGAATGGGAAGGTTAAAAACGTAGAAGCATAAATGCAATTGCAAAGCCGCGGGCGGGAGCTAACCATGGGAGATTGCTAACGCTCTCAAGAATCTTCTGATATAAGTTTAGTGAGACCATGGATCACGAAGACAAATATCAACAACCGACTTATACCAGCGTCAACGGAGAGCATAATAAGGAAGTGTGTTCTGTTACCCAAACTGGCGATAGTCGCATCGGCCTTTTTCTAGAGCGGGGAGGGCGATGGCAAATCCTTCAATTGGTCGTGTTGTTTTCTTCTACCCTATCAACGGATTTCCAAGTGATTACCATTGCCTTCAGCGGTAAATACCGATTTAATCGTAGTAGTTATTTGGTGTTCAAAATTGAATGGATATTTTTGTAGCCATAATTCCGCAGAGGGATTTCTCGCCAGTCTGGAGTAAGTTTTTCCTGCAAAATTCCAGGAAAAGGGGAGTATTAAGACAACCAAAATTAAAGAATAGGTTGTAAATTTAGAGATTAATTTTCCTTATTTGGAAATACATAATAACTACAGAAGAAGTGGAAAGATAATAAACAGTCTTTCGAGTTTTGCATTTTTTTTTATAAATGTAGCCATGACAGCTACCTCGGTCAAACTAATCTCTGAAAATAGAAAAAATCCGTTTTTCTGCATAAGTTACAAATTCAGTTGGAGTTAAAGATTTCTGAAATGTTTGATAAAACGCAACCATTGTCTGTTCATTCAGATTGCGGATTATTACTAGGCCTACATGTGCGGTTCTCATCGGAGATGTTACACCTGCGCTCTTTGTGTATTTTCATCACCACCAGCACAATTCGGCCTTAGATAGAAATTAATATTTATCTTTAATTTAGTTGTTAACGCTCAATATTAGTGACTATTCTCTTCAAATCCACAAGCCCCTAAATGCCTTAGCCTGTTGTTGACTGATGGGTGAGGCTTGACTGGGAAATAAAGTAGGACTTGGTGATTGAGAGAATGACTTCTTTTCCTCCTCGGGGACATTTCACTCCGTTTTGAAATGTGTGCATCCGCCTTATAGTTCCTACTGTTAGTCTCAAATAGAGTGGAATGATCACCGACTCTATACAAATGGTATACAAAACCTCTAGGAGGGCGTTAATCTCTTCTCTAATTGTGACTCTCGACTGGATTGTACTGTATATATACGTCACTTACCTAAATCTGTCAAAAATAAATACCATACTCTCAGCCGGGAATGTATTTAACATTTTTGTTTAATTCATAGGAGGCTATATTCAATATATATTTGACCACAGGCTTTCAACCTAAATTCGCCTGCATGGACGGAGAAGATGGTTACAACCATACAGGAAACAACAACGCCACATCCAGCTTCAACGATCAGTGTACAGTGGTGAACACCACAGTAAACACCTCTTCTGCGTGTGAAGGTGGATTTCGATACGACGTCAACAGATATGAGACCATTGTTGCTGAAGTAAGTACAAACAGGACGATTTGGACAAGAACGAATTTTGATGTCTTCGAAGAACGTGTTTATATACTTGACACCAGTTAAACAGCTCCTAACTTACAAAAGGTGTGAAGCTTCGCAAACTAGCTATAGCTCTGATAAAGCAGACAAATAAATAAGAAATTATGCCAATTCATCAATCAGAATATTGTTATGCAAAGAATATGTATGCCAACTGTTTTTCGGAAATACCCATTATACAAACTTGTTTTTCGAATACTCATTTTCCTTAGAGAAGAATTGAAAAGAAAATAATATAGAGATCAAAAGACCCCTTGCAAGTAAATAAAAAATCGCCCCCTTGTCGCTTAGGCCGAATGAATACCTGCTCACAGTGACAGATCTATTGCATGATGACCCAACGGATTGACCCAAGGATTACCCGTTATGCGGCTGAAATTATTATATAACAGATCTTGCCGTGCAATAAAGCCAGCAACAAAAAAAATATTCGTCACCCAAGCGCGTCCACCCTGTCTTTTTTCACACAATAATTCACCCGCTAATTATAATATTTTTGAATCTCAGATAAGAAGCTGGACTTAAAATAAATTTTGTCGTACGAATTATATCATCAATATATAAAAAGGGACTTTGTCGGAAATTTATAAACTGAACTGATAAACACATGTAGGTGAGTTTCCCCACACTGTAGGTATTCGATATGCTGACATCTAACTCACGGCGCGTTGACTGATGACGTGGGCACCACTCACATATTTTTGTCTACATTGAGCTTTCACTATATAATATCCATGCACATTTATTATTGTTGGAAACATATCTAATATGTAGCAAAATGTGCAAAATGTAAAAGAAACAAGACTTATATCTTGCCTGGTTTAGGTCGTGTTGCCCAAAATAAGTGTAATCAAGGGTATGAACTGAACTCCAGTGCTGTAGTATCAGATGGATTAACAGACAGCGATACCGCGGTACTATGGGCAACAACGACGTACAAGCAGTGGTATTATGGTGAATATGCAGATTCTAGCAGACTCACCTAGAAAATGTTTGTTTGTGTTTTTTTTTATTCCATTTACGAAAATATGATGGTGTGAACCAACATGACACTTTGCAATGGCTTGACATCAAATACACACAGACTGTTTTGGTTCACATAATCATATTTTTATTATGATGGAAATTAACTCAACAAACGCCGTAAAATAGCGAACTTCGCTGTTGACCATAATTTTGCCTTCTGATAAAAGAAAAAAATTTGAATCAGAAAAATTTAATTTTTCCTTGAATTCATTTTTGGGACTGCTCTCTTTAGGCAGTACATACATGAAACAGTAAAAGTTTCCTCTTGGCATGTATCCAGAAGGCAAAACCTTTACTCGTTACTTATGCATCTCTAAGCAGTTGTTGCTAAAACGATACACGAGATCGGTTGCTTCCGTGATTGTATGCTCCGATCAATGCGTCTAGATGTATATCTAGATGGATATTCCCATACGTGTGAAAAACAGGGTGTGCATAGAATACTTCTCTCTGTTATGCACCACTCTTATTGCTCATTCATTGCATACGAGTCGCCGTGGTGCGGGAAAAGGTACCCCAATGACCCTCTCTACAGTGACCATCGAGTGATTCAGGTTTAAACTTTATTTTATAGAAGGACATGGATTGCTGTAAAAACACAAAATATACCAACAAGGTGAATTACCATGCAGTTTTGCTGAAGGTGCACTTTTAGTTAAGGGCCATGCTGGCCGAGTATTTGGCTTGCTAGCACAGATAAAGGGATCAGTTGCTTTTCATCATTGCAGGCTGCTCGGGTTCAAATATGACACATACGGGGGGGAAGGTCAGCCAACAACCTGCGGGTGGACGTGGGTTTCCCAGGGCCCTGCCCGGTCCCATCAAAAGCGAATTATTCTTGAGTACGGCATAAACCATAAATAAATAAATAAATAAATCAACTTTTGGTTAATTTCCAGTGGGATTTGATCTGTGATAAGGCGTATCTCTCGGAGGTCTCTCAAGTTCTCTACACAGTCGGCATGGCTCTCGGCTCGGCTATCATTCCACCCATATCGGACAGAATCGGAAGGAAGAAGTCGCATCTGGGAATACGCTCAGTCTTCATACTTTGTGTTTTCGGACTGGCTGTCTCACCAAATATCTTTGTCTTCATGGGTCTCCGCCTGATCACAGGGGCAGTTGGCATAGTGAGAAAGCCTTTGAAATTTTCATTTGGGAAATAAGCAGAAAACTATGGACTTATTCACAATGTTTTGTGAAACTGTACATTATCTCATGAAAAACACATTCTGCCTCTTTTTTTTCCTCCATGATATCAAATCGTGGCATAATAATTTTAGTTCTGACTATTTTTCACAGGGTTTGACATTGGTGCGTTTCGTGTTTTTGATGGAGCTAATTCCGATCCGCTACCGACCGTGTTTGGCCATGATGACAGGAATATTTTGGGCGATAAATCTGTGCGTAGAGGCCGGTATTGCTCAGCTCATGAAAGGAATGAACTGGAGATACCTCCAAGTTGCCATATCTCTACCTACCCTCTCAATGATTTTGGACGCCGTGTAAGTCTCCAATACCAGAACGTAGCAGTTGTACTTCCTGTTGTCGTTGTGGGTAGTAGATAGACACACGTGTCCTTATCGAGCTTTCAATTTTAAAAGGAGTTGAAACGGGAAACACGGCTGCTCTTCAGAAACTTGGACCAAAACAATTATGATAAACTTGACAGGTCAGAGTTTACCCATTTCTCGAAGGAGTCAACAGAAAGAAATCCGAGTAATCCCAAAGGTTTATCAATTACCTGACGAGAGGTGATGGTTTCAGGTGACCACTGCCCAGTTTCCGTCACCCATAAACAAGTGAAATATCCTTTTGTGTGGGTGAAACACCAGCGAAATGCATGTCTTTACTTTCATGACCATATGACCCTTTATGATATTTAGCAAATTATAGCTAATCTGTCTACGGTTTACTGAAATTATTTATCGTGTAGGCGCATATTTTAGTTTCGTAGGGACAATTCATTGTGAAACTCCTCATTCCACAGAATTTGTCTGATTTCATTGGTATTTTGTATTCAAGAATATTTCACTTATACAGCGGTGGACAGCAGTATGGTGAAATTAAACCGGGCAGGACTCGGTTTAATTTCACAACCATTAGCAGTTTGCTGGAAGACCTTCCCACGCGCCAAGGTCATTTGGCTGCACGAGCGCGCTAGCCTCTTGGACCCCTATTCCTTAGGAACTACCAAGTGTACATATTTCAACAGTTCTTGCTTTCTTTATTCCGCAGATTTTTAAAAGAGTCTCTTCTCTGGCTGCACGCTAATAGCAGAGTTAAAGAGACGTCAAAACTCCTGAAAACAGCCATGAAGGTAAATGGAATCACGGAAAAGGAACTGATGACAACAGAAGAGGCGGCTCGAATCTCCCATGACGTAACCGACTTGTCAGAGATCAGAGGAGATAAATCAAGTGGTTATCGAGTGATTCCAAATGCAGACACCGCCAATGCAAAAGGCATCCAAGCCTTGGATTCTAAAACTGACTACAAAATCTCCGATGACGTCAAAGAATCGTCCGAAAGTAGGGGGGATAACTCATATGGTTACCGGCTGGTTCCCAGCGTAGAAACAACCAGTACAAAAGTCATCCCTGCTAAGAAAGCGAAAACTGGGTATAAAAAGCTGAACATCATGGACTTGCTGAAAAACAAGTCAACCCGGAAGATCGTGCCTATCGTTTGTTTCTCCTGGTAAGTTGATCATCAGCGTTATCTTCAAACCATATAAATACTAAAACTGACTGAAACGGAAAGCAGTCTGGGAACCGAAATGCCGTTGTATAGTTTTATGGAAACTCACGCATCAACTGAGCCCTGAGTAGAATAATGGAAATAGCTGTACACTGAATACGTAATAAATGGCAGTGAGGTGAGATTTATAAGTTTAAGGGACCAAAGAAATCATTCCTACAGTCGACATTGTTGTATGATCATGATGCAGATCTTATGTCTTGTTCGTATTTCAGGTTCGTCAACAGCCTTGTGTATTATGGAATCTTTCTCATGTCCTACGCCATGGCTGGAGACAGAATTTTAAACTTTTTCCTCAGTGCCGTTGTGGAAATCCCATCCTACTTGGCACTGTACTTCTGTCTAAGATGGTTGGTATAATATACATGTATTACCTGGCCGGGGTTTAACGTGTCTTTGTTAACGCTGCAAGTTGATGGACTTCTCTGTTAAAATTGTTTTCACTGTTGTTGAAATGGATTGTTCAAAGAGTATACCAAATGTATACATGTAACGATAACATATTCCATCTCAAGGTAGAAATAGCGTGGAATTCGAAAACATGACGCTTCCCTTGGAGTAAGATTTGATTCACAGAGTTAACAGATCAGAAAAATATGACGATGATCGTTTATGTTTGTTTCCATATCTAGTTCAAAATTGTCCACAAAACCCACTTTCAAAATACAAACACTTCAAAGTTTTTACCTGCGAACTGGCTGACATCAAGGACGGAGTGCATCTTCTTGTCTAAAAAAAATTTGTCTAAAAAGTTAAAAGAAAAGACCGGGAAAATTGTAGTAAAAAGGGTAAGGTTTGGAGATTTAAAAAACACCATGCGATAATTTTTATACCTTCTATAAGAAACTTTTGCACACTGTGGCATCCTGCAAGCTCTTCTTTCTGGTATGTGCAAGTGCTTGCAGCCAACTGTCCGTAATAGCGAACGAAGTGAGCATTTTAGATAACACGTGTACATGTACATGTGTGAAAGTACACGTGCGATAGCAGACGATACATAGTTATCTCTTAACACCCCCAGGAAAAACTTTTGACAGTCTCGTGGAAACGTTCCATTTGCCTCCGGCTCCACATCCATCTTGGAACTAGTGTAATCTGGGAGATTTCATTTACAAAGTTGATTCATTCTGCGCAATACGAACGCCCTTATCAAAAGTCTGCTCACGAAAACATCCCGCATCCTACTACACTTGAATAGTTACACAAGTCAAGCAATATTTGAAAACAATTGCAGTCCAACACGCACTTGACTCGGGGTGACAGCTGACCGGAAGCCCCTGGGGAGTTCAGAATGCGCTAAATATTCTCTCCGTCAAAAAATATCCATCTGCAGATCTATAGCTCAGTTGTACATGTGCACGATTTGGACAAGACAGGGTGATGTCTCTCACGAACTACGGTGATTTCACGGTGGAAAACAAAGATACAGTCATGCACAAAATAATCAGATACCTGACAAATGTAATCAAGGTAATCCACTTCGCTCGCACCTATGCTTTGCTTATTTTATATTAGAGCTGAATTTTGATCCGAAGAGTAGCGTTATGTACATTCAACAGACAGAATGGTAATGGTTTAAGGGACCGATTCATATCCGCTAATCGGGCTTTAAATAATCCTGCATTTTGATTGGTCAAAATTATTTTCACAGTTATGTCTCTTTTTACATGGATGTATTTATCGGCGATTGGATGCGTGTTATGATCTACCTTAAATTTGTTGATTCGCAACTTGTAAAAATATCTGTAAAACTTTGATTGTAGCTTTTAAATCATCAAGCTCATCAAATGATTTTTCATCTACCACAAATGTAGAATAATCCTAACGATTTTAAAATGGTCTCGGGGTCTGAGTGACCATCGGTTAGCATGCTGTCTCAGAAGTCTCTCACCAATGGCTTCCTTTCCGGAAGGTCTGCCAGCAGCGGGTCGAGAGTATCCCCGGGGCTCCGCCCGGTTTCCTCCCACCATTATGCAAATTAAAAAAATAAATATATGAACAAAAGGGTTCTAGACAAACGGACATGAACCCCGAGATATTTACAAGTGCATGCTTGCATGTACTGTATCCGCATGATTACAGGTATGGCCGCAAGAAGCTACTGGTCTCATTACACGGGCTGTGTGCAGTATCTCTTCTGTTGGCCGGCGTCTTTAACTTTGCCCTCGGTGAGTATATCAGTCTTTAGGCCGGTTTCTTGTTTAGACCAGGTACATCTATATGACCACGAGAACAACGTGAAATCACATTCACAACATACAACATCAACGTAATAAAGACAACGTAGCTTACTCAAAGTGTAAGCAGCATTGCCATTTCGGTTCTTCCAGCGAGACAAGAATTTTGCGACAGCATATATACATATTTTCTTGAAATTTTATTTGATAAATCAAATTGTTCCTCCGCAGATCAAAGAACAATATATTACAGCCGAGGAAAGCGATATAATAAGCATAGATATTAGCAACTTTGCCTACAGATTAATGGTATAATAGGAATTATTTTGCAAACTGCAAAAAGTTTTATCCTCTACCTGATATAAGAAAATTTAAAACTGTACATTTTTACTTTCTATTTTTAGCAAGTATTAGTTTCTTAAATTATTAACAATTCTATGTTTTTGTCGACAGAAAAATTTATTAAAATTGAAGCTATTCTTAGTTTCGTGACCAATGCAGATGTTTGCAATTTTCAAAACGGTACGATTATATCAGTAACGTAATGTTTAGCCTGAGCAAACCAATCAAACACTTGCACAATTTAAATTTAACTGAAATAAATGTCCAAGTAAACATTGTTAACTTTATAACGTTTAGTATGTCAGGTCTTTTGAGCATCATCGCACTGTTCAGTGATATATGTGGTACTGCCGAGAAAGGAAAAAGGAGAACTGTAATCAAATCCTTTGACCGAACCTAACTTACTGCTGTAGAATATTGATGGTTCTGTAAATGATCCAACTGTTGAAATATCTGGCTTTTTAAGGTACTGGAATGTCTCTTAATCTCTTATTCGAACAAACTTCCACACTTGACACATGTTTTTCTGTAGATAAAGCAGCCTTATGCCTTGTCTCGTGTTTTCTAACCTCTTGACTGTTTAACGTCATACTCAAAAATTATTTTCATACGATGACGGTCATATTATTTATTTGATTGGTGTTTTACGCCGTACTCAATAATATTTCACTTATACGACGGCGGCCAGCATTATGGTGGGAGGAAACCGGGCAGAGCCAGGGGGAAACCTACGACCATCCGCAGGTTGCTGGCAGACCTTCCCACGTACGGCGGGAGAGGAAGCCAACATGAGCTGGACTTGAACTCACAGAGACCGCATTGGTGAGAGGCTTCTGGGTTATTGCGCTGCGATAGCGCGCTAACCGACTGAGCCACGGAGGCCTCCGACGGTCATATTAATACGTAAAGGAAACGAGAGGGTTCGGGTAAAACACCCATCTTACGCACATTTCCCATGCACCCCACCACTTTTGACATACAGATATTCACACCATATATCAACTTAAACTAGCCTGCTCAAACGACCATACGATCGTCATCGATCACTTACTGGCACCAACAATCCACAAGCAGTGAGACCGATCCACAAGTTCCCTGTCCAAGGCCAGGATCGAACTTTGCACCAAGACTGAAACAAATTGTTGTGATCCATTTTTGTAATCCATTACTATTACATCTCATTCATTCTGCAGCTGGAGAGACCAAAGTTGTCGCCATGCAAGTGGTGACATTCATCGGTAAATTTGGAATCTCGGCAACGTTTACCCTGATATTTGTCTACACCACAGAAGTGTTCCCTACCAACTTCAGGTAAGACATCAAACACTGTTATTGCTTTCTTGTCACTCAAAAAACTATGGACTGCATTTTGTCTTCTAACATAAACATCATGTCTTTAAGGTTTATGCATGAACCATTTGCATGAACCTTTTGTTACTATACAGGATCATTCATACGTTACATTACTCACAGCCATGAATCGGTGTACATAAGAGAAGTTGATGATGGGCGATGCAGAAACATCTGAATATGTTATAAGGCATATAAACGTGGAAAGCATCTCGGTCGTACTATTATTCTCCGGTATAAACATTTCCTTGGCCTGTCAACAGCATGGCTGACTTATCTCCCCTTTCCAACTACTTTACTATTTATTTAATTTATTTATTAATTTGATTAATTCATTTATTTATTTATTTAGCAGCTCTTTTACGCAGTACTCGAGAATGTTTCACTTATACGAAGACGGCCAGCATAGTTGTTTGAAGACATCGGGCAGAACCCTGGAGAAACTCATGACTAATAAGCTCACCCCGCATGAAACATGTACTCCCCATTCGAGATTATAATAGTATGGTCGCTGACGTTTTCGCCATGTCGCATTTATTCTTTCCATGGCCTAAATAACTCATTCGTTTTATATTTCCAGGACATCCGGGTTAGGCCTAGCGTCACTGACGGCGAGATTTGGTTCATTCCTTTCTCCCTTCTCCAGTGTTCTGGTAATTGAGGATTCTCTTGGGGATCTGCGCCAAGATCATGTTTGTCTGTCTGTCTGTCTGTCAGACAGTCAGTCAGTCAGCAGCTTTACAAAAATGTTATGCAGTGATTTGGGTGACATTTTCTGCACTGGTTTACCTTAGAACGCTGATCGGGATAGGCTTCCGGACACAAAAATTGTTTAAATAATTATTCGCCGCTGACAGATAATACAGAGATGATGCTTGATATTTTAGAGTGTCTTATAGAGTGATATAGGATTTCATTTCAGACCAGCAACTTTCATGATTGAGTGACTGCTATAAACAGTTTTAAACCAGAGACATAACGAATATGAAATTTAATTCCTAAGGTATCTTCGAAACTGATACGAAGCTTTATTTTATGCATACAATGCATTTGGTTCATCTAATAGTTTCATGAAAAAGTTGTGGGGGAATCCCTCACTCAGACTGTTAAGGCACTGGGTGGTTGCAGCTACTGGATTTTCGACCAGTTGGGTGGCATGCTGGAATCTAGTTCTCGCTGTGTCCACTGTGGCTTTGAGTAAATAGGTTCATCAGGTATCTTCCGGTCGGTGATTCTCTCCTTGCACTCTGGTTTCCTCCACCCAGAAATCTAACTGTCGTAACATAAGGGAAAAATTCTTGAGCACGGCGTCACCGATACAGCCACCCCTCCACCCTCCACAAAAAAACACAGACAAATAAGTATTATCAGGAAGAAATGAATAAGTTGTGCTCGAGTGTATAAAAGTTAATATCAATACTAATCTCATACTTTACAATTTTTAAAACCTTTATTGCCTTTCAGGTAAGAAAATTACCATGGGGCCCAGGGGTTATATTCGGAGGGCTATGTCTCGTGCTGACCTTCATTTTACTTCTTGCACCGGAAACCCGCAATCGTACTCTGCCACAAGGCCTGGAAGACATCGAAGCTTGGGAGAGTGACAAGATGCAAGAAGTTGCTAGAAAAGAGAAAAAGGGTACAAAAGCTGTTTAAAGGAGTGTTCAAATGTGCACGGAAGTTGGCTTTTCCTCTAGAACTTTATCGACTTGCTAACTGCTGATTAAAGAAAATTGTGGTAGCCGCGCTACCTTTACTTGTCGCTTGTGCCACAAGAGACAAACATAGAATAAAAGGCCCCTAACGCATAAGGAAATATTGGCAGTCTTACTATAGTGGTTTTAATTTTACTTTGGTACTATAGAGCCTAGTTATAGCTAGGGTTAAACTTTGTAATTTGTTTGCCCACGGTATACTGTTCTTGCTACAGCTTGCTACGAGGTGACTTAGATGCGGTCTTTAAATGAAACCAAGTTCTTGGAATGCTGTCTGACTGATGTCTGGTTGGTCAAGGGCTAGTATTATCAATGTAGAACATTTATGCTGGACACTTGTACAAATATCCTGGTTTGCTAAATGCCTGCAACCTGTATATTCGAGACCAGGTTCCCAGGAAACAAGCAACACACAGACACATCGGCATTTACAGTCAGCCCTATGCAGCGCACCGGACCACTGTGGCCAAGGTGGTTAATGACCCAGGAGCCTGTCACAAATGTGGTCGCTGAGAGTTCAAATCCAGCTCATGTATCGTAGCTTCGTTGTTAATCAGACAGTCAGTTCATGTGTGTTGCCTAAAATAGCTCTCATGCCATGGAGGGTCTTGGTGACAATAACAGATCGATGAATCTAGGCGTCGAAACCGACATTTCTATACCAGCCGTCAACCAAAATGAGCGTTTTGGGTCAACAACCGCAAGACCAGTTTCCAAAAACGACAAATATTACAAACCCCGAAAGAACTAAGAAAGATATAAATATAAAATTAGAACGGAATCACAGATGACGCTGTTTCCGCTTGAGCGATCAAAACGTTCATTTACCATTAAGACGTGTAAATCTGTAGAGCACAAGAGGAAAAGTTCGTCAGTGACTTGCCAGAGGTGGGTGATTTACCCCGATCACTCCACGGTTCCCTTGACTCATCAAGTGGTAGTTGACGTGAAAAAAATCTCTCAAGTATTCAGCAGGTTGACAATAGAGTTGTAATTGGTGGCCAGTGGTCGCAAAATTACTACTCGACTGGTGGGTGCAAATGTTGTTGTTGTTATTGAGGTGTTAAACATCGAACAGACACACGTTTCTAACTCAGAGTTTCATAAGAAGATTATTGGTAACCATTTTTCAATGCTGTTTAAGGTGCTATACTCTAAATGTATCTATGTGTATCAAAGTACGAAATTATCCGAGTTCGAGTACGCAATATCGACTGATCCCGAACGCCCGTAGATATAGTTTGGGTCCTTTCGGTTGAACGTTATTAATGAGGCAAAATGGCCCGTCCTCTGTGTTGAATTCAAGTAAAGGCTGGACTTTGAATACTTTTATTTTCAGCCTCACTCAATTAGTTTATGAACAAGGTACAAAAGGTAGTTAAGACGTCGCAATGAAGATCATATCTGAAACAGCAAGAAACCTTTAAGATGATGTGTTCTTTTATAAAATGTGGTCTGTTCTTGGTTGTGACCGGAGCTGATTTCTCCTCCTCGCCCACTGACCGCCATTTTCAATGTTTCTAATGTGCACTTGAGGTGTATCTCAGGTAACACCAATTTTGCAAATTAATACCTCAAGTACGCCTCAACGATTGCTTCCTTTTGTGACCTTTCAAACTTTCTGAGGTGATTCTTCAGGTATATCTTCTTAGTGTTAATTTTTTTGTCATGGGTGCTAAGGTGTATCAAGCGTAAACCCTCATTATATCATATTCAAAGAAATTTCTAAAGTGTACCTGCTGTTTGTTAACTCCTGGTGGCTTCTTTAGTTGATGACGGAAGTGTGTCAGAGATAGAGTCTTATGGCTATAATTGTGTGTTGACCTTAATACAATTATTGACATATCAGCGATGGAAAGTGTTAAGGGCACACAAAGTGCGGGGTTCAAGCCGACCTTGGACAGGGAATTTGTTTCCTCTATTAATAAAATTGCAATCATATACGAGCATAAGTGAACTATTCTTAACTGTAACGATAAGCAATCATCAAGTGCACAGATAAATATGATGTCCATCACACGTGACATTGTTCCTAAGAAATTTTCCTAATGATAATGGTTTACGCAAGTACACCGGTTTCATTTTGATCACCATCATGTAAGTGAAAAACTTTTGAGTACATCTTTAAACAATCGAAAACATAAATATAAGCCACGGTAAAAAAAAAAGAAACCTCTAAAATGAGTATATCTATACTAAGGCATTGGGCAGCGACAAAACAATACTCATTTTTTTAAATACATGTACTTTGTTGTGTAGACCGGTCATATATTTTTATAAAATAAAATATATTAAAATAAATTAAAAAAATATCTTCTCCGCCTTTCAAACAATCTGAAACAGTGAAAACCACTCAGAATTGCCTTTAGATTGCCTTTATTGTTTGATTGCCTTTAGGTCATTCTACACAGTGCATCACTTTGTGGGTACTTTCATAGACATGCTGATGTTGAAATTAAGGATAATAACAATTGTATCCGAGGTATGGTTGGTGTTGTCAAAACTGCTTAAGGCTTAAGGGGGAAAATCTGAAACGAATTTGTGATGATAATCACTGAACAATGTGCCTTAGCAGGTTGGAAAACCAAAGGAAACTGAAACTATAGCAAGAATGATCTGTATTTTATTATTGGTTAATATATTTGATTATTTTTATTTCTTAAGCACTCTATAGGAATTCATGTTATCTGCATTTTATTTCCACACATAAATCGTCCTGTTGTTTTCGAATGATGCTGTAAAGGTGAACTGTCCTGGTTGATGCAGATTGTGGCACAAAATCAGCTCAGTTTATCCTAAAGGATTCCGAAACACGGAGCTGAAGTGATCTAAAGATTTAATAAAACTCGCTAGATTTTTTGAAACTTATATTTCTTTCAAGACCAATGGGTTGAATTTCGTGTAGCTGGGTATTCTCGACCTTGATGTCCCCTAGTGTATGACGTCATAGTGGCGGAATGCCGTGTTGTCGAGCAGATAGCTGTGCTAAACACAAACTGAATTACAATGTGATCAGTTTTCATGTTTTCCCATTGAGTCCCTTCATGGCACGAACATGAATAATGGCCATGTAACTGGACCATTTTGTGCCGAAAAAGCAGTCTAACTTTAGCTCTAGCCATCGATCTTTTGATACGGTATACAGGCTAAACACATTGCTCCTCAAAACCTAAAATGCTAGAATTATGTCACGCATATTTGCAATTCAGGGGCAGACAAAAAAATATTTTCTTTTCGGAATTTTCGGTATAAAATATATTTTTGTTTTCTACAAGTTAAAATACTAACCAGATGCAGTTTTTTTCTTTGCATCTTTTTTTTAATATATCACAGGTATTTCATTCACTTAAAGGTGGAGAAAATATAAAATTACATAAAGTTCAGATGAAATAGTGAGAAAAGTTAGTGGTCTTCAATGTTTTTTCTATTTTTCATTAAGGAGAAAAAGACTCTTGAAAATAATTTTTGCGTGCTGGGTATTTGGGACCACCTTTTGGTGTTTATAGTCTTCCTGTAATAATTTTATGTAAAATATGCCAACATATGTGTTCAAAATAGATTTGGATCATATTTATATTTTTAATATATTCATAAATATTATCATAATTCAGGTTAAATGCAACTGTTTGGATATAAACAACAAATTTACATTCAAATAAATTTATTAGACATACATCAAATCCTTATTTAGAACATTACTATGCTACCACGATAAATATCAAAAGTTGGTCCGAAATACCCACCATACAAAAATGTTTTCAAATACCCTTTTTTCCTAAAAAGAAAAAAAAATCATAAGTAATATTAAAGACCATGTTTGTAAATAAGTTTTGTCGATCTTCCATTTGATTGTGGCATCATTTTTATGTTTTCTTCTCCTGTAAGAAACAAAGAACAGGGACAGTGCACCTTTAACAGTCCACTGGATTCTATTTGGGTTCAATTAAAGGACGTGGTCAAGAATATGTCACTTACACCCATACAGGCGAGCAGGGGATGGGGTGGGGGCAGTTTTTAACGGTATAGGAAACTGGGGGGCCCAATCTAAACCACTGGTCTTTGGCCTGTAACTGACAAGGAACCTCGCCTGTCCTTGTCATTTATTTATTTATTTATTTATTTGATTGGTGTTTCACGCCGTATTCAAATTATGGTGGATGGAAACCAGACAGAGCCATGGGTAAACAAATGACCAGCCACTGGTTTTGTAAGGTCTTAAAAAGAACATTCTGTATTTACAGCTACAGTTATAGGACACTGTTCATTTCTATCAAATGCTTTAAAAAGTACACGAAAGAGTTGACACGATTGTGCTGATTGTGAAATGTTTGACATATCTCGCCAGTGTTGTGTTTTCGAATATTTCAAAACATTAGATCTACAGATCTACAGAATCCAAAACAAGCCCCATGTACGAAACGAGTATAATATAGGTCAGTTTCAGGACAGATAAGTTTTACCTATATATGCAGTCCTCTGTCCACCTTATTATATCAAATTATTATAAATCATCATTAACTCAACATAGAATATTAAAATGGTATTTAAGACAGGACTGAGTCTGTTTAATACCACGCACATCAAGATAAGTCAACATATGACCATAAGTGTACATAAAATTTACATGACGTTAATGAAAGGAAAGAAGTCCTGTATGTGCGGATATGTCTACGTATATATATATATATATATATATATATATATATATATATATATATGGATACAACTCCACAAATATGTGCAGCAACATTTACTATTTGGTATCTACGCCATACCATAATTGACTGAATTAATAGACTTGACAGTTTCATGCACTTTCTATCAAAGTTTTTTTTTTTCAAACAAGTGATTATTTAGTTAGTTAGTTAGTTAGTTAGTTAATTATTTGCTTGGTTAGTTATTCGCTTAGTTAGTTATTTTCTTTAGTTAGTTTATTGGCTATTTAATAGGTGTCTAACGCCCTGCTTAAGAAGTCTTTCAGTTTACATAAAGATAGTCAGGTTTCCGGGTGCCAGGTGGAGGAAAACAACAGGTGTTCAACTGAAAATCACATTGATCGTAACACAAAAACTTACAGAGGACAAGAGTTGATGACATTCAACAGGACTTTGTTAATGTCAACTTGTGCATCATGTTTTTTTTTTTGCAATGGCCTGTGACATCAGTGAGACCCAGTGATTTGTCCCTCTCTATCTCGCTTCCTCTCACGTGTGAAAGTCCGAGAGAGAGAGAGAGGCAGAGAGAGAGTGAAGAGAACAGGATTTCCGAGGGAATCCGTCAGCATTTATTCAAGATAAAACGCAACTTGCACAGAAAAGCAAGAGAAACAACCCACTTCGTAGACTATTTATCAGACGTAAGTCTCGTCATGGATAAGGTTGGCCGTCTGTTAAATCACCCCGGCAAATGGCAGAACAGGCAGATTGCTGCGATTCTGCTGGGAATTTTCGCCCCGGAATTTAACTCACTGGTGATTGTGTTCATAGGTAGGCAAACCCCTTTCTTAAATGTCATTACCTTAAGTTGTTATTGTCGATGTGAGGGCAAATTTAACAGGGTAATCCCAGGTCAATAGAGGGGAGTTGATGTGAGTAAATACGCTTTTGAATATTCCTTCAAATTGTTTAAGTATGTGATTACTTGAAGCTGAAGACCATAATATTATAATATTATGTGACAGCATGGGGAGGGGGTGAGGAAGTGGGCAGGCGAGCGTGGTATAAATGTCATCAAATGTTGGGCTTCCATGGTGGATGTGATGATCCATTTAAGTGGTGTTTTCTCACACTAAACACAGCTTTCAATGTTGAAAAAGCTCTCATTATACCCTTGTGTAAAGGATTACCCACGAGTAAAACATCACTTATATATGAATATTCTCATAAGATTCATTTGTACCTGAATATGAAAAGACGATGTGACGCTCAAGTATTTGTAGTGTACCATGCCACTGACAATACGATCCATAAAGAGCACCTTCTAATTGGCACATTTTGACTGCCAGTTATTCAGAGACAAAAATCTAAGAATAATAAGTGAACGTATTTTTACAGACAGCTTACTATACCCACATTTACTTTCTCGCTGCGTTTTATGTGCGGCCTTTTCCTCTGAAAGATGCAGCGTATAAGAGGCGGACTGAGGGCTCTGAAAAAAATAAAGATTACGTTACAAACATGCATTGGAATGTATTTGTGAGTTAAGTAAAAATCCATAACTTCCTTAGCCTACATGTTACATGCTCTGGTGGTTAAAAGAATTAATCTGATTAAGTACGACTTAAGTTCTGGTAAATGTTTGATTATAGGCTTTCAACCTAAATTCTCGTGCGTGGACGGAGAAGATGGTTATAATTATACGGGAAGCGGAAACGCCACGGCTGGATTCAACGATCAGTGTACTCTGGTGAACACCACATCGAACACCTCTTCTGCGTGTGGAGGTGGATTTCGTTATGACGTCAACAGACACGAGACCATTGTTGCAGAAGTAAGTGACGTAGAAACCGTTTGATTCTTCATCTTAAAAGCGTAGACATGATACGCTCCAAACTACGCATGTCCTGTCATTATTTTAACACTTATCGGTAACACTTTACTAACACGTTAATGTGTTCATGTGTTAAAATAAATGTTAACAATGTAACACAGTAAAATATCAACTAAATGTAAGAGTATAACGATATTAGAGAAATAATTAAATGATAATTAGATAAATCTATCCCTGTATCATATACCACTAGAATTTTGAATTTCTCTCTGTTGTAATTAACACATATGTTAACTTATCAACAGCTATGTCTATTATATCAACACCGATGTTACTGATTAAACACATTAGCAAGTAAACTATTAACACTCATTAACACTCGAACGCGTTATTAACGGTGTGTTTATCTGTTTACTGAGGTTTATTTTGAAGTGAAATCCACGTCTAATATATGATACGGGATAGACTGAATATCTTTTTACACTTACATTTAGTTCACACTTCACCGCGTAGGCCTACATCGTCAGCATTTATTTTAACACATCAACGTGTAAATAAATTGTTACGGATATGCCTTATTTTATTAACTGTTATATTTGGTGTGTACATGTACTTTTAGGGGCAAAAACTGGTCTATGCTCCCAGGCGCTGCTTTTGACTTGCATTATTCCAAATAGACGACGTGCAGGCTGAAGTCTTTTCCTCTGAAGTGGCTTTGTTGCAGTATTATGGGTGCGGTATAGAGTTTCGTAGCTGTTTAATTTTATTAAACGGCATTTGTGAATTCTGACCACACAGGTGGTTTGGCTTTTTGTCCAGTAGCTCATATCTATGTTTGTGATGTACTGCAGTAGTGCTAGGTTTCGAAGTAACTTATGCTGAGATCACAGAAATACGGCTGAGGTAACTTGGCTGGGGAACTGAACAAGCCTGGCAGGGCCCATAAACAGTTGCTCGTTGTTGTTATTGTTGTGAAGGCTGGTCCGTCTCTGTGGGAGAATTGAAGAAAAACTGATGGGTCGATTTATACGTATTATGATGTTTTTTGTGTGTGTGCTGATAAATGGGCATTTAAAAACTGGACAAAAAAGAATATGGTGCGAGAGTCGAAATTGGGTGAATAATGGGCCAATGGTCACAGTTCTTTTTACGCATTTTGAAGATTTTAGTGCAAAAAGTGTGCCTTTTCATGACTAGCACATGGTTAGGGGTGTGATGTAACATGTTGCTTGAGATCATTTTATGTAGTTTAAACGTATATTCTGGATGTAACTGGTCATAAACATGATATTACTAGGACAGAGTTCTGTCCTTTTGGCGATATGTGCAATCAGTGCATTTCTTGACATTCCCAGCCAAAGCTGTAGACTGCACCCTATGTAGTGACATTTTTGAACAAACCTACAAATGGAAGAGTACTGGTTCGAATGAATATTTTCTTTTCCGCATGCGTATAATTTCGACCGGCTTGAAACTGATTTGAGCGTTCGAGATAATAGCTTACCTTGACCTGTATAACCTTGAAATAATTTATGTAATACAGTACTCAGATTTTTTTAAACACTGCCGAAGATAATAATATTGGTTCTTTAGCGCTGTAAGAACTACGGAGCTGTGTAATGATAAATAACACTCATTTTTACACAGATCAAAATAACTTACATTTTCTTAACCTAAGGTACTAAACATATCGGTGTAAATCATATCCTGTGAGTGTAAATCAGTGAATGTTTACTCTGTTCTGGATTTCCAGTGGGATCTGATCTGTGATAAGGCGTATCTCTCGGAGGTCTCTCAAGTCCTCTACACAGTCGGCATGGCTCTCGGCTCGGCCTTCATTCCGCCCATATCGGACCGAATCGGAAGGAAGAGGTCTTACCTGGGCTTGCGCTTTCTGCACATATTCTGTCCATTTGGCCTGACTCTCTCGCCAAACATCTACGTCTTCATGACCATTCGTCTTCTGACAGGGACTATTGGCATGGTAAGAAAAAACTTAAATTTCCTCCCTTAATAAATGTTGTGAAGATCATTTCTCTCTTAGCAAGTTCATGACAAATTGGTTTTAAGTAACAGGTTTTAAATGCTATGAAAAATCACAATTAGTGATACATATTCCGTGATTTTTCGTTGAACATGTACACGTATATATGTGATTTACAAATTTGTTAAATAAAGTTACTGATATACGCCCCTACACAAACAGGTTTTCTCTTGACAAAGTATTGAATCATCACTACTGTCGTGAACACAGGAAAGACTCTAATAATTTTCTCGACCTCCTAAGGCGTACTATAATCCTTTTGTTTAGCAATTGGAGTTCTTTCTCTTGACTGATTAAAGTTACCTCGCCAATGTTAAATTAATTTTCTTGATGTTATTGACAATAACATTCATGAGTTGAGTAAAGGAATGCTTACCAAATTTTATTTCCCACAGGCTTTGAACTTGGTACGATTCGCGTACCTAATGGAACTAAGTCCGGTCAGTCTTCGGCCATTTCTGACCATGATGACCGGCATACTGTGGGCAGTGGCATTGGTTCTAGAGTCCGGAATAGCTCAGCTGATGAGAGGCCTGAACTGGAGATACTTCCAAGCTATCCTAGCTCTAGCTTCCCTTTCTCTTATTCTGGACGTCATGTAAGTTTGCAACACGGGTAAAAGTGGTAGAGGTTATGAAAGTCTGATAAGTGGGTTAAAATAAAACGCTTAAATTAGAGAAACTGTAAGACCCGTTTTCCGTTTCTCGTACAGCCAAGCAAAAATTTAATATTCTTGATCTGGGCGTTGTGAGAGGCATTTGACAATGTGTATCAAACGTCAATCATATTTGTCGTTCAAGGTCAAGGTCAATAATCACAAGACCAATTTTTCGCACAATCTACCACAGAACGAAAGCAAATAGCAAATAGGAACACGGGATAAACTGTGACTTTTTGCACCTTCGGGGAAAACCCACGGCCATCAGTGGGACGCTGACAGACCTTCTATAAGCCAGAGACTGAACTGCAGAAACATGTTATGGATTTATCTCTCGGTGTCTTGCTTTTCCACAGATTTATGAAGGAATCTCTTCTCTGGCTGTATGCAAATGACAAACTAAAGGAAGCTTTAGAGCTCTTGAAGAGGGCAATGGTGACAAATGGGATCACTGAGCAGGAGTTGATGATTACCGAAGACAAGGCTAGAATCTCCCATGACGGTACGGACGCGCCCGAAAGCACCGCATGTAAAGCACGAAATTACCCAATGGTACCAAGCGCACACACCACACGTGCTGATTCTAAAGACATCCTGGAAGTCCTGGGCCCGTCACAAAACATGGGAGATAACTCAAGTGTTTATGGAGTGATTCCTTTCGCAGATACCCCAGATTCAAAAGATAACCCAGCAGTGGAAACGCAAACTGGGAATAAACAGCTAAACATTATAGATTTGCTGAAAAACAAGTCTACCAGGAAGATCGTGCCTATCATTTGCTTCACGTGGTAAGCTGACTTTCAGGATTTGTTTTTAATATCAGTCAACAGTCTAATGTATTCATTCTCCTTTCTTTAGGTGACATATTAATTATTCTGGAGATTTTAACGCAGTTGCATGTACTTTTAATGGCTCATTCAGCTGGCATTATGTCATAGTTTAAAGGTGTCAACGTTTATACTGAACATGTTCTAATCGGACAGTAGCATTGTCAGTGTCACAGTGCCATTAAACATATAATCATTATAATTTTAAACTGCTTAGACAATAAATGAAAAAGACATTTTAGATTCACACTTTTATTCGGCCCAAAAAATTATTAAATGTGGGTTCAGCTTGTGCTGTGTAAAGGCAACTTGCGGATGCAATGTCTGTTCCTTAAATTCAAAAGCCTAAAAGTTCCGCGTTATTAAGGGTGATTTATTTATTTATTTATTTATTTATTTATTTGATTCCAGTTTTACTCCATACGCAAGGATATTTCACTTGTATGAATTATACGCCAGCATTATGTTGGGACGAAACCGGGCAGGGTCCTGGGGAAACTAGCTACCATGAGCTCCTGATTTGATTTTTGGAACTTACCTGACCAGTTATAGAAGTCTCTTTAACTGATGGATCTTTCCTTCTGCTCTATTTGATTTTCAATGAAAAAGAATAAATTCGGTATGATACTCAGGCCAAAATCTAAAAAAAAAAACTGTTGTTTTGAAATATGTTTTCTTGTTCAGATGTGAATGTTATCGTTTGGTTAAAAATCTTCCTTGAATTTCAGGTTTGTCAACAGTCTAGTGTATTACGGTATCTTTCTTATGTCCCACGCCATGGCTGGAGACAGAATTTTAAACTTTTTCCTCATTGCTGTGGTGGAAATCCCATCTTACATGGCTCTCTATGTCTGTCTACGATGGTAGGTATGAATAACACTCCACAGTATATTACTTTGGAGGTCTGCTAAATGTTTTCATTGCCGTTACCACTGTATTTCGCTTAAAGTTTAGCATGTCAAAATTCACTTTCAGAAGAACATAAAGGCCTTACAATGATACTTTTGATGACAGCACTAAAGTTTTCTGGCAGGAAACTTCACAAAAAGACTCGTAGCTGGCCCCAAGGGCTGGGTGAATCAATCAAAATAAAGAAATATGTGCGACTTCAAAAACGTTAAACTTGAGGTGACATACCGTAACTTTTATTATAATTGCATGTTAACTGACGGGACATTTACTTTTTAAAACCTGCCTGAATGTGAAACACTGTGTTGCACTGAAATTTGTAAAAAAAAACCCGATCAAGTATTAAATGCCTCGTATGTTAATTGTGACCAAATAACAAGGAGCAGACTATAGAGTATTTATATTAAAGGAACGGACCACATTTTCAGAAAGCATGCATCATCTGAAAGACGATTTCAAGGCTGATTCCAAGGATGATCTTCATTATTTTCTGGCCTTTTCTTACAGTGATTAAAACGGAAATAAAAACTGAGGTGCTACCGTGCACTTTTGAGACCACATTGAAGCACAGTGATGTCACAGATTATTATCTTTTTTTTGCCGCTAAACATGGTGTAACTGTTATGTTTCCACATAAAATACAGATACAGGTGTTGTACTACATATATAATCACGTAGAACGTAGACATGTAGAAATCAGAGGATGTTTTACAGGTAAAGAGAATCTGTGACGTCACGGTGCTTAAAAATGGCCCTAAAAATCCACCGTAGCAGCTCAGTCTTTACTTCCGTTTTTATCTCCGTAAAATTTATTTATTTATTTATTTATTTCAAAGGTGTGTTACGCCGTACTCAAGAATATTTCACTTATACTACGGCGGCCAGCATTATGCGGGGAGGAAACCGGACAGAACCCGGGGGACACCCGCGACCATCCACATGTTGCTGGCAGACCTTCCCACGTACGGCAGGAGAGGAAGCCAACATGAGCTGGACTTAAATTCACAGCGACAGCATTGGTGGGAGGCTTCTGGGTCATTGCGCTGCGATAGCGTGCTAACCGACTTAGCCTCTGTTAAAAAACACCAAATAAAATAATGAAGATCATATATTGGAATCAGCAGGAAAATTGTCTTTCAGATGTTGCGCAAGTCAGAAAAATCTGGTCTGTTTTCTTAACCCAGTGTTCTATGTTATCTCATTTTTCCGTCTCCTCACAACAGGTGCAGTCGTACGAAACTACTGGTGGGTGTGCACGGGCTCTGTGCAATGTCTCTCCTGCTGGCCGGAGTCTTCAGCTTTACTCTCAGTCTGTATCCAAGCCAAAACCCCGATTTAGGCAGTTCTGCCAGCCACATAACCACACAGTCGTGTATAACATTTTGTTGTCATGCCCACACTGTTAGAAAGGTCCGTGTTTTTATTACACTAACTCGGGTATTTCTGCTAAGGTTTATCATTACTGACGCTTTCGTGTTAATACACTTGTAATGAGAGAAACACGTGATTTATGCGGGGTTCACAAATTATTTCACACGATGACATTACTGTCATGATGACTTATTTATGGATATTATTTGTCTATCTCTGCATGGACAGTTTACAGTGAAAACTCCTGGCAGCTTCTTGTCATGCATTTTACCCGCAGTTTTACGAAAATGTGATAACAGTGTAGGTAGCGCAATTTCTCAGGATCACAGGCAAGTGTATATAAGGTACAGAAGGAAAACGACCTGACACTGAAGGAACTTTTCTGAAATACGACGAGGGTTGTAGAATTGGGTTTTGCGTCTTTGGTCTTTGGTGCAGTCCATTAAATTTCCGTGGTGGTCCAAACTGATAGTCAGTTTGTATCTTTAACTATAAGGCTGATATTTCCGCTCCATGCATGTCTTCCGGTTTCATGATTATTTACTTCTGTGATTTGGGCTTTTAAGTTGCAACATTTCGGCTGGAATCACCGAAACGACCTCAATGGTCATACAAGAGAGATCGTGCATGTTGAAATGTCTAAATAGGTTACTTCACAAACCCAGCTTGCCACCTTCATTTTTTCGATGGGAGACCCTGACGGGCTGCACAAAATGTTCCAAATCGCTGAGAATCACGTGGTTTTCTGCTGTGACGCTGTTGTGGCGGGAAGGAAGTTTTGCGAGTTTCCCATTAATTTGTGTATAAATTTGATTAATACTTGGAGGATTCGCCCTACCGTGTTTGAAGCTAATGGAGTTGACGATTCCATTTCCAGGTACTCACATAGATGACGCCAAATTCCTGAGGCAGTCTGTTATGCTTTCGCTATATGTAATGAATTTTAATTGCCGGTTTTGGTTCCGCTTCGTTCTCAGCTGGAGACACCAAAGTCATCATGATACAAGTGGTGACATTCATTGGTAAATTTGGAATCTCGGCCACCTTTACCCTGATATTTGTCTACACCACGGAAGTGTTCCCCACCAACTTTAGGTAAGACATCGAAATGAACGGCTAGTAAAACTAGAGAAACTGCTTCGGTGTGATATATTCATGTCCTTAGCAAATGGCATCATGTGCCTGGTAAAATCCATCCTCTTGCCTATTCATACAACCCTTATATTCTTGGCTCAAAAGCCTGGAATGCTAAATATAATGCCGTTTTCCCACAGATTTCCACAAGACTTTCCAGTTAACTTTGACAACTGTACATTTCCTGTTTCTAATTTCTGGAGTATAACGTAACCATGCACCGTTCAGATAGTTGACAACATGTAATCTATGATGCTGGCGAGGCAGCGATATGAAATATTTTAAATATATTCTGCCCATGTAGAGATAGACAAATAATGTCCATAAATAAGTCATCGTGACATATAACCCCTTATAATGATCTAATTATACATAATAACTCATAGCTAATGTTGTTCTGTTTTTCAAGGACGTCTGGGTTAGGAATGGGGTCAGTGTCAGCGAGAATAGGTTCATTTTTGTCACCATTCTCCAGTCTGCTGGTAAGTAATGATTCGCTACCATCTGATACCATTTTCACTCAGTGAAAACTCTGGCATAAGCTCAGTTGCCCTTCGCCTGCAAAGGGCAACCCTCCTAAATATTTGGTGCCCAAGCTTTTTAGTGTATTGTTCCTTTCCGACCTTTGTGATGACGATTTGTGGGCAAAATGGTGACTTATTAGACATGCAATGGACGAGAGCAGTGGTCAATGCAGCTTTGACCCGGGAAGCCATTGCACAGGAACCGATATCCCATTAATTTTGCTGTGACATAGACGTGCATTTTAACATTTAGTAACGGGCTTTTTGAATGACCCGTGGGACATTATTGGTAAAATTTTAAAAGACCGTAATGGTTTAAATTTCTTTGGTATGATCTGTCAGTGGCAACTGGGGTCCAGAGGTTTCCTCCCAGGTTTCAACTAATACTTAGAAAATGGTCATCTACAGCCTAGTGAAGCTCAAGCTGACCCTATAGACCACAACAAAAATGTATAATGTATAAAATGTACAAAAATGTATAAATCACCCAAGTGCTGTCAAAATTAGCTTGTACTGATATAAGGAAATGCCACATGTGGTGTGTATCCTATCAGATCATTGTTCTCGAATTTGAACAATTTTACGTTGGTCTTCTTATGACAAAATTTGTCGAGTCCGACGTAAAACGCCGAACACATACGTTTGTACATTCACGAAAAGAGGACAGGCCACAACGTTGGAAATGCCGAATGCATTGTCTAACTAGAGTTTTTGTATTGTTTGCTATCCACAATTCCCCCGGTTTTATTGTCGTTCGGTGTGTGTGACACTGTCTAGCAAATTATCTTTCCTCTTTTTTATACAATACATAAAACCAAAGTTTGCTTTCGGGTAACTATAGAAACATATTAACTGTAATATATGTGTTTGTAGTAAAACCTGAGAATCACCCATTGATTCCAGAGTGTTACATTATTTACTTCAAAGATTTGTCACCCAATTAAGCTCACCTGGGATAAAAAATACAAGCTATTATTTTCTTTCAGGTAAGAAAATTACCCTGGGGCCCAGGGATTATATTCGGAGGGCTCTGTCTCGTGCTGACCTTCATTTTACTTCTTGCACCGGAAACCCGCAATCGTACTCTGCCACAAGGCCTGGGCCACATCGAAGCCTGGGAGAGTGACAAGAAACAAGGAAGTGACAGAAAGGAGGGAATTGGTTCAAAGCCCATTTAAAGGAGTTTTCACTTGTGACTTATTCATCGGTGGTTTACCCCGCACCCCAGTTTCTCCTACCTGTAAAAATGACCCCCATCGTCTACCTTAAAAAATTTGAATTTGGCGTTATACAACAATGCCACAGATAAACAAATACGATTACGTCATCCCTGGTACTGGCTTTTATACCGAGATAGTTAAAAGTATTCTGAGGGTTATATCAGTGCTTTCTGGTTGAATACGTATGTGTTCTTTTTTGTCAACTACGCCAGAAGTAGAATACTGGGAATGTAACGTATTGGAATAAAACTTTCAACAGGTAGGAGACGTGTGGTATGCAAACGTCACATTTATTTCAATGAGTTGTCATACTAACCTTTACCATATTCTGTATTTAAATTCCTAAGGGTTTTAGACTTTAGTACTTACGTTGCAAGCAAGCAGTTAATAACCCTGACGATCCATTCGGAAAGACAGATTAAGTTTCTATCATGTATTTTGGTCGAGATCGTACATAGTAAGTTAAAAGTTCTGTCCATGAAAAATTCTCT
Organism: Acanthopleura granulata; assembly: GCA_016165875.1. Lineage (NCBI taxonomy): Eukaryota > Metazoa > Mollusca > Polyplacophora > Chitonida > Chitonidae > Acanthopleura > Acanthopleura granulata. The sequence goes on from JABBOT010000003.1 coordinate 31,594,522, forward strand.
TGCGAAAGTCGCGTCATTTTTTTTTATAGATTTACTAGAATTATAAGAATTAGCAGTGGAAACAAAAGATATTGGCAGAAATGAGAATCGTTGCTAAAATCGACAGTCTAGTGCAAGAAACTTGTTCAACGTATTGAAATCCTCCGAGTGCAGCCAAAATCCGAGTTTATTAACGATTGCTGTTGACACCACATTTTTATTACTTACATATATGATTGGTGTTTAACACCGTATTCATAAATATTTCACTTATACAACAACGGGCAGCATTATGGTGGGAGGAAACCGGGCATACCCCAGGGGAAACCCACGTCCATCAGAAGGATCGCCTTACCCCCAACGAAGGGTTGTTGCAATGCCAGGAAGATTCTGAATAGATGATACCGTTAGATAGATGAGATACCGTTACAGGGTGTTCCATCTCGGCATACTGTTAGCTAGGAAAAATATGGTGTCAAATTAGATTAAGGATAGTCTGTTGATGCAGACAAAATACATCTGTTATTTCTGTAACACTCAACACATTAAATAACTGATTAGTACTGTACAATAATTCTTCTAATTTTGGGGACAAATATTTAGTACTGCTGAAAACAAAAAAAACACATTTCTACCCCATTTTTTTCTTCGGAAAAATAAAGATATGGTGTACGTTGTTCATTGATCGGATTAACCAGACGAGAAAAAACAACTGTCTATTCTTGTTACAATTACAGACATGCATATACAGAATAAAAGAACAAACCAGATCAAGGCAACAAATAAAGTTTATAGGGACCATCTCTAAAGTATTGATCTTACTTCCTAGCAGGTTTTCAAACCAGATGCAGCTCTGGTCAGCAAGAATTATATCTGTATTTTATGACTTCTTTAGTGGATTGTTTTAATTTCGCATCAGAACATTTTATAAGTGCAATTATGTCGTACATGTATCAGGCCTAGAGACTAATCAAACATGTATGGCTGAATTGAATTAACCGTATTGTTAAGATAGGATTCTATAAAAATCCACAAATAGGAAAACCAAATTGATCACGATCCAGTAACACATATTTTACCTTATTTATAACCTCCACAAGTGCACTTTTTCACCCCCATCGTTTGATGGCCTTCTTCTTTAACATTCCTTTACCTTTACCCATGTCGGTAGTGCCTTACTTATATATGTCTCTCTCTCTATGATTGCTTTTGTCAAATGTAATAAACCTCTTCAATACTCAGTGCCATGTACATGTTCGTTTTGAGGCGTATTAGTTTATTTTATAATGTTTTGTGTGTTACTCTGAAATATATTTCCCCCGTATATTTATATAATTGCAAACCATGGCTTAGATATGAAAAGGGACACATTAATGTTCACTCTGATGTAGATTTGCTGTATTTGTCTGTTTGACTTGTGTTTCACGCAGTGCTCAAGAATAATTCACGTATATGATAGCAGCCAGGTTAATGGGTGGCGCAAACCGGAAAGCTCGAAGTGAATTGTTAACCAGCTACCTTCAACGGTACCAGAAAAAACTCCTGACTTAAAGTCACAGCCGAAACAGCGAGAGCGGAATTCCGGCACGCGACCCCATTGTTAACCGGAGGGACGAAAAGATACCCTCTTTTTCTTTTTATAAATGTGCAATAATCTGTTGTTACCAAATGATGTATATAGTCTACAAAGGTTTTATTTGATTTCACTGACATTTAACATTTAGTCAGGAAATACTATTTAGAATTTTTATCATTTTTATGGATGGAAGAAATTACTTATTTATCAGTGTCATACCCACTTTTCAAGAATATTTCACACGTACGGCGAACGCCAGTATAATGGAGAAGGCCACTGGACAGTGACCGGTCTTCCCACGTATGGTCGGAGAAAAAGAAAGCCTGTGTCGTACTTGAGCTCACAGCTATCGCCCTGGAGCGAGTGGAGGAAACTAGTGAGCCCAGAGTAAAAAGTTTTTTTTTCTTTGACTGAGGCACAAGTATAGGCCTAGTAGTGAAAAACAAGTGGTACACTTCGCCCGTAAGTGAATTTTCCTAGGATGGCACTCTGTATTCATACCTTCACCTATATAGAACACAGTTCATCTCCGACATAAGTTCTAATACACATGCACACGAAAAAAGGCAGCTACATTTGACACCAGTGGTGCTTCGTGAAACACTTGACAACACTCACGGGTGATATTTAGGCCAATATTTCAAAGCATTACAAAGACATGATCAAAACATGTGTGCATCCCAGATCAGCAGTGCTCAAAACAAGCCCGAACTAAGACGAAATGTACTATAGATCGACCTCCAGAATAGACAGAACACTAAAACTTCACCAACCTATATAGTCGGCCGTGCTCCATGTCATATAACACTATTTGCCCAACATAGAAACTTAAAATGGTATTCCGTGTGTCAAGGTGCTTCACATTATGTTAATAAGTGCACATAAACGTTATATAACGCTAATGCAAGGTCACAGGCGAATTATGTAACAACAGACCTCGGTGTATGACAAAACATAAATATTTATACATACATATCGTATATATAAAGGCATATGGTGTATACATATATATATATCGTTATGGTATATACATCCTGCCTTATTAGACTGAATGAAATAAAATCGGCAATTTTGAACATTAGCCATTAAAGTATGTGATATTCAAACAGGTCTTTAATTAATTTCTTTATTTTTTATGCATTTATTTATTTACTTTTTTAGCTCGTCAGTTAGTTAATGGGAGGCTAGAACTGGATACACGAAAGGGCCCAAATGGCAGAGAATCACATCGTTATCTGCAATGATGCTGCAGAGTTTGTGCACCATCTAAGTGCTTTCTGAGCACAAAGGCAGGTTGAAGTGGGACTTAATGCAAGAAAAACCAAAGGCACGCTCGGCTTTTGATCCCTTTGTTATAGGCGGGAAACAGTTTTTTGAGTTTCCCATTGGTGTCTAACGCCGTGCTAACGAAGTTTTCACTTATATGACAGAGGTCAGTTTTTGGGTGAAAGGAACAAAAAGTTGTTTAAATACAGTCCACTGGTAATATCTTTTGGCCGTGACAATCCATCTTACACGGGAGACTCATTAAAGAAATTTATCATGTTCTTATTGATATCAAGTTAAGTATAATGTCAAGGTTATTTTTGAAAGTCCCCATTGACATCAGTGAGATGAAGTGCTTTATCTCACTCTGTCTCTCAGCGGTAAAAGGTACCGCGGTCAACAGCCATAAAGGAGGTTGTCGCCCGACGATTGAACTGAGTTGATGTGGGACATTGTGTGAAACGGGATTCGCAAGAGACCTATAGGAACTTCTTCAAGATAGAACGTTACTTGGACAGAAAAGCTCGAGGAAGAGCCCGCTTGGTGGACAAGGTCTCAAACTTAAGTCTCGCCATGGACCAGGCAGTTCGTCTGTTAAATCAGCCCGGTAAATGGCAGAACAGGCAGATTGCATCGATTCTGTTGGGAATTTTCACCATGGACTTTAACCCTCTGGTTATCGCATTCATAGGTAGGGAAATCCCTTTCTAATAAATGTCATTGTCACTCGAGCAGCAATTACTATCTGGTATGAATTCGTTCTGACTATTTCATTTTTAGATTTTATTTTAGTCATTCTTTTTAATTGTAATTGTTTTCTGGAGCGTCGTGTAAGGTGCTCCTGTGTCGCATCACCTTTTTGTACACTGGGCAATAGTAATAATAAAATTTTTTTTAATTGTAAATTGCAAATATTAAACATCAAGGCAAATCCCTTTCTAATAAATACCGTTCCTATAAGCGGCCATTGCCAAGCGAACAGCAACTACGAAGAGGGGTGAATTCGTTCTTATGATTTCAGTTTTAGATTTTGTTTCAGTCATTTAATTTAATTGTAATTGTTTAATTTAATTTTTCTGGAGCCTTATGTCAGCGGCAAGGTACTCTGATGTCGCTTCGCTTCTCTTGTCTTATGGACAAAGGAAATAATAAAGATTTTGTAAGATTTTTCAAGACAGATGGGCCATTTCTAGCCAGCTAGTTATAAGATGCAGTCATTCAAAGTTTCACCCAGTAGTAATGAAATTAGTCAAAGACATGTAATATGAACAGATTTTTCACCTGTAAATTAACAACATAAATGTAAATTTTTGAGCGTCAAATGCCTTTCTCTCAAACCCGTTTTTTCAGGTCCAGTCATGCAGAACGCATTATGACTGTGGCTTTTGTTACAACCTCCAGAGTTAACAGTTGCGCTTCGCCATGTACCAGTGGGCATAATATTGTGATGCCCTTGTTTGTCGGTTCATCCATGCATGTATATGTATTGTTACATATTCTCGAGTTATGGAGTTATGGAGTTCCAGTGGACTGCAAGGCTGCACAGATTGAATTCCAGACAAAAAATCAGAACATTCCATACTTCCGTGAGGTAAATTTAACCGCGTATCGTCAGATCAAAACAGGACAGTGGTTTTGCCATTTTTTAAAACACATTTAGACATTTATTCGCGTGGACTTGTTTTCTTGACTACATGACTGCATGTGATCAGCTCGCCCACTAAACTTCATCGCAATGCAGACTACACAAATTAGACCCGAATTACCTTTGGAGGGAAAGGTTCCCCATTATTCCTTTAGGTGATGGCGGATCGGGGGAGGGGTTATGCCTGAATGAAACCTGACAGAATTTCTAGAGAAAATCACTCCCCTTCGTTTCGTACCTGACAAACCTCATCGATCAAAGTGAAAGCTAACGGGAAGGAAATAGGACTTACCAAAAAGATTCCTGAAAAACATGCGTAAAATCCTTTATTTACAGAGAGGAGGCGGGGGAGGGGTGGTGGGGTGGCGGTTTAGAGAGATAAATGCCGAGCTCTCACGACATCAACTAACATGTTATGAACGATATAGCTGGTGTTTAGGTGTTCTGACGTCACAAATGAAGTGGGATAGCTCTCGATACCCACTGGTAAAAGATTATCCACGGGTGTAAGATCACGTAAATAATGTTTACAAAGAATTAACTTTTGGATAAATGTATTGAAAAGGCGAAGTCAAAGTACTTGTACCGTTCTACTGACAATATTGTCTATAACGCCATCTTGTCTATAACATTTCGGACATTTGACTTAGCTAATTGAGCGAAAAAAATCGAAGAAAAATACATATCTTATCAGAATGTTGTTTTAAAATGAATGAAATATGATTCTAGGTTAATCCTTGAATAGCTAATCCATAGCTTTGGTAGTCCAAGATATCACAGGGAGACTCTGGTCGTCTGGTGCATGAAAATAATTAGTTAGCTACCTATTAAGTATGACTGTATCTTTAATATTTGATCACAGGCTTTCAACCGAAATTCGCCTGCACGGAAGGAGAAGATGGTTACAATCATACAGGAAACAAATACTCCACGGCTATATTCAACGATCAGTGTTCCACTGTGAACACCACATCGAACACCTCCTCGGCGTGTGGACAGGGATTTCGTTATGACGTCAACCGGCAAGAGACTATTGTTGCAGAAGTAAGTGACACAGAAGGGCTTTCAGTGTGAGCGAGACGTAAGAAATAATAATTCTTTATCTTGTCATTCTTGTTAATTTCAAAGGGCATATATGGAAGAGTTCAAATTTTAGAACCAGGCGCCGCAGATGTCCGAGTACTACAATTTCAACTCTTCCACTTTACCGCACTAAAATGATCAGTAACTAGATAAATAATCATTATTTCCATTCTACTGAGCCCACTTTAAGCCTTTAAGTATTTATTAGACAAGAAAACATGAGCAAACGCCGTACAAATTAAATAACCTTCTAACCCTCTGCTGCTACATTCTGCTGTCAAGAACTGAACGAGCATCTAAGAATGACCAATTTTCCACTCAAAGCAGAGGGGTGAACCATGTTTGCAGGAAATTGATTTTTACTCATTTGTTTCATGAATGACTTATTAGTTTGTTTGACATTTTGTGCTGTTTATTTATTCGGGGGATTTTATTGTCGTTTGTACGACAACATGGTCCGGACTTAAACTCACAGTCACCACATTGCTGACGGACTCCTGAGTTATTGTGCTGCGCCTCACCTGGGCCACGGAGGCCCCGAATATGATTTGCCCATGGTTTCACTTCTCTGACCACTTTGCGTCCATGTAGAACTTTCCACAACCCTCGAAACGAATAAGATAGACTTTTCATGTTGTCTGAAAAACACGAGGGTATAGAATGGTACGTAAATTTTTTTTAACAGATGAAAATAACTTATCTTTACTAAATCTCACAATGTAGTGTATTTGTGTAAATCAAGTCATTTAAGTGTAAGTCAGTGTCTGTTTGCTCTGTTTTGGACTTCCAGTGGGATCTGATCTGTGATAAGGCGTATCTCTCGGAGGTCTCTCAAGTCCTCTACACAGTCGGCATGGCTCTCGGCTCGGCTTTCATTCTGCCCATATCGGACCGAATCGGACGTAAGAGGTCTTACCTGGGCTTGCGCTTTCTGCACATATTCTGTCCATTTGGCCTGACTCTCTCGCCAAACATCTATGTCTTCATGGCTATTCGTCTTCTGACAGGGATTATTGGCATGGTGAGAACGGTATTTAAAGGGAAAGACTACTTAAGGTGATTCCCTTATAATACATTTATTTATTCTTCAGGATTTTCCCTCGCACTGACTTATTTTGAAATGTTTGGATTTTGTGGTGTATTTTTGGACCATACACCTTTCTGGTATATTTGGTATGTCATCAAATGTCACAAAACGATTTGTACACCTTCATGTTCTGTTCTGAATCAACAATTTCCGAAACGAGTATGAAACAGGTAATATGACATGAAATCTCTGCTTTAATGCTGTAGAAAAGTCGGTTTGACGTCATTGGTGACATATATTATTATTACGGTCCATAAACCAACACCGTCAAAACATTTGACTGTCTTCAATTTGGTGCAATTTGTTTTTTTAAAAATCATTGAGATATTTTCACGTACAGTTTTCAATGGCCTTTTAATCATCACAGTTTCACTTTGCGTTTCACAGTTACACTGTAACTGCGCACGTCGTACGGACTTATAACTTGGTATACCGTAACTGCAGACACCTACCTTGTTATATAATTGAATTTACATGCATATATATGATTTATGAATTTGTAAAATTATTGATATATGCATCTAACTTATACAAATAAGTTTACAGTAAAATGTATCTAAATCTAGATTACTCTCTATATACACCTGATAATAACGAAGCGTTGCGTTTAAAGTATGGCGTTGTCTGAGCAGACAGCTGTGAAAAAAAACCCTCTATGATTTAGACTGGACTTGCGATCTTGTTGGCAAAGGCGAAGTAGGAGCCATTCATTCGCCCATGTCGTACTGTATACAATTGATTTAGCAAATGAAGTCTTTCCTGCTGCCAGATTATAATTATCTCTTCAAAACTGTGGGTTTTTTTGTTATTGAAGATTAACAATCCTGATCACAGAGAAGAATACGTTATCATAGAGGCATTTTATTTCCCACAGGCAGCGTCCTTGATAGGGTTCGTGTATCTAATGGAGCTAAGTCCGGTTAGTCTTCGGCCATTTCTGACCGTAATGGTCGGGATACTGTGGGCAGTGGCACTGTGCCTAGAGTCCGGAATAGCTCAGCTTATGAGAGGCCTGAATTGGAGATACTTCCAAGCTGTTCTAGCTGTAGCTTCTTTTTCCGTTATTCTGGATGTCATGTAAGTTGGCAAAAAAGATAAAATATTTAAGAAACGTTATGGAAGTCTCATAATTAAAAACTACTTTAAATTAAAATCAAATCATTTGTCTTTCTGTTAGCAAAAATAGTTTTCTCTGCATTCTGCCAATTTTTTTTCCACAAGAAAAATAGAATATCCTTTCTCTATTTTATGCGTGTTGTAATACACGTTTATCTAGCATTTGACCTTTCCGGGGCCTCCATGGCCGAGGGGGCAAGCTGGCTAGTGCAGCGTAATGCTCCAGGTGCCTCTCCGCAATCGTTGTGAGTTCAATTCCAGAACACACTGGTTTTCTGTCCTGTTGTACGTGGGAAGATCCGCCTGCAACCTGCACATGGTCGTGAATTTTCACTGCCCGGTATCCTCTCACCATAACGTTGGCCGCCGTCGTATTTATTTATTTATTTATTAATTTATTTATTTATTTAATTGGTGTTTTACGCCGTATTTTGGTGGAGAAAACCGGGAAGACCCATGACCATCCGCAGGTTGCTGGCAGGCCTTCCCACGTACGGCGGGAGAGGAAGCCAGCACGAGCTGGACTTGAACTTACAGAGGCCGCTTTGTTGGGAGGCGATAGCGCACCAACCGACTGACCCACCGAGTGCCCCCTGTCGTATATAGAGAAATATTTTGGAATATAATCGCAAGTTCAATTTTCAAGAAAGCTTTCAACAAAATCACCAAAGATCAAAAGTAAATAGGAAACTATGGGTACAGGGCAACTATGCCGATTGTAACCAATTTGATAAGAACATTATTAAATACCCTCAATAGAATATCAAATGTATTTGTCTTATTGAATATTTCCCATTGACGCCTTACAACCCAAAATTTACATCTAGATGAGTTGCATGCCTGTATATACGCTGGGGACTCTCATGTGTTCTTGAATCTCTCCATGGCTTGTATTCTTATAGATTTGTAAAGGAGTCCCTTCTCTGGCTGTACGCAAATGACAGAATAAAGGAAGCTTCCAAGGTTTTGGGGATGGCCAAAGTGACGAATGGAATGACGGAGAAGGACTTGATGGTTACTGAAGATAAGGCTCGAATCTCCGACGACAGTACAGACTTGCCCAAAAGCACGGCAGATAAATCGCATGTTTACTCGATGATATCAAGCACAGGTACTTCCCATGCAGATCAAAAAGAAGCCCTGGAAGCCAGTAGTGCGACTGGAAGCAGGGGAGATAATTCATCTCCATTCGGAGATAGTCACGACTTGAAAGACAGCCTAGTCGTGGATGCGAAATCTGAGAAAAATGTGCTGAACATCATAGACTTGTTGAAAAACAAGTCAACCCGGAAGATCGTGGTGATCATTTGTTTCACCTGGTAAGCTGACATTCAAGACTTGAATTTTTCAAAGCAATTGGCATATCACCAGAATAATAAAAATAGTTGAAATATTAATTTTTCATTCTTTAGATGACAAAATAAATGGAGAATAAAAAGAAAGTTACATGCATGTTTAACAAAGCTTTTAATCCGCATCAAAAAGCGCTTCATCGTATATACTGAAAATCGTTAAATAATGTCATGGTGCCTTTAGACCATAACATCATTATACATTGATAGTTCCTTGCAATAGGTCAGTTGGAACATGTGTTCTATAATAATAGATATTCAGTATTAAGTTATTATTAAACGCGCATTCAGTTTTCACTGAAAAAAGTGAACCACTTAATGAAAACAATGGCATAAAATTTCCATTTTGTTTAGTCTGATTTGGCTATAGGACTTGAGGAACATGTATATTGGAAGAGGTGGTAGAAATCACTTTACATAATGGGTTATTGGAATCGGTCCTCTAAACTTTCCACTTAAAAAGAATATCACAAAATCTCTTTTTTGAAAAACCTATCCTTTTCGAATGTGTTTTAGTATTCACATCCGAATCTTTTCACGAAGTATAGTTAAACCTAATACGCAAGTATTACGCTAATTAGTTAAACCTAATACGCAAGTATACGCTATACGCAACTCCTATAAAACCGAAGCTTCATTTTTTCAGCACTTAATATTTCAACAGTTTATTTTGCCATCATCATTTGAAACAGAACTGTTACTAGTCGTGATGATAGCAAAATAAATCGCTGAAATAATGAGTCAAAATGAAGTTTATGTTTTTCACAATTATACCACTCCTGTATTAGGCTAAACTTAACAGTATTTAACTGCTTTGTATTTCAGGTTTGTCAACAGCTTGGTGTATTATGGGATCTTTCTTATGTCTTACGCCATGGCTGGAGACAGAATTTTAAACTTTTTCCTCAGTGCTGCGGTGGAAATCCCGTCGTACCTGGCTCTCTACTTCTGTCTACGACGGTAGGTGTGACTATTTGATCCTGCACCAGCAGCCGCCGCTCTTTACAATCTCTGCTGAAGTCCTTAATATTTAAAAACACTCGAAAATATATTACCTCTGTAGTTTTGCCGTATATTTTTTCATTCTCTTTCTTAATTACAAGATATTGTTAATACCTAAGCGTTTCCGTTTAAACGTTACCCTAGTGTGAAATGCTATATTACAGTTAGATTTGCTAAGCCCTGGTCAAGTGTCAAAAGACTACCTCATAACCTAAGTGTGACTTGATGAGAGAACCTTGCAGTTCGAGCCAAAGCTGCGTAGTCTATTTGATCGCTTTATTTATTTAATTGGTGTTATCCGCCGCACTCAAGACTATTTCACTTATGCGACGGCTGCCAACATTATGGTTGGAGGAAACCGGGCACGGCACGAGGGAAATCCACGACCATCCGTTGGTTGCTGGCAGGTCCTTCCCACGTAGGGTTGGAGAAAAAGGTATCATGACCTGGGCTTGACAAAAGAACAATTTTAATTGCTTGAACCCGAACTGCCACTGCGGGGAAACAAGTACCCCAAATAACAACCGTCACATCGTCATTTACGCATGTCTTACCTTAAAAGTAACTCGTTACATTTTCCTCTCTCATTATTACAGGTGGGGTCGTAAGAAGCTACTGTTGATGTTACACGCGCTTTGCTCAGTGTCTCTCTTGTTGGCCGGCGTCTTCAACTTTACTCTCAGTAAGTATGTATACAAGCCAAAACCCCTGGTTCTGTAAGACTAAACAGTGACAACTACAAACCACATAACCACCATGAATATAACTTTCTCCTTGTGTTTATGTTGCGCAATGTCTTACAATCAACTCTATTATTGGTGTGAATTATTTATTCTTTATGTAATGGGACTTATGCGTCGTACTGAAGAATATTTCACTTATACGACGGTGGTTAGCATTATGCTGCATGGGATGAAATCGGGCAGAGCCCGTGGTTAACCCATGACCATCCGGGTTGCTGGCAAAACTTCCCACGTACGATCGGAGAGGAGGCCAGTCTGAGCTGGAATGATGTTAACAGCAACCGCGTAGGGGAGAACAACCTGAGTCGTTGCTGCCCTGGCGCGCTAACCAAGGAGACACACTCAGGAACTGTCTCTGATGCATGTGACATAAATACAGTAATTATTTCAATCGCATTACCGTGGTTAGGTTTATATGAGTGACAGAGACCGGACAGCAACTGTCGGTATTCTCCATAGGTATCTGATAAACCTCGTGAAGTAGAGCTGCAGCAACACTGCAGCTGTGCAAACTACCTCATTGGGTATGCAAGAATAGATCCTCAGCAGCCTTTGTATACCCCATAGCCGTTGTGTGTCCCTCTTCCTCTTTATTAATTTGATGTCTGTTGGTCACTATTTGGAGGATTTTCCACAACGTATCAAGATTATACAGCTAATCATTCGATTTCCTTATTCTATCACAGATGACTGGCCTACGAATTTCTGTGACAGCCCATTATTGTTTTTTTTCTGATTTCATTTCTTTCTTAGCTGGAGAGACCAAAGTCATCGTCATGCAAGTGGTGACATTCATCGGTAAATTTGGAATCTCGGCAACGTTTACCCTGATATTTGCCTACACCACAGAAGTGTTCCCTACCAACTTCAGGTAAGACATCGAAACCAAAGGGGGGCAAAAGCGAGTAAACCCAGAGAACTTATGACCGTATGATGCATGTAGTTAATATAGGATTACATGTGATCGTTGAAAGCCGGCTTCTTGTCCATTTACACAATCTTTATTTTCTTGGCATAAAGAAAATGCTAGATGAAATCATTGCCACGTATACATCTGCTCTAAATCTCCCAATCAACTTTGACAGAAAGACATTTTTTTTCTGTATTCTTGAGTACGACGAAAAACCTTTCGGATAAATAATGGCATATATAATCTATGACGGTAGTGTGGCAACGAGATAAAACACAATCTAATGTGCATGTCAAGATAGACTAATACCATCGATAAATTAATAACCTTCCTCGCCTTACTACCTTTTACATTGATTTACGTGATACTCGAATTCTGTTTTTCTACTATTTTCAAGGACATCTGGATTAGGAATGGGGTCAGCGTCAGCAAGAATAGGTTCCTTTTTGTCACCATTTTCCAGTGTTCTGGTAATTAACGTTTCGTTTGAAATTTGTATCTTTTCCCTGCAAATTGGTATCTTTTCCGTGCATGCAGTTGGATATCTTTTTCGAGTCTGTCCCAAGCTGAATAGTCCCCTCATTCCGGCTTTTGCGATGACGTCTTACGGGCAAACTGATGACGTCATACATACACAGGTAGCAGTTTAACTTCGATCCATTGTGTCGGAATAGGTATCCCAATAATTTTGCATTTACTCACATGTTAACATTCAACACCGGTGAGCTTTCCCTATATCTGCATGCCTGAGCTATGCCTTTTACACTTATAGGTATGTTTGGCCGAGCTTTCAGACAGTATTGGCCAAATTATTGTGATGGCTTTAATTTTTTCGCTAAGCCTTCCCAAGCACAGCAGGGTTCCGGAGACCGTGACATCTTCCGCACTAATGTAAAGTAATACTGGCCGAAGTGCTTCTGGTGCCCAGTGAATTTCAAAGCCTGTCCTGTACAAACTCAAACCATTCATACAACCAACAAACGAAAAAAAGCCAGAAAAAATCGAAATGGTGGTAAAATTAACTGGAACTGAATAACTGGAATTGCAAGGTGTCGTCTACATCTTATCAGCATTCTCGGGAATTATAATTTTTTATTAATGATTGTGCATGAAGGAAAAGATTTCGGGCGCGGACCCTAATATGGTTTTCCCCAACCTTGTAACTGCTGAATGTAAAGTCTTTCACTACAGTTTATGCTCTATACTTGTTATCCACATTTTCTTATTGTCGCTGAATGCATATAAAACCTTTAAGTAAAGCGGCTTGCTCTATAAGTGAGACATGCAAAAGGCTTGCAACTAGCTTTATTGTAACCGAGTGAACGGAATAACTGTCATGTTATGTACATATGTCTTTACAGTTTAAATAACCCTTACCTAGGGATTCCGTGGCCCAGGGGATTAGCCCGCTGGTGCAGCGCCATAACCAAGGATCCTGATCACTAATGCGGTCGCTGTGAGTTCAAGCCCGGCTCACGCTGCAAGGATTCCTCTCCAACGGTAATGTTGGGGGTCTGCAAGCAACCTGCGGATGGTCGTGGGTTTCCTCCGAGCTCTATCCGGTTTTCACCCACCACCATGCTGAAAGCTTTCGTATAAATGAAATATTCTTGAGTACGACGAAAACGCCAATCAAATAAATAAATAAATAAACCCCCAATAGCCTCTAATATGCACCCCATAATATACTGGGGATCCACGGATCAGTGACGTCATCACAAAATTTTGGCCTCTGTGCTTTCCTATCCTAAATAATAAAAAGTGTTATTTTCATTCAGGTAAGAAAATTACCATGGGGCCCAGGGATTATATTCGGAGGGCTATGTCTCGTGCTGACCTTCATTTTACTTCTTGCACCGGAAACCCGCAATCGTACTCTCCCACAAGGCCTGAAAGACATCGAAGCTTGGGAGAGTGACAAGAAAAAGGAAAGTGTTAGAGAAGAGGAAGAGGATTCAAAACCTGTTTGAGGGAATGATAACCTGTATACAAAAGTGGATAATATTCCCGTAAACATATGAAGATCTCAGAACTACTTGTACTGATCAGGAAAACTGACATTCACTCCGTGGTCTACCACAGTCTTAGTTCCCATGCATATGCAGCTGTCGAAAGCATATTGTACCTTGGGCCAAAAATTAAGGCGTGTTACAAACACAACAAAGGATGTATAAGATGTTTTTAGTAAGGTACACGTCAGTTAGTGATAAGGCTACATGCACACAGAATAATAATTGAGCAGAACTATGAACCGTGTGTGACCGAGAGTTTAAGAAGCTTGCCTGTTTTCCCTCCATGCATAGGACATAAAATGGTTTGATTCAATCTCGGTGTTTTAGACAGAATTTGTGATTCTCCAGGTTCTACTGCTCGAGAGACTTTACATGATGACAATAAGCTGTCACAGATGTTCGTTTGTCTGTTTGCACCGTCTAACATTCCTGGGTGACTACTTGTCTTCCATCAATTGGTAGCACTTCACAGGTTATCAAGTCACTTGTCAAATGTTGATGGTTAACGCCGGGCACTAGGGTTTCTTTCGCCCATTAATGTAAACATGAATGAATGAATATTTATTTATCCACCATCTGAGCGCTATCGTGGAAGTAAAATATTATAAGGCGTTGAATTAACAACAAACAAATAAATAAAAAATCAAATACCGACCTCGGTCATTAATGAACTCTTAGAAACCGCTTGGAAAACATCGTACTACCAGACGCCGAGAATCCACCTTACTTGGCTGTTCAGACTGAAGGATTTATCTCGTTGTAGCTTAACCCGTTCCTAACCACTAACCATTGCGGACTGGTGGTCCAATCCAGTACTTTATCGCTGGTTGGTATAATATGACTTAAACGTGACCCACCACATGCAGAAGAGGGGTTAACAACCTGTTATTTTATTGTTCAGAAATAATTGCCACAAACGAATTACCATACAATACAATTATTACGAATTGTACAGTTGTTGCTGTTTTTGTATATTTTGTTCGTTATTTGGCTTTATGTTATTATATAGAGAACGGAATATTGTACTATCCTCCCCTTCTTATGATGCCTTTTATAATGTTTCGTAATATACAGCTGAAATTATCGATGGGATATTTCGGAGGTGGCCGAAATTCAATATTCCTCCCTTCTTTGTTTTATATTTATATAACAGTTACATTTCTTCAGTGTAAGGTACCACTATCGCAGAGGAAATAATATAAACAAATGGCATGTTCAACTCATCAGACAGCGATAGGCCTCACACAAGATCAAACAAAGAAACACGAAGACGCTTGAATAAGTTCAATACATATACCTGAACGAAATAGGCAAATAGCACAAGTGACAATAATTCATGAAAACAATACGGGTACTTACAAAATATATATAATTTCTTACTGATGATAGCTTCAAAATACGGATGGGGTATTCCGGCTTGCAAAGGCGAGTCAGAACAGGTAAATATAAAATTCGCAGTTCTTTGGAATTCTCTAATCGAAGGATGACAGTCTTGTAAGTGACAAACAGCAGACGGCACGGAACGCCGACGATGGTTTTAATATCCAACTCCCCGGCAAGGTGCTACATTCCAGGACGCACGAGTTGACGAAAGCGACCGTTATGCCGTGTTGTCGACGTATGTTTCACTCCTCGGAAATATACACAGTCACTTTCAGGGTAAACTGGATGAAATGAACGTAATCGCACAAAGAGACAATGACCGATGTACAAGCTCCAAAAAACGTCTCAAACAAGATAGCAAGTGGCGAAACACAAGCTCACAGAGTACTACGTACGGAAAAATGGAGTACAAAATGACAAAATTGTCGAATGGCCTGAAAACCGAGCTCCAATGAATCCCTGAAATCCTCAAGTGGACGTAAATACGATTGGGAGCTTTTCATCGTCGTCGCTCAAATTTGTACACTAACGTCAAGAATGTTCCGGACGATTTGACTGTTTACAACATGGATAAATCTTTCCAGAGTGTACGCTCTATATACAGTGACACGAAAGTCATGAACACAGAAGCCTCGAAAGCCCGCGACTGAATCCCAGCGCAGGCTATAACTTACACAGAGGGGAAATGTAGGTCAAACACTGACCCGGTTAGTAAAAAATAAAGAAAATAAAAAAATATGATGCAATACTTTAAAGAGGGGACCATTCATAGGCAAAGTTGTAATTTCAGCCTCACTTACTGTAGCATCGAGAAGCTACTACAGTGAGATTCAAATACATGTTGTTGACGAATGGCAACATGATGCCCGTGAATGATTGAATGCTTATTGTTTAACGCCCTACTCAAGAATATTTCACTTATACGAAGGCGGTGTATCCTTGGTGCAGGACGGATTTCCACCGTATCTTTTATCTGGTGCTGCCTCACCGAGACGACTTTGTCGAAGACATCCAACACGCCCCCTCACCCAGTCACGTTATACTGACACCGGGCCGACCAGTCCACCCTCTATCCTCTTATTGCTGAGCGCCTAGCGAGGAAGCAGGATGTACCATTTTTTAAAGTCTTTGGTATGACCCGACCCAGGTTTGAACCCAGATCTCCCCGTCCGAAAGCGGACGCCCGTGAAAGCCGGCCTCTTGTCACTTCACACAATCCTCATTTTCTTGACTCAGAAGTCTTGATAGCTAGATATAAAATCATGTTCTCATTCATTTCCTCTAGGCCCTTCTATTCACTTCGACAGCTATACATTTCTGTTTCTATATTCTTGACTGCAACATAACCATGCAGTTTTGGAGTAATTGATAAGATGTAATTAATGATGCTGTTGAGGCAGCGATATAAACCAACTTAACATATATTCTGCCCCTACAAATATAGACTATTTGGATCGATAAATAAGTCATCGTGCCACATAAGGTCTTATTATGAACTAATTTTTCATCGTACATAATAATTGATGACTCAATGTTTATGTTGTTCTATTTTCAAGGGCGTCTGGATTAGGAATGGGGTCAGCTTCAACGAGAATAGGTTAATTTTTGTCACCATTCTCCGGTCTGCTGGTAAGTGATGATTCGCTGCAATTTGACACTATTTCCACTCAGTGAAAACTCTGGTATGAGATCAAATGCCTTCCCATTGCAATGGACAATCTGCAATATTTCGTGTCCCATTTGTTTAGTGTATTGTTCATTTCAGCCATAGTGATGAGGTCTTGTAGACAAAATGGTGACGTGGTCAGAACAGTGGTCAGTTCAGCTTGGACCCAGGTAGCCATTGCACAGGAACTGATATCCCATTAATTGTGTTGTTACATAGAGTTGCATGTTAACATTTAATACCGTGCTCTTTGAATTGCCTGAGAGATATCAATGTTAATATTTTAAAGTACCTTGCATAATGGTCTGATTTCTTTGGTACCGTCTGTCAATCGCAACAGTGGTCTAGAGGGCTCCGCCCAGGTTTCAACTAATACTCAACAAAAGGTCTTCTAAAGCCTAGAGAACTTCAAGGTTTGTCATATAGACAACACCAAAAATGTCCAAAAATATAAAATAAAAAAATTTAAACAATTTGCCCAACTATTGCTGAGTTCGAACCAGTTCGAAATCAGTTCGAACTGATGTCTAGGAAATGCTACATCTGGTATGTATCCTATCAGAACATTGTTCTCGGATTTGAACAATGTTACGCTCGTCATCATATGACAAAATTTGTTGAGTACGACGTAAGACTCGAAGCATGCATACTTTTGTACATTCACGAAAAGAGGACGGGCCCCAACTTTGGAAAGCCGAGTGTGTTCTGTAATTAAAGTTTGTGTATTGTTTGCTATCCACAATTCCCCTTGGTTTTATTGTTGTTCGGTGTGTGAGACACTTTCAAGCAAATTATCTTGCCTCATTTGTTATACAATGCAAAACACCAAAGTTTGCTTTCGTGTAACCATGGAAATCGAATAACATGTATGTAATGTATGTGTATGTAGTAAAACCTTTATTCCACTTGACAACCTAGACCGCATTGCGGAAACACAGAGTGATTTCATCCTGTGATCGCATTATTTACCTCAAAGATTTGTCCCCAATTAAGCTCTCCTCGCGTAAGTAATACATTATTATTTTCTTTCAGGTAAGAAAATTACCACGGTATCCATGGATTTTATTAGGAGGGCTATGTCTTGTGCTGACCTTCATTTTTCTTCTTGCGTTCTAAACCCGCAATCGTACTCTCCCTGGTGGGAGAGTTTTACAGCCTGAAAGACATCGATGCAACGGAAAGGAAGACAAGAAACAAAGAAGTGACAGAAAGGATGGCAATGGTTCATAGCCTATTGAAATGAGTTTTCACAAGTGACTTAATTCATCGTCAGTGACGTGACAAATGTCGGTCCTTTGCCCCGACATTCCAATTTCTTGCCCTGTAAAACCTCCCCCCCCCCGTCGTGTACTTGAAAAATTTCTGAATTTTGCCTTAAACAACAATGGAATAAATAAATATAGATGATTACGTCATCCCCAGGACTGGCTTGTACAGACATAGTTAAAATTAGTGTCAGCGCTGATCAGTGGATTGTATCAGTGCTTTACGACTTAATACGGTTATGTTCTTTCTTTCGTAAATTACGTCAGAAGTAGAGTGCTAATAATATAACACAGTGGAATGAAAGTTGCATTAGATAGGAGACGTGTGCTTAGTAAACGTGCACCATGCCAATTTCTATGAGCTGCCATACTAACATTTACCAAATTTTTCATATTTCATAAATATTGAATACATTTCTATCATGTATTTTGGTCGAGATCGTACATCGTACATTTTTATTTCGATCCATAAAGAACATTCAATTTAGTTAAAATTACATCAGTGTTTTGGAACTTTAAGATTAGAAAAGACTGCCAGTGGAAACAAAAAAATATTGGTGGAAGTAAGAATTGACATAAGCGACAATCTTATGCCACAAACTTGCCCCACGTATTGAAATTCTCCGAATGCAGCCTGTATCCGGTTTAGTAACGATCGCTGTGGGCTTCCAGCAATGCTGGTAAGCTTTTGAGTCCATGGCAGGTGGAGATACCGTTACAGGGTGTTCCATGTCAGCGTACTGTTAGGTCGGAATAATATGGCGTCACATTAGACTAAGGATAGCTGTTGATGCAGACCAGGTATATTTACTATTTCTGTTACACTCAACACATCAAATAATTGATTGATAGTGTGTCCTCATTTTTTCTGATAGTGTCGGCACATATTTGGTAATGCTGAAAACAAAAAACACATTTCTCTCCCATTTTTTCCTGCCGAAAAATTAAAGTATGGATTATGTTGTTCATTGTATTGACCAACCATTTCAGAAGAAAGCAACGGTCAATTCTTGTTACAATAACAGACCTGCACATATTGGCTAAATTAGAAAAAAGCAACAAATAAAGTTTGTAGGGACCATCTCTAAAGTATTGATTTTAAATTTTTCCCATGCAGCAGGTTTGCAAACCAGATGCAGCTCTGGTCACCAATATTTATATCTGTATTTAATGATTTGCTTAGCAGATTGTTTCAATTTCTCACCCAGGGATATTGATCAGTGTAATAGTTAGGCTAGGATTAACTCAAAATATCTATCTTCAAGTTTTAGGAGCATTTTGATCACGATCCAGCGACATGTATTCTGCATGATCTTTAACATACACAAGTGCACATTTTTCATGACCAGTTTTTTGACCTTTGTAACCTTCCGTTACTCCTCGCCATGTGTAGGTATCACATTGCCTAAACATATCTCTCTCTCTCTGTGATTGTCAACTTCAATAAACCTTTTCAGTCTTTAATGTCATGTACGTGTAAGTTTTGGGGCGTCCTAGTTTATTATATAATGGTTTGCGTCTGACTTTGAAAATATATTTCCCCGTATATTTACATATAACTGCAAAAAATGGCATATGAATGAGAAGGAGCATATTAATATTCAGTAGATTTAGTGTATTTATTTATCTATTTGACTGGTGTTTCACATCGTGCTGAAGAATTTTTCACTCATATGATGGCGGTGATTTTTTTATGGGTGGAAGAAACCAGAATGGCCGAAGCACACGACCTCATTGTTAACGGAAAGGGCGAAGAGATGTCCTCTTTTCTTCTTTATACATCTTTTTCTGTTGTAACGAAATGATCTATACGCCCTACAAATGTTTTGTTTTGACAAACTAGTCAGGCATAATTCACTTTTTATCACTTTTATGGACACTTTTTATAATTTTTATCGATGGATTAAACTATTTTTATTATTGTTAAAAATATATGACGTACAATGTCGGCCAGTATAATGGGGGAAGGAAACAGGGCAGAGATTGGCCTTCTCACGTACGGTCGGATAGGAAGAAAGCCTGTGTCGCACTTGAACTCACCACGATCGCACTGGTGCCAGTGGGGGAAACTAGAGGGCTCAGAGAGAAAACCACGGCCCTTGGCAAGTAAGTGACAAAAATTTTTAAACTGAGGTACATGTATAGGCCATGGTGGAAAAGAAGTGGTACCCCTCGAGAGTAGCTGTTATTTCCCAGGCGGACACTCTGTTTTCAGAATTGCGTTTAAATAGAGCACATGTAGTTCATCTCCGACATTAGTTCTGATATACAAGCGCAAGGAGAAAAGCAACGATACTTGACACTAGTTATTTAGGGAAATATTTAACAGACCTAGCGGGCAATGGTCGAGTATTTCAAAGCATTACAAAGACATGCTAAAAACATATACATCCCAGATCAACAAAATTCAAACAAGTCTGATCTAGGATGAAGTATAATATAGGCGAATCTCTTCATAGACTAAACGTCACCAACACATGAAGTCGCCTGTGCTCCACATAACATATGTAGTCATCTGTGCTCCATATAACATATGACGTTGTCTGTGCTCCATATAAGTATGCGGCTGTTTTCCATATCATATGTCATTATTTACTCAACACAGAAACTTAAAATGGTAATTAAAACAGAACTACTCGTATAAGTTTACTTTGTATTTCGTACGTCAAGATGCGCCAGGGTATGATAATAAGGCAATATATGCAGGGCAAGGCCTAGGTATATAGGCAAAACCCTTTACAAAAATATCCACACATATATAACAACGTCATGGTTTATAAACCATGTCGTAACTGACTGAATTAATCACACTTTTATTAATGACGGTTTCGAACATTAACCCTTAAAGTATGTGATGTTCATGAACACGTCTTTCTTTTTCTTTTTACTTTTTGGGGTTAGTTAGTTAGTTAGTTAATTAAAAAGTTACTTAAAAAGTTAGTTAGTACTTCAGTTTATTGGTATTAAGGCAGTGCTCACGACTCTTCACTTACATGACACCGTTCAGTTTTTAGGGGTGGAAAAAACTAACAATTGTTTAAATACAACATTGTGAAGGTTATTTTGGGAAGTCCATTTGACATCAGTGAGTTGAACTGTTTTATCTCTCTCTCTCTCTCTCTCTCTCTCTCTCTCTCTCTCTGCGGTAAGAGGTCCGCAATCAAGAATCAGGGACATTTAATATACCTGAAGGAGGTGGAACGTCGCCTGACCAACTGAACTGAGTTGATGTAGGGCATTGTGTGGCGTGTATCGGGGGCCCTGCAGTTCACGGAGAGTAAAAGCGGACGCTGCAAACTTAGTGTGGCAACGACGGGACCTCTGTCACAAGAGAGAGCATTGGGAGACCAAAACAAAACAGGGTTGTGCCAAGAAATCTGTGTCGCAACTTCAAGATAAAACGTTACTCGAACAGAAAAAGCACGAGTAAGAACGCTCTTCGTGGACCAGGTCTTTAACGTGAGCCTCGCCATGAATCAGGCTGGTCATCTACTGAATCAGCCCGGCAAATGGCAGAACAGACAGATTGCTGCGATTCTGCTAGGCATGTTCGCCACGGACTTTGAAGCTCTGGTTATCGCATTCATAGGTAGGTCAATACCTTTCTAATAAATACCGTTGCTATAAGCTGTGTCTGGTCAATCGAACGGCAATTACCAACAGGTGTGAACTCGCCCATATACGATTTCAATTTTACATTTTAGTCCATTTTTTAAGTGTAAAATGGCTTTTGTGGAGCGTTCGGTCAGAGACAAGGTACTGTGATGTCGCATCACTTCTTCTGTTTTATGCGCAAAGGAAACGATGATAATTTGTCAAGTTTTTCAAGACAGATGGGCCTTTGCTAGCCAGCTAGTTATAGTTATAGCTAGTTATGAATGATGCGTCATTCAAAAGTGTTACCCCGTCATATGTCACTGACGTTAGGCAAAACGATATACCGTTATTTAAGCTCAACGTGTTAATACGTGTCAACACTAACAACTATAAATGTATATAGGCCATGTTTTGACATGATGGGTTTTTTCCTTTGAGCGTCATATGCTTTTCTTTCAAACTCGTTTGCATTTTAGGTCCAGTCATGCAGAACGTGTCATACCTAATTAGTTTAAGGGGATAACCAGAGGTATTGTGATGTATTCTTATGGGAATTGCGGGCTGGGAGCCCCTGTACATAATAATGAGTGGTTGCTTCCTTTTATATATAATAAGCCCTGACTGTAGTACATAATAAGAAAGGCGTCCTACGTTATATGTACTGCGGTTCAGAGCCGCAATCCATAGTAAGGAAGGGTTTGTGCGTTTGTATGTAATTGAGCGTGGTGAGAAGGTTTTGGAAGGTTCCCCAGTTTGGGGGTGTGGTGGTGACGTCATGGAAATATAACAGGAGAGGCAGAGCAATGGTGTTGCGTAAGCATGCTCCGCGATGGTCCAAGTTGAGAATAAAATCGAACTTTTTTTATTGTTATGGAAAACGTTCTAGAATAGTCAAAGGGAGATGTGTATATAAGCGTCTGTGTGCGGGTGATGGGTCATTCGTATGTTTGTCGTTAAGCCAAGCATACACGCGTTGGAAAAGCTGGAGTTAGACTGGAGATAGCTTTCGGTGTAAGGCGACCATAGAATTCCCATCTGATGTGTGTTGGGTGGTGTTCGAGCATAGTCAAAGCCTAAATTGTCACAAGCATGAAGCTCACCAGTCGGGCAGACGCTTGTATACACGTCAAGACTGCTCGGCAGTTCAAGCGGAACACGGCATAGAATTTTATTAAACTTCATATCATACAGCATGTATGAATAAAAAATTCAGCATTAGGTGGCAGACGTCAGGGGAGGTCAGAGGTCGAGAATGTGTGAGGCTGTGAGTCACTTAGTGAATGAACGGGCGAGTGGGAGTTGGCCTTGGGTCTTGTCATGCGACGTCATAGTGTGTGATGCTGGGGAGAGTGTCGTCTATTGGCCGGCGACATATATACTCATCTACACTCACTCACACGCAAAAAGACAAAGATATCGCCGTTCACAATGGACAATGACAGAAGGATTGACCAAAAAAATTCCGTCTGTACAAACATAGAAATATACATACGGAAATAGTGCTCAGACAGAAATTACACTTCTGGGAGATATGGGTGGCCCTGAAAAGGGCCATTGGACGTTTTCTGTTGGGAGAAAAGATGATATCCTCAGCCAGGCCTGCCGGGCCGATGACTTGCTGTCTTCTGGAAAAACTTCCCGGTAGCACCAACCCCGCATATATATCTTTAAAACTTCTGGGTGGAGCGTTTGTGGCCCCACTCGTCTTAGTTTTCTTTTTTTTTTGGCCTGGAGAGCATCTCGCCCTGTCTGCTCCTTCATTTCCAGCGCTCTCAGTAGCAACCCCCCTGCCCCCGTCCTCTTCCTTGTGATTCCTCTACAATTCTTCATAATCCAGACAGACCTGGTTGAAATTCTCCTCTCGTTCTTCCACCCGACGCCGTATGGCATGCCGACACCAAGCTTCTCTGTCCGTTTTCTTGTTGTCGGTGTAGATGGCTACACCGGCACATCCTTTCATGTTGAAAGCTTGTCGAATGATGGGATCCATAGCGATGACATTCTGTTTGTCGCGGGCCTTTTTATACGATTTGGGAGGATTCTGCTAATTTTAGAGAAATGCCGTAGCGTGTTCCGAAAAGAAAGCACGCAGGAGGTAGGGTGTTTGGTTGGTAATGCGGGTGTGTGGGTTTGGCATCACGCGTCTTTCAATCAGGCAGTCAGCTCCAGCAGTGTGAACATTGGCTTGAGCTGGGTATAAGGCTAATAGAACATAGGCTTTCATTTTTTTTTTGGCCGTCATTTTGCTCCTCTGTGTTTAGGCGGAGATGCCTACTTTCCATGACCACCACCACCTCTAACATAACCCTAAAACGGATCTAAATCTAAATAAATTAAAAAATAAATCTAAGTGCTGCTCCTTCATACAGTATAACGATACAAAAGACATGAGAGGCTAGCTCTGTGCACAGCTACAAATTTGCTCAATAGAGATAGGAGCGTTGTGTGCTTTGCGAAGGTGTATGGTGTCGTAAAAAAATGTAACAAAGTAGGCATGTAGCAGTCGCAATGAAATCTGCTTGGTTTTTTAAAATTTATTTCTTTTACGTTATACACGCCTGCTATTCGTGTGACTTAACAAAACACGGTCAGTGTTCAGTGCTGTCCATCACGTAATGTCAGCGGCGAAAGACTGCAACAAGTGTTGCAAAGCTAAAGCGTTCGGCGAACCTCGCTCACAACAAAGTTACTATTTCAAGGCCAAGCCTACACCTGTTGGTGTCTTTGATGTGGTGGGATAACCTGGGTGCACCATGTACTGACAAACCTGCTCCGACTGTGTTTGTAGACATTGTTGATGGGCGCGGCCTGCTTCCACAGTTCAAGAAGGGTCACGTCCGAGCGGTGTGAAAGTGTGCATGTGCGGCGGCTGAGAAAGACCTAGGATTATCCCGACAGTAGGGGAATGTTCAGCAAGTTTTTTGGCTACACAAAGACGTCTCCCTCGATCCGATGATCACTTTGCCTGCGGATCTAAGACTGACAACTTGCACTACCTGCTGCTTCACTATGCCGAAGAGCAAACAGACAACAGCCACTGTCGTTGGCGGGCAGTGTTCCGGTCCAGAAAGAAACGACGGATGCACAGCCTATACCTAAGAAGGCCAAGACTGTTGACCTGCAAAAGACACCCAACCCAAAAAGCCCACGCTAAGGAATCACAACATCGACGTTACCAAGGCGTGTCACAGTCATCTCGTGAGAGAAAAGATCACATTCTTCGAAATTTTTTACCAAACTCAGGTTATGTGGACCATCGCTATGCCATCCGCCGATGAGCAGTCTCAAGTACTGGAACAGCTTTTTCACATGAGTGGTGATGTCTTCCTCAGTTTTTCTACCTACCTGAATCCGTAACCCAGTCAGCGATGGTGGTATATGAATATCAAGCTGGCTCTTCCTTTACCCCCACGCGATGGTTGCCACGGTTACGGTTGTGGATTGTTTTACCTTTTTCTCTACAGTGCGCTTGATGTTGTCAGACAAAAAAAATAACATGGAAAACTATATTCTCTGTTTTTGTTGTTTATTTTTAATAGTGTATGTGCTATGATTTAGAGGTCACCGAGAGAGATTAAGGTGTTGTGATTGTAATTGGTGTAGGTTTCATTTATGTTTTTTCTCATAGTTTCATGATCGATCCTTATTTTCACAGGCCATGATTGGCGTTGAATCAAGGTAATTCACACCCTACGTCTTGTAGGCGATCTCTCCCATAGAAAATCCAGCCAACGCGGCTTGCAACACTTGTAGCTTTTTTCAGTCCCCACTGCCCAACTCGCAACAATGTGTACTTTTCTCTGGTTGGTATGAATGACATCCATGACTGACTGAAGGCGTGGGGGTACGAGCGTGTGTAAAGTATAACAACACTTAGTCTGGCATGCATGACAGTCAGTCAGCGCCTAACTCGCAACAATATACCCTTTTCCCTTCGCTGTTGTGAATCAAATCCATGAATGAATGAAGGCGTTGGGGTACAAGCGTGTGCAACGTAGAGTCACACTGCAGCTGTTATACAAAGTGACATGGGTGTTTTTTGCTCAGACTGATGATCGATTTTTATTTCACTAGCCATGATGGGTGTTGATTTCGGGGCCATTCACACCCTGTGTCTATTTCAAAACGAAAGAAAGACGCGGACTTGAACACAGGATCTATGCATAGCGACCAAAGATAGAGATTTATATTTTAAATAGGACAAAGACAAAAGAAAATGTAGCATAAAGCGTGATACCATGCAGGTTTGATTATTACCTGGTCAGCGAGAAACACGTCAAGATCTCCACCATGAAACCTACTGCTTTAGGCCGGGAAGAGTGCCCAAGGTCACTGATCTGAGATGGTACAAACATGTGGAGCGGCCTATGTTTGATGACGGTGTTGTAAATGAGGACCGGTACACCGTCCTCGGTGTATTTACCAAAGATGCCTGTGAGATTCCCGACCCGATCTGCTAATACTCTTACCACTTGGTTATAATGAAACTCTTTGATCTGTAGCACGAACCGTCACCCACAGTGCTTGTCTTGGTGATAATGGTCCCGTCGGGGTAACCAGTGGTCACGTTCCGTTAAACCTCTCGCAGCTCTGGTCCTAACCGGAGTCGGGCCAGGCTATGTAAGCCTAGTCCGTGTCCATTTCACAGTACTGCCGGTCAGCACGGTCGACGTAATTGGCGGTAAAGTTGTAATAAAACTCCAGCATGCATACTGATTGACCATGCATTCGATCTGAAACGGTAAATTGCACCGGATGGTTTTCTTCCTGCACCTCACCTCGTACGTATTCTTGTCGATCTCTGGGATCTTACAACACAAGCCCGAATTTAGCAATTTGCGAACCTTTTTCACCTTGCGTACCTTGACATCCACGTGGCGATCCCAGTTGGTAATCGTCTTGCCGTATCCGGAATTGCCCACCTGGCCTTGACGCTGCGCATGGGTTAAATGGTCCGCAAAGGCACGTCAGCAGGCTTGGATGGTGTATTCGACGACCTGATACATCCGATTCACCACGAGCCCGTGCGCCAAATACCAGCTCAGCAGAGAGATTCCCAAGAGAATATTCGTCCCGAAGATGCTGTCAATCAACATCCGATGGTGCTGGGGGATCAGGTCATTGCCTAACGCTGCCATGGTGGGTTCAATGTCGTCTAGGGTGACATCCACGTTTTTAAAGATGAGTGGACATTCAGCAAAGGTGAATAATAACTATTTCAAAACGTAGATGTCTCACTCTACGAAGCCATACACTTGTCCATCAACACATGGTCTTACGTGAGGTGAGGAGCGGAACGGTTGCGGCAATCTCGCAGAAGCTCCTGGATAGAGCGATCGGTCTGGGTCAGACGAAGGATCTCACATTCCAACCTCTCCACCACGTTGTATGCCTAATGCTCAAAGTAGGCCCAGTGTCCGTTGGCCTCGGGAACAAGACCTTGACCTGTGTTGTAATGAAGCTCTCCGGTGGCGTTGTAGTTGATATGACACCAGTGGAAATGCCAGTAACAACCGTGGAACTGCAATGAGACAAGCATGCGTATCAGTATACCATCTAAGTAGAAACAACCCCGCGTTGAAGGTGAGTAGACTGCAATAAAAGACAAACAAAAAACAGAAGCACGTTACCTGAAAATAGTGCGGTGTCCGTCCACCAGAGCGAACCCGTCGAAGAGCAATTGCCAGTCTCCGACGCGTTTTCAGTCTCGCTCAGACGTTGTCGAATGCTCAACCACAGCGACGCTGCCTACCTTTGTAACCACTGCTCGGCCAGTCGTGGTGATCTCGATTTCTTGGAGGGAAGGTGGTGTGTGACGTCTCTTCGGGAAGCCTACGGGTGAACTGTCCGGCGGGCATTGGAGACACCATGCAGGACAGGTACAAAGCATTGGCATCAAAGTCTACAATTGTTCGGCACAATTTCCCACCCCGATTGCGGGACACTCCCTTTTCGTGATAACGTTGAAAGACGATGCTGGGATCTGACGATGTTGTCCTTGAGACATCGGTGGTTATCTTTGTCTTCCTCGCCTATCAAAGAAAAGCAGGTGGGTAGCTCTTCGAACTGGTACCGTTGGGTGAGCCCCGAGATGGTGATTGAAGACGTCCACTCGTATGGACTAATAAAACGCCAACATTTTCCCAAAGACTTCCATGAACGGGATGATATCCAGGTTGTTGTACCACATCAAGAGGTCTCCTTAACGTGGTCATCACCTGCGATCACAACACGTTCTCAGGATTTGGTAGTCTTCTGTCGAATTCAGCTCGTCCTTATCGTCGTTATGAAAGCCTTCACGCGGACACAGGACTATTTCCTGCAGACAATTTAAACTGTCCACGTAGGTATAACGAAAGCGATCTTTGTTCACCTCACACTCGTAGGCTTTTATCCACTTTTCATAACTATAGTTCGGTGCCAAGTAATTCCGCATGGGATCTAAAAATCTCAAAAAATTTAGCTGGCCGGTAGACGCTGTGATGTAGTCGATATTGTGTTTGATCAAGAATTTTAACCCCTTGGTATTGGCCAAGCATGGGTAAAGCCTCGTCGCTTTATTAAGTTGGAAGTCATACTTCCTCAAGACGGGGAGCTCAGGCAGCTGGGGTAAAAATCGCGCCCTGATTTCTTGCGTGTACAGTTTCCGTTTGGGCGTAGGTTTAGCTGGGGTGGACAGGGATATCCTTTCGTCCAGGCTGCAAAGCACGCTGCGGTATTGGTCAGACAGGGCCTGAAAGCTTGCTTCGCTGACGGTGGTGAGGTACATTATCACAGTCTCAATAAAAGCCTAGGGGTCCCCCGCAGACACACACCGGGTGGTCGTGCCCAGGAATACAGCTATTGAACAGACACGCACATGGGCGCCTGACGGGATGTCCATTCTGTCTTACAGCTGTCGGTGTCCTCTAACGTTTCCAGGTAAGCCTCACAATCGAAGCAGGCGCGGTCGGGAAAGTACCCGTCGTGTTTGGGCACATGGATGATGCCTTCGTGAGGCAGCTCTTTGAAGAGGGGGTGTTTTTGAAGACGCCTCCCGGTATTTGCGTTTGATGTGTCCCGCACAGGTTTGCGGATGTCGTTTCAACTGGTATGAGCGGGGAAATATTTTACGGCAGGCCGTGTACAGAAAGGAACGTGCGTATACAGACATATCTTTGACCCCACTAAATTGGTTCTGATACAGATTGATTGTTAAGGTGGTGGGAAAACGCCCGGCGGTACGGTGAAGGATCTGAACACTCACCCCGTTGTCGACTGGTACCAGTTCTTACATCCGCATGTTCACCTCCAACATCGTCTCGACAAGTCCAGGACACTTAGCTTTCAGACCCTTGACCTTCAAGTACCGTTGTAAATAGCTATTGGTTTTAAGATCACAGTTGTGGGGATGGGCATTATCTAGGTATTATCCAGGTATTATCATAGGAAGAAACACAAATGATCGTTGTAAGCTCCATTACTGTCATTTGCCATGCTGTACAGGACCTAATTGGTCCTTGCGTAGTTCGGAAGCTGCAAAGGTGAGCCAACGGGGAGGCACTCGATTTGTGACCGAAAAACGAGACGTTGGTCGCGGTGTCGAGGATCCATTTGGTATTGGGGCGTTCTTGGGGTTCCCATCCCGGGGGTCTATCGCGAAAAACTCGCTGGGAAGCACTCGGGTGTTGCTGCTGGAATAGAAATATCGCAGTTGGTTCAAGCTCTTGGGGCGCAGAACAAATGCCATGCCTTCGCTCATTCGTGGATTTCATTCATAACAGCGAGGGGGAGTATACATTGTTGCGAGTTAGATGCACGCTGACTGGAATGCCTGATTGCCACAGTGTGACAGAAGGCTACGCCCATGGAAAATGTTCACAAACACACCCCCAACAGATGTGTCAGTACACGATGCACTGAGCTCATCCCTGTACCTGACGGCCTTGAAATAACATTTGTTGCAACACGGGTTGGAGCCTTTCGCCGCTGACATTGCATGGGCAAGACGGGCAGCACTGAACATTGGTCATCCTTTGTTAAGTCGCACTGAAGGCAGGCAAGGAAATGTATAATATACAAAAATAATAAACCAGGCAGATTTCATCGCAACAGTTATACGCGTACTTTGTTGCATTTTTCTTCAAGACACCATTCGCCTCCCCAAATGCACAGAAAAGTCCGACATTTACAGACCTAGGTTTAAACACTATACCACACTGTAGCTCGTGTGTGGGAAAGACAGTGTTCATAGAGCTAGCTCCACGTGCCTTTTGTATAGCTATACTGTATAAAGGGACATTTGTTTAAATTTTAGATGTGTACATCTGTTGCAACATTTGTTGGAGCCTTTCCCGATGACAATGCATGGGCGAGATAGGCAGCACTGGCTAATTCCCACGAAAGGGTGGCTAGAAACGTATAACATAACAGAATTAAAAAAAAGGAAGCAGATTTCAACGAGACAGCTGTACGCGTACTTTGTTACATTTTCTTTTGCACCATTCACCTTACCAAAGCACAGAACGTTCCTATCTCGTCGCAGGCAGATTGGACACCATACTGTAGCTATTGGATGGGAAAAAGACCAGTGTACATAGTTAGCTTCACATGTCTTTTGTATATAACTACACTGTATGAAGGCACAGGACTTGGATGATGCGTATGTAAGTTACAGATGGTGATGGTCGTCTAGAGGAGAGGGGGGGGGGGCTTTTAGTTCAGCTTCATGCATCATGGAAAGAAGACATGGTCACCTAAACACGGAGGAGCCAAACGGCGGCTTAAAAAAACAAACATGAAAGCCCATGTGTTTTATTAGCCCCATACCCATCTGAAACCGATGTCCACGATCCGTAGCTGTCTGCCTGATTGAAAGGCGCGTGCTGCCAAACCCACCTACCTGCAGTACCAGTCATTCACCCTGCCTCCTGCGTGCTTTCGGAACGCGCTGCAGCATTTTATAAAAATAGCAGAATCCTCACAAATCGTGTAAAAGGCCCGCGCCAGGGAATTCACAACTCACTCTGCCACTGATATTTCACTGTCAAACAGTATATCATCGGTATGGATCCCACCATTCGGGAAGCTATCAACAAGAAAACTGACGTGGAACCTTTGTTCCGTCGAGTGGAAGAACTGGAGGGGAATTCCAACTAGGCCTGCCAGGATAACCCAAGAGGACTGGCGCCCCCACCCCTCAAGTTTTTAAGACATACATGCGGGGTTGGCGTTAACCGCGGAGTCTCTCCCGAAGACAGCAAACCATCGAGAACATCATGAGAACATCGTCTTTTCTCCCAACAGTCTTTTTCAAGATTAAAACTTCCAACTGCCCCTTTCAGGGCCAATCATATCTCCTAAAAAGTGTACTTTCAATCTGAGCACAATCTCTCCTTGTATATTTTTAGGTTTGTATGTTATACATACAATTTTTGGGGGGGGGGGCATCCTTCTGTGATTGTCCATTGTGAACGACCATGTCTTTGCCTTCTTGCGCGTGAGTGAGTGTAGGTGAGTATGTATGTATGCTGTCGGCCAGCAGACGACACCCGTCCCAGGCTATAAGCCAGGTCAAAGCCGCTATACATAAAAGGAAGGGGCCGTTCGTTATTATGTAGAGCAGTTCCGTGCCGCAATTCCCATAAGATTATCCCACAATACCATGGTGATCTCTTACACCACTCGTCTATGTCATTTTGTTAGAAGCTCCAGAATTAACAATCGCGCCTTAGCCGTCGGAAGCTGTCATGACCGTGGGGGAGAGGGGGTCGGGGACGGATGGACTCTCACAGTCAAATTTCGGCGAGGGTCCAGGTACCGATTAGGCCCAGGAAGCCCCGCGTACCCAGATGCTATGAGACGCATTCTGATCAATATCAACCCACTGAAGTGAAGAACTGAAAATAACTTGTATAAGTAGAGTAGACCTGTCTTTACCTGGTTCATTTTGTACGATATCTTGTTCAAAGGTATTATACTATATCGGGAGATATATATATTCTGTTATATTCTGAAATATTGATTCATATAAATGATAATTGTACGGTAAATAATAAATAATACTGAGAATATTTCTTTAACTTATATCATTAGAAATAAAGTCTGTGCATGAGAGAAGAAATATTCTTGCATTTTAATCAAACATGAACTCTGAATGCAGAGAAAAAATGTAGCCCTTGCGTGTGGTATATCCTGGAGAATGACTTTCTAGCTAAAGCTAGTGAAGTGTATGATGAACGAAAATTTGGGTGACTAATATAACATCATACTTGTACTTAAACCACTAACGCGCTTTGCCTCTTGTGAGACCTTTCAAACTGGTACAGTGCATTGCCACAAAGAACATATATATAGACATGTTTACAGTCAGGTAGTTTAGCAAGGCTTAGTTGTTGCCTGGTAAACATGGAATAAACTTACATGGATTTAGGTCTGTATACAAATAGAGATTAATTAAGCATAACAAACAATAGTAAAAGTATAATGCCCTCACAATGAAACCTATCTGTTATGTTCGGGCTTGAAATTCCGAATGAATTAATGTTCCACATGAATACGGTTTGTGTTATCCTCAGAAAATAATTTTAAAAAGGGTCTTCGAGTAGTCTAGCAGGTCGCCTACGGGTCACTATAGCAGAGGCCCTAGCCGTAATATAGCGTACATGTAGTAAAATTTGTCGTATCTTCCCTGGATATATAGTCCACTCTCTTTCATATATATGCCTTGTCTTAGACAACCATAGGGTTATACACAAGGCCTAGATTGTGGTGTTATATAAATGGATATCATAATTAACTTTTGTGTTAGAGATATTTACGACAGGGTTGAGGCAAATTTCATAGTTTTTTTTCACTGCTCAAGGCATTTCGTAACATTCGCCATAACTTGAAAAATTTCATCAAGGGCAAGCATGGGGGGGGGGGCAGGAGGGCAAAATATATTCCCTCTCTAGGCACTCAGACGCCTGTGTGTACAAATGGGCATGTTATTGTGATACCCTTGTTTGTTGATTTACCTATGGATGTATATGTGTTATTATGCTTTCGAGAGTTTCTCGCGAGGGGATTCCAATGGACTGCACAGTTTGTATTCCTGACAGACAACCAGAACATAGCTTGCTACCTTGAGGCAGGCTTAACCACGTGACCTGAGATCTACCCTATTTAACTCTAGCGGGAAAGGTTCCCCATTAACTGACGGCCAATTTATTCCTTTATGTGACAGCGGGATGGGGGAGGGGCTTATGCATGGATGAAACCTGACTGAATTTCTAAGGAAAATCACTGCCCTTTCGCCAGGTACCTGATAACCTCATCGATAGAAGTGAAAGCTAAAAAGAAGGTAGTAATACTCACCAGATAGACTGTCGAAAAGTAAGCGTAAAATCCTTTATTTATCTGGGGGATGGGATTGGTAGATTGTTAAGAGAGATAAATGCCGAAATCTATAGCGCATGTTATGAACGCTACAGCTGGTGTTTAGGAGCTCTGACGTCACAAATGGAGTCTTCATTACTATGTACACAGCATTTAATACTGCAATACATGTATTTCTCGCTACGAGCTAGTAAAACATTACCCACGAGTATAAGAGCCACTTAAATAATGCTGTCAAAAGAATAACATTTAGGTAAATATAATGAAAAGGCGAAGTCAGAGTTCTTGTACCATACTACTGACAATATACATTTCTACAATTAATTCAGTGAAAAAAAGCTAAGAAAAATGAGTAAAATAATTTTTACAGAATGTTTTTTTTAATTAAATGATATACATGTATGATGTTAGGTAAAGAATGGCTAATTCATGACTTTCGTAGGCGTAGATATCACATGCTTTGGTTGTTTGGTGCGTGAAAAAAATTTCCTGGTTAACTATGTAAGTACGACTGTGTTTCTGATATATGACCACAGGCTTTCAACCTAAATTCGCTTGCGTGGA